>JADWQK010000122.1:0-1284705 GCA_017933935.1 Sesamia nonagrioides
CCATGACCGTTTACTAAGTAACATATAGCATACATTGTTACTGGAAAATAACTTTTATTTTTGGTATGACAAACCCACCAAGCTTCAGCACCAAGATCTTACACAGATGTTCTCAACAGGCTAGGAGACCTGATGGGCTTCTGGAGGGAGGTGGGCTGGCTGGAATAACGGCCATAGGCCGCCATGGTCCACGCACAATGGTCCGCTGGAGGGACTGAGTGCGGAAACCATACCAATAAAAAAGAACATGACAAACAACTTGGTCTAACTGCAATGGTTCGATGTCACCTTCGGGTTGTGGAGGTCAGACGGCAGTCGCTTCACGGAAAATGTCGAAGTGTAGCCATATCAGCAGTTGGACTGGTAAAGCGGACCCCAGAATCCAAAGGCAGAAAAAGGCTTCGGATGCGACTGGGATTAACGCTGGGATGATGATGATAGAACATGACAAACACACTTAAAAGCTGTAGGGTGTAGGTTCAAACCCCGACAGGCTCTTTAATTTGTGTAAAATATTTCATCACCACTGCTCTCAAAAACGGTGAAGGAAATATCGTGAGGAAATTGGCATGTCCTGAAGACATGTGACATGTACCAACCCAGACTGGGCAGATATACAATTATTACAATAACAGAAGCCGTACGGAGGACGGGTCTGAACATTTGTGGTACGATGCGTGTTGGGAATGAGACCCAACATCGGTCTGCACGCGCCAGCGGCGTGAGCAGTCTTCATCGGCAGCGGGAGCGGGGCGCGGGCGGGGGGACACGACCGAGACACCGAGTGAGTGGACCGGCTCGGACCTCACCACTCGCTTCCACGGACCCCGCCGCGATACACACCTCTTTTAAATTAATTATTGTTTGTCCGGGATTTTGTTATATGTACAGAATTTATTATCAACGGCAATATACCAGACCCTTAAAAATACAGTCCATTATTTCATCACCCTCTAAACAATGCGCCTAATGTTGTTGTGTCGGGATTTGGTTGTGGAGGGTCTCCAAATTAATCTTCCTCTGGCGCAGCATCGATGATCATGTTATTGGGTTTAACATTGCATCACCTCGCTCAACTGCCGTCTTCCCTCCTATTAACTAAGTTTTTTAGTGAATAGGCTTAATAAACTAGCGCGCTTTACCATCAACGATATCATCACTACTTATCATCAGGGCGGGTTGCGGTCAAGCACTAGTTTATAATTATTATTAAAAAAAAAAAAACAGAAACTATAATTGTAGTCTCGATTTCATTGAGTGTACACTAGGAAACCCATTATTATCATAATAATATAACAAATCATCCAACGTCCATAGTTTGTATACCATAGTGTATATACCTACATATTAATTAATGGAGTGGGTAAATATTTGACTATCATAAATTGGTATGCAAGATATGCCTTAACATACTGGCGTTGCTAGTATAAATATATAAGAACTAGCTGTGCTCCGCGTTTTCACCCGCGTAAGCTTCGAACCGAAAGAGCTTAGTTTATATAAAATAAGCGCCTGTTAAAATAATGGGAGCAATATGTACGTCCGCGTTTGCTCCCGTTTTCACAACATTTTTTTATTCCTGTTCTGCTCCTATTGATCATAGCGGGATATTATATAGCCTATGTCCTTTCTGAGGCTCTAGACTATCTGTGTACTAAAGGACATTGCTAAAATTCCATACATTGAATGCCCCAGAACTGACAGCAATGAGAAAATGCTAGTTGTGTTTGGAATGTTTCATGTAATCATATCAGGTATTTGTTGATACACGGACAAGCTTAGGAACCGAGTGTCAAACTAAAATGTGTTTGATTTTGAGGTTATAATATATTATATTCGTAAAGAAAACTAAGTTTTCAATAACGTCTGAATAGATTTATTATTTCTTTTAGGTATAGTAAGAAAATAAATCTAATCAAGAAATCTGTAGGCAAATAATACAAGTAATTATCTATAGTCTAGCCTTATCCCAATTATTTTGGGGTCAGTGTCCAGTCTAACCGGATGCCGCTGAATATCAATGTTTTACATGGAGCGACTGCCATCAGACCTTCATAACTGTTACTCGTGTAATCCAGTTACAAAAGTGAACACGCACTACTCTGTAGGTACAAAAGCATGGAAGCGAGTAACAAACAAAACAAAACAATTGGAGATGTCACTCACTTCCGCATCTATAGAATCGATACCGCTAATTGAACTAACGATGTGAGAATCGATTTTGTTTAATATCGATATAAACACTATTATACTACGATGTTACATCCTCAAGATTCAATTTAACCATGTAGTCCGTTCTTCATTGTACTGCATCGTCACACAGTTTAGAAAAAAAGGTTCGTTTTTTCTTGTCTCTGTCTAGTGTCACTTTGATTTTCATTCGTTTTTCGTGTGCAGCATCGTCAACATCGATTCATTCCCATTTTATCAAAAGTGCATATAAATCTTATATTCTCCGTGCATCATGGGAAAAGGGGAAAGGAAAGAGTGTAACGAAGATATTCACCATGAAATTCGCTGCTTGGAACGTAAATTACGTGAAAATAGGCGTGATCGTGACCGGTAGTACAAACCATGTTATCAAGGTCAGTGACCTATTTTATTTAAGGAGGTATTTTATTTGTCTAATAGTGAATATTCATCGTTTCTTTTTGCGGACCCCGGGCTTCAACGCGAAAGTCGCGGATGCAACCGGGATAAACGCTGAGATGATGATGATGATGATGATTCATCGTTACTTTGAACTGTCTTGATGTGGTAATACGAGATGTTATCCTGACAGTAAATTTATGGTTCCCTGACGTGGTGATACGTGATGTCATCCCGGAACCTATACCTATTTACTTTCTTAGTGTGGTGATACGCGATATCATCCTGAGAGTAAAATATTTCGCTGTGCTCGTTTAAGATCGGTACCGAAGGTCCAAAACGCTGTATTCTTCGGAAGATCAGCATGATTCACGTTCTGACGAAGGAGATAAATCGGAAAGAGATATATCAAACAGGGAATATTATTCTGATCAGACAGAACAATCCGATAATGAAATTATCGAGAAGCGGTATTCACCAACCAAGAAAAGAATGCGCTCCATTGTAGCTGACAATTCGGCAAAAACACCGATACCTGTTTGTACTTCACAAGACCCGAAGGCTTCTTCTACGCGCCAGAACACGTCAGTAGCAACCTGCGTCCATACCTCCCGCAGATGCGGCTGATAATGAGGTACCTGCTTCAAATATATCATCAGATGTTCCACAAGAAATACTAAATATTCTCGGCGAGGCTAAAAAAGTTTTTCAAGCCTTAGGTGAGAAAGTACCATGTGAGATCTCTAAATGTTGGGGAGAGGTTTTAGTAGACGGGTTGGCTAAAGAGCTGAAGGAGACACTCACTGAATAATTGTTGATTCCTGAAAACTTTTTACTAGCCAGAGCTCCTAAACTTAAGCCAGAAGTAGCAGCAGTCTTAACAGACTCAGTGAAAAATCGTGACAAACGATTAGAAAAAGTCTAAGGTCAACTGGGCGCTGGCATAGCTGGTCTTGTAAACCTAACAAAAGATTTGATTAAAATCTTGAAATTATCAAAAGATTTCTGAACGGAAAGCTTTACTTGGATACTTCCGAGTACCTCCTCGTCAACAGAACGGTGCGTAGTCAACAGCGACAACAGCGAGTCGGTATCAACCATCCACGGGGACAAGGAGGAACACGACGCAGCGCGGCGGACGTCAGGCTTCGTCCAACAAGCACCACGACAGGAGGCGCAGATAGAGGTACCGCACGCTGGCCGTGTTAAATTTTTTCAACATAATTGGTTACAAATTACTGATAACCCTGTGATTTTGTCGCATATTCAAGGGTAAGAAATTCCCTTAAATAATAATGTATTTCAAACTGTCGAACCCAGCAACCCACCTTTTCCAAGAAAAGATATGAAAGCGGCAATAGATAAACTTCTAAATTTAGAAGCTACTTCAAAATGTAATGAAGTTAAAAATCATTTCATATCTCCCATTTTTATGACACCTAAAAATACGGGAGGTTACCGTTTCATTTTAAACTTAAAAAAAAACGTAACAAATGAGTTGTTACAAACCATTTCAAAATGGAAGATATTCGCACCGCCGTAAATTTAGTTTCTGAAGTTTCTTATATGGCAGCCGTTGATTTAAAAGAAGCCTATTTGTCAAAATTGCCGAAAATATTTGAGATTCAGATTTAATCATTTATTTGAATTTAATTGTATTTCTTACGGTTTGAGCTCAGCGCCTTACATATTTACCAAGCTTTGAAAATCCGTGCTCGCCTTCTTGAAAAATCAAGGTCACATTCTTATAGTATATTTGGACGAATATCGTACTTTGCTACTCTGCTATGCTTTGTATAGGACCTAGTTACGAATCATGTGATAACACTGTCCATACTTTAATTAAGACCTTGGAAAGCAGGGTTTTTTATTAATTTTGAAAAAAGTATGACTATCCCTAAACAAAATTGTAAATTTCCTCTGCTTTCAAATGGACTCAAAATCATTAACATTACAGCTACCCCAAGAAATAATAAATAGGATTAGTAAAATGGCTCAAAGTGCAAAAATAAATCAACTATTTCGATACGTGATTTTGCTAAGTACATTGGTACTTTAACTGCGGCATGCCCTGCAGTGTCTTATGGTTGGATACACCAAACGCTTCGAACGAGAAAAGTTTTTAGCTCTTCAAGTTTCAGATCTTAACTACGATTTCAAAATGACTCTTAAAAGAGATTTAAAGGATGATTTCAATTGGTGGTCTGGAATAAGTGTTAAAGCAAATAATAGCCTGCAAAAAAAAAAACGATTACCAATTTTAAATTTTTACGAATTCTTCCTTAACCAGTTGGGGAGCTGCGTGTGAAGATGAAGTGACTAGAGGTCATTGGTCAGCTGATGAACGTTAACATCATATTAATTATTTGAAACTTTTAGTTGTCTTTTTAGGCTTAAAATCCTTCTGCAATGATTGTTAAAACACTAATATTCTACTTCGTATCGACAACACCACTGCTATATATTATATAAATAAAATGGGGGGTATTCAGTTTCCCCTCCTTAATGAAATTACAAGATCCCGAGATGATGTTATGCTGATCATGCTTCTAGACACACCAACGTCGACACCGAGTGGGATCTCGATCCAGATAGTTTTCAGCTCATAGTTAATAACTTTGGTCTGCCAGACGTAGACCTCTCGCATCTCGTCTCAATCACAAATGCGAACGCTTCATCTCTTGGAAACGAGATCTAGAAGCCTATAACATAGACGCACATACAAGTAAATGGAATTAATATTTTCCCATCCTTTGCCCTTATCTTAAAATGTCTAAGAAAAATAATAGACAACAAGGCTACAGGTATTTTCGTCGTGCCTTAGTGGACTGAACAACCATGGTTTCCCTTGTTTAAATCTCTCGCTATATCGGAGATTACTTATTTTGGACCTAACAAACACCTTTTGTTGTCACCTTCCAGGGAACCTCACCGATTGAGGCGCAATCATACCCTGGCGTGTGCCATATTATCCAGCAAGCTACTTCAGACGTAAAATAACAAATGACAGTCGACATAATGCTAAATTCTCTTTCTAAAATACCCTTTCGCAATACAATCTTACACTAAAACAATGGTTCATTTTTTGCCAATTAAATCATATAAACCTATATAACTGCCCTACTACGTCTATATTAACATTTCTTACAGAACAATTTCAGAAAGGGGCCAGTTATTGCACACTAAAGTCCTTTATGTCTGCCCTATCACTTATAATTGGTGAAAACCAATGTAATGATGACTGTATTTCTAGGTTTTTAAAAGGTGCTTTCGGAATGAGACCATCTTTTCGATTTGGGACCCAAATTTAGTGTTAGATCACCTATCAAAATTATACCCTAATAATTTTATTACAATGGAAACTTTGACTAAGAAACTCTTAACTCTGCTCACGTTGTTTACAGGACAACGCGTGTAGACATTATCGCTCATTGTTATAAATAATATGTGTGTAACTGAATCCCAAATTGTAATAACAATCAATGATATAATCAAAACTACCGCGCCTAACCGACATAATCCCAAACTTATCGTACCCTTTTTTTTTAAAGAAAAAGAATAAATCTGCCCGACAACGGTCCTGTGTTCTTATCTTGAAAGATCCAAACAATTTAGAAATCAGCCAAATATCCAAAAAATTATCCTTACTATTAAAAACCCTGTTCATAATGCGAGTACACAAATCATTAGTCGTTGGATAAAATGCACATTGTGCGATAGTGGCGTAGACATTAACACATTTACAGCCACACATTTATAGTACCCGTCATGCATCTACCTCCGCTGCTAATAGATCAGGCATATCTATTGACATCATTAAAAGAACAGCTGGCTGAACGGGAAACTCTTTGTTTTGCAAAGTTTTATAATCAACCAGTTAATGCGTTAGATAGTTCCTTTGCCGAGGCAGTTATTAACATCAATAACGATTTATTATTTCTATATAAAACTGTTGAGTTTCTAATAAAAAATATCAGATTTATGAATAATGATCGTAAATATTATCATGGATACCTATAATCTAATTGATAATAACAGCTAATTACTAGTATTGCCTATAACTGTTATTGTTTGAAATAGAAGTGTTATGATTCATTGAAAATCTTTCATTCTGCAATTTGTTTGACACTAAACATCTACATGGTTAAATTGAATCTTGAGGATGTAACATCGTAGTATAATTTATGGTTAAAAGAACTTACCTAAGTGAATTTCTACCATAATTATACAAGATGTTACATCCGAAGAGATTCAATTTCCCACCCTACCCGGTCCAACACGTCGTAATAATAGCCAAACTATGTGTTGAACAAATTGATTAACCCATTATAATTGCAGAATAAAAATCAAGCTGGCCTTACTCTGAAACTAATGAAAATCAAAGTGACACTAGACAGAGACAAGAAAAAACGAACCTTTTTTTTCTAAACTGTGTGACGATGCAGTACAATGAAGAACGGACTACATGGTTAAATTGAATCTCTTCGGATGTAACATCTTGTATAATTATGGTAGAAATTCACTTAGGTAAGTTCTTTTAACCATAAATTATTACGCTATTTTACAGATTGCGTTAAATGTATTTTGATAACAAATGTAGTCATAATAATAAAAAAATGCATACATTACATAAAACTTAATGTTTTTAATACATAAATACAATTATTAAACTATCGAATTCGTTAAAAAGAAGTCGAACATCTCTAAAGCTTTTGACGTGGCAGCAATTTATATAACAGACAAATTGTTTAGTAGTTAGAAGGCTTTTAATTATTCGTTTTGAACCCACGCTTGTCCGTTTACTATGGATATTTGCATATAATGTAAAAAAATAAAAGAAAAATTATAATGCATTTAATTTATTTGTCAATGCTGGGGCGAATTTCGGCGATCTCCTTTCAATACAATCGGTTCTGTAGTTTTGGCGTGAAAGCCGGACAGATAGACAGACAGAGATACTTTCGTATTTATAATATTAGTATGGACTGTATTACGTGGGCATGCGTGTACTGTTTTCTCGTCACGTGTCAGAAAAAGATATGTCAAAATTATGTATTAGGATCTCATTATGTATGTCAGGACATTCTGGGAGAAATTTTTCCGCTGTAGGCGTTGAACTTAATATAATTTTGATGTCACGCCCATTAGTAACGAAATATGTATTTGTAAAAAGAGTACCTATACTTGTGTATTGTTGTGTATATTTTTGAATGGCTGTTGGAATTATAATTTTAATTTTTTTTTTATTAGTTATAAACTAGTGCGTGACTGCAATCCCGCCTGATGGTAAGCAGTGATGCAATCGTTGATGGTAAAACGCACTAGCTTATTAAGCCTATTCACTCAAAAAACTGAGTGAATAGGAAGACAGACGGCAGTTGAGCGAGGTGATGCAATGTTTAACCCAACAACACGACCAACGATGCTGCGCCAGAGGATGATCTGGAGACCCTCCACGACCAAACTCCCAACACAACAACATTAGGCATATCGTACTCGGCACACATCGCAACACAACTGCTCAGACCCGTCCACCGTACGGCTTCATCAGACATCATGCCGGAACACGACGAATCGCTTGGCGGCAAGACTTTGTCTGGTGGGTGGTAACTTATGCCGGCGGCTGATGTTGTTGCCTACCACCGAGAAATGGTTATGTTTTGACCAAAATAGTAGTTCTTGTAATTAAAGGTGTTTAAAATCACAATCTCCTCTCAGTGACAATCAATGTCAAAAACTTGTCAACAATTTTGAGAAATTTAAGGTATTTTTGACAAGTTTTGATTTACTTTTTTCGATTTTACATTTTTCAATAACAAAGGAAAAAAATCTCGTATCTTTTTCTTCTATTCTCAGTGCAGTCCGGAGTTTGGATTTGTGCCCAATTGATGACAATCGCTCACCCATTATTCATCATCATCTCAGTGTTAATCCCAGTCGCATCCGTAGCTTTTCAGCTTTGGAGTCTGGAGTCCGCTTTACCAGTCTAACTGTTGATTTTGGCTAAACTTCGATATTATCCGTGAAGCGACTGCCGTCTGACCTCCATAACCCGAAGGCGATATCTAAGCTTTGCAATTAGACCAATTGTTAGACTTTTGAGGGCTCCAACAACCCGTAACGACTGCCACTAGATGTTTGTATGGCAACCGGGACCAACGGCTTAACGTGCTTTCCGAGGCACGACCAGACCAGTGCAAATACTCATATTCATGCATACAAATATCTGCACTATGCGGGGATCGAACCCGCGCCTCCTTGCGCAACGCCACGGAGGCTGTTGAATCGCTCACCCATTATTGTATGTGACTAAAAAATAATTGATGAAATGGTGGTGTACTCCAGGTACCCTTCGAAGATAACAGAAGTCATTTTGATTCGATGCTCTTGTGCCATAAACAAGAGTATAAAATAACAACCTAAAAGCTTAAACAGACCGGGGCCGTGAGGCCAGATTTAGCTTATGCAGGCAGTCGCCACGTGCTCCCATTATCCCCACATGGCGGGAAATAACCAATACCTATATCATTTGTATTATTTACACATTAAGCCTCCTAAGGCTATGTTATAGATTAGAGAATGCCGTTTTAGTAGGTGGTATATGTGTTGCAGACAGAAGGATTTAGAATTATGATTGATTGGATAGAGGTTAAATCTATAGAACTAGGCCTAGGAACCGTGCGGGGAGACGATTTGGATTCGTTCATAAGGCATTGGTTGGAGAACGTAAGACAGTGTAAAATGTGCCTGTTTTTGACAAGAACATTATTCTACAACGTTATTTGTTCTGAATAAGCAACTGAATCGGTTCCAATCATTTTTACACCATGTTATATTTTTCCCAAATACATTTAGAAATTGCTGCAGTATGGTCACCGAGCGCACAACTCAGCTGGCGGGAGACACGTTTGGCCAATTGCTGGTAAAGCGCGCTGGTTTGTTAAGAGCCTATTTACTCTAGCTTTGAAGGCAATTACATTGTAGTCAGACGGAAAAACCACCGCGGACAATTGTTCCAGCCCCTCGATGCACACGGTATAAAAGGCGAGGCGAAACGCTTTGTCCGGATCGTAGTGGTGGTTAAGCGTGGCTAAGCAACGTAAGGGTGGCTACGAGTCGTCCGATTTTTCAAAAATGCATCCTAAAAATACCGACAAACTGGCTACTCTACGCCTGTGCTCCAGGCTTTGGAGTTAGTTCCAAAGAGATACCATTTGCACTGGCGCATAGGTAAATGAAGGGAAATGGGTGTATTTTGGTCCTAACCTGCACGATACAGGACTAATTACAGGTTCATTAATACCACGACACTAACAATAATAGCACGTACAGATTCAAAAAAGATTTAGGTCAGATTAGATACTTACATTTAAATAGGTGGCCAGATTCCCAGCACTGAAAATATGATAGGCTAATTATTTGATGTTCTATTACCATCTTTCTGTATCTACATAATTCGGTGGCATTGATTGATTTGATGATGGAACTGTCACATCGCGGGGCAAAAGCCTTTTCAAATATATATAATTATATAGTGTTGCGTGCAACATTATGTTAACTAACAGAGGGCGTTCCCGTTAACCCGAAATAGTATAGCATACATACATGCTAAAAAAAATATTTCCATTCGAAAACAAAATGTTTAAAATTTTTTTCCAATATGAAAATATTCAATAAAAATTTTAAATTGACATGTAAAAGAAACACACTGTACACGCGAACATGAAAGACGGCAACGTCGCAATTTATTTATACATGACGACTACTATTTTGATAGGAGGAAAACAGGAGGTTTCAAATTTATTTCCAATTAGAATTTTTTTTTATTCGGATTTTTTTATGCTTATTTTTCTGCTTTTTTTCTGATTTTTTTATTTTAATCTATTAATGATATATATTAACGAGTTTAAGGGAACGCCCTCTGTTATTTAACATACTGTATATATTTGAAAAGGCTTTTGCCCCGCAATGTGACAGTTAAAGCCTCATATTATAACAGACTTCAAAGCCGGAAACCATGCGCGAATAATCAGTAAACGCCCTGCATAATTTAATATTCTATTCCTACTATGACATTCAACAAATGTGAGAAATGTGCGAACATACATGGGGAAACTACTGTTTTAAATCTATCCTTAATTGCTAATACACCATAACTGTCAATTTAAATAATTAAAAAGCATTTTACGACCTGGTGCAGGTCGCGGGAAACCGCTAGATGCGGGAGGCGCAGGACCGGTCGTCGTGGAGAACCTAGGGGGAGGCCTATGTCCAGCAGTGGACGTCTTTGAGCTGAAATGATGATGATGATTTACAACTATATTTAGTTAGCGATAAAGACCTCGATTCCCTTGTTTACATTCACATTACAGTGTTGTTTTACAGTCCCTACTTGAAATCTTATTAGAAAATTTTCTACAGTTGAAAATTTTTCCAGGGTCGGGGGGAAAATGTAATGTTATGTACATATTCAGATATACTTACACTTATTATTTATACTCATATTCATACTTATATATGTATCATTCATTTCCACGGCCCATAATATGCATTCCATTATTATGAGGCTCTGTTTTGATCATATTCCACTACACCAGGACTCATTTTTCTGTTCACAGACTCAGTCCTCAACTTTACGCCTAAGTTTCGGCTACTTAGCGACCCCTTAGTGTAGGAAGCCGTACCTATGCAGGACTGTATCACTTTTTCCTATCAAACACAGCACTTTTTAATTTAATACCATTTATATTTACATTGTTACAGAACATTTTCAAGTAGCCGAAACTTAGGCGTAAAGTTGAGGACTGAGTCTGTGAACAGAAAAATGAGTCCTGGTGTAGTGGAATATGATCAAAACAGAGCCTCATAATAATGGAATGCATATTATGGACCGTGGAAATAATGATACATATATAAGTATGAATATGAGTATAAATAATAAGTGTAAGTATATCTGAATATGTACATAACATTACAATTTTGCTAATAATGTTATCCACAGCACTGCCATCAGTGTTATGGTGATGGCAGATATGAGAAGATGACGGCAGGTGGCATACACTGATGGCAGTGTTGTGGGTAACATTATTAGCAAAATGCAAAGTTTATTACACAAGTTCTAAGTTTTCATAATGTACCGGTTTTCTTGGTGCACATTTTCATCGAGACCGCGTCTCGGCAAACGTAGCATAGGACGCCCTTGGGCGACATGGAGCGACGACATCAAAAAGGTGGCTGGTAGTGGCTGGCGGAGAACTGCTCAGGGTCGAGCTTGTTGGCGTGCCATGGAAGAAGCCTATCTCCAACAGTGGACGAGCAGAGACTGATGATGATGATGATGATTGTACATTGTATTTTATACATGGTATAAATAACTTTCTTTATTAAGATCGTATTTATGCAATATGAGTGAAATAAAACAATATTAATAATACCAGCCCTGTAAGCAATTATTCCCTGTAAGATTTTCACAAACCGACATAAATTCCATGATTATTTCGAAAAACTTCGTTCAAAGGATCCATAATAATTGGTATTTATGATGTAATTTTAGCTAACCGCATATACGGGATACATGAAAATCTGGAAGTTCAGAAAGTTCCCTTTCGTTGTAGTCATTATTAACGAAAAACTAAGTAAATAAATAAAATTAATGAAGTCCTACAAGTTGTTCGCAAAAGATCGTTCGCTCGATAGCGATAAGACCGCCCATTGTGTCACTCTTTGTAAAATTTTAATTTTTATGTTCTGTAATATAGATGGTTTACAATAAGGGTCAAAAGAGGAGTACCACTTTTGACAATTATTGTTAGTGCAATAAAGTTCAAAAGTGGTAATGCACTTTTGACCCTTACCTGTAAATAATAAAGAGTATTCTATTCTCAAGACCCAATTTTGACCTTAGAGAATAAACTCAGCGGAGACCAACAAGGCAATTCTCTCTGATATCACTCTCAATCTGTCACGAAAACCCTAATTCACTTCCAATTTCGATAAGATTTTGACATTTTCCGTTTTGCGTGTATGTGACGTGACGTATGTTTCCTTCAATCATTTCTTTTATGATTTTTGTTCTTTTTGCGTCATATTTACCTCAAACATATTTTCTCTTTCTGTTTGTGCGAGGCCGTCATGAGACTGCAACATAATTTGAGCAAAATCAAAAGCCATTTAAAAATCAAAAGTCTTTTATTCATATTAGGCTGAGAATCAGCAGTTTTTGAACGTCAATATTACACAAGATGCTTCCCCCAAAACGCTCGCCCTTCGCCACTTCCTAGTGCTTTCACTGAGAAGAAGAAGTGACGAAACAAAATACCCAACAGCACAACTGTTTGTTCATTTAATAAAACATATGACTTCATACAATACCATGTACGGTAATTAACGGAAGAAAACACAAAATAAAATGAAATTATTTTCTATATGCCATCTTGCCATGCCAAAATACCAGCAAAGAAAAAAAAATGGAAATGTAAATAAGTAAAAACTTACTAATAAAAATAAAAGCCCCAGGTATAAAGAGCGTGACAGCTCAAATATTTATACATTGTAAAAAAAGACAATTATATGAACTCATAAAACGTGTCAGTAAGCTAATAATTCTGGAGAAAGAATAGGTACAAACATTGTCTAGAGTTAATGAGAGCGACCAGCTATTCTTATCATTGAAATAGTCGTTTACGGAATGATATGCCTTTCCACAAAGGTTGGATTTGATTTGTGCTTTAAAATCATTTTAAGGCAAGTCTAGCAAAGCAGAGAGAATCTTGTTTAAAAAGTTATACCAAGCCCAACAAAAGAGTCATGAACCTTTTAAAGTCGGTGAAAAGAAACGTGAAGGTGAAAGGAACGTTTTAAATTCCAAAAATTGGCATAAACCGGCTTTAGTATATCTCCCCATCCCGATAGGGTATTTGACTAAAAATACTAATTAGTCCGTCAGTCAGATTTCCAAAAAATACTAGACACGTATTTTTTCTTTTTTCATATAAACAAAAAATGACGACGACACAGCGCGTTGAAAACACGTCTGACGTCACTGCACGCTACACTTTTGAGCGGCCAGTGACGTAACCAGCAGGCAGCCAGCACTCCTGATCTTTGATGCCTTTTATATTTGTAAATTTTTATTGATTTGATAAAACAAAATATACCTACGTGTCTTGTATTTTTTGGAAATCTGACTGACGGACTATTTTTTTTTTATAGTCAAATACCCTATTATAGTGCTTAATATACCATTATTACTAAATAAATTATGTATATTGTACAAACGTATCGTTTCTAATTTCTATATATCTCAGATATATATAATATTATCTCAGGTGCCTATAATAAATAGTATCGTCTTTAGGAACGGAATTCTACGATGTTCTTTCGCTTAGCTGGAGTCGTAAAAAGATAATAATAATATTTGTCCGGATCCACGATCAAATTATCTGCTCTGAGCATAAGAGGGTACTTGTTTTGAAGACATATCACATTTATTTAGGCCGTAGTTTAAAACAACACCTTTATTTCGGTCCCGGATTTAATTATCCCTTTTTGATTAAATTAGTCTTGTGATTTATTATTAATCTGAAACTCATTTAGAACAAATTTACACTATAAACTTTGAATAGTTGGATATATTAATAACGGCAATATGACCAGGAAACATTTTGTGGAGCATTTGAAGGAACACGGGGGGTTCAAGTTTCACGGATGAGTAAAAGTCTGACACGCCCCTCCATTCCTCCCAGAGCAAGAGGGGTCATTTGATGATTTCCCATCCGAAAAAAGAGGAAGCGTTGGTAACAATGTTGGTAACAATGTTGGTAACAATGTTGGTAACGACGTTGGTAACGATATTGGTAACCATGTTAGTAACGATGTTGGTAGCTGTTCTGTACTTGTATCAATGTAAATGCTATCCCATAGGACTTGAGCGTGGCAGCCGTGCATTTCAACAAAATATGTGATGTGAAATATAATGTCGTAATGGGGATAGTACTCTATTATATCATACTAGCTGCGTCTTATATTATACTAGCTGCGCCACACGGTTTCACCCGCGTTTTTTTTTTATATGCCCCGCTCCTATTGGTCGCAGCGTGATGTTAAATAGCCTAAAGCCTTCCCGGATAAATGCGCTATCTAATGCAAAAAGATTTTTTCAAATCGGACCAGTAGTTTCTGAGATTATCGCACACAAACAAACAAACAAACATACAAACTCTACAGCTTTATATATTAGTATAGATTAAAAATTTAATATGTAGGTTATTATTTAACTTAAACGAAGGATATTTAACTTAAGTGAAAGGCCCGTGGCTTTTTACATGCTTTTTATTAGCTTCACTTGTATGTTTGCTTGCTTGTTTGTTTGCTTGTCCGTCTCTCAACTCTTTGGACTATGAGTGAGCGGCTCATTACTGTAAAATGTCTCACCGTTTTCAATATGTTCGTTCGTTCGTTTTTTATTAAAAAAGAATATCGAACTAAATAGTTGAAAATAAATATAGTTTAAAAAACTAAACTAAACAGTAGACATTAATTTAAAAAAAACGTGAGGCGCTTAATATACAAAAAATATGGCACAAAGCGCCTTACGCTTTTTTTTTTAATAATTTTTACTGTTTAGTTTGATATTTTTTAAAAGCATGTTTTTAGTTTTTAAACTATATTTATTTATCTATAGTAATATTATAAATGCGAAAGTATCTGTCTGTCCGTCCGGCTTTCACGCCAAAACTACTGAACGAATTATAATGAAATTTTGTACCTACACAGATAGTCTAGAGCCTGAGAAAGGACATAGGCATCCGTGGACATAACATCCCGCTATGACCAATAGGCGAAGAGTAGTAACAAAAAATGTTGCGTAAACGGGAGCTAACGCGTAAGTACATATTGATCCCATTATTTTAACATGCGCTTATTATATATCAACCACGGAATAGAGAAGTTTTTATCTGTTCTGTGATATCAACTGAGTTCTTTTTACTTTTTGGGAACCACCGCGCGCTGTATACTGAAGTCCACGCGGACGGAGTCGCGGGAAAAAGCTAGTAAATTATAAACTAGTGTTTGACCGCATTCCCACCAATCGTTAATGATAAAGCTAAATAATAACATCCGCACAAGTCGATCTATCGGGTTAAGCTATGCTTGCCGCCGTTGGTCTGTCGATGGGTGACCTTCATTACATACCGAGACCTATATATCTAAACCATATGGAGAATCCATATGGTTTAGATAGAGGGTCACCTATAGTACACCCTCATTTCGCCAGTTTTGTTTACATTTCATCATTAACCAGCACATTAATTAATTAACACATTATTCCTATCAGTTGGGATCATTTTGAAGCTTATTGCTATTCCATTGCTCCCTATGTTCGAAAATGTGTCTACTGAACAAGGTAAATAACGCAATGAAGGTTGTTGAACTGTCAAAATTAAATCCATTGCTACTGTCCGAAACTCCAAACTCCGGGCTGTGTCTAAGAAATTCTAAATTAAAACACCCAAAAAGTCTGTCCGATTTAGTAATTAAACTCTCATGTTTGACTAAACCAACAAGGCAATTTTAGATCCAAAAAATACTTATTTATCTACACTCTTCCTCAGAATAAACTCCACACAAAAAGTATACTCCAATCCTACTTAATCTCGTTCAAAATCTTTTTTCCATTAACAAAACCTGAGATTATGTAAAAGGCACACGTTACAAAGACTAATACATCTTACACAAGGTCGCGAGAAGCGACATGACACTGACAAGCCAAGCCGACGTGTGTATCACGTTGTATGGAAGTTAATATGCATTAACTGCCAGCCCTACTGTTAGGGTTGCTACGTGAGGATTTATGAGACAGCTAGGTTTGAAATGGCTGTGACTTTATTTGCGTAGGTGTAGTGATTTGTCTCCTATTCTATAAATAATGCTGATGTTGGTTTATTTTCTTTCAACGTAATAACCGAAGGTACGAGCTGAGTTGGGGAAGAAAAAAAATTCCACTCGTATGAAATTATGTGCAGAACCTAGTAGGCATACCTGACTTGATTTTGCAGTGGACGTCGTTAAGCTAGGAAGTTAGCTTTGCTAATATTTTTGCTGTCATTTGCTTTTGACATTTGTCAATGAACTTAGCAGGACGAACTCGCAATCTAGCCGATTCTACGAATAAATCCTGGATGGTGAAAAGCCAATTATTGTGTGGAGGGCATTTTGATAATCTCTAAGATCTTTCAATGTGGTATCGGGCTTAGAATAGTACCAACCCATATCCTCCCGTGGGTGTTGTAAGTGGCGACTAAGGGAACTCTCACCAGGGAAGCTAGCAACAACAACTCCTGTACAATATCAAATAACTGCGATCCCCAACCCGCTTGCCAAGCGTGGCGTTTACAAAGCAATGAAAGCCTTGGGGGAGGCCTTTCTCCTGCAGTGGGCTTCTATAGGCTGAAACAGGAGAAGAAGTAAGAAAAACTGCGCTAATTATAAGAATACTTCCATTTTTGTGGCATGTTTAGTGTCTTCAAGATTCCCTGCACAAAATATTACGTCAGAAATCAAAATAAATTTATGATTTTGTTCAATTTAAGCTAAAAATCAGCTTTTTATAAACGTCAAAATTATATAAGTCCGCCCCCATTCACCGTTTGCTAGTACTTCATGATGCGCAACACACTGATCAGCCCTTTCTTATCCACAATCCCGCTTACGACACAAAGGTAATCGGTATTAACTCACAACCCTAGACATATGGTTGCGGCTGTTAGGTTTACCTTGCCCGAATTCCGATTTGAACCGCAACTATCCGCTTTCGAATGTAACGAGCAATGCCAATGGAATCATCGGCCATTTAATCAACAGGAGAGCTTGAACGTTTTCCCACGTTGTAGTTAAAAAAATAATTTATTAAACGTAAAAAATAAGAAACCGTTTAAAATATACTTTAGAACATATCGACGCTTGAAAGGCAATCATATCTAAGCGACCAAAATTCGTAAATTGAGTTATATACACCATTCGAAGCGCCAGATTTTTCTGCGTAGTTTGGTGTATATAACTCAATTTAAGATTTTTTTTAATATATTATAAACTAGCTTTCCGCCCGCGGCTTCGCCCGCGTGGAGTTCGGTTATATCGCGCTTTTTAGTTTTCCCTCAGGAATATCATATTTTACCGGGATAAAAAGTACCTACCCTATTATTTAATCCGGACTTCTAACTTTACGTCTGCAAAATTTCAAAGCAATCGGTTCAGTAATTACGGCGTGAAAGCGGAACGAACAAGCAAACAAACTCAATTTCCCATTTATAATACCTATTAGTAAGGATATATAATATTTATATATAGTAAGGATAGCGACATTTTTTTTTTTAAATATTCTCTGCGCCTCGGAGATCACTTTGGCTGATGCTTTCGACTGTCATTGATGGATCTTTTACAGTAGTTAGTCAGAAGCCCTAAAGTCTGACAACCAGTCGTGCTAAAGGGTGTATTACCCAGTACATGTCGTGTGAAATTCAAATTAATTCACTCCATGTAGCAGTGGGGGCAGCGGTGGCCTAGTGGACCGCAATCCCCCCTGATGGTAAGCAGTGATGCAACCGTTAATGGCAAAGCGTACTAGTTTATTAAGAGGCTATTCACTCAGCCTCGAAGATACTTAAATTGTACTCAGACGGAAATGCCGCCGCTGATAAATTGTTCGAGTCCCTCGATTTAAGCAGTATAAAAGAAGAGGCGAAATGCTTCGTCCAAATCGTAGTGGTGTCAATAATGTAAAGGTGAATGGCTACTCGACGTACGACGTGTCATGTCCGATGATGGATCGGAAATGGGGGAATTAAGTCATGCAATCCCCTCGCACACTCTCCAAAATGCATCCTACAGAATACCGTCAGTCTGGCTATTCTTCGTCTGTGTTCCAGGCTTGGAAGACCGTTTTGAACCAAATCTAGGTAGCCAATTAACCTCTTCGCAGGCCTCTCCACCGAATCTATTTACTTTACATATTACAAGAGGAAAAGACATTTGAAGGAAATATAAATGTTCAAATACTCTTAATAATTATATACAGTAACCAGTTCAACAAAACAATAAGGTCCGTATTACAGAACGTCACTCAAAAGTCAGCCTCCGTGGCGTAGCGGTAGCGAACGCGGCCGTTGCGCAAGGAGGTTCGATCCCCGCATAGTGCAAGTATTTATATGCATGAATATGAATATTTGCACTGGTCTGGCCGTGCCATGGAAAGCACGTTAAGCCGTTGGTCCCGGCTGCCATACGAACAACTAGTGGCAGTCGTTACGGGTTGTTGGAGCACTCAAAAGTCTAACAATTGGTCTAACTGCAATGCTTAGATATCGCCTTCGGGTTATGGAGGTCAGACGGCAGTCGCTTCACGGAAAATATCGAAGTTTAGCCAAATTCAGCAGTTAGACTGGTAAAGCGGACCCCAGACTCCAAAGCTGAAAAAGCTGCGGATGCGACTGGGTTTAACGCTGAGATGATGAAGATGATGATGACTCAAAACTCAAGCTCTACTTAAGTCCCGTTTGAAGCCTTTTGATTGCTTAAAACTAGTTTTAAGTAATGTTTAAACAGATACCAATGCTTGAGTTTCCTTCTGGAATGCGGACCTTAGAGGTGTTTTTTATTAAATTTAATTCGGTAAATTAACTATTTGTTTTCTATAAATTTTATTATAAATCAGCTATCGGTTTCTTAATAAATTTCAGGTATATTTGACGACCCTGGTTACCTCTCTCCTTTGATATGTATCTATACATCATAAATATGACAGATGGCACAATGAGCGGCCTTATCAAAGGAAAATATGAAGAGAATTTGATAGGTGCTGCCATGTCTTTGATGAAACTGAAATTAAGTCGGAAAAAATGAGTTTCCAACTATGTCATTACTATACAAATATGCATATTGCAAATTGCAACGCCGCAGCCATTAAGACTTTGCTTTTGCAAAAATGTTGTGTCATGAGATCCAGTTAAAAATAACGGCAAGCAGTAGTTACGTAGCTTAAAAAATGGGTAAAAGTTTACACTAAACTACTTGCAGAAAATTAATTATTTATCGTTTAGCCTTTTTGGTGCAGCCGTAAGGCACCTTTCTGCAAATTTCTTACATCAAACATTACACTTATATTTGATATTTTTTAAGTTATGTATAGAACATTATTTTGTGTTCATTCGAAACCCGTAACACGTGTCCAGTATTTTTAAGTAAAGAATCTATGTACAAAATTTCAAAAAGATATCATGAAAAACTATAAAGTTATGAGTTTGTTATGCTACTTGGCTGTCCCAACAAAAACATGGTCCTCTCGGGCGAGGGAGCGGTGCATTGACCTCTGGCGTCAGCTGTTGCGCGGGCTATGATCTACTGTAAGCTGCGTACTGCGCTCGCCACCAATGCGCTAGCCACACTGCAACAATTTTTAAATGTATTTGGGAAAAAATATAACGTGGTGTGATAATGATTGGAATCGATTCAGTTGCTTATTCTAAACAAACTATATTCAGATTTCACATAAAAAAAAAATTACATTGTATATCTGGTGTATAGTGTGCATATGTTATGTTTTTCTTACCTTAGGTTCTTCATGTGTGAATTATTCTAGCGGTGCCAACCCTACACGCTAAGATGGGAAGGGAATAGGGGTGACACACACACACTTTAAATTAAAATAAACCTCTTTTGTAATGCCTTGTGTAGTAACTGCCTAGCTTGTATAATTAATTACATTCAGCGGTTATGGCTCTTTCGCTTAGTCTTATTTTAAATCTAAACACTAGAATAAGACGGTTTTGTGACATTGAATGAAGCTGTTCCATGTGCCGTAATGCGCTTAAGAAAAGGGATATTCAGTTTCCCAGTACAATGAGAAGTCAGTCTATTTTCTTTAGAACTTGCTAAATATTCTTTAAATAAAAGATGTAACTTGTACAATTTCAATTTCAAT
The DNA here is from genome assembly GCA_017933935.1 of Sesamia nonagrioides. Classification (NCBI taxonomy): domain Eukaryota; kingdom Metazoa; phylum Arthropoda; class Insecta; order Lepidoptera; family Noctuidae; genus Sesamia; species Sesamia nonagrioides. Next base: position 20,567 of record JADWQK010000122.1, read on the forward strand.
TATCGCTCGGCTGACTGCCGAAAGTTGAAAATCTAACTGCATGGTTTTATTTGGGCACTTATTTAGGTATCGCCGTTGTTAATAACTAACATAACTGTTCTAATATAAATATAATGAATGTAACAAAACTATATTATACATAATTATAATTGTTTCACATAAAAGAAGACCGACCAATGTTACTACAAAAAATCATCATCATTCTCTGAAAATTTCCATATTTCCTCTCTCTTTAAACATATCAGTATATTTTATTTTAGCTTTTGTATGATTTTTATTAATTAGATGTAATATTTATTTAAACTAGTAGGTATGATACACTTTATGCAGATAGTTTTTGTACACATTATGTCTCTCTCCTTCCTCTAAATTCTCTATAGTATTCTATTCAAAGGTTGACTGTAAAAGATCGCTCTTAGCGATAAGACCGCCCATTGTAAAACCCTTTGTAAAATCTTTAATCTGTAATTTATATGGTGTACATGATAAAGAGTATTTTATTCTAAATCAAAATCAAAAGTCATTTATTCAAATTAGGCTGAGAGCCAGCACTTTTTGAACGTCAATATTACATAAGACAGTCCCCCAAAACGCCCACCCATCGACACTTCCTAGTGCTTTCGCTGGGAAGAAGAAGTGGCGGAAGAAACTCCTCAGGAGCACAGCTGTCTGTGTGATTTAAAAAAAAACACATGACTTTATACAATACTATGTATAGTAATGAACACAAGAAAATACAACAACAATGAAATTATTTACAATATGCCAGCTACCACGCCAAAATACCAGCAAAGCAAAACAATATAATATATATATATATATATATATACTAGCTGACCCGGCGAACTTCGTTCCGCCTTAAAGGCATATCACATGACTACTTTTTAAATTAGGATAATTTTAAATAAATGAATATTATTATTCAATGATTCTTTATTTGGGAGCACAATCCTGGCGATTCTCCGGAAATCTTTAATGTGCTACAATACTCGCAAACAACATCCATTGGCCCAATGCGAACGCCATTGCGCTATATTATAGGTATGTGTATTGAAACGCTGCCCGATTCAAATCAGTATTTGATGAATTTCTTCTTGTGTTTCATAAATTATCTAGCGCTTGATCTCTGAGGTTTGCTCGACTATTTCGCATTGCCAACCGAGCCATTTCACGGGCTGCCTCCCTTTGCTCTGGTGAGTGAGAAGCACGAAGTCGAGCCATACTAAGGCTGCGCCTTCAAGTGCAATTTTTTGCTCTTCTTCAGTTCTTTTTTTATTGTGGATGGGAAATCATCAAGTGATCTCTCCCGCTCTGGGCGGAGCGGAAGGGCGTGTCAGACTTTTATTGAGTAAAACCCACCCGTGTTCCTTCACTTGCCTGTGCAACGGCCAGTGCCATGGTTTCTTTTTTAATCAACCCGTAACCCTGTGGACCAGTCCTCGTGGACACCGTCAAGGTGTGCTGACATCTCTTTGAGGCACATGTGAAACACAATGGGCCGTCAACCCGGGCCTGTTTCTTACAAGGATGCGAGCTGCCTATCCCTCGTCGCCCGCAAGCCCGCGCCTACGGCGATTGGGAGTCCGATATTGCCTCCCGACCAGGGCGCTTCCTGCGGCGGTTTGAGCCGTGAGTGTAGTGGGATTTCCGCTCCCTCACCCGTTCCACCTCCTCCTTTGCCAGCATCACTGCTTCACAGAAGGAGGTGAAAGCTTGCCATGCACTCTTGCTCCGGACTATGGCCCGGACCAGGGTCGGACGCGAGAGATCGCCGCCGATCGCCGCCACGAGAACACGGCTGTGCTCTATCCAAGCCGGGCAGACCTCCACCTTATGCTCCACAGGAACCTCCCGAAACAGCCGTGTCCGGTGAGGACCTACGTCAGTCGGAAGGTGAGGACGCCGTGGCGCCTCTCTAGCTACTCCTCAAAGAGATTACTTACCGCCGCTATTGCGGCATGCTCAGTGCTGGATTGCGACAATCACACTTTCCATGTCGCCATGAGACCCCGCCGGAGCTCTGTCCGCTGTACTGCGATTTTTCGCGGCAACAGAGTTATGCCTCCTCTCATCACTCCCACATGTGGGCGAGGGATAGTGTTTCTCCACAATTTAATGGATGTTATTATACATATAAACGTTTCTTTTTAATTACTCTATCTATTAAAAGAAACCTCATCAAAATCTGTTTCGCAGTTTTAAAGATTTAATCATACAAAGGAACATAGGGAAAGAGAAAGTAACTTTGTTTTATAGTATGTAGTGAAATGGTAAATGGCACAGCAATACAATATTAGAAATTTTGAAATTGAAGTTTGCTTTGGGGCTTTTATTAAAAAAATTAAACCGGCAGAGAGCATTTATATTCCTTGCTTTAAATAAATGCATCAACATTCAACCGGTAAGACTTTTTTTAATATGCTGAGTAGTGTAGGAGTGTGTTTATTATGTTGTTTATTATAAGTTAGCGGTTCATTTTTAACAAATGAACCGCTAACTTATATTTTGACTGAGTTGTTTTGTTATTCCATGTCAGTTGCGTTTTGTTAAACCATGTTTTATGTCACGTCACACGGGAACGACAGGAACCGCGGGAACGGGATAAAAAGTATCCTATGTGATATGTCCTTCTCCCAGTTCTTATCTACCTCCCTACCAATTTTGAGCCTTACTGGTTAAGCGGTTCTTGAGTTATAAATATAGTAACTAACACGACTTTCATTTATATACATAGACTTCATTCAAATCGGACCAGCCTAGGAGGAATTCAGTGACGTACACACGTACAGCAGATTTAGGATGGAAAGAAGAAACCCATGGAAAGCATTGTCATCTACATTTGTAACAAAGATATCATACCTCTCTCTACCCCTAGAGCTCTTGTTTCTGTCTCTTTAAGTAAAATAAAAAATCTTAAATAATTATTTATTTCTATTTATTTTTTCTCTTTTAGTTCATAAGTACAAATTTAGTTAAATAAAAAAAAATATCTTTTTTATTTTTTCGCCTTTTAGTTCTTATGTACAATTATATTTTTAAGTAACTAAAAAAATTAAAAAAAACTATAAACTTGTCTAAAAACAAAAAAAAAACTTGTGATTGACCGGGTTTGAACCGAGGAACACCAGCCATCGCGAGTAGACCATACCAATATTGACTACGCTACAGCGGCTATGTCAAGCCGCGCGAAATTAGCGCCCATATTATGCGTGAAATATTGCGAAAGAGAAAACTCGAAAATATGCGCTTCCCCAGACATAAGACTGAGCTAGATCGATTTTTCGTCCCCGAAAACCACCACATATTAATTTTCAGCGAAATTGTTAGGGCCGTTTCCGAGATCACATGCTTCTTCAAGCGATTAGCGCCATCTGCCGGGTTGATTTGTGAATCTAAACGATCCAGGTCACCACTCAAACGCATACAGAAAAATTTATTAAAATCGGTCAAGCCGTTTAGGAGGAGTTCAATGACATACACACGTACAGCAGAATTATATATATAAAGATGTATAAATATGTATATATATATATATATATATATATATATATATATATATATATATATATATATATAAACACCTCTTTGGGCACATAGTTGATCCAGCCGCAATCCCGAACACAATAGACTCCACCTTTAGCACGGAATAACTTTGATCTAGCTGCGTATTTCTCGGGCGGAGTGGCAACGTTGCATTCTGTTAAGCGATGTTGCCAAACATATTCATCGATAGGACATTATACTCGATAAAAATTTTTTCAACAATTTCATGCATTAATAGATCCGTAACGGCTAAATTTTTTGAAGCCACGAGGACTTTTTAGCTCTGAATATATTTCAAAAATCAATTACTTGTGTTGATCCATTTATATACTCGTACTTCCAGTAATACATCTTTTGATCCGATACCTATACCGTAACAGTTGATCAAATAGGAATTTACTATAGCTAATCTAGATATTTTATATTCGCAATGCTCCATACATTGTAAGATCTATATATATTTTTTTACAATTCCATGCATTAGTGGATCCATAACGACTATTTTTTTTAAATGCACGAAGACTTTTTGGCTTGGAATATATTTCAAAAATCATTGCCTTATGTTGATCCATGTAGCTACTCGTACTTCGTAATACTTATTTTGATCTGAAGATGTACTGATACCGTACCGGTCGATCAATTATGTTTAGTATGAAGTCAAAGTTATTGTTATTAAAAAGCCTCGTACTCAAAATAAAACAATGTTTTCCTGATGTTATAACCCGGGTCAGGAGTTTTGGCGGGAAAGTTAAGCTGAGCTTAAATTTTTCCATTAGAGTTTTAAATTACTTAAAGTGTTCTTTACTAAATAAAAGTGCGAGATTTATGTAGTAAAAAATGCATTCAGTAAATAATTCATAAAGAACATTGAGATATCCTAGCGTAGTGTGTACAATAAACATGTGTACCTCATTTATAATATTTTTGTAAATTAAAAAAGATAAACTCAACCGCACGTTAGTGGAAATAAAATCATATTTGCTACTTACTAAGTAATAAAGGTAATAAAGATCTGTGGATCTGGTGGATGATTTCTCAGTCTACTCAAAGTTACATACCTAAGTGTGTTATAAAAATAATTTCGCTTAGTCGCGTTATATTTAAGCGAAAGAAAGCGCTGTTTTCTAATCAAATCAAATTAAATCATTTATTTGTTAACACAGGTAAATATTGACAGATCTTACAAAGAATAATAATGATATGATGAATGAATAGTAATGGTTTGTGGTAGGTACTGGAACGCGTTAGACACATGGAATGTCAACTTTAGCGGCCGCAATTTCGAAATAGGGAGTTTGCGTTTCGTTCCAACGTCCTAGTTTGAATTTCTTTCGAAAAAAAAAACTGCATTCGAAACATGGAATACCAAGGAGGTAACTAATAAAAGGTTTTATTCAAATTTTGGACTATCTTGCAAATAGACAGTAGTAGATTGTTTATTGAAAAAAACGAAAGAACATTATAATAGCGCGGGAAAAAATATTATTGTTCATTATTCGTTATTGAACTTAAAAAAGAAAATTATGTGTTTGATTTCCGCAGATTGTTTGAGAAAAGTAGTTAGTAAATGCCTGCGTGATTTCACCGTATACTGCTTAGTATGATACTATTGTCATCGGCAGCAGCGCGGGCAATAGCAATAAAAAAGTTAGTAATCAATGTCAAAATCCTATAAAATTTGAATTGTCAACAGAAAAATTATTTTCTTTTGGCAATTTAAGTGTTTACCCGACTTCAAAAAAAGGAGGAGGTTCACAATTCGTCGCAATCTTTTTTTATGTGTGTTCATCGATTACTGTAAGACGCCTGGACCCGTTTACGAAATTCTTGTTTTATTTGAAAGGGTGGTCCCATAGTCACCAGGCCAGGATCTGATGATTAAAAATTAGAGAAATCAAGGAAAACTTTCAAAATTTTTACGGACAACTAGTGCATTTCTAGTTATTTTCATTAAGTATTTTAAAGCACTACAATTTAGTAATGATCTGGAGTAGATATGAAGTCGGGAGACAGTTGAGGGAACTCCTCGACAATTCACAGCAACTGCCTTGCGTTTGAACTTGAGTAATTTGTATTAATAAGAACTTTACACCTAAATGGGTTGTAACTGTCATTAGGGCTCTGATGATGAATACAAAGGCCAGTTCAGGTAACTCCTCAACGGTTTACAGTAGTTCCCTTGTATTTGGAATTAATTAATATATATTGATGAGCAATTTTCACCGATATGCATTATTATGAAAATCTGTAGTAGATTTGATGATGAAGACCACGACCGACAAACATTCATTTTAGCCGACATATATTTTTTTTAATAATTATAAACTAGCGCTTGACTGCAATTCCGCCTGATGGTAAGCAGTGATGCAATCGTTGATGGTAAAGCGCGCTAGTTTATTAAGCCCATTCACTTAAAAAACCTTAGTGAATAGGAAGGAAGACGGCAGTTGAGCGTCGATAACGCTGCGCCAGAGGGAGATTGATGTGGAGACCCTCCACGACCAAACTCCCGGCACAACAACATTTGGCGCATCGTACCCGGCACACACTGCAACACAACTGCTCAGACCCGTCCTCCGTACGGCTTCACCAGAAATCAGGCCGGTACACGACGAATCGCTTGGCGGCAAGATTTTGTCTGGTGGGTGGTAACTTCTGCCGGCAGCCGATGTTATGGCCTACCACCGAGCAAAGGCACCGAGCATAGTTGCAAAGTTCTTATCAATACGAATTAATCAAGCACAAACCCAAGGTGGCTGCTGTGAATAGTTGAGGAGTTCCCTCGACTGCCTATGGTCTTCATCATGAGATTTACTACAAACCATCTTTTTAACCCATATAGGTGCAAAGTTCTCATCAATATAAATGAATTAAGTCCAACCACAAGGTACCTACTATTAACCGTTGAAGAGTTCCCTGAACTGGCCTTTGCTTTTATCACCAGAGCCTTCATGATAGTCATAACCCATCTTTTTGTAAAGTTCTTATCAATACAAATTAATAAGCACAAACTCAATGTAGCTGCTGTGAATCATTGAGGAGTTCCCTTGACTGTCTAGGGTCTTCATCATCAGATCTACTGCACACCTTCATTTCAACCCATACAGGTGCAAATTTCGCATCAATATAAATGAATTAAGTCCAAACACAAGGTACCTACTGTTAACCGTTGAAGAGTTCCGTGAACTGGTCTTTTTTTCATCACCAGAGCCTTCATGACAGTCATAACCCATCTTTTTGTAAAGTTCTTATCAACACAAATTAATCAAGCACAAACTCAAGGTAGCTGCTGTGAATAATTGAGGAGTTCCCTTGACTTTCTCCCGGCTCCATCATCAGCTATACCAGACCTTTATCAAATTGTAGTTCTCTGAAATACTTAATGAAGATACTTAGAAATGCACTAGTCGCCCCTACGATTTTTGAAGTTCCTCTTGATTTCTTTAGTCTTCCATCATCAGATCCTGACTATGGGACCATTTAGAAAGTTTACCTTTTCTAACATAAAAAGAATTTTGTTAATCGGTTTAGGCGTCTGAGATTTATCGGTGAACATACATAAAAAAGTAACTGCTGCTTATCCAATCGCTTCACTCCCTTGGCAAATGCTGCACCCTGATTGGCCCGTTTGAATTGGATCAACAACTGGTCAGACGCCAAAAAGGTGGATTTGTATAAAACAGCCCTTAATTATTGTTATTACTTCTTATTATTCATCGTGACGCATGTGGATCCGAACGGAGCCACATATTTATGGTCAGATAGCAACGGATCAAGAAAAGGCCCCCGGATCAACAAGTGAAAATGGATCAACAAATTACTACCTATACGGCACGTCTGATCAACAAAGTGCCCAAAGGGATATCTATATATATATATATATATATATATATAAACACCTCTTTGCACACTTAGTTGATCCAGTTGATTTGTTGACATTGTAAGATCTATATATATTTTTTAACAATTCTATGCATTAGTGGATCCATAACGACTATTTTTTTTTTAAATGCACACATGATTAAGGCAACGTCACGCTGTACGCACCGGCTTTTGTTCTCCAAGTGGGTCGCATCAATTTGCAGGAACCATAGAACTGTAGGTAATGGTACCAAGTTTTTTGGAAAGCACTAAACAGTGCATAACGACGGGAATGTGTCTGTGCTTTGTTCAAATAACAACTTACAGGTATACTGTCAATCCTGGACATCGGACTACCCGATTCGAAGTAGAAAACGCCAAGCTAACTTAAGAATTTGAAACAATTTTCTCCATATACGAAGGAGACCGGAAGACCAATTCTAATAATTCACCATCATCATCATCATTTCAGCCGAAAGACGTCCACTGCTGGACATAGGCCTCCCCAAAGGTTCTCCACGACGACCCGTCCTGCGCCTTCCGCATCCAGCGGTTTCCCGCGGCCTTCACCAGGTCGTCGGTCCACCTTGTCGGGGGCCTACCCACGCTACATCTTCCGGTGCGTGGTCGCCACTCGAGAACCCGTCGGCCCCATCGGGCATCGGTCCTACGGGCAATGTGTCCAGCCCACGGCTACTTTAGTGTTGCAATTCTTCGGGCTATGTCGGTTACTCTCGTTCTTCTGCGGATCTCCTTATTCCTGATACGATCGCGCAGTGAAACCCTAAGCATAGCCCTCTCCATTGGCCTTTGAGTACTTAAGCTCGGTAATTTTTCTAGTACTAAAGCACTAACCATGGGATGTCCTCAGGGTTCAGTTGTCGGTCCTTATTTATGGAATTTGGGTTTTGATGATTTCCTCGCGATCCCGCTTCCTTGCGGCTGTTCACTTACTGGTTACGCGGACGATGGCCTACTGCTCATTCAGTCAAGTACCCGAGCTGGACTTGAAAACTTGGCCAATACTTGTCTAAATCTAATATCTCAGTGGGGTGATCGTAACCGCCTAGCGTTTGCGCCGCATACAACCTATCAACTTCTACTAAAAGGTAATCTTAAATCATTGCCTACTATTAAATTTGATAACGTTCCCGTTAAAGAACAGCAATCCGTGTGCTACCTTGGTATGGTCTTAGAAAGGAATTTTTCATTTATCGAACATATAAAAATAGTTGGCGAAAAAGCTAAAAGGAACTTTTATGCCCTAACTAGAATATCCAAAGCAACTTGAGGACTATCATTCCTAACTTTAAAAACTATTTATGGAGCTACCTACTTAGGATGTATGTGCTACGGTGCACCTGTTTAGGCCGATAGGGCCAGCATAGGGGCGGCGCGACGTAAACTGCTCCAAAGCCAACGTTTGGCATTGATATTTTATACAAGGCGTATAGAACAATCAGTACTGAAGCCTTACCCGTACTGGCAGGTGTACTTCCAGTCGATCTTGAAGTAGAGCGACGTGCTTCAATGTACTACTCCGCTAGGGGGGAGGCCATGGACACTAACTTTGTTACACAACGCGACCTTAATAGAATTTTTAGATTGTTTAAACCTCAGACTGACGTCTGGGAGGACCTCTTATCCGAATGGCAAAGTAGGTGGGACAATTCCATCAAGGGCCGGCGGCACCTCCATCTGTTCTTTCCATCCGTTGGCGATCGGCTGGCTAAGACATGGCTGGAGGTTGACCACTTTCACACGCCCAATTTCTCACAGGTCATGGCAACTTTAAAAGTAAACTGTATTCTTTTAAACTTGTTCCTTCGCCTTTGTGTCAATGTTCTACATCGAACTGTGAATTTGAACAGTCCGCACATCACATCTTGTGGGAGTGTATTCTTTGGCAGAATGCACGCAATATTATGTTGGATAGTGTACAAATTACATCCGGAGTTGTTTATTATACGGACCTTGTAGAAACTAGAACCAATTTCCGTGCCTTCAGGCGCTTTTGCCATACCTATTATTGGAATCAATTGTAACAGCCCATACCTACTTAGGACCCATTAAGAGTCCCTCCTTCTCCATGAAGCCAGCCAACATGTGGCCTCGGTGGTTCCGACGCCCAAATCCAAAATCTCCCAGTCCGAGCTCTTCACCGCTCCGTTTCCCAAGTTTCGCATTGAAGTCCCCCATGACAACGCTGTAGTGAGCTTTAGAGCTATGTAGGTATGGCTCTAGAGATGTCCTCATACATAGTCTCTACTTCCTAGTCGGAGTGTGCCGAGGTCGGTGCGTATACCTGAATGACCTTCAGCGAATATCGTTTGGTTATTCTGAGTACCTACCAGAAACGCCACCCTGGTCGACACACTCTCGATCTTCACTACATTATCCACAAGGGACCTGTGGACGAGGAACCCGACACCACCTTGGGACTGATGGTCGCCCTCCCGGAAATAGAGCAAGTTACCGGATTTAAGAATTATCGAGTCCTCACCCTCTCTTCGGACTTCCGATAATCCCAGGACACCCCATCGTAACTTGCTCAATTCTTCCTCCAGTTCAAAAACCCCCTCGTCGGTCCGCAGTGTGCGCATGTTCAGTGTTGCCAGGTCGATCCGTCGTTGTTTGTGCCTTGCCCCGCCGTTACCTTGGCCGCCACCACAATGACCAGAAATAGTGGAGCTGTCGGGGACTAGGGGCCTTGGCTTAGTCGTGTGCATCATTGGGGGGAGGTTTGCCATAATCCCCACGCTTGGCAGGCGGGTTGGAGATCGCAGGATTTGATATTCCACAGAAGAAGCGCTGCTGCCCGCTTCCCTGGTGAGTTCCCTTAGTCGCCTCTTACGACACCCACGGTAGGATATGGGTTGGTACTATTCTAAGCCCGGTACCACATGGGGGATAATTAATAACTATTATAACAAGTTGCCAATGCCTGTTCAAAACTTATGGCAAGTTCAAAACGTATCCTCATCAATAAGCATATTATAAAATAAGACTACCTTGAATACAAGGTAATAGGGCAATGATTGGTCTGCACATTTGCCTTCCCTGGCACCTCACTAACCGCATAACTACATACATACGTAAATGTCTATTCACTACTTCTATTCTTCTTCTTCTTCTTCAGCCTATAGATGTCCACTGCTGGACAAAGGCCTCCCCCAAGGCTTTTCACGATGACCGGTCTTGTGCTACCCGCATCCATCGGCTTCCCGCGACCTTCATCAGGTCATCGGTCCACCTTGTTGGGGGCCTCCCTACGCTTTGTCTGCCGGTACGTGACCGCCACTCCAGAACCTTACTACCCCATCGGCCATCGGTTCTACTCGAAGAGTTATGTCGGTGATTATGGTTCTTCTGCGGATCTTCTCATTTGTAATTCGATCACGCAGAGAAACTCCGAGCATATCTCTTTCCGTTGCCCTTTGTGTGACTCAGAGCCTTCGTATGAGGCCCATTGTGAGTGACCACGTTTCAGTTCCGTAAGTCATCACTGGCAACACACAAAGACTTTAGTCTTGAGACACTGTGGTATCTTGGACGACGAGAAGATGTAGCTACTTCACTGTACTACTTCAATTACGATGTTAATATTTACAATGTTATCATCACAATCACACAAACCATATTTTAACTTTTCATTTGTGACTGTAATAGCAATCATGTCATATTTTAATATTTTTTTTAATATCTTATCAATCCTTTTGATAGATTCTTCTACATTTTAAATCTTGATTTGTAGTACTTATACCTGTAGAACAATTCATATGAGATCAAGTACTTGTTGACAGGCCTATTCCGTCCTCCCGATCCGACCGGTCTTTAAATTTAAAAAATTGCCCCTCTGTTACAAAATTGCAATAGGTCCTGCAAAAAAATCGAAATACATGGCACATTATTTTTGTCATTCAAAATACCATTTGTAAGCACACAATACTCTTATTCACGCCTATAAGTTCCTGTATCTATACTTAAAGTTTTCATAACCACTTCCGACAAGGTAAAATCGCCTAATAGAACTATCTTTTTTATATCCAACTGATGCAAAAGGTTGACTATCGTCGAACAAACGTTTTAGTTAACCATCTAATGGACCGAACAGACCACTATCTGGTCCAGACACATATTTATAAAGTCGTGATTATCTAAAGTGCAGCACAGGAGAGTTTCTCCATAGACTGCAATAAGGAATCTCGTTATCAAATTTTCCAGTTTAAAGCTTCAATGAATGTGTAATTTGATTCTTGTGGCTTCAGGATTTGAGACTAAAGGGTTCCAGTTTGAATAGAAAGTTTAACAGGAACTAGGATGATTAGGATTCTCTAAGGACTATACACAACTATATCAATAAATGAAGATGTTTTAAATGTGTGTATTTTGGGAGTCAATTATGTAGGTCACGTTAAATGTAACAGAGGTACACAGCGCAACCGCTGAGTATACCGAGTTTACGAGCTATTACGCACTGTCAACTGGCCGCCAGTGACTCAGCCCCTCGGCAAACAAAACTTAGGCAACTAGGATCAGGAGATCAAATCCAGCGACAGCATACCCAATACATTCGTGCGGAATAAAATAATAAAATTCGGACGTACGGTTGTTGCGACAGTTGCTCGTAATGTGAATGCCTTCATTTGAAGCCGTGCTCCTATTGGTCGCCCGTTACCAGAAGTTGCCTGTGCGTCGCGACTACGAGCCACGCACTGTCGACAGTAGGCCTAGTCTCATACTAGGCCCGCTTCAAGGTTGTAAGAACTCTCAACCAATGAGAGCGCCAAACGCGCTCGATATCGACGATCTAGTTTCATAATGTAAACTCATACTAGGCCTACTGGTCGCCGACGACTCCGTCAATGGTGACTGTGACTTACTACAATAGAACGTCTATAAATCGAATAAAAAGGGAAACGCCAAAAAATTGGAGTTATAGAGTTTTCGACTTACAGAGAATTTCGACTTTGACGGATTTTTATTCGACATAAAGAGGTTGAGATTTACTGTTATGACAATATTTCACTCGACAAATGAATTGTTTCGCTAAAATTCAAATGAATTAAAAATAATAAAGTTAAACACCTGACACCAAGCAAGTAAACACGTGTTAACGTAAGTAATAAATTCGTGGTAATTCTATTCATTGTATGCTCTTAAATTGCTTTCTACGAAACAATGGTTTAATTACACTGTCGCACTGTCGGCAAATTCAACTTATTTTTATTCGAATTACAGAAGTAATGAGTCTCAAATAATATAGTTGTAAAAGCTGTAAAATAAAACATTGCTATGTTCGAGATACAGAGGTAAAATTAAATTTTTCGAATTTTGGAGGAAAACTATGTACCAAAATGGCTTGGAGGGACTCACATTTATTTCAACTAATAGAAGGCTGAGATTTCGAGTAATGGAGGTTTTGGTGTTTTAAGGGAAGGGAACAAAACATTTTTTCGACGTTTTGGAGGTTTTCGACTTATCGAGGTTCGACTTAACGAGGTTCTACTGTATAGCTTAAATAGGTACTTACACACTTGATCGCCGGCCGCCCGAGTGACTTTGCCTCTGTTTTGGTTACTGAGAGACCGAGTCGTTGGCGACCAGTTGACAGTGCGTAATGGCTCTAATGGCTCTACATCTGTAAAAACAACCTTCCAATATCTATAGAATAACTAGTTGAACCAGCAAATGTTGTTTTGCTTTGTATATTAATTCTCGGAATTATTTTTTTACAATCCTGAGTAAAAATATGGGTTGATGATAGAAAGGTGAAAAATTAGGATTGTATGTATATTTAATGACATATTATAAAAAATAATATCTAAAAAACAAAAAAAAAGTTAGCGGTAGACAACCCTTATCACTTAGGGATGTAAAAAATAGATCGTGGCTGATTCTCAGACCTACTGATAGTGCCTATAAAATTTAATAAAAATAACCGTTCAAGCCGTTTCGGAGGGGTGTACTAATTAACAATGTAACATATACAGGGTGTATCTGACATCGTAACGCAAACTTCGCGAAAAAGCTAGACCACATGCCACTAATAAAATTATCATAATCATTTATGTCGTTTATGAAGGGTTACAGAATTCCCAGTGTTTAAAAAAATGTGTCGGCTCGGCTTTTGAACGTAGCAAGTGTGCCGCCGTGCGGGTTTGTAGGTATGACGTTGATCCCTGATGTGAACTCTATTATATCAACTGACAAGATAGTTTTTTGAGTTTTGTTCACATTGCGCTTTTTTGTATAAGTAGCGAATTAATTAATGTTTATTTTAAAATCTTATTGGGTTATAAGATCAATTATGAATGGTCTTAAGTAAAAAAAAACTGCATATATTTTTTTTTAAATCATGATAAAGCCGACGAAAAATTCCATCACTAGGGGTTCAGAATAATGTACTGGATCCATGGTACTCGTTTGTGCATCGATGTCAGATACACCTTTTACATATATGTAACTTGTAACATTACACATATTTATATGGTAACTTATATATATATATATATATATATAAATATAGGAAGATAAAGCAGCACATTTATATGCATAACACACTAGGTATCAATAGGATATTTATTATTCATTACTTCATACATATGTTTCAAAACTGTGTCTGCTCAATAACGTAAATAATGCAAAGAATAATATTGACTCTCAAAATGAAACCTATTGCTACCGATACTGTGCTAAGAAATTACGCCACCGAAATGAACCTACATTTTTTTTTCAAATACAAACATTTCATTTTAGATAAATCATTCATATACCGCTACTCCAGACTTCTGGAGTGGCGGCCATGTACCGGAAGACGCGGCGTAGGGAGGCCCCAACAAGGTGGACCAATGACCTGGTGAAGGTCGCGGGAAGCCGATGCATGCGGGCAGCACAGGACCGGTCAGCGTGGAAAGCCTTGGGGGAGGCCTTTGTCCAGCAGTAGACCTCTATAGGCCGAAGAAGATCCATATACCTACTGTTAGCAACAGTATAGCTTAGCCGTATATACATATAAGCTATACTGTTGCTAACAGTATAGCTTAGCCTAACATTAGTATTAAATTTAATTAAGTTTTATGAATAGCATCAAATTAGAGTATCCATTTCTGTAAAACTTGTTCATAGTTGTAGGAAGTCCATATACAGTCCATAGGAGTTGAAATTCGACATAGGCACTAGTTTTTTTTAATCCTCTTAAATCTATAAAATCTTGACAACAATAATCTAAAAACACCTAAGAAGCTCCATTGTTACCTTCTCCCACAATCTTCGATAGAATATCTGAACAAACTTTCGGGTCCCGAGCTCATTTCATATTCGCTGAGATATATAAGCCAAAGATAATATTGGAATTAGTGACTCACGAATGTCCCTAATTTGCTTAATTTGTGGTTGAAATCTAGACATGAATAAATTAGATGATTATCTTTAAAATTTGACTTCAAAACCAAGCAAATGTTTGAAAAAAAAAAGACAGGAGAATAATATTTTAAAAGGTTTAGCAGGATAAATATGACGAGTCGCCCCCAAATGGAAACCTGCCCCCTAATCGGCGAACACATTTTTGTCAAATGATTGCGACTAGTTGGGATCGTTTGGACCGAACGAACCAATGGGCGGGGCCGGGCGGCCCGAACGAACCAACTGATGCAAACTAGTCCCAACCATTTGACAAAAATGTGTTCGCCGATTAGGGGGCTGGTTCGAAACTTACCTATGTTTTGACTTGTATCGACTTGATGAGAAAACACGATTCATATAAGTTTTGCGGTCAGCTTTGGTATAGCTTATGACCTTGAGATATAAGAAAAATAACCATACGCATAATAATTATAATAACAGTCTTATACAGAGTCATATATCTTAAAAATTAATTAAGCTAGAGGAATAAAACCAAAGCGAGGCTTTAGGTTACATTTCTTTATACGAAACCTGAATACCTATAGTTTGTTCAGAATAAACAACTGTGTTGTATACCATGAGTTTTCACTACGAAGCTCGATCGTCGATATCGAGCGCGTCTGGCGTTATAAAAATTCTGAACCAACTTTGTAATATAACTGTATATGCAAGCATTTTAAATCTTAGTCTACATATTTTATTATTCTGAACGTATCTTCCTTCAAATAAAAAAATAATTTTCAAATTCTTATTTAACTATTAAGTGGGTGTCCCCACTTAATAGTCATTTATTGTGACGGACGATAAACTACGGAACCCTACACAAAGCGTGGCCCGACATGCTCTTGTTTTAATGTGACACAAGGCACAATGCGCTCTAGTATGGATATGATCCAAAACTTGGGGCAAATGTTTTATTCATCAGCTCTTCTTATTTTCTTTAAATGCTCATACATTCACATGAGTGCCAGCATCTCAAAGGTGATATGAAAAAAGTGTGTGTCGGCATCGATCCACAGCGTTTGAGATTCACGTCACGCGTGCAGGCCTACTGCGCCGTCGCCATGGCAACGAGTCTGCCGGTACCAGGCGCACTCCTAAATATTATTTTGGACAGTTTAATAATAATATCACTAAACATAAACCAAATCACAGCAGTCATTATATTTGTTTACTAGCGGTCGCCAGCGACTTCGTTCGAGTGAAGTTAGTTATGCTCCGCTCCTATTGGAGGCAGCGTGATTTTATATAGCTTAAAGCCTTCCTGGATTAATGGGCTATCCAACGCAAAAGAAATTTTTCAAATCGGACCAGTAGTTCCTGAGATTATCGCGTTCACACAAACAAACTCTTCAGCTTTATATATTAGTATAGATTTATTTACATACATACATAGATAAACAGCTATAATTATAAAAAAATAACTAATAACTACATAATTAAATAAAAAATAACTACATAATTTAAAACTATGTTAGTATAAGACACACAAACAAGGGACGACAATAACAATCAAATGAAATATAACTTAAGTACTAGTAGCTTATTTAGCCATCTTCTGGATACATCCGGCTACAGCACTTTCTGTTATCCTCAATTTAAATCGTTTTGCAGCATATTGTTAATGCATTCATTCACATATTCGAAAAATATGTTTTCTCAACAATGTTGACAACGAAATGAATGTTGTTGAACGCGATTATTAATTAATATCTGAGCATTACCTACCTGCTTAGGAATATTGGTTAAAATTAAATTAGCTAGCAAAACTTTGCTTTTTTCGCACAATGACGGCTCTTTGTGTTGTTACTTAAAGGACGAGTTAAACTGACGCCGGTTTAACATTTTTATACCCATCCCAAAAAGTGCACAACGCCGCTAAAGAACGTTTTACTTCAAGAATTTCGTTCGTTCTGTTGATAATTCCAATTAAATAATAATTAAATCCACAAAATATTTTTATGAAATTTATTTATTTTTGTCATCGATATATCACGTGGAGCGGAATTCCGCTAGCTAATTCGATTGACTTTGAAAATGTTTCAATCATTTTCCGAAAATCTTGTATGACAAATATAATGACAATAATGGCAGTTTATCAATAAAACGCCACCAACAAACTCTTCCCACTTCAACAAACGATTTCTTATAAAAAAAAGTCCAAACTCGTAGCAGACTGCATGCAGACGAAGCCGCAGACGGAATGCCGGAAAGAGGATCCCAATGTCAAGTGTGAACTTATCGCCAGTTACCCGGAATGCAGATGTACCTACGTAAACTACCGACGACGACGGCACGAACCCTCCGCCACATCTCGAAGTTAGGACACTGGGCACGCGTTAGAATGTGATAATGATTTGAATTTGTAATCTAATTAGATACCTATGCACCTACTGACATAGATAGGTACTTAACCTTATGTTGTTTTTCTATTGAGAAGGAAACACTTGATAGCTTCAAACGAGTTGTATTTTATGCAGCGTATTATTTTTTTAAACGTTGCCCCTCACTAGGAATTTCTCCTATATCGTAGGTCATTCATCGTCCCAGCGTTAATCCCAGTCGCATCCGAAGCCTTTTCAGCTTTGGAATCTGGGGTCCGCTTTACCAGTCCAACTGCTAATATGGCTAAACTTCGACATTTTCCATGAAGCGAATGCCGTCTGACCTCCACAACCCGAAGGCGACATCGAAGCATTGCAGTTAGACCCAATTGTTGGACTTTTGAGGGCTCCAACAACCCCTAACGACTCCTATATCGTAGGTGCGTTTAAAAATATTTAAAACTCACATATACAAACAGCCCGGAACAACTAATTGTAGGCCATACAAATATTTGCTCCGTGCGAGATTCGAACCCACGAAACGCAGCGCAGCAATCAATACCATAACCACTACGCTAACAGCGCAGTCGAATTTCAGATCGACGATCAGACCGTAATTGCGTAACACACTATCAATAGCAATGGGTTTCATTTTGACAGTTCAACATCATTCATTGCATTTTTACTTCGTTGAGAGACATTTTTCGAACATATGGAGCAATGGATTAGCAATATGCTTCAAAACAATCCATTAATATAAAGTGCGTATGTTTGTATGTCTGTCTGTATGTATGTATGTGCCCGAAGTTGCTCAAAACCCTTACCACTATAGATAATCATATAGATCTGGATGCGCTGAGTTCAAAAAAAAAAAAAAATTGTTTTTGTCTCGGTCCTTCATATTAAAAGTAACAGTGTATTTACGCAATTAGGGTGCAGGTGGTACAAGACACATACCTAATATTATTTTAGCTGTTGTCTACGCATTCTGAATATGAAACTTAGTAAAACTGAGCAGAGACTAGATAATGGCACCGATTCTGTTTTTCACAAACTAAACTAATTTTAAGTTATGTGCATCTTTTTCTTTCCATTTCGTTAAGAAAAGGATAGAAGATAACATTTTTATTTAATCCTGTCAAATTAAGATACTCCGTAGACAATTTAGACGCGATTATAAACATGGCGACTAAAAATACGCCAGTTTGCGTCAGGAACGCACTAATTTGACAGGTCTAAACTGCCATTTTATTTTCTGTCTTCTCAGTCTGTCTGTGTAATGAAAACGATACACATAACTTAAAATTACTTTAGTTTGTGAACAACAGAATCGGCGCCATTGATAGGAAACGACTTTTAGTAATGTGTAAAAAATGCCCGCAAAAGATTGTATTTTTATGACTGCATGCAACGGTACAGGAGCTATAGGATTTTTTTTATGGCTGCATGCAACTGTACAAGAGCTGTAGGGTTATTTAAAGTTGGGCACGCCACGATCGTGGCGGTAAGACCTGTCATGGAGGAGTGGATTGGCCGAGGACATGGCGCCCTCACCTTACGGACAACCCAGATCCTTTATGGGGGGCACGGATGCTTCGGAAAGTACCTGTGCCGCATCGGCCGGGAACTGACGGCGGCATGCCATCATTGCGATGGCTGGCCTGAGGATACGGCGCGGTATACGCTGGAAGAGGGTCCGGCGTGGAACGAACCGCGCCGTGCGCTAGTAGCGACGCAAGGCGGGAGCGATCTCTCGCTTCTGGTCGTCTGCAAAGCTATGGTCGGGAGCGAGAGGGACGTGGGACGAGGTCGTCTCCTTCTGCGAAGCAGTAATGCAAGCAAGGGAGGCGGCCGCGAGGGAAAGAGAGGCATAGAGTTCTCTCCATTCCCGGCGACGGCCGAGGCCGATCTACTGCCTCCATGATAATGGGTAACGGGCGAAGGACCCGGGGAGTCCAACGTCGTTCGCACACGCCACTCAGATGAGAAGAGCAGCCGCTGAGGGCTGCTCGCACGAGAAGAGACCCGTCGAACTCGCGACGACGGGTCAAGGCCTGCCGGGGGTACCGTAGAATTGGGAGGACCCGCGGGGTACCCCGGAAAGGCAGATGCCGAACGCTTAGGTCCGTAGGTATTCCAGAATGAAACTCAAGCATTGATCTCTGCTTAAACATTACTTAAAACTAGTTTCAACCAATCAAATGGCTTGAAACGAGACTTACCTAAGTAGAGCTTGAGTTTTGAGTGACGTTCTGTAATACGTACCTTAGTTGGTTTTTTAGCTGGTAACGTTAGTGGTAGGTAAGGATAGTCCATAAGATTTTTCCAACTTTGGAAAAACGAAGGTTATTTTAAGTTAAGGTTTTAAAACTTTATTATTAATTGTGTCTTTTATTCTATCATCATACATATTCGAATGGACCTATCTACAATGAAATCGATTTTAATTAATAAATTAATATATACAAGAAAAGGGATGTTAAAGTTTTGTCATTGTAGGATTTTATATAACAGTAAAGAAAATTTCCTCGCTCTCTTACGCTACCTTTTCAGCAGGAAGAGTGATTAATGAATAAATACTATAGGTACATAAACACGAAAGTACAATGGTAATCGATTCCATTTATAGATAAGTTCGTCTCCTGTCAGTTGTCACCACAAAAGCATTGCAATTAAAAAACCATCAACCATGGGGCGTGTATGACATAGAACTACACAACCACACCACAACTACAAACATGAATCATAGTTTGTACAAACTAACACATGTTTGTTTTCTAATGTTCAAATCGCTTCATGTCTTTATTGTCAGAAACATGACCTGTGCCTCATAAACTCAAAAAGTAGTTTTTGAGTTTATGCTGTTTTAGTTGTGTCCCTTTGAAGCACATGTTCATTAACAATATATTATATACAACGTTATTTAGTTTGTTCAGAATAAGCAACGGGATCGATTCCAATCACTTTTACACCATGTTACATTTTTTTCCCAAACACATTTAGAAATTGTTGCAGTGTAGTTACCGAGCGCGATACGCAGCTTACGGTAGATCATCGCACGCGCAAAAGCTGACGCCAGAGGTCAATGCACCGCTCGCCAAGCCGTCCGGAGTGTGGACCATATTTTTTTTGCGACAGCCAAGTAAGATAGCAAGCTCAATACTTTGTTGCTTTTCATAACATGTTTTTGAAATTTAATACATAGATGGTTTACTTAAAAATGCTGGACACGTGTGTTGGATATCGCATAAACAAAAAAAATGTTGTATACCTACAAAAACCAAAACAAAAAAATGCTAAAAACATCTACAATACATCATGCCTTAAATAAACCTAATACGAAACTACTTATCTATACTAATGTATAAAGCTGAAGAGTTTGTTTGTTTGATTGATTATTTGAACGCTGTAATGTTATGTACATATTCAGATATACTTACACTTATTATTTATACTCATATTCATACTTATATATGTATCATTCATTTCCACGGTCCATAATATGCATTCCATTATTATGAGGCTCTGTTTTGATCATATTCCACTGCACCAGGACTCATTTTTCTGTTCACAGACTCAGTCCTCAACTTTACGCCTAAGTTTCGGCTACTTAGTGACCCCTTAGCGTAGGAAGCCGTACCTATGCAGGACTGTATCACTTTTTCCTATCAAACACTGCACTTTTTAATTTAATACCATTTATATTTACATTGTTACAGAACATTTTCATTATTTTGACATTTTTTTGACAACATTGTTGATGTTGTATCTATGACAACCTTCTCATCAAAATTCTTGTTGGTCTGCTATTTTTATTTTATAATTGTTATTCGAACTCTTTTATGGTAAAATTATTTACCGTTCCTCGTCCCTATTTTTGAATATTTTAAATTTCGACCTCCAACCGTTCTGCGAGGTTTCTTTAGAAATCATCGCAGAGCAGTGATCAGTCGAGCTCTGGCTTCCAAACAAGCCTCTTAAAGGTAGGTCTCCAGTAAACGTTGCCTCGAGAGCCCTTCTAGGGTTCTTCCTGCTGTGCCAGTCTCTATATAACTGGTGCGCCTGGAGCTGCCTGGCCCTTTGTCGCCGGAGCCTTCGACTGCTGCCGGCCTTGTGACGCCGGGGCAGTCCCTCTTCCGTAGCTGCCGCCGGTCCACCAGGGCCGCTCCTCTGTACCTGCCGCCGGTCCACCAGGGCCGTTCTTCCGTTGCTGCCGCCGGTCCACCAGGGCCGCTCCTCGGTAGCTGCCGCCGGTCTACCAGGGCCGTTCTTCTGTAGCTGACGCCGGTCCACCAGGGCCGCTCCTCCGTAGCTGCCGCCGGTCCACCAGGGCCGCTCCTCTGCAGCTGCCGCCGGTCCACAAGGGCCGCTCCTCTGCAGCTGCCGCCGGTCCACCAGGGCTGCTCCTCCGCAGCTGCGCCGGTCCACCAGGGCCGCTCGTCCGTTGCTGTCGCCGGTCCACCAGGGCCGCTCGTCCGTTGCTGTCGCCGGTCCACCAGGGCCGCTCGTCCGTTGCTGTCGCCGGTCCACCAGGGCCGCTCATCTGTTGCTGTCGCCGGTCCGCCAGGGCCGCTCGTCTGTTGCTGTCGCCGGTCTGCCAGGGGCCGCCCTTCACCATCACCCATCAATCATTCATCTACATTATTCATTTTTATACTTCCATCTTGTCTTTTCTGTATACTTAATAAATACTGTCTCCCTCTAAAGTCTTTTTCTTGTCGGTACACGACAGTTTGGCGCCCAACGAAAATTTCCTGCACCCCCTTAACTTCCTAAATTCAAAAGAAACACTTCGTCTAGTGTCGTACATTCTCAGCTCTTTGGTAAAATATTTTGGCTATTCTATCCCTTTCATTTTCTCTTAACACACACATAACTCTTTCACTCATATATACTTACAACACCTAACTTAATTTTCTTTTTTTTTTCCCTAACAGGAAAACAAGGTATACTTTTACATACTTAACTATCTTTTTCTAACTTACACTTAAATATGTCTCGTCCAATCAAATTTGAACTCTTAAATAAAAACGAGCTTGAATATGAAGTTACAATTAGACTGGAGGAACCAGCAAAAACCGTTATATTGTTAAAGAAGCAGATACTTCTGCTAGCTCCCACTACACCATCGGAAGATATTTTAACTTCGAAACTTTCAATTCTTTGAAAAACGATTCTTATTACTGTCAATTACTTTATCTACTAATTATTTATGTAAATATTACTTCTTTACAGCTGCACATTCTATTTATTTTTTATGTTATATATTAACATCACTCACTACACAAACATTGCATTACATTTGCTCGACCCTACTCTTAAGTCACTCTTTTACCGTATGGAGCGGATTGCAACTCATTAAATAAGCCTATGCAGGAGCGGTTGGTTACTCCTAAAATAAGCCTAAACCAAATGCTAACTCTTTCGCTCTTCTAGGAGCTTAAATTTCTACTTACATTTACTAATGTTTCCTTTTTTTTTCCTTCCAGTCTGGAGCGGCTGACAACTCCAAAAATAAGCCTTGTCGTCATTCTAAAACACACTTCTATGAGTGGCAGTCATCAACTGTGAACTCCACCCATGCCTGTATGAAGAAGATTGCTTGAAAGAGAGGTGGTATGAATGGGTGAATGGAGATGGATGAATGTGTGAAGTGTTGTTTTACAGTCCCTACTTGAAATCTTATTAGAAAATTTTCTACAGTTGAAAATTTTTCCAGGGTCGGGGGGAAAATGTAATGTTATGTACATATTCAGATATACTTACACTTATTATTTATACTCATATTCATACTTATATATGTATCATTCATTTCCACGGTCCATAATATGCATTCCATTATTATGAGGCTCTGTTTTGATCATATTCCACTACACCAGGACTCATTTTTCTGTTCACAGACTCAGTCCTCAACTTTACGCCTAAGTTTCGGCGACTTAGTGTCCCCTTAGCGTAGGAAGCCGTACCTATGCAGGACTGTATCACTTTTTCCTATCAAACACTGCACTTTTTAATTTAATACCATTTATATTTACATTGTTACAGAACATTTTCATTATTTTGACATTTTTTGACAACATTGTTGATGATGTATCTATGACAACCTTCTCATCAAAATTCTTGTTGGTCTGCTATTTTTATTTCATAATTGTTATTCGAACTCTTTTATGGTAAAATTATTTACCGTTCCTCGTCCATATTTTCGAATATTTTAAATTTCGACCTCCAACCGTTCTGCGAGGTTTCTTTAGGAATCATCGCAGAGCAGTGGTCAGTCGAGCTCTGGCTTCCAAACAAGCCTCTTAAAAGTAGGTCTCCAGTAAACGTTGCCTCGAGAGCCCTTCTAGGGTTTTTCCTGCTGTGCCAGTCTCTATATAACTGGTGCGCCTGGAGCTGCCTGGCCCTTTGCCGCCGGAGCCTTCGACTGCTGCCGGCCTTGTGACGCCGGGGCAGTCCCTCTTCCGTAGCTGCCGCCGGTCCACCAGGGCCGCTCCTCTGTACCTGCCGCCGGTCCACCAGGGCCGTTCTTCCGTTGCTGCCGCCGGTCCACCAGGGCCGCTCCTCGGTAGCTGCCGCCGGTCTACCAGGGCCGTTCTTCTGTAGCTGACGCCGGTCCACCAGGGCCGCTCCTCGTAGCTGCCGCCGGTCCACCAGGGCCGCTTCTCCGCAGCTGCCGCCGGTCCACCAGGGCCGCTCCTCTGCAGCTGCCGCCGGTCCACCAGGGCCGCTCGTCCGTTGCTGTCGCCGGTCCACCAGGGCCGCTCGTCCGTTGCTGTCGCCGGTCCACCAGGGCCGCTCGTCCGTTGCTGTCGCCGGTCCACCAGGGCCGCTCGTCTGTTGCTGTCGCCGGTCCGCCAGGGCCGCTCGTCTGTTGCTGTCGCCGGTCCGCCAGGGCCGCTCGTCTGTTGCTGTCGCCGGTCCGCCAGGGCCGCTCCTCCGTAACTGCCGCCGGTCCACCAGGGGCCGCCCTCACCATCACCCATCAATCATTCATCTACATTATTCATTTTTATACTTCCATCTTGTCTTTTCTGTATACTTAATAAATACTGTCTCCCTCTAAAGTCTTTTCTTGTCGTTACACGACAACGCGCTAATCTAAGGAAATACTGGTCCGATTAAAAAAATTCTTTTTGCGTTGGATGGCCCATTAATCCAGGAAGGCTTTAGGCTACATAACATCACGCTGCTACCAAAAGCAGCGAAGAATAACTATCTTCACCCGAACGAAGTCGCTGGCGGCCGCTAGTAATAGATAATTAATTATCTAAGTATACCCAATAATTACACAAATATTTTACGTTTATAACTCTTGTGTGATGCGTGCCACTTTTTTTTAATTGCCTGCACGCACCCCAACACGATCAGCCCTGTCGAAGCCATTGATCTATTAATAGCGACAGGACGCGCCCGCGCCGCCTTCCTGCTTCACCAATTAAAGTTTAGACACTTGTTTACCTTACTAACGGTTTTGAACCGTGCACTCAGTAGCAAACGATCGGTCAATGACCCCCAACTGCAGACGATGAAAGAAACCTGTGATGACCTGTTTTATGTCCTTACTAATTTGGTGGAGGAGTTGGGAGTTTTGTGCGGTGATCTGCGGTAGGTAGGTAAGGGCGTAGGAGTAGCCATAGATATAGAAGACTACGCTTCTTAATACATTTCCTCGCTTGGCTTTGAACAGTTTATAATCATACGATTAAAATCTTTCTACCTAGCCTTTTTTAAAACTATAACAATTACCATGTACTAACAGTGGTCCTCTGAACATTCTATTCATTCTATGGACCTAGATCCAATAAAGACGAAGAAATTTGAAGTTTTTAAGACTAGCATAGACAGGTATTTGTACTTACCTATAATATACTATAGATGCTGACATACTCAGTTTCCAGGAACATACGACTTCTAAGTTCTAGCTCCTACGATCCTTTTGACTTCTTAATATTCGCAAACTAGCAATCCTTGTATAATTACCATATTATTTTAATTCATTAATTGGGTAAATAGCAATGTATGAAATCCTTACATTCATATTTATCAGGGCAGCATGTGGTGAGCTGTTGGGCAGTAGCGACCCAGCACAGACGCTATTTCCCGGGAGTAGTCTTGTTCCTTACCACTGGCTTGGCTTTTTCGTCTGGCAGCACACGAGAAACACAGCTCCCATCTTATTCTTGCCTTCACTGACCGCTTGAGTGGAGATTCGCAATAGCAAACATGCTGAGGGAAGGAAGTTTTCCAGTAAGTGCTCGTAGGGATCTTAACTGTCTTCCGGGCTCTGGGATTGTTCTGAAAGCCGTGGAATACCTCTCCACTCCTCATAAGCACCCCAGGACATGTTGCCCCCTTGTTGCGATGTCACTATGTGCTAGCGACAGTTTCCGGGAGTATTGTTGGGTGTGCAAGTCATCCCTTACCATTTTATCCGTTTGTATTTAAAACATAGATCGGACATGAGCCATAGTTGTTCCATACTTCTCGGTTACCAGCTCACTTTAAACACCCAAATCCATAATCCAATAACTTTGTCTCTATCTCCTCCTGTGTTAATAGTCCTATACTAACCGGTGAAAGTCCTCAGGGGTCTCTGTGAGTTGGCTTGGCTTCGATTTCTCGTACGCCTTCCAAGATCCGGGACCCCAGAAAATGTCAATATTCGATGTAAATAATATAAATAAAACTTTAGAGCTAAAAATATTAGATGCAGAGACTTTACATTGGACCCAAACTATTCTGTAATCTGTGCCCATACTACACATATCTGCATTTTGGGCATAATTAAAAGCATTGTTTTGTTGTCTCAGTCCGAAAATTATTCTTAATATTTGAATAAGTATGTAGGTACTACGTATACATTTTCAGAATACCGAAAATCAGAGTTCAAAGTAGGTATGTAGGTACCTACCTAAATTAATTGAAGAGATAGAAATTTGTTTGCTAGCTTATACCGCAAACCTCAAGCTGTACAAATATTCACTAATTCACTTGTGATCCTTAGTCCTGACATGACTTAAAGGTATGATTGGTAAAGGAATTCCCGCCAAAACATAGGTATGATGTAGGTAAATTACCTAAATATACACGCTGTAATTTAAATGGTTGTTTTCCCGCGGCAGAACGATTTGCTTTAAGGAGTACTTTCGATGAATAGAGTAAAAGACAAAAATAAAAATGTTTGTGTTATAAAATAATAATAAAAAAAAATCATCAACTCGAAAAAGTGAGAAAAGTTAGTTACGCTAGATACAACTTGTAGGTACTACCCGTACTACTCGGAATGTACATGAAACGGCCTCAAAGGAAAGAAATGCATTTAATGTTCAAACCATAATAAGCTCCCGCGCGTAGTTATACGGCATAAAACAGCTTGTAGGCAACAATTCAAAAATTCACCGCCATGCCGACAAAAGAAAAAAATGTTCAAACAAAAAAAAACTGTCATGTGCGTTAATACGGTATAAAATAGCTTAAATGTACCAATACAAAAAACTACCGCTCCAACTAGCATTCAAAAAAACTAGCGTTCAAAGACGATGCCGCTTTATAAATGTTCAAAGTAAAATAAGCTCTCGACTGTGGTAATACGACATAAAGTAGTCTGCGCGCAAAAATTACAAACAATTATCTTAGATAATAATTTTATTTTCGTGTTCAGTAAATTACAGTTAAAAAGTATTTATGATGGTCCTAAGCCCGTAAAAGTATGAATGGATAATAGTAGAAGCACGCCGGTCAATGGCCCCACGCCATTCAGCTGTAGATATCAAGAGGTTACTACTAGTTCGTGCTCACTTTCGAGTTTTTTTTATCACTCTGTTAAATCTGCCATTTCAGGTTTCTAAGGTTTTAATTATTGATGAAACGATTGTATTACTAAGACAAAACCGTTTCGCTGCAGGAAAACAACCATTAAAATTCCACGCTGTATATAGGTACTTGGGATAAAATTTAGCGCGCGATAAATTAAAATTATGTAGTAGTAGGTACGTTTATTGGTGTAAAGTGCTTACCCCTGTTGTCATCGCTTGAGAGAGCACCACATCTCTGATTTCACTAACACCTTGTCTAAACACGACATAAAACTGTGGCACCGGTAGCATAAGAGTTGTTTCACTAAACGTCCGTCTGTCACAACAATTCACTCAATTATCAGATATTTAATAATAAAACTACAAGATTTCTATGAAGCGTCTCAAACTAGTGTAGTCCCACTTGTCTACAATGTTTATATTACCAGCTGGTTTTACGTAACGAGCCAAACACCGCCCTACAGGCAGGGAACACCGAAAACTGAACCCACTGAAAGATGTTGTAGGTATATGCATCCTATTGCCTATAGAAAGAAATGTATAATGAAAGCGAGTTCAATATTTTACTACAACGCTATCTATTGTCGAATAGTCGAACTTATCATACCAACTCATGCAGCGTCATCTATCAGTGCCCTCCAGTATTAAGGTAACACCAAGTCACCAACAAATCAAGTTCCTACCACCTGTTTTCACAGTCTCTTTGAGGCGTTACTAGATGGCTGCACAGTAGGCAAGTAGTAAATCTAATATATACTTTCAGAATAAAAGCGTAGAAAAAATGTTTTAAAGCAATAAGTACATATTATTTGAAATAAATCCATAAATTAGCAATACTCTAAATAAATGGCAATCGAACACTGTTTTTTTAAATATTAAAATTACTCTGTGGGCCAATATAGTGTTGCCATTTTAGTGCTTTCGACACTAAGGTCCGTATTACAGAACGTCACTCAAAACTCAAGCTCTACTTAAGTCTCGTTTGAAGCCTTTTGATTGGTTGAAACTAGTTTTAAGTAATGCTTAAGCAGAGATCAATGCTTGAGTGGCGTTCGGTAATACGCACCTTAGGTGCGTATTCCAGAAGGAAACTCAAGCATTGATCTCTGCTTAAGCATTACTTAAAACTATACTCTGTTTTTTAGGTGCGTATTACAGAACGTCAATCAAAACTCAAGCTCTACTTAAGTGTCGTTTCAAGCCTTTTGATTGGTTGAAACTAGTTTTAAGTAATACTTAAGCAGAGATCAATGCTTGAGTTTCCTTCTGTAATACGGGCCTTAATCTCGTAGACTAAATTGACACATGCAAATGTCAAATTTACATTATTAATTTTGTATTATTACGTTTTTAATAAGTACCTACACATTATTTCAGGATAACTTAATGTAAAAAAAGATACTTGATTTTATGAACGCTAAGTTTCGGCACTATTGCACCTAATTGCAATAAACTGCCAAGACTCGTAATGTCAGTTTAGTCTACGAGATTAAAAAACAGAGTATAGTTTCAACCAATCAAAAGGCTTCAAACGAGACTTAAGTAGAGCTTGAGTTTTGAGTGACGTTCTGTAATACAGACCTAAATCTAGTGCATTTTTGGTATAGTCAGTGCGCTTTAAAAATTTTTAGTGCCTAGTGCTATTTCTAGCGCTTTTTCATGTCTGCTCTTGAATTACAAATAAATTGATATAGCGGCTAAATAGCGGATAAATGCAAATTTGGAACATGTTTTTAGTTTGATGAAAGTGATTAAAATCAAGTTACGGAATTTATTGTTAAGCTCAGTGCATCTTTTTCTTTCTCTTTCATTAAATAAAGGGCAGGAGATAAATATTAGATTATGAAATACTAGCTGCGCCTTGCGGTTTCACCCATGTAGGTTACGATATGTGAATATGTGTATTTAGAAACAATCAATGCAATCTTTATAATTCGCACGCAGCTGACTGCTATGAACAGCACATGCTACAAGTATAAACAGCCAAGTGAGGCTGTAAAAATGATTGGATCCTCAAAGATATATATAAAAAAAAAAGATTCGAGCTTGGCTGGTCCGTAAGGACAAGGTTTGTTTTAGTTTTTTAAGTACAACACAATTGTAAGTTGATTGATATAATGTCGTAGATAGATATTAAAATACATTAAAAACGAATTTCGAATTTTATATGTTGTTCTTTTCAAATCTTTGCCATTTTAGTGCCTTGAAGTCGAAAAAAACGCTGATCTACTGCAATTCTCACCGTTTTAGTGCTCTATAGACTTTGCCTTCTGGCAACACTGGGCCAATGTCACTTTAATGTCACTGTCAAGCTTCACTAAACCGTGATTTATTTTTGTTTTTCGTATTAAAAACAGTAAATTAAAAAAAAACGAGAAAGAAAATTAAAATAAATATTATTTTTAATTATAATAAATATTCTATATCTCATTCATCATGGTAAGAGTATGGAAATTAGGTTTGATGAGTTACGACACGGCGTTTAAAATTCAAACTGCTCTGGCTCGGAAGCACTTGGATGGTATTATGAAAAATCAAGATACCAACTTCGACACTCTGCTGCTCGTAGAACACAAACCGGTATTCACTGTTGGTAAGTCGACTAAATATTATTTACATTGCTTAAAAAGTCAGTGTTCTAAATAGGTGTTATACCTAATCACTCTCAAAATACTGGTATCCAGCAGCAGATTCCGGTTAGACTGGAAACCCACCCCAATATAGTTGGGAATAGACTAAGCCTAATAATCCTCCTGCCCTTACCCCATGAATTTATGGTTGACATGTGTTTTATTTTTCCATTTCATAATTGGAACCTTCAATAAAAGCTTTTTTTACAACTAGTTTAAATCATGCAATAGGGAAGACCAATGTGCAGCAGTAGACTGCTATAAAATGATGGTAATGTAATAAGTTCAAATCATAATTGAACTACAAACATTAAATTTAACAAGCCCAGAGACATAATACCTTCTTTTATAATAAATTACTCACAAAAACTTAGTATCACCTCAATCTTCAATACTAATTATTGCTTATTTTTTAAGGTATTAGAAATGATACATCACCCCAAGAAGTCACAAGACTGTGTGCTCTAGGAGCAGAATTTAGAAAGACTAACCGAGGTGGACTCATCACATTTCATGGCCCCGGCCAACTAGTTGCATACCCTATTTTAAACTTGAAGCATTTCAAAACTAGTGTCAAATGGTATGTCCAAAGCTTGGAGCAGACTGTTATCAATGTCTGTGATGAGTTAGGTGAGGAATCTTTAATTTTTTTTATTACATAGTTTGTTATTGTCAATTAAGATATTGGCAGGAGTACAGCATGTTGTGTTTCACGCACACCTCAAAGAGATGTCAGCACATTGTGATGAGGTCCAGGAAGACTGATGCCTCCTGGGCCAGGGTTGAGGGTTGGTTAAAAAAGAAACTATGGCCCTGGTGCACAGGCATGTGAAGAAACCAGTGTGGGTTTTACTCAGTAAAAGTCGGGCCAGGGTTGAGGGTTGGTTAAGAAAGAAACTATGGCCCTGGCGCACAGGCATGTGAAGAAACACGTGTGGGTTTTAGTCACTAAAAGTCTGATACAGCCCTCCGCTACGCCCAGAGCTGGAGAGGTCATTTGATGATTTCCCATCCAAAATAAGAAGGAAGGAAATTATACATATATATTTTGGCAGAAACAGCTATAATATATCTTATCGCCTTTATTTTGCAAATGTTTTAAGAACTCTTGAACATCCCATTTAATTATACTTGTGATAAACTCCAACAAATGAGACACAATGCTCTGATGTTTAGAAACAGATCTACTTATTTAGTTGATTTTATTTTCATCTTGCAGGAATAAAAGGCAACAGATCACAATACACGGGAGTATGGGTAGATGATAATAAAATAGCAGCCATAGGCATCCATGCTTCCAGGTATGTGACTACTCATGGAATCTCATTGAACTGTGATAATGATCTCTCATGGTTTGACAATATTGACCCTTGCGGCATAGAGGATAAGGGTGTCACCTCACTTACCAAAGAATCGGGAATGCAATGCACTGTTGATAAAATTACACCGATATTTCTCAAATGCTTTAACAAAGTCTTTGATTGTAAGTGTGAGGAAATTGATATACAGTCTCAAGAAGAGATTTTGAATACTGTTTACAGTAATCTACTGACACAAAATGTTGTTTGTTGAAATAATATGTCAGGATTAAATCCTTGTTTTATGTTTTAAATTGTTACTTAGGTCCGTATTACAGAACGCCACTCAAACTCAAGCTCTACTTAAGTCTTGTTTCAAGCCTTTTGATTGGTTGAATCTACTTTTAAGTACCTAATGCTTAAGTAGAGATCAATGCTTGAGTAACATTCTGTAATACGGACCTTAGAATTTTTTTAGAAGAATTGTTGTAATTGTTGTTATTTATTATAAATTTACTGTTTTGGGTACCAACGTGATTTTTCAATAAAAAAAAAATGGTAAATTTGTACAGTTTATTTCATTTCTTATTTAAATGAAAAGTAAAATAAATAGATAAATTAAAAATTATTTTAAATAAATAAAGAGAAATCTCAAGTTGGGTTAAGAGAAACACAATTTTTCAGATTGTACCCCTACATAGTTGTACAGTGTGCATTACATATTTCATCAAAACCCAACTGAAAGTTCCAAGTCATACTAAGCACTGTAGCACAAAGTCAATAAGGTAACAGTATATTTACAAATTGTTTTAGTTCTGTTTTCATAATATAAAATGTTTACCTCAAACTGTAGTAATAATATGAAATAATATGATTAACATAGTGTTACAAAAAAATGCAAATAGTTGTGACTATTATTACTCTTATTATTAATAAATTGCCCTATTATCTAAAATTACCAATGTAGTTGGTTCAGAATAGTCCCCTAAAATTAAATCATGGTGAATAACAACCATTATCATTTTTCAGGGATTATTCCAAACATTATTTTGTAACTACTGATATGATGAGTACTCAAAAATTGTACAAAAACTGGTCACCTAACTTAAACATTGTAATAAATGCATTGTCTTATAATGTTAAAAATTATCTAATTAAATGCAATAGTTACCCTTTAAACTGCAGTGTTAAGGGAACAAAAGTAAGAGTTTATAAGGTGATTTTATCTACTCATACACCTACTTAAAATTAATAAATGCTTCTAAATGCAATAAATTATTCCTAAATTAAATGCAAATCACGCGGTGGTTACAACAATCATACCAAACATTAGGCGTCAAAATCATTTCCCGAATCTATACACCACGAAAATATTCACGGAACTAAAACTACATGGACGGATAGTGTCTAGCAATTTATCTTATGATGAAATTCCTAATATATAGATAGTGTCTGAGAATACATTGTTTACAGTAATTGTGTTCGTCAGTCATTTGTATCACATGTTCGTCAATACAAGACAAGCATTGGAACGATACTGTCCCCTGCTATTGCCGAGACCAACGTGAACATAGCCTCTAATGCAGTGTATGTCTATGACATGTGCTTGGGCGGAGCCAGCCACTTGCGCATGTAGTAACAAAAGATTGTCGCAATGTACAGCAGCACCAGTAGGGCACACGCCACTCCCAGCAGCAACACAGACGCCTTGCTGGGACACGGTTCCACGATCGTCACTGTTTTTTCTGGAGAAAGAAGCATTGGGTTAATATTTACATGACAGATATGAGATATGTGAAAAAAATTAGAGAGCTCGATAAAAATCCTTGTAATATTTACAAACGCGAACTCCACAGCATAATTACCTCCATAGTTGGCTTCAGACGCCACACCACCGGGCCTCTCCGACCGTAGAAAGTCTGTGCTCTGTCGCTCATCACCGAAGTCAAGCACCAAAATCTCCTGCGAGATGTTCATATCCTCCTCCTGGCTGTGTGCTTCATTTGTCTCGTTGTGGGGCAACGAACGCTTCTTTCTGCCCCAAGACTCCAAAGAATCGCGACCCCATTCGCACACCGCCTAGAAACATTTAATGTTAAACGACGTGTCATTTGGGTAATTTTTGCGTGACTAACTGAATTAACCGTTGCTAATAGTTATATGAAATGAAAAATGCGAACACCCATTCCATATTCCATCAAAACTGTTGATTCATTGTGACTCACCGGTTCACAAGGTCCGAGACAGTACTTGACGTTACATTGAAAGATTACTCCGTAAGACTCGGTGAATCTGAAGGCCTCGTACACAGACTGAAGAGCGTTACCGTCCGGGGTGAAGGCAGGGAAAATTGATGGATCCAAGGGACACCTAAATAAATCAGAAAAGTTAAAAAAAAAACTCAAAAAATTAAATAATTTCTGCCAGAGATTAAAAAATACACAAACCCTTCATCATCAATGATCGGGAAGGTGCTCTTAGAATCCTTTGCCATAGCGACACAGCTGCGGGCGAAGATGCCATAAGGAGCTGAAAAAATAAAAACCATCAACGTTAGAAACTACAAAGTGTTTCCTTATGTTACCTATGTTGGTAATCTATAATATTGGTATGCTTACTGTCTTCTGGGATCTCGATGCGGAAGGTAAGCCTGTCTCCAATGCGGACGGTCTCCACCTCGCGTTGCCGCGCGTCCAAGATGCGGATGCGTGGAGGCGGTGCCTCCGGCGCGGCAGTGATGGAAATCATCTCCGGGTCTCTGCCATAAAAATCAAATATTAAAAACTTTAATGCTTTAATATGCTTTTTTAAATTGTTTATGGCTTTAAACTGCAGCAGCCATAGCGCACGGGTATCATCATGTATGGAACAGTGCCATAATGCTGCCGTATTCACGACTGAGATGCTATCTAGTTTTTCAAAATTCATTATAAAAACGTATGAACAGATGTTCGTGTTAAATTGCTCATCACGCCCAACAGCCGTATCTTACTGATGTGAATCTAATTGTTACATGTTTACAATGCAGCAAACGATATTAGGTCGATGGAATTTCAAATCGACTTGGCATGAAGGCATGTCGAAATAGCTCCCGTTTTTAATATTACTGTAACATATCACGTAACTTGTCTCTTGACGCGCACGAATAAATTATACGGTAAATTCTCGAACTTTGCATTTTTGCGGTACCTTGCCTACTTCATGAATGAATTGTATTAAAAAACCAGCTCACGATAAATTATAGCGATACCATGTGAACGTTCTACTAACCTGATTGGTACCATTCCAAATGTGATGTTCTTGGAACTCATGTCGTATGTACACTTGACTTTGTAGATCTTGTCCGCTTTCGTCATCACTACGCTGTGGTGTTGCAGGACAACCGTGTTTGAATACACTCCAGTCTAAAAAAGAAAATCATTTGTAAGAATAAAGACAGACAGTTTTCAATAAACTTGGATAAATCGGCGAGGGTACTTACGACACTCTGAGTGTTGCAGTCCTGGCCGGCCATGGTAAGGTCGAGTCTGAACAGGTCGCTGTTGACGACGTCAATATTGCAGGTCTCCGAACGTCCCAAAGCATATATACGTCCGTTGAACGGCTTATTTGTACGCACTTGGACTGCAATCCTTGTATCCTTGCAAAGCACTGATACTGAAACAATAAAGCTAATGTAGAACGCCTCAATTTCAAGACATTCGTAAAGCAATCTTATTTTATATCGAGGCTTACCATCATAGCAAGTTCCAGTTTTGTCGCAGTTAGCATCGTTCCTCGTTAAGTTGCTTGTCATGTTCGGGTCTTGTTGGTGCTCAATAGTTACCGGGAGTTCGCCAGGAGGATTCGCGTTGCTAGGCGGCTCTGTAATAAATACCAAAACGTTAAACACATGCAGATAATGACTAAACAGAAAACCAA
Source organism: Sesamia nonagrioides (assembly GCA_017933935.1). Classification (NCBI taxonomy): domain Eukaryota; kingdom Metazoa; phylum Arthropoda; class Insecta; order Lepidoptera; family Noctuidae; genus Sesamia; species Sesamia nonagrioides. The sequence continues at coordinate 55,363 of JADWQK010000122.1, forward strand.
GAATGCAGTAAATTACAGAGTCGTTGGTTAATAAAGCCTAATAAATGCATTAAATCCCGGGTGTACGTCTGTACGCATGGCGAGTCCCTGATTAGGCAGAGGCAAACGTACGTGCGCAGCGTGTATTATAATAATTGAATCAAGATTGCTACAAGCTACTGCCCCATACGCTGTGATTCTAAATGCAGCATAGCCGTGCATCGTAGGTACATAGTTGGTGCAATTACCGTCCCCTGGGTACGTCGAGCGAACTCCGTGTTTAGGCGTTCTGAGTTTTCGCACGCAATCAGTAAAGACGGGCAGTTGAAAGTTCTCATAACCCAGAATCGCTTTTTTGCATTTATTATGTCGTCGTAAATATTAATCATGTTACAGTGTGCAGTTTAAGTAAGGCTTCTAAATTATGAACTTATTATCATTCCAATTGACAATTTTATAGTTATGGACCTCTTTGATCCCTAGTAATAATGCTCATTGTAAGTGTTACAGCATATTACTAAGAAGATTTGAGAAGAAACAGATATCTACTCCTGGTTAGATAGGTACCTACGTACTATGCAAGAGATTTCTCTGAAACAGTTTTCAAGAAACAATAGAAGAACTTTCCATTCACAATTTCAGCAGATGCAGAAGACCTCAAATTTGTTTCAGGAACACAAGACAACAGTAAAGAATTCTCAAAAGCACTCGGCGTTTTAACCGTTCCGAATCAATTCGTTAGCTAGTGCCAATGTCTGGATACATTCACGACCGCTGCCCGGCCAATAATAAGGTGACGTAAACAAGATTTGGGCCGTTGACCGCTAAGTGTTGGACAAAGGAGAATCTTATTCGCCCACAGCTTATCCGTCGCCAAACGTCAAGCCAATGGCCGTTTATGGCGGTATGGACAATAGATGCTCGGAAAGATGAATCAAAATATTGTGAAGGAGAACTTGGGAAAAGGGAAATCGAGTAAGTTTTCTGCATTGTTTAACACTAGCTGCGCCCAATATCACCCGTTTGTAGTTATAAACTATCCGTGTGCCAAATTTCACCCAAATCTGTTTAGTAGTTATTTATGTTCTTGGATCCAATATTATAACTAACAATGACTTATATCATATTATGGCATAGACAGAAGCTTATATTCTGTCGAGAAAACCCTATACAGAGGCAAATACCTAATCATGGAGTTAAGATATCCATCATCATCATCTCAGCGTTAATCCCAGTCGCATCCTAAGCTTTGGAGCCTGGGTTCCACTTTATCAGCCTGCAGCTGCTGATTTTGGCTAAACTTCGATATTTTCCGTGAAGCGACTGCCGTCTGACCTCCACAACCTGGAGGCGATATCGAAGCATTGCAGTTAGAACAATTGTTGAACTTTTGAGGGTTTCAACAACCAGTAACGACTGCCATTAGATGTTCGTATGGCAACCGGGAGCAACGGCTTAACATGCTTTCCGAGGCACGACCAGACCAGTGCAAATATCCATATTCATGGATACAAATATAAATTGCACTGCGCAGAGATTGAACCCGCGCCTCCTTGCGCAGCTGCCGCGTTTGCTACCGTTACGCCACGGAGGCTGTCAAAGGAGGAGTTAAGATATGCATCTTCTAAAAAAATTATTATTGAAATGAAAGTTTTCCTAGCTGATAATGACACATAGAAATACTTTAAATCAATTTCATAGCTATATTGTTTCTCTAACAGATATTAAGCTAAATAATTTAGTGCTACCTACAAAAAACTTGCAAAAATGTAAATTCTTGCTAAATTCATGATTGAATAATGTGTGCAATTTATAGAGGTGATCATATTCAGCAGAACTTGTGAGTCGATTTCAACTCATCATTCTCCTGCCCTTATCCCAGGAGAATGATGAGTGAGTCGATTTCAACTGTCTATCATTATTTACATCATGTTTATTCCAAAGCCATTACGTTAATGACACCCCTTATAGCCTATGAATAGACGTGGGCTTACAATATTCCTGCTTGGAACACAAGAAAATAATTTATGAGATATGACGAGACAATCGATATGACGTGTAACGGCTTAAAAATATTAAGTTATTTGTTTTTGTCATTTTGATTTAGTGCTGCGTAAATCATTGATTATCATCGCGTGTTAGATATCCTTTAGACATTACTAATGGTAATTTCATATAAGTACTGCAAAAAAAAATACGAGTTATTATTTATAATCTGTCCATTACTCGGATCGTGCCTGGTTCCGAGTCGCCGGAGTCGATGACACTGCTGCAACAACCGCCAGCATATTTGCAACGCTTCAACGACTTGTAAAAAACTTATCAACAACTTCCCACGCTCGCCTTAACTAATGTTTAGCTTAAACAATGAGTTGTTGCAAGCTTACGTGTTTAGTATGCAACTATGTACGAATATGGAATAATAAAATTTTACTAGCATAAGCTAATCTTTGTAGTTGGTTCAGTATCCAGCCGTGTATCAAAGAAATCGTTAAGTCAAAATCGTCAAGACAGTTTTTGCCGACCATATTGGATCTCATTTCGGACTTTGTCAGTTACATAATAAATGATGTTTATTTCTGTTTAAACAAACACTTTTAAGCGTCAATAATACCTATAAATCTATCTTGTAACTTCTGACCCTGCAAAAGTTGTTTTGCCATATAAATTATTAAAAAAAAAACGATCTAAATCTCTACAGACAGTACCGAATATTCACAAAAAAAAAAAATCATATGAATCGGTCAAGCCATTTCGGAGGAGATTCGTTACAAACAGTTTACGACAATTTTATATATATAAAATCAAAGGACCGCCCTTGAAAATCGACGATCCCCAACTCTTGAAAATGGCTCGGCGGATTGTGATCAAACTTTGTTGTGTGCAAGTTGGAGAAAGGTCTTAACAATTTTTTTTTTTTACAAAAGGGCATCGGGTCTTAAAAAAAACTTGATTACGTCGTCGGTGTTTCCTGTCTAAATCAGCGGATTGTTTCAAATTATCGAAAGTGCCTACACTATAATTGGTAGGTTCGTAACGGATTGCAAAGCTTCAATTGTACAATCTATATCTTCAAAGAAGTTACCGAATATCAGCAATTTCTCCGACTTACCTACATTTCGTAAGTAGGCTTCGCCTGGTTTTTTGTAAGAACTCGTTTTTACAAAAAAAAAGATGAGATCCGAAGTCGTTTTCCTTTTTTTCTTTTGTGGCTAAATTTGTTCACAGCTTGTCGCTAGATTAGGTTGAGATTAGACGTGGCCGCGATCAATGAGCAACTTAGTCGTTTTATAAGAACAAAACAATTTTGATAGCAATCTCTGAACACCTTGTGGAAGTTGATAAGAAATCAGGAGTAACAAAGTGCATTCGTTTATTTTCTCGTATAAGTCTTTAGAAATTTCTAGCTATATACCTACAAGTGATTTTCCTTTAAAGCAAAGTAAATATTTATACCTATAGAAGCGTCATTTCATCAAAGTAAAAACTCCATACAATAACATAGCCAAGGCTAGAAAAAGCATGGTATTGACGCAGTCTGTAGCGGTCGCGTGTTCGGAAGTGTCCGCTTAAGGATATAACGGCCCCACTGGATATCAAGACAGGGTTCCGTATGCAATCTTGTTACTGAGAAGCAATGCCGTTATCTTGGCACTAGATTATCGATGCCAGTAATAAACTTGTTTACCCATTTACTCATAACTTCATGGTTTCCATGGCAAGACAACCTGCCGACCTCTATAGATAAGTAAATTACATATTCGTGTATTTATTTAGTGGCTACGTTTATCTTCAGTACTACAATGTACCAATTTTCTAAACGGAACTTACTTGATAAAACTTGCAAGTAACTTTTCAAAGTTAGAAATATTCGTTGACTGTGTAAAAGCAATAAATTTCCATGAAAGAGCATTTTTGACAGTAACGCCACATTTCCAATTTGTCTAAATCGTTGCATAAATTCAATTAAGTATTCGATTAGCAGCATGCGGTGCGCGGGCGCTGACCTGCGCAGCCGCATGTATCCGCGCGCGGGCAAGGCCGCCCAAGGCCGTTATACCCGCACTACTGCTGTTATAAACGACTCACTTGAAATAAATAACCGACTATTTAATTAGTATTTACTTAGACAAATCAAAGTTATCAAAACTATGAATGGCTTTGAAAATAGTTTGCGGAAAAGAAAAAAGAATAATACAGAACTAACTTTAACATGTCCGTATCTTTACCGTGCACTTACACAAATAGAAATTTTAATAAATTTTCACATAAAGATAGGCATACAAATATCTTGCAACTCGAACTAATTGACAATTTCATTAGCCACTAAATCTCGATTAAGGCTAGGCTGTGCCATTTCCTCGTTATTCTACCTCTGTTCTTGATTTTCTTAATGGTTGCTCGCACTCACGCACTAATTTATATAATTTCCTAAAACAGATTTACATTTCAGATGCAATGTAATTTAATTAAAGTTCTCAGTCGTTTTCTTCTTATTCGTATTAGAGCAATATTTCCCGTGGTCCATATCCGTCACGTCCATTATCTCAGATTTAGGGCTGCACGAACCGGAGCCGAGTTCACGGGCGCCACAAAAAAACCTATTCAATTTGTGTATGACCACCGTTATGAGAGCACGCACGAACGCCGCCGCCTCCGCTCCCGCATACAATACCACTCTCTTTGTTACTTTTTGCACCAAAATGCAGCGACTGTTATCATGACTCGGCACATTCTGTCATTGTAAACATAACTAACGAAATTATGCTAACGTATCATCGACGGTGCGGCTATTCACCGTCAATACACCAATTACAATGCTAAATAGATACCGACGAACAAGGTTCCGCTTGATCAATTCTGTAATGAATATCACTTTTATCGAATATATTAGTGAAGCTGCGTGCATCCGACGCGAGAAGTTTTTATTGCAATGAATCAGTTTATTGATATCGTGATGTAACGACAATAGACTTAAATGTTTCTATTTTCTACGTAGCCAGCCCATCATTTTCTGACATCTTTGATCCGGTAGAAGCCTTTCAGAAACATATTTATTGTAATTTCCTCAATATTATTATAGTTCCTTATTTCGATCATCAGATAACCTAGGATCTGCGTAATTATGTTCAGTACCTATATTACAGCGAAGGAAACGCAAGGGATCGAGTTTCAAATAACGGTATCAGTACGGGAAAATACCTCGAGTAGCTGATTATATTATGTGTATTTTGCCCTATACAATGAGAAGGCTGCTGATGCCAATCTTAATTCCATAACACGGCTTTACGTAATCGAGTAGCAAGTATCCCGCTCGTTTATAGCGGAACACTAGCTATACCTTGGAATTATCCCTAACGAGGTATTTGCAGTTAACTATTAGTTACCAATCAAAGATAAATATCACCCAAACATTTTTTTATAACAGCCGCCGCGGTAAGTACATCAATAAAAGTGAATATCCGTCTTACCGTCTACTGTCTTCATCCGAAAGTTATAAGCTATGTAGTCACGATCTATTCCTTATAACAACATGGTAGAGCATTATTTTCTCTTAACAGCCAGCATCATCTCCCGTAGTCGTAGTTGCAAATCGATTGTATCGGTTCGATCGAGGCGAATCAACTCGATTAAAGTACATCGAACGCTTTTGACCCTGACCCTAAAGCATGCGGCGTGGCGTGAGATATGAACACGCCTATGTTTACATCTTGTTAGAAACTCTGACTGGGAAGTATTGCAAGATTCATGCTCTTAACTTGTCGAAAGAAGACAGACTAACGCTTTTAAGAAATGCAGTTACATTTCTCTCACAGAAAATCCATCAATACATTTATCTAAACTTGTTTAACAGTATAAATCTGTAAGTGTCAAGGGAGTTGGTATTGATGTGCCGATCAATGTTGGGTTTATGAGAGAACGCTCGCGCTTTGGTTTACCTACATTTACTTTTAATGCTAATTCAATCTAACAGTTAAATACTTCGCAGTACTGCATTACAGTTGATTCACGACGTTCGCTCACACCATTCTATTTTAATGTTTAATCAGATAAAATGGCAAAAACAATATGCTTTGTGTTTATAATCATTTCTCACGACTACCGTAGGTGAGAAGTTATTCATCATTCCCCCGGAGCTGCTGAGCAACGTCGGACAATTAACTTCCGTTGATTTAGCGTACCCCAATGGCGTCATTATCAAGATATGCATCGCTTTATTGTTTAAAAAATATTTGTAACTAGCTGCGCCCCGCGGTTTCACCCGTGTAGGTTTCGATATGTTTTTTTTTTAATATGCTCTGCTCCTATTGGCCGCAGCGTTATGTTATATAGCTTAAAGCCTTCCTGAATTAAAGGGCAATCCAACGAAAAAATCATTTTTCAAATTGGACCAGTAGTTCCTAAGATTAGCGCGATCAAACATACAAACTCTTTAGCTTTATATATTAGTCCCTTCTACGTTTAATCCGTCACTAAAGCTCATCATCTCTCCTGATGGTAAATCTTAAAGATAGAAAGCAACCTTAGTTTGCTAGCCAAATGAGTTATATTAATGAAACGTCGATAGAAGGCCGCATCAATCTGGCGCGTCGTCGTAAAACATGATCATGACGTTAGCAAATACGTATCCCGTTGCCACTAACGAGCTCCAGTAATAGCATATATTCTGAATAAAAACTCCACAGAGTTATTAGGGGCTAAACTGATCGGGCAGTTTTCCTTCGACGGAAACTCGATCCGTTACAAACGGACCACACGCCGATTGTGAGAGTACAAAATGAGTTTTTGATTCCTCTTTTAGCCATATTGATTAAGCTCGATGTATTAGTCATAAAACACGAATCTTTTATTTTATGCTAAATCGCAGTAACAATCTCGAAGCACCAAATCGGTCACCGCAAATCACCGCTGCTAATGTCGCACTACATTTTCCAAACAATAACAGAACTCGAAAATAAAAACAAGAAATTACATGCTTTTAGTGGAAAGTACTACTTTTTTATCCAATTTTGTGGCAAAAAGACATAAAAATAAGACAAAAATCGCTGATAATTTCCAGCTTTCTACGAAAGCGCGTTAATACCGGCGAACGCGTAACTGTATCGGACGTTGCACGTTGTGCTGATTACGTTCTTAACAAAAACCGTTTGCATGCCTTGCAGTGTGTTATTATTGAGTTGTGGGTATGCATACGCGTTTTATCGACGTACTGACGACTTTGTACCACTAAGCCACACTTTGTAATATTATCAAGACGTTGACAATTGAAATACAGACTTCACTTTTTATTTTATAAAAATGTATAAAATGAAAACATTTTTCAAGACATATATTCAGCACTAAAGCAACTTAATTGCAACTTTTTCTCAACACTAGCCTAATACCTACGTCATTTGCTCGTGGCTTCCGCTTCCCGGGCTTTCAAAATAAAAAGCTCACTCGTAAATTAACGTGATTTATTTATTCGATAGCTTCTCTTTATTTGTAAAATCTTTTTTGCTATAAAAGTCATAACATATCATAGCTCGCTCACTGCACACGTAAAATAGAAATTAAAGTCCTAAAATAGAACTTAGAAACGAAGACTTATGCCTTATCTCAGATTTTTTTCGATTTAACGCCTGTACCTTGGCTTTTAAGCGAGTGAAGTTAATAGTAATTGGTAACCATTCCCATTAACTTTATAGTTAAGAGAGTAAAAAGACCAAATGAAATTGGCAGAGGTAGGAATGAAGTAGTTATTGAGTTAATGACGTTAACGTTTATGGCAATCACTTTGCTGACTGCTTCCGATAGTTTCTCAAATCATTATCGCGAATTTCTTGGTCACAAACAGCACTGGTAACCATATACAGGGATAGTTAATGCAGGGACATACAAATTGCTTTCACGTACTTAACGTCTGCTTTTGTGAACTATACGAAAGTAACGCGTAGGAAATATTAATCATATACTCTTTGCGAATTTAATAGCGTATTAACGTCAACATATATCACAGTTTTATATTTTACGATGATAGCTTTGACAGCACAATGGAGTCAGATTCCATGAAGACCAGTAGGTAGTCTACCAGTAACTAACAGTAGTTAGGAGTGTGTTGAGTGTTTAAATAATGCAGAAGCTCATGTCGCGCGGTCGTTGAGTAACGCAACCATGTAACGTGTGTTATGTACATTTGACCGCGTCACTGCCTGCAAGGGTGAACGGACGTGTAGCCGGCCTGAGCCGGCCAGTGTCCCAGCACTACCAGCAACTAAGCTCACTTAATCGTGAGCGATTATCGCAAGGTGTCACTACCAAGGCCGACATTCGTACTCCAGTTTCTCGTCTAAGATATATACCATTTATACAAACTGCCGTTCTATGATTTACATTCCCGCGAATATAAACGTGATGCGCTAGAACTTGTCACGAAGGTACATTAATAATATTAAGCTTACTCGTTTAAAGTTGTCTGTATCGTGTTTGCGATCTTAGCTAAGTATATAAATGGATAAGCTTTGAGATGTTAAATAAAATATAACGATGTTCGATGGTGTCGAGAGTTCTCCGTCATAGCAGTGGCTGAGCTCCGTCAGAGAATATAGCACCATTAACAGAAAGCTCTAACAAGAAATATGTCGGCAAAATACACCGGCCACGATCTCTTCCGTAATTCAGTTGTAGACGGCCGGCTTCCGCTAAATGTAGGACCAAATAATAAGCTATACACCTCTTAGTGGCTGTAAATAACATATTGAATGTGTTCCCGTGAAGTTAAATATATGCATCCGCGCACAGTTCCACTTTCTGCGTAAATTGGATTCTTTATGACATTTCGGTCAGTGAACAGAAACGATAATGATATTATACTTTTAGTAATACTGCATTATATATAGAAATTGAACCACAAGAACAGATTTACTTTACTATACAAGACAATTTCTAAAAAATGAGCGAGAAAATACCAAAACTGTCAGACTTCATGTCAGATTCCATTAGGACTTCAGCAACTGAACAATACCAAGTTTTAAATAAACATCAAATTGTTGGCTACAAAAGTGTTTGTGAGAACATTTATTTTTACTCTTCTACTCATTATCTTTCGACTTGATTGAGGCGCAAACTAGATTGCGCGCCGCGATCATGTAATTATGTATTGCCCATATGAAGTCATTACAAGATTTAAATTTAAACCTAGTATTATTTTTCCATTATCAATGAACGATCGAACATAATAAATAATGACATGTTAATATCACCGTGTTCAGCGGGTTTTTACACCGTCTAAGTGGTTTTTTCAGTTTTTAGGCCACTCTTAATTTACTGTGGCGTATACCTGATTTATCTCGGGCCCCGAGCAGCTAGAAGCGACATTAAATAAAACAATGTTGTTATCGTTATAGTTTCAGCCGAGGCTTTGAAGTAGGTTAGTGTTGCAAAACACATGCTAAACATTTATGTATTTCCATTTCCACTCTTTAAAATAGAAGTATACGAAAGTAACACAATAATACAGCAGCCCCTTACTATGTAAAGAAAAACAAGTGAAGCTTCTCTCTGCCACTACCTACGAAAAAACAAAAAATATACTCACTCTCACAGAAGTTTTCGAAATATTTCCCGATGGGTTCTCCGTCGTCTATCAATGGCCTCTCAGCGTTCAGATAGGCCGAGGGTCCGTCAGGCAGAGTGTGGTGATCCAGATGGTACAGCCTGCAGTTGTACGCGGCTGAGTGAGGGGGGCCCATGTACAGGTACGAACGACACAGGAACTCGGATTCTATTTCGCATGCGAGACGGCAAGCTGCTTCGGATGTCACCTAATCGAATACAAAATAGATGGCCATATTAAAGATAACATCGATGAGTGATTCATGATCATTTATTCGTTGTAGCGCAATTGGTTAAGTATAGGTTTATTATACACCCGTACTTTATAAGGCGAAAAAGAATCCATTCGTTTCACAATAAAAACAGCTTGACTATTGCCAATATAGATGATCCAGTAGGAATAATACATAAGTGGTAACACAATCTACTAACTTGAATCATTTTATAAATCTCTTGTTTAGAAGTTGCAGTCTATGCTCCAGTCATAAAGTCATTGTTGTATCCATAACAAATAGCAACATATCACTGTCGTAACTTTATAACTATTGCATACGAAAGTTAAGTTAATTGCAACGCCTTCCTTCTTGATTATATACAAGTGCACACGATTTAACCTTTGCCACTTCTCGTTAAACCAGTGGGACGCGGAAAAGGACGGACTTGAGGTCGAAACCTATTTAAGCGACAAGTTAAATTTATTAGCGACTAACTTTAATGGTGGCGATTTTGCATTAATATAAAGAGAGCCGAGATAGAAGTCATAAAGCCATCTTCAGATAACATCGCAGAAACCAATAAGGTACAATAAAATACAGTCCATATTTCTTCGCTTATCCAACTCCGTTAATAGGTGGCTGTCTGTAGTGCGGCTTTTTCATCTTGCATATCATGTTACAAATAGAGCCTCGGAGTATTAATTGCAACGTCAAAATTACTGTAACGTAAAAAAGTGGATCTTATTACGAATAACATAGAGTTTTAATCGAGAGGGCTAGTTCTAGTTACCTGTAGCTCCTTGTCGGTGTAGTAGTGTAGGCCGGCGTACTGGGCCACCTTGTCCTCTGCGACGCCGACGCGTGGCGCCGTGAATACTCGCTGGCCCTTGCACGCTTGCGACGCCTTCAGGCACAGGTTCTGCACGACCACACACCGATCAAACCACGTCAAATAACACACAACAATGGTAATAACGTTAACTTAAAACATATTTATTTTCACGAGTGTTCAAACAGACCGCATTACTATTGTGATTGCTTTCTCTGAAGCTAGCCGAAGCGCCACATCGAGTCATTTAAAGCTGATTCGAAAAAAATGAGCTAGCTGACTAAGTACTAACTCGAATGCTTTCTTGTATCATGTTTTGTAAAATATTAGAAACTGTGAGAAATGAGAATCTCATTTTATGATGTCAGATTAAACTGCATTATATACTTTGGACGTCCTATTAAGCTAAAATATTACAGCTTATAATTTAAATATGGGATATGTCCTTAGCTTAGTATGCACATTAAGTGTTGTTTACTTAGTAACAAAGTGGGAACTTGTATTTTGCGTTAAGCAAATGAGTATTGTGTGGTGTGTAATGTGTTATACCTCGAAGTAATCTGTGCCGGGCGTGTCCACAAGCTGCACAAAGTGTTGCGCCGTGCGGCGATCCGAGTCGCTGAGCGAACACCGCATGCTGCCGTACTCGTACTCCGCAGAACGACACGGGAATTTTTTCTACAAAAACAAGTCTACTTCAGCCAGGTAGATATAATTACATACGTAATATGTTCAGTAGCCCTTTAATTCTGTAATAATTTATGATTGAAGTCCAGCTCTACATATTCGAAGAATAAATTAATGCGACCATAATTTAAGAATCATCCAGTTAAAACCCACTATAATCATGTTTAATGTGCAGTTAAAAGGAAATATATCAAATAGGATCGGCTATGTAAACTGTAAATATCTGTTAAATATCACTTATCCGTAAATAAAAAGATTACAATGTATGGTTCACAGACATGCTTACGAATATACCTCCTTGGTGTATAAATTCATATAATAACAGCTTATTTACAAGTATAATACAATGTTAAATTACTACATTACATTGTATAAAGATTTTCAAGAACTTTGTTGAAAATATTAAAGGAACCTATTATTTGTTCGATATCTTGAGTGCCACTGCAAGTAGGGCGAAACCATAAATATAAATTGAATAGATAAACACTAAATTGCAGCGTGGAGGCGATGTTTTCGCCTAAAGATGTTTCGCTTAAAGCCTCATAGATAAGCAACCATGCGACACGCCCTGAAAGTCATCTAACGGATACAGAATAATCTATAATTCTGAGGTGCGTCCTCAAAATCCTCGTGGCCCAGAATTTTAGAAAACTGCATTATAATATTTTTGTTTTTTAACTTTAAGATAGTACGAACGTCAAGACTGCAGACAGTTTCTGAAAGCTTGCATACAGGTTACAATTTGAAAGCAGCAGTAACGTTGAACACGATTGAAAGATTTAAAACCGTGTTTAGAATAAATATAAAGTATACGCTACCTCGTTAAGACACGCGGCAAGGCAGGCTTCTTTAGTGGAGGTATAGATGACAGAGTTGTCGAGACCGCGGAGTGCCTTGCCGGGCACTCGCTCGAAAGCCCAGGGCCGCAGGCACACGCTCTCCGTGCGGACTTGCAGCTTCACCATGTAGTACGTGTTCACTGATCGCTGCACCAACAAAGAACATTCATCTCACTTCGTACCACAACCTATTAATTATCGATAAATCATTCAGATAAAATGAGCCCATTATGAATAGAAAAACGATTGATTTGCGCACAAATGACTCTCTTTCAATAAAACTTACACAAACAGTACCTACTCATTCGCTTGCAGCTGTTGTTTCACTGCACGCATTTTCACTTCAATTTCATTAATTCAAAATAAACAAAGAGTAGCCGGTGCGAGCTGCATCGTTCCACATCGTATATTTATTAGCGGCACCGTTCATTAGGCCTGAAAGCGATTAAACTGTCTAGCGTTTAGCTGAACAGTTACTTACAAAGTAGTATGGTCGGCCAGTTAGCTTCCCTAGGACTCGTTGACCGATTTAATCTGAATTGTTAATCCAATCTCTGCATCGTTCGGCTAATTGGCAGTTCTGAGGGAATTCCGGTAGATAAGCGAGATAAATTTATTTGGCTAGTAAATACTTAAACTGTTATCTATTACACCGTACGGCCCAGACAAAGCATGTCTTGAGATTATGAAGATTGTAAATAAGACTAGCTGTAAACGTAGGTTTAGAATGATAAGCACTTTAAACGTTGGCAGAGAAATGCTTCAATTAAGTCGAGAAATAGGAGATTCCATTGGAACTAATTCTATTTCCTAGTTCTTAGTGTCAGGTGTATCTTTGCTGATTGGGCTATACTAGGGTATTTAAGAGTGCATACCTGTGGAGTAGCCATAGGGTTGTTGGCTTGTGTATCGTTCTGCAACAGGCAACGTGTCTCTTGTACCGGTGTTAGCGGATTAAGCACAAAGCTGTAACAAACGTTTGAATTTAAGACTTATGTTAATGACATGTCGTGAATCATTTACACAATTTCAACTAATCAGCTATAGAAAACAATTAACAAACGGTAAATAAATATATCTAAATGTGTAAAACTAATTTTCGGTATCAATTGAAAACACGCATCAAAACACAGTAAACATTCGCAAAACGGCTTTTAAGCGTCTAATTCTAATTTATCTTAACCGTTTTCTTTAATACATTCCCATTGTAAGCGGCACTAACTGTTGTTTTATTCCTACCGTTTGCAGTTAATCTTAGCAACATAGTGATACGGTCGTTTTTCAATAAGAGAGAGTCGTTTAAGCCCACGGTATAAAATGGCCGAAATTATTTCATTAGCTACGTTCATTCTATCTCTGCAGGATACAAATGGCACAAAGAAACCGTTGTACACCAAGCTGTAATCCACCGTCTTTTTTTTGAAAATGTACATTCAGTAAGCACATTTTGGTGGAAACCAATTTACAATTAACATGAAGAATATATTCTTCATGCATCAACTTCGTTATTGGAATTATTTTTACGGTGCGAATTGAATGCTGCACCTTTTCGAATCCGAACGATTGGTACTTATTTATAAAGATATGAATCAAGTTATTCTGATAACTGTTTTTAAAGTAATTCTTCGTAAAATCCTCTGATATAGTGTGGTTTGGAAGTGTCATGACGAATCGCTTCATATTTCATTCATTGAAATCCATTCAACCGTTTCGGCACAACGTGGGAATAAAAAAATCGTTAATACGAATTCTGAACGATTGTCATAAATAAATAAAATTACTGTTTTAGCATGAACGTGTTAACTGCCCATAGAGTAAATATTGATGAAATATCTATGGTATGCGAACGTCACGGTGTATCTAGGTATGCCGTTATTTATTTAGTAACAATTTACATAGTAAAATAAATCGGGTTTCCCGACGCCTCTGTAGTAATTGAAGCATTTTATTTTAATTACTTAAACTTAAAAGATTTTTTGTGAGAATTGTAAAAAGCGACAATCGTCGGACGGCACGTTCCTAGGCGGATAGATTTTTTAGTTGGACGTCTAGATAGACCATTGCACCAGGAAGTGCCAGACGGCCAGCCGAGAGCAGAAATTACAGGCAGGTAACGATAGCGGGACCGCAAATACTAGGCATTTTTGGTGTAAAATGGTTTTCTGAATTTAAAATTTCCCAAAGAAGTCATAAAGCTTTTCATTCCTCATTCAAACTGCGTCGAAGTTTATATTTGCTCAGATGATATAATCCATAGGTTCTACTAACATTATAGAGGTAAAATTTATTATTTTGTATAAGTATAGGGCATAATCTCCGGAACTCCTAGTCCGATTTAAACAAATCTTATTGCAGTTGGTAGCCTAATTCTTGAGGAAGGTTATAGGTTACACAAAATCACGCCACGATGCTTAGGAACTGAGCAAAATATTTAAAAATACAGAATGAACACTAAGCGCAAACGAAATTTTCACGGGGACGAAGTCACAGGTAGACAGTTTTGTAATAAAAAGAGATTTGAACACCATATTGACAATTATAATAAAATATGAAAATACTCAGGTAGCTCTTTCTCTCTCAGAGTCTTTTATCAGCTTTGTTACGTTATAAAAACTACAATGTCGCTATATCTCAGTTTAATCTTCTTCAGGCTGCAAATTCTTAATAAAAAACTTAGAACATCGCAGTCTTATAATACTTTTATTTTAGTACCTGCGTTGTAAAGTGCGAGTAGAAAGAGCAACACTAATAATACTCTCCCCAGGCTAATGATATCCAGACGCATTGTAGTAAAATACTCGCACCAGACCGCACTACAACCATTTATTACCAGACGTCAAAAAAAGAAGATATTGTTTTAATATTAGATGTGAGAAACCCCTTTAATGAGTTTAAATGGAGTTTCTATATATCTAAATCGGAAATGCGTCATGTTACAATCTGCATTACGTATCTAGTTGGTGATTATTTATATTATGTCTGAGATCCAATTAATTTTCTTAAAGAAGTAGCTACTGGTATTAAAGTACTATTATTTGTCCATGCCTAGTATGAGAAAATAATTGAACCTATCTTGTAATAAAATGATGACGCATCGTGAGACCTAAACGTGCATTAAAATATACAGGGTGGCCCATCGATTGACGTCATAAAAAAAATTTAGGTCCGGCATTTCGTGGAGTATCCGAAACCCCCCCATTTATGTTCCACGATATATCATAGTTTTCGAGTTATGAATTTTTTTTTACTTTTCGAGGAATTTCAACTGGACAAGTATAAAAAATTGTTTTATTTTTTTTAATTAAGACTTCTTAAGATTTTTTTTGCAACAGAATCCTCATGTGCTTTACTTTAATACATAAAATAACTAGCTTCGTAACTTTGATGAAAGGTACGAAAATGTTGGTCAGAATTAAAAAAAATACGTTCCGTGAATTAAGACTTTAATTTTCAACTTTACATTAAAAATCTAATCAAGTGTTATTTCACTTCTTATTTACTCTCAAAAATGCGCCAGACTCTCAGCTTTCATAATCAGAAGACAGAAGTAATACTTTAAAGCAAGTTTGGCTAAAACCGGGCTTTCTAAACACCAAGGTAGCAAAATTCATAAAATTACGTATCTGGTTACAATTGTTTTTTTTTTTTTGCATTAACTATTATTTCTGAGGCAAATTAATGATTAAGAAAGCTGAAAACCTATCGTGTAAGTAAGATAAGGAAAAAAAAAGTAGAATTTTATGTACGAATCTTTATTTAAATTTACGATAAATTTTCAAAGTGGTCACCGCCAGCGCTAATGCACATTCTACATCTGCGTAAAAAATTGTGTTTTAATCTGCGGAACGCCTGTTTTCATTCACTACCCGTTTTGCTACTAAAATCTTCTGCCTCAGTTCTTGTTCACTGGAACACTCCCGGGCGTATGCTGTTTCCTTATAATAGCCCCAAATAAAGTAATCTATGGGGTTGAGGTCAGGTGAGCGCAGAGGCCCCACCGCATCCTATCCATCTGTTAGGAAATTCTTCATTCAAATAATCCCGGACTTGTGTCGCGTAGTGACACGGAGCGCCGTCACATATCATAGTAAAAAAACAACACTCATAGTGACACAAACAAATATCATAGTGCGTCTTAGTTGTAGATTTACATCTTCAAGCAAATCTTCAAAGTCATTCTCTAAGAAGTTTTTGTAAGTTGGTCCATTAAGTCTGCTCGGCAATTCTAATGGACCAATTAATTCGCCATTGAGAACACCAGACCGCACAACAGCATACGCCCGGGAGTATTCCAGTGAACAAGAACTGAGGCAGAAGATTTTAGAAGCAAAACGGGTAGTGAATGAAAGCAGATTAAAACACAATTTTTTACGCAGATGTAGAATGTGCATTGCCGTTGGCGGTGGCCACTTTGAAAATTTATTGTAAATTTAAATAAAGATTCGTACATAAAAATCTATTTTATTTTTTCCTTATCTTACTTACACGATAGGTTTTCAGATTTCTTAATCATTAATTTGCCTCAGAAATAATAGTTAATGCAAAAAAAAAACAAATGTAATCAGATAGGTAATTTTATGAATTTTGCCACCTTGCTGTTTTGAAGACCGGTTTTAGCCAAACTTGCTTTAAAGTACTACTTCTGTCTTCTGATTATGAAAGCTGAGAGTCTGGCGCATTTTTGAGCGTAAATAAGAAGTGAAATAACACTTGATTAGATTTTTAATGTTAAGTTGAAAATTAAAGTCTTAATTCGCGGAACGTATTTTTTTTAATTCTGACCAACATTTTCGTAATTTCCATCACAGTTACGAAGCTAGTTATTTTATGTATTAAAGTACAGCACATGAGGATGCTGTTGCAAAAAAAAATCTTAAGAAGTCTTAATTAAAAAACAATAAAACAATTTTTATACTTGTCCGGTTGAAATTCCTCGAAAAGTAAAAAAAAATTAATAACTCGAAAACTATGAAATATCGCGGAACATACATGGGGGTGTTTCGGATACCCCACGAAATGCCGGACCTAAATTTTTTTTTATGACGTCAATCGATGGGCCACCCTGTATAAGTGCCTATAAAATGTGTATATTTCTTATGATATTCTAATTAGAACTAAAATGAGGAGAAAACTAAATAAAGATGAACATCCATTTTAAATCATCATCATCTCCTTCCTCTCTCTCCCTCTCCCCCCTCTCTCTTCCTCTCTCTCTCCTTCTCTCTCTTCGATCATCCTTCGTACTAATAGACTCTGATCCCAAATAAATTGGAATATGGGCAGGAGAATGATGATCCTAATCCTACTGATATCACAAATTCAAAGGTTTGTAAATATGGCTGGATGTTTGTTACTTATTCAAGGAAAAATCACTGCTCAGATTTTGATGTAATTTGACACACAGATAGTTTATAACCAGCAATAACATACGCGGGCGAAACCACGGGGTTCAGCTAGCTAGAACTAAATATTCCAAGACAGATAAAAAAGAAGAAGAAGCATGCTATGTTCTTTTGTAATTGAAGGAGCACACGTAAAAGAACCTTTTCTGCTATTGTAAATTTGAATCGTAAATGTGTATCCTTTGTTGGAGATCCTCACAAATACATAAATAACTTGTTTGTTGGCTTGACGACCATCTTCCGTTTCAGTATAATTGTTTTTAATTATTTTTCATCTTAATATTAAAATTTTAATTATCTCAGGGGGCGTCGTAGTAAAAACTTTAGTACGTAAAGCAATTCAGAATTTAATATGGGAATATAAATGGCTGTGCTAGATTAGGGACAGTCTACACATTCCAATTTAATCGATTCAAATTCTCGTTAATATGCGAATAGAAGCTCTAGCGTGCATGCTGAAATTAATTAACCATTTCTTAATCACTGTAATTAACACAGACGCAATTTATTATTATTTTGTCGTGCTAAATTTAGAGTTCTATACATTTTCCATTCCGGCTGACAATAAGAAACCTTTTTAATGTCGATATCGTGATAATTTCGAAACACACATGTGGAATATAGCCGAATAGACAAATGATTATTGCCTACTATTAATTTCTTTTAATTAATGACAGCGATTGTGTGTACATTAATAATATAAATAAGTGGGCAGAAATACCTTATACATTCCATTCAAAATACAATTCATTTTAAGTAGGCTATTAAAAAGAATTTTGAAAGAATAAATGGTTCTAGTTGTTCCTGTCGTATGGAGACCCTTCTCCCTACCTACGTTCCTCTACCTTCCTTCTCTCTACCTTTTAAGAAGAAAATAACTTCATAGTAACTCTTTTAAAATATTTGACTTAGTTTTAAATATAGGTACTTTAAAAATATATTTTTATATTAGGCTAACCTATGCTATTATTAAAAGCATATGTTTTTTTTGTCTAAATTTATGGCCATATTACTGGAAAGAAAATTCTGTACCTACTAGTAGTAAAAATAAGTACTAAGGATTAAAAAATAAACAGTAACATTTATAAATATTGTAATCACAGATGCTTTTTCATAACATAGTACCAAGTAATGAATCAGTGTGTGAGTTTAATTAATAGCGGAAACATTATTTTATCTGGAATATGCTTTAGAAAGCTAAGGCCATAACGAACGAATCCACTCAGAAATGTTTATTTACGAGGAAATCATGTTAAGAACAATTTAATTTATTAATATACTGGTATTTAGTAAGATAATTCCACAGGGACATCACGAGCCTCATTAATGAGGAGAACGACTTGAGAAGGAGGAGTTAAATGCTGATCTTCAATTGCATCAATTAGAAATTGGCAGACGAATGACGTGCAATCATACGAATAAAAGTGACACCAAGACACAACGTTACACTTCCTTGCACAGTAACGGAACTTACTGTTCCACACAATATTTCGTACTGTAATAACCCAAACTTGTTTACGAGATTGCTCGACTTATTAATGCGCGTGCACTTACACGCTATGATGGCCCGTTATAAAATAGCTCTAATTTCTTAGATTGATCCCGTAGTATCCTGAATTATCTTGCATAGCTATCTGATTATCGAGTTAGTCCAGTGTTATTAAAAATAACCGTTCGTTTGATGGCTAAAAATGCTAAAGTTTTTAGACATTCGTTGCATAAGCGATTATCTCTACATAAAAGCACTAAAGCACTTTTTCTCGGTGGTAGGCCATAACATCGGCTGCCGGCACAAATTACCACCCACCAGACAAAGTCTTGCCGCCAAACGATTCGTCGTGTTCTGGCATGATCTCTGGTGAAGCCGTACGGAGGACGGGTCTGAGCCTCTGAGTGGTGTTGCGATGTGTGGCGGGTACGATGCGCCAAATGTTGTTGTGTCGGGAGTTTGGTCGTGGAGAGTCTCCAGATCAATCTCCCTCTAGCGCAGCATCGTTTGGTCGTGTTGGTCTTGGGTTTAACATTGGATCACCTCGCTCAACTGCCGTCATCCTTCCTATTCCAAAGTTTTTTAAGTGAATAGGCTTAATAAACTAGTGCGCTTTACCATCAACGATTGCATCACTGATTACCATCAGGCGGGATTACAGTCAAGCATAGTTAAAATTATGTAAAAAAAAAGCAATGAATAAAATTCAGAAAATATGTTACACTTGTTGTATACGAGGCTGGTGGCAGCTCTGCATGTGTGTATATTATATTTTTTTGTGTGCAAAATAAACAAAAATGTCTTTGTTTAACTAAACTTTCGCTTCATATTCAAGTTTCAACGATGTAAGAACAACTAAATGACTCGATGATCTGTTCGCGCCTTAGATTTTTATTCAAACATAAATCTTAATCATTCAATCCGTAACCCAAAACAGTATCACCATAAGCATTTGAAAGCTCGACTCTGACAAATAGCTGCGCTTTACTTTACTGTTAAATCACCTTTAAGTGCCTACCTGTAAACAAAGAATTCATATAAAAAACGTTATGATTAATGCTTCGATAGAGCCCTTAAACTAATGACATTGCATTTCGCTTCGGTTTCAAAACAGACGTAATAAATCTTCGAGCGGACTGCTAAAGCAGTAATTAAACTGCTGATAGACTAGCCTTCAGAACTGTGAACTGATTTAGAATTCATCAGAGTAAAGTGCAAGTGTGCTAACATCTGTGAATACGTATGAGTGTGTGCGCAGGTTTGATAATTAATCATTGAGTATCACACGGAACATCAGGCTAAAGTTGCACTTGCAATACATACGATACAGTTATTTGTTTGGTCTACGTTACGTGTGCATTAGTATGCAAGTATCGGTTACGCTTTTCCTAAGCTGCGTGCAAATTGCACGTGATAACAACATGAGATATGCAGATATAAACTTATGGAAAAGTAGGTGGTTTTTGATTGGAGATTGCAGTAGCGCATAATTAACGCAGATCCTATCTCTTTGACATATTTCATTTTAATTTTGTCCCAATTAACCTCATATGGTGTATAATCATGTACTTTAATTAACCAATATATTCATCGTTATTTAAAAAAAAAACATTAAGATTACAAAAAGAAATCTGACTGAGTTTACGTCGAGCATATCTTTAGAATATTCTTCTAACAATTACGACGACCAGTAAACAGGTTCTAAGTCTGTTCTCTGAGTTCGTTGCCTAACGTAATGACTAGTTATACATTTGTGCCAAGGGCTTGCAAGGACCTCAATCAAGTCGGCTGAACGTTCATACTTCTGCCTGCCAGAGAAGTATGAACGTTATTTTTAGAAGCAATGACTGATGTGCATCTTGTCACAGTGATTATTTAATTTTAGAGCTGTATTCACTGGTATTATCGATATCGATAGCTATTGCGAGCCGCAAGCAACGGAGATGGTCGATTATCTACGTGACAGCAGGTTGTACACACTTATAAGACGGAACAGTATTGTGCATTCGTTTGATACCATTTGACTATTCTTCTTCTTAGCTTATCGATGGTAAAATATATCTTTCATCTTAAATTTGTTCGGCCTAAAGTATTGTCTTATTATTACAATTCCAAAGGACATTCGGCAGCTAACTACATACATACATAGTGATCTTCAAATGCATCTAGTAAAGCCAAGGAGGCTAAAAATACAGCATAGCAAAAATGGTACAAACTGTACTATGAATTACATCGGCGTATAATCCAAACCGCAGCAACTACAAATTGCGCATATTACAATGTATTTATAGAGATTACAAACGTCCTAACATCATTACAGCGTCGAGGTTATTATGGGCGCACTAGTATCAAGCAGTATTTACGTTTATTACACAAATTGGTCGGATCAGACCAATCTGATGATCGGTGTAGTCCGTTAGCCGGAGTCGGCGCCCATGCGCCACGTATCAATCACTCGCCGACCAGCGCATGTGCCACCGGTAGTCTCTGAAGCCTCCCGCGAAACATATGAATGCATTTCATTGCTATGCAGCACCACAGCCTTCAAATGTTGTGATGGGTAAATTAATGACCGCTTATCTCGCATGACTAATGTGCTGCTTGTAAACATGCTGATTCGACACATCTTTTTGAACTCTATAACGATCTTTCACTGCGGTTATATTTTATCAAAGATCTATTGATGCTACCATGTAAACTGGATAACAAGTAGTTGAAGTTGATTATATCTTTACAGCAGCCAGATAATTAATGGATCCAATTAAGTTAATGTTGTTAGTAAATTTCATTTAAATTTCTTCTGGGAAACCTAAATACCAAATGCGTGTGGAGAAATCACATCAATATCTGCTTTTACTTTTTTATAAATCGTACTTAATGTAGACCCATCAATAAACAATATTAATCATTCACCTTAAGCACAGTCCCCAAAAGCCACAGAGAAAGCTCTCCAGTAGGTATGCTAAAATATTTGAAATATTCGTCATAACGAACTCGTAAAAATTTTATCAAAACTTGACAACATCAGATAGTGGAGGTCGTGACCTGATCATTTCTGATATTTAATCCATGATTTAACATCAAGTTAGAGTTTCGGATAGGCGGAATGGCTGCTCACGGAGCGGTTCGCTCCCGAATACCGTAAAATGTTTCCGAGACGAGTCAGTGGCACCACCGCACTGCGGTAAACAGTTACCGATTGTTAAAATCGCATTCGTCCCATTCTTTTGTCAGATCGCTGGATCGCTATTTCTTTGGACGGATTGATGCAAGATACGTACACATTACTAACTTACAATGGTAGATTAGAAGCGCGGGAAAGTTCCGTCTCGTTTAATTAAATACCGAATTGATTTTCAATCGATCCCGTTCAAATTGATTTCGAGGAATCTAACTAGCGTTTTAATACGTGTTTCTATACAGTCTAATACAATTACAGTTTTTGCAGTCCAGTGCACGCAAACAGCTATGATAATGAACGCGGGGCGACACGATGGCGACAACACACGTCGCGGGAAAAATAGACAATAAATCAATTTTTCCAACACTTTCCTATACTGTCAACTGTTGAATGGTCTTTTCCTCAACTAGAATAATGCACGTTCCAGACTAGAAATTTCTCCATAAATGCTTCATTGCCTATACATTGTGGGAAAGAATGGAATGTATACAAATGTACTTATAGTGTTTGCTCCGAATTCTAGGGCGTAGGTTTGCCACAGAGTGTGAATCAGAACAGGCAGACAATAACAGTATATTAATATAATGCATTCAAAACCGCCAATAGTCATGAAAACTATCGAGCGTGCTTGTGTTGCTAGCAATAATATCCATTGAAGACGTATGCGATCACTTTTACTGTTATCCAATTTGGAACGCGGCGAGGTCGGTTTCCGCTTTTACACGGTTTGTGGCTATGTCTGAGACACATTGTTATTAGTCGGCAGCGTGTCGCCGGGCCAGGACGTGTGGCAGACTGACACACATCCCCGCTCCCCGTCAACTCACTACATCATGTAAATTACGTGAACTGATGCCGACCTCACGAATCCAGGAGTTATAGTTTAACTGTAAACGCGCAGATTTAGGATTCTGATTATGCACGTAGCCACTTCTGTATGTGTGTCACGGTCTACCTTTCGTTTTTGGCATTCAAATGGAAAAATTTAGAGATATAATTTCAAATGTTATAAACTACTCTAACTCAACCACTACCTATTCAAAGCAGCTGGTCAGGCCAAACAAAACATAAACAACATCAGAAAGTAAGATACAATCTGTTTTCAGATTACTTTCTGCGGCCACTAACTTTTCAATACAGTCATTGACATGCGTCGTGCGTTACAGCGATCGCAGAGGTCGACACGGTACACTTCCACCAGATTTCTCCTCCCCACGGAATCAGAATCACCGCTGATTTAGTGAATCTTTATGTCAATCGGATCTTTATCTATATCAGTAGAACATTCGGGTCAGGAGCATCCAGATCTAAGATACCGCAGACACATTGATTTTTATTTGTTTCGTGATCACTCGGATTGAAGAGTCATGTCTCTTGACGTCGTTAAATGCGAAATTCTCTTTACTAGGTCAGATCAGCGCACAGATTTATTTTATTGACATTATCTTGTCGGTAGTAATTGATATTTAATTAATATTATTGGGTAGATAAAGGCAGTGCCGCTGCAGTTTTAATAAGCCTCCATGTACGGGTGATCGTTTTTTGTCCATATTTGCTTTAGTCTTGGAAACATCGTCCGGTAATTAATAGAGTTTGATGTGTGTACCTGAATGACGCTGCTTGGCAATCGGGTTCCTCGCGACACCAGCCCTGGCATTCGTACAGGGACAGGTTGCGTACTGTGTAGTACGCTGTGCCTGCAAAGTCTACATCCGTTAGCTTTTCGAATGCAGTTCGACCTGAAACAAGGATGTTTATTATTCAGTATAACGATTACATTATCTCCTGCGTTTCTCCTAGTTTTCAAAACACGTTATGTTTATATACTTGAACAGAAGCAATATGATGTTTTCTTCTATCAAACTTAATGCCCACTAGATTGAGCTGGGTCTGGTAAGATTTGAAACTTAAAAATTATTTAAAAAATGAATTCAACAGTTTTTTTATTCTATTTTTTTAGTTTACTCATACACACATGTGTATAACAGTTTTATACAATCCACAGCTTGCCATCTCTCAAAAAGAGTAAGAGAAGAAATAATAAAATCAATGAAATACTTACTTATTACAAATGTGGCCTGCAGTAACAGTAGCGCCAGCCGCGCAATGCGCAGCCCGTCACCCTTCATGCCGATAGAACCACCTGAAACAGAAGAAAATAAAGATTCAAGATATTTTATTTGTGTAGGTAAACATGAGACTAACAACAAAAATAAAAAAAACGTGTGGCACTCGGAGACTGCTGCGGTAAAGCTATTGCATAATATTTTTATCAACTTATGCAATTATAATTGTTTATTTATTTTATTTATGCAGTATTTTTTCCTTTCTTTTTTTTTTCTTTCATATTAATTCAAGCTATTTTCTTTTTTGTAATTCATTTATTTTTTACCTATTTCAGATTAATCGCAAGTTTAGCACATCGCGACAATCATTAACTTGTCAAATGTGTAGAACTGAGTTCACGGCCTGCAATATGCATGCTCAATTTGAAAATCTATAAATTGTTATCAAAAGATATAGTCACACGCGCATAAATACACCGTGCCGAAGACTGCCGAACTGAAACGACGTTAGACGATGCACGGCTTTCAACACCGCACCGCTGTGCCGGTCGGAGTGGGGGGTGTTAGGTTATTTTCGTTACGGAATTTCTGGATTCGGTCTCCACGCTCAAGGCCCGCGATAGAAGCTATTGCATAGCTTTTTTTTAATTGTATAAATATTAGCCATATATATCGCAAATAAACGTTTTTTCACTTTTATAAATAGTTATAGTTTAATAGATCTACGATGGCGCGCGAAAATTTGACTACCAGCCTTCCCAAAAGGTTTTAACAAAAAAGTGTGTTTTGGAGTTCAAATACGTAGTGGCTCGGAGTAAAATCCTGATATTCAGCAGAATCCAGTTATACTGGAAGCCGAACTTAATATAGTTAATATTAAGGTAAGGCTGATGATAATGACTTTAAACAACAAAAATCTATGAAAAGTAAAATAATACACACTGTATTTTCCCTTTAGTGTATCTTTTCGTGTAAACAAATATGGTACAAGAAACGTCATAAATTCATCGCACTCACATTAATCATACTAAAACCTTAAATTTGGTTATCTCCGTTCTCATTTCACTGTACTTTTTATGTGCGAGCGAGCTGATGAATAAAAAAGTAGTTAAAATCGGAATGAACACATGATTATTGTGTGAATTTCTCTTATGAGAATATTCACATAATAATCACGTGCTCATTCCGATTTCCACTATAACTAAACTGCACAAAATTAATATCTCAGTACGCCTTACTTACCAAATAAGAAAATAAACCCAAACCTTTCATACTGCTCAGACCCCAACATGCATGGTGTCTGCAATAGGATTTTATGTGCATTCCATTGAAAATCCGTGACTGTATTTCAATAAAATCTCTCGTTAGTGTCTTCATATATTGTAGCATAAAATTCCCTTTAATGCCCTTGCATGTCGGATCTATTATCCCGGAGCAATGCTTTTAAACAATCCTCTTTTTGCGAGTGCTACGCGGTATGCATAAAAAGTGCTACGCCGTAGCACTTATAGCACTAACAAAAGACTGAAACGCGAAGTATGTATAAATTTTTGTATCGTATTATGTTTTTATTATTATTGCATATTTTCTAAATACATGAGTGGATAATACTGACATCGATACAATACGCAAAAAAGTCGAAAGTTGTTCAAAATTAGAACTGTAATAACATACCAATGATTGGCAGATGTAGGCATTCGTTACGTATAGAGGAAGCGCAGTCATTTGAACAAGAATTTACAAATTTAGTAACCTAATGTACCGAGTAATTCGTAACAGATATATCATTTTAAATACGTGCGTATCGTGTTTATTACATTTGATATTTCACCTACATTTCGGATACCAAATAGACTTATTATAGTGAAATTTATTGCCGACAGGATGTAATTCAAACGTATTGATTAAAAATGAAAGTAGAAAAGTAATGTAGTTTTCGGCGTTCATTGACTCATATCTATTATGTGTGTGTTTCTATGTAGGTACAAAGACGTTGATATGGCCACGCCTGCGCTCGCGACGATTGGCTGATTGTTTAGCTCGCGCTCTGTGATTGTCGATGCGCCGAATGCAGGTCAAGATCAGCACTGCATGGACCCATGAAAGCTAACAGGAAAGTCAGTGACACGAATTTTCATTTACGTTTTTGCATCGCAATATCGCTTTCACTAGACTTTTTATCAAGTACAATGAATGGTCATTTGTAAACGAGAAAGTACAAACTATTGTTGTATAGGTACTCTCTAGTCTCTGCGACGCCTACAATATATTTCTTATACATCCTAAATGAATGGAATAGCTCCAATCAATTCACAATGTCTCTGCTCGGTTATATGTATTTAAATTGCATGTAATAAAGTACTCGTACACTTTTTACTTTTGCAATTGAAGCAATCAAGAATCGGAAACCCACGGAGCGGAGTGTCATAAAATTCGTAATATAAATTGCATTTTACCAAGTGCAGCGACTTTAATTAAGTTTTCTCGAAAGACACGTGTTGAAGTTGATTCTGAAATGCGGTAATGTAAAACTTTGGCCAAATTGATCAGATAAGCGTTGATTAAATATTAAATAAAAGTTACTTGAACGGACGGCCATCGATTGCGAGTTCCCATATTGCTAATATTTATTAAGCCCTTTAATCTACATATATATGAAATAAGCCAATAAAAATATCAGAGATTTAAACATCGTAAACTCACCAACCATTCAACAATTATATGTAGTATCATTTGCTGTGTGAATATGAACACCAGTACACGGCACATGAGTGTAAATGGAGCCCACTGTTCAATATATACAAGTAATTGCACTTAGATACCGTTCGTCTAAGTACTCTTACAGCGAAACTATTATGTAGAGTGATACTCAAAATTCACCGGAAGAGGTGACTTCGTGGTACTGATTTTTATACTTTAACGAACCACAAACAATTCAACGATATTGCGGTAATGACAATTTGTCCCCTTGGTACAGTGAGCGTGAAGCAATGAAGTGCACGCATTCCGCACACTCCGACGCAGATGAGAGGCGCGCTTAACGTTTACACGCATTATGGGTATTACACACATTGCACTGCATTAACGTTCCCAGCAAACTTTTAATGTTTTTAAACTAGAAATGAACTTAATGCGACATATTACAACATAAACATGACGAATGACAGCACGTTAATAAACCTTAATTTGTGCTTATTCTTAAATACCGTATTAAACATGGTAATACACATCCACGGCCTACTTGCTGTTTTATTAGTCTCATAAATTCCTTTTAATTAGATTCACGTAGAGAGCCTTTACTTAACTCATTTAAAACTTGCATAAATATCCTGAACACTTGACTGAATAGAGTCAAGAAGTCAATAAAGCCTTTCCATCAGTATTCATTTGGCCGGTCATAATTAATCTGTACAATTTCAAGGAAATTTCGAGCTTACAGCACGAAATCTAATATTCCTTGGAGAAGTAGAGGTCATAAAACTCTGCTTCATTATTAACACTAACTAAACCCAACAGTACTCGGAACGTGACTAATGCTTCGAAGAATTCACGACACTAAGTTAAACCAAAATTTTGCATGCAGATTTAGAAGTTCAAAAACCAGGAACATTTCTTGTGAGATAGTGGAAAAGCCGCACTGAACGACAAAAGCTCCTTTTCATAACCCATTCAAAACGTATAACAACAGTCAAAGGTCCTTAGTCTTTAACATAAAGAACTGAAACAATGCACATGCTGACATTTATGGTGCTCAAATATGGTGGAACAACGGAGGGAGCCTGCGTTACAGTTAGTTCACCTATAACACTATGTGTGTAGCCGAGATGCCCCGACTGCGGAACATTGCTCCAATCTTGGTCACTCGGCACCATAAACAGTTTATAAGTATAGTTCTGTATTGTGTAGGTGTGAGGTTTCGGCGGCTCTGTTTGTGTTACACGCGTTAATGGAGGCGCCAGATTTGGTTTTTAACTTTTCTTTAGTTCACGCTGTGGTGAATCAGTTTGGTTAATATAGTATTTTTAACGGTTAATGTATAAAAATGCAAGATTTTGTTAATCGTTAACTATGAAACAAACTTGTTTGGTTTATTTTATGAGGCACTCCCATGTTCTTTCTATCAACATTTGATTTTCCATAAAAAGTTGAAACTGAAGTCGAATTAATCTTATCAACCCCATTCATTTTGATAAAAAAATTAATGTTCCCGTAAGATAGAATTAAAAGTTTCATCTAATCAGCAACGGAAGTAGTAAAAGAAGCATCCACGACATCACTCGACACGATTAAGTACCACTCGATACTTAACCTCGAAACACTAGAGTGCACTCGGTTGGCGAGTTGGTTACGAAGATCATCATGCATGAGACAACATGGTGCCGTTAAGCGCTACAAACAATTATTACGCACAGGTGACGCGATCACGTGATCCATATGTCACATAATGAACGTAACAGTTATATCACGAGCGGTGCTAGTCCCAGCGAGCGGCGCGGGCGCAGCCACCGTGCTGTGCGCGCACAAATTACCCAATTTAACGGTGAACTCGACTCCGCGGTCTTCACGTGCGTTTTTACATTGCTATCATCGCTCGCTGAGCTTCGGAACGCTAACTAGAAACACTTAGAAGAATAACGCTGTAATCTGTCCGCAGTTTAGAGCGACAGATCAACAAACAGTACTCTTAATTGCAGTTTTATAGTTTACTAGCTGTGCCTCGCGGTTTCACCCGCGTAAGCTTTGAACCGAAAGAGCTCAGTTGATAAAAAATAAGCGCCTGTTAAAATAATGGGAGCAATATGTAAGTCCACGTTAGCTCCCGTGTTCGGAACATTTTTTGTTCCAGCTCTGCTCCTATTGGTAATAGCGGAATGTTTTATGTCCTTTCTCATGCTCTAGACTATCTGTGTACCAAATTTTATTACAATCGGTTCAGTAATTTTGGCATGAAAGTCGGACAGACAGACAGACAGAGATACTTTCGCATTTATAACATTAGTATGGATTACCTTAGATGTGTGTACAATTAAACGGATAAAGAGTCCTGAACTGTTTCTTGGATGTATAAAAAATTAAGTTGAAAACATCACAAGGCTGATTTCCGTAATTTAAAAAAAAATCGATATCTAGTAACAATCTCATCTAGGCATCAAATAAATGTCAAAACTTCTCAAAATGTAAGGAGATTTAAAGTATTTTTGACAGACTGACACTGAGGACTGTGGATTTTAAAATCTAGAAAATTGACAGAAATTCATAGACCTGCAATTTAAGGACAAATATTCTGAGGTGTATGTTGATTTGCCATATTTCAACAGCAAAGCCCCCGCAAACAGGTGCTATGCGATGGTGCAACAGGTTTTGATCGAACAATTTCCATGAAGTTTTCACACAAAATTTTTCTTTTAGAGTCTACAGGCTTTGTAAACAAAATGAGTTATAGAATGAGTATTACATACTATATAATAACTCTTTAGACTTTGTTATTTAATTACCTAAAATGAGTTTTTGATTTTGGTCGGTTTACTATACGGTTTACATAGTTCATTTTTAACCTATCAAGCTTAGTAGTTTACCCATTGTCGAGAGCTGTGTACTAAAATCATTATGCGTAATCGAATGATAGAAAAGCCCAAGTTTTTGCTTCAGCACCCTAATTACAAAGTAATGAACCGTGATTCGCCTGGAAGGATTTTTCATTAAACATACAATGGTATTGTATTCCCACACCGCGGGCTCAGATCAGTAGCCGCCAATCTCCGATACGACAGCATACAATCATTCTCATTGATGCCTTATACAATGAAATTACAGTTTATATTTCCTGTTATTTCTGCACTTATTAACACTGGATCTACATTTATAGAATCAATGTAAAGCTCATTACAACATCGGAGCCAGATTCTCACGATTCAGTCGTGCAAGGGATAAATAATTATTTGTCAGAAAATATGTAATCTAGTTTTAATGGAGAGAAATTATGATTCGTAAAATCATCCTAAGTGTATAATGGCCTGAACAATGGATAAGTTTATTTTTTACTCAAATATATGTAATATTTTTTTTTATATAATTTAATTTCTTTCAATTAATACGTTTGGAAAAGGATTTAAAGTAGGTATCTGCGGTAATTTGATATGGTTTATATTTCATCATATAATAGGTAAAACGAGAAACTCTAATTAAGAAGAAAAAGAAGGACATTAATCAAAAGCTCAAATCAAATAGTTGTGCTCATTATAATATCTAATTAAACAGAAAGCACCGGTTGACCCAATGCCCACAATTGTCAAATCATGTTCCTAATAGGCAGGCGTGCTCTTCAAAACTTGGTAAGTGGTTGTAGAGAACAATCAGCGTCTTAGTGTAAGATACTGAGTCATGGCGCACACGCATATTTGGAGTGAGAAATAAACTGTTACTTAATTATATATCTTGATTATGGGCACATATTCAAATTTTTGGGACCTACTAACCTTATAACTTTGCGGGCAAATCTGCAAGTCAATGCGAATTATTATTTATACAATAATTTAAAGAAAGGCAAAGTTTTTAGGGGTATAACATAGTTGCATAGTTGTCTACGTGTTCTCATATAGTACGGTTAGCCGGATATTGACGTGGCATAAACGTGTAAACCTCTATTAACCCGCAACTTTACAATCCAATAAATTAAACTAGGCACTTTTATGAGAACGGAACATCATATTCCTTTAATTGACCGAGATAGCAAACGTTTCACAGCCATTAAGGCGTAAACACATTAATTTTGTTCTGTAATTGTTTAATATACGTGTAGTGTGTCGCATCTTTGTACACTTCTGTTTAATAAATGGCTGTAGAACTGTTACCGACTTAATCTCGTATGTCCGCGCACAGGTCGCTGGTAATCCAATCTTTGTACACGAACAAAAACTCCAACATTAAGATCTTTTGATGTTCGGCGTCGGGGTCAGAGACGCACGTGCCTACCCGCCTACTTTCAGCATCAGATACGCTCACGTAAATAATAAGTGCATAGCTATCTTGCAATCACCGCTTATTATTATAATAAAAAAACTATTTTCTAGCGGTCCGAATTGTGACTATCGCGCCCGATCTCGCGCGGTACCAAAGATAACTAGATCCGAAAAAATCTTTTTGTTAAGCATATGAATTGAATGTTTTTTTGAGAATTTCATTTCAGTTTTCTAGAAAACAGTAAATTCCTCTGCGTGCACTTTTTGTAGGGACATAGAAAACGGTTCTCAAATTGATATCATAAAGAAAGCAGTTCTTACTACACGTACCTACGTGTCTATGGAAGAAAACCATCGGAATTTGGGCCGGACAATTGTTTTGTCTCCGTCGTAGCGTACGATTACTTCGAAGGCTGACCGAATCAAATAGTATAAATCCGTATGTCACTAAGTAGCATTCACGTCACAATGGGCCGAACTTGACCGAGCGCTAACGGTACTGCGCCGGCGCACCGAGACGCGAGACAATGCGTGTGAGCACACCGACAGGTTGCTCGCCTGACCTAATTATCTGCACCAACTGGGCCATCTGTTTTCGAATGCGTGTGAAATTCTTATACTTGTATACTTTCACGTATATACAAATGTTTCGATTGGAAATTACAGGAAAGGAAATAAAGTATTTTTGAGACCGTATTGGGCTACTTTGCTTTTCCTTTTCGTATTGAATGAATTAAATAAAGAGCTTTATAAAGCTTTTATAAAACAGAACAGCAACTAAAGGAAACATATCGAACACATAACTTTTAAAGCATGTCGGTCGAGAAGATATGCGTGTCTAAAGCCATAATTCTTCTTGCCTTAACAAATATTTGTACTCGTAGCCTAGTAACAAGGCAAACCATTATAATTAAGTCAACTTGCTAACTTAGCTAGTTATTCTGCCGGCGATAAAATATTTCATTATTAAGAAAAGGTCCGGGATCGAGGCAGAACTTGTACATATACCTACTAAACCTATTTGCGAATAAATAGCGCATTCTTTTTGTCGACTGTATTTGCTCGTTTGCATCGCACCTCCATAATTTGAAAATTCCTTTTTTTAATCTAGCGTCCGGGGCAGGGTTGGTTACAAATTTTATGGTGATTGCACCTATACGATTCTTGAAAAATTTCTAAACTAATTTGTTATTTGATATTCTCAACCAATACCGTGCTCACAAATATAATGTAATTTTAATCTCGCATCTGATACAATTACTATGCAACTAATTATGCTCAGCGGCCATTCTATTGATAATCAACTGTCAACATAATTCAATCCTTTTATCACTTTCACCTATACTATTCCCTATCTAAGAATTCCTTTACAGCTTCCATAGACTTCACTGCTGTAGCAAATATCAGCAGCAGCCCTACAAGTGTCCAGGGATTGCGTGTTTATCTAAACGAGCAGGCGGCATGCGCCCGCGCCATGTCGCTGTCGACCCAACGACATGTACAAACCGCGCTGTCCTATCTGTGGACTATGGGACAAGCGAAAGCGGTAGGATAATAGCAATTATAGCTCTCATCTGCATACAATGAGCTTTTAATTATGAATTAACTTTGAAATATTATCATCATCATCTCAGCGTTAATCTCAGTCGCATCCGCAGCTTTTTCAGCTTTGGAGTCTGGGGTCCGCTTTACTAGTCTAACTGCTGATTTTGGCTAAACTTCGATATTTTCCGTGAAGTAACTGCCGTCTGACCTCCACAACCCAAAGGCGACATCGAAGCATTGCAGTTAGACCAATTGTTCGACTTTTGAGGGCTCCAACAACCCGTAACCACTGCCACTAGATGTTTGTATGGCAACCGGGACCAACGGCTTAACGTGCTTTCCGAGGCACGACCAGACCAGTGCAAACATTCATATTCATGCATACAAATATTTTTACTGTGCGGGGATCGAACCCGCGCCTCCTTGCGCTACGGCCACGTTCGCTACCGCTACGCCACGAAGGCTGTCAACTTTGAAATATATTGTTGCGAAAGTTAGCGAAATTTCGAATGGATTTTGCATAAGCAATAAAAAAAAACGACTGTTGAGTAACGTTTACAACCAAACACGTGATGATGATGAAGTTATAAATTGTGTTTTTTACCGCCTGAAGAAAGAGAAATTTTACTTTTTACTGTCTGTATAAATCGCATCGTGTTGAATGGAATAAAAGCGCAAAAAAGCACCATTAACGTGGGGTCAGAGATTCCTAATCGATTGTCAATCATCGCGCTCAATGTTTCACGATCAAAACATATACAAATACTTTAATGAACATCAAAGATACCTTTCAAATAAACTTATCGAGAGTCATTAATTAATTGAAGATAAAAATCTCTTAGATTTAACATAACCGATCGCAACATACTTTCCAGCCGTAATATAATTTTAATTATCTTTTACTCAGAGCTTAAACTGAGCTCTTAAGGCAAGCAGTAATAAATGCACGATGTCGTTAAGAGGCGCCGCAACTGACCGGTCTGGTCGTGAAACTACATCGTATACAGGCTGATGCCAAACTGATCGCTATGTGCGGTGAAAAGCTTCGTTCGACGGACCCACATAGGAAAGCGCCCGCGCAGTTGCCGTGCGGTTTCATAAACATTCACATTTACCGGCGAAAATATGGGTTACATAGAAGTTTTTGCGTTTAATTAATTTTACGTACAAAATTACATTTCTAATGCGTCATCATCATCATCATCAACCTTTTTATCGTCCCACTGCTGAGCACAGGTCCCCTCTCATACAAAGGTGTGTCATGTTTATCGTTAAAATGTATACTGAGTAGCTGTGATTTCTTATATTTCAAAGGAATGAAAGTAGTTAAGTAAGTACTTATAGGTTGAATGCCGTGTGCTTAGCTAGGCACAGTAGAGGATCCTTAAGTTATCGCATTCTTAAGCTTGAGAGCTAAAGTACGCAAAGTGAGGTAGCAGGAAGTGTCTTGGGCTTAAGACCATTAATATCAAAGCCGTTACCAATTTTAGTTCTTTATTAAGGGAAAACCCGTAAGTGTGCAAGAATTTAATAACATACTTGTAAACATAATTGCATTCTTTATTTGTTTAATAAATCGAATTATTTCCAGCACAATATCAAGATCAGATTCCAACAGTAATGATCACGATGCGAAATATTTCAATCGATGTAATGGCATCGCATGCACAAGCAAACGATCTTATCTAAATCATAATACTTCGCATTCACACGGCAATCATCTCTTCTAAAGCTTAACATTTGGATACACAACAATTATCGCTATCAATAATAAAACATTCTCCTCAATTTATTTCGAATTAGAAAGTTTGAGTGCTAAGTAAAAGTTTTCAAACATAAGCTAGCCAGAGAAGCAACACCAAAAACATCTTTTATTTGTTGCTGTGGAGAGAAGTTTATTGACAAAACGACCGTAACGAAATGTAAATTTATGTTCCGACAACGCTTACTGGCATTCAAAGCTACAGCCTTCCGCCGCAATAGCTAACAGGGAAGCGGAGAATAATGACTGGAATCCATGCAAACCTCACCGCAGACCCTCTGCGTACGCGCACGTGAAGCTTTATTTATTTAATCAACTGAAAGAAACTTAATTATTGCTCTTACTAGTTGACTTATCCGCATTGTAACATGAAACTGAAGCTCCTTGCGAGGAAGTAAATGGAACAATTTTCCCACACGATATACAGAGCTGACTACTCCTGAGAAATGTCAAAGCACTATAATACATCACCGACTTACTATGAAGCTAATAGACAGTCATTTAAATGGTGGCTCCACCTCCGGTAACTGTACCAAGCGGTGATATCGACCGCGTTATTACAAATGCGGGGTGTTTACAGACATTGTGTGTGTCAATTATGATATTGCCCATTATATGGTATTACTAGACCATTTCATAGAAACACTTTAGAGGAATCGGTTGTTAAGTGCAGAATTTCACCGACCTCGGGCCAACTGCGTGTAGCAAAGCACTGCCTGTCAATCTTGCTTACAGAAGTTAGCGTGTTACATCTCAATAGCCACTTATTTGCATATTGTGGAACACTGTTAGCCTTCTCCATTGCGGTTTATACATGTTTGTAACATCTCTAAGTTTATAGACATCTTAGAATTGTCTACTTCAAACTACACTGCCACAAATAGTCGTAAGAAAACAAAACTCTCATCCGGTGAAAGATATCCCACGTATCAATTGTATCTTGTAGACGAATGTAATTGAAATTCAAAACCGTTCTTTTTCAGAATAGTTTATTTGCCATCTTTCGCTTTCACTCGAATGCTTTACGAACTAAATTATATCTTACATCTGTCGATGTCCATTTTATTTTCTTTCAATCACAATAACAAAGGAGTCACCTGTGCAAATTCAATATCGATAAATCATGCAATCAATGGGAGCCGTGTTTCGCCGCCCACGCCGCGCACGCTCTAAACGTCCAGCCTAACAAAGGCCGCGATATGTAATTTACTGTCCCCTTATTCATTGAACAGGGCCATGGACAAGGAGTCAGGGCAGTTCTTATTACGATAGACAGACATAAGTCCCTAGGAAATATGCATTCTTGTCTCGTTCAAAAAGAGTCATACACTTGGAGTGGCAAAAACAGTCGGGCGGAGTTCACAGACGTCTCACGGGCCGCCCATTGTCGCTACCATGTGTACCACCGTGTCAACACTGCTCTCTAATCATGACTAATTGAGATTTGTATCTACAACTGTTTCGTTATACAGATAAGCTTTAGAAAACAAGAAAAGGCGCTAAGAAATCGTCTTACCCGTTCTGTGTAGTGGAGATTGATCTTCTCCGAGTCAGGATACATCCGTAATAAATGCGCATTTATGTTAACAATCGGATTGCATGACCCACTACCATTAAGCCCAACGGTCATCCCTGTGACAACAACATTTTATAATGTTTATACAAATATGCAAAACCTAGCTCTAAATTCGTGTAACCATATTAAGAATAACCACCGTTATATACACAGCAAACGTATGTATGTAGACATAGTCAAGGCTGTGCAATATTTTGCCTCGAGATATTTCACGTCTAATTGGTGCAAAATCAACACGAACACTTTCTACGTTCTAAATTCCAAATTGACCTGTCAGTGATTATGAATCGTGTGTAAACGATATAATCAAACAAATCATCCGTAAAGTCGTGCACAGACATTAATATTCATATTAAGAAGCGAGTAGCGGCCTCGGAATAAAAGAGTTATTTATATTGTGGCAACTGGAGAAGTGGCGCGGTCCTGCGCGAACTCAGGCGAAGATGGCGCCTGCGTGTGAATAATGATGTGACATCTGCTCGCGGATTTTAACACCCCATTAATCTTGAACAAAGTGAAACTACAACATTTCCTCTTCCGCGCATTCAAAAATGTATTAACCACAGCTTGTGCCATCAGAAACTGGTTTAATAGTTTGATATTATTTATCTAAATTTTAATCTGCTCCCACAAAATGCTTAACTAATCTTAATTTGTTAAACGATTATATTTGCATATCCAAATATTAAAAAATACTTATTATAAAGTTATTCAACTTGTCCGTACGGGATTTTTTGTATGAATCTTTCACTTTTATATCGTATAGTTTGAAATGTAGATTTTATCGTTTCATCTTGACATTAGTTAGGCCTTAATTCACACTTTAAGGAAACAGTAGCAGGTCAGGAGTGAAAGTAGCTCAAATGCTGTCTGTTTATGTTAATATTTTAAACTTATTTGAAGACTACAAATCATATCTTTAACGGCTCCATTTACTAAACATATAACTCGTTATCATGCTTTGATCTAATGTTCCCACAAGTAATACTTTCACAGATAGCCCAGTATCGTCCAGTTAATAGGCTTACAGCAATTTCTCAGGAGCCTTAGGACAATAGATACGACTAAGGATAAATACTAGCCAATATAAGCATCGTAAATAAACCACAACACGGCACGAAGTAGTCTTTTTCATTGTAGGCGCTTAGAAAAGAGCATTAGAACGAAGCACAGCGCTGGGGGCGTTCGTGCTGGACAGCGCGGCCGCAAAATGGAAAAATAAATTCGCATTGAAATGGTTTCTATCGATTGTTGGTCCAGTCGGTTCCCCTTTATCCGTAGCTGATCGCACTAGACAATGTGGTGGTGGGTGCGGATGAGATGCGGGGAGCGGGGCGGCGGGGCAGGCAGGGGCGCAAGCACATGACCGCGCAGGGCGCAATGACCTTGTGCGCGCATTCCACCCGCTCTTTCGAAGGCTCCCGCGGCCCTCCAGGCTCTCCCGGCTCTATTCTAGTCTCCCATAAACTACTTTAACACGGAGTAGTACAAAACGCTCGGTTGTTATGTACATTGTCTCAATTGAATGGAGTTAAAAAGATAAAGAAGATTGCGCAACAAGAAGAATCGTTTCAGAGAATTTACATTATATTTCATCCCGAGAATCCTCAAGTGAAACAAAGTAATACCGACTACTCATAATAGAGCTTCTACAATTGTAAATGAACGAAACTAGGTTAATAACCTTTGAGAAAACATCTAAGACGAACATAGCAGAAGCAAACAGGCTGAGCAAACATGGAAAAAAATGTTCCCATCAATACGCTTAAAGACGCGACGCGCGGTTATGTTGGCGTTATTAGAAAACGCCAAGCAATATATAATAAATAATAGTAAACTCGGAGGATGCTGCAGCAAAGCAATATCCTGCTTTTGAAAGTAATGTGCGTATCGTTTATGAATTGTAGGGCTACTGTTTCTTTTTTCTTTTTTTTTTTTTCAAAATAAATATATGTAAAGATATGCAGTAAGCTAATCGTCTCGCTCGCAGGTTCGACGACTTCCAGCCTCCCGAACAAGCAGGCTTCCGAAAAGGCTTTAGCACCATAGACCACATTCATACGCTGCGGCAAGTTATACAGAAGTCCGAGGAGTATAACAAACCACTATGCTTGGCGTTTGTGGACTATGAGAAGGCCTTCGATTCGATTGAGACTTGGGCGGTGCTACAGTCTCTCCAGCGGTGCCAAATTGACCATCGATACATTGAGGTGATAAAGTGTTGTACAAAAACGCCACCATGTCAGTCCGTCTCCAGGATCAGGACTCGAAACCGATCCAACTGCAGCGTGGAGTGAGACAAGGAGATGTCATATCTCCTAAATTGTTCACTGCTGCGTTGGAAGATGTCTTCAAGCTCCTGGACTGGAAAGGACTTGGCATCAACATCAACGGCGAGTACATCACTAATCTCCACTTCGCAGATGATATCGTGGTCATGGCTGAGACCCTAGAAGACTTGGGCAAAATGCTCAATGACCTCAGCAGAGCTTCCCAACAAGTGGGTCTAAAAATGAACATGGATAAGACGAAGATCATGTCGAACTCTCATGTCGCAC
Organism: Sesamia nonagrioides; assembly: GCA_017933935.1. NCBI lineage: Eukaryota > Metazoa > Arthropoda > Insecta > Lepidoptera > Noctuidae > Sesamia > Sesamia nonagrioides. The sequence goes on from JADWQK010000122.1 coordinate 94,044, forward strand.
CCACTCCAATTGTAGTTGGTTGCTCTGCACTCGAAGTTGTTGACGAGTATATATACCTGGGACAGAAAGTCCAACTAGGTAGGTCCAACTTCGAGAAAGAGGTGTCTCGGCGAATCCAGCTCGGTTGGGCAGCGTTCGGGAAGCTACGCTACATCTTCTCGTCGTCCAAGATACCACAGTGTCTCAAGACTAAAGTCTTTGACCAGTGTGTGTTGCCAGTGATGACTTACGGAACTGAAACGTGGTCGCTCACAATGGGCCTCATACGAAGGCTCAGAGTCACACAAAGGGCAATGGAAAGAGCTATGCTAGGAGTTTCTCTGCGTGATCGAATCAGAAATGAGGAGATCCGCAGAAGAACCAAAGTCACCGACATAGCTCTGCGAGTCGCTAAACTTAAGTGGCAGTGGGCAGGGCACATTGCTCGTAGAACCGATGGCCGATGGGGCAGCAAGGTTCTGGAGTGGCGGCCACGTACTGGAAGACGCAGCGTAGGGAGACCCCCAACAAGGTGGACCGATGACCTGGTGAAGATCGCGGGAAGCCGATGGATGCGGGCAGCACAAGACCGGTCATCGTGGAAAGCCTTGGGGGAGGCCTTTGTCCAGCAGTGGACATCTATAGGCTGAGGAAGAAGAAGAAGAAGATGCAGTAAGCGTGTGCTTTAGCAATGGATACACTTTTTATTTTACTTATAGTTTATGTGAGATACAATATGACTGGAAACAGAAGTCAAGTACAATAGATTGGAAATATCAACAGCTGAGTTACCAGACAGATCAAATTACACGGCACTCAAAATTGCTTGATCGGAATTGGAATAACTGGGAATTAATGACGGATGACACGGTCTATAATTCAATTAAATGGTTCAAATTTCTTAGAAGTTTTTTACTTATTATTTACGAGTTGAACACAGGATGCAACGGTCTGTTAATTGATCTAGTACACTAGATCACTAGACTTCAGTTGGTACCTAGATGAAAAATAACGGGTTTGGGGCCAAATAATCCGAAAATAACGAGTAAACGTCACAGAAACCGTTCAGTTCAGTCGGCATGGGCTTTAAACTGCCAACGACGAACGAAATGTGTACAAAGCGTGACAAACACATATACTTAATGGGTACACTTTTGTGTACCCATTAAGTAATTTTAAAAACATACTTAAATGTTTGTTTTAAATAGTCAGACACGATTTATTCAGTATTAGCGGCCGCCAGCGACTTCTTTCGTGTGGAGTTAGTTATGCTCCGATCCTATTGGTCGCCGCGTGATGTTATAGCTTAAAGCCTTCCTGAATTAATGGGCTATCCAACGCAAAAACAATTTTTCAAATCGGACTCGTAGTTCCTGAGATTAGCGCGTTCAAACAAACAAACAAACTCTTCAGTTTTATATAGCATAGATTATATGTATGTTTTAAAGGAAGTGTAATTCACAGTCTTTATTTTCAGAAAAAATGCTACTATAAGTCTTTGCCAACATACCTTAATGTCTATATTTCCTCTAATAGTATTATTATCTAATATATTATAGTATAATTAGTATCCTACCTTATAATGCATGCTATAACTATAACGTTTCTCATTTTTATTAATTGCGCATTTCATTTCCTATAAATTAAGAGGTCTGATCTGGTCTGGTAGTGATCTATTGTGATAAGGATCTTTAGGAGCAGCACTCCACTAACAAAAACCAGGACTTTACCTTTATTTGTGTCTTGAAGTGAAAATAAATAAGATTTTATTCTAAAATAAAGAAAACTCTATACATCGAAAGTTCTATACATTTTTCAAATATTAATAATCTATTCAGAAGGAGTATTCTTCAATCGGAAAATAGTAGACCACATATGCTCATAGATGCTCACACTGCCACGTAAATATCTCTGTGTGTAGTACTTCTTCACATTTTTATAACACAACCGGAGCTACTAATAAGCCGCTGGCGACCGGTCTACATTACGTCAATTACGCATCATGTATAATTGCTAGACAAGACCGGGCCCACCTTATATAGCACATACAACATAGGGCATTGCATAAGTTATGACGCCATTTTATTTCACATGTGGCTTGCATCCATGTTTTTACCATCGAATGCTGTAATGCATAATGTTTATTAATATAATGTCATAATCTTTTAATGGGATTATATTCTTAAAGTTTGGAGTAGAAGCTGGATCCATTTTAAGTAATAGATTTATAAAGAAATTGTTACAGCCTTTCTTAACTTTTTCTTTACATAAAATAGTACATATTAGTATTTACTGTTCAATCTTAAGAATAAGTAATCCATACTAATATTATAAATGCGAAAGTAACTCTGTCTGTCTGTCTGTAACGCTTTCCCGCTTAAACCACCCAACCGATTTTGATGAAATTTGGCACAGACAATCTTTAGACCCTGAGAAAGAAAATAGGCTACCTTTTATCCCGGAAAAAATTGATGTTCCGAGGGATATCTAAAAAGCGCGATATAACCGAACTCCACGCGGGCGAAGCCGCGGGCGGAAAGCTAGTAATGTATAAAAGTTAACATTTATGTTTAGAAAATATATGATTTGCAGTTTTATTGCTAATTGCTTCTTCGTGCGATAATTTGATTTATTTTATTATGCATTTATAGTATATTTATTTATTATATTATATATTTGATTTATTTTGATTTTATGACATAAAGAAGAAACTCTTCCAGTTAGAAAATAAAATGTAAATTAATATAAAGTCGTCTATATAATAACCGCTTTGTCATGTTTATACAAGATTTATGCGAGTGGGTTTTATATAAAAACTAGCTGTTCGCCCGCGTGAAGTTCGGTTATATCGCGATTTTTAGATTTCCCTCGGGAACGTCAAATATTTCCGGGATAAAAAGTAGCCTATGTTCTGTCTCAGAGTCTAAAGATTGTCTGTGCCAAATTTCATCAAAATCGGTTGAGAGGTTTAAGCGGGAAAGCGTAACAGACAGACAGACAGGCAGACAGACAGACAGATAGAGTTACTTTCGGATTTATAATATAAAAATACATACGCAGAAATACCTCAATTTATTCACCTGCTTATCTAAATAATTTCTATGCACATATCACACTAAAATTATAAATACATAGGTATGTCAGAGCCATACTCAATCTGCCATTGTACTAACAAACGAAGATAATCTATACTGATATATAAACCCGAAGAGTTTGTTTGTTGGAACGCGCTAATCTCAGAAACCACAAGTCCGATTTGAAAAAAATATTTTTGCGTTTGTTAGCCTATCTACCCAGGAAGGCTTTAGGCTATATAACATCACGCTGCGACTAATAGCAGCCGAGCATAATAACTAACTACACGAGGACGAAGTCGCAGACGGCCGCTAGATAAAAACAATTCAATTACATATTATTTTCTGATATTAATATCTGACTTTACTACATACCTGCTAACTATTGCCCGTGACTTCGTCTGAGATCCTGGATAAAAAGCTTCTTATATCCTTCTCGAGGCCATCGTGTACAGGCAATTTGAGTATGACAAAATAAAACAAGAACAAGGATTGCAAAACGGTATCTCATTTTCAATCCTAAAATTATTTTAATCCAATTAATTCCGTTTACGAGTTGTCAACCCTAGGTTGTCCGAAGAACAACGGTTGTTACATAAACTTTTTTTTGTGTTTTCTGCCAATAAAAAGGCGTGCGATTCTATCTGGTAACTGTACTTAGTTGTTCCCGCACTTAGAAAAAAACATTGCAAGCGCATCATTGCGACGCTAATCCATGGGAAATTCACCCATAAACCGATGTAAATGTACAAAAATACCGTACAATTACACATCATTTAAACTGAATAATGAAGCAACATTAGTTGAAGATAATTAGTTATAGTAAGAGGTTGCCTGCTTAAAGTTATGGTCATTGTTCTATCTTGAGAGTGTACTGCATTTTATTTTTATTTCACCTGCGCCGGGAATATTATAATCTCGTTGGCATCAACATCAACGGCGAGTACATCACTAACCTCCGTTTTGCAGATGATATCGTGGTCATAGCGAAGACTTGAGCAAAAAGCTCAATGACCTGGGCAGAGCTTCCCAACAAGTGGATCTAAGGATGAACATGGATAAGACGAAGGTCATGTCGAACTCTCATGTCGCACCCACTCCGATTCTAGTTGGTTGCTCTGCACTTGAAGTTGTTGACGAGTATATATACCTGGGACAAACAGTCCAACTTCGAGAAAGAGGTGTCATGTCGAATCCAGCGCGGCTGGGCAGCGTTCGGGAAGCTACGCTACATTTTCTCGTCATCCAAGATACCACAGTGTCTCAAGACTAAAGTTTTTGACCAGTGTGTGTTGCCAGTGATGACTTACGGAACTGAAACGTGGTCGCTTACAATGGGCCTCATACGAAGGCTCAGAGTCACACAAAGCGCGATGGAAAGGTTTATGCTCGGAGTTTCTCTGCGTGATCGAATCAGAAATGAGGAGATCCGCAGAAGAATCAAAGTCACCGACAAAGCTCTTCGAGTCGCTAAAAATAAGTGGCAGTGGGCAAGGCACATTGCTCGTAGAACCGATGGCCGTTAGGGCATTAAGGTTCTGGAGTGGCGGCCACGAACCGGAAGACGCAGCGTAGGGAGGCTCCCAACAAGGTGGACGGATAACCTGGTGAAGGTCGCGAGAAGCCGATGAATGCGGGCAGCATAAGACCGAGCCTTGGGGGATGTCTTTGTCCAGCAGTGGACCTCTATAGGCTGAAGAAGAAGACTTAGATCGATAACTTTAATAAATTCTGTAAATTATTAGATGGGCAATACAGAGCTGGCCGGAGTTCCGTCGTCATAATTAACTCACTGTAAACTTAATCTATAGAATACTCTCCCGTACTTCGGCGCAGCAAATGATGCTTAATAATTGCAGAATAATGTTAATTGCGTTTCTCATTTTAGCCCATTCCATTACCTGTTAAGAGCCGCAGAGTGGGCCGTAACACGGGAAGTTAATGGTAAGCAAAATATGGTAAACAATAGCTTCATAACTTACAGCTACGTTCATAAACAGATCCGTCAAGATAGTCGAAGTTACGTTATAAAGAGGCTTTTTAATCTTGAAAACTATCAACACATTGTATGCAAAAAAATATAAGAACATTCCAACGCAAGTGTGAAGAAGATCACTTGATTACGGAATACAGTATAATAGAACGCGCAAATGGAAAAACATAACTGTATCGATGTGGTTGCGATAGAATCTGTGAATAAACCACATTTATATGACGTTCTGAACAGTTACGTCGCTCTCAGTATGTTAATGTCACCGCTTTATGTTACCATTTGTGACTATTAAGAAGTTTTTTATGTTATAAAAAACTTCTGCTACTAATGTCTATTTTACTAGTAGGCATTTTGTCTATTAACTAATTCTTGACATAGTTTTCAATACGAATAGGGATTTGTTAATGTATTTGTGAAATGTTGATTCATTTTAAGTTCCTTCCTGATTTAGGAATGTATTTTTATCAATACTAATATATAAAGCTGAAGAGTTTCTTTGATCGCGCTAATCTCAGGAACTTCTAGTCCAATTTGAAAAACTCTTTTTGTGTTGTAAAGCCCATTAATCCAGGAAGGCTTTAGGCTATATAACATCACGCTGTGGTCAATAGAAGTGGGCATTAAAAAAAGCGTGGGTGAATTCGCGTGGCGCAGCTAGTACGCCATAAAGTTTAAAAAAGTCGTGGCGGCGTAGTGGTTAAAACACCAGCCTCTCAAGTATTAGTTTACGGGTTCGATTCCAGGTCAGGCAAGTACCAATGTAACTTTTGTAAGTTATATGTACCTATTTATATCTTGGACACCAATGACTGATTAAAAGGTGAAGGAAAACATCTTGAGGAAATCTGGTCTTTAAGTCTGAAATCGCCAACTCTCATTGAGCAAGCGTGATGATTACGCTCAATCCTTCTCTGTATGAGAGGAGACTTATGCCCAGCAGTGGGACGTTAAAGAGTTTGATGATGATGATAAAGTTTAATTAGTGTATTATTACGGTAATCTTTAAAGTCGAACAAATAAAAGGTATGTTATTTATGATGGCTCACGTTCAAGAAGTACACAGCTAAACAGTAACAGTAAGGCAGCACAATGTCGGCACATTAAAAAGTAAAGAAGCAATAAAAAGCCGGTAAGTGTCATAATATTTATCTACATGTCATCGGTCATCTGTCTACTTCAACCGAGGAACGTATTGCATAAATGTATGTAGGAACGCGGACTGTTACCGACTGTCCGCGCTATCTCTGTATCAGTATAATGTAATACGATCACATCGCTCGGTCACTCTTTGTGGCGCTATCTCGCATCTCCGCCGCCACGCCACGCCTAGAACACACGGACGTACTGTCAACAGTACGTGCATGTCAATAATCTGACATTGACAGGGCTTTTATTTTGCAACAGCCAGGGCGGTTTTCGTTGTTCAAGTGTAACTATTGACTGCGGCTGACCGTACCTCCAATATGGACGCCAAGCGGACCCGTTAACATTCTTCTTGCAAATAACTGCCAACCGAGACAGTCCGATACGCCATTACAGCAAATTTTACGCCTATAATTACAAATTAGAGGCGAAAGAGTACCTATATAACAAAATTGTTTTGTTGTAGGTTAATACTATTATTTTCTTTTCCTTGTCTGTCTGTATCGCAATGCGATCGGTTAGTTATGTCATTATAAAAAGTGGTACTTTACCATTTAACCGACTTTTTTACTTTACATCTAAAGTAACGGTTCTCTAATTGACCTTTACTTATTGTGTTTTGATTAAAATAGGTGTTCTTTTCCAATAATGGCTTTTAAATCGCTGGGAAATTTGTTTTACATTGTTTATGAGAAATATGAGGTTAAACTGAATAGACATACTAATGTAGATTCACAGCAAAATGATTAGCATAATAGTATAAAAAAGTTTTAAAATGAACGTGTTTAACTCAACGCGTTGATGTCTTTTGTACTGGCGTAAAGTCGTAGCGATTTTAGATTTCGTAGCGCGGCGTCTATGACCGATTTTTTTTTTTATAAATGAATGAATAATGTCAAGTTTAATAGTGTCATCTTTAGAATCCCTTATAAAGTATATTAACTAGATTCAACTAATGCGATACTAATCGACACATTTTCTCTTTTGGTACATCATCAGTAAAAGAACTTTCTTTTGATCATATTATTTTACTAACTGCGATTCCCTCCTATTAGGAGGTAGAAAGTGTCTTGTTTAAGTTTATCATCATAATGTAATAGAAATTACCGAACAATTGCGAGGCGACGTGACTTATTTGGTCGTTGACAGCGATCGTTGACAGCGTGGCTAATGTTATCGCATTGTTTTCTCAGCGAACCAGAAGCGGGAGCAATGCGGCGGTCCCGATTGGAGGCGCGCGGGTGGGAGGTATTGGGAACTGCGGGGCGCGGGGGCGGGAGTCACCGACCGACTAGACCGACGACGTCCTCACAATTATCTATATTAATACACTAGTGGCCGTCCGCGACTTCGTTCGCTACCACAAAAACAATTTTTCAAAGCGAACCAGTGGTTCCTGAGATTAGCGCGTTCAAACAAACAAACTCTTCAACTTTATATATTAGTATAGATACATAAAGCTGAAGAGTTTGTTTGTTTGTTTGACCGCACGATTTGAAAAACTCTTTTTGCATTGGATAGCCTATTAATCCAGGAAGGCTTTATGCTATATAACATCACATATCAAACACATCGAAACCTACGCGGGTGAAACCGCAGGGCGCAGCTAGTTAGGTAATAAAACATAATAAATGTTACGTACCTACTGAGATTACGAGGAACAAAACTTAACGATTCTACGGCTTGTGATATGCACATTGATTTATTTTTCTTTAGACCGAGAGATGCATCTTATGAGAACTATAAATCTGGTAGCTTTCCGCCTGTGACTTCGCATTCGTGGTATTCGGTTGTATCGCGCTTTTCAGATTCCTCATTTTCGGTTATTAATTATTGTATCATTAAGCTTCTAAGTTTACATGTGCATAATTGTTTACAATAAACCTTGTTTTAAAAGACACACAGCGCCATTTATCACCGAACTGGTATGAAACTAACAATATTTTTGTTTTTCCTCGGAAACATCAAATTTTTCAGGGATAAAAAGTACCCTATTATTTAATCCGGACTTCTAACTTTACGTCAGCAAAATTTCAAAGCAATCGGTTCAGTAGTTACGGCGTGAAAGTGAAACAAACAAAGAAACTCACTTTCCGATTTATAATATTAGCAAGGATTTAGTTGTCCCAAACATGCTATAGCTCTATCGATTTATATCGATATTTCCGCCTGTAAACGTTCTCGAGATCATTCAACCCTGCGGAAAATTATGCGTCCGCCATCGCAAGTGTACGTGAGGCTCTGAGTTACTCGAGCAGGTTACGCATGTAGTAAACTTACTATAAAAGGCAACCTGATAAAAATCCTTATTGAATTATTTAGGCTTTTCGAAAGCAATATCTGAATTTTATTTTCTTATCTATATACTAATACTAGCTTTCCGCCCGCGGCTTCGCCCGCGTGGAGTTCGGTTATATCGCGCTTTTTAGATTTCCCTCGAGAACATCAAATTTTTCCGGGATAAAAAGTAGCCTATGTCCTTTCTCAGGGTCTAAAGATTGTCTGTGCCAAATTTCATCAAAATCGGTTGGGAGGTTTAAGCGGGAAAGCGTAACAGACAGACAAACAGACAGACAGACCGACAGACAGACAGACAGAGTTACTTTCGCATTTATAATATTAGTATGGATATAAAGCTGAATAGTTTGTTTGTTTGTTTGAACGCGCTAATCTCAGGAACTATTGGACCGATTTGAATAATTATTTTTGCGTTAGGTAGTACACTAATCCAGGAAGGCTTTAGGCTATAACATCAAGCTGTGACCAATAGGAGCGGAGCATAACTAACTCCACGCGAACGAAGTCGCTGGCGGCCGCTAGTATTTCAATAAATATCACAAAAGAAAATTTATAATTTCAATTTGGACGATTTAATTTAGAACTATACGGGTTTATTCATCATTATCAACAATCTTTTAATCGACCCACTGCTGGTCACAGGTCTCCTCTCAAACAGAGAAGGATTGAGAGTAATCACCACGCTTGCTCAATACGGGTTGGCGATTTCAGACAACGTCCAGGTTTCCTCAAGATGTTTACCTTCACTTTTTTTAATCAGTCATTGGTGCCCAAGACATAATTAGGTAGTACATATATCTTAGCAAAGTTACATTGGAACTTGCCTGACCTGCAATCGAACATGCGCACTCATTCTTGAGAGGGTGGTGTTTTAACTACCCGGCCCACGACTGTTTAACGGGTTTATTACTTACAGGTAATTGTGGCTGTAGATAATAAATCCAAAACGAACCAATCAAACCAGGATCATTAAACAGTTTCAATACCTTTTAACTAACACCTGTCGAATTCCCTGACAGTGGCGTTATGTGGTGTACCTTATAACAAAGAGTCATCATCATCCCAGCGTTAATCCCAGTCGCATCCGAAGCCTTTTTCAGCTTTGGAGTCTGGGGTCCGCTTTTACCAGTCCAACTGCTGATATGGCTAAACTTCGACATTTTCCGTGAAGCGACTGCCGTCTGACCTCCACAACCCGAAGGCGACATCGAAGCATTGCAGTTAGACCAATTGTTGGACTTTTTGAGGGCTCCAACAACCCGTAACGACTGCCTCTAGATGTTCGTATGGCAACCGGGACCAACGGCTTAACGTGCTTTCCGAGGCACGACCAGACCAGTGCAAATATTCATATTCATCCATACAAATACTTGCATTGTGCGGGGATCGAACCCGCGCCACCTTACGCAGCGGCCGCGTCTGTTACCGCTACGCCACGGAGGCTGTCACCTTATAACAAAGAGTATTATTAAGAATTTCTATTATGTTCTATGCAAAACGAGCATTACTCAGCATTGAGATTAATTAAGTACATTCAATTATTCTTTTTTTTAATAATTATGAACTAGTGCTTGACCGCAATCCCGTCTGATGGTAAGCTGTGATGCAATCGTTAATGGTAAAGCGCACTAGTTTATTAAGAGCCCATTCACTCAAAAAACTGAGTGAATAGGAAGGATGACGGCAGTAGAGTGAGGTGATGCAATGTTAAACAACATGACCAACAAAGCTGCGCCAGAGGAAGATTGATCTGGAGACCCTACACGACCAAACTCCCGACACAACAACATTTGGGGTATCGTACCCGGCACACATCGCAACACAACTGCTCAGACCCGTCCTTCGTACGGCTTCATCAGACACATGAACACGACGAATCGCTTGGCGGCAAGACTTTGTCTGGTGGTTGGTAATTTCTGCCGGCAGACGTTTTTATGGTTCCACTCTCTGAAGTCCACATTCATCATGAGTCAGAGGACATACCTATAAAAAGCCAATAAACCAACATCGAGACTCTTAACATTCGATACGAATCAAAACAATCAAAGTTATCTGTGATCGCATCACGTCTACGCGTCGGTCGATCACGGACCCGACCGACCGGAGTCACTGGAGCGTTCCACTTCATTTGCATCACAAACAGAATCAACACGGCTATGATCGGTTGCGTCATCTGTTGATTATGATGTTATAATCATAACTTAACATCGGTATAACGTAATGACAATCAATCGGTATCGTATTCAATGGAGGGGAATCACAGGAAAGTTCTTATCTTATTACCATGAACCAAACAATATTTCCCTACATCCTTACTAATATTATAAATCAGAAAGTGACTTTGTTTGTTTGTTCCGCTTTCACGCCGTAACTACTGAACCGATTGCTTTGAAATTTTGCTGACGTAAAGTTAGAAGTGCGGATTAAATAATAGAGTACTTTTTATCCGGGAAAAATTTGATACTCCCGAGGGAAAAAATTGTTAGCTTCATACCATCCGGTGATAGATGGCGCTGTGTGTCGTTTAAAACATGGTAATATGTTGCAAACGAATATGCACGTGTAAACTAGAAGCTAAATGATACGATGATTAGTCCCCGAAAATGAGGAATAAAAAGCGCGATATAACCGAATTCCACGCGGGCGAAGCTGCGAGCGGTAAGCTAGTATTAAATAATGAAATGCAGCGGTGGCCTGGTGGTATCGGGCGTGACTTACAAAATTTAGATAAATTACTTCAGCACCACTGCTCTCAAAATTGAAGGAAAGCATCGTGAGGAAACCGGCAGGTCCTAGAGCCAAAAAAAAAATATCTAAGACATGTGACATCTACCAACCAGCAGGGTACTTATGCAATGGGTTTAATTTTGACAGTTCAATAAGATTCATTGCCATATTTAAGTTGTTCGAGCAATGGAATAGCAACAAGGTCCAAAATGATAGCAACTGTTTGAAATAGTGTGTTACGCAATTAGGGTCCCGTACTGGGCCAACGTGGTAGATTACGGCCCACTCCCTCTCACCAATAGGAGGTCTGTGTCTCAATAATGGGAACATTTATAGGTTGATTATGATGAATGATATAAATAATAATAATATATCGCCATCTTCCTCAACAAAACCAGTGCAGGCTGGACACAGGTCAAGCCTTCACTGGTTTTGTTTGACCCCACAGCTTATTAGGCATACAGCAGACGTGGCCAGCCTAAAGCCATTTCAGCTTAGCGGCTTTTTGAGCAACGTGTTTGAGTTTGGAGCAGTGTGGTGTTCGAATATGGTCTTTTTCTGTAATAATGTTAAAGTCTCATGTAACTAGCTTATTGTCCCATACCTTAATATTTCCACTGACAGCTTTACACCTCTTCTCTCGTGAAAAGGAGTGGGGCGTAATTTTCACGCAAGCCGAGTGTTAGTGTTTAAGCAAAAACTGTTTTATCTAACTATTTTGTAAATAATTTATTATTGATATTATTATTTTTTAGTTAGTATCAAGTAAATATTATTTTACGTAAGTAATATTAAGGCTGCTACTGAGAATCCAGTAACCACCTTGTCTGATCGAGGGATCGTAACCAGATCCCACTGCCCAGAAGGTACGCTGACAACCGTTAAACTAACAAGCCAGTCATGAAGTCTGTAAGTGATAATGATATTATAAATTTCCATAATCCGACACAATGCTTCGTGCCGCCTTTCGAGCGTTGTCACTTAATTATCATAATCTAATGTGACGGGCATAACGACTACTGTTTCGTTGAATAAATGTTTTGGGCATGCATTTTATGAGCGGGTTAGAGATGATAATTGCTGTTAGGTGCTCCTGGTAGAAATCGTGACTTTTTTTGTTTTCTTTTTTTATACGTTGCCCCACACTAGCAATTTGTCTTGTATTGTGGGTGCGTATATGCGTCAAACATATAAACTCACAAACACAAAAATCCAAAGCCGAAACCACTATTCGTGGGTCATACAAATATTTGTTTCATGCGGGACTCGAACCCGTGACGCGCAGCGCAGCAGTTGACCACTGCACTAAGCGTACCATGTTCAGGTTATGCTGCGCTTGCCGCGATTGGTCCGTCTCTATAGAGCCATCTTTACAAATCAAGATCCTTTTGCGCCTTGAAAAGCACATAAATCCGGTGATCCGGCGACGTGGAGGCCCCGGGTTCGATGCCCGGCCAGGTCATGGTGGAAAACGATCTTTTTCTGATTGGCCTGGGTCTTGGATGTTTATTATATATGAATCTATTATAAATAGATAAATATATATTGTTGAGTTAGTATCCCATAACACAAGTTTCGAACTTACTTTGGGGCTAGCTCAATCTGTGTGATTTGTAAGTATATAACAAAAAAACAGTCTAAGAGATATCGTACTCACTAATTTGGTTGTGGAAGTCTAGATAGATAGACTGTAGGAAGATAGGCAGGCTCCATGTAAAATACTGGTATTCATCTACACCCGATTAGACTAACTGACCTCAACGTAGTTGTCAAAAGACTAGGCAGATGACAACTTGTGGTACAAATTGCTTTAACTTATCTAAGGGTATAATATAATTTACCACAGTTATGTTTGGGTTGAGTGAACATTCAGTTATTATCCATTCAGCTATGAGCTATCACTTGAAGTCGTAGTAGGTTAAAAACCCGTTTTCTGAACCAATACTTGCAAGTTAAACAAAAACTAACCAAAACTGACACGTGCCTATTAATCTAACTAATATATAAAGCTGAAGAGTTTGTTTGTTTGTTTGAACCCGCTAATCACTGGAGCTGCTGGTCCGATTTAAAAAAATATTTTCGCGTTGGATAGCTCATTAATCCAGGAAGACCCTAAGCTATAACATCACGTAGATATAATATAGATATAGCATTACGCTGCGACCAATGGGAGCGGGGCATATAATAAAATAAACATATCGAAACCTACGCAGGTGAAACTGTGTGGCGCAGCTAGTTTAAAATATAATAGATAGATAGACATTCTATGTATTTTTGTATCTGGAAATCTGGACCCTATAGCCTGAAAGGATGATAGCGTGATCGAAGAATTTTCTACTAGAGGTCACACGATATGCCCATTACATATGATGTATTCACATGAATCTAGTTATACTTGCCATACCAACATGGCTAAGAGAAGACTAGATCGGTCATGATCTGTGGCTAGATAATACACGTTTTTACCTTAACTTGACCACTTTACCATAAAATGTTTATAATGATCTCGTTAAGGGAGCTCGATATTATCACTCAACAGAGGTAATTAGGTATTCAGTGGGATATGTGCGGCGGCGCTTAATGAATAGGAACTGATAGCCTCTCTAACGTCGTAACTCTGTCTGTCGGTCTGTCTGTCTGTCTGTCTGTCTGTTACGCTTTCCCGCTTAAACCTCTCAACCGATTTTGATGAAATTTGGCACAGACAATCTTTAGACCCTGAGAAAGAACATAGGCTACCTTTTATCCCGGAAAAATTTGATATTCCCGAGGAAAATCTAAAAAGCGCGATATAACCGAAATCCGCGCGGGCGAAGCCGCGGGCGGAAAGCTAGTAACTTATAACTTTGTTGAAACTCGACAATCGGGTATGATTCCCAGATGAGGAAATAATATTTGTTTGGCCTACAATTAGTTGTTCCGGGTCTGGCTGTTTGTGTATACTCATACACAAACAGCCAGACCCGGAACAACTATATGTTTGTAAACACACCCATGATACAGGAGAAATTCGTAGCTTGTGGCAACGTTTTATAATAAATAAAGAAAATTACATTACTTTAGGATTTATGGAATATCTCTTTTTCTCGCATAAGTTTGGGGGGGAATAACTTTGAGTATTATCGATCATAATCTGAATAATTATTAAGATAAGGCAAAATTTTACACGAAATTTGGTGATTCATATATAATTGTTAATTAATTAATATTTAATCAGAATTTCTATGCAAATTATTTTTTTATGTTACCTATTGTCCAACTTCCCGTCTATTGTTATTTAATTATTTTTGTATGTATGTTTTTCAATTTTAATATCAGTTAAGTTTTGATTAATATCTAATGTAAACCCTTTTTGTGTGCATGTGGAGTTAACCTGTAATTAATTGTTGCACTTGTAAGTGTTACTCTAGTCATAAAACACAATAATGTACAGTGTAAACAATTGTTGGTTAACCTAAATAAATAAAATAATAAAAATATATAACATGTGTGGTGAACATAAATCCCCTTAATGTATCTATGAATTCCTAGATAGAAGAACTATACTCTTCATCCTAAAGATCAAACCCAAGACGACCACATTTGTCTATTAAACCGGTAATCGCTAAAAGTTTCTTGAAAATATGCAAGAGCAATTTCTTCTTGTCAAGTGTCGGTGAGAGACTTTGACGTCCTCCGTCGCGCAGCGGTCTACACGTCTGCCTGCGACGTGGAGGCCCCGGGTTCAATCCCCGGCCAAGTCATGATGAAAAACGATCTTTCCCTGATTGACCTGGGTCTTGGATGTTTATCTATATATTTATCTATTATAAAAATATAGTATCGTTGAGTTAGTATCCCATAACACAAGTCTCGAACTTACTTTGGAGCTCAATCTGTGTCATTTGTCCGTATATATTTATTATTATTAGTTACAAGTGACCAGTGTGCAGTGGTCACGGTCGAGCGCCGGCTGTTGTCGTGTGCTGTCGCTGAAGCAGGCCGCTGTCGCACCGGACTCCGTCGGGTGGCGCCGCCGGCATGCTTCCCAAGATGACACGCACCACTACCCACCACCGGTAGCCGGCCGCCGTGTGACCGTCACACTACCCCACTTAACAGAGAAATCACACAAGCCATATAATCCACCCAACACAAATCAACCTTTATGTATCAGTCAACCGTGCCATTAGAATTTCTCCATCAAAAACCGATTAATCTGCTACCTCTATTGCAGCAGTGAACGTATTCAGGTCACGAATTCGAATAGGTTAATAAAATTTATTAGTTCAAGCAACCGGGCATAAACGCATATTCGTGGTGAGTGCACTTTCTCGCTTATTCATGGGTTTAGTGGGTCGCGGTTCTGTGCGACGTGTGCCTGCGACGCACGCACATAATATTACCGCCCGGGATGTCTCATAGCCTAATCCATTATACATTTTAAAGAAACTATTCATCTGTCATGTTTCGAGATACCAGCAGAACATGAGTTTTAAAATTTGAACTATGCGGTTTTCCAATTAGACCTCCTCTAGCCCAGCCTGTAAAAATAAACTGACTGTAAAAGAAATAGTACTTAGAGTATACTTAAGTAGCTTTTAATCAACTAACCCGCTTATTACAAAAATGCGCTTTGATAAAGTAAGCCGTAGAGCCGAATGACTTTCCTTATTACATTCTCAATGCTGCCAATGCTCATAGCCATTATCCATTCAGGACAGTTTATTGAGTACGGAACGCAGCGGACTACTTACATAAATGAACTGACTTGCATTGCAAGTGGAACTAGACCATGTTTAGAAGTACTTCAAACTATATGCAGAAGGATTTTTTTTTAATTTATTTTAAACTAGTATTTGATCGCAATCCCGCCTGGTGGTAAGCAGTGATGCAATCGTTCATGGTAAAACGCGCTAGTTTATTAAGAGGCTATTCACTCAATAAAACCGAATGAATAGGAAGGAAGACGGCAGTTGAGCGAGGTGTTAAACCCAACAACACGACCAACGATGCTGTGCCACAGGGAGATTGATCCGGAGACCCTCCATGATCAAACTCCCGACACAGCAACATTTGGCGAATCGTACCCGGTACACATCACAACACAACTGCTCAGACCCATCCTCCGTACGGCTTCACTAGACATCATGCCGGAACACGACGAATTGCTTGGTGGCAAGCCTTTGTCTGGTGGATAACTTCTGCGACAGCCGATGTAATGGCCTACCACCGAGTTTATTTGGTATAATTTTACGGTTCAAAACATAAAATTCGTACTGGGTTCTCGATTTTTCATTAAAAACAACGCACCCACGCTTGCTAAACAGTCGTGTCATTCGACAAACGAATAGTGTGGAATGTGAAAAATTCTGTCTAACTGTTTCGTGGCGGCCGCGTATGGAATGAGATGCATACGATAATGTCTCCGTGTCGCTCTTAGCTCACGTGTTGATAGCAAGCCTCAGAAATAAAGTCCACCATGCATACGTCAGCATTATCAAAGTAATCTCGTTTCAAGCTTTTAATCAGACTTACTGGTACCGGTGTATTATAAATATACGTTTATCATTAGACACCATATGCGTTTAATCAAATGAGAGATCGCCCCGCCGGCCCTATAGTGTTTTTTTTTTTAATAAAAATAAATTAGATTGCGGCATAGTTAACTAACAGAAACTCTAGACATTTAATCAACTCGTTTTTCTCCACCTGCTTTTCTTACATTTTGTCGTCAATGGAATTAGATGTAGCTTGTAATTGTAAAAGAAATCTCAATTTAAAGATTCAAATAGTCTATGATTATCTATAAATTATAATGTGATTTGGCGTAACATTGCAATTTCAATAAAAGAAATAATTTCATTCTCATTTTATGGTAGCCAGATAATGGTTCGGTACTTTTGTGGAAATGAATAAATAAATTGCTGCAAAGTTACATGATCTCAGCAATCACGAACGACGGTTGCCCATGAGTTTCTTTTTTTTTTTTTGGATTGTAAGAATAATTTTCTTTTACATATGCGATCATAAGGCGCGATTGAATTACACGGGTGTTAGAGAACATTCGGCGCGGATGCACGCACGTGAGGTGTCGTGCGCCGATGTTCTGCACGAACACCGCGCACAGATTGATGAACCGTACTTTTTTTGACATTTATAAATAATAAATCCTTCAGACTCATCCATTAAATATTCGCAACAGTTTACCGCAAAAGTCAAAAACGTTTTTCAACTGATTGATGAATGATGGATCGGTACGCTCTACGTACCAAATGTCTAATCAATCAATCTCGTATTTTTACTAAAATGACAGACCTTGATTTTTTTTTTTAGTTTCCCGCAATCTATATACAGAATCGTGACATACAAGACCACACAACGCGACTTTACCATGAATTACCGCAAGTATGTACGTCAAACTGGACAATTGTAGAATACTACTGGTATTAGATGTAACTGTAAAAGTGGCGTGTAATGAGCCACAGCAAAACTCAAATAAAATGTGAAACATTACGGAATTGTAAGATTGTGGGTTGGCTTTGCGGCAGGAGGGCACTAGGTCGGGGGAAAGTAGTGGGGCCTTATGTACGCCTGCACGGTGCATGTCGACGCAATTACATCCACGGAATCCATGTTCAAGTTGCGTTCCAGGCGAAATTGGCACCTGAATAACCAATACAACTACATATTTCCAAAAGAATATGTCGAACATTCAAGATGCTTAAAGTAAAAACTGAAACTGCAAAACTTTCTTCAAGAACAAAAGCAATATCTGCGCATGTATTTCAAGACCCTTTGCCTATAATACTTTTTGTTCTTACATCGCCATCATGCAAATATGAGCCAGTCTTCCACGAAGTGTCGCTACCTTACATGCATAATACATAATGCCTATAATTTACTCCTTACATCAGCTGGGAACGCCGATTTAGAAATCGCATGTGGCACCAATAGCCCACCTTGAAAATAAACTTGTACACACATACAACCTCAACCACGTTACCACCTTGGGGGGAAATAGCTGACCTCTGTACATGTACGTTTGGAGAGTATGCACGTACTCCTTTATACCAACCGCCATCGATTTATTGAACAGACATTATACTCTGCTTTAACCATCGTATCTAACAGCATCAGAATCGCTTTGCAGTTTATAAGTAACGGTGACACTTAACCCATACTTCTCTCGCATAGTTTTATGTCGAGAATTTAAAGTAAGTATACATATTCTATAAAAAGGTTGATGATGATGATGATGATACATATTCTTTTACAATGACTTACTGAATAATATCTTTAATTGGCTTTTCTGGATTTTGTTATTATGATTAATAAAATAATTCTATTTACTTTTTCATAAGAATCACAGACCATTCAGAAAGCAGTTTATAATATGTACTGTTACGGGAATAAATAGAATAAGAAATGTGTATGTAATTGAAGCCTGAAAGTGCTATTGGTGACTCTAGAGTTTTGATGTTTCAAGTAAGTAAGCGAACGACGCTCTGCGGCGTGTGATGTGAAGTAATAAGGATATAGCTGGTAGAAAAGTTTTGAATTTGAATATGGATGACTATAAAAGCTAGACAGGGGTTGACTACTCAAATCATCATCATTATAGCGTTAATCCCAGTCGCATCCGCAGCCTTTTCAGCTTTGGAGTCTGGGGTCTGGGGACTACTCAAATGATGACTAATAAAAAAAGTTTGGACGAGGCAGTCGTGCTGTGCAAGTCCCAAACAAATAGTATATCTGATGACTATCCATAGATATATTATTTGTTTGGAACTTACAGATTTAGAGTAATACAGTTCAACTTCAGGGATATTTTACATACATATATGAGTATATCTGAAACCAGTAAATTCATAGACCATTGACCATTATAGTCGAACGATCAATCAACAATGATATAAACAAAACAACCAGGTGATTAATCTTGTGAGAAGACGTAAGTAATTGGTACGGAAATAACTGCGGGCATAGACCTTGCTAAACCATAGTGGCTCCATACGGTCAGAAATTTTCAGTAGGATAAAATGAGTGAAACCTTAGACTCATTCGAGTGTGAAAAATGAATTGTATGTTCTAGTCTTTTCATGTTCGCATAGTTACTTTAAACAGCATCTTAAATAATATTAATAATGGCTAGGCCTGTGAAACAACTACACAAAAAAAGATGTTTGAAAGGGAAACTTTCTATATCTACATATATAATTCTACAGCGACAACTTGCCTAAAAACGCTACAGTTTCAATTGGATAGTCATTTTCACGCCTACACTCGCAATCCCTATACTTAAAACACTATAAAGCTAACAAACAAATTGGTATAATTTTAGTAATATCTAATATGTAATGAGCATAATGTATGGTCTTAAGTGGGCCGATCGGCGTTTTGGGCGTTGCGGGCGCACCCGGTCAAGGCCGCTTGCACTTGCTCGCAAAAAACCGACCAACTGGTTGTGCCCACGCATGCGGTTATCATACTCGCGTTTTTTGCGAGCATATTCATATCTACGTCATAATGAGCTCGGGCCGTTGCTCGCTTATAAGTTTTTGTTAACATTATATGCTTATTTTTTTAACCAGTCAAGTAGATCTAAGTTTTCTAATCACCAAATTGACTTCTGAATTCTGTTTATAATACGCGCATTTAAATATTATGTTGTCGTCAATAAACATTTCTTCCATTTCCTTTATTTATTATACTGTCTAACTCATCAAGTTATATGTTCTATTCGTAAAGCAAACATTTGCATAATGACCAACTACGTTAGTCACTGAGTTCACATTGCGAGCACGACAAATAAAACAAAGCCATCATCATTAAGTGGTGTGTCGAAGGCTTCAAGTTCATGATTCAGTGCGAACGGGGTGCACCTTTAGTAATGGGCAAAGTCAACGTCAGAGGTCAAGAACACTGTACCTAATAGTTGCTAAGAAGTAGGCTTTTTTGTAACCAACTAATTCCACTCTATCGCTAAAAATAAAAAGTTGGGTAAATCATATTTTTTCACTAACGCTAGTTCACCCAGACGGTGTTATTAAATTTTAATAACGAGCATCCTGTGCCAGACGAGGTGTAACCTGTTTATGAACAAGTCTTAGAACAAGCAGATGTATTGCAACTTAGTTTTTTATTGTTGCGAAATGATTTACCTATAATTTTAGTATGTACATAAAGTGCCAGGATTTTTTTGTTTTAATTAAGTGTTAACGCTTTGGCTAAGTGCTTCCGGAGTCAAATACACGTCCTTGAAGTTTAGAGAAGTTAATTGAATCTGTAGAGTCCATTACTTCTAATTGTTGTATCAAAATAACTACAGAACCACTATGTATGAAGGTTTTCATTTAATTCAATGTAATGACTTTTATATTCTTTTATCTTTTATATTATAAATTTCAGAATGTCTTTCAGTTCCGCTTTTTCTTCACTTCAAGTGAGTTATTTTATTTACTATTCATATCTTTCAAAAACTTGAGCCTATATTGAAAATATTGAAAAAATTAGTGTTAAGTTTGGTTCTTTTGCAGATATTTTGCTATATTATTATATACCCCTTCTTATTTCCAAGTCAATAACTTCTAGTGTCACAAGCTAACGTTTCACTTGATTGATGATCCCGGTTTAGATCAGAATGCCCATCGTTAACAAAAGTTTAAGTTTTTGCAACTATGAGTTATCCAGTTTTTCCTCACTTTTACCAGTTTATACTTTATCTTCGTGTCTTTATTCTTTTTACCTTTGCTAGCACAAAAAGTTAGATTAATAAAATAGTGTGTTACATTATTTTATCAATCCAACTTTTCTACAGATAAAGAAAGAAGATTTGTGATGAGCTTTTACTTTACGACTTTTACTTTTTATGCTGTATGAAATTCGATCCAAAGTCCATTTACTTCTTGGTAAAAAAACAGTAAAACAATGGTAGACTAAGGCGGGTCCGGTATCTCACGCAAGTGCACATAATGGTGCAAGGGACTGACGCCGACGTCTCCTACTCGTAATTCTCCAGTAATGACGGTAATCATTTTATCATCTTCGTACCAATAACATGCGTTTGCCTAGCGTAATGGGGTTACGTCGCCGAGTCGGCAGGACCGTGCGAATAAAATGATAGATGACAGTCCGTATGTAATTTAGTTATTACAAATACCTTGCCGGTATTATTTCACAATATTGCTGGATATGCTCGGTGGTATGCTGCGGTTATGCGTGAAATGTCGAAATAAGGTATGATCAATATGATGTTGAGATTGTGGACCTCTTGCACTTCCGCGATCATTTTATTTTAGAGACGTCCATGTGAACAGTCAACTGGTTAGAATTATCTCGTTAATGTCTTATTTAGGTTTGAAAAGGTAGGTAGGTTTATTACGTACGGTGGCCTAGTGGTTAAAATACCAGCCTCTCAAGTATGAGTTAGTGCGGGTTCGATTCCAGGTCAGGCAAGTACCAATGTAACTTTTCTAAGTTATATGTACTTACACAGTATCAATACTTAGATATTGTTACTGTGTCCAAAATATATTTTGGACACCTATTACACATAGGTATTATACATTGGACACATATTACAACGTGAAGGAAAACATCTTGAGGAAACCTGGACTTTAAGTCCGAAATCGCCTACCCGCATTGAGCAAGCGTGGTGATTACGCTCAATCTTTCTCTGTATGAGAGGGAGACCTGTGCCCAGCAATGGGATGACAGTTAGTTACCTAAGGCCTTTTTTATATCGTGTAATGATTGCGAAAGGAGTTTGTTACTGTATTTTATGATATACCATGTTACTGTGGGTGTTCTCGCCACATCAATTATGTTTTATGGATTTTATCGGTAATGTTTAGCAGGTTTATAAGCTCTCACCCCGACTTTTTTCTCATATTTCGGCTACAATATTTAAAAACAAAATAAACAAACAGTACACTTTGATGCCTCTGATTGCGCGTGCGCTTGACTCTTAGCTACCTTGAGCGAGTATTTTAGCTGTCATATTTAGAGCGGTAACATATTACTTTTTTATTCCTGTTTTCATTAGCTTTTATTGTTGATAATCTTGCATGTATCCGTAGCAAACATTTTAATCGTTTTGGAAAATTAGGCAAACGATGCCGATTTTAAGCGGTTTAAATGGACATCACGAAACTATTCTTTTACACGCTCATGTGAAAGTGAGTTCATAACTTTATATATTGTATGATTAATATATATTCACGGTCGTTAACCAATCATTCGTAATTATAAGTAAACTTGAAACATAATATATAAAAAAATCTTTATACGTTAGCACAGTGCTTATAATTAACATAAGTTATTTATTCAGTTTAATTTTGCACTCCTTTACTTACTGTGAACCTTACAACATTTCTAGCCCACTTTTCCACTTCTGATTCCGTTTGCCAGTTATTTGACTTCCAACTTACTAAATATTTTCTCTTACTAACTAAAATGAAATAAATGTCATAAATAAAATACCTGAATACAGCGGCACGCTTCACTTTCTTCAACTGAGTCACGTGATTAATGTTCAAGTGTTCACAAAACTGAACTGTGTCCGGGAACTATGCGAGCACTCGACCTGAACGGACGCACCGGCTAATGAATGAGAACTAGAGGGACCGGCGCGGTTGCGGGCCGGAGACGGGGCGCGTCAGACAACACAGTCACGCAGCCGACCAAGCGTCTCAAACGGAATGAAATGGTGAAGAAGACGCCACGGTCTTATATAGACGTGGCCGTAACCTGACGCCGGATAACGGACTCCCGTCGACGAACGTGCCACTCGACTTTAGATCGTTCTGCGCGCACGCAAGAGACACATTCGAACTCTAACCACAACCCTTCCCAATGTAACAGATAGATCGAATTTTCAATAAAGCGCCCCAAGCTTAACACTGCAATTTGCCAGTGTTGGCGCTCGAACCTAGGTATGCACCCAAACGAGACGACAGGACAACGGAACTCTAAATGGCATCAGGGTGTGGCATCGGTGCCAATCTATCGGGGTGATTTTCTTCTGAAAACATTCTAAAGGTTTTACATTAAACTGTTCACTTCAGCTTATTTCTTTTAACTACGGAACTGAAGCTAAAGACGTCTCTGTTCTTGAAGAACATTTTATGAAAATACAACAAAAATAACATATAAAAAATATTAAGAAAATAAAACAAGCAAGTACAAACGACAGCACATCAAGCTACTAAAATCTGTCAGATTTCCTTATTAGATTTTCAAAGTTATCTCACAACTTGAGTTTTTTATTTAGAGTCTAAAGCATTAAGGCTCAAGGTTGATTGGAAATATTTGACAGTTTGGGGTAGCTTGACCCGCTGTCGTCCATACAAAAAAAAAAACATAAAATTAAATTGTGGAAAAAGCTTAGCGAAGAAAATCGAAAGGAAATTAGGTAAACCTGTAAGAATACCTGTATAAAAAATTTATTAAATATAACTGCGGCCTGATAAGTATTTCAATAGACTAGTATTTTGTATTCGAATAAAACTAACACCTCACAAACTTTGTAAGGAAGAACTATCAAACATTCAAAATTATTCCTCATATATACACTTATATTACATTTATAGCTATAGATATAATTAACTCGCGGGGCTGAGTACCTCATATAATTATACCAATATAATTATCAATAGAAAAATCAGCATTTATAAAGTGTGGAGTTTTAGCTTTTGTAAGTTGAGATTTCCTCGAACCTAAACTTTGGGTGGATCATTGAGTCCAAAGCCAATGTGGCTGCCAGGAAACTTGGCGTAAAAGGTCCGGCGGTACTTCATACCAGGACAACTTCTAATATTATACAAAGCACAGGTCCGTTCGTATTCGGAGTACTGCAGCCACATTTGGGCTGTTGCTGCAAAATGCCACCTGGCAACTTCAGATTCGGTGGAGATGCGTGCGAAAAAGCAAATTGGCGACCCAGATTTAGTTCAAAACGGTCTCCATAGCCTGAAGCACAGGCGAAGAGTAGCCAACCTGTCGGTGTTCTATTGGATTCATTTTGGAAAGTGTGCGAGAGGATTGCATGACTTAATTCCCCATCTCTGTTCCATCATCGGACGGCCCGTTGTACGATGAGCACAACTTTACGTTGTTGACACCACTACGATCCAGGCGAAGCGATTCGCCTGGATGTAGTTGGTGCCTGTCTTTTATATCGCGTACTTCGAGGGACTGGAACAATTTGTCAGCAGCGGTATTTCTCAATCAATCAATCATCATCAGCCTCTGCTCGTCCACTGCTGGAAATAGGCCTCTTCCATGTAACGCCAACAAGCTCGATCCTGAGCAGTTCTCCGCCAGCCACTACCTACTTTTGATGTCGTCGCTCCAGCTAGCCCAAGGGAGTCCTACGCTACGTTTGCCAATGTAATAATTACGGTGTTTCTGTCTGACTATAATATAAGTATCTTCAAGGCTAAAGTAACTAGGCTCTTAATAAACTAGCGCACTTTACCATCAACGATTGCATCACTTACCATCAGGCGAGATTGCAGTCAAGTTTATAATTATATAGAAACTTTTTATAAAAAAAATAGAAACCGACTTCAAAAAAACACTTAAAACGATTGAATTTGAAGTCGGTGTCTCGAGGTTTCTGTTGTTTAGCTCGCCACCGACTTCTAGAGCCATGACAAAAGTCAAATTATTTTTTCCTTTTAAGTGTTTTTTTGAAGTCGGATTCTATCATCGGTTACATCCACCCACCGCCCATCGTTGGAATAACCACGACCGTCTTTGCACACGCACAATGGTCCACTTAAAGGTTACTAAGTGCAGAAACCAAACCAGTAACATAGAACATACATCCACCCGCTCTGGTCCGTAAAGGAATATGCCACACCCCCTCTCACAAAGAAATGTTATATGTTCCCACTTGTTCAAACAGAACAGATAAATATTCCGTGTGTGATCGAGTCATGTAATAATTATTCGCTATTTTTACCCGACTGCGGACATAGGTCCGACATTATTTATCTTAAGAATATAACTTAAGTTTTATATTTAACTTAAGTAATCATTTGACTTAAACAATCATATAATCTTAGTTTAGAAAATTACATAGTGTCATCATCTTCATTTGACAGCTTCGGTGGCGTAGCGGTAGCGGACGCGGCCGCTGCGCAAGGTGGCGCGGGTTCAATCCCCGCACAGTGCAAGTATTTGTATGCATGAATATGAATATTTGCACTGGTCTGGTCGTGCCTCGGAAAGCACGTAAAGCCGTTGGTCCCGGTTGCCATACGAACATCTAGTGGCAGCCGTTACGGGTTGTTGGAGCCCTCAAAATTCCAACAATTGGTCTAACTGCAATGCTTCGATGTCGCCTTCGGATTGTGGAGGTCAGACGGCAGTCGCTTCACGGAAAATGTCGAAGTTTAGCCATATCAACAGTTGGACTGGTAAAGCGGACGCCAGACTCCAAAGCTGAAAAGGCTTCGGATGCGACTGGGATGATGATGATGAGTGTCATCATATAACTCATTGTAAGTAATTTAGTTTAAGTTTTAGTTCTAAGTTTAATTCTTGTACAGCTCCATTTTTGTCGGCTTGCAGTGTTCATCTACAAATGATTGTTACATTACTCTGTTACCTTTTTAAATCACATGTTCCTTAATGCACAACTCCAGTGTAAACAATTGTTGATGGACCAAAATAATTATAGATAAAATAAAAATAATTAAAAAAATAACTACAAACTTGGCTCTCCAAAGGATCTTCTATTAGGGTTTATATGTGTACCTACGAAGTTTACAAAAAATCAAGTTACTTGATTTTAGTGTGTTTACCCTACTTCTACTATACTTTGGTCTGTATTACTATACCGGGTATAGTTTACATTGGCATTGTGAATTACAACACCAATGTAAACAATTATTATTGGATCAAAATAATAATAGATAAAATAAAAATTGGTAAAAAAAATAACTACAAACGTAAATCCTAAAACATAGTAGTGCTTAAAATCACTTACTCTATACGAAACCAGCTTATTACTCAAGAAGACTAAAAGTTTCCCCATTATTCATAAACGCTGCTTAAAGTTAACTAGTGATTAGTGGGTGTTTAACCATCGATTACTGGCGTTTGAACTTTACTTGAATCTTCGTTTATGAAGAAACCCCTTCATCATTAAAAGTATGTACTTATTGCTACTAGTCCTTCAAATACTCGTTCATATAGAACCCTATAAAAACGTAGTCTCGATTACAAATAAAGCTAACTCTGGGTCATTAGTACCATGAGTACCACGGGTGCTCTAGGAGACAACTATATGGTATTATGTCAGTGAGATGGGCACCTGAGCGTTAATAATTCCATGGCCAATCACTAATCTGGAGTCAAAACGTGTTTTTATGGCAGTTTCGCTCCAAGCCTATTTATTATCTACGCAGAATACTGATGCCTAGCTTGTAATAGAAATTCCCCGACAAAAATAAAAGTAATTCTATCTTAGCAGGTTACATTATAAATCCAGGTAATTAAAATGGTATAACTACTCGTAGTTATAGGTAAGTTAAAAATGTTTATTTTGTAATCAAATCCATATTTTAGGTGACCTAAGTTTTATCCTTCTTTTCATTGAATACTGCTACAATACTTAAAATAACTACTTAATTCATTGGCAAAACATGTTGTACAGATGTTAAATAAATAGGTATAGTAAAAAGTTCAACCATCCATTATTACAAACAAATATTTTGAAAACTAGATTCACAATTTCAACTTCATCATTTACCTACATCATCATCATTTCAGCCTAAAAATGTCTCCTGCTGGACATAGGCCTACAACAAGCAGCACCACTTTTACCATTCTATGCTTCTCCCATCCAACGAACTCCTGCAGTCTTCACCAGATCATCGGTACTTTTTGAGAGAAGCCAACGATACGTTTCCCAATACGCAGACGCGACCTCAGAACCTTTCGGACTTATCACCGGCCATCTGTTCTGCGAGCAATGTACCCTGCCCACTGCCACTTAAACCTGATCATTTTTCTGGCTATGTCGATTATCTTGGCTCTCCAAAGGATCTTTTCTTAGGGTTTATACCTACAAAGTTTACAAAAAATCAAGTTAACTGATTTTTTTATATTTACTTCTACAATACTTTGCTCTATATACTATACAGGTGTAGTATATAGAGTGTATATTTAGTAGTATAGTGGCTATTTAGTTATTACTAAATTATTTGCTAAAATAATGTTGTCACAAGTCTGCTAGTAGAACGAGGAACTTTTCCGTTCAATACAGTTCATAATATCACGGGGAACTGGGTGAGTCAGTTCAACACTAACAGTCATTATAAGTACCGAAACATACCGAAATAAATAAATACCTACGTATTTGGCAATTTCAGTTGAATTGTGCAATATTATTATACAGCCAAACCAATTTAACAATCTTGCACAATCCAACTAGAGATGATACAGATGTTTTTTTTTTTTAGCAATATCTATCATTACAGTTTTAAATGGCATTCTTACCTTAACTCGCGTCTTTTATTCGCGAATTACGGAAGGCAGGAAGTATAGAACGCCAAAAATACTCCGTTTACTTCTACGTTTCTGCGTCTACAATGTAGAAACGACACCACAACAATAAATCAAGCAACGCATATCTAATGACGTTCCAAATTTGCAAAATACGAAACGCTAAGTCACTCTAGCTAAGAGTGACTAGATCGAAATTTCGTATGCAGACTTGGAACGTCATTAGATATGCATGCTAAGAGTGACTGGATAGAGTGAGTATTTGATCGAAATTTCGTATTAGATATGCGTAGCTTGATATTAATCAAGTTACGCATATCTAATGACGTTCCAAGTTTGCATATGAAATTTCGCTCTAGTCATTCTAAGCTAGTGTGATTTAGCATTTCGTATTTTGCAAATTCTTCAAAGATGGCAAACCTTCTTTTTACATGCTTTTTATTAGCTTCACTTGTATGTTTGCTTGCTTGCTTGTTTGCTTGTTTGTTTGTTTGTCCGTCCCTAACTCTTTGGACTACGAGTGAGCTGCTCATTACTGTAAAATGTCCCACCGTTTTCAATACGTTCGTTCGTTCGTTTTTTTTTTTTTAAGAATATTGAACTAAAAAGTTGAAAATAAATACAGTTTAAAAGAGGCGCTTTGTGCCATAATTTTTGTGTATTAACCGCCTCACGCTTTTTTTTTAATTATTTTTAACTTTTTAGTTTGATATTTTTTAAAAACATGTTTTTTTAGTTTTTTAAACTATATTTATATAGTTTCAAAATATTCATACGCATATGGAAATATTAATATAGTATATATATGTATAGATTATTTAGTAATATTATTGTGCTTAGAATATTTTATATAGTTCTAAGAAATTGAGAGCGAACCTAGTGCCATCAACCAGGTACAACTCTCAACACGGGTCTGCCACTGAGACATTCCAGGCAGAAATATTCAATAGCACTTTTACCGACCTGGAAAAATGACCCAGGGCCTAAACACACACTTGTAACTTTCAAGGATGCTTAAGATGATCTAGAAAACCACAAATGCATGCATAGGATGCTTAGAATTCTGCTGTCTCTTAGAGTTATGCTTAGAATTCTAAGTGTACATACATACGAGAGGCACGCATGTTTAACGCAGAGCCAACTACAGCCGTCGGCACGCGTCGACGGCAGCTGTCAACACCCTACGTCACTCTTCGGCGGCTGCCTCTGGTATTTACGCGTATCGCTAGTCTGCAGAGTCTCTGAAAACTAACACAACACCTTTTTAACAACTTTTCTCCAGTTGTTTATTTTCTCACATAAAGCAACATGTCACGTTTGAGATCACATTTGTATATCTTTATATATATAATTCTGCTGTACGTGTGTATGTCATTGAACTCCTCCTAAACGGCTTGACCGATTTTAATGAATTTTTCTCTATGCATTTGAGTGGCGACCTGGATCGTTTAGATTCACAAATCAACCCGGCAGATGGCGCTAATCGCTTGAAGAAGCATGTGATCTCGGAAACGGCCCTAACGATTTCGCTGAAAATTAATATGTGGCGGTTTTCGGGGACGAAAAATCGATCTAGCTCAGTCTTATGTCTGGGGAAGCGCATATTTTCGAGTTTTCTCTTTCGCAATATTTCACGCATAATATGGGCGCTAATTTCGCGCTGCTTGACATAGCGGCTGTAGCGTAGTCGATATTGGTATGGTCTACTCGCGATGGCTGGTGTTCCTCGGTTCGAACCCGGTCAATCACAAGTTTTTTTTTTTTGTTTTTAGACATGTTTATAGCTTTTTTTTAATTTTTTTAGTTACTTAAAAATATAATTGTACATACGAACTAAAAGGCGAAAAAATAAAAAAGATATTTTTTTTTATTTAACTAAATTTGTACTTATGAACTAAAAGAAAAAAAAATAAATGGAAATAAATAATTATTTAAGATTTTTTATTTTACTGAAAGAGACAGAAACAAGAGCTCTAGGGGATAGAGAGAGGTATGATATCTTTGTTACAAATGTAGATGACAATGCTTTCCATGGGTTTCTTCTTTCCATCCTAAATCTGCTGTACGTGTGTACGTCACTGAATTCCTCCTAGGCTGGTCCGATTTGAATGAAGTCTATGTATATATAAATGAAAGTCGTGTTAGTTACTATATTTATAACTCAAGAGCCGCTTAACCAGTATGGTTCAAAATTGGTAGGGAGGTAGATAAGAACTGGGAGAAAGACATATCACATAGGATACTTTTTATCCCGTTCCCGCGGTTCCTGTCGTTCCCGCGTGACATAAGACATGGTTTAACAAAACGCAACTGACATGGAATAACAAAACAACTCAGTCAAAATATAAGTTAGCGGTTTTTTTTTTAAATCTTTATTTTAAGAGCTTTGTCACACAGTGACGATGTCGCTCTGTAATACAGCTACATGCTAAGTACAAATAACAAAATACAAAAAACATCGAAAACACTTTCGTCACCGAGCCTCCGCCCGACGGCGCAAGCCAACCTCAACTATTCAAAGCATCCTTGCTTTATCAGATAAAGGAAATGCTAAAAAACTGTTGCATGCTCCAACCTCATTAGACCTTAATCCGGTTAATACAAATCTGATGTCCGCGTTCCGGTCACATTCCATCATAATATGAAAGGCGTCTTCCACTATCCCACACTTCGCGCAAAGTGGGGATGGGAACTTTTTCATTAAAAAAGCGAATTTATTAAGTGGAATGTGACCAGATCGAAGTCTAAACGCAGTGATTAACATATTTCTGTTTACTGTTAATTGCTCATACCACGGCACTTTCCAAGGTTCGGTTTGTAGTGTTTTATACCAGATTCCCTTCGTCACAGATCTTTCATCAAAATGAGTATTCCACATTTCATAACAAAATTCCTTAACAAGAGGAATGTAGTCGGTAAAGTACGGATAAATATGAATAGCTACGCCATCACAAGAAGCCTCTTTTGCTAATTTATCCACTCTTTCGTTTCCTGTTAACCCAATATGTGAAGGAATCCATTGAAGAATAACTTCTTTTGAATTTTCCTTCAGCTCAAATATTGCCTTAATAATACTGTAAGCTATCGGGGTGCCTCTTGAAAAAGATGTGCAGCGAGCCACATGTAGTAAAGAACTTTTCGAGTCAGTCAAAATAACAAATTTGTCAGAATCAACTGATTTTATGTAGGATAAGGCTTCCAAAATAGCAATTAATTCTAGATACATGATGGACACCCTAGAGGAAATTTTGAATTTTATAGATGAATTTATTTGTGGATCAAAAAATGCAGCTCCCATTGACCTATGATTGATATTGCCTGATGTATACATAGAGCCGTCGGTAAAAATTTTATAGTAGGCTGAATAATGTTCTAAATATAGTGAACATATGTTTTTAAGATGCGTTATATCATAGTATCGTTTAGCCTGTTTTATACCTATAATTTGGTGATTAATTGTATTCGTCAAGTTGTACCAATTCATCCAATAGTCCAAAGTGAACATATCCAGTTGTTCCACAGAGTGAACGTCACTATCTTTAAATTTTGAATATATTTGAATCATTACCGGCAGCTGTTTACGTCTCCAATATCTACGAGAGGTGAGCAAACTTAATTCTTTAATAATTTTAATTGTACCGTGGTTAGCTGTAGATATGGATCTAAACCAAAATTTGCCGGCGACAAATATTCGACGAATTCGTAAAGGCTGTAAACAAAGTTCACTCTCCATGGAAGTTAGCGGTGCATTTGTTAAAAATGGTACAAACTTACACACTCCTACACTACTCAGCATATTAAAAAAAGTCTTACCGGTTGAATGTTGATGCATTTATTTAAAGCAAGGAATATAAATGCTCTCTGCCCGTTTAATTTTTTTAATAAAAGCCCCAAAGCAAACTTCAACCTCAAAATTTCTAATATTGTATTGCTGTGCCATTTACCACTTCACTGCATACTATAAAACAAAGTTACTTTCTCTTTCCCTATGTTCCTTTGTATGATTAAATCTTTAAAACTGCGAAACAGATTTTGATGAGATTTCTTTTAATAGATATAGTAATTAAAAAGAAACGATTATATGTATAATAACATCCATTAAATTGTGGAGAAACGCTATCCCTCGCCCACATGTGGGAGTGATGAGAGGAGGCATAACTCTGTTGCCGCGAAAAATCGCAGTACAGCGGACAGAGCTCCGGCGGGGTCTCATGGCGACATGGAAAGTGTGATTGTCGCAATCCAGCACTGAGCACTCCGCAATAGCGGCGGTAAGTCCTCTCTTTGAGGAGTAGCCAGAGAGGCGCCACGGCGTCCTCACCTTCCTACTGACGTAGGTCCTCACCGGACACGGCTGTTTCGGGAGGTTCCTGTTCCGTATAAGACGGGAGGAAACGCCAGGGTGACCACTGTGTGCATCGCCCTGAGGACACGGTGGAGCATAAGGTGGAGGTCTGCCCGGCTTGGATAGAGCACAGCCGTGTTCTCGTGGCGGCGATCGGCGGCGATCTCTCGCGTCCGACCCTGGTCCGGGCCATAGTCCGGAGCAAGAGTGCATGGCAAGCTTTCACCTCCTTCTGTGAAGCAGTGATGCTGGCAAAGGAGGAGGCGGAGCGGGTGAGGGAGCGGAAATCCCACTACACTCACGGCTCAAACCACCGCAGGAAGCGCCCTGGTCGGGAGGCAATATCGGACTCCCAATCGCCGTAGGCGCGAGCTTGCGGGCGGCGAGGGATAGGCAGCTCGCCTCCTTGTAAGAACCAGGCCCGGGTTGACGGCCCATTGTGTTTGTTACGGGTTGATTAAAAAAGAAACCATGGCACTGGCCGTTGCACAGGCAAAAAAAAAAAACTGAAGAAGAGCAAGAAATTGCACTTGAAGGCGCAGCCTTAGTATGGCTCGACTTCGTGCTTCTCACTCACCAGAGCAAAGGGAGGCAGCCCGTGAAATGGCTCGGTTGGCAATGCAAAATCGTCGAGCAAACCTCAGAGATCAAGCGCTAGATAATTTACGAAACATAAGAAGAAATTCATCAAATACTGATTTGAATCGGGCAGCGTTTCAATACGCGTATAATATAGCGCAATGGCGTTCGCATTGGGCCAATGGATGTTGTTTGCGAGTATTGTAGCACATTAAAGATTTCCGGAGAATCGCCAGGATTGTGCTCCCAAATAAAGAATCATTGAATAATAATATTCATTTATTTGAAATTATCCTAATTTAAAAAGTAGTCATGTGATATTGCCTTCAAGGCGGAACGAAGTTCGCCGGGTCAGCTAGTACATGTATAAATGTAAACTGAAGCAATAACACAGACGAAATAAATGACGAAGTTACTCACGAGTTACATACGATGTTCTTTTTTTAAACCGTGCGATCTGTAAAATAACGCAGTGTGTCATTCTTTGTAGATACCGAAAAGTGTGATACAATTTTACTCTTACAAAAATACTTAGTTATAATAGAAATGATAATACAACCTTGCAAAAAATATAAAATCCGAAGACCTGTATGCAATATATAAAAAATTGGCCAAGTGCGTGTCGGACTCACGCACAAAGGGTTCCGTACCATTGATTTATGAAATTAAAGGATTTAAGTTATTTGTATGAAAGATTACGCGGTAATAAGCGGTTTACGAATTACGAGGTATTTTAAAAACTACTTACTATAGTTGAGCCAAATTCGATAAAGAATAGAGGTAAACAAACCGTTGCTAGGCAACGAGTAGTTTACGCCTAAAAGACAGATGTTAACAACCTTTTCTACATAGATGATTTTCATAAAAGTAATAATCCTACTTCCTACTAGTCTGAACATTTTATTTATGTTTAGATATTTATGATTTGCATAGAGCGCTTAACCGATTTGAATGAAATATGACATACATGTAAGCTAATTTCCTATTAGATTACATTTTTTGATACATATATATTATAAGAAGTTCATTTTTGAAAATATTACAATGCATGTGTTATGTAGTTGATTTGAAAGTAATTCAAACACGCAAATTTTTATTGACAATTGCCTCAACTTTATTCAAAGGTTGAATACCACAAAATGTGTTTAATACCTGGATTTCAACCACCTTTCTTTTTTTGTAGGGCTATCACGTAAAATTAATGTCGACTTTTTAATGGTTTTTTGAAATACCAAGTTATTATGCATGTTATTTTAGTGATTCTATTGAAATATGCTGCAACAGGAATTGTTAATAAATAGCTAGCATGTAAAAGTCGATAATCATGTAAATAACAGGAGATTTGTAAAACGTGAGTTGTGATAACCCTAAATCGGTTTGTTTACCTCTATTCCTTATGGAGCTAGGCGATGGTATAGATCTCGCTCAAAACAGTTTTCGTTGGTAGTTTTTATAGTAGATAATGTACATCATATGTTTTTTTTTTTTATATTTTTCATTTTCTTATTTTAGAAGTTAGAGACTTTTTTCCACTTTGGAAGCATCTGTCACGCAAACTATTCGGTTTAGAAAAAAAATATTTTAGAAACCTCCATATCATTTTTGAAGACCTATCCATAGATACCCGTATGTCTTATATGTACGTGTATACACGTATGTGTTTGATTAAAAAAAAAAATGAGTTTCAGTTCTAAGTATGAGGAGCCCCCAATAATTTTTATTTTTTTTTATTTTTGCATCAAAATCTTAATGCGTTTCACAGAATACATCTACCTATCAAGTTTCAACAGTATTTCTCTTATAGTTTCTGAAAAAAATGGCTGTGACATACGGACGGACAGACGGACAGACAGACATAACGAATCTATAAGGGTTCCGTTTTTTGCCATTTGACTACGGAACCCTAAAAATGATAGGTATTGAATTATTGATAGATATTACTGTTTCTTAAATTACAAACGGTTGGCCGTAATCACAGCTATCTTTGCAGATGAACAGATAAACCTACCGCTGCGTAGGCATTGTAATAACTAAAGATTACGATAGATCAAATAATACATCACTGAAATTATTACATTTCAAACAACTATCAGACAGCAAATTGTAAAAAACTTTCATTTTTCAATCAAAATTTCAAATCAATAACGAATCTATTATTAAAAATCGAGGTCTTCTACAATATGCACGTATAAAATTGAACGCAATAAAAACTGAGAAATGGTAACGTCTTTTAACGCATATATATCACTTAATAGCGTTGTTGCAAATAAAAACAAATGTAAATGAGCAGGCGCCGTTTTTAATCTCACTTCCTGCGGTTTCCCAAAGGAGGATTTAAGGCCAGTGCTGAAGCCGCTACAGCAGTGAAAGTTAATGTTGATACGCAATGGCTCGCTCATTATCTGCGCGATGAAAATCTTAAATTACACTGCACATGCCATGTTTAGATTTATTTTTATTTGTGTAAGATTCAATTACTCGACTCCTAATGACGTACAGCGCCGTAGGCTTCAGATAAGAAAATAACAACTTGTCTCTGTAGCCGTGTAATGAATGCGCTCTGCAAAAGAAAACAATTATCTACATGATGAGAACTTTTAATAATAATTTAACATTTTATTGCTTTATTCTGTTGGGTTCGTATGCGTTCTTAAGTAGTTAATAGAATGTAAAAGGGGAACTCTCAACTACAAATCACTCGGAGGCTGACATGACGGGCGCATTTATTAACTTTTGTGAAGATCAGAATAGCAGATTATTGGATAGTATTTAAATAATAACCCATTCAACGTTCGATGGTTAGTTAAATTATATTGATAGATGCGCAAAAGCGAAGGTAATTGATTTTAGAGGTAGATAGCTTGAATGAAACAGACTCTAAGCAATGGGGTAGAATATTTGACCTAGATTTTCAGTCCAAAGTATGGGTATCCATCATCTTGATTAAACGTAGTAGCTTTTCTCTTCATTCCTTTCCCATGAGGCGACATAGTTATTTAAAAGTAGCTGCGCCCCACTGTTTCACCCGTATAAGTCTCGATCCCGTTGAAATATCGTCTATCCGTGTGCCAAATGTCATCGAAATCTGATGAATCGCCAGTCTGCCTGAATTCAAATTCAAAATCAAAAAACGATGACCTATCCTGCAGCAAGAGCGCTGGTCGGATGGCACGGCACGCTGGCATTAACGACATCATCCGTCGAGCTCTTGTCTCCGGGAGCCAGCTGTTTTAGAACCCAACAGCTTGGCACGCGACGATAGAAAGAGGCCAGATGGAATGACCATAATGCCTTGGAAGTTGGGCAGGCCCTTGGTGTGGGATGCTGCCTGTGTTGACACCCACACGCCATTTCATCTTCCAAGCACAGTGGGCTGTGCTGGTGCTGTTACCGCAGGAGCAGAAAACCTTATTGGGAACTATATGTTTGAGCCGTTTGGCGTTTAAACACTAGGACCTTGGAGTCCGAGTGCTTATCGACTTTTTCAGGACATCGCCAAGCGATTAGCTGACTCTTCACGTGACCAGGGGCTGGTCTTTTTAGCCCAAAGAATCAGCATTGCCATCCAACGTGGTAATGCTGCCAGCCTTTTGGGCACTTATCCCAGTGACAGCTATGTGGACGAATTTTTTGATGCCCTGGGCCTGTTTATTCTTATTTTTTTCTTTTATAAATATGTTTATATAGTTTAATATTTTAGTTTTAACTAAATAATGTGTGTACATAAATAAGTGTACTCGTTGGTACTTAATAACATCGGCTGCCGGCAGAAGTTACGACCCACCAGACAAAGTCTTGCCGCCAAGTGATTCGTCGTGCTCCGGCATGATGTCTGGTGAAGAAGTGCGGAGAACGGGTCTGAGCAGTTGTGTTGCGATGTATGCCGGGTACGATGCGCCAAATGTTGTTGTGTCGGAAGTTGGTCGTGGAGGGTCTGCAGATCAATCTCCCTCTGGCGTAGCATCGTTGGTTGTGTTTGTTTTTTGGGTTCAACATTGCATCACCTCGCTCAACTGCCATGTTCCTTCCGATTCACTCAGTTTATCTAAGTAGCTAGAGAAAGAAGATAAACATTCTTCTTTTTCGTTTATTTAGTTCGTAGTGGCGGAGACGAGCTACATATAGAAAACACGGTGTGAGCAAGCTGCCGGGGAGGATTGAAACATTGGATTTCAAACAAAAACCATTTTGAAACTATCTCCCATTCCGTATCGTCGAGTTGTACCATCATCATCATCATCAGCCTCTACTAGTCCACTGCTGGACATAGGCCTCCTTCATGGCACGCTAACAAGCTCGATCCTGAGCAGTTCTCCGCCAGCCACAGTTAGTTACCTACAATTTATGACTCACTAGTGTGGTTGACTTGCTCATAAACTATATTCTTATTTAAACAGAAAACCGTGCATCTACTGTGCTATTAGCAACACTACCCACAGTGAGCCCACAGTAATCGAAAAATGTGTTTTTTTTTATAAATTACAAACTACAGTGCTTGGCCGCAATCCCGCCTGATGGTAAGCAGTGATGCAATCGTTGACGGTAAAGCGCGCTAGTTTATTAAGAACCTATTCACTCTAGCCTTGAAGACACTTAAATTGTAGTCCGACGGAAACACCACCGCTGGTAAATTATTCCAGTACCGATACGTGATATAAAAGACGAAGCGAAACGCTTCGTTCGGATCGTTGTGGTGTCAACAACGTCAGGGTGGAAACTCGCCATACGACGGGTCGTCCGATGATGGAACGGAGATGGGGGAATTAAATCATACAATTCCCTCGCACACTCTCCAATATGCATCCTATAGAACACCGACAGGCTGGCCACTCTTCGCCTGTGCTCCAGGCTTTGGAGATAATAACGAGTTTGATAACAACGAGAGACAAACATACCATCTCTAACATATAAATATACCTAAGTAAACCGGCAAATGTTATTGTGCCATACAAATAAATTATGTTTCTAGTTTACGAGTTATTCTACGAACTACCGAATATCCACCAAAAAAATTGTTCAATGGAGCTTGGTTATATGTAACACTGTGACATGAGAATTTTACATATTTAGAAATTACATTGCAAATCTATGTAGTTCTCAGAAACATCGAAATATGGATTGACTTTACTGAACAGTGTTGTTTCTTTGTTATGTACTTGTATCGATAACTAATTATTCAAGTACACTTTTATTAAAACGATAAAATTGCTATTTAACCTAATTTAGGCACATACTGCACATACATGATCGCTATGATATGCGCGTAATCACAATATTGTTCTAAAACTACAATAGTAGATTAATCCCATTAAACACAGTATCAGTATGAATGGTGTCATGGGAGCAATTTTCCGAATGATTTTAATGCACATGATGTGGGTTATCGTGCTAATGTGAGCACTTAATCCATTACGACACGATCACACATTAGAGGTTGAAACGAATGTCATGGCAGCTATGATCATGGCCGGTAGTGTCTGACAAGTGCAACACGCACTTCTTACACGCAATTTTACTTACTTATATAATACTAGCAAAGCAAAAAAAAAATATTAAAATGATCATGAAAATGGAAATGTAAATAAGTAAAAACTTATTACCTAAATAAAAGTCCCGGGTATAAAGGGCGTGACAGCTCACATATTTACGCATTGTAAAAAAAGACAATTATATGAACTCACTAGCGAACCGCCCGGCTTCGCACGGGTGCAATGCTGATACTAAATACATTACAAAAAAAACTGTTAACGTTTTATAAAAAACATAGCGGCCCGCCGCCCAACCGGCTGATACCGCCATAAATGCGACGCCCCACAATTTTTAAATTTGTAATATCTTCAAAACTATTTATTTAAATCATGTGCTATAAAGGGCGATAAAGATCTATATTTAAAAAAAAAATTAGGGGTGGATTACCCTTAACATTTTGAGGGATAAAAAATAGATGTTGTCGTTTCGGAAGACTTTGACCACAAACACCGAGACACGAGCATTTTATATATTAGATTTATCCTAGAGCTATGTGATGATTTGATGTTTTACACCTATTATATAGGTACAAATCATATAGAAGGCATAAAGTGCCTTAAAGCTTTAAATACAAACGACATTTTGGAAGAGGAATCTCAAATAATTGTAGATACTTATGATTTATGTCCTAATTAAAAACAATCTGCTCAGTAAAATAATCAAACGATGGTTCATTTGATTATTTCATTTCGTTTTCGCAGCTTTTATTTGCAGTGCGATACATAGCGAGAGGTTTTTGTCGACGATCAACTCGTCAATAGATCTGGGTCGTTCTTTCAAACTCCTATAATACATACCACTTTTACTTCGCAAACAGATCTGTATTCATTATTATTTATGAATAACATTCCAGTTATGATTTTATTTTTATAACACTCTTTGATTAAATGTGGGCTCCGGAAATATTCATTTCTCAAAGTGTTAGAGCTCCGATAAACTTGAAAACCGATCATTGATAGTTAAGTAGCTCACTAAAAATCAAGGAAGTATGTATTAATGTGGCAGAGGTGGATGCAGCTTCACGCTAAGTTTTAAGTTAATTTTATGTATATTTGTGTCTGTAACCTACTAACACTAGAACTTAAGTAAAATTGTTACCTACTAACCTTATGGACTCCGGTCTGAAATAAAATTATCCTACGCTATTCTATTAAATCTGTATATAATCTGTGAATATGGGGTTCCTTCCCTCCAAGTTTTGTATGTTTATACCTACACATAATCTTGTCTATGTACCTTACATCATTTTACTACGACATACACAATTTAACTTTTGTAGCTGTAGTTTCAGAAAGCCAAACATTCTACGTATCTTTCTTTTAAAATCCATGTTATATTCTGCAATAAGTGATAAAACTCATACATCACGACGTACGATGACAAGTGCATCGTCGTCGTCGCAGGCGCTGAGGGAAGGCGCGCCATGCGCCGTCGCAGCCTAATCGTCGCGTAACGGTGGCGAACTGTAAAGCTCGCCACGGACCGCGGGCCGCGTGCTAAATTTGCCGAAACACCGCGGTCTCTAGCGGGAAAATCTTAAATCACTCTAAATTCGTGTCGATGCCCGCCCATAAACGTAGAACGACAATATACGGAATTTCTTACCCATGACTCAATCAAAAACGGCGTGTTTTAGGAACTTCTCTCATAGGCAACACAGCCATTACTAAAACCAATATGTTAACTGAAACCTTATACGTCGCTTATAATTTCACTTGTTAATGGTCAGTGTCCTCTTAACCTTAATCATGAAAAGCCTTATATAGAGTTTTAAATGACTTCAGATACCATTTACAAATAACAGAATCAAGAAATTATTATGAGAAATCCTACGACCTAATTATTAAACTTTTTTTTTCTAAAAATCAGAAAACAAAGCAGTTGTTTTCATTGCAGAACTGAAATCAAAGTAAAATATTGCTAGTGACAATAAAGTTTCACCAGTCGCGTGATGGGTTAAAGGTGAATGCTTGAGGTATGACAAATAGCTATTATTTTAAATAAAACTGAATCTCTATTAGCATGTTTCTAATGAATGTTACTGATTTGGAGAAGTTATGAATGCAAGCGACGCGATGGATAATGTCGAACTTCTCACATCCTGCAGATTCCTGCATCGCATGTTGATGTGACAGGCTGTATGGACAGCTGTCTACCCTGTCTAGCCGTCTACGGTGAGGCATTGTATGATATGAAAATTTGAATAAATTTATAAACAAAGGTTTTTATACATACATATACATCGATCACTTATACACTACAACGCAGCACTTGGGTGCTTCTTTCATTTAGGACTTACTTTATAATTCTGACTTTGATGCATGCGTGTAAGGTTCAATTTAGTTTGATGTCAGACTTGGTCGTAAAAAATAATGGCTTTTTGTACTGCTTTGTGATAAGAACTTTATACGCTGCACTTAAGGCTGATTTTAAATTAATGTAGGTATATTTATTTTGACTACTTTAGACTGCTTAATACTTGTCGGCATTTTTGATAAGAGTTTTGTTCGAGACTGTGTATCTGGTGTATAAGTGTTCGATGTACATATACCTATAATACTCACACCTTCGTCCATCTTCACGTCTTCTTCGGATAGGCAGGACGCCATTTGCCACGATCCGTACATTCCGTGCGTACTCTTACTCTTAAGCCATTTTAAGACATTGTAAAAAATAAATATATTTGTGTTTCAGACTAAAACTATAATGAAAAATTTTTAAACAACAACATCCTGGCAAATTCATGGTAAATTGGCAATAAAATTTTCATAAGTCATGACGAATGCGAGCAGTGCAGAGCAAAGCAATTTACAAATCAATATTCCTTACATCATGCAATCAAAATTCCGATGTGGGGTTCATCATCCTGATCCTGCCATTAGCAAGAACAAATCCGATATTAATTATGACAAGTTCGCGTGTCAGTAACGACGCATTCTGTTACCGCAACAATGAAGACTTGTTACTTCAATGCAATCATGACACGCTAACAAACTATGAGATTTATCCCATTACGGTACTCGTTGATAGATTTTCTTTTCTTCACACCACTTCGTACTTTAGCTATAGTTACACATAACTACAGATTTATAAAGCCAACAAGTCTCAGCACTTTCATTAAAATTTCATAATACACATTATCCATATTTTAATATCGTTTACGAAGAAAATGCTAGGTCACACTTGATCGACATACAAAGTTCTACAAACTTTCGTTTAACTGTCAGACTCATTTGGAACTGTTCCTGTACGCCCAACAATCATCACTTTAAAATAATAAACTATTTATCAGCTTCACACTCTACTTAAGGCCACCCAGTTTTA
Source organism: Sesamia nonagrioides (assembly GCA_017933935.1). Classification (NCBI taxonomy): domain Eukaryota; kingdom Metazoa; phylum Arthropoda; class Insecta; order Lepidoptera; family Noctuidae; genus Sesamia; species Sesamia nonagrioides. The sequence goes on from JADWQK010000122.1 coordinate 135,532, forward strand.
TTCAAACCAAAGTATCCGTGACTGTTCTATAGACAAAGGGTCATTAGGAAAAATGTCCGAGTCAACAATAGAACAAGCGAAAAGGGAAATTAATGAATCCCTGGTTCTGAGCACCTTCTGCATGCGGCGCATCGGCCTTTCATTAGTCCAGGATCCCAAAAGCCGATCTGCTTACTTACGTCAGAAGCTGATGCTTATAACTTCCGTCTGCGGCATTTGCTATCACGTATTCAGTGAAATCGTCTTCATAGGTCTCACGTTGGCGAATTCGCCACGAGTCGAGGATGTCGTTCCACTTTTCCATACTTTTGGCTACGGTGCTTTAAGTAAGTAACTATGTACAACTATACATTGAGGTAGTCCGACTATATGTCTGTGTTTGAACTACTTTCGACCATTGTTACACAGGATGCGGTTTTCACTATTTGATGAAGTGTAATCTTGAGTCAAAGATATCATTAGACACAATTTGAATGAAGCACGAAGAGGCAGCTACAGAAGCTTCTTTTGTGTAGTGTTTAGTTTTTTTATTGTATCTACTTTTCTGTCCTAATAATTTAACTTTACATTTCTTAGGTATTGCAAAAGTATTTGTATTGTGGTACAAACAAGACGTATTTCGTCAGTTGCTGAATGAGCTGGCAGGCATATGGCCGATGCCTCCTCTGGAAAAGGAAGCGCAACTCATTAAGAATAGGAGTCTCGCCGCTCTCCGCATCACCCATCGATGTAAGTGTGTTTCACTACATTAAAAAATAACATTCTTTTACTTTGCTATAAGTCGTGGTGGCCTAGTGGTTAAAACACCAGCCTCTCAAGTATGAGTGCGCGGGTTCGATTCCAGGTCAGGCAAGTACCAATGTAACTTTTCTAAAGTTATATGTACTTTTTAAGTATATGTTGGACACCAATGACTGAAGGTGAAGGAAAACATCTTGAGGAAACCTGGACTTTAAGTCTGAAATCGCCAACCCACGTTGAGCAAGCGTGGTGATTACGCTCAATCCTTCTCTGTATGATAGGAGACCTGTGCCCAGCAGTGGGACGATAAAAGGTTGATGATGATGATGATGATGACTTTGCTATTCAAAGTGTTTACAGTTGAAAATCCAGTCTGGTTTGTGTGACGTGTACCTACAAGATTGTTTCAAGTGAGTGTTACTTTACGATCTGCATCAAACTGTTATCATTAAACGGAATAAGGTCTGTGTAACTTTCACAATATGAGTCAGGTTTAATAAGTGTAAGCCAGTTATAAAAACTGGTTCCATAAAACCCTAAATACAGCTTGCCGAATTAGCATAAAATCCAGTGAAATGTCAATGAATCCCGGTTAAATTGGTATTATATTGATGCATTTTTATGGCAACTGAACAAAGTCTTAATCGTTTCTTTTGCAGGGTATTTCTTCATGAACATATCCGGGGTCTGGTTCTACAACTTGACGCCAATCGTCATCTATCTGCTTGGCCTGATTCAAGGCAAGGACGATAAGATTGGTTACGTCTGGTCGTCGTGGTATCCGTTTGATAAACACCAAACGTTTATGCACGTCGCTGTTTATCTCTTTGAAATATTCGCTGGTGAGATTAGCTGCTTTATACATAAGTAATGAATTTATTTTTAGACTAATTTACATTGAACTGTAAGCCGTTAAGTCATTTCTAGGTCTTCTGGCTTCCGTGAAGTCTAGTTATTATAATATACTAGCGACCCATACATTACAGAAAATTTGTGAATGCATAAAAAGCATAGCGGCCAGCCGAAGCTCCTGTCATCCCGGCTGGTCGCTCCTGCAGCCAATTTTTAAATCTGTAATATCTTCGAAAATGTTCATTGAAATCATATAAGTACTGTAAAGGGCAATAGAGATCTATATTAAATCAATAATTTATTTAAGGTATTAAATTGGATAAGGATTAATGCTGTATTGGTTAGAATCGCTTCGAAAATTAGCCGGTATTTGTCGTAAAAAGTAAATGACAAAAAATGTTATTGTGGACTATTTATAGACCTTTTCAATGTTTATAATAAGTAGTACATTATTGGGATAAATCTCGTAGGGTTCAGCTTGCTGTTCACTGCAATCGCGGAAAAAAATGTAATTATTTACGACATCACATTATAAACCTCAAAAATAATAATATGTCTCCAAAAATTTAATGGATGTGATTACACATATAAACCTTCCTCTTTAATTACTCTATCTATTAAAAAAACGCACAAAATCGGTTACGGAGTTTTAAAGATTTAATCATACAAAGGGACATAGGGAAGGATAAAGTGACTGTTTTATAATATGTAGTGATATAGAGCAGTTGATAACTCCCAAGATAGTAAATTAAAGCCTTATTGAAATACTTTATATTGACAGGGCCTTAAGGTGACAATGATAAAAAAAAAACGGACAGGAGCGTGTCGGGCCACCCTATGTGTAGGGTTCCGTAATTTCCCGTCCATCACAATAAGTGACCCCACTTAAGAGTTAAATAAGATATATATAAAAAGTATGCTATTTGTTACATTAACATACTAAGTATGGAATCTTAAAAACGGGCCCGCAAAGGACGGTGATAAGTAAAGAAAGAGTTATAAATTTCAGCTGTTAAATATCTCATACCCGTCCCGACTCTATCAACTCAGGAAAAAATTTAACAGCTCGAATTAGCCCAAAGTATAGCGCCAACTCTGGAGAAATTGGGTTACTATTGGATTTTCGGTGGTGATTTTGCATTGCATGAACCGATTTTAATAATTCTTTATAAGATTTGTCGTTGACCAGTGTGTCTTGCTAGTGATGACATACGGACATACTAAAACATGGTCGCTCATACGAAGGCTCAAGGTCACACAAAGGGCGACGGAAAGAGCTATGCTAAGAGTTTCTCTATGTAATCAAATCAGAAATGAGAAGGTCCGCAGAAGAACCAAAAGTCACCGACATAGCTCTTCGAGTCGCTAACATGGGCCGGACACATTGCTCGTAGAATTGATGAGGCCAATGAGGCAGTAAGGTTCTGGAGTCGCGGCCACGTACCGGAAGACGCAGCGTAGAGAGGCCCACAATAAAGTGGATCGATGACCTGGTGTAATTCGCAAAAACCCGATGGATGCGGGCAGCACAAAAAAAGCCATGGGGGAGGCTTTTGTCCATCAGTAATTATTAAATAAAAAATATTTAAAAAAAGATCAGTGGACCTCTATAAGCTAAAGGAAAAGAAAAAGAATAATTTGAAAGAAGGTGCTTTAAGGATATTAAAATATGTATACTACGATAAAAGAATAAAAGCCCCTCCCCCTTCTCCCCCTTCGGTTAAATTACAAACTTAGCTCAGAAATTTTCTTGATCAATTTTTCAAAAACTGTTCAACTCATGAAGTTCAAAATAATTTATCTAGAAAGTATTTATAAAATTCTATTTTCGAGATTTTTAAAATAATGGTTCAAAAGTGAGACGAGCTACGCATTATTTTTTTTTTTTTCGCTCATAGAGCGATTATTTCCGAAAATATTAACAATATCAAAAATGATTACAGTAAACCACTACAATATATTACACGTTAGGGTGAAAAAAATCAGTTCCCACTTTACGTGTATGGGCGGGCACATTTTAAAAAATGAAAAAATGTTCTATTGGGTGTACCTTAATAGAGTGGGGGCATAACATGATTTCTATACAAGTTAACCCCTACCAAAAGATACTGTAAGTCACTTCATTCCGTAAAACATTGTATTTCAATATACTTTTATCAATATAAAGTGAACTAAACCAATTTGAAACACCATAATTATTACTTCCATTCTCGATCAAGATGTTGCCACGTGATTTAGACACATACAAAAAGCACTTTTCCTTCTAAGACGGTGACCTATACCGCCATTTTAATAGCACTTAATAACTTAATCGAATCTTTCGTCTTACTATCTCAGTCTTGGAGCAAAAAAAACACCAAAATAATAGTGCCCATAGCTATTTCTACGAACAAAACGTTTCTATTATTGACACACCGAGAGTGAAAGTCCTGATGATATAGAATCATCTTTAGGCCCCCTATTATCACATTGAGAGCTTCATCTTTGGACGCAGTAATGTAGAAATTAATCCAGTTTAAACTTTTGATTGTAGACTAGGTTCTCAAGAATGAAGCTACACGGTATCGCATGATGAACTCAAAACAAATATCATTTAGCTGTCAGTAGTAAAAATTAGATGTTATTATGTTTTCAGAGTGTTAATTTTTTTGAGTCATGTTTTGCTTTAGCTACTATTTTTTAGCTCAAATGTTTCATTCATGTGCTTTATGTTAATAGGTCCTACAAAAAAATATTCAGTTGGAGAGTTTATTAGTCACTTACTCATTTGTTACACAGTGGCTAGTAATAAAAGTGCTCCGGTTAGCTGATTATAGTCCATTGTGTAGTTTTGCTTAATTATTTTTTTAATTACTGTTTCATTTCGATTTTAAAGTATAAGTTTATGTTTGGTTGCCTGGAAGAGATCGCATTAGCGAAAAGGCCGCCCATTTTATGTCTTAGTGTTGAATTTATTTTATTCGATCTCTGATTGGTGTACAATAATGAATATATTAATTAATAAAATAAATAAATATAAGGCTGCTTTACCTTCCTTCCTCATTAACCTATCTTCTTTTTTTTAAACTAGACCTAAAGATATAGAAGTTATATGTAGTTTATAAGTATATCTTGGACACCAATGACTGAAGGTGAAGGAAAACATCTTGAAGTAAACTGGACTTTAAGTATGAAATCGCCAACCCGCATTGAGCAAGCGTGGTGATTACGCTCAATCCTTCTCTGTATGAGAGGAGACCTGTACCCAGCAGTGGGACAATAAAAAGGTTGATGATGATATCTACTAAGTTTTCTCATAATTTAACAACAATAAACTTATATTGGGTATTTACTTCCAAAAATCCATGCTGGTGTATTTTCTAGGTCAAACCTGCGTCTGGATTATGGTCAGTACAGACCTCTTATTCTCCGCAATGGCCAGTCATATAAGTATCATGTTACGACTACTAAAGCGCCGACTGGAGTTGGTGGGGACAGCGGACAAAGACCATTATCAGGAGGTACTGGGAGACATCAAGTTACATCAGCGACTAATAAGGTGAGTTAATCTATCCAACCATCATTATACTCTTGCCTTTTTTACTTTTAATTTGTTTGAGGTCAACGCAACATGTCTTCTCCTATCATACTTTTCTATTTGTTGCCAACTCCAGTCCACCAGGGTAATTGCGTAATACACTATCAGTAGCATTTGGTTTAATTTTGATACTTCAACAAAGTTCACAGCATTATATACACTAATGAGCAAACAGATTTTCGAATATATCTATGGGTCAATGCAGAGGCGGATTGTCCCTAAAGCAAACTAAGCACGTGCCTAGGGGCGCGTAGTTACAAGGGGCGCGGTAGCTCAGAATTTTTAAATAAATAAAGCAAATAACATATCGACGATTAAGAACTAAATGCTGTTCTATAATCTATAATAGATTATATTGCACAACACAATAATATCAATATACTCGTATTATGCTATATTACGCGTTTATTACGTCGTCGCGTCGTTCTCGAGCGTCCGGTGTTTATTGCATCTCAGAAAAATAACGCATGCAATAGCCACTAGACTAACCAACCCAACTAAGCTTTATCGTCGCGTCGTCAAGAAGACCTCGCAGTGAAGGAGAGATGGCGCTCGTACTTCCACGAGCTGCTGAATAAGCAGCACCAGGAGGTGCAGACACCGGAACTCCTTCCAAATGTTGGATTAGTGCCCCCGATAATGTCTGAGGAAGTCCATACGGCTCTTCGTCGCATGGCGAATCGGAAAACTGTCGGAGCTGATGGAGTCCCCATTGAGGCCTGGAAGGCGATGGGTCCTCGCGGTGTCCTCAGGGAATATTTCCTGAAAACTGACGTGGGAATGCATCGAGATGTAGTCGCGGTTGACAAGAGCCTCACTCCGCTCTCGGGTCACACGGGCCTGATGTAGATTTACAAGCGCCCGTAGCCTGGCTACGATTCGGTGACCTTTTTAGGAAAACCGAAGGTTTTGTATGTGCAATTATGGACGAAGTTATGATGACGAACAATTACCGGAGATTTATTGTGAAAAATGGCACAGTTGACATCTGTCGGGCATGTCACCGGCCGGGGGAATCAATAAGACATCCAATCCAATCTCCGGATGTTCTCGTCTAGCTAACGGAGACTACTTGCATAGACGCAACCTTGTAGCTAGGATAATTCATCAGCAACTTGCTCTTAAATACAACCTTGTGGAATCGGAGGTGCCGTACTACAGGTATATGCCCGACCCGGTTATCGAAAATGGCCATATCACACTTAGAGTAAGATCCCAGAGCGATCAGACGTAACTTATTTTCACATGGATGAAACCTTAGGTTCGTAGTAGTGCCTCATGTACTTAGAATACCTGTGTGTTTGTGGAACTTGCCGAGTGACACCTGGGCAGGTACCAGGTGAGAAAGGTAACTAAAAATTAGAGTTATTTTACTTAAATTCTGATGGCTGATATTTATATATATTATATAGAATATTATACTAAACTAGCATCATAAAGTGTCAGACACTTTTCATGGACCAAAACTTTTGTCAGACGCTTTAAAGCTCCATAAAAAATAAATGAACTTTACTTATTTTCACATGTCTGACTTTTACATATGTTATTGAGGTAACTACTACAAAGTTATATTTCATCAGTCAGACAAATTTGACTGACCAAACATCCCTTAAGACAAAAATTGTTCGACTGGGAGTGCGAGCGCGTAAGCACTATGCATGCATTGAACAGCGAGTGAGATGTCCATAGCAACTCAGTTCCCCTTCTAAACTTACCATCTGCTCCACTCTACTGTGTGTGTGTATGTGCCTAGTACGTGTCACGTAGTATAGAGTTTAGATCCGTAAAGAGCACATGTTTTTTTTTTTTTGTTTATGCCGTGTATTTTTTTACCAGGGTTCGAAGGATATATATCAATTGATATATATCATGATATATATCCGATATATATCTGATATATATCAAACCATTTTTTGTGATATATATCAAAATTTATAGTATGTTGCATCTAAGTGATTTTACCGACGCGCTGCTGGCATATTCTATAGGGTTCTGCAATCAATAGTAATAGTGTAACGTAAAAGAGCCAAAATAATTTTCAATTCTATCATCTGCAAACATCCCTACTCCTTAAAAGTGAAGTGTAGTGTTCACAGAACACAATTACTCCTATCGGTAGTGTTTATCCTTTAGGAATGTCAACAGGCGATTTGACAGTTCTAGCTGACTAGAAAAAGACTATTTTGTTATTTGATTATAACTCGACTAAGTACAAATATTAGGATTTTTAAGATATTTTAATTTTCTTTCCCTAATATTTATAGACTTTGTTTTCTCAGAAAAAGATAGTTATTTTTAGTTGATTTTTGTGAACTATAAGATTTTATGTTTATTTTGTTAAATAAAAACTAAAAATATGTTGTTTTTATATTGTAATAAATTCATAATAATAAACTGTCATGTACCTGTGGAAATCGTATAGGTAGTAATAAGATAATAAAATGGCAGTCTTAAGAAATGGATATAAATATCGGATATATATCCGATTTTGGATATATATCGGATATATGTATATCATAAATATCCGATATTTTGATATTTATTACAAATATCGGATATTTTCATATTTATTACAAATATCGGATATTTTCGAACCCTGTTTTTTACTGATATTAAGTAATTTGTGATAGTGAAAAAACCATGGAAGACGGAAAATTGAAGTGTGTATGTGTACCTCAATAACACATGTAAAAGTCAGACATGTGAAAATAAGTAAAGTTCATTTATTTTTTATGGAGCTTTAAAGCGTCTGACAAAAGTTTTGGTCCATGAAAAGTGTCTGACACTTTATGTTACTAGTTTAGTATAATATTATACATAATATATATAAATATCAGCCATCAGAATTTAAGTAAAATAACTCTAATTTTTAGTTACCTTTCTCACCTGGTACCTGCCCAGGTGTCACTCGGCAAGTTCCACAAACACACAGTTATTCTAAGTACATGAGGCACTACTACGGACCTAAGGTTTCATCCATGTGAAAATAAGTTACGTCTGATCTCTCTGGGATCTTGGACTAACTGTACTGGGATCGATCCATCATCACTGACAGGACTATTGTTGCCAATAAGCCTGATATAGTGATGGTGGATCGATCAGTGCGGCGTGCAATGATTGTTGACATAACCATCCCGTATGATGAGAACCTCGTGAAAGCCGAGAAAGATAAATAAACCAAGTATCTTGACTTGGCTCACGAGGTTGTCGACATGTGGAAAGTGGATTCAGCAATCATTGTACCGATAGTCGTGACAGCCAATGGCTTAATAGCCGTGTCCTCCTGTTAACTAGCTTTTTGAGCCGTGTGCTCCTGACCGGCAAAATGCCGAGTCAATGGAGACTGAGTATTATTGCTCCAGTCTTCAAAGGCAAGGGCTCTAAAAGCAAGGGTATAAAGGTCATGTCCCACACCATGAAGATCTTTGTCGGACCAACCGATTATAGACTCCCGGATGCGTCAGGAGTGTGCTGTCTCGGAGTGTCAATATGGGTTTCGTCCAGGGTACGGAACCATGGATCCTATCTTCTCACTAAGGATCGCCATGGAGAGATAAATAAAATATAAATAAATAAATATATACGGACAAATCACACAGATTGAGCTAGCCCCAAAGTAAGTTCGAGACTTGTGTTATATTTATAATAGATAAGTACATATATTAGATACAACATCCAAGACCCAGGCCAATCAGGAAAAGATCGTTTTCCATCATGACCTGGCCGGGGATCGAACCCGGGGCCTCCACGTCGCAGGCAGGCGTGTTGACCGCTGCGCCACGGAGGTCGTCAGATACAGATCGAAGAACACGCCTCTGCATATGCTCTTTCTTGATATGCAAAAGGCCTTCGACTGTGTCCCTCGGGGGTTGATCTGGTGGGCACTGAGGTCCAAAGGGGTACCAGAAGCCTATGTTGACATAATTCGAGACATGTACCACAATTCCGATTCCGTTGTTAGGACCGCTGTTGGTGACACTAAACCCTTCCCCGTCACCGTCGGAGTCCACCAAGGTTCCGTCCTTAGTCCGTTTCTGTTCAGCTTGATATTAGATGTCTTTTTGGATAGCATCAGGGATTCACATGAGCAACCTCCATGGTTGCTTATGTATGCTGATGATATCGCGCTGGCGGACGCGGACAGGGATCGGTTGGTGCGGCGTGTGAATATGTGGAAGGACTCGCTCGAGAACGGCATGAATTCGACGCCCTGGTTACCGGAATTAAGCGGAAAGATATAGCCAAGATTCACCCAACTGGGTGAATTCGAGGTACCTATCCCTACCGCAGAAGCTATTCCAAAGTACCAAAAGGTGTTAAATAATGTAGCCGCCGGTAGTGTCAAACCCTTATGTGCAATATCACTCTTGATGTGTAAAGCAGGGGTCGATCCTAGCAAAGTGGTGAAATAAATCAAACGTATGCGTCAGGAGGCCGTTAGCTTAGGTACATGCCAAAAATCATGAGAGACGCGATCTTATGGGAGTCCATACTATCCGTTTTAGTGATGGAAAGCTACAAGGAGTGGCAAATCCAAAGGCTTTGCGATCATTACTGTAAACCTGAGATGTGGGTAGAGCCACTAACGGAAGGTTTGTGGGTAGTGACCCCTGATGATAACCATAATTAATATGTAAATACGGTCATATAAAGGAAGTAAATTATTTAAGCTACATATATCTACATGCATTAGCGTAAGTACAAGGGACCTAGTCTACTAAAGTCTAGGGTTTGATGATATAACGTCATCGCAATTGCAAAAACAACTACTTACATTACATAGGTAGTTAAAATTTATAGTATTAGGATGGCCGTTTATGGCCGGTATAGGGGCGCCGATAAAGTCATTGCCTAGAGCGCTCTGGACCTTTAATCCGCCACTGGGTCAATGGTTTAGCAATATGCTTCAAAATGATTCACATTAAGAGTAATAGTGTGTTACGCAATTAATGGTGGTCAGGTGCTGGACATTGTAGTTTATTTACTAATCTATTTAAAAACTATAAAGGCCCGTTTTTTCAACGTTAGGTAACGTTATCGGAAGAATATTTTTGAATTTTTGACAGATCATCCACACAAAAACTGTCAGATGTTAATATTATTACACGAATAAATATAAACTAGGCAACAAAAAATAAATTTTATTTTATTACTTTGATCTGGTTGTGTAATTCTGAACCGCCATGCTATAGAAAACTTAGAACAGGAAATAAATTATCTCAGTCACGTATAACTTTAAAGAGAAAATAATTTTTAATTTAAACAAACTTTGTACTTAATTATTTTAATGTATGTGTTTATTTTTATTTTTGAATTTTTGACAGATCATCCACACAAAAACTGTCAGATGTTAATAATATTACACGAATAAATATAAACTAGGTAACAAAAAATAAATTTTATTGTATTACTTTGATCTGGTTGTGTGATTCTGAACCGCCATGCTATAGAAAACTTAGAACAGGAAATAAATTATCTCAGTCACGTATAACTTTAAAGAGAAAATAATTTTTAATTTAAACAAACTTTGTACTTAATTATTTTAATGTATGTGTTTATTTTTATTTTTCAATTTTTGACAGATCATCCACACAAAAACTGTCAGATGTTAATAATATTACACGAATAAATATAAACTAGGTAACAAAAAATAAATTTTATTGTATTACTTTGATCTGGTTGTGTGATTCTGAACCGCCATGCTATAGAAAACTTAGAACAGGAAATAAATTATCTCAGTCACGTATAACTTTAAAGAGAAAATAATTTTTAATTTAAACAAACTTTGTACTTAATTATTTTAATGTATGTGTTTATTTAGACAAAAAATAAACTAGTTTCTGTACTTTTAGCCTGTCTGTTGTAAGAACACCTTGGTGTCTCTCTAATCAAAAACCCAATAATAGCCCGCAAATATTGCCGTGGTCCATTTGCCCTGAAAACTTTTGTCTGTTGAAGCAATATCTCGGTGGAAGCGCTCACCGTGCTCACTCACTGCCCCTAGATTTTGTTTTAAAGAATCTAGATGCGAGTGCAGAAAGAGCAACTTTAATGACATATTGCAACTATCCATTTCATTCCCTATAAGCATTTAACATTTGATTTATAAGGCTTTCATGCTGAGCCGGTCGTTTATTTCCCAAAAAGTTGTCCGTGACTTGAACAAACGCAACCAATCATTCTTTTCTTTAGTGATTAAGAATGAAATGAACAACCGATCTTTTATTAACTTCTTAACGTCTGGGCCAATAAAAATACCTTTTTTTAGTTTTGCATCACTCAAAGCACAAAATATTTGCTTCAGTAATTTAAAGCCTGAGTCGTTCATTGATTTCACCAAAATTTTGATAAACCCTAGTTTAATAAGCAAAGGCGGCAAAAGTACCTTTTTGGCTCTACTAATGGGTAATTTTTACTTTTTTTTACATGGATCATAAGAAGTTCTCAATGGCCAAGTTTTTCTAACATAATGTTAACCTCTTGCACGTCAATCCCACTCACATAAACAACAACAGTATTTCGAATACTCGGATAAAAGCAACCACTTTCAAATCAACACATATTGCCCATTGATGTTCACTATATTCTATTTTATCCAAGACATCGTAATATATAGGTAAGTTTCTTTAAAATGTACACCAAACGCAATTGAAAAAAAATGAAATTGGTTTCTATAGTGAAGAAGCACGGCTTACAAGCTAGTTTTAGGTGAATCTATAAAAAGCTTCCATTCATCTGCTGCATGCTGGTGATCCAATTTAGCTAATATATCAACAAAATCGTGGCAATAAACTATATCTTCATCTTTGAAATAGAAATCCACGGACGAATTATTTCGGTTACGGTATTCAGTAACGCAGACGTTGAGTTGCAGAAGATTCCATTACTTTAATCTTGAATCTAATAAATACCTACTTCAGATTTTTCCATAGGCAAGTCTAAGTCTCTAATAAATTCGTTGAGCTCAGATTGGCTTATTAAATGTGGTGATTTAAATGTACTTGTCACTTGGAAGTCCTCACCTTCATCATCAGAATCTGAAGTAGTTAGTACTTAAGTGTTTGACGTGATTTGGCGCCTTGGGTACTGAAAGATCTTCCGAATCGGTTTTGTTTCAGAAGACACCTCTGCCTAATTTACTAAGTGCTTAGATTTCTTAAATAAACCTTTGATATTCGTTAGACAAATATAGCAGTCACCCTTAGCCAGATCCTGAGATTATCGCCAAATCATAGGTTGACCAAAAGGCATCTTTGTTGCTTTCCCATTGAACCAGTTCGTCAAATTACTATGGCATGAGTAACAAAACTTATGTGGTAAACAACATTTATCTAAGTTGTGAATGTCTAAACCTAAATAAGCACGATAACACTTCGTAATTAACGGTGTGTTTTTGACTCTTTGGAGAATACAGTATGTTAACTAACAGAGGGCGTTCCCGTTAACCCGAAATAGTATAGCATACATACATGCTGAAAAAAATATTTCCATTCGAAAACAAAATGTTTTAAAAAAAATTTCCAATAAGAAAATATTCAATAAAAATTTTAAATTGACATGTAAAACAAACACACTGTACACGAGAACATGAAAGACGGCAACGTCGCAATTTATTTATACATGACGACTACTATTTTGATTTAAAACAGGAGGTTTCAAATTTATTTCCAATTAGAATTCCAATTAGAATCGGATTTTTTTATGCTTATTTTTCTATGCTGATATTTTTATTTTAATCTATTAATGATATATATTAACGAGTTTAAGGGAACGCCCTCTGTTATTTAACATACTGTATAATCCGCAAACTAAGCAAAATAAATCCATAGAATTAAGACAAAAGCGAGGCATGGTGATTTTTGATGAGCGAGTGATATTGTTCGTATGTAAAAAAAAATTGAACTAAATAGATCAAACTTTAATAGTTTTTGTCTGCTTTTATTTACGTGATTGAAATAAATTATTAGTTTTCTGATATTAGATGCCAAAATCAAAATCAAAAGTCATTTATTCAAATTAGGCTGAGAATCAGCACTTTTTGAATGTCAATATTATATCAGACAATCCCGAAAAAGAAGTGGCGGAACAAACTACCCAGCAGCACAGCATTTCATTAATAAAAACACATGACTTTATACAATACTATGTATATAGTAATGAACACAACAACAATGAAATTATTTAGCCTATGCCTACTAGTCACGCCAAAATATCAGCAAAGCAGAAAATAAGAAGATAAAATATAATTAAAACGGAAATGTAAACAAGTAAAAACTTATTAGCTAAATAAAAACCCCAGGTATAAAGGGCGTGACAGCTCATATATTTATGCATTGTAAAAAAAAGACAATTATATGAACTCATATAACGTGTCAATAAGCTAATTCTGGAGAAATAACATAAACATTGTCTTGAATTAATCAATGCCTGATTATCTCAAGACAATGTTAAAATACGATATGAATTTATCCCGGATAATTTTGAGTGTTGCCTAGATTTATAATCTGATAGTTCAATATATACTACAGAAACACATTTAATCTAACGAATGTTACCCTAGCCAAATCTTTTAAATGGAATCTTTGTTTAGGAATCCAAACATTCAATAGACATTATGAATTTCTACCGTCTTACCGTAGCACGTAGATTTTCTTGCGTAAGTAGCGTTGTATCACTTTTTTGGCGTTTTGAGACGTGATTGTTATAAAAAGCATATTCCAAAAATTCAAAAGTCTATTTAGGGCATTGTAGTAAGTTTTTTTTCGGTATTCCAGATACTGCAACGATTTAGAAAACGCTTTCTCCTTGTCGAACTTCGTGAATATTATGTTGAGTTCGGTCAATATCTGCTGCGTGGTGTTCGTAATTGTGGTCAGTATTTCAGCACGCATTTGATTGATAGTGAACCTAGAAATAGGAAATTGTTACCAACCGTGGTAAAGCATTTGCACGCTTCGCCAAAAAAGTTTTGGCAGACGCTCAGCATAGTGATGTGCGGTATAACACAGGGATATTGACGCCATACTGTAAAAGGACAAAGCTTCCATTATTTTTTCTGTTTATTTTACATATTTGTGTAAACAATTTGACCAATTTTGTAAAAATCTCACCGCAAGTAAGTGAGCTGTCACCTGTCGGCCCATTAAAAAAACTCACTGTGGAAAGTGAAGTTTGATCAATAGTGTCAGTCCCTAGCATCAGGTGAAATGACAACTCACTACCCACACCCACGTAGTCAAGGTGACATTTTTACACAATGGATCGGCTGATGCGATCATCAATGTCTAATTGACAGCTCTATTCTCCTAAATTTTTACGGCGACATTTTTACAAAATAGATCAACTGTCATTCCAACTTGCTATGCTAACGTTTGACAGTTCACTTCACCTAGTCATAAAGATTATATTTTTTTTATATTTATGATTATAAACTAGTGCTTGACTTCAATCCCGCCTGATCTTGAGCAGTGATGCGATCATTGATAGTAAAGCGCGCTAGTTTATTAATAGCCTATTCACTCAAAAAAACTGAGTGAAGACATTTTTACATAATTGATCAGTTGTCATTGCACCTGATACCTACTAACTATTAACACTGCTCACAATACACTTCACGTAAATTTTCACACTGAGTTTTTTACAGAACAGCACTGCGTCCTTGAAGGAAATTTCTAATTACTCTACCTTTATGCTCTACTATCTGCATGTGTTTTGTATGTACATGTAGAATTATAATTTTATGACTAATAAATTAAACGTTTTTAGCTTCTAGAACCGCTTTTGGAAATCAGTAACAAACTATTTTTGGGCTCAGCTCTAATTCAAATCGGAATGCTGTGTTGGTACGCCGACGACATTTTTCATGCGGTTAGTGATCTCTTTAAATTTTTTTATGAAATAAACTTTTGGTCATTCTGTGTTCCATTTCTTTTTGTTGTAAATATTATGACCAAGATAGATGTTTTGAAATGTTTAATGCAAACTTAAAGAAAAACTTTAGTGCAAAGAATCACTTGAAGATGAATTCATAAGATTGGTTCTTTGAATTTGTGAGATTAAATTTTAAATTCTTGAATTCTGCGACCCTTGTATAATTGGAGATGAATGAAGCCACGTATGTCTGATTAATGTTAATTTCCCTTCGTGATAATGTTAGTTACGAAACCACATGACGTTTGTAAAAAATTAGTCTCGATAACAACAGATTACGATTATACAGGATATCATTGAAATTGCATCTGTCGTCGCATTCTGAAGGGTAAAAGAAGTACCTACTCGTAGCTGTGTCTAACCTGTTCCCAATTATGTTGGGGTTGTCTTTCAGTACAATCACATAAAGCTAAATATGAGTATTTTATATGGAGCGACTATCTACCTGACTACTACCACCTAGACTCAGTTACTGAGTAATACGAAATTCCTTAGGCTGATCAGACATTCTGGCTTCTGACTACCCATAATGACTGTCAAAGATCCGGAAAGGAATGTATCTACTCGTAACGAGGGATACAATAGAACCGACTCTAAAATAGCTATTAAACCAAGTATTCTATGCATTTTCATTTGGTTAGTTCATAGAAGCTTTGTAATAAAGCAGCTGTAATTCTTAATGTACATATGTTATAGTTGTTTTCATTCAAATAGTTTCAACTGCATTTCTCTCATCCTCATCATGAAAACAATGCCAACGCGGTTGGTGCAGTGAATGAGCGATTGACTAATGCGCTGCGTGTCGCGGGTTCGATTCCCACACGAAGCAAATATGTGTATGCCCTACAGATAGTTGTTCCAAGTCTGGCTGTGTATGTGAGTTTAAATGTTTGTAAACGCACCCGGGAAAGAGAAGTAATTCCCAGTGAGGGGTAACGTTTAAAAAAAATGCCAATAATCACGATTAACATGACGTATTTCGTATAGAACGCCGACGTGGCTGTCGCGGCGTACAATAGTGTTTGGTACCGTACTAATCCCCGGTGTCGCCGCGCCCTGCTTTTCCTTATACAGAGGTCAGTAGTATTCAATATAATAAAAAAATAATTCGACGTCAAATTATCCATTGAAATAATGTTAAGTAATTACCAAAATTAATCAAGCATGCGTATTTAGCTACCTCTACATGCTTGTTATCTTTTCAGTTGTTTGTATACAGGACTAGAAAGAGCCGTTTTGTATTGTTTAGTAACTTTTGTTCTAATAGGGTAGGTGAATAAAAAAACTAATTATTCCGTCAGTCAGATTTTAAAAAAATACTAGTCACGTATTTTTTCTTTTTTCATATAAACAAAAAATGAAGACGACACAGTGCGTTGAAAACTCGTGTGACGTCACTGCATGCTACACTTTTTAACGAGCAGTGACGTCACCAGCCACCACTCCTGATCTTTGATGCCATTTATATTTGTCAATTTTTATTGATTTGATAAAACAAAATATCCAATATTTTTCTATAATCCATACTAATATTATAAATACGAAAGTAACTCTGTCTGTCTGTCGGTCTGTTTGTCTGTCTGTCTGTTACGCTTTCCCGCTTAAACCTCTAAACCGATTTTGATGGAACTTGGCACAGACAATCTTTAGACCCTGAGAAAGAACATAGGCTACCTTTTATCCCGGAAAAATTTGATTTCCCGAGGGCAATCTAAAAAGCCCGATACATATCTTATACAATATGTTATATTAATTAATATAATATAATATAATATAATATAATATAATATAATATAATATAATATAATATAATATAATATAATATAATATATAATATAATATAATATATAATATAATATAATATAATATAATATAATATAATATAATATAATATAATATAATATAATATAATATAATATAATATAATATAATATAATATAATATAATATAATATAATATATATAATATAATATAATATAATATAATATAATATAATATAATATAATATAATATAATATAATATAATATATAATATAATATAATATAAATATAATATAATGTAATGTAATATAATATACTATTATTATAATATAATATTATTATATTATATATATCTTATGTATGTTCATAAAAATATCTCGAATTTTAAGAAAATAAACGATATTCATAATGTAAATTAAATACCAGGAACAAACACAATCTTGCTGTGCATCACACTCGTCTCCACAGAGTAGGCGACTCGTTCATGGGTCAATGTATACACTTTTACAACAAGCTTCCCATGAAAGGCCAAACTTTGCAAAAAGGCGTATTACAAAATCACAGATTATTTAGAAGACAAAAAAGCTTGGGACTGGGCTGCTCGCTCTGTTAAGCATTGTTATTAAGCAATATGGGTAATTATAAGGTAAATTATTGTAAACATTTTCATTTTTAATGTCTAGACTTGAAAAAAGACGATGATCCCTGAGTTTGTTTCGGCTATTTCTTCTCAGAGGTAGTCAGTTAGGAAATGCCGGCTTCATCTAGTCTTCTATAAAATGACGGACTAATTAGAATACATTTTTTTTTAACCAGGAAACATTCCTATTACTGCTGCTGTAATTACTAACCTAATTTAAACTATAGACGATTTTTTGTTAGAATTTTCTTGTCTAAATCATTTGAACAATTGTTTCAGAGCACAAAAACCAATTGCCTTCACAGCAATGGGTTTTACTAATATAAGTCTTGTAACGTATTCAGCGGTAAGTTCCTGTTTTATGGCATTCTGAAATGGCCATGTCTATGAACTAAGTAAATGAAATTCTCTCAGAAGCTTTAATCTAGAATTTTAAGACCCAACTTGCAAAAATTAAACATTCCTAACGCATAAAAATGGTGCTAGAAATGGAGCCTTATAAACATTATTTTCCCATCCATCTCTCTGAAGCGTTTCACATGCACCTGCGAAAGGCTGTAAGTACTTAAAGTAGCTTATGACAGCGTCTAAGTTACAACTTAATTTCCATGTTAGACCGGCAACTTATAAATCTGCTGCCAGCATCACTACGTTCGTTTGTGTTGCCAGTACAATGTGTCCAGCAACACGGAAACAAGTTGATGAAACAATGTTGCTACATAACTGATTACAATGTATGGTTTTATATAGATAGAGCTTTATAATACCCATTAGGTGTATGATTGTGGACATCATACTGGCAGCTGACACTAACCTGTTCTATGCAGATATCATCGTCGATTGAAAAAAATACATCTGGTAATAAATAAATGTCAAACAGATAAAATTCGTTTCAAAGTTTAACGAAATATAATCCTATCAAACATATCGTTTACAATTTATTAATAGGTATTATTTTGTTAACTGAAACATAAGAACAACGGTTAACACTTATTAACAAAGCCGTCGGCCATTTAAAATACATATTATAAAAAGTAAGTAAAAATAGTGAGATTATAGTTATTAAGTTCTTAATCAAATGGTGTTTTTATTTCAGATTCTTACAAGATCTTACTCGTACTTCGCGTTATTGTACACGATGTACAGCGAAAATTAAACTCTACTTAATAAAGCTAACATTTAAAATTACCACATAATGTAGATAAAGTAGTATCAGTAGATGGCGTATTGAATTATCGGATAGATATTACTGTAACCTCCTTTAAAATACATACAATTAAACATAGAGGAGACAAATTACTTGGCTTTGTCAAGTGGTTGTGCCAAGGAGGTATTGTATTAGATAGACTTTTTATGGTTGATCTCAGAAAAAAATAAACTGACAGAAGAATAATTGTGGTGTAATTTTCCGATATTTAATGGAAATCAGAGATTCTAAAGAAGAAGTAGCTAATGCAAAGATTAGTAGTACTCAAGTAGTAGATTAAAGTCAGCACGCACAAATAATAAGGTAAAAAAATAAGGTCCTTATGTCAGAAAACAATAAGACGGCAATTATTTATCTGTCCAACTCCCTGCTGTGGAACGATAACACGACATAAGATGGCTTTCGCTACACTGCTCTGATAAAATGCCACGAATAGACAAACGACTCAAGTCGCAGACATCATTGAAAACTAATTCTATTGAAAATCAACCACTGCCATACCTACCAGGATTCGAAAATAAAGCCACATCAAGTAGATCTCCTAAAGTAATTCATAAATTTGATCACGGATACTATAAAAATAATGACCAAAATCCTGCAAAAGCTGCTGACCAAGATACCACTAACAAATATCACTTTCAAAGAAGGGCGTACTCGGGACCAAAATTGAGCCACCACGGACAATTTGCTACCCGATCATTGAGTTATAATGTGGTAAAAAATAAATCATCACTCCAAGTTTGCAAGTCGAAATACCAAATAGATTGTTTTTCTAATCCAACTGGTGGGAAGCACTCAAAATGTTCATCTAAGATGTATGCAAAGCTGGAATCGGTAAAAAATACCTTTATACTATTCTATTAACATGTGAAAAATTCTACTATATCCTCCTAACCTACTAACCTGATTTTGGAACAATATGTATACTATGATAGCTGATATTAATAAGATCTTTAATAACATTTATCATTTGTAGACTAGTGAAAATGACATTAATGTCAATACTGAAGAATGCATACACTTACCAAAACTCCAACCAATTGAAGCGGATTTCTTACGCCTGGTATCGGAAGATGACATCAACGAACTACAAAAAATAATAGAAGGTTACCCAAACCTCAATGTAAACTGCACGAATTTTCAGGTTAAAGACCCAATTACTTTCATTCCAGTTCAGTTATGCGTGAATATTCAATAAAGATAACACCTTTTTTCAGGGTGTGTCGGCGCTACAAATAGCTGTGCAAAACAGATCTCAAGCGATGGTGGAATTTCTCTTAAAGCTTCCGAATCTGGAAGTTGGTGACTGTGTGTTGCAAGCCGTCCGATATAACAATATTAAAATATTGGGTGAAGATAACCTCGTTCTTGCTTTCACTTGCCATTTATAAACATTATGGTATTTTAAAGTAGGTTGAATATCTTTACAGAGTTGTTGTTGGAAGCTCAGTGTAAGATCTCGCCAGGTTTGGAGTTTGCGGGGGCTACGCACTCAGCAGACTTTCCCGCACATGTCAAGCCGCTAGTTCTGGCAGCTCAGATGGGACACTATGAGATTGTCTCACTCCTGATAGATAGGGGGCACACCATCACCCGTCCTCATTTAGCTAACTGTTTGTGTGCTCGTTGCAGGTGAGATTTTGGAACAATTACATATACGCGTGATCCTTATTTAAATAAAAGTTCAATTTTGTTATTCAGTCAATGCGTAAATAGTAAAAGTTTAGCCATATCAGCAGTTGGGCTGGTAAAGCGGACCCCAGACTCCAAAGCTGTGATGATGATGATGAGTCAATGCGTAAATACATATAAATTTGAATAATGCCACAGAAATGTTCAATTTATCTCCGATGTTCTAAATTATGCTAATTATTTTTAAATTTGTGAAATTGTGAGCCTATTTCGATCGATTGTAGGTAATATCAAATGCAGAGCTATAGAATTTAAAAAAAAATGTTAATGAAACTAAAAAAACAGAAATCATTTAATTCAGACAAAAATGTCCATAGGAAAGACAAGGTTGTTAGCAACGGGAATTATTAATGAGATTAGGTAAACCAATTTAAAATCGATTTCAAATGCTGTAAGCTACGAGAGTTAACAATATTACATATATTTACATTACAAAAAAATATTGACATTTCCTTTTTACCCGACTACGGCAAAGCAAAAGGAGGGTTATGATTTTGACAGGCTATGTATGTATGTATGTATGTATGTATGTATGTATGTATGTTCATCTGTTCCCTCGTAACTTCTAAACTAATTATCAGAATTCGACAAATGGCATATCATTAGAAGCGTCTTAATTGTCCGCTGGTTATAGGCTGTATGGGGTTTCACAAAATCGCATGTGGCGCCCTCTAGCGGACAAAACATACAGAGTAAAAAAATAAAGTTAAGATAAATATGCCGTGTTTGGTATCATTTGAAAGCGCTTTACTTGTACATTTTGAATATATATATATTACTAGCATTTTCTTGTGACTTTACCTGTATGCATTGGCTGATTGCATATAATTCACATCTTTTTTAGTTCATCAATTTAACTTTTGTTGATATTATGCGCCACAAATACACTTTAACACCAAAATAGTACAAATAAATAAAAAGTTAAAAAACTAAAACCCAACTACGACAAAAAAACGACGCTGAAAAAGTATAAAACAAGATTTTCAGAATACTGAAATGAACAAAGTTGCTAATGTAGTTGCAAGTAAACGGACACAGTAGACTCTACCAAGATGCCTTCGTTGTAAATTGACAATAATGTCATAGAACACTATTCTGAAGTATGCAATATTCACTATGTAGAGATAAATTTTCATGTTTGGAAAGGCGTAGTCACACGTTAAATATACCTACCTACCGTAGCAGCTTGACAACGTGTGACTGCGGTTTTCCAAACATGAAAATTTATCTCTACATAGTGAATATTGCATACTTCAGAATAGTGTTGTATGACATTATTGTCAATTTACAACGAAGGCATCTTGGTAGAGTCTACTGTGTCCGTTTACTTGCAACTACATTAGCAACTTTGTTCACTTCAGTATTCTGAAAATCTTGTTTTATACTTTTTCAGCGTCGTTTTTTTGTCGTAGTTGGGTTTTAGTTTTTTAACTTTTTTTATATTGCATAAATGAATTATTGTTTCCAATAAAGACACGATTAAATTTGAATAGTGCTACAAGATACAAGACAACATTTACGAAGCCCACGCGGGTCTGCCTTTTCTTAACCTAATTTTGTTTTACTGTCTTAGCAACGTTATTTATTCAAATGCATTCTTTTTTTTAAAGAAATTGTTCTATGAACAATGATCCACTGTACGAGGGCAGCTTCCGCCTATCAGTATATCGAGCCATCGCGTCCCCAGCATACATGGTGCACTTCACATCGGACCCTATCCTCACCGCGTTCTGCCTGGCTGCAGAACTGGCAGACAATGCTGCCACCTACAGGCATTTAGCCGCAGCTTATCTACAGGTTGCTGATGACATCAGCTCGTTCGCCGTTGACCTCCTAGGTGGGTTTTAAAAACGAGCTATCACGATATCCCATCCGATCTCATCTGTCATTGTGCAACTAAAAAGAGGATAATCAGTTACTTTTGAGATGATATTATTCATATCACCATATCAAATATTTTTGCTACTAAATAAAAGAAGATATTGCATATAAAACGGAACGAGCATAGCAAGTCTCAATTTGAAAGGTCAACAGGAAGTTATCTAAAATGATATTTCATAGAAAGTCGAGAAAGTCACGATGATCTATGTTCTAATCGTAACCGTTTTGTATAGGATGCTGTCGTACTTCAGAAGAAGTTGAATTTGTGCTGAAACAGACTTCGGGTGGCAAAGGACGCAGGCACTTCGTGTTGCCGAGGTTGCTAATGGCTGTCGACTACAGACAGAAGGAATTTGTCGCTCATCCTAACACTCAAACGGTATATATTATTACAATTAATTGCATACACCACAAAACCGTCATTAATTCAAACAGACCATTTATTAATCATCAAACAGATTCAGTAAAAAAGAAGCTAATAGGATGAGAAGTATATCGATTAATTTTGAAATTAATTAAGCAACATTAAGTTAACCTCAAAGTCCTACAAGTTGGAACAATAGCCTAATGAAAGTTGCTGGAGTCCACTGACTGTATGGTGACGTTTTGGACCTACGTCCAGCAAAAGATGACTTTGAATCAATTCTAACATTGATATCCAATCCTCAGGTACTGGAGTCGTACTGGCTTGGCAATTGGCACAGTTGGAGAACCAAACCAGTAGCGTTTAAAGCTTTCACAGTTCTGAGCCGAGTGCTCATAACACCATTTATTCTCATTGTTTGCATGGTGAGCATGATCATTCAATTTCGTTTTTATTCATAGTCACCTCCTGAACGTATGTAGGTCTACATAACATCGTAGGAATTTCTATTTCATGAAGTAATTTTTATTTATCGCTAGTTACCTTTGGTATAACTTCCATGTAACAGGGAGCAAGTCTATAGCCATTTTGTAACCAAGCAGAAATGCAGTCCCACTCCGGGCTATTTCTTACTGAGAATTTCCGAATTAAAACTCTAAAATCCCAACAGCTCAGCAATTGTAATTAAAATAACGGGACAGTCTCAATCTCAACAATGGCATTCAATGAGAGTCCTTGTATAATGAGTGTATTCGTAGCTAGCGCCTCAACATCACCTTGTAACCCACTGGAAGATCCCATTGAACAAACTGATCACACACGTCTCCGCTTACTTCGTGTTTCTTGCCCTGATCTTCTACATTTCTTATCAAGATAAATTGAGTCAGAAGCGAGGACCTCCAAACACAGGTACAAAATTTACTTTCTAATGACGCTGATGAGATGCTTTGTCAAGATTATCACAATTAATTGCACACGATATCCCTGTGAGCTTGATAACGTATCATTATAATGTACTTGCTGTACAGTTAAATTGCTGTTTAACACATTACTTGTGGTTATATTATTTCTTTATTTGTTAGTAACCTTAATACTGGTTACCTTGTATTTGCATTAAATGCTCAGTCATCTACTTCGCCTGTAGACTTTCCATAAAGATCTTTAAATGAAACGGTTTATTATAAATAGTAATATTAAAAAACTAATTAACGTGGTTGACGATCCATGTTCATTTAGATCAATATTTAAGTCATCCACGTAATCCTTTCGGTGAGTTAGGTGCGGAGGCACCCTTGATACTGTATGTCTGTGGTTACTCCTGGTCGGCTGTACGGATGTGCCTGATGCAAGGTCCCCGTCGATACTTCAGCAAGATGTGGAACTGGACCGAGATCATTATGCTCACGTTATTCGGACTTACTTTCATCTTCTGGATCCTTGCTGCCATTGATGTTGCTGTAAATGATGAAGAGTTCGCAGGTATATACATATAAGTGTGCTTAGTCTACTATATAAACTATGAGAAAGGTTTCTTGAAGCATAAAAATATTTCAGAATAACAAATGCGACTTATTTTCCTCTACCTACATTTTATAGGAGAACATGCCTAAGAGCATTATATGAATTAGTGAAACTATTGCTTTAACGCCTAGTTAGCGTCATTACTTTAACCACTAGATGACAAAACACCACAAGTAGATATCGTTGGCACTTCTTTTCTAGCCTTAAGTTAGCAAATAGTTAGGCACATATTACTTATCTACTAGACTTCGCAGAATTTACAGCGTACAATGTATGTAACATCTAATTTGCAGTAGAACATTGAATCTGACCTTTACAATTTACAGAACGCAAATATTGGAACCAGCACGACCCAACTCTATTAGCCGAGGGCACGTTTTGCCTGGCCACTATATTCGCTTTCTTCAGACTTATGTTCCTATGCCAGTTGAACTACCATTTAGGGCCGCTGCAGGTATGCTGATTTTACATTTAAATGCCGCATTGATTCTATGTAAGAATGCCCTCGTTAGAAAATGTTGCAAACATGCCTTTATTCAAATTAGATCTCCTTCTTTGGGTTTACTGTTTCAAGAGCCTTCTCCATGAAAACTTGTAACATTGTACAAGTTATGTTAGTTCTAGTTTGAGCGGCATCGTTACTTGGGAGCAATCGATACGCACTTGAGCTGCTCACCACATAAACGGTTATTTTACAGGTGTCGTTAGGGAAAATGACTATCGACATTTACAAGTATATCTTAATATTTGCAATTATTATAAGCGCTTTTACCGCTGGACTCGCGCGGTTCTACCAATACTACGACGGAATGGTGTACGAAGACGAATTCGGCATGAAGACTGTTCAGGTAATCAAGGAAAGCTAATTGCCCTTAAATCCCTAACACTTTTTAAAAACACGTTCTCCATATTACGAAAAAGGATTTTGTTTATACCACCTAGATTTTGAATTATGAACATAACCGTTATAAAAACGCAGCTATCATTTTTGTATAAAGAATATACAAAAGTAACAGCTTAGTTCGGTGCTAAATTGAAACTTCCGTATTAAGAACTTTGGCTAAATCTAAATAAAGTTCGAAATTCAAATACTGACGTCAAATTTTTAAAACTAAAGTTATATTTCGTTTTGTAATAATAAGGATATTATAGTTTTAAATATTTTTAGTTTGTTACTGTCAAATTAAACTTAACTTGCGGAGACAGTAACGGGGTTTAATAGTCGTTCCAGTCTTCCACACATGTCTTTTGAGACAGAAGTTAACAGAGTAGGTTAATATCGAATAAAATTGTTCATAGCGTAAGTAACTACTTATAAAGTAGCGAGACAGTTAAACTTTACGGGATTTTTATTTAAAAATGTTTGAATGTTCATGCATTTTATTCGTATTTCTAAGGTTAAGGTTCAGTATCTCTGGCCTGATGATATCGTAGAATAAGGCATTGGCATTATAGCGGAAGTTATGACCTCTACTACGTCGTAGATTCAAGTTTAAAGTTCACCCGATTTACTACTTAAGCTGCACTAACCTGTCTCCCATTTTACGTTTGTGGGCTATTAACTACGTACATAACTGACATTAGCGATGCGTCCATAAACCCAGTAGTGCCCAAGTCTCCTCTATCGTAAAAGCTTTCGTACTCGATCATTAGTCCACATTGTCTAACACTTATTTCACGGATCATTGCAACTTACAAAGAAATGTTTACTGTTACTTTGCATTAGTTGTTGAACAAAAACCGGATGATCTGCCTATATAAAACGTTGACTTTGGTTCCCATGATTCAAGAGGTGCTTTTGTTATCAAAATTAACTGTTTTGCATCAAATTAATGAATAATTATGTCGCATTGAACCTGTAATGTTATGTACATATTCAGATATACTTACACTTATTATTTATACTCATATTCATACTTATATATGTATCATTCATTTCCACGGTCCATAATATGCTTTCCATTATTATGAGGCTCTGTTTTGATCATATTCCACTACACCAGGACTCATTTTTCTGTTTACAGACTCAGTCCTCAACTTTACGCCTAAGTTTCGGCGACTTAGTGACCCCTTAGCATAGGAAGCCGTACCTATGCAGGACTGTATCACTTTTTTCTATCAAACACTGCACTTTTTAATTTAATACCATTTATATTTACATTGTTACAGAACATTTTCATTATTTTGACATTTTTTGACAACATTGTTGATGATGTATCTATGACAACCTTCTCATCAAAATTCTTGTTGGTCTGCTATTTTTATTTCATAATTGTTATTCGAACTCTGTTATGGTGAAATTATTTACCGTTCCTCGTCCATATTTTCGAATATTTTAAATTTCGACCTCCAACCGTTCTGCGAGGTTTCTTTAGGAATCATCGCAGAGCAGTGGTCAGTCGAGCTCTGGCTTCCAAACAAGCCTCTTAAAAGTAGGTCTCCAGTAAACGTTGCCTTGAGAGCCCTTCTAGGGTTTTTCCTGCTGTGCCAGTCTCTATATAACTGGTGCGCCTGGAGCTGCCTGGCCCTTTGCCGCCGGTCCGCCAGGGTCGCTCGTCTGTTGCTGTCGCCGGTCCGCCAGGGCCGCTTCTCCGTAACTGCCGCCGGTCCACCAGGGGCCGCCCTTCACCATCACCCATCAATCATTCATCTACATTATTCATTTTTATACTTCCATCTTGTCTTTTCTGTATACTTAATAAATACTGTCTCCCTCTAAAGTCTTTTTCTTGTCGTTATACGACAGTTTCCAAAGACTGCAGCGAAAAGCGGCTCCCGCGGCAGAGGTCCGGCTACAGCAGCGGCGCCGCCATCAGAGGCGGTGGCGCCGCCAACAGAGACAGTACCAGGCAGCAAAAATACAGCAGGACCGGCCCCTGCAACGGAGAGCCGGCAGCAGCACGATAGGAGGGTCCCCTCTCCGCGAGGGAGAGGGTAACCCTAGGAGGGCTCTGCAGAGATAAAACACTATAAATATACTAGTAAACACATGTAAGCACCAGGCCGCGACTCAAGCTGAACTCAAAAACCGACAACGTTCTGCGAGGGCTTCCTAAGAAACCTCGCAGAACAGCATTCCACAAAATTTTGAATATTTGAATATTTAAAAGTAATATAAAATACCGTAAAGGAGTTCGGCATAACAAATCCGATAGAAAGATAGCGGGCAGTTAAGAATTTAGAAGAAAAAGGGTTGTCATAGAGACATAATCAACAATGTTGTCAAAAAATGTCAAAATAATGAAAATGTTCTGTAACAATGTAAATATAAATGGTATTAAATTAAAAAGTGCAGTGTTTGATAGGAAAAAGTGATACAGTCCTGCATAGGTACGGCTTCCTACGCTAAGGGGTCAATAAGTCGCCGAAACTTAGGCGTAAAGTTGAGGACTGAGCCTGTAAACAGAAAAATGAGTCCTGGTGTAGTGGAATATGATCAAAACAGAGCCTCATAATAATGGAAAGCATATTATGGACCGTGGAAATGAATGATACATATATAAGTATGAATATGAGTATAAATAATAAGTGTAAGTATATCTGAATATGTACATAACATTACATTTGAAACTGTCGTATAACGACAAGAAAAAGACTTTAGAGGGAGA
The DNA here is from genome assembly GCA_017933935.1 of Sesamia nonagrioides. NCBI lineage: Eukaryota > Metazoa > Arthropoda > Insecta > Lepidoptera > Noctuidae > Sesamia > Sesamia nonagrioides. Next base: position 163,306 of record JADWQK010000122.1, read on the forward strand.
CAGTATTTATTAAGTATACAGAAAAGACAAGATGGAAGTATAAAAATGAATAATGTAGATGAATGATTGATGGGTGATGGTGAAGGGCGGCCCCTGGTGGACCGGCGGCAGCTACGGAGAGGGACTGCCCCGGCGTCACAAGGCCGGCAGCAGTCGAGGGCTCCGGCGGCAAAGGGGCCAGGCAGCTCCAGGCGCACCAGTTATATAGAGACTGGCACAGCAGGAAACACCCTAGAAGGGCTCTCGAGGCAGCGTTTACTGGAGACCTACTTTTAAGAGGCTTGTTTGGAAGCCAGAGCTCGACTGACCACTACTCTGCGATGATTCCTAAAGAAACCTCGCAGAACGGTTGGAGGTCGAAATTTAAAATATTCGAAAATATGGACGAGGAACGGTAAATAATTCTACCATAAAAGAGTTCGAATAACAATTATGAAATAAAAATAGCAGACCAACAAGAATTTTGATGAGAAGGTTGTCATAGATACATCATCAACAATGTTGTCAAAAAATGTCAAAATAATGAAAATGTTCTGTAACAATGTAAATATAAATGGTAATAAATTAAAAAGTGCAGTGTTTGATAGGAAAAAGTGATACAGTCCTGCATAGGTACGGCTTCCTACGCTAAGGGGTCAATAAGTCGCCGAAACTTAGGCGTAAAGTTGAGGACTGAGTCTGTAAACAGAAAAATGAGTCCTGGTGTAGTGGAATATGATCAAAACAGAGCCTCATAATAATGGAAAGCATATTATGGACCGTGGAAATTAATGATACATATATAAGTATGAATATGAGTATAAATAATAAGTGTAAGTATATCTGAATATGTACATAACATTACATTTTCCCCCCCACTGCCGCCGGTCCACCAGGGGCCGCCCTTCACCATCACCCATCAATCATTCATCTACATTATTCATTTTTATACTTCCATCTTGTCTTTTCTGTATACTTAATAAATACTGTCTCCCTCTAAAGTCTTTTTCTTGTCGTTATACGACAGTTTGGCGCCCAACTGAAATTTCCTGCACCCCCTTAACTTCCTAAATTCAAAAGAAACACTTCGTCTAGTGTCGTACATTCTCAGCTCTTTGGTTAAATATTTTGGCTATTCTATCCCTTTCATTTTCTCTTAACACACACATAACTCATTCACTCATTTATACTTACTACACCTAACTTAATTTTCTTTTTTTTCCCTAACAGGAAAACAAGGTATACTTTTACATACTTAACTATCTTTTTTTAACTTACACTTAAATATGTCTCGTCCAATCAAATTTGAACTCTTAAATAAAAACGAGCTTGAATATGAAGTTACAATTAGACTGGAGGAACCAGCAAAAACAGTTATATTGTTAAAGAAGCAGATACTTCTGCTAGCTCCTTCTACACCATCGGAAGATATTAATAACTTCGAAACTTTCGATTCTTTGAAAAACGATTCTTATTAATGTCAATTACTTTCTCTACTAATTATTTATGTAAATATTACTTCTTTTGTTTACAGCTGCACATTCTATTTATTTTTTATTTTAATTATATATTAACATCACTCACTACACAAACATTACATTACATTTGCTCGACCCTACTCTTCAGTCTCACTCTTTTACCGTATGGAGCGGATTGCAACTCATTAAATAAGCCTATGCAGGAGCGGTTGGTTACTCCTAAAATAAGCCTAAACCAAATGCTAACTCTTTCGCTCTTCTAGGAGCTTAAATTTCTACTTACTTTATCTAATGTTTCCTTTTTTTTCCTTCCAGTCTGGAGCGGCTGACAACTCCAAAAATAAGCCTTGTCGTCATTCTAAAACACACTTCTATGAGTGGCAGTCATCAACTGTGAACTCCACCCATGCCTGTATGAAGAAGATTGCTTGAAAGAGATAGGTGGTACGAATGGGTGAATGGAGATGGATGAATGTGTGAAGTGTTGTTTTACAGTCCCTACTTGAAATCTTATTAGAAAATTTTCTACAGTTGAAAATTTTTCCAGGGTCGGGGGGGAAATGTAATGTTATGTACATATTCAGATATACTTACACTTATTATTTATACTCATATTCATACTTATATATGTATCATTCATTTCCACGGTCCATAATATGCATTCCATTATTATGAGGCTCTGTTTTGATCATATTCCACTACACCAGGACTCATTTTTCTGTTTACAGACTCAGTCCTCAACTTTAAGCCTAAGTTTCGGCGACTTATTGACCCCTTAGCGTAGGAAGCCGTACCTATGCAGGACTGTATCACTTTTTCCTATCAAACACTGCACTTTTTAATTTAATACCATTTATATTTACATTGTTACAGAACATTTTCATTATTTTGACTTTTTTTTGACAACATTGTTGATGATGTATCTATGACAACCTTCTCATCAAAATTCTTGTTGGTCTGCTATTTTTATTTCATAATTATTATTCGAACTCTTTTATGGTAAAATTATTTACCGTTCCTCGTCCATATTTTCGAATATTTTAAATTTCGACCTCCAACCGTTCTGCGAGGTTTCTTTAGGAATCATCGCAGAGCAGTGGTCAGTCGAGCTCTGGCTTCCAAACAAGCCTCTTAAAAGTAGGTCTCCAGTAAACGTTGCCTTGAGAGCCCTTCTAGGGTTTTTCCTGCTGTGCCAGTCTCTATATAACTGGTGCGCCTGGAGCTGCCTGGCCCTTTGCCGCCGGTCCGCCAGGGTCGCTCGTCTGTTGCTGTCGCCGGTCCGCCAGGGCCGCTTCTCCGTAACTGCCGCCGGTCTACCAGGGGCCGCCCTTCACCATCACCCATCAATCATTCATCTACATTATTCATTTTTATACTTCCATCTTGTCTTTTCTGTATACTTAATAAATACTGTCTCCCTCTAAAGTCTTTTTCTTGTCGTTATACGACAAACCTAATGGATGATGTCGTGGTGGCCTAGTGGTTAAAAAACCAGCCTCTCAAGTATGAGTGCGCGGCTTCGATTCCAGGTCAGGCAAGTACCAATGTAACTTTTCTCAAGTTGTATGTACTTTTTAAGTATATCTTGGACACCATTGACTGAAGGTGAAGGAAAACATCTTGAGGAAACCTGGACTTTATTAGTCTGAAATCGGCAACCCGCATTGAGCAAGCGTGGTGATTACGCTCAATCCTTCTCTGTATGAGAGGAGACCTGTGCCCAGCAGTGGGACGATAAAAAGGTTGATGATGATGATTGAACCTAAGAGCAAATTTCTTCGGTTAAATTTCCGGGTTCCCAGTCCTAATTAATGATACTGATGTTCTTCATTCGGAGTTTTCAATAGCAAGTAGGAAACTTTAGATTTGGATCCAGTTAATAACAATGCATGAAACTAACAAGTTTACTGGTGACGTGTGGTAATACTACCACAGTCGGCTGACAGTGATGGTACTAACAAACAACATTACCGTAATTTTGTTTATTTATGGACTTTGGATTACAGCTAAAGACTAGGGTAATAAACAACGGTATTAAAATGAGAAAGCTAATTACAAGTCTTCAAGTCTAGAGCTTTTCTGGTATAGAGTAGGTACTGTGAAACAAATATAATAATAAATATAGTTTAAAAAACTAAAAAACATGCTTTTAAAAGTTGAAAATAAATATAGTTTAAAAAACATGCTTTTAAAAAATATCAAACTAAAAAGTTAAAATTAATTTTAAAAAAAGCGTGAGGCGCTTTGTGCCATATTTTTTGTATATTAAGCGCCTCACGCTTTTTTAAAAATTATTTTTAACTTTTTAGTTTGATATTTTTTAAAAGCATGTTTTTTGAACTATATTTATTTTCAACTTTTTAGTTCGATATTCTTTTTAAAAAAAATGAACAAACGAACGTATTGAAAACGGTAGGACATTTTACAGTAATGAGCCGCTCACTCATAGTCCAAAGAGTTAGAGATGGACATACAAACAAACAAAGAAGCAAGCAAGCATAATACAATTTCGCAATGAAAAAACAACAATAAAAATAATAGTATATACATAAATTTAGATTTTATTTCGTTACATTATTCATGGCCCCTTTCGGTATAGGCCTCCTCGAAGTGCCTCCATCTATTTCTATCTTTTGCCATATTTAGCCAATTTCTCCCTGCGGTTTTTACTATCTCATCGCTGCAACGGTTTCTAGGGCGGCCTTTGGGTCTTTTCCCTCCTGGCCCTTGCCATGTTGTCGCAATTTTTGGCCATCTATTGTCGGGCAATCGCGCCAGATGTGCTGCGCCTGGGCAGAAAACAAATATACATAGTGTCAATTATTGCATAGGTAGATCTTATGTAGGTATATATTATATAGGTAGATCATCACCTGATACATGTAAAAATCAATATAATTGCGACAGGTTATTTCTAAAGAGGAGAGAACCGAGATGGTAAAAATTCAATTACAAGGAAAAAATAATACAAAATCAAAGTCTAAAGTATTCAAGCTATAAGCTTTAAAGAAGTCATTTACCATTATATTATGAACCTTTCAGGTGTCTTCATTCACAAGCTTCACCGATACTCTGAACACTTTATTTTGGGCTCTATTTTGCATGGCGCCTCTTGAAAGTGCTGATGTGGTATTGGAAAACACTCGCGACCCGAGGAGCATGGACAAGTTCCATGAGAATAGACACGCGTTTACCGAACGTATTGGATATTTCTGTTTTGGATGTAAGTCACTTTTAAGTTACGATTCACTTTTAAGTTACGATACTTTAATTTTGAAACTCTCTTTGAATTATTTGAAAGTCTTGGCTTGACTAAATCAAGACTACCTACTTAATGCTTTGTAGATTAACCTCCGAATTTTAACTACCTTTTAATCTAAAACCGAATCATTTTGATAGATATTACTGCTCCATTGCTTGTCCATTCAATTTTCTTTTGTTTTTTAAACGTGGAATACTAACCCCGCACTAGGGGATAGGGGTGTTTCCTGGGTAAAAAAAAAGATTATATTTAGTCCGTCATTCAGATTATAGAAAAATATTGGATACGTATATTTTGTTTTATCAAATCAATAAAAATTGACAAATATAAAAGGCATCAAAGATCAGAAGTAGGGGGTGGTGACATCACTCGTTGTTAAAAAATTTAGCAAGGAGTGACGTCACACGAGGTTTCAACGCACTGTATCGTTTTCATTTTTTGTTTATATGAAAAAAGAAAAAAGTTCTTTTTTTAAATGTGTCTGACTGACTAATTAGTTTTTTTTTAGTCAACTACCCTATTACTTCTGCATCAGACCCGAAACAATTACCTATAGGCAATACAAATATTGTTCCGTGCGTGAATCGAACCCGTGACACGGAGCGCGGCAGTTAATCGCTCATCCACTGCGCCAACCGTGTCATCAGATTTCTGCCTTTCTGATTTCACTAACACAATTTATGTTCTTTATGTCGTAGATTCATCTTGCTCTGGCCTCCGTAATTTACGTTGCTTCTACAGTTTCCTTTCCACCTACTGCTACCAAGCCCATACAATCGAAACGATCTCTAAGTTCAAGAAAGAAATCCTACAAAGTAATAGTAACACTATTGCATACCTAGAATTCAATAAACTTTAATTTAATTACAGGCTTCGAAGTAATATCCGTAATAGTTGTACTAAACATGCTCATAGCAACTATGTCCAACACTTTTCAAAGGGTCAACGACAATGTGGACATTGAGTGGACATTCGGAAAGACTGAAGTAAGCTTACATTATTCCAAACATTACGTATTACATAAAAGTACCAAACTCATCAACAGACAAGAATTCCACGCTTTTCCGTGTTTTAATAGTAGTGCCTATTTCTATTTAAGTTAATGTCGCCATTTTCAACAAGATTTCACAAAGTTATAAGGAGACTATAAATGCAAACGCAATGCTATACAAAAAGGAAAATGCTATCGTTAAATTCACACTATTAAATGTACCGCTAGTGTTTGTAAATATTATGTAAATATAAACTCGTGCACTCACCCTGAGCGTGCGTACCATGCACAACCAATGTCGCGTCGCGCGTCGCGCCTGACTGGGGAAGCCTTTATGGAGGAACAAGGGATAAATACCTGGGTACCTAGGAAGTGAACTCAGTTCCAAAGCCTGAGGCATATCCATACTAATCCATACTAATATTATAAATGCGAAAGTAACTCTGTCTGTCTGTCTGTCTGTCTGTCTGTCTGTTACGCTTTCCCGCCTAAACCTCTCAACCGATTTTGATGAAATTTGGCACAGACAATCTGTGGACCCTGAGAAAAAACATAGGCTACCTGTTATCCCGGAAAAATTTGATATTCCCGAGGGAAATCTAAAAAGCGCGATATAACCGAACACCACGCGGACGAAGACGCGGGCGGAAAGCACACAATCTTTAGACCCCGAGAAAGGACATAGGCTACCTTTTATCCCGGAAAAATTTGATGTTCCCGAGGGAAATCTAAAAGGCGCGATATAACCGAAATTTACGCGGGCGAAGCCGCGGTCGGAAAGCTAGTATTATATATTCGAAAGTAACTCTGTCTGTCTGTCTGTCTGTCTGTTACGCTTTCCCGCTTAAACCTCTCAACCGATTTTGATGAAATTTGGCCCAGACAATCTTTAGATCCTGAGAAGGGACATAGGCTACCTTTTATTGCAAAAATTGATATTACCGAGGGAAATCTAAAAAGCGCGATATAACTGAATTCCACGCAGGCGAAGCCTCGGGCAGAAAGCTAGTAAGACTATAAATGTTAAAGGATTTATTTTCAATAGCTTTAAAGTAGGTTTGTACAAACACTTTTACAAATCAATCATATTTTTAAAATTCAATGAGTTGGCTTGTTTCCCAAGCAAGAATAGTATAAGCTTTTTTTTTTTTTTTTTATAAATTATAAACCAGCGCTTGACCGCAATCCTGCCTGATGGTAAGCAGTGACGCAATCGTTGATGGTAAAGCGCACTAGTTTATTAAGAGCCTATTCACTCTAGCCTTGAAGACACTCAAATTGTAGTCCGACGGAAACACCGCCGCGGGCAAATTGTTCCAGTCCCTCGATGTACGCGGTATAAAGGAGGAGGCGAAGCGCTTCGTCCGGATCGTAATGGTGTTAACAACAAGCTTGTTTTAGTAGGCCTTATAATAGTATAAGCTTGTTTTAGTAGGCCTTATAATAGTATAAGCTTGTTTTAGTAGGCCTTATAATAGTATAAGCTTGTTTTAGTAGGCCTTATAATAGTATAAGCTTGTTTTAGTAGGCCTTATAATAGTATAAGCTCGTTTTAGTAGGCCTTATAATAGTACAAGCTTGTTTTAGTAGGCCTTATAATAGTATTAACTTGTTTTAGTAGGCCTTATAATAGTATAAGCTTGTTTTAGTAGGCCTTATAATCAGCTACGCTGGCCCAGTGTGGGTTCTAGATGTCACATGTCTTAGTTATTTTTTGACTCTAAGACATGTCGGTTTCCTCACGATGTTTTCCCTTGCCGTTTTGAGAGCAATGGTACTGAAATAATTTACACAAAGTATCTGATGGGGTTCGAAGCTACGACCTACAACATGTAAACCGCGGCCTATACCACTAGGCCACAGCTGCTCTCTTAGTAGGCTTGCAAGCTAATAACTCTAGCTTAGTGTAGGTTATTATTTAATAATTATAAACTAGTGCTTGACTGCAGTCCCGCCTGATGGTAAGCAGTGATGCAATCGTTGATGGTAAAAGCGCGCTAGCTTATGAAGCCTATTCAATCAAAAAAAACTGAGTGAATAGGAAGGAAGACGGCAGTTGAGCGAGGTGATGCAATGTTAAACCCAACAACACGACCAACGATGTTGCGCCAGAGAGAAATTGATCTGGAGACCCGCCACGACCAAACTCCCGACACAACAACATTTAGCGCATCGTACCCGACACACATCGCACCACAACTGCTCATACCCGTCCTCCGTACGGCTTCACAAGACATCATGCCGGAACACGACGAATCGCTTGGCGGCAAGACTTCTAAGCTTACTAGCTAGTTGCTAGTGAGAAACTAAATAAGCTAGCTTAACTGGGATGGGGCTCTACTTTTTTAAATAGTAAACCTCCATTACTGATTTTACTGTTTTAGCTTGTATACGAATAGCTGGGGATGCCACGATTCCATTAGACAACTACTAGTAGGCAATAACTACGCGGGTTGGTTTACTGACCACAATTAACTTTGTACTGGCGTAAAATGATCTAGCATCATGTTAATATAGCATTTGCAGGATAGTAGGTAGGTATTTACAGCTGTTCTAGCTTGCTGTCCTAGCTTTGAATAACTAGTTTCATATATCTCAATCATTACTTATAGATGAAGTTACCTATTTGTATAATAAAATTGACCTCATATTTGCTTTATCGTCAGGTTGAATGTTACTTGCATGACATAAAGCGTCAATGGTACCGATTCTCATGATCACAAAAGTTCAATGCATCTTTTTCTTTCTGTATGATTAAGAAAAGGACAGAGAAATATAGGTTTAGTCATGTGAAATTAAGATACTCCATGGACATTTTAGACTAAAAATAAGCTTTTCCATAGAAAACAATGATTTTGTACGGAATGCGCGCGCATTGGTTCAGCTTTACGGCATAAAATGCTATGAAGTCAACTATACCTTATCGAAAACCCTACATTGTCATCGATGAAGATGAAGAGCAAACATTCTTGCATACTGCTCATACAAACGCTCCATCATCATCATCAACCTTTTTATTGTCCCACTGCTGGGCACAGGTTTCCTCTCATACAGAGAAAGAAGGATTGAGCGTAATGACAACGCTTGCTCAATGCGGGTTGGCGATTTCAGTCTTAAAGTCCAGGTTTCCTCAAAGGTTGCTTATAAAAGTTAATATTCTTTCTAAAATGCTAAACCCTTATATACGCCATATTGGTTGGATTTTACGAGACCCATTTTATGGGTCTTAAGGTGCGAGATAAATTCCTTACCTGGCTACCTTAACATTGCAATGATATAGTTATAAGCTGGGCCTTCCTTCGCTGTTACTTTGTTTTCGCTTTGCTTCTTCTCTTCCTTTTTTTCTCTTTTTTGGTCGACTCCTCACGAGTCTTATTTTATTTTATTTGTTTGGAACAAAAAGCAGTTACATGTTACAATATCCATAGTCCACACATAACCCACTCCAATGTCCAAGGAATCATATTGATTACGCAAGAAATAAGGAAACGGACTTATACAGAATGGGACAGTGAGAAAATAATGAATGATAAAAGCAAACCTGGCTGGCGGAGAACTGCTCAGGATCGAGATTGTTGGCGTGCCATGGAAAAGGCCTATGTTCAGCAGTGGACGAGTAGAGAGTGAACGAGTGGATGATATATGGTGAATAGTCACACAAACCTACTCAAGATAGCGTACCTCGTCCAGATATGGTATATGGGTACAATCACGTCACACCATTATATCAGCAAGAAACAGACATCGTTAAGGATTACCAGAAAGTAAATCAATAGGCATTTTTCTATATTTATTCTGGTTAAGAGCAAAAATATCTAGATTTGTCAAATAAGAATTGTACATTTCTAATAATCAGCGAAGAGGAGCCCTCTCCCCAGCATTTGTTCTACATAGCTCTGTGTAGACCAAGAAGGTTGCTCGTACTTCACGCCGACCAGCAGTTTTAGGTACAACGTTACATATTTTTAGTCCTAGCATAATGAGCCTAACTCAAGAATTGGCTATCAAATGCAAAGAGACTGTTTCAAATCCGAATGGTGGGTGCATGCTCAAACAACCAACAACTAAAAATATATATAAATTCAACTTATTATATTAGGTATATTAAATTATTTTTATATATTGTATGGATCGTCGACCATTCAGCCTGCCTCTTTGCCTTTCTTTTAAGTATTCCATCTACAGTGGCACATAAGTGTTAGCAAAATGCCATTTGCCATCTCAATAATTTTGTCAATTGCCTTACAGAGCTTAGGCACTGCTACAATGTACTAAGTATCCAATAGGCAGGTGCTCATAAAAAGTCCAGGTTAACAAACCCGTGGGTGGTCAGCAATAAAACTTTATAGTTAAGTACTCAACTTGTCCAAGTTCAGGACAGGTACAGGTTTAATCAAAGTGTTGACTAAGGTATTTTAAGTGAATAAGTAGGTACTAATATAGTAATTAATTCAAGAAATTAGAATCAGGAAAACGCCGTTGCGAACAATGCAATAGAAGTCCCTAAAAAGTTAGAGACAATAGTATCTACTATCTACCTATACCTACATTAACATAATCCTTAATTTGCAGACTAGTGCTTAGAATTATAAGGGAAGCATCCTTTAAAATATTTGAATTACTATCTCTACTTTATTATGCATAATCTGGTTGGTGATTAAGCGTAATACCTAAAGCGTTACCGTCAGCTGGTGGATATCACATTTTACAAGTGTAAAGTGCGATATACTAGCCCCGCACGATGATATTGCGATTGGCGGCCATCTTGGTGACGTAGTCGAACTCGCGCCGTTGGTACCGTTCGCAAATTCAGTCCGCGCTTACCCACTTATGCACATCGAATATTTTTGTTAGCTTTTTGTTTTTGTTATCCTGTTTTATTGTTTTTCTTGAGTTTTGTTGTTTAGTTTTGTTAACTGTTACTCGTTAAAATGAGTAAGAAATTAATTAACAGTCGTGCTCGTGAAATTATAATTAAAGTGGACAATTATTTTGTTAAAGAGGAAGATGACTGTAAGTTAGTTCTCGAAAGTATAAACCGTGCTAAAAAAAAAGTGCTTCGGACACTACTGAGGATATTTTAATACCGAAGCAACTGCTAATAGTTATCAAAAATATTTTGCAAAATTCTACCAAAGTCACGGAGCGTGTGGCATGTGCCACAGGCGTTGCAAAAAATACTGTGACGAAATTGCGACGAGAGCGTGAGTCAGAAACAGCCAGTGGCAGCAAAATGAGAACTCCCTCTAAAGGAAAAAGACAAAAGAAGGAATATTTCGACGGATGTCCTTAACAGCTTTAAGAAATGTTATACATTCAATGTATACGGTGGGGAAAGAAATACCCACAATGCGCAAAATATTGGCGGCTTCAAAAATAGACTTGATTATACTGGTAGTGAAACTACATTAAGAAAAATAATTAAATGTGTTTTAGACTAATGCGCAAAATATTGGCGGCTTCAAAAGTAGACTTAATTATACTGGTAGTGAAACTACATTAAGAAAAATAATTAAATGTGTTTTAGACTACCAATTTAAACGATGATACCAAAAAAGACTGGCTCTAATTGAAAGACCCCAAATTCAAGCGTGGAGGGCTAAATATTTGCGACGTATGAAAGAAAGCGACTCGCTTGGTAATAACGATAGACCCTTTATTTATCTCGACGAAACGTGGATACACGCACACTACACGATAAAAAAATGTTGGCAAACAGCAACCGATGTCGGAGTGAGACGGAACGACAGCCCTGGCCGTCGATGGATAATAGTTCACGCGGGAAGTTAAAGCGGTTTTGTTGACAAGGCCCTTTTAATGTTTAAAGCAGACACCAAAACGGGGGATTACTATGATTAAATGAATTTCACCAAGTGGCTTACAGAAAAATTAGTACCCAATATACCACGCAACTCCATAATTGTGATGGACAACGCCCCTTATCACAGTAGGGAAGAGAATAGGCCACCAAGTATGAACAATAAAAAACAGTTTATGGTTGAGTGGCTACAAGCTCACAACATCGACTTTCCCAACGACAGTACAAAACCTGAACTGTATTTATTAATTGAACGGCACAGACCGCCGAAAAATTATAAAATTGTAAATTTATTAGCTGGCAATGGCCATGAGGTCGTTAGATTACCACCCTACTACTCCGACCTCAACCCCATTGAGTACATCTGTAACCTGGTAAAGTTGAGGGTGTCAGAAAAGAATGTGGAGCAGTTGGAAATTCGCATTGAAGCTCTGACGTTGGAGGCGTTGGCGTCAGTAACTCCAGATGACTGGCGAAAGGAAGTCAATCATGTTAAACGGCTTGAAGAGGAATATTGGAATAAAGATCGAATAACTGACGAGTTATTTGTCATAAATACGGCAGACGACAGTGAATCGGAAACGACAGACACAGAAAGCAGTTCTGATTCGGAAGACTATATGAGTAGGTTAAGATTGTTTTGAATTATATATAAACATACTATCCTGGTTTTATTTATAAGCTGATAGATGTAAGTAGTAATTAAAACATGACTGCTACACACTGTGGACTCTGATTCAATTCCCGCTCGCAAATTAACAGAAATGTAATTAGAAAAAATTAGTATACATGTAAGAAAGATATACGAATAAGTATATTTTTCTTACGTCTAAAAGAATTATTTCCTTGAAAATTTTAATAATGAAAGTTTGTTTGTCAGAATTTGGGTGAGTAGGTATAAAGAGTGTATATAGAATAAAATTATAAAATACAAAAAAAACCCTTAACCCCAGCTTATTAATTTTGCATTTAACATTCTTTTGCTAGCTGTCCTTTTGTGTGACAGATGACGTCACAAAGCTGTTATTGTGACAAGGTTCCATCGCAATATCATCGTGCGGGGCATAGACGTTAAACATTAACAGAAAAGTGCGCCTTGTGACTGCAAAAGCACCCACAACTAAAATCATTAGTTAAGTCTTCCTTTCCGGCGTCAGCATCATAACTACCGGCTGCTACTACTACTGCTGCTAGAATAAGATTAATGAACGTTTTTCTGAGAAAGCGATGAAGAGTTCTCTTTCTCTTTAAACCGACCCCGCGACTTTTTAAAGAGATCGTTGATCCTCGTCGGAAGAAAGTAGATTATAAAAATGATACTAGATACGATAGCGTAAGTAGCAAATTTCATAGCACTTCTTGATGGAAACCTCTAAGCCTAGCAGAGTCCTTATCATCTGCTAGGTACATGTCACAAGTTCAATTATTCTAAGTTTCCTAATTCTCTCGGTGTAGAGATGACGCATATTTTGTCCCAAGTTGTTCTTGTGTTTCTGATCTTTCTCTACATCATGTAGCAAAGAAAAAAAAAATATTTCCTACTAATTGTATGTTATAGAAGTTTTGAAACTGGTGCTTTATTTAATAGTAGGTCAACTTTTATGGGGAACACAATTTTATTAGATAGGAACCTTGTCCCTGCAACAATTATAATTTTAAGACTTACATAATTGCATACGTACCTACCTATAATTATAAGTTTAGTGTTGGAATGTTCTAGTAATTAATTTTTGTTTCGTCTGGAGCAAACGGGCTAATCTCGACGTCCTACCGACTAAAACAACAAGGTTTTTATGGCTACCATAAGTTGGAGGCCCCGGAGAGACACTATTTAAGTTTGCGGGGCACGCGTATGTATCTATTAGTCCGCCATGCAATAGACCTCGATACAGGCGCTAATACCACGAAGGATGAGGCCTTACACTTACTTACACTGATTAAAGGCATACTATTAACTGTTTTCAGGTATATATAGACTACATGCTGCAGACAACGCTCCCGTCACCGTTTAATTTAATCCCCACAGCTTCAGGCATGGGTAACGTCATGGAATGGTTCCGTGGCAGATTCAGTCATCAACCGGGGGTATACTCTCGATGGTCTCCTCAATATTGTTGCTACATTGTAAGTTTATCTCTGACTCTATACTAACGAAGACCCAAATTTATGACCTTTTCACACGTTCTAACTGCAGGGAAGTCTGCGCCAGGACAGTGGCGGAAGCGAAAGCCGGGTAAAATGTGAACGCATTTACCTATGTTTAGCTAACTTAACAATTAACTCCGCCTCTAATGGTATCCGGCGACTATCCAACAGGATGAGCGTGTGAAAAGGTACGAAAGGTATTATTTTTCTTTCCTCAAGACTTACCCAGTCTCATGAATAGTCAACTGCATGGAAATACTTAGCAAAATGAGATGTTACCGTTCGACCGCGCTTCCCACAAAACGTAACTAGTAAAAAATACCATTACCAATATCGATGAATGAAAATGATGAACGATTTTATCTAGGTACTTTAATTCATAAAACAGACAATGGCATATTAATGACCCGTTTCTGAATAATTTAAGCATAATTCACTTTTTTCTATCTCATTGGTGTTATGATCGCAAGTGTGACTGCGAGTGTGAGATTCTGGGTTCAATTACCTACCAAAAAGTCGTATCATATTTTTTTTTATGGGACAAAGCCCGCTACACATTTCCCAACCCACTGCAACTCCTGAAAGCCAAAATCAACAGTGGAGACCGCCAGAAAAACGCCGAGCAATGAAGCTCGACGAGTCCCGGAGAAACGATTCAACTGTCTTGGGTCCCGCAACGAAATTAATCAAAAAAGAATAGCGGAGGAGTAAGAAAATCGTATCATATGCCTAGCCTTTTTCCAACTAGATTGGAATCGGCTTTCAGATCGGATTCACCTGAATATCAGTATTTCACATGGAGCAAATGTTAACCTGACTTCCACAATTCAGTTATTGGGTAATACCATACACATAGGTACCCTTTTTGTGGATGCGAAATCAGCTAATAACCTCTCCCTCTGGGCGGAGCAGAAGGGCATGTCAGACTAAAAACCTACCCGACTTTTATTGACTAAAACCGACCCGTGTTACTTCACTTGCCTGAGCGCCAGAGGCCGCTGTAGTAGTAGTAGTATTTCGAATAACTTGAAAAGACTAGTTGTCCGACTTTCGGGCTCCTGACTACCCATAACGACTGTCAAAGATCCACAAATATACCAGGAAGTCGTACAATTTATTTGCTGTAAATATAGCTTATTCCAGTAGTAGGTACTCTAGTAGTCCATTGTATGGGATTATTTTACCCACCCAATAAAATATTCTACCCATATTGCAGTTAGCATGCCAACTGTATAACCCACAAAGAAATATCAATTGCTGTAGTTTTTCCCAGAGGTAGTCTGGGGAGAACAGTGGCTTATTTCTGTCCCCAATCGACTACAACCATAAGTTAAGTTCTAATACCATTAGTCGGAACCGGGAGATACATTCGTCGCGTCCCCCAGCTGGTTTCAGTCCTCTAAGCCTAGCAAGTCCGCACCCAGTGCGGCCGATCCCACGACCGCATGTCCCCTACCAAAAGGCTTCTTTGGACCTGACTTGACAAGCAACGATACAGCCCCTCCTTATGGTAGTTGAAGATCATTAAGTAAGTGGCTTTCGATGGCCTGCTGCTCTTCTGGTGCAGATAAAGTTAGAGTCTCTCTAGTGTGACTCTCTCTACCTTCGCAGCCTCCTTTGCATGCATGACCTCCTTTCAAAAAGAGGCGACAGTAGCCCACTTATTTTGACTTCCGTTCATGAACTGAACCATGAGCTTGACTAGGAGGTACCTATCTAGATGGATTTCTCAACTATGCCTACAAACAGCAGCAAGGAAAAAAAAACAATAGTTAATCATTTGAAGTGAATGGTAAGCAATTACTATCACTTCCGTTCATATCTCCAATACAAGAAGTAGTTATTTGCGTGTGAACTAAACAGAACATTTATCGCTAATTATTTCTGCATTAGGAGCGAGATGTCGAAGCGTCTGTGCGGAGAGAGTACCCGGCGTTGATGTCCGTGCTGGTGCAGCGATACTTTAGAGATAAAGACAGTACACAAATGAACGCACACAGGGTAGAAACGGAACTTGCGACCATGCGTAAGAACCTCGCCGGAATTAAAATCCCACGTAATGTGACCTAACGGTTTTTTTGCTGTATGGCTGCACTTGGTCGTGTGCACACAGCCTTATTGTATGCATTTTCATATACGAGTTAAGATCTGAGGAGCAATTCTGGTAGTTTCTAGAACGTAAGCTGAACGTTCTCGATCTCAGTCAATAAAAAATACCCCTAATTTTCGATACATTTTATGAAGTTACATTATTATTACATTTAGACTGTTTTGAATTACAAGGGTTGCCATTCAGATATTCTAACTCATATTATGTTTATAAAGATTGTTTGGCTATTAGAATTAAATATTACTCAGGCAATTTTTAAATGTAAAACTTTGAATGCGCTATGTAACATAACAAAAAAAGTGTTAAATAGAGATTCCACGTTTGTAATTTTCATATCTATATTAGAAAATATCAAACACTATTCTAATGAATTATAATTTGATAAGAAGTATCATTTTATTATTAACTTAGCTTGTATAAACTTAATGTATGTTTGCTTAATAAAAGCCATGAATATTGCATAATGTTTTATTACAAGTATGTATAACATTGAATAGAATATATTATTTACAACTTAATTAACTTATTCGACATGGATACACTGATATATATGTATTTTCATAAGTAACTTACATTAAAGTAAAAGTAAACTATAAATATAATATTAATAATATTTTGGATCCCAATTTGACATGAGGCTTCTACAAGTGTGGGAGCCAAAAGTAGTAAATTGGACGGGCAGCGAATGCGCAAAAGAAACCACGCATGCGTGCAAAAAACGCAACCTCGACCAAATGTTGGCTTCTTTTTTGGAACATTGATCCTTAACGCGCCATGCGGTAGGTAGATATCGTGATTTCTATGGAAAAAATAACACTCTGAATGAGTGCGTTTGTGCGTGCAGAACTTCTTTCCTGACGAGCGTACCTCGACCGCACACGTTTTTTTTTATTTTAATTACGAGAAAGACCACAGTTGTATTTTCCATAGAGTACCCACATAATAAAAAACATTTGGTCCTTTACAGACCTTTATTCAATAACACTAGCATCATTGCACACGACTTCCACTCATAGACAATCCCAATCGGGCTGGTCGGCCTCCGATCACATGCGCACATGGAACTTGCCCGCTTTAGTAACGTATTTAACACCCTTGAAGGGCTTGTACTTGGCACCGTACATGTCGAGGCGGCTGACTCTGAGCCCACTGACTGCTAGCTGAGGTATCGTGAAATGCACGTTGATGCTTGGGTTCGCGCCTGATATGTCGGCACCTGATGCTACTGACACCTGTAGATAATAATTTGGTGTTAAAAAAGATCAGGAAGAAGTAGCACATACACAGGATATTTCCATAAAAACAATGTCGGAACAGAACAGTTATTTGGGCGAAATGAACGAAATACAACAAGACGCATTTGAGCTTCTACCAACAAAATGTATACAGGGTTGCGCAACCAAACGGACAACGGTGGAAACGGAAAGGTGAGAACTCTATAGAGACAGACATTTTATTGGTAGCGGCGACTGGTTGCGCGTAGGCACCTATTTAAACTATAGCAAGTCACAGTCGTCATCGACCGAGTTCGCCGGCAACCAGTCGACATAGCGTATTGGCTCTTAAGACCACAAATGTGATCGAGAGATATTGGCGCCGATTCTGTTGTTCACAAACTAAACTAATTATAAATTAAGTGCATCATTTTCTTTCCATTTCGTTAAGAAAAGGATAGAAGATAACATTTTAGTTTAATCCTGTCAAATTAAGATACTCGATAGACAGTTTAGACACGATTATAAACATGGCGACTAAAAATACGCCCGTTTACGTCAGGAGCGCACTAATTTGACAGGTCTAAACTGACATTTTATCTTCTGTCCTTTTCTTAATGAATTAGAAAGATAAGGATGCACTTAACTTAAATTTAATTTAGTTTGTGAACAAGGGAATCGAGGCCATTACTGTACTAATACGGAATGGCAACTTTGCCTGTAGGCTAAAGCCCAGCCTGCTGTCAGCCACTAGGATTGAAGGGAGAAAGAATGAACTGGTATTAACTGGTGTCAGTGACACAATAGTCTGAACTATTTTCTGGAATACAAAAACGACATGCTGTAGTGTTTTTTTTTTTTCGAAGGGGTAACACTCATCACACAGGTCTCCTCTCATACAGAGAAGGATTGAGCGTAATCACCACGCTTGCTCAGTGCGGGTTGGCGATTTCAGACAAAGTCCAGGTTTCCTCAACATGTTTTCCTTTAATCAGTCATTTATAGTAAGTTAGAAAAGTTACATTGGTATTTGCCTGACCTGAATCGAACCCGCACACTCATTCTTGTGAGGCTGGTGTTTTAACCACTAGGCCACCACGACTAACGCAATGTAAGGCAACACTATCCTAAAAAAAACTATTCATAAAATTTCAGTGTACTCACAGTTCCTCTTATATTGGGCAGTTTCGGCAACTCGATACGTCCTATATCCCACAACAGCACCTTGCTAACTGGATCATACGAGTATTTCCCTTGGTTTGCGGTGAGAGAGCAGTTCAACACACACTTAGGCATACAGATCTCTAATGCTACATCTGGAAAGAAAATTAACATAGTTCCAATATTAAATGTGGAGATGTAGGACATAGTATACCTACCATAAGGTATGTGCATAGTAATGATGATAGTATGGTGTGAACCCAACTATGACTATGTTCAAAATATACAGCGTTAAATTATATGGTCATACACTACCTCCTTACAATTAATTTACTTGTACCACCCAACTATGACTATGTTCAAAATATACAGCGTTAAATTATATGGTCATACACTACCTCCTTACAATTAATTTACTTGTACCACCCAACTATGACTATGTTCAAAATATACAGCGTTAAATTATATGGTCATACACTACCTCCTTACAATTAATTTACTTTTACCACCCAACTATGACTATGTTCAAAATATACAGCGTTATTTTTTTCTTTATACGAAACCTGAATAATTATAGTTTGTTCAGTATAAGCTGAATTCAGTGACTGAATCGATTCCAATCATTTTTACACCATGTTATATTTTTTTCCAAATACATTTAGAAATTGTTGCAGTGTGGTTACCGAGGGCACAACACAGCTGGCCGTAGATCGCAGAGAGACAGCCCAGCGTCGTATTCAGTCATGATGTCAGATGAAGTCGTATGGAGGACGGGTCTGAGCAGTTATATTGCGATGTGTGCTGGGTACGATACGCCAAATGTTGTTGTGTAGGGAGTTTGGTAGTGGAGGGTCTCCAGATGAATCTCCTTCTGGCGCAGCATCGTTGGTCGTGTTTTTGGGTTTAACATTGCATCACCTCGCTCAACTGCAGTCTTCCTTCCTATTCCCTCAGTCTTTTTGAGTGAATAGGCTCTTAATGAACTAGCGCGCTTTACTATCGCTGCTTACCATCAGGCAGGATTGCGATCAATCACTACTTAGTCTATAACTATAAAAAAAATTATAACACAAAACTCTGACTAAAAATCCATTCTTACTTTCTAAAGTCCGTCCCATAGTTTGCTTAGGTCCAACAGTGAGGTCTAACCGTCCCTGGTCACCATTCGACCGGAGCGTGAGGCTGTGTCGCACGTACATCGGAATGGCCACAACGCTCTGGGATCCGATGTGGTAGGACATAAGGCGAAAGTTACCATCCGGAGGAATGAATGACAGTATTCTTTCAGACTGGAAGAGATGAAGAAATTCATTCCATTTTATTAGCAACCTTTAGATAGTATGTACAGACGATAGGACATCATGCTCTTACAATCTGTCAGATTTCTTTATTAGATTTTCAACTTTATCGCTAAAGCATTAAGGCTCAAGGTTGATTGGGAATATTTGACAGTTTCGGGTAGCATGACCTGCTGTCGTCCGCACACGAAGTATACAATATGTAAAGAAAACCCTGTCCGATCCATGAAGGTATTTATAGGTATCGATAACTGATTCTACTAATGGCTACAAAGCCAGGGTAGACTTAAAAAATCCCCCTAAAAAAAGAATTATTTCGCAAAATGAGCTAACTTAATACATGTGCGGTTGGCAATACATGCGCGGACGAAGGGGGGCAGGGCACGCGGCACGCGGTCGCATCGCTCATAATAATACGGTCGAAAATAGTGTTGTCGCTTTTTAAAATATTACCAAATTTTGGGGAAGTTGGAATTAATTTGCGAACAAAAAGGATTATTTCAAAATTCATTAGTATTGTTACTTCATGTGTTTACCTAACCTTTATTATCCTTATGGGTCGGATGGGGTTTTCTTTACATATAGTATAATTGCACAACAGACTATCAGTAGTGATGGGTTTCATTTTAACAGTTCAACAACATTCACAGTTCAACAACATTCAATGCAAATTTTTTCGAACATGGGAGCAATAGATTATTGCAATATATGCTTTAAAATAATTCCAATTGATAATAACAATTGTTTCTAGTACATGAATGAAAACAAACGTCATTTTGCCAAAAAAAAGATTAGGTTTTTTGAATGTTGAGCATTTTAATTTTTACAACCAAAACGACTAAACCGATTTTCATGAAATTTCGTATACTTACTTATACATTCGTTAGCCATGAGAATACGTTTTTATCTATTATATATAACTACTACTTACGCGGGTGGAACCGCGGGGCGTAGCTAGTAGTTCTATATTTTTTTTATTACCATACAATCAGATAAAGCAAGTCTGAGTTTAGAATACATTCAATGTCATTGCATCAAAATGTCAGTATTGAACTTACCTCCCATCTTTTAAATCTCACGCAAGGATGGAATGATACATCGTCGAATAGACGTGGATTTACAAAAGTAAGGGTGAGATCTGGCATTCCACTTAATTTTATGCAGCAATCAATCTGAAACGATAATAAAACATTTGAAATAGATTCATAGAAAAACTAAGCGATAGACTGTTGTGCTGTGGGTCGCGGGTTCGATTCCCACACGAAACAAATATTTGTATGACTTACAAGTAGTTGTTCCGCGTCTGGATATTTGTGTAAGTTTATATGTTTGTAAACGCAACCACAATACAGGAGAGAGAGAATTCCTAGTGTTGGGCAACATTACTTTACAAAAGATATGTGAAAAGTGTCCACTTCACAGATGCTAAAAGAGACTCAAGACTAAACATTCTACTTTAATGTATAACAAAAAAATACTGATTTTCAACATTTGATTTCTATGAAGATACAAATTTACCGATCTGCAAATTTGATGAACATTATGCATATTTTTTATTTTATTTAAGTTTGTCTACTTACATAACCCTGTATTTCCGCAGACACGGTCGCACCACTTTTATCAATAATGGCGTCGACTTCCTCTACAACGTCGAAGTAAGCCTCATTGTTCGCGTACTTCACTCCCGAGCGACGCCACGGCACGTTCGACAGCTGCCCAGAAGGCAGTATTGAAGAAACACTATAAATATGATGTTTGATGGTTATTTGGAGACTTTAAAAGAAACAGTTTTTTTTCAATAACCGGAGTTAAATATGCATTCGATATTACCGCCCAGCCTGTGCATAATCATGCCGACCCAAAATTATTTGTAGCGCCTATAGGCAACTGGTTAGTGATTATTACAGAAGATCCTTGTCCATTTACCCTAGGGCTAGAACATTGGCCCACCTTATGGACAGCCTGCCTACTGCCACTATGCTTTTCTAGAATGCAGACGTCATTCAAGCAGGAACAACAAATTAATTAAAAACTATAAAAAAATCCATAACAAGCCAGTACAGCTACGGCTCAGTCGGAGTTGCTATGTAATTGTTACTTACTTAGATTTCCCAGTCACAGTATTAGCAATAGTCCTTAAAATATTTGGAGGTTTTATCAATTCCTTTAGAATATTGCTCTCTGTAGCCAGAGGAAAGCCATTATCTAACATCTCATCCAACAACTGTAAAATAAAATTTATTTTTTATAAAATAGAGCAAAATACATAAAGGTAAAAAAAAGTATTTAATGTCTTATGAAAAGTCATACCCACCTCATATACAACTACATAGTTTTCCTTAATTATAGTCTCTGTACAGTCTGAAAAGTAGTCCTGAAAAGATATTTCAAACATTAAATGATGATCTTATTTTGTAAGTAGGTGTGTGTGTATGTGTCTTCTCCACTTATTTTGTAAGGTGGTGTGTGTAAGTGAGTGTTGTACAAACACATCAATTATAGTATTATAACTAGAGTTTGGCGGATTATAAATGCTTGGTAAATTTGTTTTTATTATAAATTATAATAGTTAAGCACATGAGCAAATACAATATTTTATTTGCATTTATTATTGAATAGACTAATGAAACCATGACTGTCAGAGGTGGTCTAGTACCTCTTGCCTTCATTTCTTAAAACTCAATTCTTATGTTATATTGGCATAATTAAAATAAATAATATAGTAATTAAAATCAATCCACTACTACTATCTATGTATCCTCATCAGCATGTTTCAATTTCTCTCTTATTTCAGTTGCTTTTACTCAAAGAATAATTGAAATATTAGGCAATTACTTATCAACATTATAGCAGCGCTGTTTTGATTTGGTTACATGACATCCACATTACATTACATCCACCTTCTCACTTACACAATTCTACTAATGTACACTACCCGGGCTTGGTAGGGTCGATTAGCAGTAAGTATTATCAGTTAAACAGACTATATCAAAGCTTACTCACTTGGAATGTATCAACAACTCTATGCAGGAACTCAATCACAAACAGTGGAGCAACTTCTTGCATGCACACGGCCACTAGAGCCACACCACCTCTCTGGATTGATATCAAGTAGTGGTGGGGGGCTGCCAACACCGGAGGTACATCCTAGAAACATTATTTTCTGTTTAATGTACAAAGTATACTTCGTGATTGTCTTATTGGTCTGAGATTCAAGCCTTCCAAGTGCCAGAATTACTTTTATTCCAAGCGTAGTGAGGAAACATGAGACTCCTATAGGTCTGAAATCACATCGATAATGCAAGATGAAGGGTGAGTGTTTTGTAAGGACTTGTGTAATATTGACATTCAAAAAGTGTTGATTCTCAGCCTAATTTCAATAATGACTTTTGTTTTCTTTTGCAAGCAAGAATAGTGATCAATATCAGTGACTTCTTAGTATGAGACTATTACCTACGTTTTTAGTGGAACTATCTGTAATAGTTCCACTGCAACTGTAGGCTGGTCAAGTTTCTCAATATACTAATAAATCATATAAACCTTACTTACATTAGGAGATGCCCGCTGTGCCTCCAAATAGTAGTCACAAACTGATCTAGGGACCACACTCCGCCAATGTTTCTCAAGAAATACATCCCTGTAATTTAAATAGCATCTATAGTAGGGATATAGGCAAAGTAGTTTTTAAGGCTTGCTAGTCCGTGTTAGCAATGATAAATCTTTTTTTTAAATTCTACTTGTTGCATTATTAGTTAGTAGTTATAAAATTAAACATTGGCAGTGCAGTTGTCCATTTAGCTAGAGTGAAAATGATCCTGTCTGGATTAAGTGATACAAGAAAACTTGGGAGATAAAGAGTATTCTATTCTATTCTAAAACTTAAATTCCTGATTCGATTTTATAACAAACTAAGCACGAAATGAGTTGTTCATAATAAACATAAGGATTTATGGGATCAGTGCAAGTAATAGCCCAGTTCAACGAAGCTTTAGCTAGATCAGCTTTCCTTTGAGGTAAATACCTACCCAGATGGGTTTATTATAAACAAACTGTGAATCATTGTAGCCTATTAACTAAGACTGAATTTGTAGCACAGTTTTATTGAATGTCCACTGTTTGCAATGTAGTAATTAATACTAATTAAGATAAGTTTTTCGACATTTCTCCAATTTCTCTCCTTGAAGCTAACGTTACAATTACAATGAAGGATGACACTTCGCTTGCTTGACATTTTTATGTGACAGTGACAACCTGTCGAGTTGTCTTATAATGTTGCGTTTATTTTTGTGAGAGAAATCAATATGGTGCGATTGATTTGACACAGACATTTTTTTTTTTTTTTGGTTCGTTTCTTTCCGTTCGGGCGAATGGAAAAGGCAAAGGCATAGTACGCCATACAGCCAAGTCTTTAGTAATTTTTTTTCATTAAATATCTATCCTAACTTATCCTAATTTATCCTAACTTATCCTAACATAACTTAACCTAAACTAACTCCTTTCGTTTTACGCGTTTGGACGATAAGGAGCGGTTTAGCGTAAAGACAAGATGAGGCCACTATGCTACAATATTTCACTGTTCTTTTTGAATTATTCACTGAATGCACTTTTGACTACATAAATCACGCGTTTTTATTTAGTAAACGACACTATAAATAATTTTAAAAGTCCAATGAAAAATGAGCGTGACACTCATCTTGACATTCCCGCCAAACTCCTTCACACAGACAATATTTCATACACAATAAAAATTGGACATGATATTAGTGATGGGGTTTTTTGACGGGAAGCTAAAATGAGTGTCACGCGCATTTTTCATTAGACTTTTAAAATTATTTATAATGTCGTTTACTAAATAAAAGCGCGTGATTTATGTCGTAAAAAGTGCATTCAGTAAATAATGCTTAAAGAACATTGAAATATCGCAGCATAGTGGCCACATAATGGCTTTGTATCAAATCTCCTCTTAGTCGGCTAACGCGGCCGTTTTTTCAACTGTCATTGGCGATATCCGCCATTATTGTGAGATCTTTTTTTAACAAATTTCTATAATTCGTTACACTTGTTATTGGTAAAGTTGTTGTATCTAACCACAGAGGCCATTGAAGAGTTGAAGTAGTATTCACTCTAAAGAAAAGAAGAAGATATTTGTGATAGATATGGCCGTAGTTTTTGGAGAATTTGTTCAATTTGTAAATCTTGTGACGCTTTTAATAATTCAATTACCTATTTATTTGGAGCTAGCGCATTTTTTTTTTTTTGTTTTATAGTGTCAATATAAGTCGTCATCTCGATAGTCAGTTATCACCACCTTTCTAGCAATATCATCTTTCAAACAGGCTATCCGTTTCTCTGGTCTACCTCTACTTTTATAAGCCATCCACTTCATGACATTTTCCTCATTTCCCGGCATCATAATCTCATACCATGACCACCGGCTTCCTTTCCACACAATTTTTATGTGACTTATTAAGGCCTTAAACATAGTAACTATGTTTAAGTGTATGTAGTAGTACGAGTGAGTGTAGTAATTTACTTACTTTGGTGTGTATGGTGGGGGTTATATAAATAATAAATAAATATATACGGACAAATCACACAGATTGAGCTAGTCCCAAAGTAAGATTGAGACTTGTGTTATGGGATACTAACTCAACGATACTATATTTATAATAGATACATATATAGATAAACATCCAAGGCCCAGGCCAATCAGGAAATGATCGTTTTCCATCATGACCTGGCCGGGGTTCGTACCCGGGGCCTCCACGTCGCAAGCAGGCGTGTTGACCGCTGCGCCACGGAGGACGACAATGTTTATGTTTGGTTACTATGTATTATACATTAGCCGGCTATTAATATTGTAACTTAAAATTGTTTTTTGTCCCAAATATATAAAATAAAAATAAAATGTATCCATTTTTCGTCAAAGTATAGCTTTTCTATAGGTACACAGTTTTCTAGTATAAACGGACTTAATTTATAAAATGGCACGAAGTTATTTCCCACAACAATAAACAATAATACCAAGAAAGTTAGATAAACTACAGCACATGACAGTCGCCTAGATAAAATTTGCTGGGGCGATGTATGTGGCC
This sequence comes from Sesamia nonagrioides, assembly GCA_017933935.1. Classification (NCBI taxonomy): domain Eukaryota; kingdom Metazoa; phylum Arthropoda; class Insecta; order Lepidoptera; family Noctuidae; genus Sesamia; species Sesamia nonagrioides. Next base: position 188,857 of record JADWQK010000122.1, read on the forward strand.
GGGCCCGCCGGGTACATCGTTGCAACGCAATGTATTCGTGCGCAGACGATTTAGCATCGGGGCGCTGTCGGTAAAGTGGCGCGCTTCAAAGGACTTGTCGCGACAATATTCGCTGGAGTAGTCACACACTCACACCTACGTCACTTCAGTGTCGTCCAGACTTTGAAGTAGGACTGACGTTCTTTTTGCATATTTTTTACATTGTTTTTGTTTTATTTGTTGTGTAAACATGTAATAAATAATAATTTATTGACATATAATGCAAAGCCACTGCTTCCTCCATCGTCTCGGCCGCACAACTAAACAACGAATATTCGCCGTAGGCCGATTTCTGAATCTTCGCCCGCCAATGAGAAGAACATCGTGTATGTCTGACAAGGACAACAGATATTTTGCGCGCCAACGCGACACGAATCTTCGCCTGCTAATGTAGCGCCGGCATTTAACGAACGTTAAACATCATCAAAGTTACGTTAACGGACGTAACTTTTTGCCGTACGTATGTTACGATAACCAACCGTTTGAAACAACCCGCCCTTAAAGTAATCGTATTTTTTTGCGTGCGTTGACGTTTACGTATTGTGAAACAACTCATTTTTTGACTTGACGATGGTTAGCACCATTTTTAACTTTTACGCATGCGTTAAGTGAACGTGAAACAACCCGCCCTTATAGTCTCGTGAATGATCATAACATTCATCGATCGTAATAACCAAAGAACCCGAACAGTTGTTAAACTACATACTACTCATAAGAACAGTTATTTAAATGTATTATTTATTTTCTACCTTTATCCTATTCATTCTTTATCGTTATTTACTAAGGCCCATATTCCAGAAGCTCACTCAAAACTCAAGCATTACTTTTAAACTCGTTTCAAGACACTTGATTGGTTGAAACTAGTTTTAAGTAATGTATAAACAGAGATCAATGCTTGAGTTTCTTTCTGTAATACGGACCTTAGTCTCGTCGTTTGCATTTTGCAAGTCTACATACGATTGATATTAAAGATATGATAAATGGTTAATTTTCTGTAATTTTTTTTTACAATTTATAAACTACTGCGCTTGACCGCAGTCCCGCCTGATGGTAAGCAGTGATGCAATCGTTGATGGTAAAGCGCACTAGTTTATTAAAAGCCCAATTTCACAGTCAATCGATGTTATCGTAAAACTGTCTGCACTAGCGTTCCATGACAGCTGGCTGAGTGACGTTCTCTTTGGTGACATTATGAAAATAAGAAATATGAAATGAAAGCATCCGTATTACTTCCCTTGATGTGAATCAGGGATCCGACTGCCCCTTAGCAGGGATGAGTCGGTGGTAGCCGTTTTCCTAGACATTTCAGCTGCCTATGATTCTGTTCTCCCCCACTTCTCAGGCAAACGATGCAAAAGCTGGGAATCCCGGTTAGGATTTGTCAAATCATATCCAGTATATTTTCAGATCGTAGCATGATACTCAGGATTTCTGGGGAGAACTCTGAACCGAGATCGGTTTGGAGAGGTCTCCCTCAGGGATCCGTGCTTAGTCCCATCCTATATAATATTTACACTTCTGATCTTCCTTCTTGCTTAAATTATAACTGTAACGTCCTTCAGTATGCTGACGATATTGCATTGTTGGTCTGTGACAAGTCCATCGAGGATGCCGCCCATTCTATTAATATATCTCTGTCCTCGTTAAACCATTGGCTTTTAAGTCACGGGTTATCTTTAAGTGCTCCAAAAAGTTCAGCAGTTATTTTCAGTCGCAAACGCCGTATCCCCCAAGTCGATATTAATATTGACGGCCAAGCTATCCCAATCGAGAATAAGGCTAGATTCCTGGGGGTTAGCTTGGACTCCAAATTGACGGGAGTTGACCACATTGCTAATACAGTAAAAAAATGTGAGGGCTCAGTCTCGGTCCTTAAGGCGTTGGCAGGTGTCTGGTGGGGTGCTCACCCTTTCACCTTGAAACTGGTCTATAATGCACTGATCAGAAGCGTGCTTGATTACTGCAGCTGCTTAATTGAGCCCTGCAACAAAGATGCTTTGCGTAGACTGGATTCTGTCCAGGCCAAATGTTTGAGGATCATTTCTGGTGCCATGAAATCCTCCCCCATAAACGCGCTCCAGGTTGAATGTGCAGAACCTCCTCTTTACCTTCGTAGACAATACTTAGCAGATCGCTTCATATCAAAAGTTTTCTCCCTATCGTCCCATCCTTTACTCCCCATTCTAGAACAAATCTACCTTTCTCTTAACTCATCTCCCTATTGGAACAATAAAACTATTCCATTGATGAATAGGTACAGAGAGGTTAAACTCCTCTCCTCACCTGTTTGTCAATACCCCACTCTCCCTGTCTTTTCTTCCGTATATGAGCTGATTCATTTTAGTCCAAAAGTTGTTTTGGGACTTGGTATCTCCAAAAATTCCCGGGACGCGAAAGGCGACTTTGATCGCGCCATTAAAAGATACTGGGTTGATTGGAATTTGTTTTATACAGACGCATCAAAATTGTCTTCAACAGGGTGTACAGGGATTTCTACATATTTCCAAAATTGCTCTTTTATTCCAATGTCTTCCAGAGACCTCAGTATTTACAGGGGAATGTATCGGTATCTTAGAAGCCGTAAATTTCATTTTAACCCACAATATTAAAAAATCAGTCATTTTCTGATTCCCGAAGTACTATACAGGCTCTAGCTCAAAACCAACTTAAATCTAAACTTCACAGCAAAATCATCTTTGATATCCTAAAATTATTATTTACGTGTTCGATCAATGGTTGAAACGTTGAATTAGCTTGGGTTCCGAGTCACTCGGGTATAGCTGGCAATGAGTGTGCAGACTCACTGGCAAAATTTGCTATATCTAACCCGGTCGATCGGAAGCACTACGTGATACATAGCTACGACTTACGGTCTGACACCAAACATAAGCTTTTCAACTCGTGGTCAGCAGTGTGGCAGGTAAGTTCGAAGCTCAAGGGGGTGTACTACGCCAGTATTCAACCCAGCATCCAGCGGAAACCTTGGTTTTCTAAATGCCCGAAATTGTCCAGAAGAACTGTTGCTACCTTGTGTAGACTGAGACTAGGTCACTGCTGCAGCCCAGTATTCCTATACAAGATTCGTGTTCGTGACAGTTCCCTGTGCGAATGCGGTCTTGATGATGGTAATCTGGATCATTTATTCTTCTCTTGTCCTTTAAATTCCCAATCTCTCGATTTGTACCATAACCTTTCCAAAATTAAAATCCCTCTTCCTATTAACTTCCATTCCCTGTTGACCCACTTTTCTCCAAAATTAATCCACCTCTTATCAACTTTTTTTTTTATTTAAAATTTAAATAAGGTCAAATTGTAGTTTGGTGTGTAGTATTAATAACTTTGTAAATATATATATTGTGTTGTTCTTTGTAAATATATATGTTAGTATATATATTGTATAGATAGTAATACTGTTGTTTATACTATATGATAGTTACTCCTGTGTTGTCCTATTCTAAATATGCTAGCAAACTACCACGAAGTTCAAAGTTCGACGGCTCGTCTGTCTCCATATGACATTGGCAGAATAGTCGATACCGGATCAGTTGCCAAAATTAAAAAAAAAAAAAAAAAAAAATATGCCATGAATTCTTGTGTACACGTGGTTATAATGTCCATAATAATTAATACCACATTGTAAACAAAATAATATAAAAAATCCTCCATATCATCAATTCTAAAACTGGAGTTAGTTTTAGAATTGATGATAATGAGGAATTTTTATTCTTAATAACAGAATACACCACCTATTTTTGAAAAAACTCTTGTCCAAAACTATAGCTACAACTGAAACAAAAAAACTAAATGGTCCATGTTTTGAATGAAATATTTTTTATTTACATGGTTACAAACAACTTAAAAGATGATGAATACTGCGTCCAAATGAATTGAATACTGCATAAACAAAAGTTGAAACTTACATGGTCATCAACCTTTTTATCGTCCTACTGCTGGGCACAGGTCTCTCATACAGAGTAGGATTGAGCATAATCACCACGCTTGCTCAATGCAGGTTGGCGATTTCAGACTTATAGTCCCGGTTTCTTCAAGATATTTTCTTTCACCTTGTAATCAGTCATTGGTGTCTGAGATAAACTTAGAAAAGTTACATTGGTAGGTACTTGCCTGACCTAGAATCAAATCTGCACACTCATACTATAAGAGGCTGGTGTACGTACATATTATTTTTAATGCCATGAATTCTTACATACATGTGGTTTCGATGTTCATAATAATACCACATGGTAAACAAAATAAAACTAACTCCATAACAGAATACACCACCTATTTTTGAAACAACTCTTGTCCAAAACTGTAGCTACAACTGAAACAAAATACACCTAACTGAATGATCAATGTTTTGAATGAAATATTTTTATTTACATGGTTACAAACAACTTGGTGAATAGAATCTAGTACTGCACGAACAAAAGTTATTTCTTATGATGGCATATGCCTAACAGTTGCGTTAAGCATAGTTGGTACTCTACAAATTAGTTAGTGAAGAAACCTATTAACACCAAATATTATTTGAAATGAATTTGGTCACAGCAAATAACCACCAATTAGATATTGTTCCATGAGATTTTGCAAAGCCACAAAAAAAAATGGGTTAACAAATAAAAAAGCTTTCAGATTTTTGTTTTTATTGAGACATCTTAAAATACAAGTTTTAACGGTTGGATTTCGCAACACGCTCCAACTCATCCTTCTTCTTGATGGCATAAGAGTTTGATGAACCCTTAGCTGCGTTAATGAGCTCATCAGCAACGCACTCAGCGATTGTCTTAATGTTTCTGAATGCAGCCTCACGTGCACCAGTGCACAGCAACCAAATGGCTTGGTTTACACGGCGCAGGGGAGAGACGTCCACAGCTTGACGGCGCACAGTACCAGCACGACCGATCCTAGTAGAATCTTCCCTGGGACCAGAGTTGATGATAGCTGTCACGAGCACTTGCAGTGGGTTCTCGCCAGTTAGCAGGTGAATAATTTCGAAGGCGTGCTTCACAATTCGGACGGCCATGAGTTTCTTGCCGTTGTTGCGGCCATGCATCATAAGAGAGTTGGTCAAACGCTCAACAATGGGGCACTGGGCCTTACGGAATCTTTTGTGTGCATACCTGCCAGCAGAGTGGGGCAAGTATTTTGCGTACTTCTCTTTGACAGAGATGTAATCCTGCAGGGACATGTCAGACACCTGGACGTCATAGCAACTCCACCTTCCGAACAGCTTAATTTCAGGAATGTCAGCGGCCAGCGGCAGTGGCGCGTTGTCAACAGCCATGCTGCCGCCTTCGGCAGATTCTTCGTTCCAATTTTCTTCAGCCATTATGATTGCCTACAAATAAACGAACTGATTAGAATATATCACAAATCACAGAACTAAGTAAAAGTTATCTTCATTATAATAGATACATACTTTTTCAAGCTAAATAGCGATTCTAACCTCGCGTTGTCAAAAGAACACGAGAAAAAGGAAGTTCGCTTTGGTCTGAAGGTTGGCATTACAACTTTGGTGTTACAATGTATAAAAAATCTGTTTACATTCGAACTGGTTTTTATTACTTCATTTATTTTAGGCGATAATTTATTAATTAGTTTACTTTTTAGGCGTGATGTTTTATTGATTTCCTAAGGCAGAAAGCCTTTGAAAATCAACCAAATATTATCTTGTAAACAGATGAATAAGGGGGATTCATAAACGTTGCTTAAAGTTAACTAGTGATTAGCGATTGTTTAACCATACATTTTAAACGTTTGCATGTCCCTTAACTTTAATCTTCGTTTATGAATAAACTCCTTAAACACTATGGTGTTCATTCAATATATATACAATTATTAAAGTTGAGTGTCGTTAAAAGGTCAAAATGTATAATCAGTAATCACTACTTAAATGTATAATCGCTAATCACTACATAACTTTAAGCAATGTTTATGAATAAGGGGGTTAATTTAAAACTCCTACAAAATGATTTATTTCAGTTGTTATATAACTAAAAATTAAAACTATTTATAATTATAAGAAGTCTATAAGATCGTGAAAATAAATGAGGGCGCTGCGATCGTGCATATAGCAATTCTGTTAGTATGATGTGTGGTGTGACTGATATCATTTTAATATAATATTAGGGTATACTTTTGACAGCCTCCGTGGCGTAGCGGTAGCGGACGCGGCCGCTGCACAAGGTGGTGCGGGTTCAATCCCCGCACAGTGCAAGTATTTGTATGCATCAATATGTATTTGCACTGGTCTGGTCGTGCCTTGGAAAGCAAGTTAAGCCGTTGGTCCCGGTTGCCATACGAACATCTAGTGGCAGCCGTTACGGGTTGTTGGAGCCCTAAAAAGTTCAACAATTGGTCTAACTGCAATGCTACGATGTCGCCTTCGGGGTGTGGAGGTCAGATGGTTTCGCCTTGACAATACCATCGCCTTCGATGACGATGACAAGGCTGAATGCCTTGCCTTCTGCTTGGAAGCCCAGTGCTCTCCCAGCCTCCTACCAGTAGACCAAGCTCATCTCCTTGAGGTTGACGCTGAAGTCGAACGTAGAACCTCCCTCCCACCCGTTGACGACCCTGAGGATCCCCTGCCTCCCATCACTCCAGATGAAGTGCAGGACATCGTCAAGGAACATCAACCTAGGAAAGCGCCCGGCTCTGACGGCATCACTAACAGAGTGGTCTGCCTCTTCCCTGCCCACCTGATCATCCTCTTGACCACCATCCTCAATGTTGCAATGGGGAATAACATTTTCCCACAAACGTGGAAAGAACCCACAGTTATAGGCATTCCCAAGCCCGGTAAGCCTAAAGCCGAACCGTCCAGTTCCCGTCCCATTAGCTTACTCAAAGTTCTCGGTAAGATTTATGAGAGGCTTATATATAAGCGTCTCAGAGCCAACGCCGAGAACAAGGGCCTTATCCCATTAGAACAATTCGGGTTCCGTACCCAACACTCCTGTCCGCAACAGATCCTACGCATCACTGAACATATTCACGCAGGGTTCCTGCGTGGTATGCGTACAGGCGTAGTTTACTTCGATATAGCGAAGGCGTTTGACAAAGTCTGGCACAATGGCTTAACCTATAAGCTGTACCAACTCGGTGTGCCTGATCGCCTCGTCCTCATCTTACGGGGCTTTCTGTCATACCGCACCTTTCGCTATAAAATCGAAAGAGCGCTCTCCTCCCCCCGCCCCATCCGTGTAGGTGTTCCCCAGGGCTCTGTACTAGACCCGCTCATTTTTACGCTTTTCACTAGCGATATCCCGAAAAGCCGTAAGGCTCAACTCGCTCTGTTCGCAGACGACACAGCCATCTACTGCTCGAGACGTAGTCCAGTCTGGATTCGCCTCCATCTTCAATCCGCGGTCAACAAGCTCGCTGACTGATTTATGAAATGGAGGATTGAAGTCAACCCCCTAAAAAGCCAAGCGGTACTCTACAGGAAACCGCGGGTCAGTGTCACCCTTCCACGACCCATCACCTTGGACGGCAAGCCGATCCCTTGGGAGAAGCAAGCCAAGTAATTAGGTGTGATTCTCGAACAAAACCTCAACTTCTCAGAGCACATTGAGACGGTTCGCGCTCGCGCCGCCTTCGCTCTAGGTCGACTCCACCCTGTCCTCAACCCGCGAAGCAAGCTATCGCTCAGGTGCAAAATGCGCTTGTACAAAGCTTGCATACGCCCGATTATGACCTACGCTTGTCCAGTTCCTTCATCCATAGGATGCAAGTAGTCCAAAACCGATTCCTCCGTAAAGCCACAAACGCCCCTTGGTTCGTTCGAAATGAGATCCTCCATCTTGATCTCAAAATCCCCACCATCCAGCAGTTCATGAAACGCCTTTCCAAGCGCTTCTTTGATACTGCTGCCAAGCACCGCAATCCTCTTATAGCAGCGGCTGCCAATTACACTCCCTCCACCATATCCCGACTTCGCTGCCCTCGGCATGCCCTCACAGACCCCGATGACCCCATTACCCTCCTCCAATAGGCCAATAGGGCCACCAGCACATTACACAAAAACAGACCGACCTACCGACCTCGCCGCCGAGGTCCATCGCGACGCGCTCCACGTAGTAATCCCCTCCCCCGTCCCTTGTCCGATGAAGGCCAGCCCGCGCCGCAGCTGAGCCAGTAATATCATAATGTCCCAACAATGACCTCTGAGTTTGTTTCGGCGTTTCATCTCAGAGCTAGTACTAGGAAACGTCGTGGTCATCAAACCATTAAGAATACATTCGATCCAGCCGTCCCTTGCTGTCCTCTCTAGCGACGCCCTAAGCCGAGGTTCGTACCCCACAGGGGGTGCCCTTAGTGCGTAGTCGCCCAATTTTAATTTAGTTTTAAGTGCCCCTGGCTGGAGGCTTTAATTTTAATTAAGGCATCCACAGGAAAGTCCGATTAAGTAGTTACGGTCTCCTAGTAGCCACCTACGAGATGCCATATCAAAAAACAAAAAAAGAAAGGAATTTGACGTGCCTCGAGCGCCAACTACTTGATATGAAGTAGAAGGATTACATTTGCAGACAAATAGGGATGTGCCTTTTAGAACACATGTCTAATAAATTTACAATTCTTTTCTTTATTATGGGGAATATATCCAGGTTTACATATTGATTTTTTTAAGAAATAAAATAAAATATGAAATTAAGGTTACAGTTTTTATTTAGCTTCGTAAATTGGTGAATAAACATTATTTTAAATGTATAATATTATTTGTCGATAGGACATTAATCCCATCCCTACGTTTGACTATTGATACGTTACAAGGGCAGATCCAGCTTTGGCGCCAGGGGAGGGTCACATAGTCGTGGTCAAGTCGTAACAACTTTTAATTAAACTTTGATAATAGGGAAAATTAGAAAGAAGGTATTTAATTAATATGTAATAAATACTGATCTTATAAATACCTAATGAAATAACAAAATCAATTTTTCTTTCACGTCTTCTTCCGAAACGTCTTATCACTTTATCTACTTCAATGGATAGCTACGTTTTTATGGACGTGGAGAAGTGCCAGTCCGCTTAGACGTTCTTTAACCATTGAAGCTCTTTACCATGCTTTGATTTTTCGTAACGTCGACGACGTACGATTGGATGCTGAGAGGTTAGCTCAGACCGGGGGTAGACCTGACATGTTATGCGGACGACACGCTGGTCACCGCCCGGGGGAGCTCGCACAGGGAAGCAACGATGCTGGCGATGGCTGCGGTATCACAGGTGGTGGGCCGCATACGTCGAATAGGCCTGAAGGTGGCCCTTAATAAGTCGGAGGCCATGGTGTTTCATGGTCCCCGGCGGGCGCCGCCACCGAGCTCACGCATCGTGGTCGGGGGGGTTCGGATCGCTGTCGAGTCCACCATGAAGTACCTAGGACTGGTGCTCAACAGCCGGTGGGATTTCGGCCCCCACTTCCGGCGGCTGGCGCCCAAGTTAGCGCCAACGTTGAAAGCTGGGGCGCTTTCAACGTTGCGTCTCAATCTGGCAGGCCCGAGCGCCGCCTGCAGGCGGCTCTTTCTGGGATTTGTGCGATCGATGGCCCTGTATGAGGCCCCGAAGTGGGCCTCTCACCTGACGGCCGGCATCATCGCTGTACTGCGACAACCGCAGAGAGCGATGGCCATCAGAGTTATAGATAGTCATGAATTATGCACGATCTTATGAGGCGGCCTGCCTACTGGCTGGATCCCCGCCATTGGACCTGGAGGCGAAGGTCCTCGTCACTGTTCCGGTAGCGTGAGGAGGCTCGGGAGAGGGGCGAACGGCCGATGCTTTGTCAGGTCGAGCAGCGTCGGTCGCAGCTCCGAGAGGTCCTGGTGGCGGAAGGGCGGAACAGGCTTTCACGCCCTACCACGCCTCACCACCATCGAGGTGATCCGGCCGGTACTGGCGGACTGGCTCGGGAGAAGGCACAGCTACCTGGCGTTTCAGATGACACAGGTACTTTCGGGGCATGGTTGCTTCGGGAAGTATCTGTGTCACATAAACAGGGAACTGAACGCCCGCTGTCACCACTGCGTCGTCAGCCGGGAGGACACAGCGCGGCATACGCTGGCAGAGTGTGCCGCTTGGGTGGAGCTGCACCGTGACCTCACCTCTGAAGTAGGCTGTCGCTACCGGCCGTAATCGAGTCGATAGTCGGCAGCGAAGAGTCCTGGGATGCGGTGGTTTCCTTCTGCGATGGATGATGCGAGGCTGCGGAGAGGGAGAGGGAGATTTCGTCTTCTCACCCGGCCTGCAGCAGGCGCACCGGGCGTCGGCGGAGGATAAATAGCGCCCTCTTTCAGCCCCCTTAAATGGGTCCAGGGGCGATAGCCCCCAAACATCAAGACCCCAGGTGGCGACGCGAAGTGTTCCACGCGCGCCACTCTTAGACGTCAGGGGGGAGTCATACACCTCACTCCCCTCCTTGACCGAAGGAGGCCTACAGTGGCGGGCCAGCACCAATCGGCGTTTGCAGAAGCAGTGTTTGTTCTCGCAACCTCCGGTGTAGACCTGTGAGATGGAACATCGGGGTGGTTTTTAGCCAGTAAGAGTCTGACAGACACCGCGGCCCGCCTTAGGGCGGCGAACATTCATGACGATTTTCCAGCCCGGAAACAAAAACAAAAAAGTGACCATAGGACTACCGTAGAATTGGGAGAACCCAAAACCCCGGAAAGGCAGATGACGAACGCTTGGGTGGTTTTTTAGCCGGCACACCCCTCCGCGTCTCCGAGCGGAGGTTAGTCCATGAGGATTTTTCCACCTTCGGAAAAAAGTACCTACAAACTCCCTCGCCCAATAAAAAAATACGTAGGTATATATAGACGACAGCACATCAAGCTACTAAAAACTATCAAATTTCTTTATTAGATTCAATCAATCTTCAATTGATTGGGATTATTTGTCAGGTTCCGGTAGCTTGACCTGCTATCGTCCACATATAAATCTCCCTCTTTCAGTAAGTAGGCACCTACTTATTTACCTACGAGTTACTTTAAGAACATTACAATTAACAACAATAATATTTGAGTTTGAACACACACACACACACTAGCTTAATGAAGAAATTACTGATTAATAAACAGATTAACAGACCACACGCAAGTGTCATACGAAATGTCACATACATTTGAATGTCGGCGGCCGTGGCGGCGGTAGCGCGGTAAAATTCAAATTTTGGTTGTGTTCATTCTCGAATAATGCGTTTGCGTCAAACAAAGTATGTATTATATAAACTGATGAAATATTGAAAGTACTTAAATAAAATCCTCCTGTGTTGGATCCTCCTGGACCCAGCCCAGGGGGGGGGGGGGGTCATGACCCCCATGACCCATGGATCCGCGCTTGTCTGGAATACGGACCTTAAGTAGGGCTTGAGTTTTGAGTTGCGTTCTGTAATACGCACCTAAGGTTCGTATTCCAGAACGAAACTCAAGCATTGCTATCTGCGCATTACTTAAAAGTAGTTTCAACCAATCAAAGGTTCGTATTACAGAACGTCACTCAAGCATTGATCTATGCTTAAACATTACTTAAAACTAGTTTCAACCAATGAAATGGCTACAAACGAGACTTAAGTAGAGCTTGAGTTTTGAGTGACGTTCTGTAATACGGACCAAAAGGCTTGAAACGAGACTTAAGTAGAGCTTGAGTTTGAGTGACGTTCTGTAATACGGACCTAAGGTCCGTATTCCAGAAGGAAACTCAAGCATTGAACTCTGCTTAAGCATTTTTTTTTTTTGGATATGGTATCTCGTAGGCGGCCATTAGAGGCCGTAACTACTTAACGGGACTTTCCTGTGGATGCCTTAATTAAAAATTAAAGGCTCCAGCCAGGGGCACTTAAAACTAACTTAAAATTAGGCGACTACGCACTAAGAGCACCCCCTGTGGGGTACGAACCTCGGCTTAGGGCGTCGCTAGAGAGGACAGCAAGGGACGGCTGGATCGAAAGTTATACTTAATGGTTTGATGACCGCGGCGTTCCCTAGTACTAGCTCTGAGAAGAAACGCCGAAACAAACTCAGAGGTCATTGTTGGGACATTATTATAATTACTGGCTCAGCTGCGGCGCGGGCTGGCCTTCATCGGACAAGGGACGGGGGAGGGGACTACTACGTGGAGCGCGTCGCGATGGACCTCGGTGGCGAGGTCGGTAGGTCGGTCTGTGTTTGTGTAATGTGCTGGTGGCCCTATTGGCCTCTTGGAGGAGGGTAATGGGGTCATCGGCGTCTGTGAGAGCATGCCGAGGGCGGTGAAGTCGGGAGATGGTGGAAGGAGTGTAATTGGCGGCCGCTGCTATAAGAGGATTGCGGTGCTTGGTGGCAGTAACAAAGAAGCGTTTGGAGAGACGTTTCATGAACTGCTGGATGGTGGGGATTTTGAGATCAAGGTGGAGGATCTAATTACGGACGAACCAAGGGCCGTTTGTGGCTTTACGGAGGAATCGGTTTTGGACTACTTGCATCCTATGGATATGACGTGGCTTGGCATGTGCGAAGACTGGACAAGCGTAGGTCATAATCGGGCGTATGCAAGCTGTGTACAAGCGCATTTTGCACCTGAGCGATAGCTTACTACGCGGGTTGAGGAGGGGGTGGAGTCGACTTAGAGCGAAGGCGGCGCGAGCGCGGACCGTCTCAATGTGCTCTGAGAAGTTGAGGTTTTGATCGAGAATCACATCTAGGTACTTGGCTTGCTTCTCCCAAGGGATCGGCTTGCCGTCCAAGGTGATGGGTCGTGGAAGGGTGACACTGACCCGCGGTTTCCTGTAGAGTACCGCTTGGCTTTTTAGGGGGTTGACTTCAATGCTCCATTTCATAAACCAGTCAGCGAGCTTGTTGATCGCGGATTGGAGATGGAGGCGAATCCAGTCTGGACTGCGTCCCGAGCAGTAGATGGCTGTGTCGTCTGCGAACAGAGCGAGTTGAGCCTTACTGCTTTTCGGGATATCGCTAGTGAAAAGCGTAAAAATGAGTGGGGCTAGTACAGAGCCCTGGGGAACACGGATGGGGCGGGGGGAGGAGAGCGCTCCTTCGATTTTATAGCGAAAGGTGAGGTTTGACAGAAAGTCCCGTAAGATGAGGACGAGACGAACAGGCTCACCGAGTTGGTATAGGTTATAGATTAAGCCGTTGTGCCAGACTTTGTCAAACGCCTTCGCTATATCGAAGTAAACTACGCCTGTGTACATACCACGCAGGAACCCTGCGTGAATATGTTCCCTGATGCGTAGGATCTGTTGGGGACAGGAGTGTTGGGTACGGAACCCGAATTGTTCGTTGGGGATGAGGCCCTTGTTCTCGGCGTAAGCTCTGAGTCGCTTATAAATAAGCCTCTCGTAGATCTTACCGAGAACTTTGAGTAAGCTGATGGGACGGTAACTAGACGGTTCGGCTTTAGGCTTACCAGGCTTGGGAATGCCTATAACAGTGGCTTCTTTCCACGTTTGTGCGAAACTGTTATTCCCCAGTGCACCATTGAGGATGGTGGTCAAGAGGATGATTAGGTGGGCAGGGAAGAGGCGGATCACTCTGTTAGTGATGCCGTCAGAGCCGGGCGTTTTACTGGGTTGAAGACCTTTGACGATGTCCTGCACTTCATCGGGGGTGATGGGAGGCAGGGGATCCTCAGGGTCGTCAACGGGTGGGAGGGAGGTTCTACGTTCGACTTCAGCGTCAACCTCAAGGAGATAAGCTTGGTCTACTGGTAGGAGGCTGGGAGAGCACTGGGCTTCCAGGCAGGAGGCGAGGCATTCAGCCTTGTCATCGTCATCGAAGGTGATGGAATTGTCAGGACGAACTAGGGGAGGCATGGTCACAACTTCATTGGATTTTAGTTTCCTCTGAAGGCTAGATGGGTGGGCTCTAACTCATCCAGCATCTTATCCCAACCAGCCTCACGCCACTCCGATATGCGTCTTTTTACAGTTCGCTGTAAATAGCGCATATGGGTTTTGTTAGCCGCGCAGGGGAAGCTGCTGTAAGTACGGACCGCCGCGTTCTTCTCGGTCAACAGTTCACGCAAGTCAGCAGGGAGTTTCCAGCGACAGTCTTCTGTCGCTGTAACCTCCCTTGAACATTCGTTCAGGACTGACTGTACGTGATCCGTGAACGAGTCGATCGCGGCTGTCGTGTCAGCGATAGAGTCGAGGCGTGCAGGTATGGAGTCCAAGCGGGGGGATGTGGTGGATTTCAGCCGATCGCTTACTTTCCTCCAGTCCGTTACCACTTTCGTCTGAGGTGCTTGACCTGGGTCAGAGAGGCCAGTACGGGGAGCCAGTCGAATGACGACTGGGCGATGGTCAGACGAAAGCTTTGATAGTGCTTCTATAGAGTCTAACCGTAGGTTGATGTTCTTTAGGAGCGTCGCGGTCGGGTTCGTAGGGGAAGTGAGTGGGGGTCATGGGGCAAACGACATCGAAGTTTAAGTGGGTAGAGAGGTCAAACAAGAGTCTGCCTCTGGAATTGGTCCTGGTGCTATTCCAGGCTGTGTGTTTGGCATTGAGGTCCCCGCTATTATAACGGAATCACTCAACCCAAGAAGTAGGGCAATGTCGTCTGCTAAGAGTTGATGATTCTCAGCAGCGGAGATGGGTGGGAGATAGGCCGACACTATAGTAATAGGTTGGTGGCCTGTCATGCCGAGGCGGCATATTGAAACTTCGAGTCGTGAGAGGGGTGGGGGGTCCATTGGGATGCAATGAAGAGCCCTTTTGAAATAAATAAGGGTACCGCCTTTGTGGCACCGCAACCTGTCGTTGCGAACTACACGGTAGTTAGCAATTAGGGGTGTGCGGTGGCTAGGCTTGAGAAAGGTCTCTTGAGCGAGGAAGATGTCAATCTGGTGCTCTCTAAGGAATGTTGAGATCTCGAACTTCTGATCTCTAATGCCGTCGGCATTGAAGTAAGCCAGTTTGAGGGATCGGGGCTTGGTTCTCTGTTTGGCCTTATTATCCATTAATTACTTATTGGATGCGAAGGAGGAAAGGGCGTGCGTAATTTCCGGGTGCGCATTGTAAATATTAATAATGGCTTGCAGATTGCCTGCTGCCATAGCGACTTTTAAGTCGTTTGCCATCTGTCTGGCGCGGGGCGACATAAAAATAAGAAAGGTCCCCGAGATGATGTTAAAAGCATCCGTGGGGCCGTTTCCTGACATTGGGGTCGAGGGAGGGGGTGAGGGGATTGCAGCTGCAGGCCAGGCATAGGTGCAGGGGCAGGAGGGGACGGGGCCTGTAACGCTTCCTCTTTAGTTTAAATAAACTCAGGGTGGCTAACTCCACCCTTACCCGGCAGTTACAGTAAATTTAATTAAGTAAATACTTGGTAGCTAGGAGCATTAAATAAAACAATAAATGGATACAATTACAAATTTATTCAATTATTACCCTGTGTCATAAATATATGACAAAACAATCTCCTAACTTACCTAGTCGATTTCCTGACTCACTCCGTCTCGGGTCGGAGTGGGACAGGGAATCCACATGAGACAATTCAGCAAGCTCAGGGTCGCTTGATGAAGCATTCGTGAGGTGAACCGTTGTGATCACGGCTCAGTCGTTACAAAAGTATCTCAGGTTATGCACACAATATCAAGCCAATAGCCTACTTACATGCAACCTGTTGGAAACCCACTCTCACTCACTAGATACATCAAAACAAAGAAACAAGGACAGGGAGTCTACGTTTCGGATTAGCTCTCCTGACTAACGCTTCTGGATTACGGTACAAAGACCCTTGGCTTCACTAACTGACGGGTGTCAGAATAATGCACGGTTGAACGCGGCCTGCGGGATTAGGTATTTCGGGAACACCCGGAGCAAAGTAATCATGACAGCTTATACCTGTCTAGTCGTCGTCGAAAGAGAATTGGATGTGCCGTACTATCAGGATTCAGCACACATCCACTCCAAACAAGCCTGATCCAATCGGAATCAAAGCCACCTGAGGTAAGTCATGACGCGACGCCTCCACACGGGTTCCCACCCTAGGCCCGCCAAAGGAGCCAAATAGAGAGATGAGCCAAACTGCTAGGCGCACAACCCCATGGGGTTTATTGCGCACACTCGCCAACCTTGCGTACCAGCAACGTCCGCAAAACCCGCCACACCGAGCAAACTTCGGTCGTTCTTCTGGAAGCTTCTAGCCCTGCGATCGACCGCTCCCAATTGTCTTTTCCTGAACCATAGACTAGTGCGTTCCGCGACTTGTATTTTAATTTCAGACTTATGAGTTGGTTCCTATTTTTTTTAATATCTCTTTATCCTAAGTCCTTTTTTATTTTATTTAACCCGGTCGTTCTTTATTTGAATTTATTTATTATATTAACGACCGTCCTTTCGCGCAACGCCATCTCTCGGCTCGATGCAAAATATGTGACCCGAGTCCAAGAGATGTCGCCTGCTGCTATATTTTTGCTACGTGACAAGCCGCCTTTTGGGCCATGGTAGGACGGATACGAGGATCCTTGTCCTGCCAGGCGGGGGTGGTTGGGGAGGTCTGGGGAGCAGACGCCACGAGGGCCGGAAAGGCCCTCTGGTGGTTTAGTTGATTCCAGGGACTGGGCCTTTGAGGGCTCAGTCGCTCTGGGATCTGACTCCCTGGGCATTCACGCTTTTGGCGTGCGATAGCCCGGTTGGCTAGCTTGAGCTTGAGTTTTGAGTGACGTCCTGTAATACGGACCTTAGACTGGTAAAGCGGACTCCAGACTCCAAAGCTGAAAAGGCTTCGGATGCGACTGGGATTAACGCTGTGATGATGATGATGATTAGGGTATACTTGATTACATTATTATTATATTATTTAGCACGACCGCAGCGCCCTCATTTATTTTCACGAAATATATACTCAACGCTATAAAAAAATAAAAATATATCGTTGAATGATATCAACGAGTTATTAATTAATAAAAATTTCAAATTATTAAGGGTAATAAATGAAACTATACATTTATATATAGAAATTCCATTAAGGTATAACATTGAATCTGTGATTGTTTATCCTTTGATATTGTATACCCTTTGTCCATTTTATCTTATAACTACTCTTTGTATTTATCGGACAGTGACAACCGACTGTATAGTGCAACTGACATATATATTTCTGTTTCTGTCATTTTCATTCGGTGATTGACTGATTGCGTTAGCGCCTGGTTTTACCGCAAAAAAGCCGTATTAAATATTAGTAAGTGGAAACACTTGTTAGAATTTGTATTTAATTCAAGGATTGCGTATATAAAAGCAGTACACAACATATCCTCCATAAGGTTATCAGGTATTAATATTAAAAGAGAGAAATTTATCTTTATTTAGGGTTTCCGTAACTGGACAAAGTTCGCTATGGCTGCGTTGAAAACAAAAAATCTAAAACTATTAACGAGGCTAGTGCCTAGATATTACCCACAAGTTACAGCAACAAGAAATCTAAACTTGCAAGAGTTTCACAGTAAGGATCTGTTAAAAAAATATCATGTTTCAGTACAAGACTTCAGAATTATCGAGTCTAATTTAGACGTCAATGCTTTAGCAGATTTTAAGGCTGACGAGTATGTTGTGAAAGCACAGATTCTTGCTGGTGGTCGTGGTAAAGGCCACTTTGACAATGGTTTCAAAGGAGGTGTCCACCTTACCAAAAATCGTGATGAAGTTATGAAATTAGCAAAATCTATGATTGGGCACAAGTTGATTACAAAACAAACTCCCAAAGAAGGAATATTAGTGGAGAAAGTTATGGTGGCAGAGAGTGTCAACATTAAACGTGAGACATACTTCAGTATTGTGATGGAGAGGTCTTACAATGGGGCTGCAATAGTGGCTTCTCCTGCTGGAGGTATGGATATAGAGACGGTCGCAGAAAAGACTCCACACTTGTTAAAAACAGTGCCTGTTGATATATTTGATGGTGTCACAGATCAGATAGCCAATGAAATTGCAGATTTTTTGGAATTCAAAGGACCATTGAAGGCAAAATGTGCAGAAGAACTTAAAAGGCTTTGGCAACTATTTATAAAGGTATCCTACAATTTATTCAATGAAGTAAACTTGCAAGTAGTATTCTCAACACTGGCAAAGAAAAGACCCAACCAAACTTATTTTAAAAAAAAATCTTATTCTGTTTTCAGGTTGATGCTACACAGTTAGAGATCAATCCTCTTGTTGAAACTGATGATGGGAGAGTGATCTCTGTAGATGCAAAGATCAACTTTGATGACAATGCTAACTTCAGACAACAGGAGATTTTTGCCCTGGACGATTTATCAGAGAGTGACCCCAAAGAAGTAATTAACGTTTTATTCAATATATTAATCAATTTAATTACAAAATCCATTGTGTCACATGTCAATGCACATAAAGGATTAAAATTCTTTGCTATTGCTCATTTTTAAGCTCATAAAGTCGAAGTACTCATTATTATATTGCTTGTTCTAGACCTGTTTGCAAGGCAATTGTACAAATATTACACCGCACAGATACCAGCAGATCAAGCTACCCAAAACTGTAAAATTTTCCCAACCAACCTTGAACTTTAATGCTTTAGCAATAATATTGAAAATATGTTACAGAAAGTTGATATATTGCAGTAGCTTGAAGTGCTAGCGTCTGTACAATCAGTGTTCATTCTCAGTATTTGTATTTACATAACAGTATTTGTAAATACAAATAGTGCCCTCTTAATACTAATGTACATAAACTGTATAGTATTTTTGTTACCTAATTTCAATAACCTACTCCACTAGCATAATAATATACACAACAGTAACTATGCATGTTCTACTTATCATTCAATGTAAATAATGGGTATTTGTTTATCACTTTCCTTATCTGAATAACCTCTGTTATCACTTATTTTTCTTTATTTCATGCTATTACTAACTTGTGATAATATTTTGATGATCATGATGTTGCTAATGTTACATAATTGCATTAGCAACATGTCCTTGCTAATGGTTCAGAAACATTGAAAATCAACTAAGGAAGAGCCTATGGAGCCATATTATGCTTCAAATATGATTGTCCTTCTTAAAGAAGCCCACTCCCTCTATATGAGAGGAGGCCTGTGTCCCAGCACTGGAATCTTTATGCTGATAATTCTTAAATACTAGTTAAAAAAAAACCTAACAATGCACTTTCGTATCTTGTCCAACTAATATTTTATGGAAGTTTTTACTGTATAAATTATGCTAGAATACTTTAACCCTACAAAATAATCTACGATCATACAAAATTTTCTTAGTACTCTACAAATTCTTAAATCTTTCAGAGAGAGGCCGCTAAGCACAACCTTGTGTACATTGACATGGATGGCAGCATTGGATGTATGGTCAATGGTGCTGGCTTAGCTATGGCCACCATGGACATCATTACCTTGAATGGAGGAAGAGCTGCAAACTTTTTGGATCTTGGAGGTGGTGTTGGACCCAAACAAGTATCAGCTGCTCTGAAGATATTGGAATCAGATCCAAAAGTAAAAAGCGTCTTTGTAAATGTGTTTGGTGGTAAGCTATCTATGTTATTGTGTAATTAAAAATTATTATTATAAAAGAGATTTTCAGATACAATATTTTAACAATTTGTGTTTGCAGGTATTGTCAACTGTGCTACAATTGCACAGGGTATTATTACAGCATGCAAGGAAAATCCACCAAAACATCCTCTTGTTATCAGACTGCAAGGCAGTAATGCAGAGATAGCACAAAAACTACTGAAGGAATCTGGTCTACCACTTACCATCATTACCGATGTTGATGAGGCAGCGAGAACCGCCGTTAAAATGGCACAGTAAAATGTTTTGATATATTTGTTGAAAATGTTTTGACAATTCATTGATTTACATTCAAATACAAATCACCAACATGAATGGTCATTATCCGAATTATTTTACTATGCCATATAATATTGTGGGTCTTTCTCCTCTTTTCTATCCATTTTAAAATGTGCAATAGAGCTCTCTTATTATTTTGTTCAAAGCTAAAGAACAGTACAAGGGTAATAACTAGAGTATAACCTATATCGAAATAAAATGTACTTATTTGTAAATACTAACACTTAACCACAAGCATGAAATAATTTCTGTAACGTAACTCAAATTGCCGAGTTACGCTGGTGAGTACAAATATTTGTACCAACAGCGTTATTTCAAATGCTGTCTCGATACAACGGCTACTGAGCTAGATGCAAGAAAAAAAACTGTATGTAGTTTACGTACGTAATATATTAAGACTGAACTTTTGTGTTAACTTTCTAACAAAATTAAAAATTTTATAGTTGCACTAATCGTTTTTATGTAAATCAAATGTTTTGCCATGAATTATTGTTAATGTTTTGTAAATAGTTTATAAATATAGAATAAATCAATATCTGGTTTCTCATTTTACTTAATTATAGCTCTTGCATTAACTTCTGCCCGCGACTTCGCAGGAAATATTCTTGTTTCGCCGACAGACGTTATAATCTTTTTCTTAATACTCTGCTCCTGAGGGTCATAGCGTGATGTTAAATGTCATAAAGCATACCTCAGAAATTGAACTATCACTGAAAAATCTACATCTTTTTATAATAATGTATAGACAAAATAAATTAATAGCTTTATTTTTTAACAATTTATGACTACAGTACAGTATAATTATTCCAGACAGATGTTCTTATATTATCTAAGCACGAAACAGGTTAATTTTTCTCCCTTGGGATGACGAGTCACTTTTACTGCTCGACATGTTGGATTGGATTTCTTCGTAGAGGGGAAGGTGAGCGAGTTTGCCGCGAGCTGCTACCGATGGCTTTGTTTTCAACATTCGTTGCGCAACGCGAATGATATCTTCAGACGTAATTTTTTCTGCAATAAGAAAAATAATTATGATATTATCTCTATGATCGTCATTTGTTTCTATTTATTCTGAGGGATGAAAGTTCTATTTTTTTTTTTTTTTTTTTTGTAAGCAGGGAGGCTATTACTAACCAATTTCATTGATAAAGTATGAGGGTGGCTTCCTCCTGCCTGTCGCAAGTACTTGTCTGCCAACATCTTCAAATACAACTGGTCTTGCTTCTAAATTCATCAATAACATTGACTGCAACTGAGTCTTAGCTCTCTGCAAAAAAGATAGGATTAAACATCGTCGGCGTTATAACTAGTGTAATGCTCAGTGGCTCTGAAATATCAAATCGGAAACAGAAGTATTTATAAAACAAAATCACAAATAAATTAGAGATGTACCGACTAGTCGGTTAAGCAGACTATTCGGCCGCTTTTGTAGTCGGCAAAAAACGCCGACTAGTCTGCTTTTTACTTTGTATGTATTTCTCATTAATATGTACTATATCAGGGGAACTGAAATGAAATAAAACCTTAACTATTCATTACTAGCTTTCCGCACGCGGCTTCGCCCGTGTGGACTTCGGTTATATCGTGCTTTTTGGAAATCTCGGGAATAACAAATTATTCCGGGATTAAAAGTATCCTATTGTTTAATTCGTACTTCTAACTTACTAACTTAGGTCCTTACATATGAAATTGGCGTTTTGTCGTAGGCACTGGCCACTTTGATCTCAAATATCTCCTCTTTGGTAATTGGTTTAGAATTCCAAATTCAAATTTATACAGCTATTTATTCAAATTTATTTACTCATCAATTTGTGTCTCGAAAACCGTATTTCTTTTTTTTTCTTTTGGTTTTTTCTCTGCGTCATTGAGTTTACAAAATGGAAAATTTAAAGTTTCGCGTTATTTACGAATATGAGTTCCGCCGTGGCACCAGTGCTGCAGAAACGGGTCGAAGAATTAATGATGTGTATGGCAGTGGTGTCGCTAGAGAAAGCACAGAGAGTTATAATACAAAACGCCAATTTCATATGTAAGGACCTAATATCTACAACACCAACAAAACAAAATTATTACCTTCTTAAAATTGGTATTAATTAACAAACAAAAGAATATCTTCTTAAGTTAAATAAACATTTATTAATTGTCAAATAAAAAAGTAGGTATTTTATAATTGCCAACAGATTAAAAAATAAACATTCAATATTTTAAACACGAACTGTTTCAAGAAAAATAAAAATGAAACATAGGAACTTATATGATTAACCGGACACAACCCAAAACAAAATGTCATATTTTTATAATAAAACATTGCAAAATCTCTTTACAGCCGACTAGTCGGCTAGTCGGCCAAAGTGGTAGTCGCTACATCTCTAAAATAAATATTTCAGATTCATGGACAAAAGTCTTAAGTCTATTATACTTACATATGTATGCTGTGTTAAGTGTTTTACCGTAAAGGCATACAAATGTAGGTACAAACTGACAGTAGGTACCAAAGTTTTAGAAAAAGCACTTATAATACGGAAAGCTAAGTCATAACATAAATGACTCGTTTTATTAACGAAAGTAATGGTACAGCCTGATTCAAACTTGATAGTGCACATAGCACCTCACCCCTCATCGTTCGTCCCTGTCTGACACGTACCTACGTGGGACACTCAGAAAGTTTTGCGATAATAAAAAGATGTACTATAGGTAGGTACATATTATATTTTTATTACATCTGTTCAAATACTCTCCACCGACCACTATATAAAACTTTTTCCAGACCGCCGCAGACACCTCGTTTACAGCCTGCTTAAACGCTGACAGCGCATCATCCGGCTATGAAAATTGTATCCTTTTGAGCTGATCTTATATTTTTGAGAATAAGAAGAAGTCACACGGTGCTAGGTCAGGGCTGTAAGGAGGGTGACCCAGGAGTTTAACCGATGTACTGTCCAGGAAGTACTTCGTTTTGACAGCGGTGTGAGCGGGCTGGTGAAGCAGTAACACCCGGAGCCCTGTTTGGTAGTTTGTTGCTCACAACAGAGAAAATTTCTGTCAAGCATTTGGTGGTATACCATTTAGCGTTAATGCTTCTTTGGTTTCGTAAAAGAATTGACACCAAGTAGCCAGTGACACTGAAAAAGCTCGCGATCAAAATCTTACCCTCTCTTCTAGATAGTTTCATTTTGGTAGGCGTTGATTCGTTTTGAAACATCCAAACCGTCGACGGGCGCTTCGTTTCTGGATCGTATTGATAAAGCCAAGATTCGTCACCTGTAATCATGTCGTAAACACATCGAAACAAGGCTGCTTCAAATTTGTCTATCATATCATGGCACCATTCCACCCGTGCCTGCTTCTGAGTATTGATGTGTGCGGCACTCAGCGTGAAACTGTCCTCCGCAACCGACGATGCACGTGTAGAATCTCGTAAAGGCTTCCTGATCCAATCTGCAGTTTATGCTGAATTTCTTGGCATGTAATTCGTCTATTGTCCTGTGTCGCCCGTAGAAAACTTGCGTCCTTTCATCAGTTTTCTCTCAATCGAAAAAACGCGAAGTCACAGGGTGCAAGATCAGGCATTCAGCGTCAAAGTACTGGAACAGCCTGCCTACAGTGGCAGGCTGTTCCAGTACTTTGACGCCGGATGCTTTCAGAAATCACGAAGTAGCGCCAGCTCTATGGGCTGGTGGATTTTCGAGATGTGAGAACCACGAGCTGAGTCCTGAGTTCGGTCGTCGATTTCTCAGTTCTTCGGACAATTGAAGCAGACAAATCTCAGTATACCTACCATACGGTCTTGTGTCTACTAAACATCACTGATTTTAGTAATCCTTGTTTGCTAAAAAAACGGTCATCATTATTTTTTTCACCGATTTCGATTTCCGCGCCTGTATTGATTGTTCTTCGTAGACCAATATTTTGCTTTATGATTTAGTTGGCAAGTCGAATAATAAATCCAGGCTTCGTCAGCCGTGATAACTGAACTCTTGAACTGAATACTTGTTGAATTGACACTCTTGGATAGGCTATTGTCTAATTTTTCACCATAAATTGCGCCCATTGTACGCGTTGTTGTTTTTGGTGCTCACTTAAGGTGTGGGGTACCCACAATGTACAAACTTTTCTTACATTTAAATGCAAGATAGGAGAGGATACAAGAATGTTTAAGAGTTCTTCTAATTGATAATAAGTGATTCAGCGATTTTCTCTAGTGGCTTTTTTTCACACGAGTTATGTTTTCCGGCGCTTGAATTTTCGCGGGTCGTCGTTAAGCTCAAAATCCCCACATTTCAACTGTAAATACCATCGTTCCACAGTCCTCACGGAAGGACTACCTGACCATGAACAGAACACATCTCGTCAAAACATTCTTGTTTAGATAAATCGCGTTTGAAGTTGTATTAGACAACAACACGATAGTCTCGTTTGTAAATATGTGAGCTGTCACGCCACGCCCTTTATACCTGGGGCTTTTATTTAGGTAATAAGTTTTTACTTATTTACATTTAAATGATAATTTATTTTTTGTTTTTGCTTTTCTGGTATTTTGGCGTGGCTAGCTGGCATATGATAAATAATTTTATTGTTGTTTTTTTTTGTGTATTCAATACTGTACCTACATAGTATTGTATAAATTCATGTGTTTTTTTTTTAATGAACAGCTGTGCTGCTGTGCAGTTTTTCTTCCCAGCGAAAGCACTAGGAAGTGTCGATGGGTGGGCGTTTTGGGGGACTGTCTTATGTAATATTGACATTCAAAAAGTGCTGATTCTCAGCCCAATTTGAATAAATGACTTTTGAATATGCTATTTGACAGTAAGAATATTTTTGTGATTATTTGCTTTAAATGCATAAAATGAGGGTTCTTTATGTCATTTACATGAGTTTTAATGAAAATAATAACAATTAATATATCCAAAAACACAAAAAATATGTTTGGCATTTTGTTTCTTGCGCCACATAATGTGAAACGATCTGGATTGGCTAAGGTCACGATGACGTCATACGCTCATAAACACTTGTTGTCGTTCTAAGTGTTCTCAGGTGTTTTAGCGTTTTTAGAAGATTTTTATGGATATTTGTGGTATTTTATTTTCTTACTGACAAATAACAGATAAACACGAACACCACTGCGAAACCGAAAGTCTTCTATAAGTTTGTGACACTTACAAAGCGCGACGCCATTTTGCTGAATAAAGCGTTTCGGCGGCTTATTTGAATTTTTAATTGCATGTTTCTTACGAAATATGTAAATAAAATAAAAAAAAACTTTTGGTGAACTTCTTAACCGCAACCTAGTACATCAAGATAGAAATTATAAATCTGTCAAATAGCCTATTATGATTTTGGTAAAAATTACGTATCACCTATTTTTTCATTTTTTCCTTCTAACTAGAATATTAATTGTAGGAAGCTAAAACAAACTTATTAACTCATGTAATTGACGACACTTAATAATGGACACAAAAACTGTCGCTGTACGCTTAGCGTTTGACACGTCACGTCAAGACTTATTGAACACCCTGCGTACCACCGATACACGGTTACCTTAGAAGAGCCTTCATCCATGGATGTCATTTGAAGTCTATCGTACGATTCGTCTGGTTTCAGGCGACATTTGAAATCGTAAAAATAACAGCGCGATAATGATCTCGAAGCAAGTCGATTTTTCAAAGACACACTATAATTTTAATTACGACAGCACATCAAGCTACTAAAATCTGTCAGATTCCTTTATTAGATTTTCAACTTT
The DNA here is from genome assembly GCA_017933935.1 of Sesamia nonagrioides. Lineage (NCBI taxonomy): Eukaryota > Metazoa > Arthropoda > Insecta > Lepidoptera > Noctuidae > Sesamia > Sesamia nonagrioides. Next base: position 214,453 of record JADWQK010000122.1, read on the forward strand.
ATCTCTAAAGCATTAAGGCTCAAGGTTGATAGGGAATATCTGACAGTTTGGGGTAGCTTGACCTGCTGTCATCCGTACCTATAATTAGTTATAAATAAGCATTTTTTTAAATAAATTACAACTGGCCAGTTTCCCATACATAAAAACTTTTTGTCGCAATACTTTCTGAGTGACCTGGTACCTATTTGTTAGGTACTGAACAGTCACTCTCTTCATGTTGCGAACTGGTATAAAGTTTAAATCTGGTTGTATTCAGCTGCATTCGGATAGAATGGAAACTCCCCAAAAGTTTGAAAAAGGCTAGGAGTCTTAAACCTTAACTCTTTCACTGCCTTTCTGAAAAGTAATGACATTACCCACACAGGATAGTACAGTACGGCACTGTACTATACTGTCTACCCATCGGCGGACCCGGCATCTCGATTACGTATTCTTGCCCGCCCATTGGCGTTTTCGGCATGAAACTGCAGATCCCGTCATCGTTAATCGTTTGATATATTCAGTACCCGTATATGTGCAGTTTTCTACGATATATATGGCAAATGTGTGACAGTTTTACTAGTCATCAGCTGAATGGAGCCTGAAAGTAAGTCATAACTTCAGGTTCATTGTATTGATTGAAAAATTGTCCGCCGATCGTCGGGCTCGGCGCTGAATGGGTTAAAACGATTAGAGGCGCTAAGGCATACTTCTTGACACGCCAGTGACAAGACCAGTGACCTTGACATTGGAACACAATTCAACATCGTATCACAGACTGATCAAGGAAGATAAACATTAAATATCTTACTCGAAGTTCAGTTTCTCCAACTTTACCGGCCATGTTAGCCAATTCCCGAGCAATAACTAGTGTAGTATCATAAATGCGGTTAGGAGGTGCGGCGGCGTGTATGCAGAACAAGCCTGTGTCGCCGTACGCGTGGTTGTACGCGGTGGCGTTGAACATCCAGTGATATCTGAAAACATAAAAGGCTTGTGTCAATACCATTTTTTCGTTTAGGGCGAGAATGTCGCCTCTTTGGCCTACAATGCGTTTCTGAAACCATCTCACCCTGAAAATTAAGGGTAAGGGCGAGCTGTCATTACAACTAATGTTAGGATTGACACTAATGACAGCTCACTTAATTTTTCACGGTGAGATTTCAGTAACGACGTTTTGCATTGAGGTAAGGCCATAGTTACGTGACGAGGAAACGTGGTCGTGGTCTGAGTGAATAAACTCTTTTTTTTTTCATTATAATTAGAGCTCATCCACGTCTGTAAATAGAAAGTAAATTCCGATCCCTTTATTTCTATTTACCCAGTTATAGTTTTGTTGAAGTCCAGCCTCCGTGGCGTAGCGGTAGCGGACGCTGCCGCTGCGCAAGGTGGCGCGGGTTCGATCCCCGCACAGTGCAAGTATTTGTATGCATGAATATGAATATTTGTACTGGTCTGGTCGTGCCTCGGAAAGCACGTTAAGCCGTTGGTCCCGGTTGCCCTACGAACATCTAGTGGCAGTCGTTACGGGTTGTTGGAGCCCTCAAAAGTCCTACAATTGCTCTAACTGCAATGCTTCGATGTCGCCTTCGGGTTGTGGAGGTCAGACGGCAGTCGCTTCGTGGAAAATGTCGAAGTTTAGCCATATCAGCAGTTGGACTGGTAAAGCGAACCCCAGACTCCAAAGCTGAAAAGGCTTCGGATGCGACTGGGATTAACACTGGGATGATGATGGAGTTTTGTTGAAGTCCCTGGTTGTCTGCCAAGAAAAAGCAGACGGCATGTGCTAACTTTTGACTATGTACCAGGTAGCAGTAGACTTCTAAACTGTTCCAGAAAATATGTAATCATTACAGTTACCTGTTCAAGACATTAGTGTAGAGCCGTGTGTACATTCCTTTGCCGGGCCCGCCGGCTGAGAAAGACCCACCGCCACCCATCATCATGTTCAACACACATGTCGGTACAAAGTCGGGATCACCGTGTGAACAACCTAGAAAAAGCAAAAGTGTGTTAAAGAAGTTGGGTACCTATGTATTTAAAACAAGTCACGTGACTGCTGTGACACTAAAATAGAAAGCTGCATATACCAAAAATGGTCAATCTGTGAACAATACTTATATACCTATGTACATACTAGCATCCGCAGAGCATTGTGGTAAAAAAAAATGCTTGAGAATACACTTGAAAAATTACCTTAACCTTTGAACGTACTAAATGATAATGATATTGTACTTACTTTCCAACCCAATAACAACATGAGAGAGTTCCGGGAGATCAGATCCTGGATACAGAGGGATTTCACAATCATCCTGAAATTATAAATAATCTTTATTATCACCTGTTTATCAGTTCCCAACTACATTGGGATCGGCCTCCAGTCTAACTAACTGACCTCCACAGTAAATATTCATTATTAATTATGAAAATAGCATGTTAAAGAACATCATTCGAATAATGAGTATTGTTTTTATAGTATTATTATATATTACCTGTTGCATTCCTCCAGTGTATTGAGCAATTGAAGAGTCAACATTTGGTTTAAATGTTTCAACTTGATCCACATGCCAAGTAGGCTTCATATCCACGAAATACTTCTGCACATACTCCACAAACGGCTCATGTTCAACCTATGGATTGAATAGAACATGAAAATGTACAGCAACCAAAAGGCGCTATTTAAAGCAAAAACTTCTTTACTGCCTCTCGCTCTTACTGACCAGTAAACAAAACTCAACCATCAGTTGGGTTAGTGACACAGTCATGTATACTCAGCGCCAGTCGCAAGATGTATGTAAGTATCTAATATTTGCTTATGATAATCTTACCCCAACAGCTGCAACAACCATTCTATCAGGTGTATAATGATTTTTGAGATAGTTCAGGATTAAGTTACGGTCTATTTTATTAACATTTTCATTAGGACAAATCTTAGGAAGTCCAAGAGTGTTGCCTCTGTAAGCAGCCTGTAAAGAAAATGATAAAATCACTTAGTAAGATGATTGCATCCCTAATCAAAGCTCTCAAGGATTAATCAAGGAAGGATAAGTTTTGAACCCATATTGTGAATTTCGGCATAAAAAGTATTTGTTATAAACAATCTGCGAAACATTTAATCAATTTTGTAACAATGAGGGTCTCATATGAAAAGATGAAGCTAAAGCACACAAATAGCCTCATTCCTTTTTGCAAGGTAACAATGACCTTAACGTTTATGAATAATAATGGCTTCTTGGCAGGCTCTAGCGTCATAAACAAATGCTACACATATTTGTTTGCATAATTGCCACAAATTTGTAATATGATTTAGTATTGTGCAAACATACCATATGGATCATATCCATCAGTATCGTCTCTTGCTCAGGCCTCATGGAGAGGGTCTCCAATTCAAATGCAACAGCCTGTCTTGCTGATTCAATCTCATCCATATTCAGCTGTGGTCTCAATGTCACTTCTGCTAAAACCTAAAACATTTGAATTAAAATAATGTAAACTGTCATTTTGGGCAAAAACTTTCTTTTCTCTTTTGGGTCTATAAAGTGGATGTGAATTGTAAGAAAATATTTCTCTCCAATAAATATTTTATTTTGATTATTTTGCTGCCTGATTTTATAGATGCAATAGAGTGAAGAAATCTTCCATATTATTTTATGTAGTTCTGAAAAATAACATATTAAAAGAAGAAATAAGGGGTCATCCATAAAGTACGTCACACATAAAGGGGGGAGGGGGGTGTCGACAAAGTGTGACATGGTGTGACAAGGGGTGGGTGGGGTAGTAAGTTTCGTGACATCACATTTCAAAATCTAATATACCTAGAGGTAATAATCGCATAATTTGAAATATTAATTATAAACTAAAAAATATATCCAACTCTATCTTTGGGACAATACGGTTTAAATTGTTTTGTTTACGATGTTTTAATTTAATAATTTTTCGATGTGAAATTGCAAAACATGTGACGTCACACTAGGGAGGGGGGGTTTCAGAAATGTGAACACCTGTGACAAGGACGGGGGAGGGCTCAAAAAATCATGAAATTCGTGTGACGTACTTTATGGATAGCCCCTAAGTATGTGTCAAGAGGCATACTGGCAAGAGTTCTTTGGACTTATTTCTAAAGAAATCCCTTCCATTAGAATTGTAGCATTTTTATTTTCTTTGTGTGTTTTACATTATCTGCGTGCATCAATGGTTAATAGATGACACATACCTATTAATAAATAAATAAGTAATATTAAGTATATTTTTTTTTTGCCTGAGTAACAGCATCCAAGCCTCTAGAATCCGCACTGGTGGCATATACAGTGGTATCCCGAGACCCTTGACAGTCACATATACCTCCATGCCTCTCTAGCTCTCTGTGCATGACATCGCGAGTAGCATACTTATGTGTAGCCTGAAATGTAACAGATATTTTTATCAGTATCATTATTTTTGTTGAAATCCTTAATATCACCTGGCAAGCCAAAGCAAATAATTAAGAGAAATACTTACACCAAAGCTCAGTTTTTCAAGGAAATGGCAAATGCCATTAGGATAAGCAACTTCATATCTTGGACCAGAGTCAATGACCACTGAAATAAACAAACGTTATTAATAAACATTCCCAAAGAGGTGAAAAATAAACCTAACCTCATTAATAATATACCAACTATAAAGTCTATAAAACTTGTTTAAAACCATGGAGCAATATAGAGAGGAGGTGGCCTAAGTAACTGTGCACTGTGATTCTAAATAGGCCCTGACGTCATCATAGTGGGCGTGGCCTTTATTCAGTGTACTGTAGTCGTTCGTTTTGTGCACAACGGAGGTTTTTCGTGTTATTTTCATATTATTAAGTAAAAAAGGATGAAATGTTGTGTTTTATCCTGTAAAAATTGCTCGGACAGACGTTCTGGTGCTACGAAAGGTATCACATTTTACGTGTAAGTAATTTTATTCATAATTTAAAAGAATAGTTCTAGAAAAATCTCTTATCTTGTGGGCGTGTTCAATTATACGTATTCTACTTGACAATAGATGGCGACACTTTATGTCATAATAATTAAAATAAATAGGTAATTAGAGCAGTATTAATATAGTTTAATAATCATACGTACTGAAATTTGTTCTACTGACATACCTAAAGACTTTTTAGCCGCCAAAATATATTTTTTATAGTTTTTATAAACATTTTTAAACATGCCCGCCATCTATCGTCATCCCTTGAATTTAACAAAATGACAGGGTCGTAATTAGAATCCAATTATTTTACAGAGTGTTCCACGGCTATGGAAAGAACTTTTAATAAAATATTTAATACTCAGGAAATGAAAATAAACCTCCTTTAAATTAAATACACTATTCTCTATTTAATCTACATTATCGAAAGTATTTCCACTTCGTGAGACAACCATCATTAAAGTTTTTGTTTAAATTATGTATGTTTTAGATTTCTATTCGAAGAGATAGTTAAACAGCAGTGAATCACTAAAATTAATAGATAAGACTGGACTCCGACAAAATATACAAAGATTTGTTCTTGCCATTTTAATGATGAAGACTTCTTGGTGACAAAAAAGGACTTCGAAAATTAAATTAAAGAAGGGAACATTATCTTGTATAAAACTAGATATATCGGTTCGTTTCAATGTTGTTTGTATTTACCAGTTTCAATTATTTTGGGAGAATCAATTAATTTAATATTCTTTTGTTTTATTCTTTATGTTATAGCTTAAAAGAAAATTACAAGTGATTTATATGAATTTTTGATACTTCATGATTGGCCTAGAAAGAAAAAGTTAAAGCAAGAAATAGAACAACTTCATAATTATTGTTTTTTGTAGCGAGAGCCTGCGTAAGTGTCTAAGTACGAAAACTTAAAAGAACAGAAAACATTAATAAAAATAAGTAAAATTGAAAAAACATTGTTATACATAAGTTAAATCTCCGCAACAATATCAATAACCTGAGTCTAATCAAACCATAATCTAACTTAGTCCTTTAATATCATTCATAAAACTAAATACAATTAATGGTCAGGTTACTCAATAATCTGCATACTAGTTAAAAATAAACACTATGAATCTATACACAACACAACATTTGTATTTGTAAGACCTATGATAGGTATGTACCTGTGTATCACAAATAAACTATTTGATTTGATTTAAACATTTTGCTTTAGGTAAATCAAATAAGTACTGGTATAAAATTTAGACGCTCACAGGCCCGTGTAAATGGAATTTATAGTTGTATATCCTCAACTATCTACCTACATATTTATATGAGATAGGTTCCGTCACAGTTGGGGGGTGAGGATTCCATGTTTTCGGTACATGGCGCTCCGCGTAAATAGCACTGCACGCGCCATCTGTAGTATATTCCTACATAATAGTGTTTGTCAATAAAATTTAGTTCGTTATAATTTTCGATTTGATTTTTTTCTGCCTCTGAAATTAACATTACTTGACCATACACACACACACACTGTGTGTGTGTGTGTGTGTGTGTCTTCATTCGCATCATGCTTAGAGTTGTTCAAAACGGCTATAAAAAAATAGCACGCTATAGACTATAAACTATTAATTTATAGCGCGCTATTAAATGCGCTATGTTATAGCGCGCTATAAATAAGAAAGCACGTGGACGTCCAGCAGGCGCGATAATTCTTGCAACACGCTACATTTCATAGCGTGTTACTTTACATAGCGTTCTTGGATACATAGACCGCATGCTATAACGGAACGCTAAAAAAAGCAATATAGAAAGATATCAATGAACTCTCTTTCATACTTTTCAGGCTTAGGACTGTCTATAATTGGTAAAGGTTATTCTAACATTAATTTTAATAAATCGTAAATCTAATCTAATCTAATTAAGTCGTAAATTTACATTATACACAGATATATACAGTAGTTCTTCTTTAATTTATATTTTATTTACATTTAAAAACATTAGTTGAACTACTTTTGTAGTAGACAACCGTGTTCCTCGATTACTGATTATAATATAAACAATATCCTGATTTCGAAAAAATAAATTTAAAGGACAACTGTCAGTGACAATAATTACAAATAGCAGTCTTGCTGCCGACTGCAGATTTTTCAAAAAAGTTCCAGATTGGCAAACCACCACCTTTGCGATTAGACATTTTTACATAGAGTACACACTAAATAATATCCACTAGTTCGTTTTGCAACAGAATTATATATTAATATTTACACACACTAATAATACCTTTGCAGCCACTAAATAATCGTCACTAGTTCGTTTTTCAACAGAACTTTATACTAATATTTACACTAACAATTAAGATCGCGCGCGATGAAAATAGCGTGCTCCGACAACAAACATACATTTATAGTCCACAGCGCTCACGCGATTACTGACTGCCCGTATAGCGCATAGCGCCATTCTATAGCACGCTATTTTTTCATAGCGCATAGCGCAGATAGCGGCCAGCGCCCGCGGAGAGCAGGCGCGCGCTGTGCGAGTCGTTACATCAATTTCATTCATAGCGTAAATAGCGTTATAGCGTCATAGCGTCTTAACGTCCACCTACATAGCGTGCGCTATGCGCTATGAAAAAATAGCGTGCTATAGAATGGCGCTATGCGCTATATTAACCACCTCTAATCATGCTACTTTTGATTAAGGAAAGTATTACTTGTTTACATAATAGGTAATGGTACCAAAATTCCGAGTACGTCCCTGTAGTAGTAGATGTTATGACATCTAGTGTGAGGTAGTTAAACTACGTAGTAACATCAAATTCAATAAGAAGCAAGCAGTTTTGCTTTTGACCGGTAGATGGAAAACAAAAAAGGGGGCAGGATCTAACAAAATCCCGCCCACTTTTTGCACCCCTCGTCCCGCAAATTGTCACGCATTGTTTCTTGAAGAAATCTAATTACAACATCTCCTCTCTATATTTGCTCCATGTTTAAAACTATTAAATATTTACCTCCAGCGGTGCAAAATTGTCCAAATTTTTTTTCTGAAGCCACTCGCAGTCCGTTGCTGAGTACAGTGACTTCTGTTATAGCATCCTGAGTCTCAGGTGCAGAGTAAATCACTGGAGGCAGGTTCATTGGTTCAGACAGTGGCGGCAAAGGCGTTACAACGCCCCTATTTACCACTGGTGCGGTTATGTTTATTTCCTGACTGTAGTTTTTTAAAGTCCATCTATTTGTATTAAACCTGTAAAGTTTATTAAGTTAATGATGCAATGAAACAAAGTATTAGACATATCGGACGAACCTCAAATAAAATGAGATACAAGACTATTAAATTAGGTATGGTTACTATTGACGAGCGGCCATATATTTAGCATAAGAAAGCAGTCTTGATAGTGGAAAATTATTTAACTTACCCATTTTTTAAAGAAAATAACCTAGTGATGAGATGTTTCATATCCATAGCATGCGCCATTCTCGCTGGGATTTAGCACTGAATTTTCAACACAGGAGTTTTTTATGTTTATTCAAATTAAAGAAAAACCAAGTTTTTTTCTGTAACTTCGATGGATAAGGTAGGTAGATGGACGATGGACGATTTGGACGAAGCTCTGGAAGCTCATGACATTGACAAATGACAGACTGACATTAATAATTGACAGTTAGTAACATTGCATTGAGATGGATAAGTCTATGGTTAGTAATTGTTTCTTTCGGTAACAGGTACTTATTCCATTTGCCAGTAATAAACCAAATCCAAAGAATTTACATTAAGGTGCGTATTCCAGAACGAAACTCAAGCATTGATCCCTGCTTATGCATTACATAAAACTAGTTTCAACCAATGAAATGGCTTGAAACGAGACATAGGTAGAGCTTGAGTTTTGAGTGACGTTCTGTAATACGGACCTAAATCTTTGAGCAAATCACTGGTGGGACCACAGAGTAGGTACATTTGGGTGGGACCTCGTATTTAAAAATAAACAGAATTTTAATCCTGTACCTAGTCCGAGAAAGAACAAAAAAAATACGTTTTTGCACTTTACTCTTCAGCCACTTGAACGTCCCGATTTGACAGCTAGGATTCTAGGAAAGCGTTGTACGTCCGAGCGCGCGATCGGTATCAAGTCGCGCCGAGCGCTCGTAAAATCCTCGTTATTTTCTTCTAATTTTTTAGCAGAAGTCTATTTAATTAGTTAATATGAACAATTTTTTCTTCGGGGAATATTTTGTGATATTTTAAGATATTATATCAAACAAAAATTTGACGAAAACCCGGCACACAATGAGCAATGACCAATAATTTAATCGTCCACTATAACACTCGTAAAGTCAACTTATCAGACATTATTACAAAGTCATCAGCATCTCAGCGTTAATCCCAGTCGCATCTGCAGCTTTTTTTTTCAGCTTTGGAGTCTGGGGTCCGCTTTACCAGTCTAACTGCTGATTTTTTTAGCTAAACTTCGATATTTTCCGTGAAGCGACTGCCGTCTGACCTCCACAACCCGAAGGCGATATCTAAGCATTGCGGTTAGACCAATTGTTAGACTTTTGAGGGCTCCAACCAACCCGTTACGACTGCCATTAGATGTTCGCATGGCAACCGAGACCAACGGCTTAACGTGCTTTCCGAGGCACGACCAGAAGAGTGCAAATATTCATATTTATGCATACAAATATTTGCACTGTGCAGGGATCGAACCCGCGCCTCCTTGCACAACGGTCGCGTTCGCTACCGCTACGCCACGGAGGCTGTCAATATAACAATGAGTACCGTTTTACCCTAAGTCTATTAATTCTTCATCCGACATTTTAAACCAACTACCCTAACCCTTAAAAACATCATTCACGTAATGTTCACATTATTACAAAGTATTTATACATATTCAGAAAGAACCAGTCTCGATAATTATTTTTATAAAGGTCAGTGAACTGTGAACGTACTACATACATACCACGAATATACCGCGTATGAATCAGAATGTTTGATTTGAAACATTGAAATGATGATGGCTTCTCGGCAGGTTTGCGTAACAGCAACCTCCTTCTAGACTGTAGAAGAAAAGAAGAAAGCCTGAGTGATGAGCTGCACCGTGTACATAGTTCACAAACTTAAGTGTAAAACTTAAATCTTCTGTCGGCTACACATTACCAAGGTTATATATTATAAATATATTCCGCCAAGGGAACAGTGGCAGTAAAGAACTACAGTATAACTCACTGAGTTTTACTCAGAAGTATTTCTTTGCTTTCACTGTTCCATTATCTGAAAGTCTGTTCCAACCTAGAAGGCATACAGTAGTAGACATGGTCGTTATTTCACGTAACTAGTTACAATAACCAGCGACGCGATGTGTAACTGAATCGCTAGTTACGAGTCAAACTAAAAAGTAGTTATTTTTGTAAATGCGTTATTTCATACACACGTTATGCCGTAGCGGGTAGCCGTATCGTGCATTACACCGGCGCGGCGGCGGCACGCGTCGCTGGTTATTGTAACTACTTACGTGAAATAACGACCACGTCTACGGACGACACGCGCGCGATCGTGGCCCCCCGCCGCCCGCCGAATTAACATATTTAAATGTTAATTTAGACCCAAAAAGATTTTTGTGGAAATAAACTATATAGAAAGTGTAAATAGACTTGTAAATACATATATCAAAGTGTAAATAAACTGTAAATATTAATAATCATTGTATATACAATCAAATTGACTTTTAAATACGCCTGCATTAATAACTTTAATAAAATCATAGTTTCATAGTAAACACTACGCTATCATTATATAGTTAATGCAGTCAGTCCTAAGCCTGAACAAAGTATGAAGGGAAGTTAATTTATTGATATAACTGTATAGCTACACACTCAAGAAAGTGATTTAATTTAGTTTCGTTTCGTGTGTAACTGTATAGTTGGTGGTTATATTTATGTAAACAATAACAGTAGCTGAATTAGAATAACTAGCTACAAAAATAACTTGTTTTATAACAGGTTACGCCGATCAAGTAACCGTTTACGTTACGTTTCTTGATAAAGGCGTTATGACCCACACCTATACAGTAGCCCAGCGTAATAAACCAAAGCTAATCCTACGCGAAACCATAGATGTAGGATTTCATTGCTTACTTCCTATATCTATGCGCGAAACAGTCTTAAGAATATATTATAAGGGCAGCCTACAGGATAAAATAAGGAAAATAGAGAATAGTGCTTCCGCTAGTGCGACCTTAACCTTATTTTTTCACTCAGTATCGCTACCTTCACTGCGCCGCTGTCACCTGTCAGTGTTTTGTCATTGTCAGCCTGTTGTCAAAAATCTGTTTGAAATTTTTCCTAAATGTTTTGTAATACTTTTGCATAACGTACAAATTACAAAATAACTACGTTGTTTTTTTAATAATGTAATAGAATAACTATAGCAAAAAAAAACAATATAATGTTCTTTAGAAATGTTTGGTGTGCGGCTGAGATGACGAATAGTTGGTACGAAAAGTTTCTAATTACTGGTTAAATTGGTGATAAATTCAAGTTTAACCATGTTTTTGCACATTTTAGTAGACCGTTGCTCCTCCAGCAAGGCCGTGGTTATCCTAGCAATGTGCGACTGGTGTTCCGTAACTCTATACACAATCGGAGGGGTGGTCGACGGACGGTCCTCGAGCCTGATCCATTATCTCAAATACAAATAGAATCCGGACCTCTATGTGCTAGGACGCTGTGGAAACCCTTCTTTTTTACAGTTGGGGTGAGAATTAATATTAATTTTAAGCAATACTAGTTATTTTTTAAATATATCTACAATTAATACTATTGTTGATATTGATTGAAGAAACCCGATGGGTCACCAATATTGACAGTACTTAGCTTAGCATTTGTAAATAATAAATGCTAAAACTTTTTTGATAAATAGGTATTATTAAATCATGTAGAAATGCTGGTTATCACTGTCTTCCAGATATCCACATTAAGTTTAACTGGCTGTGTGATTTGGGAATATGAGACTCTACGTGCACATGCCTCATCATTTCTCAACAGACCAAGCAGCTGGTTGAGTGCACAGCAAAGAAAATTCAAGACACAGCTTGTATGTATCAAACTTTGAAATGGTTTTGAATGGAGTAAAATAGTTTGTTGCCAAACACAAAATCCATGCCTTTATTTAAAATAATTTAATATTTATGTAGGGGAATTGCCCAACTACTGTATTTTTATAAACCTGTGTTGTTCCAATGCAGGGCCAAGGCTGCATTTCCCACTTTATGCTTTTCCTGGTCAACTGCAATTACCGGCCAATCCTTACAAGAGTCAACCCATTCAATGCGGTGCACATCTATTGCTTATTTTTTCATACTTACATTCTGATCACGCCAATCAGTGTAATGTAGTAGATTATTTTATATACACCAATGAGCATCTATTTTATAAGTGAAATGCCTGGTACAAGTAGTTTTTGGATATTTCAGTTCTAGAAACATTGAGTTTTTTTATTCTGGTGTGAAAAACGCCAATCGGCATGTTCTAAAGATTAACCTTTTGAACGCCCATCTATATAATACGCGATGTGTTCTCCTGCGCCACACTACAAATGTATAACGTATGTATAGTAAAACGTAGGGATGGGATTAGTGTCCTATCGACAAATAATATTATACATATAAAATAATGTTTATTCACCAATTTACAAAGCTAAATAAAAACTGTAATCGTAATTTCATATTTTATTTTATTTCATAAAAAAAACAATATGAAAACCTGGATATATTCCCCACAATAAAGAAAAGAATTTTAAATTTATTAGACGTGTGTTCTACAAGGCACATCCCTATTTGTCTCCAAATGTAATCCTTCTATTTCATATCAAGTAGTTGGCGCTCGAGGCACGTCAAAATCCTTTCTGTTCTAGGGATGTCTAGATTTCTATGGTATATATTTTATATTCACTGTGGTCGAGTTACACGTGCATAAACTCAACCGATTCCTGCATAATTTATTTCGTTTACTTACAACAAATATAATTAATAGAAGCTAAATACGTGGTTTTCTATGTTTAAAAAAATAAAATAAAATGGAGGGTGTCTGTTTTACACAAGACCTTTTTTTTTAATGGTGTCGCTAAATACTCGCAATTATTTTTCTGGTTTGTAGAAACTAATAGAAAACTGAAGAAAATTCCTGAAACGGAAGTTGACGACTTAACGGAATGTCAAGACGACGAACTATTTCAAAATTCTGATTCAAACTTGAACAACTCGCAATAATTCGTCATATTCACAGTCACAATTTTTTTTATAAGGACACGTGCGCCAACTCAAGATGTAAACATTGCACTACACTAAAATGCACAAGGTCACTATGACCTTGAAACCCGTCCGCTTATGACGTCACAGATTTCCTTCTATACACGTCGGTGGCGCGTACGGACCGCTAACTAACTAACTTTGTAGGGATGGGTTTTTCAAACGGGGTTTCACTATCGACAATGATTAGAAAACCTATTAATTTTTGATTAAGGTGAATAAAACCTAGTTTAAAGTGTACAATATTTATAAAATATTATATATTTACGTCATTTTCTTGCAATAATAGTATTTATGATCATTTCGACGAGATGAAATATAGCGAGGTCTTCGTCGTGTCCCATCACTGGCTTACTTGATATCAAGTAATTGGCGCTGGGGGCATTAAAATATTTTCTGGCGTTTTTGTTTCTATTGAAAATTAAACAAATAAGAACTTATTATGCGTGAAAAAGTTAAAAATATGGTTGATATTAGGGCAAATTTCCATAAAAACAAAATAAAAGGTCTTGTAAAAGTCGTAAATTTATTTTATACTGTGATTACTTCTAATCAAGTAGTGGCGCTGAGGGCACGAAAATCTCGAACTTGTATAGAAGTGATTGGCGTTCAAAAGGTTAACAATTATTGGTTTTAAAACCTAAATAATATATACCTTGTGTCGGGACATGGACTAGATCATAAATACTTACATATTAAATATTTAAAATTACAATTCCCCATGTTGGGGTCCAATAATCCCCGCTATTAGGCAGTTATTTTGTTGAAATATTCTCTATGTGACTACAGAAAAAAACATACTCTCAAAGTTTTAGTCATACTGAGATAAAAATAGTGTTATAGTTTACCTCAAAATCTGTTGTTCAGCAAAACAAAAAAAGTTTACGGGGATGTTTTTGTGGTATTGAATTGCCTCCGTGGCGCATCGGTCAACACGCTTGCCTGCGACGTAAAGGCCTCAGGTTCGATCCCCGGCCGAGGGGTGGTTCAACAGCCTCCGTAGCTTAGCGGTAGTGAACGCGGCCGCTGCGCAAGCAGACGCGGGTTCGATTCCCCCGCGCAGTGCAAATATTTGTATGCATGAATATGAATATTTGCACTGGTCTGGTTGTGCCTCGGAAAGCACGTTCAGCCGTTGGTCCCGGTTGTCATATGAACATCTAATGGCAGTCATTACGGGTTGTTGGAGCCCTCAAAAGTACAACAATTGGTCTAATTGCAATGCTTCGATATCGCCTTCGAGTTGTGGAGGTCAGACGGTAGTCGCTTCACAGAAAATATCGCAGTTTAGCCAAAAATCAGCAGTTAGACTGGTAAAGCTGACCCTAGACTCCAAAGCTGAAAGAGCTTCGGATGCGACTGGGATTAACGCTGAGATTATAGGAGAAATCTAATGAATAATATATTAAATAATTGAAATTCATAACAAAGGCAAGTACGGTTCACGCCGATCGCCGTTTACGTTAAATATGTACTATGCTGCATCTGGGTAGCGAGAGCAAAATTTGTTGCCGCATTGAATGGGTTAAGCAGTAAGCTCATTCTACCTACTTAGGCACCAATTGAATTATGTTTTAGCAAAAGGCAGAGCCAGGACCAATAACCAAGTGGTGGAGGTCACTAAGAGATAGTGAGAAAGTGTTTTATCCAATATTGGCTGCTAATGTATTGGTGTTTGGAGCCTGGCGGGTGAGGGCTTTGCAGCCCTATATGATCAAATACTTCTGTTCAAATCCCTCCGGAAGTATGTTTTCATTTTATTGAAGCAATAACATTTGTTAATACTCATTAGTTTTGGTGAACAGTAAAGATCAATAACTGAATTAATTTGCTTTCATAATCAGGTTCAAGATGTCTTCCAATGTTGTTGTCTACATTTAGCCATTACTCAGCAATGCACTTGGCTGCAAATATGTATGTTCTATACAGCTTCATGCCAGGTGAGTTATATGTATATATACTTTTGTAACTGATGACATCAATTTTAGGATTGATTTGATAGAGTTTTTAATTGTAATCTTCTCCACCAAGTATTCATTCATCATTCCATAATTGAACTGTCTGTAACATACCTCTTCCCACCTTCCCAGTCACAGAAATTGCTGCTCTGAGCTTTGTTTATTGGTTAATTAGCCTTGCTTTCTTTTATGTCTGTGGTTTGCATACAGGGTGGAAACTGATACTGTCCAGTCTGATTGTGATACCGGCCTGATCAGACTGGACTGTATTAGCAGAGATCTAACACTGAATAAAACAAAATTATTTATATGTGTATTTATAAATTACAACTAAATTGAATTTTATACAATATGTAAAGAAAACCCTGTCCGATCCGTGAAGGTATTGTTAGGTATCGATAACTGATTCTACTAATGGATACAAAGACGGGCTAAACTTAAAAAAAAAAATCCCCCTAAAAATATAAATATTATTTCGCAAAAAGTGGTAACTTAATACATACGCGGTAAGCAACCCTTGCCGCGGCGCCTGTGATGTGGTCGCGTCGCTATTCGCTCATAATAATACCGGTGTTGTCACTTTTTTAAAAATTACCAAACTTCGGGGAAATTGGAATTAATTCCCGTGAAAAAAAGATTATTTCAAAATTCATTAGTATTGTTACTATGATGATTACGTAAAATTTTATATTATATTTGGTTATGTGTTTACCTAACCTTTATTATCCTTATGGGTCGGACAGGGTTTTCTTTACATATTGTATATGTTATTATACAACGTTATTTTTTGTTTATGCGAAACCTGAATATAGTTTGTTCAGAATAAGCAACTGAATCGATTATAATCATTTTTACACCATGTTATACATATATTTTTTTCCCAAATACATTTAGAAATTGATACTGTTGGGATAACGAGCGTGCGCACGCAGCTTTACGTTAGACCATAGTAGTCGCGCGCACAATAGCTGATGCCAGAGGTCAACGCTCCGCGTTCGCCCGCACGACACGATCTTTGACCATATCATTATATCTTTTTAAAATTTTGTACAGACGACAGCACATCAAGCTACTACAATCTGTCAGTTTTCGTTATTAGATTTTCAACTTTATCCTTATAGCATTAAGGCTCAAGGTTGATTGGGAATATTTGGCAGCTTGGAGTAGCTTGACCTGTTGTCGTCTGTACATAAATTATTTACTTAAAAATAGTGGTCACGTGTTTCTGGTTTCGCATAAACAAAATAGAATGTTGTATACCTTAAAGCACTTCAGAAGGTTTAATAAAGTCAAACCACAACAAAAAAAAATCTTTAGCACAGTTTATCAAAATGGTGTATGCAAAAATTATAATAGCATTTTTTCTTCGTACAGCTGCAGTAGCATCTTTAGGAAAGGAACAATTTGTAGCCATGTATTTGAGTGCTGGTGTAATTAGCAGCTTTGCCAGCTTTCTGTACAAGGTTCTACTAAACCAACCTGGTCTTAGTCTTGGAGCAGTAAGTATACTTTAAAAGTTTAATAAACAAATATAAGAATATATAGAAAGTATCCAATGCCACAATCAGCATCACAACTACAGAAACTTTATCTCAGTAGGTTCAAAAAAAGATAACTTCCCAATATACCTAGCAATTTCCATAATCACCATGTTCATTGGAAACATAAGAGTACTACAGATATTGATTGCATAGTGGCTTGATAGTGGTCAGTTTTGTAAGGCTAACCCTCTATCCACTCTTGGCTATCAGGCTATGGTCCTACGAATATAAATTTGCGTCTTCACCAAGTTGGCGTTTCACTTCGGCCGTAGGAATCGGAGCAGCTTGACTGCTAAAACTCTTGCTATTATCCTATAATAAAATAATGTTCCTGTTTTTTTTTCTTTCAGTCAGGTGCAATAATGTCTGTTTTGGCCTATGTGTGTGTTCAATATCCTGACACCAGGCTAAGCATAATCTTTTTGCCTATGTACACATTCGCTGCTGGCACGGTAAATACACAACACATACCTCCTTTAGTTTGAAATTAGCTTAATTTTCATAAGGATACCTATATAAATATTTTGATGTTTATATTGCAGGCAATAAAGGTCATAATGAGCGTTGACTTAGCTGGCGTAGTTTTTGGGTGGAAATTCTTTGACCACGCGGCGCATCTTGGTGGTGCTTTATTTGGAATGTAAGTATAAAACTAACATCCTCATGCAAACTAATAGTCATCTGTAGATAATTTCAAAACTATGTATTCAATAATAACACTGAAATATTGTTTAAAACAGTGTGTGTGCAAGATTGTTAAAAAAAAGGAGGGTGAGAAGGCGTTAATACATGCAGGTTGTAGAAGCTAGGTTTGGCTTTATAAAAACCTATTGCCCTATTCGAAAAAATTGTCTACTCAACGTTAATAACGCAATGAATATTGTTAAAATGTCAAAATGAAAGCCATTACTACAGTAGGTAAGTGTTTTCCGCAATTACCCGACTGCATATGATGTACCATACCAGGATGCGGTCTGCGAGCACCGTCGCGCTTCCGGACCCATACGTCGCACATACCGTTATTAGTCTGTGTCAAATCGAATATGAAACGCGTCGGTGAATGAAGCCCACTACGGGTGCTACTCGTTTTAATTCTTAAAAAAAATTCGTACTTCAATGCATCTTATGTATAATTATCCTCAATGTCATTTTATTTCCAGGGCTTGGTGTCACTGGGGCACCACTAGCATATGGGGGAACAGAGATAAATTCCTGCAGTATTACCACACTCTTAGGAAAAACGACACTGGAAGGTAGCAAATTGATGAACTGGCAAGTATGACAATTTTTGTTAAGAAAATTTAAAAAATGTAACCTGACAAATTATATTTTATGTTTGAAAAATAAAATTTTGTTTTTATTGATGGATGGTGATATAAATTAATTTAGCATTAATGTCAGTGAGTACATAAAAATACTTTATATTTTTATAACAACTTTACTGTAAATATAAAAACAGATATTATTAAAAATGCATTCCACAATATTGACCATGTCAATAATATGGTTTTCTTGATTAAGCCTTCAGTATTTTGGCGTGGAAATCGAAGTGTTCGCCGATGTAAGTGGAGATGTGGTAGTACGAGTGGTCATAACCTTCGCGTAAATTAAGTATGACTGGCACACCAACTGACCGGCATGCTTCAACCAAGTTTTCAGGGAGTAATTGCTTCTCTATATAAAATTTGTCACTAGACCCCTGGAAAATGAAACGAAACATTTAAATTATATTTTTGTAGGGATTAGTTTATGCTGGTGATAGTCCCGAGTAAACGAAAGGCATCTTTGCTAAAATAAGGCCTAGATATCCAAATCTTTCCGGAAAAACCCGCTCTCAACATTCAACCAATTTATGCAGATGAAATTATTTATTCATATTTTGATTGGTCAAAGTATTTGGTGAAAGATTTTGACCCATATTTTTATTTACTAATCTTACCTGGTCAAGAAGTAAAGTGAGTGGGGGTCCATCATATTTCTTGACTAACTCTGATGCATCCCACTCGGCCCACTTGGATTTGTCTTCTCCCAAATACCCGTTAAAGGCCTTGACACCCCAAGGGCATTCCATAGGGTTGCAGATGGGTGCAAATGCACTTACTGATTTGTACAAACCAGGGTTTCTAAGGGTGGATACTAAAGCCCCATGACCGCCCATGCTAAAAAAGAAATATTAATTACATTAGGATCTCTAACCTATTATTGTATTGTGTTCACATATACAAACCGTGCGAATTAACGACGCACCCTAAACAAATCATCGCGCCGGTAAACCGGGAGACAGACCACATTCCTTCAAGGCGCCTATTTATTTTGCATAGGTTGTATGGTAATAGAATCCCAGAGGTTTTAAGCAAAGCGCGCGCGTTTACACCACACAAAAAAACTACTCCCGTGATTACGCGCTTTTATCTGAATACCTACTTGTCATTTAGCCGGTGTAACTACGGAGATTCAGCTTAAAGGTAAGTTTTTTTTAAATGTGCGCAACACTGGGAATTATGTGTCATCAGATTAGTGGCTACCCACAATATGCTAATATATAACAGTCAGAATCCTTCCCAATGACCGCTATATTGACTCGATTACACGAACTAAACTTCGCACAACTTGATTGACATTAAATTTATTCATTAAAATGAGTAGGTAAGGTAGGCAAGTTTTATAGATTTACCTGTGTCCCATAATGCCAACCCTCTCAGCATCAACCACATTGCTAAATGCTTGCAGTACTAATTCATAAAGTTCCTTATTAAGGTAACTACCCATTCTGTAATTCTTTGACCATGGCTCTTTAGTGGCATCAAGGTAGAATCCAGCACCTATTCCAAAGTCCCAGGAGTCCTCATCACCAGGGATCTTCACACCTCTTGGAGATGTGTCTGGGCCTACAACAATGATTCCATGTTCTGCTGCATACCTAAAAAATATTTTTATATATTTAATTATGTCAAGAATAGCCCCGGTTATTATGGTTTTCTGTTCAAAAGTTTTATACCTTAACGTTAAACGACCATTAGTTATTATTAAGAAAGAAAAAAATCTAGTATGAAGCTTCTTATTATGTTTGACTAGCGACCCACCCCGGCTTCGCACGGGTGCAATGCTGATACCTAAATACACTACAGAAAAACTGTAAAAGTTGTATAAAAAACCGCCACGAACACCCGCCGCGTATCGCCGCAAACGGGATACGCCTCAATTTTTAAATCTGTAATATCTTCGAAAATATTCATTTAAATCATAAATGCTGTAAAGGGCGATATAGATCTATATTAAATCAACAATATATTTATGGTATTAAATTGGATAAGGTTTAATGCTATATTGGTTAAAATCGCTTCAAAAAATAGCCGGTATTTGTCGTAAAAAGTAAATGACAAAAAAATGGTATTGTGGGATATCCATAAGAGATAAGACATCGCGGACTTTTTATAGACCTTTTCAATGTGTAGGGGAAGGTGTTATACCTGTGGACATTCGCCGGATTTTGAATGAAAATCATTTTTTATGAGTTAATTATAATTTAATAGCCATAAAGTATCACAAATACTATTACAGTAATAGTTAATGCTTAACAATTAGCAGTCCTTGGTTTTGTACAAATTATAATTATTATAATAAATGACTTTTTTTAAAAACACTAAATTTGTCCACAAGTACATCTCATGATTGTACCTATGGACAGCTATACTTGTACCTATGGACGGCAATGTACCTATGGACTGGTCAATTTTCCATAAATAATAATTCTATAAAAATCAACAAAACTAAACAGAAACTCTTTATAAAGTAGCTAATAACATTAAATAATCAGTTAAATTTATTTTTGGCTTCGCAATACTGTTTATATAATGCTAAGCTTAGCAGTGCCATCAGAGGTATCTGAATCATCATTGTCATCATCTAAAATATAATACTTCTCACATACAAAGTCCGACTCATCATCTAATTCAAAAATATCTCTATGTGATCTTGATACACATTTCTTGTGACATTTTAATTCACATAGAGAACAATTGAGCATTTTGTTAACACTTTCATGTCTTTTACATCCTATACACATGGTATAAGGTAAACACCTCGTCATCCAAAATTGTGACTTTTTTCTCCAGATGAAATGTTCTTTTCGCTAACGCGGACCTTTGGTAGCCCTTTTGAGGATTTTTTTTGTCTTTTTCGGTATATCTTTTTTCTTTCTTTTCTTTTTCTTTTTTTTCTACTTTATTAATTGCTTCGTTCTTTATCTAATTTTTTTTAGGTGTATCAGTTAAAATTCTACTCTTTCCAGGTTTCCTTCCTCGTCTAGCTGCTTTTCGAGGGTCTGCTTTTAGGAACAAGCATACAGATTCCGGCGTTATTTTGTGAAGCTCTTTTTTCGGAATGATTGGTGCATTTTCCATATCTTCACTAGTCCCATCCACAGAGAACTGACAAACAGCAGTAGCCTGCGTTTTTTGTATCCTGATTTGTATGACGAATTTCAGATGGTCCAGCAGTATGCATTACCTCTTCTACAGTATCATTAGGCTGTTGTATCTCCGAGTAGAGATTAAGATTTATTCATATTTTCTGCAACTTTTCGTAAAGAACATCCATTTCTTGCCTCTTTAACTGCCTCAGACAATGTCTCTGGAAACAGCTTACGTCGCGTTTTTCCATCCTTACTACGAGGCACTGAAAAAACAGGATAAAATTACCTCTAATTATGAATTTGCTAATAAAGTAATAAATAAAATGCAAAGTTTGTACCTGTGGACAGTCCACAGGTACATACTCTTTGATGTCCATAGGTACAAATCTGACATTATAACCTAAAAACATATTACCGCCATAATCGGTACTACTTTAGACTGTTATACCACTGAAAATAGATGTTTAACAATATACACTGCATTCATACCCAAGATAATGATATATACTCTGCATATATTCACAAAAATATAGAACGAAAATGATATACATACTTACTTTTTTTGTAGAAAACCTTTAACAGTCCGTTACCAGCTACACATTAACAAGCACAAAATGGCTACTAGTCAGTGTTGCCATACATTAAAAATACTTTACGGATGCATTCAATTCATTCAATTCCTATATAATCTTTTTAAGATATCGGAGGTGTCCACAGGTAAAACCGTCCATAGGTACAACATCTTCCCCTACATTATTTTTATAAATCTCGTAGGGTTCACCCTGCGTTGCATTGAAAACGCGGAAAAAAATTTAAGTATTTACGACATCACATTAGAAACCTCAAAAATAATAGTTTTTCTCCACAATTTAATGGATGTCATTATACAATATACAAATAACCCTCCTCATTAATAAAATTTAATCGTATATGAATATAGTGAAAAGCTTCTATCCACGCAAGGAACAGCCCAGGGCTCAATTATAGGTCCGACAGAATATTTACTATACGTGAATGATATGTGTAATGCTATAAAGTCAGGCTCTGTATACCAATTTGCCGACGACACGTGTATATTAGTCGCTAATAAAAACATCCAGGACGCCGAGGCAACCCTCCAATGTAACTTTGACGAAATGTGTAGGTGGGCGCATGATGTGGGCTTGGTAATAAATGCAACAAAAACAAAACTTGTTCACATACACTCATCACATAATAAATGCTCCGCTAAGCCTACAGTTATAGCACATGAACATATTTGCCTACATAGCTCCCCAGGGACTTGCGGGTGCCCGTCGTTAGAAGTAGTCGATAAGCACATGTACGTCGGCCTAATGGTTGATAGCCGATTCTGTTGGGGACCACACAAAGATCACGTATGTAGCAAACTGAGGTCTATTCTAGGTAAGCTCAGCATACTAAAATATAAGCTGCCTTACAAAACACTTAGAATGCTATATATGGCCCTAGCAGACTCTGTTATCAGCTACGGACTCAGCAGCTATGGAAGAACGTATCACACATACCTGACCGATATTTATAAGCTACAACTTAGAATACTAAAAGTAATTGTGCCAAAACATATATATATAAGAAATTACAAAACCATGATGACGACCTTTTTAAATATTGTAACGTTATGAATGTGTTCAACAAAGTTGAATACTGTATTCTATCAGAAATTAATAGACCTGAACTGCTAACCGAAAAAATAAGACCAGACTTTCTGAGAACGATAAAAGTTAAAAATCAATACATCTTACCAAAATTTAATAATGTGTACGGGATGAGGGTTGCAGAATATTTGGTACCCTTTTATGTCAACAAACTCCCAGAAGACTTGCAAACGCTATACAAAACGAGTTCGAAAGGTTACAAGTGCAAATCTAAGCGTTTCTTTACACAAAATTTCATATAATGTGCACCTAAATAAGGTGCGGACGCCGGCGGATCGGGCTGCCTGGATCTGTCAAGCTTTCTCAATCTAACTTGAACCGTAATGCATTGGTGATAAAGTTGAGAATGTGTTGAGGAAATTTGGCGGTCTGTGGTGGCTTGATGTGCGGGCGACTGTACCTGGGTATTAATATACCTATAAATTGTTAGCATTGCATTGTTTAAAATAATTATTATTTTATAGTATAGTTATGAGCGGCTCGCCGACACGCAGATAAACCCTGAGAGGTTTTCGTTGTGCGGCTATAACAAATTGTGAACCTAATTGTAAGTTTATTAGAAATAAATAAATAAAAAAAAAATGTAATAGGGAAAAAGAAAGTGACTTAGTTTTATAATATAGTAGTGATAAGTAAGTGGTTGTAATTTATATTTTTATACAAAAATGATATAAGTGGTAATTTAAAGTTAAGTGCAGATATTAACAGAAGCAGCCTGCGTAGCAAGCGTCCGCATGCGCGGCGGTTCAATACAAAAAAAAACGCGATGCGGCCAGGTTTATGGTTTGTAACTACTAGATTGATAAGTGTTTTGTCGAGGTTTTTGGCGGGAAGCCAAGATGAGTGCCACGCTCGTTTTTCATTGGACTTTTAAATTATTTATAGTGTCGTTTACTAAATAAAAACGCGTGATTTATGTAGTAAAAAGTGCATTCAGTGAATAATTCATAAAGAACAGTGAAATATTGTAGCATAGTGGCCACATCATGGCTTTGAACCAAATCCTCCGTGTTCGGTCCGCGCGGCCGTCTTTTTCGACATGAATAATTCATTACGTGACATTGGCTAAATGCACAAACCGTGCGAAGCCCTATGAGAAAGAAAGAAGAACTTTTGAAGATTTTTATTTTACTTGACATTGGCACAAAGTCATAACTAGTGCCACACTACAACAAAAAAAAAAAAAAAATGTCTTGTCCACACTTGTATCCTTTTGGTAGGGTAAGATAAACATAAAACTAAAAGATAAGGCTAATGCGTGTAGGAGTGGACCACACCACAACACAAATTGAATTACTTTAATTTTGTGCGGAAATTAGTATCACTGTATTATGAAAATGCCAACCAAGAACCAACAGTTACACTAGACAAAAAAAAAAAGTTTGGTTATTGAAGAAAAGGCATTGCAAGCTTGAAGATTGGCTCAAGAATGGAGAAGTCCAGTAGATGACCAAGATGAATTGAGAAAAATTACCTTTGGAACCCTGATTTGGTGATGAAGTTCTGCTCACTGCAAGTCAGGCCAGAGAGGTAGAATATGACGGGCAACTTGACATCACCACACTCCGCCTGGGGTGGTAGGTATACTGAGAAGTTCATCTTACATTTTAGTTCAGTAGACTCGTGGGAGTATACCTTCTGATAACCCCCAAATATCTTATTTGATGAAACTAATGATAGAGCGTCCATGGTGGTTTTCTGAAATAAGATATATAGCATACATGTATTGATGAGGGTGCAGAGTAGATTGTTAATTTTTTTTTTATACCAAAGTATCTTCAACTTCTACCAAGATGTACAGATGATAGCACATGAAACTACTACAATCTGTCAGATTTCTTTATTATTTCTTCAACTTTATCTTTAAAGCATTAAGGCTCAAGGTTGATTGGGAATATTTGGCAGTTTAGGGTAACTTGACCTGATGTCGTCCATACAATGCACTAAATAATACTGATGAAAGATCATGAAAAAAAAAAAACATTTTGATAATATCTTATGATTACACATAGAATTTGAATATTTATCCATGAAAAGTATAAAAAGTAACTTCATGTTTAACTGACTATTTACATGTAAACTACTTATGCAATGGATTTTTTTTTTTGGGACAAACCCGCCACACTGTTCCCAACCCACTGCAACTCCTGAAAGCCAGAATCAACAGTGGAGACCGCCAGAAAAACGCCGAGCAATGAAGCTCGACGAGTCCCGGAGAAACGTTTCAACTGTCTTGGGTCCCGCAACGAAATTAATCAGAAAAGAATAGCGGAGGAGTAAGAAAAAAGATATTTTTTCCACTTCCCTCCATAATAAGCAGGAGACAGAATAGAACTAGGCCAATCGGCACAAAGGGACATTATTGCAACTGGGAGAAGCCCAGATTGCCAAGCACCACGGAATAACATTTGATCAAGTTAATGGGTCCTAAGTAGGTATTTGCTGTTACAATTGATAATAGGTATGGCAAAAGCGCCTGAACGCACGGAAATTAGTTCTAGTTTCAACAAGGTCCGTATAATAAACAACTCCGGATGAGTATGATATTATGCAATGGATATTGATTTGGTTTACTTTATCATTTAGAATATTTTTCTAAAAGGATTATGACTCAGTAATATTTAACTTAATAGCACTGCCACTGCCCGAGTGCTGAGCAGTGGCAGTAATAATTAATAAATAGTTGAAATACTAACTGAAAATGCCTTGAGACATACCACATAAAGGTAGGTACTTTATTCTATTCATCCAGCAATGTGTGTAGAAATATTTTTTTTACTATAACAAGTTTTCTTTTTTAGTTTGGATACACAATTGTTATATATACTCAATTACTAGGTACGTATACCTATATTAAAAGAAACACGTGATTATGACTTTTATATAAACTAGTAAATTAATTAAAATTCAGCTAAGCAACAAGAATTTGGCACATCATGTGAAAAACATCGTGAATCGTGACGTAAACCTTGATTATGTAGTAGGTATATCGACCGGGTTAGACTACGTTAAGTACATACATGATGCCGGCCGGTTTTGGGTAAGGGAAATTTAGTAAACAGTAAGTTTCTCTAGAATTACCTGCCTTGTGTGTAAAACAATACTGGGGCACTAAATTCACTGGGCGCCAAATAGGCCGAAAAGCGATTGCAAGTGCTTTAATACCAATATTTCCTTTCAATACCAGGGAACTACATCGACTGAATGACATATAAGATTCAATTCTCAAATCTCGAAAGTAGGTACGTACGGAATGATTAGGTATATATTGAAGAATTTAAGGTTAGATTTTAGTGACATTTGACACTGACAGTTTACATTCTGCCTGTTATCTAGCAAATACCTACTAGGCAAAAAAGTCTTCTTTTTCAAACCTCCCTACGCAAAGTTTAGTACCTACTGCTGGATGCGGCGGTCATCAACATCACAGAGTATTATAATCTAAGAAACATGTTGACAAGAAAGTTCCTTGTCAACATGTACAGACGACAGCACATCAAGCTACTTACAATCCATACTAATAATATAAATGCGAAAGTATCTCTGTCTGTCCGGCTTTCACGCCAAAACTACTGAACTGATTGGAATGAAATTTGGTACAAAGATAGCCTAGAGCCTGAGAAACGACATAGGCTATATAACACCCCGCTATGACCAACAGGAGCAGAGCAGTAACAAAAATATTGCGAAAACGGGAGCTAACGCGGACGTACTACATATTGCTCCCATTATTTTATCAGGCGCTTATATCAACTGAGCTCTTTTTAATTACGGGAACCACCGCACGCTGTAAACTGAAGTCCACCCGGACGGAGTCGCAGGCAACAGCTAGTCTGTCTTATTTCCTTATTCGATTTTCAACTTTATCTCTAAACCGTTAAGGCTCAAGGTTGATTGGGAATATCTGCCAGTTAGGTGTAGCTTGACCTATTGTCGTCCGCATATCGTGTAGAAAATGGTTTCCTGTAACTAAACCAATGTAAATACGTATTTCTATGATTTTTTATGGGTAGACTGAGAATGTGTTGAGGTACACGATGTTTAATTAATTAATTAATCTTCGTATTGTCATCACCATTTTGTTTAAGTACTACACTTAGTCCATACTTGAAAGTACTACAATGCATGCGTTATGCAGTTGATTTGAAATAAAAAAGAAAAATACCGAGACCAAGAGCTCTTCCTCCGACCGGGAGATCAGAAAATTTCGATCGTGAGGGCCTGGGTGTCACTACCATACGGGCATGCTGACACCAACTTACCTATTTTATATTTGTAAAAAGGAATTTTTTGATTGTATGAGTCCAAAAATTCGAACTCTAAACCAAGAGCTCGTAACAAGTTCAAGGAAGCTCTGTTTCTTTCTTCCCGCCGCCTGATAAAGAATTTGCATAAAGTTACACTGGCATTAGTGTCGTAAACAATCTACGTAAAAGAGTATTTTAGCATAGGAACCCCATGAATGTCATAGATTTTAGAGAACGCCATCATGATATTAGAGTACCTACTATTCTTTATTTTAGAGGCAGTTGGCAACCTTACCTACTCCGGGAGTGCCATCAAAAGTTAAAACTCGAACACTGACGTGGTGAAAGAAAAATAAAGGTCGTATAACCTTTATTTTTCTGTCTACATCTCAAAAACAAATATTATAAGAATATAATATACAACTATAAAGAAGTGGAAAGATGATGTTCTTTATGGCGCAATTTCATTGGTCGTTAACTCGTTCGGTATACAGCATTCGGGGAGTCCCCGCAGGCATGATAACAACCAATGAAAGTTACAAGTCGATACACCGCATGCGGGGATACCCGGCTTGCTTAATGGCGTAATTTCATTGGTCGTTAACTCGTTCGGTATACAGCTCTCGCACCTGGCATGCGGGCCCTATCGACTAATAAAAACGGTTTCCCGAATGCGAGCCCTGTGGCATGCGTTCCAGAAATCTCTTGCACCTCGTATGCGGGCCCTATCGACTGATGAAATTGCGCCATTACTCTTCTTTTTTTCTCTTATGGCTTCGCACGGTTTGTGCATTTAGCCAATGTCACGTAATGAATTATTCATGTCGAAAAAGACGGCCGCGCGGACCGAACACGGAGGAAGATTTGGTTCAAAGCCATGATGTGGCCAATAAGCTACAATATTTCACTGTTCTTTATGAATTATTCACTGAATGCACTTCTTACTACATAAATCACGCGTTTTTGTTTAGTAAACGACAATATAAATAATTTAAAAGTCCAATGAAAAATGAGCGTGGCACTCATCTTAGCTTCCCGCCAAAACTCCCTTCTACTCTTCTTTTGATTAAGTTGTATGTTCAATTTGCCAGTGCATTACACTGAGCAGGCAAAGGTATCTTAGACCATGATAGCCTCGTCTTGAATTATATTCTTCTTTTGAATAGTGCGACAGTTTGGCAGTCCCTGTCCACAGAGCATGTAATCTCTATGTCGCTGTCAGGCGGTAAAGAATTCCACAACCGCACCGCATGCACTGTGAAGGAGTATGAGTAGAAATCGGTGGAATGGGGAGGGGACTTTAAAAGGTTTTTAAAATGCGACCTGCAAAGTTCATCAGAAG
Organism: Sesamia nonagrioides; assembly: GCA_017933935.1. NCBI lineage: Eukaryota > Metazoa > Arthropoda > Insecta > Lepidoptera > Noctuidae > Sesamia > Sesamia nonagrioides. The sequence goes on from JADWQK010000122.1 coordinate 242,853, forward strand.
GGTGGGCACTGGGCGTAGGAAAAACGTTCACGTAGATAGGAATAGAATAGAATAGAATAGGATGGTATTATAGGCTTGTGAAGGAAATTGAAAAGCAGACACAGTACCCGACAGTTTATTTAAAAGCTCCACGGTGGCATCCAAGTAACAATCATCAGCGTAATCAATAATGGGCTGAATGAGGGTTTGAGCTAAAGAGATTTTGGTTTTCAAGGGCAAGAAACCCTGGAGACATTTCAGCGAATGGAACGGTGTGCGTTCGCGCAGCGGAATGTTGTTGAATTTAAAGATTTTAAATATGCAGATATTTAGTGTATGACGTCGTGTAATTGTGTATGGTAAAAAAAAATTTGTGCATGCAGCCATTGTGGAGAAATTCACCAAAAACTGATTCCGCTGGGCGAACGTTGTCCTGGCGGAACTTTTTTAATCCATTGACTTTAGAAAAAAGAGATGTGTCCAAAAATTAGTGTGTAATTGTGTATGTATGAATAAAATTTGTGCATGCATAGACTTCGGAGAAATTCAAGTTTCCGCTGCGCGAACGTTTGGCCATTAGCTAGTTTTCATATAAAGCGCTTAAATAGAGAGCTGTAGATTTTTACATACGTTATTTTGAATTTGTGCATATTTGTGTACAAAACAGATTTAGAAAAAATCGTAGGGCTAAAAAGATAAAAATATAAACGTAAAACACGCTTTTTAGGTCATAGTTCTTAAAGTATGCACTTTGGGGTCTAGATTTTCACGTTTATACAAACCTTGTAAGTGTCTGCAACATATTGCCAAATATCAATGATGTTTCTTTAGTAATTAAAGAGATATAGGACAATTTACCATACACAATTACACACAAATACACACTAATTTTTGGACACATCTCTTTTTTCTAAAGTCAATGGATTAAAAAAAGTTCCGCCAGGACAACGTTCGCCCAGCGGAATCAGTTTTTGGTGAATTTCTCCACAATGGCTGCATGCACAATTTTTTTTTTACCATACATAATTACACAACGTCATACACTAAATATCTGCATATTTAAAATCTTTAAATTCAACAACATTCCGCTGCGCGAACGCACACAATGGAACGTACCTATATGTCACTTTGCGACTGATTTGGGCAACATGAGTACTAGCCCCGCACGATGATATTGCGATGGAACCTTGTCACAATAACAGCTTTGTGACGTCATCTGTCACACAAAAGGACAGCTAGCAAAATAATGTTAAACGCAAAATTAATAAACTGGGGTTAAGGGTTTATTTGTATTTTATAATTTTATTATACATACACTCTTTATACCTACTCACCCATATTCTGACAAATAAACTTTCATTATTAATAATTTCAAGGAAATAATTCTTGTAGACGTAAGAAAAATATACTTATTCGTATATCTTTCTTATATGTATACTAATTTTTTCTAACTATATTTCTGTTAATTTGCGAGCGGGAATTGAACCAGAGTCCACTGTGTAGCAGTCATGTTTTAATTACTACCTATATCTATCAGCTTATAAATAAACCAGGATAGTATGTAAAAAAGTGTTTATATTTTTTTCAATATTTTTATTCAATTCCACTCATATAGTCTTCCGAATCAGAACTGCTTTCTATGTCTGTCGTTTCCGATTCACTGTCGTCTGCCGTATTTATGACTCTCGTCAGTTATTCGATCTTTATTCCAATATTCCTCTTCAAGCCGTTTAACATGATTGACTTCCTTTCGCCAGTCATCTGGAGTTATTGACGCCAACGCCTCCAACGTCAGAGCTTCAATGCGACTTTCCAACTGCTCCACATTCTTTTCTGACACCCTCACCTTTACCAGGTTCCAGATGTACTCAATGGGGTTGAGGTCGCAGTTGTAGGGTGGTAATCTAACGACGTTATGGCCATTGCCAGCTAATAAATTGTCAATTTTATAATTTTTCGGCGGTCTGTGCCGTTAATTAATAAATACAGTTCAGGTTTTGTCCCAACGACACTTCGTTGGGAAAGTCGATGTTGTGAGCTTGTAGCCACTCAACCATCTTTTATTGTTCATACTTGGTGGCCTATTCTCTTTCCTACTGTGATAAGGGGCGTTGTCCATCACAATTATGGAGTTGCGTCGTATGTTGGGTACTAATTTTTCTGTAAGCCACTTGGTGAAATTCTCAGCATTCATTTGATCATGGTAATCCCCCGTTTTGGTGTCTGCTTTAAACATTAAAAGGGCATTGCCAACAAATCCGCTTTTTCCTGCGTGAACTATTATCCATCGGCGGCCGGGGCTGTCGTTCCGTCTCACTCCGACATCGGTTGCTGTTTGGCAACATTTTTTTACAGAGTAGTGCATGCGTGTATCCACGTTTCGTCGAGATAAATAACGGGTCTTTTGTTATTACCAAGCGAGTCATTTTCTTTCATACGTCGTATATATTTAGCCCTCCACGCTTGAATTTGGGGTCTTTCAATTAGAGCCTATCTTTTTTGGTAGCATCGTTTAAATTGGTAGCCTAAATCACATTTAATTATTTTTCTTAATGTAGTTTCACTACCAGTATAATTAAGGTCTACTTTTGAAGCCGCCAATATTTTGCGCATTGTGGGTATTTTTCTCCTCACCGTATACATTGAATGTATAATATTTCATAAAGCTGTTAAGGAAAACCCGTCGAAATATTCCTTCTTTTGTCTTTTTCCTTTCGTAGGAGTTCTCAATTTGCTGCCACTGGCTGTTTCTGACTCATGCTCTCGTCGCAATTTCGTCACAGTATTTTTTGCAACGCCTGTGGCACATGCCACACGCTCCGTGACTTAGAGTGAGTAGAATTTTGCAAAATATTTTTAATAATTACAAACAGTTGCTTCGGTATTAAAATGTCCTCAGTAGTGTCCGAAGTACTTTTTAAAGCACCGTTTATACTTTCAAAAACTAACTTACAGTCCTGTTTCTCTTTAACAAAATAATTGTCCACTTTAATTATAATTTCACGAGCACGACTGTTAATTAATTTCTTACTCATTTTAACGAGTAACAGCTAACAAAACTAAACAACAAAACTCAAGAACAACAATAAAACAGGATAACAAAAACAAAAACCTAACAAAAATATTCGATGTGCGTAAGTGGGTAAGCGCGGACTGAACTTGCGAACGGTACCGGCGGGGCGAGTTCGACTACGTCACCAAGATGGCCGCCAATCGCAATATCATCGTGCGGGGCTTATACAAAGTTAACGACAGGTAGGTGTCCATTGTCACTACAAGGTTTTTAAGCGTTTTGAGCTTATTCAATCCCACATTCCCACCCCATTCAAACAGAGTGGAGACAGCGACACCACATCAAGCTACTGTAAAATTACTTTAATAGATTTTCTACGTTATCGCTAAAGTATTAAGGCTCAAGGTTGATCGGGAATATTTGGCAGTTTCGAGTAGCTTGACCTGCTGTCGACCGTACCTGCAGCCGATAATATAGCCGGTAACTCGGTGGTAGGCCATAACATCGGCTGCCGGCAGAATTTACTACCCATCGACAAAGTCTTGCCGCCAAGCGATTCTCAAAGTCTGGTGAAGCCGTACGGAGGACGGGTCTGAGCAGTTGTGTTGTGTTGCGATATGTGCCGGCTACGATGCGCCAAATGTTGCTATTTGGCGCATCGTACCCGGTAGAGTTCGGTCGTCGAGGGTCTCCAGATCAATCTCGCTCTAGCGCAGCATCGTTGGTCGTGTTCTTAGGTTTAACATTGCATCAGCTCGCTCAACTGCAGTCTTCCTTCCATTCACTCAGACTTTTTGAGTGAATAGGCTCTTAATAAAATGGCGCGCTTTACCATCAAATATTGCATCACTGCTTACCATCAGGCGGGGTTGCGGTCAAGTACTAATTTATAATTATAAAAATGAAATCCCAGGCAATTTTTTTTTTTTTTGGAGATTTGACTGGCGAGTGGCCACTCGCCAGTCATATTTAATGCGTGCCAACAATCTCACACCACGGGATGAAAGAGATCGTGCGAAATGGAGGAGAATAATATGTAGGAAAGCGGACCCCGGGCTCCAACGCGAAAACCGCGGATGCAACCGGGATTTTACGCTGAGAAATTCATTGTTCGTGGTAGGTGCCGCGGCACCGGTATCTTCCCTTAAGAAATGACTATAAATCTGAAGGTCTGTGTAGAGATGGAAGTTAGAAGAGATGATTTTGGTGACAGAATTAATTAAAATAGAAAAGAGAAGAGTGAGAACGCCACCTTGAGGTACACCTGCGGTAAGAGAGCACCAATCAGAAGAAGACTCGTCAAAGCGGACTAGTTGTAAGCGTCCTTTCAGAGAAAAGTTAAACCAACCATTAGAGGAAGAGGAGAAATTTATTTATTTTATGATCCCTGAGGATGTCAAAATTGACAGAGTTAAAGGCACTGCGAACCAAATGCAAATTCGAAAAGGAGAAGTACGGAAGACAGCAGGTCAAGCTACCCCAAACTGTCAGAATGTCAGGTATTCCCAATCAACCTTGAGCCTTAATGCTTTAGAGATAAAGTTGAAAATCTAATAAGGAAATCTGACAATTGTAATAGCTTGATGTGCTGCCGTCTGGTACAAGTAAAGTAAGTGATTTGTGGTCCATAGCCCATATTATGTCATCAGTAATCTTCAAAAGAAAACTCACTAATTCGCAAAGGTAATTTTTGAATGGTTAGGGAATATTTTCGCATGAATTTCTTTTTTATCAGTATAAACAGTTCTATCATTTATTTTGGTGGTAAGATGCAATATTTATTTATTGTGTTATTGTCCACAAACATATCAATTTAAATTACATAAAAAGCAGGAGCACGCATTCATTTTCGCAGCGCGATAGATAGGGGGAAGTGGGGCACCTTGATACAGTTTTTACTTAGACCCAATAAAAGACGATCTAATGATAGTTACATCCAATTTAGTAACCATAATATATTCAATATATATTCAGTTAACTTGTTACATACAAATTAACCGATAGATTGAATCACAAAACGTGTTAGAGCCTATTTACTAAAAAATGAAATTTGTATCAATGTACCCCACATGCGGGGTACATTGGTACATACACTGGTACTTTGGCTCATAGAAATATTCCTATAAATTAAACAAGTTTTATTGATTTTTCTGATCTTTATTTATTGATTTTTTTTTTAAATTATATTTATTCGCTGCTTTTGCTATTGATAATTTTTCTTCCAACACATCAGATATCGCAGAAGCCACGGAAATTTCATTGATGGAACTTCTATTCATCTTGCGTTTAAATGTTCAAACCATTTTTTTATAAAGAAATAAAATATATTACCTAAGTCTCACATACATGTATATTCAACAAAATATTGGGGTATCAATGTGCCCCAAGACCACTTGTATCTATGTGCCCCAAGACCACTTGTATCTATGTGCCCCAAGACCACTTGTATCTATGTGCCCCTGCCTACTACAATCGAAGTCAACATTTTATAAAAATTAAAGCAATAAATAATTTAAGTCTATTTAATGTAATGACAGATATGTACTTACCAAATGTCTTAATATAACACAGGTAACACTAAATACATTAGAAGAATTACATCCGAAAGAAAAGTACGAAAATTTTGTTGCGAACATCAGAAACAGTTTTTTACGTGCTAGTCGCTAGTCGTCGAGTGAACGTTGTTCTGCGCTAGTGTGCGTATAGGCTTTACTATATACCTCCTTATCAGTGGCGTACTGCTCTTCTAACGCGTTTTGTTTTCGACGAATATTGACTGTATCTATGTGCCCCTTGTATCAATGTACCCCGCCTCCCCCTATACAGGTGGATATTACCTAAAAAAAAATGCCCCACACTAGGAATTTCTGTATTTGTATCGTGGGTGCGTTTACAAACATAAATAAACTCACCATAACAAACGGCCAGACCCCGGACAACTACTTGTAGGTCATACAAATATTTGTTCCGTGCGGGAACCGAACCCGCAACACGCAGAGCAGGCAATAGCTTAAGGCGGTTCCAGAGGAAAAACACACCACAGCACACCGTTTTTATGTAGTTTTTCCGAGCTATCTACTCTTTATCCAAAAGAAATATCAACTTATTAAAAATACATAAATTTTCTCCATAATCTTGGCTCCAAAATTGTAGTTTTTTTTTTTTACTAAGCATAATGTTTAAATAATTCCTTCACAACGAAACCTCTGACAAGAGAAATAATTATCAAAAACGTGCATCTCCTCGAAAAGTAAGCATTATTTAGATTGCGTTCTTACACTAATGGATAGGCAATTTCATGACGAACATTATTGTAGAAATATTTTTTTAAAACGACCAAAACAAAAATTTTATTCAACAATCTGAGCGTATTCCCCATCATTTCTCTTGCCCGAGCTATTGAGATTCAGTATGCCACAAGCTCTCGTAGGGGGAACCCGTGTCGTTCGTCATCGCGCGGTCCGCTAGCATAGCGGGCGGCGCGTGAGCGAAAAAGCATCTGCTTGCTCGCTCACGCACCGCATGTCGCATAGAGTATAATACTATCATAAAGTGTCTCTGTTATTGATGTTCATTTTGGTGTTCGTTTTTTTAACCGATTTCAAAAGGGAGGAGGTTATACAATATGTTAAGAAAACCCTGTCCGATCCGTGAAGGTATTGTTAGGTATCGATAGCTGATTCTACTAATGCCTGCAAAACCTGGCTAAACTTAAAAAAATACCCCCTAAAAAATAAATAACTTAAATAAAATAAATAGGTAATTTCATGGCAACACAGGCACAGGTTATGACCGCAGTTGACCTCATGCTTGTATGTATAGGAAGCTTGTTCACGTTTATCGACTCTCGAAAGAAACAATGATACTTAGGCAGCTCGAGAAAAGAATTTTTTTTAAGGAGGAAGGTCGTCTGAATCTCCGAATGTATTATTTCATTGCGGAGGGATTGGATTGCTGGGGATTGCAGGCGGAGATGTTCCATATTTCGTCGCACGAGATTAGCACGGACATGCACACAAATAAAAATCAAGTGGTGTCAAATCCGCGCTGGCCACAGTTGGCCCCTACCAATCCACTGCTCGCCGAACTGATAATGGACAATAATGATAATGTACTCACGTACAGGTCAGAAAAAATATCGTGACGCACCGTCATGCTGGAACCCTCGTGCAGCATTGACCGATAAGTACCCACTTCCAAAACACCTGATCACAACACAGCTAATTGCAGTTACTACCTCCATCAGCATGTTACATTACTCTACGTTAGAAAACGACATGATCACACAATACACGAATAGTGTGTACACCAGCAATGTTTACGCGCGACTAATAATTTAAAGTAAAAATTATTTTTATTTTATAAACATAGGTATCTACGCGGCTGGCGGCTTCATGCTTTGATAGAGATGTGTAAGTAATCAAAATATTGTTTTTTATCGATTGATACTCGTTTATTTTTGGTATCGATTTAGTATTGTAGTTTCTCATTCTTATTCTCGATTCAACATCGCATGGAATTGTTTAGAACTTTTACAAAACTCAAATTAGCGAGGTACACTGCTGTAAATGAAAATCATGCCAAATTTTTAATTTCAGTTTCTGTCTCAAAATCGATGATATTGACCGTTAAAATATTTGTAAAATTTTACTAAAATTGTGTTTCATAAGTCCTTCTCGTTTCTGCTTACTAATACTTGTGTTATAATAATGTTATTAGTAATTAATCGATAAACAAACAAAAGTACTTTTACCATTGGGTAATCTGTGTTTTTAACAAATCATTCAACCAGATACAAGTTTCGATTAATAGCGATAAAAAAACGTTATTGCGCAAAAAATAGTACATCCCTAGTTTCACGTACTTTTTTCTTTGAAGACACCGACAAACTCGCTGCGCGCCGGCATCACAAACGAGACCGCCAAATATTGAACATTTTATACATTTAATATCCAACAATAAATCAAACGATGATACCGCCGAAAATGGTGTTGTCACATTTTAAAAATTTACCTAATTTTGGGGAAGTTCGCGGGAAAAAAAGATAATTTCAAAATTCACTAGTATTGTTACTATGATGATTATGTAAAATTTAATATTTTATTTGGCCATGTGTTTACCTAACCTTTATTATCCTTACGGGTCGGACAGGGTTTTCTTAACATATTGTATGTTTTTTATGTTTGTTTGCGGATAACTTTTACTATAATATAAATAATAGGGTATTTGACTAAAAAAAACTAATTAGTCCGTCATTCAGATTATAGAAAAATATTGAATAGGTTTATTATATACGTTTTACATTTCGTATATTTTGTTTTATCAAACCAATAAAAATTGACAAATATAATAGGCATCAAAGATCAGGAGTGATGGCTGGTGACGTCACTGGCCGCTAAAAAGTGTAGCGTTCAGTGACGTCACACGAGTTTTCAAAGCACTGTGTCGTCTTCATTTTTTGTTTATATGAAAAAAGAAAAAAATATGTGTCTAGTATTTTTTGGGTAGGCCCCCGACAAGGTGGACCGACGACCTGGTGAAGGTCCCGGGAAACCGCTGGATGCGGGAGGCGCAGGACCGGTTGTCGTGGAGAACCTTAGGGGAGGCCTATATCCAGCAGTGGACGTCTTTCGGCTGAAATGATGATGATGATGATGAGTATTTTTTGGAAATCTGACTGACGGACTAATTAGGTTTTTTTAGTCAAATACCCTATTGCATAAGTTGATAAAAAATGCTATGCAATAGCTTTACCGCGGCAGTTCCCGAGTGCCACATGTTTTTTTTTTTAATTAGGAAGATTATATCTTCAAGGTAGTCTCATGTTAAGGAAATTAGGGTCTGATGATGGAAGACTAAGGAAACCTAGGAGAAATTTAAAAAATCATAGGGGCGCCTAAGGCATTTCTATGTTTTTTTCATTAAGTGTTTTAACGCACTACAATTTAGTAAAGTTCGCAGTTGATGATGGAGCCGGGAGACAGCCGAGGGATATCCTTAACGATTCACATCAGCTGCCTCGTGTTTGTGCTTAATAAATTTATATTGATAAGAACACCTAAATGAGTTGTGATTGTCATTAAAGCTCTGATGATGAAGACAAAGGCCAGTTAAGGGAACTCCTCAAAGGTTTACAATACCTTGTGTTTGGACTTAATTCATTTATATTGATGAAAACTTTACACCCATATAGGTTTAAATGAAGGTCTGCAATAGATCTGATGATGAAGACCATAGACAGTCGAGGGAATTCCTCAACAATTTACAACACTGTACTTTAACATATTACAAACACTACCTACTCGTCATGCTTATGCAAAAATCAATGAAAATCAAGAGACTGTATTTAAGTTGTGTTATTTCTAGAAATGCTCATACTTTCATTGTGGTCCTATAGGAATTAAAGCAAACGAAATACGTCGTTTGCTTCCAGGCCTTTTCCAAATATGCTGCCGTCAGCGTCCAGTCTGACCGGATATTGTATTAGTCAGATGTTTATTATTTTTCTGCAAAAGGAAGCTTTGTGTAAATAATATTATAGTATATGTATTTGTTTTTTTTATACGATAGTTTTATTTTTTACAATTTACGTATTTGTTTTATTAAACGAGAATAATAATATAATTTCAGTCTTGCCTGAGCCCAAAAAAAAACATCAAATCTTTTTTTTATGTAGGTTTCCTGTCTGCAGAAATTTATTTGACCCTGATTACGTTTTCCCTTAAAATAATAAATAATGATAAGTTAACCTTTATTATATTATTTTTCTGTCCCTTTGACCATCTGACTTAGCTAACTTTCAATCTACAAAACTAACTTCCAACCCTGTAGTTACAGTCATAAACTCATAACATATTTAGTTGTAAAGGTCTAATCAATACAAATTAAGTAAGCCCAAACACATGACAGTTGCTTCCGATGTGGATTCCCTTGATTTTCTGTCATCTCCATCATCAGGTCAGGCCCAAATCTTCACGGTTTTATAGTATCATCCGATATAAATACAAGTATCAAGTTTTCACCCGAAGCGTGCCTACAATTTTAGATAATTGGCCTAAATTTCTTAGAATTTCCATTATCGACACTGAAGTGGTAACAATGAGATTACATAGGCAGCATACTCTTTCATATAAAAAAGAATGGTCAAAATCGGTTCATTAACGATAAAGTTATCAGCGAGCACACATAAATCGAATTGAGAACCACACTTTTGGGAAGTCGGTTAAAAATAAAATACGCAAAATTTTTATTATGAAGTATCGTCAACATTTGTTTCAGTCTATAATAACCAAAAGTATTTGGGCGCACCAATAAACAAAAATAAAAGTGCCATGTCTGTTACTTCTGTGGTCTATGAATTTAACTTGTATTTGTAAGTACTTCGTCCGCCAGACGGCGCTAGTAATATTTTGCGAAGTATTGTAGAGGTGGGGCGCGGTGAAGAGGGAGCAAATGCTCGAGGTCATTTGGTGAGGGTACGTCCAGTGTGACCAAATGTGGCAGGATCCTGCCTTTTTGGCAGTTTTAGCCCTTCATTTTACTCTCTGGCACTTTTGTTTGACGTTTTAGAAATCTGGCAGGATTTGGCACTTTTGGCAGTATTAACAATATAGTATAGCCGCTAGCCGCTACAGCCCACAAAAAGAGTAGGATTCAGTATCCAATTCAATTTCAAATAATACTTTATTCAAGTCTTAGATACAAGCACTTTCGAATCGTCTGTTACAACCAGAGAACAGAGAAATTTGTTATTAGGAACAATACAAAATAAATAAAATAATAAAAATCCTAAATAGAAATGTCAAAAGAAAATAATGTTGATGTATCTAGAACAAAATTCTTATGTCAAATAAAATAAAAAATAATTAAGAATGTTTCTAGAAGGAAATTCTAATGCTAAAATGTAAAAAATAAATTATGGTTAAAAAATGAATACCTTAAGAGGTTCAAAAACAAGTCGAATGCAGCTTGAGAAAGGATATTCTGGAAAATCAATCTGATAAAACAAAAACGCGGAACAGATTTAATAATAAACATGCCGCCTCTATTTTATTTGTTAAACAGGGCATTAGTGAATATAGTGACTGCGTTTCATTCCAGCCAAGTAACGAAATGACAAAAGCGATGTATAAAGTGATCCAGAAGAATACGATGCTAATAGGAATGTGTAATTTAATTAAGTTCACTTTTAAGATCAATTATCTATACTAATATATAAAGCTGAAGAGTTTGTTTGTTTGTTTGAACGTGCTAATCTCAGGAACTACTGGTCCGATTTGAAATGAAAAATTCTTTTTTCGTTTGATAGCCCATTCATCGAGGAAGGCTTTAGGCCATATAGCATCACGTAGCGACCAATAGGAGCGGGGCAGTTAAAAAAAAAAACGCGTGCGAAACCGTGTGGCGCAGCTAGTTTTAATAAACCTTCAAAAAATAATGTGTTAATTTATTTTAAACTTTTATATTATATTGGCATTATTTTGGCATTTTGTGCTTTTGATTTTGGCAGGATTTGTCAGTTTTCTTGTCTAAGTGGGGCAGGATCTCTAATTTAAGGTTGGTCACACTGGGTACGTCCTTAACCACTGCAGTCAATTACTTTCTCTGCTATGCCGCGCCGATCAGTCACATGTCTCAAAAAAGTAGATACAATAAGTGCAACAAATTCAAAAATGGGGCACAACAAATACAGAATCTATCAAAAACAACCAATCCATCCATACTAATATTATAAATGCGAAAGTAACTCTGTCTGTCTGTTAAGCTTTCCCGCTTAAACCTATCGACCGTTTTTGATGAAATTTGGCACAGACAATCTTTAGACCCTGAGAAAGGACATAGGCTACCTTTTATCCCGGAAAAATTTGATATTCCCGAGGGAAATCTAAAAAGCGCGATATAACCGAACTCCACGCGGGCAAAGCCGCGAGCGGAAAGCTAGTTACATATAATAATAACTATTTTTGACAGACCTGGCTGGGGTAACGCACACTAATGAGATTTTTTTGTCATTGCTAAGAATGGTATGAACAGAAACAATGGACCACATGAAGGACAGCACGAAACCAAACCTGCAACATATAACAAAGTGCACTATAAAGTAGAATACCTAAAGCAATTCTTATTATTCTTTTCACCTTATGTTAGCGTTAGATGTTACAGGTGATATCAGGTGGTGTGGCATGAGCTACCATAATCTCAAGTTGGGGTGTAATGTTAAATAATACACACTGTATTTCTACCACATCATTATTTAATAGACAAGGTATCAAATTGGCTCAAAAAACATAATTAGAGATTGCGTTTCATCCGGCTACATTTAAAGAAAAAAATGTCTAACTAATATACTTATCACAATAATGTCATCTACATGATTAAAGTAATTGGAAAATGGTATGGTATTTTGAATGCCAAACCAATTATTGTCCAATCACTCGTTGCTTGTTTGTTTTCCATGACAAATATGTATTCCAGAATAGAGCAACTACTTGAACTAATAAAACTTGATATTGGAGGGGAACATAGGTAAAATTTACAATCTGTACCCATGGCCAAAGTAAGTAGTTTGACTTTAAAACATCTAAGTAATTAGCTTCTAAATCACTGATAATATTATCAGAGTCTTTACCTTGCATAAATGCTACTGCACTAAGGATAGCAACTAAAAATAGTGGTGCAAATACAATCTGATCAATGAACACTTTCTTCAAGGCTACAGCTGTGCCGGTGGAACCTACATACTTGTACAATGCTCCATACCAAACCCGCAACGCGGGCCCCTGATAAAAAAAGAATGTGTTAAACTGTTAGGAACATTAGAATTATTCACAGATGGCTCAACTTGCCAGACAGGCATTACTAAGTATTTGTGAAGATTTATGTATAGGTCTGATGACCTACACATACAACCTACTGTTTCTAACGTCAAGCTATACAACATTTTTTTTTCTTTATACGAAACCTGAATAGTTTGTTCAGAATAAGCAACTGAATTAATTCCAATCATTTTTACACCATGTTATATTTTTTCCCAATATACATTTAGAAATTGTTGCAGGGTGATTACCAAGGGCACAAGTTCAATTTACGGTAGATCATAGCCCTCGCAACAGCTGACGCCATAGGCTAACGCTCCTCTCGGGCGAACGGGTGGTGTGTTGACCATATTTTTGTTAAAACAACTAGGTAAGATAACAAGCTCATAACTTTGTGGTTTTTCATGATACCTTTTTGAAATTTTGTAAATAGAATCTTTACATAAAAATACTAGACACGTGTTTCGGGTTTCGCATATACAAAAAATAATGTTGTAGATACGACCTAATAGGTCTAAGGTAGATATTTATTTTTGTTAATTATGAATAATAAGGTACTTACCCCAACAAAAAAGCCTATAGAAGAAAACTTTAACGTTCTCATAAGATCCACATTCGTGATGGGTTTACGTTCGATGAAGGTCTGACTGATTAAATCACCCGAGCCCATCAAAGCTCCAGTCTGTACTGCTTGTACTAAATATGGTCTTCTGCGTAAAATGTCTTGGTACGATTTAAATAAAGTACGAAAATTCATAATTGCTTGAAGCTTCATACCCAAAAACAACCAGACCGACAAACTGTTCAAAATAATAAATGTAGACTCAAGAGTTAACTTAGAGGCATGGGCATGATTGTATCGGATTGATCTGACCAGTTGATCGACTGATTTTACCCGGGGAGTAAACTTTTCTTCAAAGACTTGGCGTATAATATCCAAATTCCAAAACACGAAAACAGTGGCCGATTAGCCGATAACCGATATTCATTCTTATGATTGACACTTGACAGATAGACATTGACGGTTGTGACTTGTGACGTTGTGTTGACTCCCGGTTTTCTGTTACGATTTAAAAAATAAAGCACAGTTTCTTTTCACTTTTACTACAAAATGATAAGTTTTATGTATGGGTTTCTCATTTGGTTATAGTACCAAAAAAGTATCTAAATAATAAATAGTTTTTATAATCTTAGTCGTGAAACTAATGAACTCGTGCACAAACCCTGTTCTACTTCTGATCTTACTTCTCATTTTCAATATTTATGCGCTGCGCATAACAGGAATCTTCGTTCTTCCAATAATTGTCTTCTACGATGTCCTGCTGTCCTTCCCACCGCTCTGGTTTTCTTAAGTCTTCATTTCTTGCCCAGGCGGTTTTCCTTTGGAATGATCTTCCTCAGAATATCAGGACGTTGACCAGTCTGTACACATTTAAAGTTAAAGCTCGCGAATACTTACGCAAAAGTTGGCAGATTCATCAAACATGTAATTTATCCTTTTTCTCTATGTCTTTTTTTATCACTCTCTACTGATTATATTTTTTTTCTTATACTTTGCAGTGGTAGTGGGAGAAGTCTTACAAATTGTTCCGCAAGGAGTTCGGAAACGGCGGTCTTTTCAATCTGGCTAGACTTAAGGCTCGCACCAAAGTCTCACATGCACTGATTACTGAGATCGTGTATGCTGATGATTTGTGCTCCTTAGCAGAATCCCCAGACGGCCTACAACAGCTGATGTCCGCTTTTCATCAAGCCTGCCGTAAGTACGGCTTAAAAATCAGCGTCAACAAGACGGAGGTGATGTCCCTAGACATTCACGGTCACGAGACAGACACTGAATATAAAGCTTGGTGAGGATGTGTTGAAGCAAGTAGACAAGTTTTGTTATCTGGGGAACACTATAAGTTCTAAGTGTGACCTTGATGCTGAGATCAACAGCAGAGTCGGAGCTGCAGCTGCAGCGTTTGGCAAGTTGTGTTCCAAGGTCTTCTGCTCACATGACCTTAAGCTAGCTACGAAAATATCCGTATACATATATGCCAATTGTGCTGCCAAACCTTCTATATTCCGCTGAGACATGGTGTGTGTACCGCCACCACATACGTACTCTAGATCGTTTTCACCTTATATGTCTCCGATCTGTTATGAAGATCAAATGGTCTGACAGAGTGCGAAATACCGAAGTCCTGCGACGGGCCAATGTTGGTGGCATTGAGGCTTATTTAATACGTCGACAGCTTCGGTGGTGAGGTCACGTATCACGTATGGCGGACGAAAGGGTGGCGAAGCGCATCTTCTTCTCTGAGCTGGAGGAGGGCAAGCGAAAGCATGACGGACAACTCCTCCGGTTCAAGGATGTCTTATGAAGAGATGCAATATAG
Organism: Sesamia nonagrioides; assembly: GCA_017933935.1. NCBI lineage: Eukaryota > Metazoa > Arthropoda > Insecta > Lepidoptera > Noctuidae > Sesamia > Sesamia nonagrioides. Next base: position 258,041 of record JADWQK010000122.1, read on the forward strand.
AACCCTCTGAATGGGAGCGTTTGGCAGCAAAACGATCAGAATGGCGCAGAATGGAGTACGGACAAGTACGTGAGTTTGAGGAGCAGCGCAAAACTGACCTCGATGCCAAAGGCGACCAATTAAAGGCCCGCCCACCTGCTGCCATCACATACAACTACGTCGACGACGTGCTTACGTGCCCTCAGTGTGCACGAAGTTTCGCCGCCAAGATAGGCTACATAAGTCATCTTCGGGCACATGAGCGCCAAATCATCGGCTAGGAGTCGAAGTGGTCGCCGTGGCTGAAATCGGTCGGGAACATCATCATATATATATATATCTTCGAGCAACACAGGGTGTTGCTCGAAGATATATATATATATATTGTATTTATGTATTTATTATATATTTTTTGTTTCTCTTTTAACTTTAATTTCTTTTATATCTTTGCACCTACCATGTTTTGTGTCTGCATCACCTTAAGGTAGACTGGTAGAAAATCCCTAAGGCATTAAGTCCGCCATTGTGCAATGTTTTTCTTTGTGCATGAAGTTTTAATAAATAAATAAATAAAAGATAAATAGTGAAGAATTCTATCGATATCTTGAAACGCTGAGGTGTCAAATTCCCCGCATAATCCTCAATCAACTTAAGATTTCCACAATTTTGAGAATTTTCCACATTGGTAACGGTACGTTACAATGACGTAAGTCCGCTAGGACTTTTGGAGGGGATGTTAAACTGAGTATCACGCTCATTTTTCATTGGACTTTTAATATTATTTATAGCGTTGTTTACTAAATAATAACGCGTGATTGATTTAATAAAAAGTGCATTCAGTGAATAATTTATAAAGAACATTGAAATATTGTAGCATAGTGGCCACATCATGACTTTACCCCAAACCTCCCTCCTAGTCGGCTCACGCGGGAAACGAAGGCAGATAGGTTACCTTAAATTAGGATCCCGTGTGCAGTTTCTGGCCTGCCATCGGACGCGTCCCCAGGTGGCGGATAGGGGAACGTCCCCCAGACAGGGTTTATCGGTTTTCCGGCGCTGACCAAAGCCAGACGCGGGGACCGCTTTTGCGGTCATGCGTGCGACGGGTTGGCCACCACTCTAGGTGAACTGACACGTCCCGAACCCCGGGTCGCCGTCTGACAAACCGGGCTCCTCACTGAGAGGAGCTGGAGGCCCCGCTTGCATGCATGTAAGCGAGTAGGGCTAAGAGGAAGGACACCTCGCCAAAAAACCCTTGGCTGTTACGTCTTCTTGTCAAAGATGACGCTCCCAGCTCGGCCCCTTCCTATGAAGGGACCAATTAGGGCCCTCCTTTTAGGCGCTCACCGCCGGCGGGGGATTGGTAGCGCAGGGTCTGCCGGATTCCCATGACCCTGCCACTAAGGCGAGGCCAAAGAGTAAGTATGGGCGAGGCCGGAGTGCCGCTGGAGTGTTTAGTAAACCGGGAGGCTATCTCCTGGGGAGTCCCACATACCCCCTCTCGTCCCCCGACGGGTTGCGTAATTGCCATTTTCCCCAGAGACAACAAAAAAAAGGATAAGTTACGAAGTTAAAATCATTTATGTATTCGACTGAAAGACTTGTATCAGTTGTATCTATAGTCATGAATATATATATTATTTAAAAAAAAAAATAAACTACGTACAGACGACAGTACATCCAAGGAGCTTATAACTAAACTCGAATGTGAACTATCGATCAAGACGCGGTCTGAGGGAGATAGCTTCACAGTAGCCCTTTTTTTTTTTGATGTGGCATCTCGTAGGTGGCTGCTAGGAGACCGTAACTACTTAGTCGGACTTTCCTGTGGATGCCTTAATTAAAATTAAAGCCTCCAGCCAGGGGCACTTAAAACTAAATTAAAATTAGGCGACTACGCACTAAGGGCACCCCCTGTGGGGTACGAACCTCGGCTTAGGGCGTCGCTAGAGAGGACAGCAAGGGACGACTGGATCGAATGTGTTCTTGATGGTTTGATGACCATGACGTTTCCTAGTAAGTACCAGCTCTGAGAAGAAACGCCGAAACAAACTCAGAGGTCATTGATGGGACATTATGATATTACTGGCTGAGCTGCGGCGCGGGCTGGCCTTCATTATATTATAAAACAAATATACGACAGCCAAATATAAATTACAGTCGATGTACGGACGACAGCAGGTCAAGCTACCCTAAAATTTCAGATATTCCCAATCAACCTTGAGCCTTAATGCTTTAGAGATAAAGATGAAAATCGGATAAAGAAATCTGACATATTGTAGTAGCTTGATGTGCCGTCGTCCGTACTAATTTATTGTTACCCTACTTTTAAATTTTTTTGTTCCAGAAACATTCAATTTCACGACTTTATAGATACAGTTATTACTGCAGGGTTTGAGAATGGAGTTGGCGATTTATAAAATAATTGGTTCCACCGTGGGACTTATTTCGTGAAGCGGTCTATGTGCCGTTTACTGATATTATCTGTTTAAGCCCACGTTGCTACGACCGAAAAAAACAGCAGTGGGGGAAAAATCTCCCGGCAGGCATAACAGAAAAGTTCGAAAAAAGGTATTGGATTTTGAGCGCTCGTCTTAGAATGTTGTATGAATATGGTATAGGAAGTTATAACAGAACTTTGTATCACATATTCATTCAGTGCTGGGCTTGAAAAAATCGCCTCAAGTAGCAGTCTCGACATTGATAACAAACACTTCACGACCGATATCAATCGAAAAGTCCGATCAACACACACAAACGTCCCTAGCGATATTTGGTAGTCTCGTCTCTCAAAGTAATCGATTCTGATCGGTATTCTCCAGAACTTCATCGCAAACTTAATGTTTTTACATATTTTAGACTAGTTCTTGACCGCAATCTTGTCTGAAGGCAAGCAACGATGCAGTAGTTGATGGCAAAGCGCTTGCCTTGAAGACACTTAAATTGTAGTCAGACGGAAACACCACCGCTGGCATATTGTTCTAGTCACTTGATGTACGCGGTATAAAAGACGTGTCGAAACGCTTCGTCAGGATCGTAGTGGTGTCAACAACTTAAGGATGGATATTGAGCGTGCGACGGGTTTTCCGATGATGAAATGGAGATGCGAGAGTTAAGTCATGCAATTCCCGCGCACACTCTCCAAAAGAAATCTTATGGAACACCAACAGGCTGGCTTGACTGCTCTTCGTTTGTGCTCTTGGCGATTTTCGTAATGAAAATAATTAGTCATGCTAAGTTATATTAAATTTACTTTTCAAGTTGATTTAGTTACGGCCATGAATGACCCGTTGAAAAAAAGTATGAATACGCTCAAAGACAATACGCTCTTCTCTAGCCGGTATCTAGAATCATCGAATGTAGAGACTTGCGTTTGTTGTAGGGATTGTTACGGTAAGCGATTATTTTCAGTATTACTTAACAATCGTAATGTCTACACTGCTTCCCCTGGGTTCGTCAGTGTGGATGCAACGACAAAATATTTGAATTTAGCAACCTATGCCAAGGCCACCTAACTAGACACACTTAAAAAATATTTTTAACCCCTTACCGCATGAGTTTTTATTTTTTTCTGGACAAAATATATTTGATAGTTCTTGACATGTACTATTAAGTTAGTTCTAGCAGTTTTCCAAAATCCGATTAATTTTCGAAATATGATAAAAAAAACATTTTTCTCATATATGGCATATTATGCAGTAAAACCAATAGACATAAATGGCATACTATGCGTTGCAGTAAAGGCATCTGAAACTAATTGCCATATTTGGCATCGCATCCTATAAAGGTAATTTTAAGTCATTGTTCAGTTCGTAAATTAGAAAGTTTAAAAAATAAAAGTCATTATTTAATGAAAATATAAGATAAATTTAATGAGATCTGTTGCACTTAGGAACTTCACATTTTACACAAAACTTAGTTAATAATTATGGCGACTTACAGGCTAACTATCCGTGCAGCAGCGTAGATTCGCCTCGTCTCGTCTCTTCATTCCGTAAGATGAAACGATTTAAAGCAATTCCTGTCTTTATTTAGACAAAGGTGTATGTTACATTTCTCACATTTTATGTAAGATTTACCTGAGCAACCATACATCTTACAGAGTTGGCGTTCCTGTGTGTATGCAGGCAAATGATCTAAACCGTCATTGGCAATTTCGGGTAGAGGTAAATCTATTCGTCGTTTTCTTTTTCTTTTAGGTTCTTCGGCAGCAGGTCTTCCGCGATTTCGTGTCGGCGTATAAAATGCTTGGTTAGTTCGTGTTAGCGCTTCAACCAATAGTAATTTAAAATCCAGCAATGGCATGTATTGTTCATGCGTTTTACGCCACAAAATCCAACTATTTACGCATGTTAGATCGATCATATGGAAAAATATTTTATGATACCACTTCTTGCTCCTCACTTTTATACGATAATAACCAAGCATAGAATCTAGAAGGTCAACACCTCCCATATAACGATTATATATAAGCACAGCTTTTGGGCAAGGCACAGTCTCAAAATTTTTTTCTTTCTGCTGAACCTTTGAACCTCTCCCTCGGGATATTTTCCAACATAGGTTGATGCAAAGTTGACAACTTTGTTATCCAACCAGGTTACCACGGATATATCCACGTCTTCTACCTCTACGACCTTTTCAACGCTGAAACCTCTACCTTTTTTTGTCATTTGTCCAGCATTTGGTAGATCATGGTTAGGGAGGCGTTTCCGATTTACAGTACCTAACGGAAGTATACCTTTTTTATGTAATTCAGCCATAAGCTGCAAACTTGTGTACCAATTGTCAAAGAACAATTTATAATTCATGTTTTGTGGAATACTGCTTGATAAGCGCATGGCTACATTACTGCTTACTCCCAAATCAGTTTGGCCTTCTAAAACAACATTCGACTGTGCACCTGCATAGAGCTCAAAATCATATGTCAGCCCTGACGCACCACTCAAAACAAAAGCCTTATATCCCCATTTGTGTGGTTTTTTAGGGTTGTAGTTTTTTAAAGTACTCCTTGCTTTTGTTGGTATTACTTGCTCGTCAATTGCCAAATATTCTTCTCTAGGTAAAAGCAACAATCTCTCGCGAATTTTGTTTATAAGCGGTCTTATTCTTTGCAGCTTGTCATAATTGGGGTCATTAATAGGAACAGTGTCCTCATTGTTAGTAAAATGAAGAAACCTCTTCAGTTCTTCAAACCGATTGCAAGTCATTGCATTACTTATAGGTGTGAAGCTAGAACAGCTATTCCAGTAATGACGAGTAGTAGGGAAATGCATGATAGACATATATATTAGTACACCTATAAACTTTTCAAGCTCTTTGCCTGTCATTCCTAATGCCGACCCTCGCGTTTGTTCGGAGTAACGACACATTTCTTGCGTTATATATTCAATCGTGTCTGGAGTGAATAAATATAAGAAGAACTGAAGAGGCGTATCCAAATCTTTAATTTCTTGAGGAATATTTTGATCTCCCAAAAAGGCGCAATCAGCTTCATTATAATCTAGAGATTTGTCTTGCCAGTTTAAACGGACAGGTATATTTTTGCGTTTGGTTTGCGAACGCGATGGACCAGCAGCTAAGGGATCAACAGAGGCCTGCTCACCTTCATCAGAAGAATCCTCATCAGAATCAGAGGGGTAAATAATTACGTTTCTTCGTCTCGTGGAATTCCCACTGGGTTCATAGTCTTGATCATCCAAATCATCCCCCGCTAGTTCATCATCATCTTCGCTTTCATTTGGTATATCAAGACCGTAGAATCGTATTGGATCCATTTTTCTGAAAAAAATATCAAATAATGCTTCACTGCATACAATCCCAAATCAGGCCAATGCAAAAATAGCTACTAATGCATACAATGCCAAATATGGAAAACTAACTTTCACGTTACTTCATAGTATTCCACATTTGTCATGCTAAGGTTTGGCATGATTTTCGCTAAACTATAACTTTTTACTTACATGTTTTCCGTGTTTTCAGAACTTTGATAGGTCTTCTTAGCACCACGATATGAAGCTCGAACGAAAACTCGACACACAATCACAAAATGAATTTTTAAAACTTGCAAATACCAACGACAAATTTCAACTGCCACCGACTGACTTTGACAGGTTATAGTTTCGTTACGCGGTATACTAGATGGCGGCACATGTATGTTTATTGAAGCTTAGTAGTTGCCTGATCTGTCCTAATATGCCGTTAAGTGTAAAATAACGTCATTTTTTTTTTCTGAACGTTTGAAAATAAGTATCCATATTTGGGTAGCTATGCGGTAAGGGGTTAATTTATTAATTTATTTATAATCACAACTGGCAACACTTACGTGAGAGTGAGATGTTCGTGTTATCGTAATTCGTAAATTCTTCAAGGATTGTCATAGTTTTGCATTATAATTTCTCGTTCACGTTGTTTAAAATCGTTAACTAAATTGGACTATTAAAATGGATAAAAGGAAACTATCGACTGCGGGGGACAGCCTGTATCTAATACTACAAGTCCCAAAAACTGCTACACAAGACGACGTCAAGAAAAGCTATCGGAAATTAGCGTTAAAATATCATCCCGATAAAAATCCTAACAATCCTGAAGCTGCCGATAAATTTAAAGAAGTGAACCGTGCACATACCATTCTAAGCGATGCTACGAAACGGAATATATATGATAATTATGGATCTCTCGGGCTGTATATCGCTGAGCAATTCGGAGAAGAAAATGTCAACGCCTATTTCGTAGTGACAAGTACTTGGTGCAAGGCCCTGTTTATTGTATGCGGCATTTTGACCGGATGCTACTTCTGTTGTTGCCTATGCTGTTGTTGCAACTGCTGCTGCGGCAAATGCAAGCCGCGCCCTCCAGAAGAGTCGGGAGATTATCACACGCTGGAAAGGGATGACTCAGATGGTGTGCAGCCCGTGACCGCGCAGCCTGCTGGAGAAGGCCGTCCCAAGGGAGAGCAGGCGCCTCCCATCGCCATGCCTGCACCTGCTCCGACTGGAGCCTCAGAAAACACCGGTTTGAACACAGGTGGGGTCAATTATGGAATTTCAAATTAAACTAGCGAAAACAGTACATCAAAATGTCAACCCCTTATTTAAGTACTTCTCTAAGCATCTTTAAAATAATATTCAGTCATATTTCAGAAAAGTAATAAAATAGGTAGACATTCAGTGACTTATTATCATGTATTATTTTTAAATCACATGTTTATACAAAAACAGAATGTTCGGATAATAACTATACTCTCTATGCAGCACCCTGCAAATATAATTATAATCATTTAATATGAGTAAGAAATATATTTATTTGATCATTACATTGTTATATAATAAGAATAAAAAATAAAATTCATAAATATTACTTCATGTCGTTTAGATAAACACAATACCTTATTCATTATAATTATATCAAATAAACTTTTATGTCCAACTAGCTAGCTATGAAACTTGATATATGACTAATAAACATATTGATATATTTGTTTCTCTATCTATTACATGCAGGTTAGTGTTAGGTTCTTCTCAAAGATAGTGGGTTTAAAGGATCACATTAACATTAAACAATACTCTATCATAGTTAAGTTATTTTAAATGTACATCAATAATGATTATACCCAAATATTGAAATGCCAACAGAGCAGATGCATGTCGGAAACAAAAAAATGAAGTGTTTAAGCAAGGCTTTAATTGTGTGCATTTCCCAGTGTATTAACTAACTAAATTCAGTCTGACTAGGCCATAAACCCATAGCAATGAGGGATTATTCATAAACATTGCTTAAAGTTAACTAGTGATTAGCGATTCTTTAACCATACATTTTTGACCTTTTAACGTCACTTAGCTTTAATCATTGTTTATGAATAAACACCACAGTGTTTAAGGGGTTTATTCATAAACAATGATTAAAGTTTAAGTGACATGCAAATATCTAAAATGTATGTTTTAGATGTTTGTACATCACTTAACTTTAATCATCATTTCTGAATAAACACAATAGTGTTTGAGGGGTTTATTCATAAATGATGATTAAAGTAAATTGATGTGCAAATATCAAAAATGTATGTTTAAATGTTTGTTAATCACTAATTAACTTTAAACAGCGTTTATGAATAAGGGGATTATGTTTAATTAAAAGCTTTAAAACATTTTGAAATTTCAAGAAATTATAATATGCCACTATAATGTTAGCGGAACACAGAATATCCAGTATTGTATAGAATATTTCCATAAATACAATTTTCATTTGACATAATTATCATAGTGAGCATATTTGTATCTTCCATGATGGATACACATGGTGTTGGTACTGGTCTTTTCTCACTACTTTTGCATTATCAAACTAATGACATTTTAGCATTCATGCATAATTATTATAAAAAATACTTCAATTTGGCCTTAAAACTAATATTTAAGATTAAAGCTAGTTGTTGAAGTAATATTTGTAGTCAATTGGAGATTGTGTAGTATTTAATGAAGTTGATGGTTTTGTAATGAAATCATAATACATTGATGAGATGTTAACATTCACTCGAAGATTTCGCTAGTGGCAAAAAATCAGTATCAAAAATTACCCCACATTAGACATTTTCAGATTTACCACACATGTTTATTATGTGGTTTGTAGATTTATTTTGAGAACAAATTGTTTATTACAGTATTTGTAAAATCAAGTTAGACATTTTTAACATTTATTAATAAGAGGTGAAAATTGATGCGCAATAATGAGAGGCTACTTGAATGATTATGGTGTTTAATTGGCTATTGGCTCTTAATCATCATTCACTACAGGGCACAGACATGATGGCGTCTATACATAACAATATCAAGTAATAATAAAGGTGTTCTGGGACAGCCTCCGTGGCGTAGCGGTAGCGGACACGGCCGCTGCGCAAGGTGGCGCGGGTTCGATCCCTGCACAGTGCAAGTATTTGTAGGCATGAATATGAATATTTGCACTGGTCGGGTCGTGCCTCGGAAAACACGTTAAGCCGTTGGTCCCGGTTGCCATACGAACATCTAGTGGCAGTCATTACGGGTTGTTGGAGCCCTCAAAAGTCCAACAATTGGTCTAACTGCAATGCTTCGATGGCAGTCGCTTCACGGAAAATGTCGAAGTTTAGCCATATCAGCAGTTGGACTGATAAAGCGGACCCCAGACTCCAAAGCTGAAAAAGGCTTCGGATGCGACTGGGATTAATGCTGGGATGATGATGATGAATAAAGGTGTTCTGTAGTTTCATGGGAAAAATATGTGACTTCATAAATATGTACAATGCTAACAATAGAGTTTTCATCAAAACAATATAGGTATTGTTATCTTTGGAGAATAGGAGTTACCATGCCATCATATCCTATAACCAATGGATTGATCTTAAAGCAAATACTGGTGATTAAAATGTATTGTCCCAACCTATTTAGTAATTACAGGTTCCAAAATGTACAACTTACATTAACCACATATAAAAAATGGAAGTCACCATGGCATTGGTTATAGTGCCTGTGTGCACCCACACCACAGGAGCAATTCCTAGTGTGGGGCTGTTTTTTTAAAACAAAACAAATCAACAAATATAAGTAGGCCTCCACCTACTTACTTATATCAGTGAACTTAATAAAGGTTAATGATGATTAATAGGCACCTTATTGGTAAAATAACCTTTAATAAACTCACTAGAACTCGGAATTCACCAATAATTGGAATCTTCAGTTGTAATGATTACTCTACAAATAGATATCTATTGGTATGTAACTTTACTCCATTTCATTGAATTGAACTTTTATAATCTCGAGACAGCTAGTAGCAGTTTTTTACCTCTTTTTATGAAATATAAATCTTATTTATTACAAAGGTCATGCTTGTTCAAAAATGTCTAAATTGATTGATTAAAAATTGAAAGGATTCCCTTTTAAAAACAAGTATTTTTTATGAAATGTGCTAAAAACAAAAACGTCATTTTATAGATAATTAGTCATTACTTTAAACAGTGTTTGTAACTAAAGGTATATCCCAGTAGGTATACCCTTATAGAACCTTACTCTACCATACTGGTTTAGAGTAACATCACTTTATTTTTTGATTTATTCTCACTAAGCCACCACCAATACCATCTGATACCCATATTAATGTAGGAAAGAATTCATCATTTTTTGGGTGTTCCGCCATGTTGGATTTAGATAACGGTACACATTTATACTACGCCATATTGGAATAAGAGTGCCCTCATATTTGATTTAATATCCATATTGCAGGAGTACCTACATTAAATTATATGTATATTTTTCGGTTGGCATATCTATTCATCAGCTCCTTCTCACTCAAAAACTCACATGTATTAAACTTCTAATTCTTTTTTAACAATTCGGTTTCATTAAACTCAACAGCTGTTGGAATTTACTTTGGGTCATCGACATCGCTACAGTTATTATAAAAAAAATGCTCAATATTAGAGCCTTGGGGATTGCTCAGATAAAAATAGAAAAGTTTTTTTACAGGTATACTAGCTGTGCCCCGCGGTTTCGACCGCGTAATTAACAGTAATATAAAAAATAGATAAAACCTATTCTCATGCCTGACGAATGTATATACGAAATTTTATTAAAATAAAACAAAAAAATTACAGTATCTATTCCTATTATATGCACAAAATTCCTCAATTTTATCGCGCTAATCTCGGGAACTACTGGTCCGATTTGAAAAATTCTTTTTGCGTTGGATAGCCTATTAATCCAGGAAGGCTTTAGGCTATATAACATCACGCTGCGACCAATAGGAGCGGAGCATAACTAACTCCACGCGAACGAAGGCGCTGGCGGCCGCTAGTGTGAAATAAAAATTGGGGAATTTTGATGCTTATAATTTGCGTTGGCTTTAAATTGCCAAGTCAATCGAAAATGTATCTACAACGATCCGAAATAACAACTAGTAGTAGTAACAAGTAACTCTCTCTCTCTAAAAGTCTGCGTCAGGATAACTGAAATACTCTGTCTTTGTACTTATTTACCAAACTCATGTACTTAATTGGTAACTCGCTAAAGAGGGACAACTATTGTGTTTAAAAAATCTGACTTTAGAGTGGCTGGACCATAAGTCATAACGGTTTTATTGAATTGTTGTCATTAAACCTAATTCATCTTTTCGTTAGAATTTAGTTGCACATTAGTGTCACAAAATATTTTTCTTAGATTTCTTTGATAAACCAAAAAATAGTTACTCCTACATGAAGTTGTAATCTGAACGACGTTTGTTTCATCTATATTTTCCTCATAGTTTTGCCTATTTAGCGTGGTACTCGTTATTTGATGTTTGGTGTAAAATTTTACTCAACAGGTACAAAAAACAATCGCTGAAACTTCCAAAATGCTGACGCAGGCGATTCTAAACTGTAATTATTTTATAAAATGTTACGACGTATTAAAACTAACTTTCCAACCAATAGTATGTGTTGTAACAAATATTTCATTGATCTATGATCCCCCACTAAACAAACATTAGACCTTCTATTGTTGGGATGAACAATGTCATAAATTGAGTCAAAAATTAGAAACACTGCCTGCAGTTGAAACCTTTGGTGATGATCTCATTCAATAAAACAATTTTGTCGACCGTAGATTAGTACCGTAGTTTGATATAAGAGGGCACTGTATTATTAATGCGATAGTTGTATTTAGTTGCGAGTTCGCTATGTCCACTAAGATATTAAACTTAATATTGTTGGTTTAATAACTCGTAGATTGTACCAAATATAAACATGTGTAAAAGCTATGTTTTAATATTTATAATAGGAAAATATAGGTAGTCATCATTATCCTCATACGGTACAGACGACAGCACATCAAGCTACTACAATCTGTCAGATTTCTTTATTACATTTTCAACTTTATTTCTAAAGCGTTAAGGCTCAAGGCTGTTTGGGAGTATTGACAGTTTTGGGTAGCTTGACCTGCTGTCCGTACCTGCCTACCTATCAAAAGGATCTCTCTACTGGGGCAGCATTGTGGGGCGTGTTACACACTCGTTACGACCCGTAGCAGTTACCTAGTGCTACATATATTTGGATCGTATTCGCCTCGTACCGACTGACAAGCAACATTCGGCATCGACCTTCACTGAAAATCATGTTACAGTTGGTTTTTTTACCGCCCCCGTTTAGGTACAAGCGGCTAAACCGACTGGCGTTTTCCAGAACATAATATATTCGATTTAACTGCACGGCAGATTAATACCGACCAAAAAGGTGTGTAGCACTCCTTACATAATTTTAACCTTATAGCAGGTATCAGACTGTTCAATTTTTATTTCATTCCAGTACACATCGACAAAATTATAAAAAGCGTCTGATATCAGCTGTAATGGTCATATGTGCTGTATTTTCTGTTCTTTGTATTTCTACTATGCACGTAAAAAGCCCTACTACCTACGTATTTGGGCGCACTATAAAATCCACCGTCTGACCCAATTTGTCTGAATACAACCAATAGAATTGTATTATGAAATGTGGCTATTGCAGAGGTAACATTTCCTGAATTCCATGCAGTTTCTGTCCATGACATACGCTTGAAAGTTATCCCTCAATATTAAATTAGGGCTGAACATATGCTGGCGCCATTAGCTATTGTGAGCCAGATTTTCTTGGCTTTTAGTATGGTTACATTTGGGACAGTCTACATTATTATCACTTTTATGGCGTAATTTGGTGTAAGTACTAATCTTATGTACCTATCTATCTTTATGGTTATTACTTTTCGTGATTTTTATCGACATTATGTTTTAGGTGTATGTTTAATTACTATTGTACCTAGTTGGCTTGATTAATTTAAAGTTTCTTATAACTATGTATCGTTAATGTTTTTTATTGCTTTAAATAACCTTACAAAGTCTATGTTGGGCGTTTTAGTGATTTTCATAAGTTAATTATTTTTAGCATAAATATCTAGGTGTCGACCAAAATGAAACTTATGAGGTAATTTGTAAGGTAGTAGAAGTTACGACAATTCAATTCGAATCATAAGACTAGGAATATTGGGGCATGCTTCTTTAAAATTCCTTTTAAAAATTTTAACATAAAACTGTAGCTTGGTATCGTTGATTTCTGGTCGAATTCTAAAAGGATTTTTATGATCTATAAATTTGTTTACAAAAGAAATGTTATTCACTATTACATGGAACTGGATTAAGAGAATCTATTTAAGTTTCTTTCCTTGCTAATGTGACATTCAGTTATTATTAGGTAGGTACCAACTTACCTACTCTGCTATTGCGAACATAATGTATCAGATAATAGATGTTCAATTGTGTTTATTGTATACTATATATATAGCACCCTTATTTCCTTATTTCATAACCCCATACAGGTTCATGTACCTATTATTTAGTTATTTATGCCATAAAATTACTTATTGTCTTGCTTGTTATAAAATTTATTCTAATATAGGTAAGAATAATATGAATTAAATGAATCGTTTGTTATAAATGAAATTGATAGACAATGTAGGAGTTAATTAAGATCCACTTTGTAAGCTACGGCTAGTTACGGTAGCAGGATGATTTACAAAATTTTAATGAATACTTATGCTACACATTTTAATACATATTACACTGTTAACTTTTTGACTAAATATGACATATATTGCATTAGTTTCAAATATGTGTGATACTGTAAGTTATTGTAGTTGTTGTAACCGTTTAAAAATGATTAGATTTCATTGATGTCCCTGGCTCTCGCAGCAGCGCTTTTGCGAGCTGCTTATTGGACTATTTGTTATGTCTAATGTGTGTTATTATAAAGTTATGGTACTAGTCAACGAGTATTTATAACGTCAATGTCAAAAAATAAGAATGTTAAAATGTAACTAAACTTATAAACTTTCAATTAAATAAAAATCTGCATAAGAAATGTTACATCTATTATTGAATTAACCGATACCTCTCACTTTAGTTGTATGCTTTATCGCTCACAAAACTACGTACTATAAAAAGCTCTTCAACTCTTATAATGTTAATTTGTATTTTTTCTTGTTTCCAGGAAGCAGTATTCCAAAATACACATGAAGTATTTACAACTAGTCTATCATTATTTGTAAGAGAAAAGAGGAACGTACTTGTATAATCACCAGCAATGACATAGGTACAGATATGTAAGCCTAAATAAAGTTATTGTTCATTATATTATATATTTTTATACGTTTATTACGATTTATAATTTTCGCTTTAAAATACATTATACAACGTAACATTGTTTTCATTGATCAATGATGATTATAATTTTTAAAATTATCGGTAATGTCATTCTATTCTTGCCGTAGGTATTGTTTTTCTTTTTTTTTTTTTTAAATTTGGTGATGGTTAGGTATTATTTCTTATTTAAAGAATAATTTAATTTCTGAAGGCCATATAAGTAATCGTTATCTACCTATGTATGTTCATGTAGATATTCATATGTGTGACTATAACCAATTTATGCATCACACATTATAAATTTATCAATAGTTATCAAATATACTTACATCGTTGGTATCAAATTATGAATAGTTCAAGAATTATGTATTGTAGAAAACGGATGTAGATTATTATGTATAATGTAAACTGCATATATTAAACACTTAATCGAAATAATACTCGTCCAGGGCTTCCTGCTTAGATGGTATTTGCTTGTAGATTGTTATTGGCTGTAAGCGCATCGACGATACTGTATACCGTGCCCACTTTTGTCTTAATATTTATATTCCGTACTGATTATGTAAATAAAATATAATATTGCACATCAATATGACCTTGTTACTAATTACAATCAATAGATATTTACCACAGTAGAACTATCGAGATTGACGGATAATAGAAACCGAACTACCTACCTATACAATATGTTAAGAAAACCCTATCCGACCCTTAAGGATAATAAAGGTTAGGTAAACACATGGCCAAATAACATATGACATTTTACAGAATCATCATAGTAACAATACTAGTGAATTTTGAAATAATCTTTTTTTCATACGAATTAATTCCAACTTCCCCAAAATTTGGTAAATTTTAAAAAGTGACAACATTATTTTTGACGGTATAATTCTGAGCGAATAGCAATGCGACCGTGTGCCGCGGGCCCTGCCCCCCTTCGCTCGCGCCTGTATGGCCTACCGCACATGTTTTAAGTTACCTCTTTTTGCGAAATAATATTTATTTTTTTAGGGGGATTTTTTTTTAAAGTTTAGCTCGGCTTTGTAGTTATTAGTAGAATCAGTTATCGATACCTAACAATACCTTCACGGATCGGACAGGGTTTTCTTTACATACTCGTATTGTATAATAACGTTGCAAATGATTTTGTAACATGATGGTGGGCATTCAACGAACCACAAAGAAAGACATCGTTTTATTATGCATAATTACTGACGGTTAAGTAAGCTGAAGTGAATGATTAAATATTTTTATTCACTTCACCTGTTTGGTAATCTTTAATCAAATTTCAACGGTGTTTGGTAAAGATAATTTCAATATTTATTTAATTAAACAAGATATTATTAATGCGAGCTTATATCATTGATATTCTTAACACTATCTTTACTTCTCTTAAAGCAGATTTCGCGACTAACGGATTTATATTTCAATAATGGATATTAAATGTATAATTAATTTAATTATTTTATTTGTGGGAGGTGGTGTTAATCTGGTGCAAACACGTAATAATATGTCAATGTATGACAGTTGCCCTTTATACAAAAAAGGGAATGACTTAAATGTCCAGGATGTGGTTGGAAGCTGGATGACCGTTTACACGCAACCGAAGGGTCTAGAATGTTTTAAATTTCATATCAGAGCTACTATGGAATTGGTAGGTGCCTACTAAATATACTGCTTATCCAAACTAATTAACGTTTAGATGCTAATAGGTATGTATGGCATAATTATTTTAATCTAACTCTGGTCAGAATTATCACTATTACTTATCGATGGCAAAGAGTTCTAACATCTTTTATATTGGGGTTGGTTTTGTTAGTGGACTGTTTAGTCTTCAAGTGCCTATTATTGCTGTTGCCTATAAATAATACATTCCTTGTGCTGTTTATACCTTTGGAAACACCTTCACTTTTATGGGTGAGTACCTATAGACTACAACATTTACCTACTTGTAATAGAACAACGAGCCAGTCTGATATGTTCTAGTATATCATCCTTTTGCGAACTAAACGTCTAAAACGGAAAAAGAATGAACACTAGGTACAAAGAAATTTTGTTAAATGTACACTCGCTGTGAGCATTTACCCGTAGCATAATGCCGAACATTCGCAGGAACGTTACATTACATGGAAATGCTTTGGAAATTGAGCTTTTGCCTGTATTGTACCATTCGTAAAAACGTTACATTACGCAGAAATGCTCCAGAAAATGTAGTCTATACTCACCTTTTAGATGTTGAAGATGTGTAATAAATAAAATAGACTCGTCAATTCCTTTATCGATCAGTTTAATCGTAGTAGACCCCTACTATTTGAATATTGTCTATAATGAAGTTAGTGTTCTAATCTGTCTTCCCAGGTGAAGAACAGGTGCCCTTTTTTTGATAGTACCTACCTACTAAATAAAATCTATTGTGTATTTAGGAACGAGAACAATACATAACAAAGTATGGTGATTTTGGTGGTCGCGTGGAATGGAATCTTTGCCTATTGCAAGTGGAGACTCCATTGGGTAAACACTTTTTGATGGGCAATGGTACAGATTCAGGACTCATGGAAAATATTATTATCACGGAAAAGGAACACGGTAAAGCTAAGCTACTGTTGAACTAAGTATTTAAGTATTTGCTATTGAAGCATTTATAACTATTTTGAAGACAAAGTGAGATAATGTGCAAGACAAGTAGGCGAGTGTTATCTAAGTAAAAACTTCCTGTAGGTAGGTACCTAAGGCTGATACCAGCTTGACTCATCAGTAGTTATCTGAGTGTTGTTATGTACTAATCTAAATGGTGGCGCTGATTCTCTTGTACACAAACTAATCTAATTTTAAGTTAAGTGTATCCTTTTCTTTCTAGGTATTTCATTAAGAAAAGGATAAAAGACAACATTTTAGTTTAATCTTGTCAGACGCTATGACGTTTTTTTGTGATGGCGGCACGTGAACAGAGTCGGTTTGGAAAGTGGGCACTGTCGAACGGTGACTTCGCTTTTAGGCGCGGACCCTGGTCCAACAACCAACAATTAGGCGATTCTCACACTGCCCCGCATGATGCAGCGTAGCGCGTGGATCGTGTTCTTCCGTTGTTTGTATGGAAAACACGCACAGTCTAACACACAGAAAATGCATCCACGCGCGTCCATGCGGATCACGCGCATACACGCGGAGAAACATGCACCCCCGCGCGTAGGTGCGGGTAAAGATGGGCGGGTGGGTAAAAAATGGGTAGGTAAAAATTGGTAAAAAAGGGTAGAATAGGTAAAAATGAAAAAATACCCATTTTTACCGGGTAAAAATAATAAATACCGGGTATAAAATGAGTTGTTATTTAATTGGCTTTGTCATCAATACTACGATCAGGTACTGGAGTGCTTTGGGGTCCTACCACCATTTTGCGACCCAAGTCAACCCCCTCCTGCCTGACGGTGCACCCGCTGACTTGCGGATGGGGTGCTGACGCCAGTTTTCCCTTCGGAGCTGAGTGGTCTGATAACAGTCGCACTCGTAAAAGCAAAACAAGCCAAACTATTATGAATAGGACAGGAACAAATGCACGTGACACAGTTAGGGCGCCGCCGCAAACGGCGCGCAGGAGCTACGCCCGACTCCTGTGACCTGTGGGCTAGGTCTAACGTGTCAGAGGCGGATACGGCTGAAGAAGCGAGCCAAAACCAGGAAAATCCGTTATGCTTTTCCTGGTGTAGTGACGCCGAAAGTAAGTTGTTCTGGATCCAGCTGGAAGGACATTTTCACGGGATACCGTTATCCCAGCGAGTGATTTTGGGTGGTGATTTGAACAGTCATGTGAGTGAGGAGAGTGTCGGGCTTGAGCGTGTTCACGGCGGCTTTGAGTACGGCGGTCGCACCGCAGAAGGAAACAACATTCTCCAAACGTGTGCAGCCGCTAACCTTGCAATCGTGAACACCTACTTCAAAAAGAAGCAGGAGCACATTGTCACCTTTGGCAGCGGGCGAAGCGCTACCCGAATAGACTTTCTACCGACTAGGAGACACCACATCGGCAAAGCAGCCAACTGCAAAGTCATAGCCGGTGAGAGTCTCACTGGACAATATCGCCTTCTTGTCATAGATCTCTGCGTAACGGCCCATCGTAGACGTGTAGAGCACTGCCGGCACCAGATTTGGTGGCGGCTGCTTGATGAAGTAAGTCCTAGGAGTTCGCATCGGTTATTAGAGACAAGTGCGCTGGACCGATGAAGAATATGTCCAAGACCATTGGGGCAGGACCCAGGCAGCTATTATTGCGGCGGCGCGGGTGGTGCTCGGAGTCTCTAAGGGCGGCCGCAAACGTGAAAAGGAGACCTGGTGGTGGGACGACACAGTCCAGAGGAAGACTAGGGTGAAGAAAGACCTCTTTAAAACGTGGCAAACAGATCGCGACGCATATAAGGTTGTCAAACGTGCCACTAAAAGAGTTGTAGCCAGAGCCAGAGCCAGACCACTTGCAAGCGCTTTACGAGAAGTAGGAATCATCTGAGGGGCAAAAGATCTTTTCCAAATTGGCATGTTCCAGGGTCAAAGCGGCATAGGATATATCTGTTGTGTAAAAGACCCTACTGGCAACCTGCTATGCAAAGACCTCACGGTGAAGGAGAGATGGCGCTTGTACTTCCACGAGCTGCTGAATAAGCAGCACCAAGAGGTGCAGACACCGAAATTCATTCCAAATCTTGAATTAGTGCCCCCGATAACCCCCGAGGAAGTCCAAACGACTCTTCGTCGCATGGCAAATCGGAAAGCTGTCGGAACTGACGGAGTCCCCATTGAGGCCTGGAAGGCGATGGGTCCTCGCGATGCGGGCATGTTAGCTAACCTTCTGAACCGCGTGTTCCTGATCGGCAAAATTTCAATCCAATGGGGACTGAGTATTATTACTCCAGTCTTCAAAGGCAAGGGCTCGGTACACACCCTGAAGAATTTTGAGAGGATTATAGACTCTCAGATTCGGCAGGAGTATGCTGTCTCGGGAGTGTCAATTTGGGTTTCGTCCAGGGTACGGAACCATGGATTCTATATTAACACTAAGGTTCACCATGGAGAGATACAGATTGAAGAACACGCCTCTATATAATGATCTTTCTATGTAGAAAGAGCATATGCAGTCCCCATACAGGCCTCAGCATCCATGATCCACCTCCCTGGTTGCTCATGTATGCTGAGGCGATATCCTCACTGTGACTGTCCCCTGTCCGCATCGCGCTGGCTGACCCGGACAGTTGGAGCGGCGTGTGAATTAGGCGGCTGACCTGTCCCACCGGACCGGACCCACAGTGGCGGGCCAGCATCAATGGAGGATGCGGAAGCAGTTTTCGTTCTCGCAACCCCCCGGTGTAGGTGTGAGATGAAACACTGGGGTGGTTTTCAATCATTAAGAGTCCGACAGACCGGTCGCCCGCCCCAGGGCGGCGGACATCGCATGAGGATGTTCCACCCCGGAAACAAAAAAAAAAAAGGATTTCGGGTTGTTTAAGGCCGCTGACTCGAATCTTGCGGGCAGCGGGGCGGTGCCGGCAGCGGCGCGGGAGCCGGGCGGGCATCGAAGACCCGTTCTCGAAACTAGCGGGCAGATCGCGCGTCACTATAGCCGCGTAGTATTGTGTTTACGATTGTGTCGACGAGATATTTGTTTTTATTCGCGAAAGAAATGTTTGAACAATGGCGGCAACAACTTTTTGATTCAAATTTATTCCTAACGCTCGATCACCGCTTGACTTAAAGTACACCGCTCGCTGCTCGCCACCGCCCCGTTGTGCTGCACCGCTGTTTTCGAGAACCAGTCCGTTTGATTTAACGCATAAGATCCTGCCGCTCACTCGCCGCCGCCGCCGCCACCCCGCTGCCCGCAAGATTCGAGGCAGAGGCCTAAAAAGAAACCGTGGCCCTGGCGCACAGGCACAAGGCCTAGAGCGGGAGAGGTCATTTGACGATTTCTCATCCAGAACAAAAAAATGGTAGTAGGCTATTTGACAGTATTCATTTTTTTGGGATTTTTTGCTTTAATTGCATAAAATGAGGGTTCTTTATGTCATTTACACGAGTTTTAATAAAAAATGCAATAAATGAGTTTGAGTTTGAAAATAATAACAATTAATACATACAAAACACAAAAATATGTTTAACTTTTTGTTTCTCGCGCCACACATTGTGAAACGATCCGGATTGGCTAATGTCGCGATGACGTCATACCCGCATCAACGCTTGTTTTCGGCAAACTCATAAACTGTTTTTTGGGGGTTTTATCGATTTATTTGTACAACCCGGTACAGCACACCACATGTAAACCATTTTATTAGATAACAACAACAAATAATGAATAAAAACAAACACCACTGAGAACCGAAAACCGCTTGTGACGTCAATTACAAAGCTCGACGCCATATTGCTGAATAAACCGTTTTCGCGGCTTATTTGAATTTTGAATTTTTATTTGCATATTTCTTACGAAATACGTATTTAAAATTAAAAAAAAAAATACTTTCGGTGAACTTCTTAACCGCAACCAAGTAATTCGAGATAAAAATTATAAATCTATCAAATAGCCTGTTCCGTAGTGGCAGCCCATGTAATTCAGATTTTGTCGAATTTTTTGCAATTTACTGGTCAGTGTCAGGTTGTAACTTGATCAAAATATGATCTGCGATAATAATAACGATGTAACTACGGATCTACCCTAAATTAAACTGATTATAATTTTTACCCGGTAAAAATTAAAATTGGGTGGGTAAAAATAGGTATAAATGGGTATTTACCCATAGTTCGGGTTTTTACCGGGTAAATGCCCATCTCTAGGTGCGGGGCGAGACGCAAGGTATGGCACACCGAATCCCGCAGTGCCGCGCGTGATTTTGAATGGGCGTGATGTGTGTGTTTGAAAATGGATCTCGATATCAATCGATTTATATTCGAAATCGAAAACCACCCAGCTATCTGGAATATGAAATGTGATGAATACAGTGACAGAGCGCAGAAGGTGAAACAATGGGAAGAAGTAATAAATATGTTAGAACGGCGAATAAATGAGAGCCGCCGTGCGTGAATCTACAAAACGCACCTACGCGCGTGAGTGCGCAAAAACCCGCATGATGATGCAGATCTGGACTCCCGCAGGAACGCGCGTAGGTGCGTCGACACGCAACATGCAGCATGATGCGGGGCAGTGTGAAAATCGCCTTAAGATACTCCATAGACGTTTAGACGCGATTAATTATAAACATGGTGAGTCAAAATACGCTAATTTACGTCAGGAGCGGATTCATTTGACAGGCCTGAAGTGACATTTTATCTTCTGTCCTTTTCTTAATGAAATATAAAGAAAAAGATGCATTGAACTTAAAATTAGAGAGAGAATAGGCTCTTAATAAACTAGTGCGCTTTACCATCAACGATTGCGTCACTACTTTTTTTTTTTTTTTTTAAGATGCACCCGCCATCACAGGGCATTGCTTTGTTTCCACTGGCTTGGTAGACCAGTGCCTTTATTAGAACTTCGGTTTCTTTTTTTTTTTGACAATACTACATAGTTGTATAAGCTCTTACATCTATACTTTACACTTATTTTATCTTATAATTACTCTTTATCTATATTATTTAAATCTGTTATACAGTACTTTATTTAAATCTGTTCCTTTTCTATTTCTAGTTAAAGTCTATTACTTATATACTTTAATTTAAGCCTTGCTATACATGCTATACATTGTACAATTTAATTCATGAATCTATGGTAAACTAATGCTTATATAATTATTATATAACATAGTTATACATTTTATCTTGTTTTATTTTTATTATTTACAATTTTGGCTATTGTTTTACAAAATTTTATAAATTTTTCACGTACATCTTTGTTCAACAGGATTTCTGCCATATTTTTGGTGTCTATTTTATAGTTAATTTGCTGTTCTAGGTCGTACCTTTCTTTAGCATATATTTGACATTCTGTCAACACATGCACTACACTCTCATTATCTCCTGTACCGCAAGGGCACGCCGGACTCTCCTTGCACCTGAACCGGTACAGATACTCGGAGAATCCACCATGTCCAGTCAGCACTTGCACTAGCAATGGATTTAGGTTTATTTTTCTAACCGTATGATATGCATTTCTAGCACTTGGTAGGAATAATTTAGTAATTGCCCCAGTTGCTCCCACTCTGTACCTTATGTCCCACTCGCCAAGGGTATCCTCACGGATTTGACGCTTGACGAATGAGATTGGGCATCTGTCATAGTCTGGTTTGGTCTTCTTATACAGTGCTGCCTCTTTTGCTAGAGAGTCTGCTCGCTCGTTTCCCTCCATTCCTGCGTGGGCTTTAATCCAATACAGCTTAATGGTTTTCCCACGGTTTGTCGCCTCCTGGATATTCTGCCTGGTTTCCATAGCCAAGGGATGGAGAGAAACGCCTCGAGTGACTGCTTCCAGCGCTGATCTCGAGTCACTATAAATCATAAATTTTTCCCCGGACCTATGATTCCTGATAATTTCGGTTGCCTTAGCTAGGGCACTGCGTCACTACTTACCATCAGGCAGGATTGCGGCCAAGCGCTAGTTTATAATTAAAAAAAAAAAATTGTTTAGTTTGCGAACAAGAGAATCGGGGCCATGGTAACTTTACTTTAAGTATGTAAATTCCCTAATATTTTCAGTAAATCTGGCATCAGCTATAGAATGCTTAAGGTTTATTAAACATAACTTATTACGGTGTAGGTACGGTGTACCTATCGAGGGCACGGCTTCTTTTGATGATATCAAATGGAATTGGAAGGGTTTTAACTCGAAATACACAGAATAGATACAACATTTTTGGTGCCATACCTACATAACATAACATAAGCAGCCTATATTGTACATACGACAGCACATCGAGCTACTACAATCTGTCAGATTTCTTTATTAGATTTTCAACTTTATCCATAAAGCATTAAAGCTCAAGGTTGAACCTGCTGTCGTCCGTACCCACTGTTGGAACACAGGCCTCCCAGGCCCAGTGCGAGTTGGTAGATGTCACGTCTTCGAAGTTTTTGCCTCTAGGATATGCCAGTTCCTCACGATGTTTCCTTCACGGTTTTGAGAGCAGTGGTGATGAAATTATTTACACAAAGTAAAGCGCCTGATGGAGTTCGAACCTACGACCTACAACTTGTAAGTCGCCGCTGATACCACTAGGCTACCACTGCTCTGCTTTACTCTCTCTTTGGTGTCAATATGTTTTCTTAAATTCAAATCATAACAAACGTGTCACCGCACTACGTAAGTCAATAACTACACGTTAAACGTCACGATAAGTAATTACCAATCTTAGGACAAAGTGCATGCCTAATATCGTAACTTACCGCAAGCGATGTTCTTTCTTTTAACTTCGATCATGGCCATAATATCGCCTGCCCGCAGAAGTTACCACCCACCAGCCAAAGTCTTGCCGCCAAGCGATTCGTCGTGTTCCGGCATGATGTTTGGTGAAGCCGTATGGAGGACGGGTCTGGTTGCGATGTGTGCCGGGTACGATACGCCAAATGTTGTTGTGTCGTCTGCCTGCCGTCTTCCTTCATATTTACTAAGTTTTTTAAGTGAATAGGCTTAATAGGTAAACTAGCGCGCTTTACCATCAACGATTGCATCACTGCTTACCATCAGGCGCGATTGCGGTCAAGCACTAGTTTATATAATTGTTTAAAAAAATGTCCTATCTCTATATGTAAGTTATTAAATAAAAACATAATTTAATAATATCCAAAACCGTGCTCTTGGTATGTATATCGTTTCCGTGACACCTTGTATATTATTTAATTAAAAAAATCTGTGAGCAGGTGAATACGCGTTATTAGACCCGAGTGCAGATCAATGGGCGGTATTCGGTCGTCGCGGGAGTGAAGTGTTGATAACCCGTGACTGCTACGGCGACCACGCTGCGGCGTTTGCACGCGCCCCCTACTGGCCGAGCGCGCCGGAACTGAGCGCCATATTCCATCGCAGCGGGATAGCGGTGCAAACGCACGGACGACAGTTTTGCGAGCCACTGTGTAATCCCACTGGCCAGCATAAAGCCAGTGACCCATATCAAATCAAGAGAAATTCCTAACAGCAACGGCATTGTATCCATAAGCATTCCTGTTTTTATTTAGAAGTAGGTGATAGAAAAAAAAAGTCCAATCTTTAAAAATTTTACTTGTTTTTCGAGTTTTTTTTTTAGCCTTTATAAATTACAGTACAAAATTCCCATTTAAAAGGGTTATGTTGCGCCAGCGAACGAAAAATATGTAGGGTCTATCCACAACGATTTTTAACTCTGCAGCTTGGTCCCATTCGATACCTGAAAACATACGTAATCAATATTATTATCAGAATAAACTAAGCTATGCGATACCATTCGAGATAATGGTTAATTGATTGGTGACTTATCTAAAACAAAGTAGGTATTGTATGTCGTATGAGTAGATATGAATACGTTGACCACCATTTGAGATTAAATATTGTTAGTAAATTAATAGCGTTTTTAGTTACCTAATCAAAATACTAGCCCCAATTCAGTAGTTCCGAAAATAAACCAAATTGTTTATTTTGTGAACAAAATGCTTTCTTTTTTTATTAAAAAAATGAGTGAAGATAAATAAATATTAGTTTAGTCCGTATATTCGTGGTGCAAAGGGTGAAGTGAAATTCACACAACGATACTAAACTTTTTTACCCATCCAAACGGTATAACGGGACAATAATATTAGATACATAAGCCAACGCTGTGGCCTGTGTGTCGCCGTCCAAGCTTGCCCGCCCTCTATTAGGTAATTGAGACTGGTGAAATGTGGATATAGTTACTCTGCCTAATTTTCTGGGGCAAACAGGAATGATGTTATGCTACATTAGATTAGAATACTACAGAACCACTTCCTCCGTTACATAGCACATCGAGTTTTAGGTATTGACATGGTTTCCTTATTCACAATCTATGGTCCGTATTACAGAATGTCACTCAAAACTCAAGCTCTACTTAAGTCTCGTTTCAAGCCATTTGATTGGTTGAAACTAGTTTTAAGTAATGCTTAAGCTGAGATCAATGCTTGAGTTTCCTTCTGGAATACGCACCTAAATTTAAGTTCAGTGCATCTCTTTCTATCTATTTTCTTTTTTTTTTCTATATTTTGTCTTCTATCCTCTTCCTGAAGAAATAGAAAGAAAAAGATGCACTGAACTTAAATTTACTGTAGTTTGTGAACGTTGGAAACGGCGCCATTGTTTGGTATGTCGATTGTGTCACTAGTGAACACGTGTACAAGAATGTCTTTCTACTTATCTATAAAATAAATGCGCTATTTCTATGAAATTTCGTGATAATGTCTTATCTCGAAATTTCATAGAAATAGCGCATTTATTTTAAGGTGTTGTGTACACGAAAAGCACGGCTATAACAAGTATGAGTAAGAACAGTGAATATAAATAAATGGAGCTACGTAAGTACTGTTAGAATAAGAAATTGGCTATGAGATTATTTTCCATCAGTTTAAAAAAGAGATGTTAAAGTTGTTGGCCGTTAAGTAGCCGCCAATAAAATGCGTATCATCCCTTCTGCATTTTTGGATTTTATACACAAAATCTTTTAAAACTCAGTTCAAGTACCCACCGTCATCTTTATATGCGTTCCGTCCAGCTTCTGCCCAGAACATGATCCGTTGCACAGCATGGGACAGCCTTAAGGAACTGGTTTGAGTCTCATTGCTGACATCTACTATTCTCGGTATACCCAACTGACAACAAGGAATCGATAAATAATAACCGTCGAATAAAACGAAGAGGGTCAACCCTAGTCACGGGCAGGTGACATAAAAAGCTGAGAAAGTTAGGTACACTATATTCTATAGGTTAACCTAGTTTGATTTACCTAATGACATGAGGCTTGGCTTGTTCTCTAATAAGATTTTTAACACTCATCAAACTCTACCTATGCAATAAGTAAACTGTTGGACAAAAGAACTCGGTCGACAGTAATAGATGCCAGTGTACATGGTCATATATAGAACAATTGAAACATTAGTAGGTACTCTAATATTATATACTACAATAAAAAAATGATAAAAACTCAAAAAAGGAGATAAACATACGGCCTGCAATTTATTAGGCAACAGCAAGGTCATGCGTAAAGTGTAGATCGGTACAGTGGCGGCCACTCTCAGCGTTTTCATCTTCGCTATAATATCTCCGATGCTTGTGTTGCTTAGATGTTGCACCAGACCCTTCAACGAGTTACCTCGAGGAATCAACATAAGAAGAGTGAGGCCCGGAGTCGCATACGAGATTTCTAAGGCCTGTAATCAAAATAAACATACCTACATTTTAAATAACAGTTATTGTCCTAATGTAAGTATACGTTCAGTGCTTAAGCCTTGTTTATACGAACCAACTAGATAGGCGAAACAAAACTTTCGGCCAAGTTAAAAAGGGCGAGGCATTCAGTGATCACTGGATTTTTTTGCTGGACCGAGTGCGAAAGTGTAACCAACCGATTGTTAGAAATCTAGGCCCCAGTAAATTTAATTAAAGTATATTTAAAGAGGTGCTTGAAACTGTGGAGGCCGTTTTTCTGGGAATAACAGTAGATGCTAAACTTCAGTGTCCACATTGTATCAAGCCTAGCACGATACGAAGATATGGTTCGGACGTTTGATATAGCTCGCTTAGTGTATTTTAGTTATTGTCACAACGTTATGTCATGTGCTGAGGACACGGTGGAGTATGCCGTGGAGGTCTGCCCGGCTTAGGTAGAGCACCGCCGTGTCCCCGTGACGGCGATCTCCCGCGTCCGATGGTCCAGGCCATGGTCCGGAGTGAGAGTGCATGGCAGGCCGTCACTTCCTTCTGCGAAGCAGTGATGCTAGCAAAAGGAGGAGGCGGAGCGCTTGAGGGAGGCGGGAATCCCAGCGCCCTCACGTCTCTAGCCGCCGCAGAATACGCCCTGGTCGGGAGACAACATGGAATTCCCGGCCACCGTAGGTGCGGGCTTGCGGGCGGTAAGCAGTAGGCAGCTCGCCGGCCGCCGCCCGGTAAGGACCAGGCCCGAGTCGACGGCGCGTTGTGTTTCACGCGCGCCTCACAGAGATGTCAGCACATCGTGACGGGGTCCACGAAGACCGATGCCTTCTGGTCTGGGGTTGCGGGTTGGTTAAAAAACAAACTATGGCCCTGGCCTACAGCAAGTGAAGGAACACGGGTGGGTTTTAGTCAGTAAAAGTCTCACACGTCCCTCCCAGAGTGAAAGAGGTCATTTGATGCTTTTTCATCCCCAACACACAAAAAAAAATGTCATGTGTGTGTCATTCAGCTGTGGGTCAAATAAGTCGATATACAAAAAAAAATGAGCTGTTTGAGAAATTTACCAGAGAAATGTACCTACGTACTCTCTTCATATGTATATTTTCATAAGGTTCATAATTCATGTTTTGGGCTTGGTATAATCTTTAAAACCAAGCTACTAGATTTTCCTATCAATGCGTTTAAAGCTTAAAATAAAATGCAACCTTAATTCAAAGGCTTATTATTTCATCAACGACTACTTGAAGAGTTGGTCGCTATGATTGGCACAAGACAATGTTTATGTTCTTTCTCCAGAATGAGCTTACTGACACTACTGACAGGTTATACGAGGTCATATCATTGTTAATTTAATTGTGTAGTTTAATTTAATTTTAATTCGCTGACATAATTTACTCTTTTCAATGTTTTTTAATGAGGTGATTGTAGGATGTGGTTAGCTAACAACCTTGACGATATATTATTATTTATTAGTTTTTTTTATTATTTTTGTTTGAGCAATCGTCAGGAAGTTCTGTCATGCTCCCTTAGATATCTATCTATCTCTGCTTGGGGGTTAGCTTGTGTCATTCCCTTAAATATGGCTGATCTTTGGGTATGGTTGTTAACAGATAGGTACTGCTTGTGGCCGTCTTGATGACTATGGTTTTGTTATGAGTCATTAATTGTTTATTTAGGTATTAAATTTTATTTTCATTAATAGTTTTAAATATTTTATGTTTATTTTAATGAAACATAATGTACTACATTATATGTATTTGTATATTGGTGTAGCTTGCCGACATTTGGCAAATAGTTTACTTTGATGTTCTGTGTTTCGTATTTTTAACTGCTTCGCATGCCTACTATTGAATGGAAACAAGTCTTTCTAAAGTCGTGGTGGCCTAGTGGTTAAAACACCAGCCTCTCAAGTATGAGTGTGCGGGTTCGATTCCAGGTCAGGCAAGTACCAATGTAACTTTTCTAAAGTTATATGTACTTTCTAAGTATGTATATCTTGGACACCAATGACTGAAGGTGAAGGAAAACATCTTGAGGAAACCTGGACTTTAAGTCTGAAATCGCCAACCCGCATTGAGCAAGCGTGGTGATAACGCTCAATCCTTCTCTGTATGAGAGGAGACCTGTATCCAACAGTGGGACGATAAAAAGGTTGATGATGATGAAGTCTTTCTAAATGAACAGACACCGTGCAGCTGGGTAATTTGTTGCGCAACTTCTTTTCCCCGGCGAAAGCACTGTTAGTAAGTGCTGAAGGGCGAAGCATAGTAGCGTAGCTTGTTAGCGTAGGCGCGTAGCTTGTTAGCGTAGGCGCGTAGCTTGTTAGCGTAGGCGCGTAGCTTGTTAGCGTAGCCGCGTAGCTTGTTAGCTTAGGCGCGTAGCTAGTTACCGTAGCGCGTAGTTGCGTATTATAGCTCGCTAGCGTAGTCGCATAGTCCAAAACATTTTGCTAGTTTCGGTTTAGGTGCAATATAGGTAAGGTACCGAGGTATACATTTACCTAATGCTTATGCATTATTTGTTTGAATTGTTATGCATTATTTGCAGATAAAATATTCTCATTTAATATGGAATATAGAAATTAATGATATTGTGCATTCGAAGCATCAGTTAATATATGACAGTGTTTTAAGAGATATCAGGGAATATTTTCTATTTCCGGAGGAATAAACGCAAAAAGATGACTATCCACTGCTATCTTCATAGTAGGGTTGTAACGGAGGCTTGTTAGCGGAGGCGGAGGCGGATGCGGAGGTGACGAGTCTCACCTCCGCGGATGCGGAGGTTAACGGAGGCGGAGGCGAAGGTGAAAGTACATATAGAAAAAATTGAAATTTATGGTTAATTAAAACATTTTTTTTTAATACGTACATTAATAGTAGAATACTTGGTAAAAAAACATTAGGTACCTTCTGTAATGAAAATTAAGGAGAAACAAATTGTGTTTGCCGCATTGATTCTGCAGTTGATTCTTGACCATTTCGCGCTCAAACGCGGCCGGACGGTTGTCGAGCGCCGCAGCTTGCGCGTTATTTATTTTATAAATACGTAAATAAACCTCCGTTATAACTCCGCAAAAATTGTGCGGAGGCGGAGGCGGAAGCGAAGATACGATTTCTTGCGGAACTTCCGCAGTAACGGAAGCGGAGGCGAAGCTCCGTTACAACCCTACTTCATAGGCACAAAGATCCATTAGGCACACCATCTATTACGAGAATATGACATTAACAAAACACATGCCTACTCGTAGGTAGATAGCAGTAAATAGTACAAATGGTATCAAATCACAACGGTCATCTGCAAATGGCGAGTATCAACATTTATCGCAGGGGGCGGCTCACAGTATTGGGTTACCAGCAAAAATGTGTTGATCTTCGTTGATGTGGGTGACATTGTCGCGTCAATCACGATGGCGCACGGTACTCTATTCGTTCTCTGTGCGCTGTTAGCGTTTACGGGGACCCTCGTTACGTGTGACGAATGTCCTCCAGATCGTGAAGAAGTCACTCATAATGAGGCGAAGCTGCACAAGGATTTACTCTGTGCGTACAATTATGATTTCCGACCAGTGAAGGATCACAAACAAACTGTAACTGTGAAAGTACGCTTTGCCATAAAATACATCAGCTTCGACACTTTAGAAGAAACGTTCACACTTCACAGCTGGGTAGCAATGTCATGGAAGGACGAACTTTTAACTTGGAGACCAGAAGATTATGGTAATATACAAGAAACACAAATGGAAAGCCATGAAATCTGGACGCCGAGGATGGCGCTCTTCAACGCAGATGCTGCCATGTACCAGTCGGACCAGATCTATACGACTTGTTTGTTAAGCAGTAACGGCACAGTGACATGTGTACCTCACGTAGCTCATTCCGGAATTTGTCGCACGTCATTGCGGAGCTGGCCGTACGATGTACAAAACTGCACTTTGTATTTTGGATCGTGGATGAACACAGGAGAACAAGTTAATTACACATTTTATTCAAAGCAACCCGTTGTGAAAGATGACTTCCAAGATGGTCCAGGCTGGAAATTGTTGTACGTGGTAAACGAACGTTTGGCAGGGAAGTACAGCTGCTGTCCTAACTCTACGTATCCAATGTTGAAATATACATTTGTGATGAAGAGAATAGCAGCGGGACCAGCAGCCATCGTCGTGGTGCCCTCCGTTGTCATCGTGCTGCTCACTGTGATATCTCTAGCAATGGATGCTAAAGACAACACGCGACTAATGTTAATCTGTTTCAGTTTGTATGGACATTTCATCTTTCTTACTGAAATTGGTTACGATATTCCAAAACACAGTGCGGACACGCCGATCATATTACTTTTCCTTCGTGACTCCATGATAGTGACATTGATTGGGATTATAGAAACCATATATTTAATGTTTTTGAGACGGCGAAAGTTGCCAGCTCCTGATTTTATTGTAACAGTGAACCGATTGGTCGCTAATGGTCCCGGCAAGTACGTAGTCTTCACCGAATTCGACCCAAGCGATGCTATGGACACTAAAGAGCTGACTGGCCATAGTTCCGACATTACTGTTGACAAGCCACCTCCAACCTTCGACTGGATACAATTCGCTCACATACTGAACCGACTTAACCTTGTGGTGGTGGTACTCGTTTACATTGTACTTATTGGCACTTACATTCCTCATGATAACTGAAAGGTTCGTTATGTTCAATCTACCTAATTTCCAAATTACTAAATCCACTTTATGTAGGACAACAACATCTTTCACTTTCATAATCATTTCAACTTTCTGTATAAGAATATTGAGTTTAAATAAAAATACTTTTTAACCAGAAGCGTAGTTTTTGATGACTAACCTGAGCATCCCAATCACTTAGGTCTGCATAGTTCATGATATCGTTGATCCTGATCATGCGTACTGTACGGTTGAGGGCGTCGTCGGCGTCGCGAAAGCGCCTCGTGCCATTGAGCACGGTGGGGGAGGCCCGCCAACGCCCGCGCAGGTACAACGTGTTCACAAGCACCGCGGAGACGCCCCCCGACACGTCATCCTCTTCGAACGTGTCGTGTAACGCTCCACCGGTGTCAATTTCCACCTATACATATTATATTATGATTGGATCAAACTGCTCATAAACAAAATGTGATAAAGGGTACCTACGCTAAACCAGGTATAGGTAGAACTCATCCGTTATTGCTGGTCCTTTGGTTTTTTTTTTAAATGCAAGATTAGAAACACGTTACCTTTTGGTTAAGTATGGCAGCGATTGTGTCCGAAGTTTCTGTGCCGTTGAACCGTTCTACTTGGAGCATCAGCGCTGCAGCCGCACCTGTTTGTAATCTTGCGACATTCACTTCTTTCCCTGGCCAAAACATCAGGCGCGAAGAATGTCGCCATTTTAGTTTATCCGACGATTTTGGCAATGTTGATATGAAATGTCTCACAAGACCAGCGCTATCCTGGTAAGCAAAATGATTTATGCTTTTCTCAGCTATGATACGAAATATGTTATTGATGGAAAGTTTTTTTTTAATGGTTTAAAAGTAACGTACAGTCGCCGCAATACTCTGTTGTGAAATAGAAAATCCTGGATGGGTGTAGCGCTGGGCAAGGTTTCTGTGGCTTTTAAGAAACCTCTCAAAAAGCAGCACTAGGCATCTAGCCATAATTACTACGATAAGCAAACTGATCGATGAGTGTAGGTACCTAGTAGTAATTTTTTTGCTTCTAACTAGATAGGTACCAAATGTAGTTAGGCACTAGACAGGCAACGTACAGTCAGCTGTAGAAGTCCATTTCCACCTTAAAGACTACTGTCGCCTGCGCTAAACCGGCCACGCACACTACCGCATTATTTTTTTATCGCAGTCTTCGTCTTTCTTTAAAGTAATGCAAAATTTCGTTACTTCATTTGAAGTTGAGTTAGCGGCCGCACTTAACAATGGTGCTATCAAAAGCGAGCGATTGTGGGTTCGATCCTTATAATAGGCAACTCTTTTTGTTGTTTCATATAATTTAAAATTATGATAATTGATTTGTATTTTAAAGTAAAAATGTTTGTAAATAATATTTAAACAAATAGGAAAATTTATTGAATATTTATCCCAAAAAAGGGTTTTATTATATGTTTTAGTTTACTATAGGGGTAATATAATAAAAAATATATAAAAATAAAACAATAAGCATATTATAATGCAATATATTATAAAGTTATATATTATTCGGTATAGATATACTTATACTAACAAATGAAACAAACGTTAAAACGGCAGCATTGTAATATTTTATATAAAAGTAATCCTTGACAAACTTATGATATTGTTATGGTAAAAAATACAAAAAACATTTTTGGTTGTTAGATATGAAAATTATAATATTATACGTATATTATGATTAAAGAGGTTATAGCTTAATTATTCATTTTCTTAAAGAAAAGAGGATTGAAGCTTAACCTGAATATTATTGCAATCATAAAATAATCTATACTTAGAACACATAATAGTGCTTATTACATTTATATTTTTTTGCGTGTATAGCATAGTACTAGTGCTGCCATCCTGCAATACCTTTTTTCGGAGTTTGAAGGCATGAGATTATAATCTTCAAGCGCTTTCTTAGTTCAAAAGTAAACGAACTTATTTCTTATCGAATTCCGAAATTATTGTTTTTATAATTTACCAAAAGTAATTTGTATTGAAATTGCAAAAGGCGACATCTGTTAGCCATTAAGCCAACCGAACATATTACTGTCACTTAGCTAAATTACTTTAGAGATGGTTTAGAGTCCGTTATTAAGATATTTATTGGTATATATTTAAAACACTCTGTAGGACACTTCTGCACTGTTTTTGTTATAAATAGTTTTTTTTTGTTTAGCTCGATAACACTCCACCAGCCTCGCCAATTTATTTTTAAACCACAAATGCAACCTATCTTCTTCGCACGATTTAAAAGTTTATTCAACGGTAAATATTGTCGTTTCGTTTCACTTGTCTCGACAGCTACCTTCGTCCTCCAACCTCTTGACCTTGACCTCCAACGGCTTACAGTATTTCTCTAAAACAATAACAATTTTATTACGCACTTGCTACAAGCGATTGGTTTGCACCTTACATAAATAATAATAAAAACAACTTACACAAAAGCCGGTTTCATATGATATTTGAGATATATTGCTGCATATGCCTGCATATTGATTAAAAAGTAAAACTAATAACACAAACTGGTAACTATATGTTCACCAACCAACAACAGCTAAGTAATATTATTTGAGTTATTGTAGCTAATAATAGTTATTGTAGGTAGCGGAATATTTTTTGTGAAGTAGTGATTCAGATTCTTTTAAGTCTACCGTCATCTTTTTATAATGACTCTAATATAGAAAAAATCTTAAAAGAAAGTATCATCTTTAAGTTGCAGATCGATATTTTTAGATATTTTTGTTGTAAGCATTCATAACTCACCAGTAAACATTTAAAAAATATTTTTGTAAGTTATTAGATTCGAACTCGAACCACCTTGAACGCCTATCAAGGCGAAAACCGTTACGCCATTGAAACACTTACTGTAGACGTTGAAATTAATAAGTAGTACCTAACAATCATAAGCGGGCAGCAAGTGTATGAGCGTGTATCAAACTTTATTATAGAAGAAGGTCGTAACTACAACTAGTATTGCTTGGCCATAGTTTTGTGAGATTGCAACTCGACTTTTGGTCTTGACTGTACATATACTTTATTATATTTCGCTGTAAACATTAAATTATTAAACTAAGTAGGAATGTTCATTATCAAAGGACTTCAAGTTGAATGTACATTAGTAGTTATTATATAGAATAAATACCACGTTTGAAACATTAAATCCAATGCATCGGTGGATTTGAGTCCTGGTTTCAGAGTCAACTTCTTTCCAGAGCGCCATCAGGGTTAAAAATAAGAAGAAGCTGGATTGGACGTAGCTCATCCCATTTTCTTGACGGTCTATAGGACTTATAGCCGTTAGCTTCGTGAACGTTATCTGCAACAATGCCGTACCTAATTTTTTTAACGGACTTAGAAATTGTAGTTTAAAAGTTGAATAAAGAAATCGGATCAACCTAGTACCTAATGTACGTTATACTAGTGTTATTTAAATGTAATGACATATATTAAAATGATATAGCATTGTTTGCTAATGATGGTTCATAATTTGATTATGATGATATTCACCTACGTTTAGGAGTATGATATCATGGCCTACATAAAAGTAAAAAAAGTAAATTCCAATTGATAAACAGTAGGTACATTGAATTTCAATTTTACTACCACACCGGTACTGATAACCATACAGCGCGGTCGGAATTAATCTATCACCTACTTTTAATAACAAACTATAAAAAAAATTATATAAAAATATTACATTTTTTATGTTTTTCGCGATTATATGTCTTTACTTTGGTCACAGCACCTCACTTAATGTTTAATTTCATTGTGTTGTGATATGTATAATGCCTATGTATAGAACGGATTCTTGACATAGTCACATAATTACGTACTGATAAATACATAGTGCCATAGTGAAATTGAGTTCAAGTTCAATGATGAATTCATGCTTAGTGTCAATATTTTTTTATTAAAGTTTCTGCTTTAATAAGTAGATACAATGATGTTGTGCGCAAGAAACATTAGACGCTAATCGGTGTTGCTATCCATATCTGTGGGACAGATCTACATCCTGTGTTTGTTGATCCAGTATCTAAAGCGCTGTTCAAATATTACGAAAGTGGATTTATTACAATTATTTACCCCCCCCCCCCCCCATCCCACATGTCAGCAAAAGTAAGCAAAGCTCTTACCCCCTCCCCCTATGCTTACGTAAACATTTTTATCTATACAATTATACAAAGCTGAAGAGTTTGTTTGTTTGTTTGTGCGCGCTAATCTCGGGTACTACTGGTCCGATTTGAAAAATTCTTTTTGCGTTGGATAGTCCATTAATCCAGGAAGGTTTTAGGCTACAATATCTATATATCCAATTGGTCTCAGCGTGATATAACATCACGCTGCGACCAATGGGAGCGGAGCATAACTAACTCCATGCGAATGAAGTCGCTGGCGGCAGCTAGTTTATAATAATGTTATATTTATTATTTTAAAAATAAGAAAATAGATTTAGGATAGAGATTAGATATTACTGTTAAAATATTCAACATAGAGTAAGGGACAAAAATATTATAATCTTATGAACATAACAAGAATATTCACATTATCTAGGTACCTATGCTTGAAAACTCAAGCATAGGTACCTAGATAATGTGAGGGTTGCCATTCGTGTAAAAAAGTAAATAACTACAGATGACGTAATCATCAGCTAGACCTCCCTACCTCCCATGTCATCCAAAATAAGCAAAACAAAGACTCCTCTGCCCCCCAATAGACCTTACGTAATACTTGAACAACCCCTATATTATGAAAGGGATAGTTTCGCCGTTTTTCTGGATTCAAGCTTAGTGCACTGCCGTTGTTTGCCTGGGCATGGATTTTTATTATCCACGTGTCCTTTATTTCCATAAGATTATTTCAATTATTGACACTTTCAAAATTTGAGATGTATATTTACAGATAGGTACAGCTGTAGAAATAAATATATCTAGCCACCTAAATGCTGTTTACGAGTATGAATAATAAGGTTTCAATTAAGAAGCTACGTAGAAAAACTTACCTTATAAAATTGTCGTTCGAAATGATCAAGGCTTTGGGTAAATTTGTCAATGGATGACAAGTTTTTATGCTGAATCATTTTTTGTGGAACGCCAGAAACAGCCTTCGTTATCGTTACTGGTGGCTTCACTTGGTTGTGAGAAACAAAACTCGAACTATTAATGTGTGTAGAATGCAACGGCGAACTTAATCCGCTAATAGGATGCGGATGTGGGGGTGTATTCCACGCGGTATTCATATTCTGGTTCACGTCAGATCTCGGTAGTGGATTAAGCAGTACTGGATGATACATTGGGTAGGGCTTGACAGGCACTGAACCGTGTAAATCGGACCACGGCCGTATGCTCACCATTCCGCTGGGACTCTTCATGTAAAGTCGCCGAGTGTGCACCGGTTGTGACTCGGGCAAATGTGAGTTCAAGATCGAGTTTACCTCCCGTATTTTGTTATAAGGTCTTGAATCATAATGAGGTAACAGCTTTTCTCCTATTATTTTTTTCATTGTATCATAAATATTGTTTATTGTAGCGCATTCTAGCCATTTATTGTTAGCAAAACAATATTGTTTGTGTCTCTCAACACTCGTTAGGATAGACCGAGGTTGGATTTGATTTATATGCAGAAGATTATAAATTGGTATCTCGTTGGTTTTTACGGGTAGTAAATTTATTTGCAGGAAGAATATAATAAATACACATTTTTGAATCATATCTTACTTCAAACATCTGGCAATTTTCACAATAGTTTACATTTTGTTTCAGAGATTTGCCAAAACATAATATGGTTTCATATTTCTGATTTGGAATTGTCTGCTTTTCACTGAAAAATAAAATGATCTTAAAATATTGCAAAAATTGTGTATATGAGGTAATAATCTTAGTACCTATATAAATAATTAGCGAGACAGAGACATATAGGTGTCAGCACATGATTATCACATTAAAATCACAACCAGATGAGTAAGGTAACACAAGATAACTCGGTGAAAGTGCACGAATAGTGACTAGGTATACTGTGAGTAGGTCTCTGGCATATCTGTAGTAAATACAGTCAGTTCCGCATAATACTGAAGCTGAACTAAGTACCTAAGCACTTAACGCCGAATTAATGGGAGTAATTAATCTGGCATTAGTCGATAACAGCACTTTATTCAAACAAATAAGAATCAGTGTGACGAACGTTCAATTATTTCAGTAGCGCGGAAACAAACGCTTCATTAACAATAAACTGTTTTATATTCTATGTAGTTTGTACCAATGTAATTAATGTGCAATGCGATTTATAAAAATGGCGTTGTTGGACATACAACATACCCCCTTATTCATAAACGCTGCTTATAGTTAACTAGTGATTAACGATTCTTTAACCATACATTTTTGACCTTTTAACGTCACTTAAATCATCATATAGGAAGAAATATTATAGAGTTTAAGGGAAACCCCTTAAACTCTATCCCCTTATTTATGAATAAACATTCATAAATGATGATTCAAGTTAATTAACGTGCAAACGTCTAAAATGTATGTTTAAACAATCGCTAATCAACAGTTAACTTTAAGCTGCGTTTATG
Organism: Sesamia nonagrioides; assembly: GCA_017933935.1. NCBI lineage: Eukaryota > Metazoa > Arthropoda > Insecta > Lepidoptera > Noctuidae > Sesamia > Sesamia nonagrioides. The sequence continues at coordinate 295,762 of JADWQK010000122.1, forward strand.
AATAAGGGGGATTATTTTTTGTTTATACGAAACCTGAATATAGTTTGTTCAGAATCAGCAACTGAATCGATTCCAATCATTTTTACATAATGTTATATTTTTTCCCAAATACATTTAGAAATGGTTGCAGTGTGGTTACCGAGCGCCCCACGTAGCTTACGGTAGATCATAGTACTGTATGTGATGTACGTATATAGATATGACCATGGACAACAAATATGATCATGGACTATACATATAGGTAAGTACAGTTATCGACAGGTAATACGACCTAATGATCATATAACATAGCAGATGGAAAATACATTCTCTAATTACATCCTTCTTTGCAGAGGTCAGAGCATAGGGGTAATTTCACATTTCTCTTTTTCAGTCTACGTATGTAGTTGCGCTATGGCGGTGTAGTGTCATCTTCTTCTTCAGCCTATAGATGTCCAAAGCTGGACAAAGGCCTCCCCCAAGGCTTTCCACGCTGACCAGTCTTGTGGTGCCCGCATTCATCGGCTTCCCGCGACCTTCACCAGGTCATCGGTCCACCTTGTTGGGGGCCTCCCTACGCTGCGTCTTCCAGTACGTGGCCGCCACTCCAGAACCTTACTGCCCCATCGGCCATCGGTTCTACGAGCAATGTGCCCTGCCCACTGCCACTTAAGTTTAGTGACTCGACTGTGTAGTGCCATGAAATGGATAAAATATACCAACCTGGAATTTTCACATTTTGGCAACAATTCAGAATAATCTACTGAATGTCCTACTATAATGGTCCTACCTACATATATGTAAGAATGTTCTGTTGGAATATGGATAGTGTTAAACGAACATAAATTTGGCTACTACCCAATTTTGATAACATAAAGTAGGTTATAAGTACATACGAAATGTCCAAGTTTGAAAAAAAATAATTTGGTGCTTAGTACAGAATACGTACTTTTCTACTGGATTCTCGCATTTTGCGCGACAACTGTATTGTATCATCATCATCAACCTTTTATCATCCCACTACTGGGCACAGGTCTCCTCTCATATAGAGAAGGATTGAGCGTAATCTGATTACCCGCATTGAGCAAACGTGGTGATTACGGTAATCACCACGCTTGCTCAATGCGGGTTGGCGATTTCGGACTTATAAAGTCCAGGTTTCCTTTACCTTCAGTCACTGGTGCCCAAGATATACTTAGAAAGTACTTACATATAACTTTAGAAAAGTTACATTGGTACTTGCCTGATCTGGAATCGAACCCGCACACTCATACTTGAGAGGCTGGTGTTTTAACCACTAGGCCACCACGACTTGTATGTAGGACTGTATTGTACACAGTACTGTATTGTATAGAAACCACAAACTACAGGAAAAGAAGTACTTACTATCAGAGTTATGACTCATGTAGGTCTATGTATTAATTTATACTCAGGCATTTATGTTAGTTCTTGACTTCTTGCCTAAACTATATACACTCAGGGGCATAATTAACCGGCCACCTACATTTTTGTAATTCCCTTAAAATTCTGTAATTTTTTAATGAATTTTGTTACGATACCAAATTAAGCGGTATTACACAAACATAAATGAAACATGTGTAAGTTGTTAAATGGTTTATTTACGACAAAAAATAAATTATTGCGATTTTAGAATTTTCTTACAAAAAATTTTAAAAAACAAAAGTCAATTTAAAAAAAAAGTATACCCTAAATTTGCGAATTAATAATGTGTATTTCCTCCCTGGCCCTGATGACCTCTTGCAACTGATTTTGAAGCCCATCCATTATGTCTTGGATGTCGCTTTAGGGGATGTTTTCCCACTCCTCTATCGCTGCAGCTCTTAGCTCACTGATGGTGTTTGGAGCTGGTGTACGATTCCGGATTCGTCTTTTGAGATTATCGCACACATGCTCTATTGGGTTCAGGTCAGGACTTCGAGCTGGCCATGGTAATCGCTGAATATTGACGGCATCCAAGTACTCGGTAATAATTCTCGCGGTGTGTGCACGGGCATTGTCGTGCATTAAAACAAAATCGTCGCCTATAAATGGCGCAAATGTTATCACATGTGGTTCTAGGACTTCTGTCACGTACCTGTGAGCATTAACACTGCCTTCTTCGAAGATTACCAGCTCTGTACGGGCGTCGTAAGATATGCCACTCCATACCATTATCGATCCTCCCTGATAACCTACGGTTTCGACCACTGCACATTCAGCAAACCGTTCTCCGCGGCATCTATACACGCGCAGACGTCCATCAGGACCTCGTAGAGCAATTCTTGATTCATCTGAGAAGAGAACCACCTTTCATTGTTCAGAAGTCCAATTTGCGTGTTCTAGGACAAATCTTAGTATCGCTCTTCTGTGAGCTGCAGTCAATTCTGGGACTCGAGCTGGTCGAAATGCTCTCAGATCCCGTTCAGCTAACCTCCTTCTTATTTTTCGTAGGCTTACACTCACATTTCGAACTTCGAACAATCGGCTACGAGCCTCAGAAGCTGTTGTGAACCGATTTCGCAGAATATTCGAGACGATGTATCGATCATTCCTCTCAGATGTACACCGTCTACGACCTTGCCCTGGCCTTCTTGTATAGGAACCGGTCTCCCTGTAACGCCGGATTGCATCTTGGATAGTGGTTCGTGGATATCCAAGCATTCGTCCAATCCTACGCTGGCTGAACCCAGCGTCCGCAAGTGCTACAGCCCTAGCTGCACTAGCTGCATCCAATGGCATTTTTTTTTGTCTTAACTTAATCACTGCACTCTAACAACTTGTTTCTTTTTTAAAAACTGGTACAATAAAGTCTCAAAGCTAATGTATACGTCACCCAAACTGAATAGCCAGAAAGATAAAATGCAACTAAACTGATTATTGTTGAATAAGAACCACAAAAGTAAACAAAACGCCAGTATAATTATTAAGTTTAAAGCAGATATACCCACCATTAAATTATGGCTAGCAATTAAATCGTAAGTTAACATAAACAAACAATATTGCTTAAGATATGAGTGGACGGTTAAATGTGCCCCTGAGTGTATGTACTACATGTTGTGCTGTCTAGTGTTATCTTTTATTTTGAAGATTATTTTTTGTTCATGTGTAAAGTACGCCTTTGCCGTACCTAGTTGTTAATCAAACATTTATTGATTAAGACCGTGAAGATAAACCGACAAAACAATCGACTTCACAATGATTTTTTAAGGAAATGCTGAATATCTAGAAAACTAGGTCCATGGGACATCTGACTGTAGGACAGTGGCGTAGCTAGCTTGGGTGGCACCCGGGGCAGAAGTTGGTGGTGTCACCCCATAGAAAGTAAAAAACTGGCAGGTATCTCTCCACAACTGTGCTGTCATCTGCATACCCATAGATACCGGGCATTAGCAGATCGTTAATATGCAGCAAGAACAGAGTTGCAGAGAGAAAAGACTCAGGAGGAACACCGGCATTAGTCGACATGGGGACCGTTCAGCCAGGAAGTCTTTTACCCAGTCAGTCAGGCCAGCGAAAATACACTACCCTGGAAGTTTACTCAACAGGCCAGCGTGCCATACCCTATCGAAAGCCTTCGAGACATTAAGAGAGACGGCAATCGCTTCCCCATTTTTCTCGAGGGTCTCGCCCCATAACTGAGTGGCATACACTAGTAGGTCCCCAGTTGACCGATTGCGGCGAAACCCGTACTGTCGGTCACTGGGGAGATCGTTACCTTCCAGGTAAGCCAAGAGGCGCGAGTTCAATACGCGCTCCATAATCTTGCAGAGTATGGAGGTTATTGAAATCGGCCGATAGTTGGTAGTATCGCCACGACTACCCTTTTTGGGGACCAACTGCACGTTGGCAAGCTTCCAAGTCTTGCGCACCATACCTGTTCTAAATGAGAGGCGATACAAGCGCGTCAATAGAGGAGACAACTTGGGCGCACATGCCTTAAGAACAATCGACATCTGTATACCATCTGGGCCACTAGCCTTATTCTCTTCCAGACGACATAGTAATCTCAGAACCTCCTTGTTCCTAATGCGAACCTCCGGCACTGAAGTTTCGCAATGAGGTTTTTGAGGTCTTTGGATCTTTGCCACAATTTGTGGCAAAGATGCAAAGACCTCAAAATCCTTAATACCTGCTTTCTCTCTCGCCGTACGAGCCAGTGCTCCATCAGGCTTAACCAGCGGAGGCCGTGTGGGCCAACAGAAGTTCGCCTCGACCGATTTGGCAAGGGACCAGAAAGATGTGCTACCGGGTGGCTGCGCTGAGGGCTTATTGCCAATATGAGTAATGCGGTCGAAGTGATGTTCCAGCGTCAGGGTCTTTTGCGGGAATCCCCGATTTATAAATAGAGCTGAGCTAGTACTAGTGGAGGAATCGCTGAAAAAAAACAATTATGCTAACGATTTAGGTATTTTTTAGACTGGGTGAGTGTCACCCCAAAAAAGGTGACACCTGGGGCGGACCGCTCCCCCTAGCTACGCCACTGCTGTAGGTACTACATAATTATGTTTTCCACTACGTTATTATTTAGTGAACATACCACATTTGCCTAAGATCATTATTATTTTCTACATTTTCTACTTTAGCTTACAAATATCTAGCGACTTAAAACTCTTTATTTTGACCAATTTGACTTACTCATTACCTAAGTTTCAACATGTAACCAGCAGCCTAATCGGCGAACACATTTTTGTCAAATGAAAATTATGTCAACTGCGGTCCAAACGATTCCAACTAGTTGCAATCATTTGACAAAAATGTGTTCGCCGATTAGGCTGCAGCAGGTTAATTGCGTAACACATTATCAGGACAAAGGGTTTAATTTTGACGTTTCAACAACATTCATTGCGTTTATTACGTTGATGAATAGACACATTTACCAGCTACCACCCGATGGAAATCTCAAAGAACATGTAAGAACTCCCCTGATTTACTAAACAACGTATAAACGAGGACTTATCTCTAAATTTTAAACAAACCACGCAGTAGACAGTGTCAAAATGTACTTATGGTGTAATTGCCAAAAAACCGTGTGCGACTACTTACTTATAGCGCACAAAGATTACTCACGCAAAAAATTTGACTTTACCCCCCTGGGCCAAAAGCTGGTTACGCCCATGGGCCCAGAATTAATAGCAGCCTGGAGTCTAGATTGTCTTTTTTTTTTAATAATTATAAACTACTGCTTGAATGCAATCCCGTCTGATGGTAAGCATTGATGCAATCGTTGATGATAAAGGGCGCTAGTTTATTAAGCCTATTCACTCAAAAAACTTGGTGAATAGGAAGGAAGACGGCAGTTGAGCGAGGTGGTGCAATGTTAAACCCAACACTACCAACGATGCTGCGCCACAGGGAGATTTTATCTGGAGATCCTCCACGATCAAACTCCCGACACAACAACATTTGGCGCATCCCACCCGGCTCACACCGCAACACAACTTCTCTGACGCGTCCTCCGTACGGCTTCACCAGATAATATAAATATTGTTAACAGATTGTTTCCAGCAATTGGCTCCTATTACAAGAATTTAACTAGTTTAATAGCTGGCAATAGCGGCTGCTTACTACCCTTTCAGCACATAAATGCGCGGTATTGTCTTTATTCAAGTAACATAATAATTAATAACCACCTAAGACAAGTACTTAGATAAATTAAAGTATATTTACCTACTACTACTCGTCACATTCGTCAACTTCACCTCTATAAGTAGCCAAAAATAATAGGTATTTCTTTCGGAAAATCATTATTAATAGAGGATGGTCACTGAAGAAGTCGAGGCTCACGCTGGCAGCTAATCTCATGACGCCATGCGCTGTAAGTATTTCAATTAATGTAAATTACAAGTTCTTATTGCATATCAACTATTTCTTCAACTAAAGAATATATTCCTCATTAATTAGTTAACTAACTGCACGGTGAGCGCAGTGTTTAAGTTATTTACTGCTGCAATGCGTGTCACAGTTTTGATTCCCGCGCGGAACAAATATTTGTACGGCCTACAAGTACTTAGTTGTTCCGGGTCTGGTTTTGTGCATGAGAGTTTATATGTCAACTATTATATTTTGTACGAATGGCAAATTCTACCTAAGACTTAGATTGATTTCTACTACTAGACAGTATAAATATGAGTTTATATGTTTGTAAACGCACCCATGATACAGGAGAAATTCCTATTGTGGGGTAATGATAAATAAAAAAAATAAAAAATAGTAATATGTGACTGAAGAGGTTGATCCTCAAATATGTAGGATATTGTAATCTGGATTTCTACGAACACTCAGGGTGGCACGTAGGTACCAATAACCCACAAGGTAATTGCGTAACTGCGTAACACACCAATAGCAGGAATCTCTATCTGACAATTCAACAAGATTTTTTTTACATAGGATTTTTTATGTAGGCCACAACATCAGCCGCCGGCGTAAGTTACCACCCACCAGACAAAGTCATGCCGCCAAGCGATTCATCGTGTTCCGGCATGATGTCTGGTGAAGCCGTACGGAGGACGGGTCTGAGCAGTTGTGTTGCGATGTACGTGCCGGGTACGATGCGCGAAATATTGTTGTGTCGGGAGTTTGGTTGTGGAGGGCCTACAGATCAATATCCCTCTGGCGCAGCATCGTTGGTCGTGTTGTTGGGTTTAACATTGCATCACCGCGCTCAACTGCCGTCTTCCTTCCTATTTACTCAGTTCTTTTGAGTGAGTAGGCTTAATAAACTAGCGCGCTTTACCATCAACGATTGCATCACAGCTTACCATCAGGCGGGATTGCAGTCAAGCGCTAGTTTGTAATTTATATATATAAAAAAAAAAAAGCTTACAGAGGTCCACTGCTGGACAAAGGCCTCCCCCAAGGCTTTCATTTCATTCCATTGGGGCCATTGAAAGTTCTCATTCGATAATGTAGGTACTATCATCCAATAGTGGCGCCGATTCTCTTGTTCATACAACTAAATTAAGTTTATTGTATCTTTTCTTTCTATTTTATTAAGAAAAGGATAGAAGATAACATTTTAGTTTAATCCTGTCAAATTAAGATATTCCATAGACAGTTTAGACGCGATTATAAATATGGCAACCAAAAATAAATCAATCCTGACAAATAATTTCGCAACAGACGTAAGTCAGGCGCGGAATAATTTCACAAGTCTAAAATAACATATTATCTTGTCCTTTTCTTAATCCATACTAATATTATAAATGCGAAAGTAACCCTGTCTGTCTGTTACGCTTTCCCGCCTAAACCTCTCAACCGATTTTAATGAAATTTGGCACAGACAATCTTTAGACCCTGAGAAAAAACATAGGCTACCTTTTATTCCGGAAAAATTTGATATTCCCGAGGGAAATCTAAAAAGCGCGATATGTATAACCGGACTCCACGCGGGCGAAGCCGCGGGCGGAAAGCTAGTGAAATATAAAGAAAAATATGCACTGAATCGAGGCCAGTGTTCCGCAGTTAGGATAATATAGGTACAAATAATTATAATATCCACCTATAACTAAAACTTCTAGTAACCTTACCGAACTGAGGAATTTCGTGTAGGTACAGACGACAACACATCAAGCTACTACAAATTGTCATTTTTTTATTAGATTTTCAACCTTATTGCTACATAATTACGGCTTAAAGTTGATTGGTAATATTTGACAGTTTCGGTCGCTTGACCTGCTGTCGTCCGTACGATTGTAATTAGGTCAGTGGGGCCAAGTATCATTAGGTACGGTTACGACATTCAAGAAGCTGTAGAGTGTAGGTGTTTTAAGGACAATGGCTCGTTAAATTTCATTTGGTTTCAAGGACCTTCCACAAAATTACATTAACCTGTTGTTTTTACCAGATCCGCAGTAGGATATATAATATTTATGTAAGTAAGAATTTCTTTGATCTTCTTGCAATAGCCAAATTTTTAGGTAATGACGTAATCAACCCCTATCAGCGTCCAAAATCATTCACCTGCGAGTAAGAATGATAGTAGGTAGGTAACTTCAGCTTTTGGGAGATGAGATTTCCTCCAACCTTAACTTTGGGCGGTTCATTGGGTCCAAGGCCAAGATGGCTGCCAGGAAACTTGGCGTTATTGCAAAGGTCCGGAATTACTTTACACCAGGATAGCTTCTTATGTTATACCAGGTCCGTTCGTGTGCGGAATATCTACTGCAGTCACGTTTGGGCTGGTGTTGCAAAATGCCACCTGGCTACTTTGGATTGATGAAGAGGCTAATTGGCGACCCAGATTTGGCTCAAAACGGTCTCCAAAGCGCCAGCCCTTCACCACTTCCCAGTGCTTGGTCTGAGTGGCGCAACAAATTCCGGCAGCACACCAGTTTGTTCAGATTGAAACTCTTGACTAAAGTAAGTACCTACCTAACATTACAAGACACAGAACATTAAATTAAATTATTTACCACATGTCAGCTAGCCTCGCCAATATACCAACAAAGCCAAAAAACCAATAAATAAAAGCCTCCAGGCATAAAGGCCGTGACAGCGCACATATGATGTCTTTTGAATGCAATTTTAGGTTCTCTGTTGGTTTCTTGGCGATATAATGTTGGTACACTTCTGTCACTCCCATACCGCATGTCGCCTACCCATGAGTGGTCGCCAATATAAATCGATATATTTACGAACATAAAAATAAATACGTTACTTAGTTACGGTAATACGGTAACGTAGGTATACATATTTTTTAAAAACTTTAATAAAAAAAGTTTAAATTTATTAAAAAAAAAAAACATTTAAAAAATCGACTCCACTGATAAAGAACAGGGTCATTTGTTTTATGCGATTAAAATAAAAAACAACATAATTATGCATTTAATTGTTTTATGCGGATGATTTTCAGACGTTGAGTTCCCTAGAAAGTTTACTCAATATATATGGATAAGTCATGCGAATCAAAACTAAAGGTAATTTCAGCAGATACAATTTAATTTACGTAGAAACAAGTTTTCCATATCAGGTGTTCACTCATAAACACCCAATGCTATGGCGTCTATCATTGTTCGTTGCCGCAGTACGCCGCCATGAAATGAGGCACCCTCCCAACAACGATCAGCGCCAGGAAGGGCCGGTCAGCGAAGAAGCGGGGTACGCGAGGCTCGTCCAACATCGCACAAAGGGTGAGGACCATTCCTGAAATACAACTACAAGATGCATCACGAGCTTTTGGAAGCATCAATTTCACTAACATATGAAAACAAAGTTATTCAGCGGCTATATCGGTGCAACAAGCAAACGACCACTAAATTGTACGAAACTACAACTGAAACTTCTAATTACTTAGAGACTACTGCATGTGTGTGTGCATGTGTGGAGCTTGTTTAACAAAAACCTGTATATGTGACATATACCACTTTACCTGTTGAGGTAAACCTAAATACATACAACGGTAATCAGGGACAAGCGATAAGACAAAAATGTAAGAATTCCTCGGAAAGTGCATTAGGAAAGCAATAACGTAATACTTACTTATTAGAAGGTACCTACTACTCTAGTACATACTACACCACTCACCTATAATTAGCAGCACTACAGTACTTACGATTTAGTTAGTGTTGTAGTACTTGTGCAAGTCTTAGGTACATGCAATTCCACAACCCTCCTGTTGTAACACCACCAACTTGTTTTTGATAAATGACAATACATAATATTAAAAATCACTTATAATACATAACCTATAAGTAGCTTATGTTTTATAAGTGATTTCTAGAAAGCAAACTGCAGCTATAAAGAAAAACCTTAGGTAAGCTAGGTTTTCTTCGGTCAGTCACAAAGAGGAAATCTGATTGAAACATTACAAGCTAATTGAAAGCTTGTAAAATTAGGAGCAGTTGGGAAGTTACGATAAAATAAGGCATATTTTTAATCGAATCTTTGATAACTACTTAGTTCCTTACGCTCCAATTACACACGCGGGTGATCTAATATCACGTCGTAATATACATCTTCTTCTTCTCAGCCTGTAGAGATGCACTGCTGGACAAAGGCCTTCCCCAAAGCTTTCATTCCATTGCCATAATCCCCACGCTTGGCAGGCGGATTGGGGATCGCAGTATTTTTTTATTCCAGAGGCTGCTGCCCGCTTCCCTGGTGAGAGTCCCCTTATTCGCCTCTTACGAGACCCACGGAAGGATATGGGTTGGTTTATATACCTACGCTAGATAATGAAGTCGCCAGTGACTCAGTTGCGATTAAAGTCGATCCATTTCTACCTAAAGTTATCCTGTTCGATAGCAATTTTTTTGAAATAATCCTATCCTACTTCATTACAATTCCTACTATTATTTATAAATGCGAAAGTTTGTGAGGATGTATAAATATATATGGATGTGTGTTTATTAATATTTCATGCAAAACCACTGAACGGATTTGGATGAAATTTGGCAAATAGTTTATAACCAGGAATAATTTATACATAGGATACTTTTTATCCCGATATTACCACAGGATCGAAACTTATGCGTGTGAAGTAACAGAAACAGCTAGATTTTTTTTAATAACAAGTTTAAAATAGAATAGATAAGAGCCACCTAACTCTGGTAGTACGCATCTAGGTCCTCACTAGATGCGTACTACCAGAGTTAGGTGGCTCTCGAGGTGGGTTTAAAAAAGAATGCCAGGAAGGAATAAGAAGATAGTCTAATTAGTCCAGGTATAGTAAAAACCGACTTAATAAGTTTAAATCATTCAATAATAAAAATATACGTTATTTTTTGTAAGTATATGCGAAACCCGAAACACGTAATCCATTATTTTTAAGTAAAGAATCTATGTACAAAATTTCAAAAAGATATCATAAGAAACCACAAAGTTATAAGCTAAAAAAAGATATCTGGTTGTCTCAACAAAAATATGGTCAACGCTCCGCTCGGGCGGGCGAGCCAGGTGCTTTGACCTGTGGCATCAGCAGTTGCGCGAGCGTGCGCACGCGTAAGCTGCGTGGCGCGCTCGGTAACCACACTGCAACAATCTCTAAATGTATTTGGGAAAAATATAACATGGTGTAAAAATGATTGGAATCTATTCAGTTGCTTAATCTGAACAAACCATGTATATTTCGTATAAACAAAAAATACATATTGCTAACTATACAAATATGAAGAGCAGTGGTGGCCTAATGGTATCGGCCGCGACTTACAAAATGTAGGTCGTAGGTTCGAACCTCGCCAGGCGCGTTTGCTTTGTGTAAAATATTTCACCACCAATGCTCTCAAAACGGCGAAGGAAAACATCGAGAGGAAACCGTTGCAAAATTTCAAGACATGTGACATCTACCAACCCGCACTGGGCGCGCGTGGTAGATTATGGCCCACTCCCTCTCATCGAGAGGAAGCCTGTGACCCAGGAGTGGGAACATTATAGGCTGATGATGATACAAATATGTGATATAAATGATTTTATCTTAAAATTTAAATTTAAATGTACCTACGACAAAAAAGCAATAAAAATTGGGAGAGTTATATTTCCGCAGAGTTATGTAAGTAACAGTTGAGTTATTGTTATTTTTCGTTTCCACGGTATGTTGCGAAGAAGTAAGGAGCTTTTCCAACAAGGACGGCTGCCAGGAACGGACGGTCAGCCACGAAGATTGGGACCGGCGCCGGTTCCACCACGGCAGACATCATACAAACTCCAATCACTGGAATAGAGTAGGTAGATAGTCAGGAGTATGCTTTTTTGAGAGTCACCGATTCCAAGGCCACATTTAGCTAGGTTTTTAGCTGAAGGGCTTGTAGTACGTTATAACAATTCCATGCTCGATTGATCAAGTACAGCTGCTGCTGATGGTCTGTGGATGAATTTACAATCAGCTGTAGAAGTCCATTCCCACCTTAAAGACTACTGTCGCCTGCGCTAAAACGGCCACGCACACTAACGCATTATTTTCATTATCGCAGTCTTCATCTTTCTTTAAAGTAATGCAAAATTTCGTTACTTCATTTGAAGTTAAGTTAGCGGCCGCACTTAACAATGGTCTATCATAAGCGAGTGATTGTGGGTTCGATCCTTAATAAAGGCAAATCTTTTTTTTGTTTCATATAATTTAAAATTATGATAACTGATTTGTATTTTAAAGTAAAAATGTTTGCAAAGAATATTTAAACGAATAGGAAAATTTACTGAATATTTATACCAAAATAGGATTTTATTATATGTTTTAGTTTACTATAGATGTAATATAATAAAAAATATATAAAAATAAAACAATAAGCATATTATAATGCAATATATTATAAAGTTATATATTATTCGGTTTAGATATACTTAAACTAATAAATGAAACAAACGTTTAAATGGCAGCATTGTAATATTTTATATAAAAGTAATCCTTGACAAACTTATGATATTATTATGATAAAAAATATAAAAAACATTTTTGGTTTTTAGATATGAAAGTTATAGTATTACATGTTATCATTAACCTTTTGAACGCCAATCACTTGTATACAAGTTCGAGATTTTCGTGCCCTCAGCGCCACTACTTGATTAGAAGTAATCACAGTATAAAATAAATTTACGACTTTTACAAGACCTTTTATTTTGTTTTTATGGAAATTTTAAAGAATTAATAGGTTTTCTAATCATTGTCGATAGTGAAACCCCGTTTGAATAACCCATCCCTACAAAGTTAGTTAGTTGTCGGTCCGTACGCGCCACCGACGTGTATAGAAGGAAATCTGTGACGTCATAAGCGGACGGGTTTCAAGGTCATAGTGACTTTGTGCATTTTAGTGTAGTACAATGTTTATATCTTGAGTTGGCGCACGTGTCATTATAAAAAAAATTGTGACTGTGAATATGACGAATTATTGCGAGTTGTTCAAGTTTGAATCAGAATTTTGAAATAGTTCGTCGTCTTGACATTCCGTTAAGTCGTCAACTTCCGTTTCAGGAATTTTCTTCAGTTTTTTATTAGTTTCTACAAACCAGAAAAATAATTGCGAGTATTTAGCGACACCATTAAAAAAAAGGTCTTGTGTAAAACAAGACACTTACCCTCCATTTTGTTTTATTTTTTAAAACGTAGAAAACCACGTATTTAGCTTCTATTAATTGTATTTGTTGTAAGTAAACGAAATAAATTATGCAGGAATCGGTTGAGTTTATGCACGTGTAACTCGACCACAGTGAATATAAAATATATACCATAGAAATCTAGGCATCCCTAGAACAGAAAGGATTTTGACGTGCCTCGAGCGCCAACTACTTGATATGAAGTAGAAGGATTACATTTGGAGACAAATAGGGATGTGCCTTGTAGAACACACGTCTAATAAATTTAAAATTCTTTTCTTTATTGTGGGGAATATATCCAGGTTTTCATATTGTTTTTTTTTTATGAAATAAAATAAAATATGAAATTACGATTACAGTTTTTATTTAGCTTCGTAAATTGGTGAATAAAGATTATTTTATATGTATAATATTATTTGTCGATAGGGCACTAATCCCATCCCTACGTTTTACTATACATACGTTATACATTTGTAGTGTGGCGCAGGAGGACACATCGCGTATTATATAGATGGGCGTTCAAAAGGTTAACTAGCGACCTGCCCCGGCTTCGCACGTGGACAAATGATATAGGCCTTCCCCAAGAAACGGTGGCCCTTCAATAAAAATAATGTCTACTGTGCCGCCCATCAGCCAAAATCTGACTCTGCAAGATACGCGACCTTATTGTCCATGGATAGCCAGTTCCACCACCTTCAAACAGACTGAAAGCCTACCGGGGTAGCAAGTTTGTTCGAAATAATGGTCCCCCGCTCCGGCCCACTCCGCGGTTTAGGCAGAGAAACACTCAAGTGGCAGGCGGCCGGCAGGGGTGCGAGCGGCACGCGGATTGCTTCTGGTGTTTAGTTTTGAATAAATCGTGATATCTCCTGAATGAATTCAACCAATTCCAATAATTCAAAAAGACATCTGCTGCTACTAAAATTACCTTTGCTAAGACGTTTATTTGGATAAGGATTAATAATAAGGAACAAATAGTGGGCTCAGATTTTGATTGGCATTTATTCACTTTTCAAACATAAAAAAGTAGCCATAATGAAGAAACTATACTGAGCTGCTCGCTCTGTTAAGCATTTTTATTAACCAATATGCGTAATTATAAGGTAATTATTGTAAACATTTTCATTTTTAATGTCTGGACTTGAAAAAAGACGATGATCCCTGAGTTTGTTTCGGCTATTTCTTCTCAGAGGTAGTCAGTTAGGAAATGCCGGCTTCATCTAGTTAAAAAAAAAAAAAAAGAATGACGTGTAAAAGTGATCAGTGATCCCACTTGCTTGATAAAAAATTTCATTTCATTTCCTATTTGTCGTCGCAGCGTGATGTTATGTTATATATAATTGTTTTTTTTTTTGTTTAGCTCGATAAGTCTCCACCAGTATCGCCAGTTTATTTTTAAACCACAAATGCAACCTCTCTTCTTCGCAAGATTCAAAGGTTTATTCAATGGTAAATATTGTTGTTTCGTTCCACTTGTCTCGACACATAAGCCACCTTCGTCCTCCAACCTCTTGACTTTGGCTTACAGTATTTCTCTAAAACAATAACAATTTTATTACACACTTGCAACAAACGATTGGTTTGCACCTTGCCCAAATAATAATAAAAACAACTTACACAAAAGCCGGTTTCATATATGATATTTGAGATATATTGCTGCATATGCCTGCATATTGATTAAAAAAGTAAAACTAATAACACGAACTCGTAACTACATATATGTTCACCAACCAACAACAGCTAAGTAATATTATTTGAATTATTGTAGTTAATAATAGTTATTGTAGGTAGTGGAATATTTTTTGTTCAGTTTGTTTCAAATCTACCGTCAACTTTTTATAATGACTCTAATATAGAAAAATCTTAAAATAAAGTATCATCGTTAAGTTGCGGATCGGTATTTTTACATATTTTTGTTGTCAGAATTCATAATTCATCATTTTTGTTGTCAGAATTCATAATTCATCAATAAACATTTCAAAAATATTTTGTAAGTTATTAGATTTGAACTCGAACCACCTTGAATGCCTATCAAGGCGAGGACCGCTAGGCTATTGGAACACTTACTGTGAACGTTGAAATTAGTAAGTAGTAGGGTTGTAACGGAGGCTTGTTAGCGGAGGCGGAGGCGGATGCGGAGGCGACGAGTCCCACCTCCGCGGATGCGGAGGTTAACGGAGGCGGAGGCGGAGGTGAAAGTACATATAGAAAAAAATGAAATTTATGGTTAATTAAAACAAAATGTTTATTTTAAATACCTACATTAATAGTAGTATACTTGGTAAAAAAACATATTACCTCCTTGTAATGAAAATTAAGGAGAAACAAATTGTGTTTGCCGCATTCCCGCCTCGCACTAGTTGATTCTTGAGCATTTCGCGCTCAAACGCGGCCGGACGGTTGTCGAGTGTTGCAGCTTGCGCGTTATTTATTTTATAAATACGTAAATAAACCTCCGTTATAACTTCGCATAAAATTGTGCGGAGGCGGAGGCGGAAGCGAAGATACGATTTCTTGCGGAACTTCCGCAGTAACAGAGGCGGAGGCGAAGCTCCGTTACAACCCTAGTAAGTAGTACCTAACAATCATAAGCGGGCAGTAAGTTGTCAATGTGTATCAAACTTTATTATAGAAGAAGGTCGTAACTACAACTAGTATTGCTTGGGCATAGTTTTGTGAGATTGTAACTCGACTTTTGGTCTTGACTGTAACATCCTCGCAATTCACGGCTCGGAATTCACGTTACACGGTTGATTCTGACTGTCATATGTGGAACTTTCACAGTCGTTACTGATCGCCAAAAGATTATTTTCCAATAACTGGATTGTGAAGTTTAGATAGACAGATGATAATAAATTAAGCTACGTTACAAACAAGTTACGTTAAATGCCGAATCAAGACAAAACGACAGTGCGTTTTATAGATTTCTTGGGTAATTCCTTATGCAAGTCTTTAGACATAAATAAAACAAAGAATTATTTTTTGGAAAATCAATAGAACTCTTTGTTTCATTGCCACTTGGAAAAAACACGCGAATCAAAACCACAGGTACTGTCAGCAAATTTTGAATTTTATTTACGTAGAGATACATTTTTCTAAATAGGTTTTTACTTATTTAACAGCCCAATGCCATGGTGCCTATCATTGTTACTCGCCGCGGTACACCGCCAAGAAATGAGGAACCCTTCCAACTAAGACTGACACGAGGAAAGGCCGGTCAGCGACGAAGCAGGGGACAGGGGGCTCGTCCAACATCGCACAACACATGTCGAACTCCATTGCTGAAATATAATTACAAGATGCATCACGAGCTTTAAAAGACCACCAATTCCATTACCATAGACAACAAAATAATTCCAACAGGTAAAGCGGACCAACAAGCAGTTGAGCACAAAACTGTAAGACATATCCTTAACGACAATATATAACAAAAACTTTAATTACCTAGAGCTCACTGTAGAGCTTGTTTAACATAAGTAAACTACCTATGAAAGTAACCAGAAGACATAGTGTATTGTATTACTTTGCACCAGTTTAGGCGACCCTCCTGCAGTTTGTCTGCTATGTCACGGACATGAAGACTGCCATGGATTCGGGAGTTCCTGATGCGGTCTTTCCGCGTAACTCCACACATCCATCGCAGCATATTCATCCCCGTGACAAGCAGCTCCTGCTCTTATATATACATGGCCAGTCTTGAATTCACGGTGGGGTAGCAAAAACCCGCCACACTGTTCCCAACCCACTGCAACTCCTGAAAGCCAGAATCAACAGTGGAGACGGCCAGAAAAACGCCGAGCAATGAAGCTCGACGAGTCCCGGAGAAACGATTCAACTGTCTTGGGTCCCGCAACGAAATTAATTGGAAAAGAATAGCGGAGGAGTAAGAAAAAAAGATATTTTTTCCACTTCCCTCCATAACAAGCAGGAGACAGAACAGAACTAGGCCAATCGGCACAAAGGGACATTATTGCAACTGGGAGAAGCCCAGATTGCCAAGCACCACGGAATAACATTTGATTAAGTTAATGGGTCCTAAGTAGGTATGTGCTGTTACAATTGATTCCAATAATAGGTATGGCAAAAGCGCTTGAACGCACGGAAATTAGTTCTAGTTTCTACAAGGTCCGTATAATAAACAACTCCGGATGTAACTTGTACACTATCCAACATAATATTGCGTTCATACTGCCAAAGAATACACTCCCACAAGATGTGATGTGCGGACTGTTCAAATTCACAGTTCGATGTAGAACACTGACACAAAGGCGAAGGAACAAGTTTAAAAGAATACAGTTTACTTTTAAAGTTGCCATGACCTGTGAGAAATTGGGCCACGCAGTGGTCAACCTCCAGCCATGTCTTAGCCAGCCGATCGCCAACGGATGGAAAGAATAGATGGAGGTGCCGCCGGCCCTTGTTGGAATTATCCCACCTACTTTGCCATTTGGATAAAAGGGCTTAGGTCTACTGACCATTGAATTTTTAGTGACCTCATGCCCATACAGTGTGCGGGGTCTAAAGTACGGTCATCCTTCATAGAGAAGGGAGGATCCTTGGACAGACGGATGTTGAGTCTAGCGGGCACTTGCCCAACAGTTGATGTTGGGAAGTTGTATATAATTATGCTAATTGCACGGTATTATCTGCTTGCGAGATGTAGATCTCGCAAGCAGAGTATACCGTCAGTCTAGTATACTGTCAGCCTTTACTGACGTGACACAGATTCTACGATCTGTGTCATTTATACGGTGCAATTTAATTTCTTATGGCATACAATAAAATTGATGCAACAAATGACTTGCATCGTCTAAATAGTGTTTAGGCAATGCAACTTTTATTGTTGCTTCAATTTAATTGAAGCCACAGGCAATTAAATTGCACCGTGTGTCTTTAGATGCGTTTTTTTGCATTCGGCGTTAGTAGAAACCGCAAAAAAATCTACAATACGCTGTCGGACTTTGAAGACATTCGCGTCTCGCGTCTTCGTAAGAATGTATTTCTGTTTCTAAATCTTTAAAGTTATTTGACAGGTAATATTTAGTGATATTTAATTGAGTTAAGTATTTGTTTTACCTCTAAAATGGGATGCTCGTCTTGTATGACTTTTAAAACGCTGAAGATTTTCTTTTTCTTTTTTTTTTAAATCGTTGCCCTATTAAGAATTTCTCCTGTAACGCAGGTGCGCAGGATACACACATTTATACTGTTACGGGCTAGGGGTACTTAAACGCCGGTTAAGGGTTACGAAGTTTATTAGCAACGAAGGTACAGTCGATCGTAGGCAATGACAAGTAGAACGTAGCTGATGTCGTACCGAAGTCTTCTCTTACGTCTACGAAGTCCGTGTTGTAAACACACAATAACAGTACAGATGTTACTCCACGTAGTACTCACAGTTCTCGTTGCAGTTGTCGCAGTAGGTATTCTCGAAGATCGCTTCTTAACTGTCGCTGTTTTCCTATCGCTAGTCGAGTGTAGACTGACTCTGCGTCGGCGTCGCGGCACTTTATATAGGCCAGCTGATCGAACATTCCAGAATCCTCTAGGCGTAATAATAATACTGCATAACTTCGAGGTCACCGGCCAAGTAAGTACCTACGGTAATTCCCGGAAACGGGTTTCTAGAAATTTCGATGTCGACACTTTGTTGACAAAACTGTTGAGACCTGTACCATTCGACAGGCCGTCCTAAGTCTAGCAATGCGTTTTATTATTGTACCTAGGAAATGTCTAGATCTAGCGAAATAGGGCTTAAAAGTGACACACTGCTTGTCACGCGATATTGAACCTTATGCCATCGACATAAGGTCCATTCGTAACATTGCCTCCTTCTTAGTCATGCTCGTCCCGAGCATGATTTGATCTATAATAGCGAGCTAGGCGGTCAACGTGTACGACCTTCAGCTTCCCTCTAGGTCCTTTCTTAATCCGGTAGGTGACATCGTTTATTCTGGTTACTATCGTGTACGGACCCTCCCATTTGGCTTGGAACTTTGGACTCTTTCCTTTTCTTCTAATGGGATTGTGTAACCATACCAAAGTTCCCTCTTCAAATCCGGGCACGTTAGCTTTGCGGTCGTATCGGATCTTCATCTTCTCACTGGTTTTCAGACCATTCTCTCTCACTAGCTCATGTATTCCATCTAATTTACGCCGCAGGTCGGCCACATAGTCGACGGCTAGGATAGGAGTATCGGGGGGTGTTCCGGTTAATGCATCTATTGGTAGTCTAATTTCTCGGCCGAAGTTGATTTTCGCCGGTGTGCAATTTGTGCTATCGTGTATTGCTGAGCGGTATGACATTAAAAAGAGTGGAATGTATTGGTCCCAATCCCTTTGATGTTCTTCCACTACTTTGGCCAAATGATTCTCCAACGTCTGATTGAATCTTTCGACCATTCCATCTGACTGTGGGTGGTACGGTGTTGTACGAGTCTTATGTATCCCGAGTAGTTGGCAAACCTCTTGAAATAGTGAAGACTCGAAGTTTCTACCCTGGTCAGAGTGTAACTCCAAGGGAACGCCAAATCGACAGAACACCTCGTGAACTAGCTTTTTGGCGACTGTATGAGCTTCCTGGTTAGGTACTGCAAAAGCTTCTGGCCATTTGCTGAAATAGTCTTGCAGGACGATGATATACCTATTCCCTTCTTCAGTAACAGGGAATGGCCCAGCTATATCGACAGCAACTCTTTCCCATGGTGCACCAACATTGTACACTTTCAGCCGACCTCTGGCTCTCGTTTGCGGTCCCTTTACTGAGGAGCAGGCTACACATTTTCTACACCAGTCCTCTACGTCTTCGCGGCAATGCACCCAATAGAATCTTTTTCTCACCTTCTCTAGGGTTTTCTTTACTCCTAGATGTCCTCCGGATACTCCGTCGTGCACCTGTCGTAGCACTGACGCGACTTTATCACCTGGAACAACTATCTGTAAGGTGACCTCCTGTCCACTGGGTGATTCCCATTTCCTTTTGAGAACTCCATTATCAATTATCAGGCTGTCCCATTGGGCCCAGTAACTTTTTACTGCTGGGCTAAGCGCTGATATTTCACTCCAAGCGGGCCTCTGGCCACGTTGTTTCCATTCGATTACTGTCTTCAAGTCACTATCTTCCTTTTGTGCGTCTTACAATGATTGATTATCCCAGTCTTCGTCCAAAGCATTCACCTGGATAATCCTTACGTTCTCTTTCTTTTCCTGTTTGGTACAATGTCGGCAAGATTCTTCGCAAGGTCGTCTAGACAAAGCATCAGCATTATTGTGTGACTTGCCTTTCCGATGTTCAGTGACAAAGTCAAATTCTTGCAGCTGCTCTATCCACCTTGCTACTTGTCCTTCTGGGTCTTTGAGCTGGAGGAGCCACTGTAAGGCAGCGTGATCGGTACGAAGTGTAAACTGCCTCCCAATCAAATATTTCTTGAAGTGTTGTAAGGTCTTAACAACGGCTAGAAGTTCTCGGCGGGTAACACAGTAATTTCTTTCTGGCTTGGAAAGGCATTTGCTGAAATATGCGATAACGACCTGCCTATCTCCTTGTGTTTGAGAGAGAACTCCTCCAATACCCACATTGCTGGCATCTGTATCTACCAAAAATCGGCCTTCCCTACTAGGGTAACCTACATAGTACAGGAGCCTCACACAAGTGAGTTTTCAGTAGAGCAAATGCCTGTTCGCAGTCAGAGTTCCATTCAAATAGACACTTTTCCTCTGTTAAACGATGCAACGGTTTCGCTAACTCGGAGAAGTTCTTCACAAACCGACGGTAATATGCACACAGACCCAAGAAAGAGCGTACTTCAGTTTTATTACGAGGGGTAGGCCACTTCGACACGGCTTTTATTTTTTCAGGGTCTGTTCGAATTCCTTGCGCCGAAATAATGTGTCCCAAGTATCCAACCTCTTTCTGGAATAGTGTACACTTACTAGGACTGAGTTTTAAATTCGCTTCACGCAGTTTCAGGAACACTTTCTCCAAATTGTGTAGGTGTTCTGCGAAGTTTCGTCCCATAATGATGATGTCATCCAAATAGACCAGGCATGCATCACCAAGCAACCCCACCAAGATGCGCTCCATTAGGCGCTCGAATGTAGCTGGAGCATTGCACAGTCCAAAAGGCATGACATTGAATTGCCATAGACCGTTTCCAGGGCCAGTGGTGAAAGCGGTCTTTTCCTTATCCTGCTGACAGATTTCCACTTGCCAGTATCCACTTTTGAGGTCAACCGTGGAGAACCATTTCATGCCACTTAGCAAGTCTAAAGTGTCATCTATACGTGGCAGATGATAACTATCCTTTTTCGTGGCATCATTCAACATCCTGTAGTCAACGCAAAACCTTGTACTGCCATCCTTTTTCTTGACTAGGACAACTGGAGATGACCAAGGGCTGGTGGATGCTTCTATAATCCGGTTTTTCTCCATATCTCTTAACATTTCCGTGACTTCCTGTTCTCTTGCAAAGGGGATACGACGTGGTCTCTGTCTTATCGGCTGTGTATTACCCGTATCTATATGGTGTTTGACGAGCCCGGTCCTTCCCACGTCACCGTCGGTCTTCGAGAAGATGTCATGGAAGTTATGCAGCAGTTGCTTAACTTTGTGACTTTCGAACTTGTTTAAACTACCCTTACAATTTTCGAGTAGTGTCGATACATGTTCCTGCCACTTCTTATCACGTCCCTTTTCGTGCGCCTCTGTTTTTCTCAAAGACGCTACATGATCGCACACACCCACCATGCAATTCTTTTCAAGAATTATTTCTTTGTTACTAACGTTGATAATGCGTACTTTTGGTTTATCGGAAATCATCATCAGTGTCCTTGCTGTTATCCGGTCTGGGTGATCTCCAGAATCTTCTATTATAATGCAACGTTTACGGCATCCTATTGGTGATAATCTAATATCTACTAAGGTTTCTGATCTTGGTGGTAATACCGTTCTCCTTAAACAGTACACTGACCCTTGTTTTCCACCTTGAAGAAATACTTCTTGTTCTGGAAAACTCAATACTCCTTTTGCTACATTAAGGACGCACTGCTGTTTCTTCAAAAAGTCCAGTCCTATTATGCAATCATCTGTAATATTTGCTATTAAGACAGGGTGCGTGAATGTCTTATCACCCATTTTCAAGGACACGTTTGTTTCACCAAGGACGAGTACTGGTTGGCCGGTGGCGGTTTGTAATCGGCATTGTGAATATCCTCTTTTCCAAACTATGGTCCGAGGAAATATCTCCGGTCGTGCAATGGTTCTTGATGCACCAGTATCCAATGTGAAACTGCAGGATTTACCATTCAGTTCTCCTTCTATAATGAGACTGTTTCCGTCACCCACTTGTGATACTGTTATAATGGGGGCTACATGTCGACCAGCCAGTACTTGCCCCATAGCCCTGGCTGTTCCTAGTTTAAATCCTCGGCTTCCACCTGTGTCCCAGAAGTGCTTCTTCCCTTAGCCTTCCTGGGACAATTGATCCGAATATGCCCTTTTTCACCGCACTCATAGCATGTTGGCCCTTGTCGGGGTTTCATTTGTGCGATTACCTCACGAATACGGTGGTGTGGTCGGCCGTCTTGGCGTACTGCTTCCACCTCCAGAGCGTGTGTCAAGGCTGCCTTCAGAGTCTGATGGTGCCCCAGACGAACCGCAGCCCTGACTTCCGCATCTCGGATTCCATCAGTAAAAGCTTGCACCGTAGTAGCATCAGTTGCTCCCGGCGTTGAAGCATACGCCCTCCGAACAATACGTTCTATTTCCGATGCCCATTGTTGCAAACCCTCACTGCTTTTCTGTGTGCGGTCGCGGAGTTGAGCCCCGTAGACATGTTCCAGGTGTTTCTCTCCATATCTAGACTCCAACGCTTCTAACAGACAGGCTAGGGTATTGCAATCGCCGGAAATATTTTCGAGGATTTGGACCGCCTCACCCCGCAGAGCAAGCGTAAGGGCGGTTACAGCTTGATCGTCATCCCAATTGTTGCCTTTTGCGACTTTTTCAAATTGTAGACGGAAGGCCACCCATGACGTTGTTCCATCAAAATGAGGTACCTTGAAAGTCGGCAAAGCACTGGATACCGGTACCACACCTTTAATAACGCCTTTTTGTACCCTCTCCTGCAAAAATTCTACTTCCTTCCCAAACTCCATGATGGTACTGTTTAATTTCTCCATACGCGCATCTTGTTTGTCTATGCGCGTATCTTGCTGGTCCATACGCGTATCTTGTTTGTCTATGCGCGTGTTTTGCTGGTCCAGACGGGCATCTTGTTGGGCTGTTTTTATTCTAAGTTCATTGACCTCTTCGTTGGTCTTTTTCCACTTTTCATTTAATTGTTCCAGTGTGACCAGTTGCTGGGATTCCTTTATTTGTGACTGGGTTACTGCCTGGGATTGTTTTATTTGAGCCTGGGTTTCTGCCTGGGATTTATCTATTTTTGCCTGGGTTTTTTCTATTTGTGCCTGGGTTGCTGCCTGGGATTGTTCTATACTCAGCTTTATTTGCGCCGTCAAGTGAGCCAGTAACGCCGAAAAATCGGATCCGCTGGCTCCGGGAATAGTGGTGGTAGTAGGCGCACTCACATTCGTCGGAGTTACGACGGCCGCATCTACTCCGGGTGCAGGGACACCAACCGATTCTTCCTCTTGACGCGCCAAATCCATCGCTGCTTGACGTCGCGTGCGAACCCTTTCGTCTTCCCTTGGCGTGACCGGCATCCCACTTCTGACACCAATTGTTACGGGCTAGGGGTACTTAAACGCCGGTTAAGGGTTACGAAGTTTATTAGCAACGAAGGTACAGTCGATTGTAGGCAATGACAAGTAGAACGTAGCTGATGTCTCACCGAAGTCTTCCCTTATGTTCACGAAGTCCGTGTTGTAAACACACAATAACAGTACAGATGTTACTCCACGTAGTACTCACAGTTCTCGTTGCAGTTGTCGCAGTAGGTATTCTCGAAGATCGCTTCTTAACTGTCGCTGTTTTCGTATCGCTAGTCGAGTGTAGACTGACTCTGCGTCGGCGTCGCGGCGCTTTATATAGGCCAGCTGATCGAACATTCCAGAATCCTCTAGGCGTAATAATAATACTGCATAACTTCGAGGTCACCGGCCAAGTAAGTACCTACGGTAATTCCCGGAAACGGGTTTCTAGAAATTTCGATGTCGACACTTTGTTGACAAAACTGTTGAGACCTGTACCATTCGATAGGCCGTCCTAAGTCTAGCAATGCATTTTATTATTGTACCTAGGAAATGTCTAGATCTAGCGAAATAGGGCTTAAAAGTGACACACTGCATGTCACGCGATATTGAACCTTATGCCATCGACATAAGGTCCATTCGTAACAATACTAGTGTTGTTACTTTTTTAAAAATTACCAAATTTCTGGGAAATTGGAATTAATTGCCGGGAAAAAAAGATTATTTCAAAATTCATTAGAATTGTTACTATGATGATTATGTATTTTATATGATATTTGGTCAAGTGTTTACCTAACCTTTATTATCCTTATGGGTCGTACAGGGTTTTCTTTACATATTGTATATATTGAATCATTTAAACTAGCGTAAAATGAGGTTATTTGGAAATCACGCGGTCATTTGGAACTGGCGAAATAAAAGTCAATTATATTTTTTTATCTATTGGTAATAGAAAGTGTATTACACCACATAGCAAGACATCTATCATTCAACGCCAATTTCACAGAAAAAAATTGAAGAACGGAACGTCGGTGGCAAATGTTGTGAATTTAATTTTTTGACAAAATTTGAAATTTTGGTGTCTTTCGAGTTAGTAAAACTTTTGCCAGGAACTAAAAATCTAGAGAGACACGTATGAAGTAGTCTACGAAATAGTGTATTTCCTGGACTTTTCAGATCGTAAATCGGACCAACAAGCAGTTGAGCACAAAACTGTAAGACATATCCTTAACGACAATATATAACAAAAACTTGTAATTATCTAGAGCTCACTGTAGAGCTTGTTTAACAAAAGTAAACTATTTAGGGAAGTAATCAGAAGACTTTGTATTGTATTACTTTGCATCGTTTAGGCGACCCTCCTACAGTTTGTCTGTTATGTCACGGACACGAAGACTGCCATGGATTCGGGAGTTTCTGATGCGGTCTTTCAATTTAGGAGTATACCTCCAAACATTTAAACTACCGTAAAATAGGGTTATTTGGAAATCACGGGGTTTTTTGGAACTGGCGAAATAAGAGTTTTGGTCAATTATATTTTTTTATCTATCGGTTGTAGAAAGTACTTATACTACACCACCTAGCAAGACATCTAGCATTCAACGCCAATTTCGCAGAATTTTTTTTAAGAATATCGGTGGCAAACGTTCTGAATTTTATTTTTTGTCAAAATTTGAAATTTTGATGTCTTTCGCGGTAGTAAAACTTTTGCCGGGAACTGAAAATCTAGAGATACTTATGAAGTAAAATAGTCTACGAAATAGTGTATTTCCTGCGCTTTTCAGATTTTTAAAAAAGTACAGTACTTGATTCTGACTGACATTTGTGGAACTGTCAGTCGTTACTGGTCGCTAGGCATGGGCGTTTTTGGTTTTGAACGCAAACTGATATTTATCTGATTTCAGATTTCAAAAACGATTTCAAAATCCATTTTCAGAAATCTGATTTCCGTAGCGCCAAACCTCGCCAATTCGCTTGCGTACTTAGATTTCGATGAAATCAGATAGATTGCGCGGTTTTCATTCATGCTTTAATCTAGGCTTAGAACTAGCAGAAAAAACATATTTAAGATTACGCGTAAAACTTTTCTGGCGCATTTAAAAATCAGCAGATTATTTACAACAATTTTACTGACAATTATTTTTTTTTTTACTTTATTTTTCCTTTTTTCTAATTTAATTAATTAGGTATGTACCTAATTGTAACTTAAATATGTAAGTATACAATTCACTAAAAAATATTATTATGTAATATGTCATAACTCACTTGTCACCAGGGTCAAAAATTACATACCTACACAAACATTAGGCACTTCTTTCTAATTCCAAGAAATGTTGAGCCATAAACAAAAATACATCAACGTATAACCTCTGAAATCTAGTTTTAAAATACTTAGCAGTAAAGATGATATAAGTAGATCGCATTATAATGTCCCTTAAATTTCCGAGAAGCGAGATCTAAATCACAAAATTCGCGCTATCTTGTTTACTCCGCTAAGTTACAATTAGTTAGAAAGAGAGAAAGCGAATTTCTAACAAAATCCAAACGCAAACTGACAGTTTTCGTTTGGTTGTGATTCCGAAGCGAAATCCAAATCAAAAATTCGCGCTATCTTTTTTACTCCCCTAAGTTACAATTAGTTAGAAAGAGAGAAAGCGAATTTCTAGGAGCGAAATCCAAATCACAAAATTCGCGCTATCTTTTTTACTCCGCTAAGTTACGTTTAGTTAGAAAGAGAGAAAGCGAATTTCTAACAAAATCGATTCGAGTCGATACGTTTGCGTTTGATTTGGTTTGGTGGTTAGATTTCAGAAATCCAATCTTCAAGTTTGAGAAATCGATACGAACCGATTTTTGTATGAAATCGGATTTTGAATTCGTTTTGATATATCGGTCTCATGCCTACTGGTCGCCAAAAGCCTGACAACCAGTTTTACCCTGGGGTATCGTATTATCCAAAATTGGGATGTGGAGTTTAGATAGGCAGTCGCTAGGTGATAATTAAGCTACGTTACAAACAAGTTACGTTTTAAAGATTCCTTAAGTAATTCGTTATGTAAGTCCTTAGACTTTTATTTTTTAGAAAATTAATAGAACTCTTTGTTTCATTGCCACTTGGCATTGACACTTGAAAAATCATGCGAATCAAAACCACAGGTAATGTCAACAAATTTTGAATTTTATTTACATAGAGTTACATATTTCTAAATAGGTTTCTACTTATTTAACAGCCCAATGCCATGGAGCCTATCATTGTTATTTGCCGTGATACACCGCCAAGAAATGAGGGACCCTCCCAACTAAGATCGACACGAGGAAAGGCCGGTCAGCGACGAAGCGCGGGACGGGAGGCTCGTCCAACATCGCACTACACATGACGAACGCCATTGCTGAAATATAATTACAAGATGCATCACGAGCTTTAAAGGGCCACCAATTCCATTACCATAGACAACAAAATAATTCCAACAAGTAAAGCGGACCAACAAGCAGTTGAGCACAAAACTGTAAGACATCCTTAACGACAATATATAACAAAAACTTGTAATTACCTAGAGCTCACTGTAGAGCTTGTTTAACATAAGTTACCTATGGAAGTAACCAGAAGACATAGTGTATTGTATTACTTTGTTCGGCAAAACCGGGGCAAAGAAAAACTTGAGTATGTATCCTACAGTAAGTAGTGATACTACTTACCCAGTAGTACTGTAATACTTACCTATTACTACTACTGCAGTAGTATACTACTTACCTTTTAGTACTACTGTAGTGTCACTTACCTACCTATTGGTATTGCTATAGTTCTATTAGGTTAGTACTGTACCACATTTGTTTGTGTTGTGTTTAGTACCTGTGCAACATTTACATGCAATTCGACTTGTAGGTTTAAGTTAAAATAAGGTACCTAAAAATACATAAAAACACTTACATAATAAATTCCAATAATTTATAAAATGAAAGCTAGAACTAGAAAGCCTTAAAATCTGTCAAGTCTAATATAATTATAGCGCCTTCAATACATTCATATTTATATCTAATTTGTCTATTACCCGATATCTTTTATTCGAGGAATATCTATTATTAACGTTTGACAGTACTTATATTAAATAACTTTCAAAATTATTGTTCGAATAAAGTTATCAATCAGATTATTAAGAAATCAGCCTTTGCGTCTTAACAATACTTAATAACCAAGAAAAGACGACAGCACATTAAGCTACTACAATCTGTCAGATTTCCTTATTAGATTTTTATCTTTATCTCGTATTGAATTGCATCGCTGACAGGGGTGTTGGGCACTGGTACAGCTACACAGGAGTTAAACTTGCTCACTCAAATGTCCCGCTGGTGGTGGCGTGTGTGTTGGGTCATTAGGTAAACCCTTCAATATGGTTGAGCTGAATGATGCTGATCCATACATCATGTTCGTGAACGGACGCCGTCAGAGGGGACTGGTCATCTCTTAGCTGCCACGGCGTATTTTAATTTCTGAATAGTTGTTTTTTTTTTTTGTGTTTGCCATAATGGACGCTCTCAGCGTACAATATGTTTCTGCATCGCTCTCACACGGTTGATTTCAACATGAATGATGTAATCAAATATTGTATCAATAGCTTGATAATTTAAAAGAGTGTCCATGGAGTTTCTTGCTCGTTCTTCTCCATAGGTACCTACTCTTTGGAATGGGCGACTAACTTCATCTTACTAACTGACCGCCTTCTGACAATTCAAAGGTGCCTATAACTGGTTTTTTTTTTTTTTTTAATAATTATAAACTTGTGCTTGACTGCAATCCCGCCTGATGCTAAGATGATGATGATGAGAGATGTTTATTTGAAATAAAGGCTTTGAGTTTGATTTTGAACACCGCCGCTGACAATAACGCGATATTTCCTTAATCATTCCAAGTTTTTCCATCTTATAAACTGAGTAACACAAAAATAAAAAAAAAATGAGAAAAAACAAATGAATTAAGAGTTTCAAAACACAAAGTCGTGATTAAAGCTCAATAAATTTGAAATTGGAATTCCTTACCAAAGAGGAGATATTTGCGATCAAAGTGGCTAGTATGTACAACAAAACGTCAATGTTATGTGTAAGAACCAATTAAATAAACATTAAGAACTAAACAATGGGGGGAAGTGTGTTCGGTAAATCGTATGACATGTTTCAATTCTGACTACTGTCCATTATCTTTAATAACACTGTGACTCTCAGTCCATACATGAACAAAGATACTTACATTCCCTCTCATAATCTTTGATCGATTACGGGCACAGAAACTGGGCGGGCTACTAGTAAAATACATATATAAAATGAAATGTTCAAGAAGTACTTCAAAATTATGCATAAGAAGTGCAGTTTTTTGTATTTTAATGTCAAAATTTTGTTGCTGTATGATACTTTAATTTCGGTATATGGCCGTGAAGGTCAGCCACGAAACTATCTACCCTCGAATTAGCTATATAGGATGAGCACTGCTAATATTAATTGTTTAGGTTGCAATATTAACTTCTTTTATTTAGTTAACTTTCCATTAACCTTGGTCTTAACAAAGCTATCAAAAATTAAAAAAAAGGAAACTTTGCGTCACACTAGGAATTACTCTAGTATCGTGATTCGAGAGTGCGTTTACAAACAATTGAAGTCACATACACAAACAGCCATACCCGGAACAACCTGTAGGCCATACAAATATTTGTTCCGTGCGAGAGTCGAACCCCCGACACGTAGCTCAGAAGTCGATCGCTCAGTCACTGCACCAATAGTGTCGTCTGTCAGCTCCAAACAAAGCAGAGTTCTTAGTTTATAGCAAAATACTACTTATGGTATTTATTGTGTTTTGATTATTGCTTGTCTACCAGCCAGGAGATAAGTGCTGTATAATGTATACGATGATAATTGTTGGAAGGTTATAAGGCCTCCGCCTCGAACTGGTCCATCATATCATGACTTGACCGGGGATCGAACCCGGGGCCTCCGGGGAACGTTGCAGGCAGGCGTGTTGACCGCTGCGCCACGGAAGACGTCAAAATATCTCGTCGACACCATCGTGAATACAACACTACGCGGCTATAGTGACGCGCGATCTGCCCGCTAGTTTCGAGAACGGGTCTTCGATGCCCGCCCGGGTCCCGCGCCGCTGCCGCCCCGCTGCCCGCAAGATTCGAGGCACCGGCCTAAAGGTGCTGTGCATGAGACGGTAGTGGTTGTTTGCAGAGTTTCACTCGGGTTCGGGACCATATCTAGTTACAGTCTAGTATAAACTCTTTGCACTATCTTTAGTGACTTTTCCCTTGTCGCTGGTTGTCAATGGAACTTTACCACTAACGTATTTTTGTGTGTATTGGTTTCAGGACAATTTAAAAAATATATAATAATAAATTTACTTTAATAAAAACTTAATTAGTAATATCGTAAAACAAATTTATATACTTTCGAGATAGGCCAACATTATTAATTTTAATACAAGGTGTTAATTATGAAACGATAGGTATTGTATCGCTGTTCGAGATTATCATTTAGAAACAAGCCATTTAATTAATACAGGTTAGTTTCTGCTGCATCTATACTTTAGATACATAAACTTGTTAGTTTATGTATCTAAAGTTTAAGATTAAATCTGTAAATTTAAGTAATAAAATATTGATTGTAAAAACGTATTTTTTTTTACTTCTTTTTTTATACATAACTTGCTTTTATACTTAATTGTGTCTAAATACTTACATAGTTTAGTTTTAAAATTTTCTTGTACGAATAACACAAAATACTCTTTCTTTCTTTCTAAAAACTGTTCATTTGTTTATTAACACCGTGTAAGTGCCTATGTGTAATCAAACCGAAATGCTGTCTATAACGGATAACTACTGTAAAATTTTGTGTAAATGTTTCAAGACAGTTTAATTGAAATTATACCCGCAATGTCAAATACAATGTTTAACATGAACAAAGATGTGGATATGGATAGATGCCATGGATGGAAATGGCATTAATGGAAAATCAGTTATAGATACCATTGGGATTGATATAAATATGAGTGCTTGGTGTCACGAAATGCCCAGAGCGAATTTCCAGTGTCGATAGTTGTCCGCGCTAGTTGTTGCCGTGAAATGCTCCGATGAAGAGCGGGGCGCGACCAGAGCCGAGCAGCAGGTAGAGGAATGGGCGGTCAGCACGGAAGCGCTGCGCCGGTGGGCGCGCGCAGCGCATCATTAACACCATGCCTGCGCCACACACACCACTATAGTTCATCGCGCGAGGAAGAGGTTGCGCCTCCTGGCGGCCGGTAGCTGGCCACCACCACCACGTGGCGCCCCGCACACAGCAGCCACAGCGCCGGCCGATTCGCCTCGAAACGGTTCGGCAGAGAGCGTGCGCGACGCGTCACCATCGCTGCACATCCACACACCACACGACACAGTCAAACGATCCACGACTTCACAACCATACACCACAATAGCAAACTAACACAACGCCACATCACAATGCTGAAGTGGATTTTAGCAAGTTAGAAAAGCGCTGCCAATCCCTTATTTGTAACACTGTAGTCCAAAAGTAATGTCATATTGTGAATCTGCCATACTTTTTGTGATTTCATACAGTTGTAAACAGATAATTTATTGACAATGCAATGAAGCCTGACACACAGTTCATACAAAAATGGAGATTTTGCAACACCAATTTGGGGTTATGTGATGTCCCTTTTTGGCGATTTGAACTGGTCGGCCACATTACCAGATCTAACAGCACCAGACTTCTTTCTTTGGGGCTTTTATTCTTTTGAATTTCGCATTTACATTACATTTTTTTTAAGTCTTGTAAGCCATCACTGAAGAAGAATTTAACAATTCGGAGGAAACGATAGATATATGATGCTACAATTACCTACATTTGTGCTCGTACAAATTTGTAGAGTTTCGTACCCATAGGGTAAAAACAGAACTCCTATTACTAAGGTCCGTATTCCAGAAGGAAACTCAAGCATTGATCTCTGTTTAAACATTACTTAAAACTAGTTTCAACCAATCAAATGGCTTGAAACGAGACTTAAGTAGAGCTTCAGTTTTGACTGACGTTCTGTTATACGAACCTAAGACTTAACTTACTGCCTATGACAGGCAGTTAAGTCTGAACCAGTCATGAACCGGTTGAATATTCATAGATCAATACTGCTTTTTTGTATAGATAAATGGTACAGAACCCTCCGTAAACGAATCCTACTGGCATTTGGTCGGTTTATTCGACGTATTTAATAAATTTTACGCTTTTTAACAAAGATTACTTACATCAAAACAGGGGTCAATTGCTTTAATTGCCAACCAAATGGCTACCTATTCATATTACGACATTACTTTTGCCCCATCTTGTATTAAGCTTCTATTTTATTTATAACTGTGTGCATTTAGAGTCAGTATGAAACAGAAACAAAGAATGAAAAGTGATCAGTCAATATAAATGAGGTACCCTATTGAGCAGTGTGAGCGGTAATTTAATTGTTTACTTTCCTTACAATTAAGAAAATATTTTACACTTGTTTAATTTTTCCCCTGATAAATAGCTTGATAAGCATAAACTTTATGAGCCTTACACTCTACTTGTATTTGGATTATTAAGATATTCCAGTGTTTATATTAATTGGGGAGATAAGAAACTAAATACAGCAAGAGATAGATATCAGTTAGATAAATTGTTACAATTGTCAGTTAACTTCTTTGTAATTCAACCCTCAGAAAAATGTGCAGTATAATTTAGTTTTACACAAATTTTCTATTATCATAACCTTGTCGAGAAAATGTAATATGAATCGGTCATAAGATTACTATGTGGCTTAGCATTGTAAGATATACGTAGATATTATTATAACTTCGCAACCACAGAGACACACACGGTACAACGGTATTTATCTTGTCCTGTACCAAGTCACTAAGGCGATTAACACACTGCCACGTACCATGTAGCGTAGCGCGAGAATGCGAATTTTAACCTTTTGAACGCACCAAAACGGCATCTCCGTGCCCTGTACGCCAAAACCGAAAATCGATATAAATACAAATACTACAGAAGTAGGAATTCCAATTTCAAATCGATAACCATTATTATTAAATTTTTTGTCAACACTTCTAGCACGAAACAATTAACTATTAATATGTTATGTTAAAATTCTCGGTGGGAGGCCATAACAACCTAGGTAACACCGGCTGCCGGCAGAAGTTACCACCCAAAAGACAAAGTCTTGCCGCCAAGCGATTCGTCGTGTGATGATGATGATATCTGGTGAAGCTGTACGGAGGACGGATCCGAACAGTTGTATTGCGATATGTGCCGGGTACGATGCGCCAAAAGTTGTTGCGTCGGGAGTTTGGTCGTGGAGGGTCACTAGATCAATCTCCCTCTGGCGCTGCATCGTTGGTCGTGTTGTTTGGTGTAACATTGCATCACCTCGCTCGACAGCCGTCTTTTTTCCTATTCACTCAGTTTTTCTAAGTGAATAGGCTCTTAATAAACTAGCGCGCTTTACCATCAACGATTGCATCGTCGCTTACTATCTGGCGAGATTGCAGTAAAGCACTAGTTTATAATTATAAAAAAAACTTTATATTAATAAATCTTCGAGTATAGACCGGCCGTGGCGCACAGGGCACACTTGCGCTTGTCAAGTATAGCCGACATTAGCGTTCAAAAGGTTAACGTTGTTGGTATCTCCGTTTGTAAGTATTGCAAAAATGCATAGTCCAACACAGAAAATCTATCCACGCGTTTTCATGCAGATTACGCGCCTACAAGCGGAGAAACATGCGCACACGCACTGGGTCCGGGCGAGACACAAGGTTGCACAGGTATCGTTGTACCGTGTGTGGTTTTGGATGGGCTTGGCGCAGTTTTGAATGAAATGAGTCAGTCAGAGCGGCCGGGAATCCACAATACGCAACTACGCGCGCGAGTGGACAAAAACCTGTACGATGCGCAACTACGCGCGTACTTACGCACTGCATGTTGCGTGGCAGTATGATAATCGCCTTATCAATCGTGAAAAGTGTGTTATCAAATATAATCATATCACTGAGTAATGTTAAGCGATTTCAATATAAATATTAGTAGTCAAGTAAAGATTATAAAATAAAAACTAAATATCTCTATTATGGTCGATTCCTATACTTTACGGACAGGTATTAGTTAAAATTAAGTTTTTTGTATTTCTAAAAATAATTAAGCTAAAATCTAATAGCTTTGTATAGTAGACCCTCCCATACGAAAGTAGTTATCATAGGCAAAATGAGTTTACGAATCTGTCTAAACGCTCAGTTCGGCAGATAAGTGCAAGCAAACCGATCCGTTTTCTTTATAGGAACCGAGCATGAAACATGTAGGACTATAAATAGTATCACGCTTACCGGTAGCCGCGGCGGCCTCCGCGCCTTCCTCGTTCACTTCAATAAACGCTTTCTGGACTGCCTTCGACACATACAGAGGTTCCTCTACATTTAAAATCTTTGTCAGACCCGAATTTCTATCGTCGAAGATAGCATTTATTCCGAGCTAGAACAAACAATTGAACATTATAGGCTCCTTAACTTGAAGTTGTTATCAAATGCGTCATGTCCATTTCAAAGTAGTCATTAGGTATATAAGTAGAGCTAGAATGTTGACAATGATATATGACCTTCATTAATCCTAGATAAGCCTTAGTCGTAAAAAACTTGGGTATTAAATAATTGCAAGTACTGTTTGACGCATCGTTTTAAGAGTTAAAAAAAAAACAAACCTGTGGAAGTACTTTAGTGAGATCGATTTCTGTTTCAATCTTGAACTTGGGAAGAGATACTTGTACTTTAGTTTTGTACATCTTCTCTACCTCGGACATGAGATCAAAGCCATTAGCCAGTTTAGACAAAACACTATCAAGACCTTCGATTTCATTTGGTAACACGATGAGCATCGAAGTTTCCCCACCTTGGTAAGGCATTTCTAACAGCTGAAACATAAAAACTATTCATTATAGCGCTTTTTACGGTAACACAATACAGTTGAAGGTCATTCATTGTGACGGGTTAAAGGAAGCACGGCTCAAGGACCGATCAATAATTTCACAAAAGAACTAAGTAAGTGTAATGATTTTCGATTAAATCCTACATAAAATAATCAATACATTAGGATATTATTTAAAAAATGCTATAAAAATAAAAGATTACGAAGACTGAGAACTTTCTCCTTTTTTGAAGTCTGTTAATAAACATTGCAATTATCATGATCATGTTGTTGTCTGCTGGTATTGCAGACAATGATTGAAATAGAACATTCTCGATATACCTACTCGGGTTATCGATAGACATAAATATTGTTCTGGAATGCGAGTGTTAACATCATCGTTTTTATTTATAAAACATACATAGCATGTGTGAATTACATTGGACATATTGGCGCGGTTTTAGTCAAAGCTATATTTATACCTGAGCCTGAAGATCGCCGCAATTCCCGTAAAAATAATCATCCTCAATGTACATCATAGGCAAATTCACAGAGGAGCTGTTAGTAATGTGGAATGGTTGCTCCATTGTGTTTGCGGGATCAAACTGCTTCTTCCATGAACCCTTTAAAAACAAAGATATTTACCAAATAATAGAATAGTATATAGTAATAGAATATAATGTAGAATAATAATATAGTAATAGAATTTAAATGATGTTACTGGTAATGTAAGATATAGTATGATAAAAACTTACTTTGAAGTAGAGAGCATTAATAAGAACTAGACGAGTGTTAGAATCCAAACTGTCAGAGCTGAGGAGATCTTTAATTTTGTTATTGGTCTGGCTTTCAACCTGAAAATGCAACCCAATTATAGTATTAATTAAATACTCAGCATATAGCATAGGTCTTCAGGTTATTAATTATACCAGACACTAGACACTAGTAGGCACCTACCCATTGGTTGATGACATCGGCAGCAGCAGCCCCAGAACTAAATTCAATTTTCTCTATAGCAGCATTAAACACCGTAACTGCATCTTGTTTCAACTCAGGCTGTAGGTCATAAGGACCCTCCTGAACATACACCTTATTTGCTATGTTTAGTGTGACTCCCTTCACAGACTTTAATTTGGATGCCACTTCAGAAAAAGATGAACGAATCTGAAATTGGATATTAGTCATCATTAAACATTGTGCAAGAAAAATTCACACAATTTACTCAGCTACTACATGAGAAATATGTTTTTTGAAATACCTTGCTAGTCAGATCAACACATATGTATATCATGACTAATAAGTTGGTGATTGGTCACTTTTACCCATTCTGAGAACAGTCATGCATGGTCACCAAAATAGGGACAGTATGAAATGTGTCAGATATTCCTTGTAGGCAGGGTTTCTTATTTACTGCTGAAGAATTTTACTGCCAATGGCACCTACCTACTATGCTTCGCAGAGAACAACTAGCTTCATCTATCTGACAGACCAACCTTATTACGATTTGAAAGTAAATGTAATTTTTTTTTTTTTATAACTGACTGAAATTTGAATGTGATATTAATGTATTTCTTGCTGGCTGGTCTTATAATAGTATACAAACATATACTTACGACTTTCCAGAAAAAACTTTCTTAGTATTGTTTTTGTGAATGTGTGTATTACATATTTAGTTAATACTTACAGAGTTGTCATCAGGGATCCCAAGTGCTGTTAGCAGTTCTGAATGTGCTGGGTCAGTGGTGCCCAGAGTCAGCAGACCTAGTACAAACTCTGCTGACAGGGGTGATGACACGACACTCTTACCTTTCTCTAGTTCCTAGAGAAATGATAGATTAGGCATATTAAACAAATGTGTAAATAAGTTATATGGTTTATTAGAAATATTATTTATTTTAAGTAAATTATGGAATATTCAATAAAAAATACTTAATTAAAGGTAGTCCAACTTATGTAGAGATTTCGAAATTTTAGTCTAATTAGGTCTTTAGTGATGCTATCAAAAATAATTATTAGCCTCAACACTTCCTGTCAAAGACACATCAAGGCTTTATCAGAAATTATTATTATCTTATGAGTACTTAATAATTTTTCTAAGCACTCACTGAGGCCTTGAGTGCGAACTGATGTAGAGTATTATAGAGTATGTTGTTGTATGATTAAGTATGTAGTCTCAAGTCTGTGAAGTATTGTGATAGAGGAAAAATGATGACATGAAATTCCTTTCCATAGAACACAAGTTCATACTTTAGTACATTGATAATAGAGAAGAATTATTGAAAGTAGGAATAACGTAATAAACATTCTCATAAAATAATAGGGTGTGCAATTAGATTTTAAACTCTTAATAGGAAAGAACATCATTTTACTTCCAATTCATCATTCAATATGGGTGGATCGTTGGAAAATTGGAACTATACATAGAACTTCACAAAACTTGCTACATACATTATTATGAGCTTAGGTAAGTAC
Source organism: Sesamia nonagrioides (assembly GCA_017933935.1). Classification (NCBI taxonomy): domain Eukaryota; kingdom Metazoa; phylum Arthropoda; class Insecta; order Lepidoptera; family Noctuidae; genus Sesamia; species Sesamia nonagrioides. The sequence goes on from JADWQK010000122.1 coordinate 332,911, forward strand.
TGTATTTGGCCGCTTTGATATTTCAAATTTCTAATAGTAATTTAAGAGGTACGAAAAATCAATAGGTACTTAGGTATAATTAAATGAATACTCACAACACAGAATTTGGCTGAGAATTGGGCAATAGAAGAGGAAAGGGCTTTTGAATCCATGTTTTCACTGATATTGTTGGCTTCTAACACCGAAAGTAATAAAACTGGAACAATAAAAAAATATGTTGATTGTTAGAGCTTGTAGTGATGGCGACTACACACAAACACTACCAGAATGTCATTTACCGGCGCGAAGCCGACTCGTCGAGCACCCCGGCCTCCATCGCCGAATGAATCACGCCAATTGGAGCGGATACCAAATTCAAGGTCAGTCACATTGTTACGCACCACGCAGGTATCGCCGAACTAAGCAAATAACAATTAACAATAGGAACTATAAATATAATCTACAACTCACATAAAGTACACAGTAAATCCCACATCGATAACTATGAAAACCGACAATATCTAGAAAGCAACATCGTTTTCACATTACAGTTCAAGATAAGTTTTGACCAATGCTACGTTTCTATTAAATCATATCAGACTACATTCAGTGGGTAAAGTAAATCGGCAAATCGGTACAAATTCGTGTTCACAAATTCTTTTATCGGTTACACGAATCCGATATCCAAATAAGCTCTAAGTCAGTTTTACACTGCCTTTAATGACTATACAATACGAAATGATTTACAATTTTATGTCAACAATCCAAAATTCCAAAACAATTTCGACGCGATAAAATATTTACAAAATAATGACAGTGATGAACGTCAAAAATATGTCAAAGATTGACAATTGACATGACATTTGCGACACTTGCCTTTTATTGACAGTTTTTTTTTTTTTGTTCTGGCACTCCACGGTTTGTGTTAGCCAATGACGAGTAAAAGGTAGGGAAACGGAATAAAGGTAAAATGGAACGTAAAATTTGGATATTTATCTGTAAGATATAGGATCAGTAGGAAAAAATATTTACACATATTACAAAAGAGGATGAGGATATGAAATGGATGGATATTTACAGTTTTATTTTATTTAATGAGATGAATGTAGCTATACTTTTATATACATTGATGTCGTTAGTGTGAAGTAAGGCAGTGATGGAAGTTGGAAAAGGAATATTAAGAGATAAAAGACTATCTATAAAGGAGGTGCGATCATAAAGAGGACAGGAGAGGATGATATGATTTAGATCACCAACATCTGTTCCACACACACAAACAGGGTCGTCAACAATTTTCAGCCTGGCGAGATGAGCTGGGGAACAAACATGTCCTAATCTCATGCGCGTCAAAGTTGACGTCTCAATCTTACTAAGTTTTGCTTTTGTGAACCACGGCTTTGCAGGAAGTTCTGGTTGAATACGGGCATAATGTTGCCCCTTTGATTTACTGCCAGAGTCCCATTCCTCCTGCCAGGCGTTTTTTAAAAAAGATTTTGGTAAAGCCACAAGGTCTTGACAATAGTTTTCATATGGAAAGAAATCACCGCCTTGCACTGCATCACTTGCTAGTTTATCCGCGACATTATTACCATGGATGCCAGTGTGACTTGGTATCCAAATAAACTGTAAATCAAACCCCTGCAGCTGAAGTGTGAATGCTATTTCCCTTATTTTAAAAATAATATGTAATTGCGATTTTTGTTTGAATGGAAATTTGGCAATTGCTTGAAGAGCGCTTAATGAATCTGTGAAAATTATAGCTTTTTTAAGTTTACACATACGAACATATTCGACAGCCCTAAGTATTCCGAAGCATTCACCCGTATAAACAGAAGTCTCGGGAGGAAATTTAATTTTTTGAACTATATCATATTGTGTATGGTAAACCCCTACACCTACACAGTCAATTGCAGCAGGTTTAGAAGCATCAGTGTAAATGCAATGGAAATCAATAAACTGCTCAGATATTAATCGGTTAAATTTTAATTGAACACGGGGATCAGATTTACTAACAAAATTATATATTATACTGGGAGAAAAGTGTAAACTGTCATAACTGACGCAAAATAAAGGGAGTTTATTTGAACGGTGTGTAGGGGAAGAAAGGGAAATGAACTTCTTATAACTAACAACTAAACAGGGTGGAGATTTATTGGACCAGTAGCATGAAGATTCAATTTCAGACAGTAAAAGTTGCAGTTTAGGGATGAGAGGATGACTAGAGAACTGTAGAATTCTGAAGAAATACTTGTCTGAGAGAAACTGTCTCCTAAGACGTAACGGCGCTTCGCCGCACTCCACTTGGAGTGCATTCACTGGACTGGACTTCATTGCACCCGAAATAACACGTAGCGCTTTAGATTGTATTATATCTAATTTTTTGAAGGCCTTGACACTACCAGGTTCTACAATAAATAGACCGTAGTCTAAGAGGCTTCTAATAATTGCATTGTAAATCAACTTTAAGGAAGAAGGATGTGCACCCCACCAAACACCTGAGAGGCACCTCAACATATTTAGGTGTTTTTCACATTTATTAGCTATATAATCGCAATGTGGGATACTACTCAGTTTGGAGTCTAAAATAACACCCAGGTATTTAAAGTTGTCTTTAATAGGGATTTGGACGTCTTTATAAGTAAGGTTTATTTGAGGAATATTTCTTTTGCGGGTAAAAACAACAGTTGCGCATTTAGAGATGGATAATTCCAAACCATTTACATGTAACCATGACGATAATAACGATAAAGCAGAAGTAACAACAGAGCAAGCTTGTTCTATGGAATTACTTGAACAATAAAACAGTAGATCATCGGCATACTGCAGTATTTTTACTTCATTGTTTATGGATAAATCTAAATCAAATGTGTAAATGTTATATAAGAGGGGACTAAGCACAGATCCCTGCGGGAGGCCTCTCCATACCTTGCGAGATAAGTGATGATCTTCAAATGGCATATATAATGTACGGTCTGTTAAAATGTTCAATATAAAGTTGGATAGATTGTGTGGTACTTTTAAAACATCTAATTTGTTTTTAATACGGAAAGTAAAACGTTGTCATAGGCCGCGTTTATATCTAAGAAAACTGCAACTGTAGACTGATTTTTGGAAAATGAGGAACGGATATCTGTGGTAAAAATACTTATACAGTCAGTGGTACTTTTCCCTTTTCTAAAACCGTATTGCGAACAGCTCAGTAGGCCTTCGCTTTCAATGTGCCATTCTAGACGGTTTTTTAATAAATGTTCTGCTAATTTAATTAACACTGAGGATAGAACTATGGGTCGGTAAGAAGAAACGTCCGAAGGATTTTTATTCGGTTTTAAAAATGGCAACACCATTTGACTTTTCCATTCGGATGGAATATTTCCGGTTTTCATGATAGAATTGATTACTTTTAAATAATATTTAAGAATATTATCACTTAGATTGGCAAAAAATGAGTATGGAATGCCATCAAGACCTGGAGCAGAATCTACTGCATTTAGTACTACGCCTTTTAGCTCATTTAAGGTGAATGGGAGATGCAAAGCCCTAGGAGAATCGGCCGTAACAGATTCACATGATGTGTTGTTAATATCTTGGGGAACCCACGGTGGAGCAAGTTTATCTAAGAATTCGGTAGCTAGGGAATTGGGAATAGGAGGAGATGGCTGTGTAAATGCAGACCTATATCTACGTATGTTTTGCCAAACTATAGTTGGGTGAGTATTGGGAGATATAGTTGTGCAGAAACTCTGCCAACCTGCATATTTTTTCTTTTTCAAAAATTTCTTAGTTTCTGTATTAATAGTGATTAGGGCGTCAAAGTTAGCATCGGACATGTCAAGATTATAATTGAATTCTGCTTCTTTACGTTTTTTAACCTTTTGAACGCCAATCACTTCTATACAAGTTCGAGATTTTCGTGCCCTCAGCGCCACTACTTGATTAGAAGTAATCACAGTATAAAATAAATTTACGACTTTTACAAGACCTATTATTTTGTTTTTATGGAAATTTGCCCTGTTATCAACCATATTTTTAACTTTTTCACGCATAATAAGTTCTTATTTGTTTAATTTTCAATAGAAACAAAACGCCAGAAAATATTTTAATGCCCCCAGCGCCAATTACTTGATATCAAGTAAGCCAGTGATGGGACACGACGAAGACCTCGCTATATTTCATCTCGTCGAAATGATCATAAATACTATTATTGCAAGAAAATGACGTAAATATATAATATTTTATAAATATTGTACACTTTAAACTAGGTTTTATTCACCTTAATCAAGAATTAATAGGTTTTCTAATCATTGTCGATAGTGAAACCCCGTTTGAAAAACCCATCCCTACAAAGTTAGTTAGTTGCGGTCCGTACGCGCCACCGACGTGTATAGAAGGAAATCTGTGACGTCATAAGCGGACGGGTTTCAAGGTCATAGTGACTTTGTGCATTTTAGTGTAGTGCAATGTTTACATCTTGAGTTGGCGCACGTGTCCTTATAAAAAAAATTGTGACTGTGAATATGACGAATTATTGCGAGTTGTTCAAGTCTGAATCAGAATTTTGAAATAGTTCGTCGTCTTGACATTCCATTAAGTCGTCAACTTCCGTTTCAGGAATTTTCTTCAGTTTTCTATTAGTTTCTACAAACCAGAAAAATAATTGCGAGTATTTAGCGACACCATTAAAAAAAAAGGTCTTGTGTAAAACAGACACTTACCCTCCATTTTATTTTATTTTTTAAAACGTAGAAAACCACTTATTTAGCTTCTATTAATTGTATTTGTTGTAAGTAAACGAAATAAATTATGCAGGAATCGGTTGAGTTTATGCACGTGTAACTCGACCACAGTGAATATAAAATATATACCATAGAAATCTAGACATCCCTAGAACAGAAAGGATTTTGACGTGCCTCGAGCGCCAACTACTTGATATGAAGTAGAAGGATTACATTTGGAGACAAATAGGGATGTGCCTTGTAGAACACACGTCTAATAAATTTAAAATTCTTTTCTTTATTGTGGGGAATATATCCAGGTTTTCATATTGTTTTTTTTATGAAATAAAATAAAATATGAAATTACGATTACAGTTTTTATTTAGCTTCGTAAATTGGTGAATAAACATTATTTTAAATGTATAATATTATTTGTCGATAGGACACTAATCCCATCCCTGCGTTTTACTATAGATACGTTATACATTTGTAGTGTGGCGCAGGAGGACACATCGCGTATTATATAAATGGGCGTTCAAAAGGTTAATGGCATCTGTACACTCTGAATCCCACCATGGAGGCCTAGGAATTGAATGAGAGCTATTATTTTTAGCAGGGAACACTTCATCTGCTGCTGCCATTAGTAACTTGGTTAAAGACCTAGCACACGCATTTTCATTACCATTAGAAATAGGTGGTAGAGAAGAAAAGTTTGAGTCAGTAGCGGTTCTATATTTTTCCCAATTGATGTTATTCCTATCAGGGACTTTATGTTTAAGGTTTGATGTTTTTCTGGAAATGGTTGGTTTGGGGAATGGAGTGGACATAACTATTGGGAAATGGTCACTACCATAAGTAGAGGATAGTGTATACCAAGTTAGTGAAGAGGCTAAGTTAGGAGAACAGATAGATAGGTCAATAGCACTTGTACTCTGATTAGGAGCAGAACGACGTGTAGGAGCACCTGTATTCAGGATACATAGGTTTAGATGGTCAATTATATCTAATAATTCATCCCCATGGTTACTGGAAATTGAACAACCCCATAATTGGTGGTGGCAATTGAAATCTCCCAATATTAGTAGGGGTGTTGGAAGAAGAGAAAAAAGATTGTTAATCTCAAGAAGTAAAGAAGAAGATGGATGAGGAATATATAAGGAAATAATACAAATGTTAAATACATTAATAGCTACAATTGAAATATCCTCACTATGAGGAGGTAAAGGGATAATAGAGAAAGGAATAGAATTCTTTATGAGAATAGCTACTCCACCATACCCATCAGATCTATCATCTCTAATGGTATAGTAATTATTTATTTTAAAAACATGATTTGGCTTGAGCCAAGTTTCTGCTAATGCAAAAACTGAGGGTTCATATTTATTGATTAAGTGAATTAAATCACTTTTTTTGCTTGTCAGGCTGCGGCAGTTCCACTGCATTATTTTGGAGAGTCTGTCCATTGTTAATGGCAAGAGAGAAAAGGTTTAAATAAGAGGCAACGTTGGACGGTGAAATATTATACTGTGAAAGAAGTTGAATTAATGCTGTAATAAAATCATTAGTTGACAAATTATTTGTTTCACTATCTTCTACTTTTCTTATGGCACAACCATTAGCTGGCTGTGGTGCATTATATTCCTGGATTAAAGCATTATGAGAATTTTTATCATACCCATATGAAGGTCTTGGAGGGGATCTAGGTTTTAAAAATGTTGTCTTTTTGTGGCTAGTAGTGGGGGAATCTATATTATTGGGTATTCTGTTAAATGATGGAAGAACAGGTTTACTGGAGAAGTTATTGGATGGGGAAGAAAGAAGCGTCTCTGCATAGGTTCTGCTTACTGGAGGGTGAACTTTCAGGGCTTCAGCGTAGGACACAGAATTTTGAGCCATGTATGTCTTGATTTGTTTTTGCCTAGAAAATTCAGGACAAGATTTACTTGTGGCAAAATGATAACCTGAACACATGCAGCAAGAAGGGTCTTTATCTCTATTACAGGTATCCCCTGTGTGATTCTGACCACACTTAAAGCACCTAGGCTTAGACCTACACTGTACCTTTGTGTGACCATATCTACAGCAATGGAAACACTGGATAGTAGGGAAAATATATAAGTCTACTGGAAGGGCATTGTAACACATAAATATTCTTTTTGGCAGGACCTGGCCATCAAAAGTAATGACAATTGACTGTGTAGGTTTCCAAACAACAGAACCTTCAATTACGGTTTTAAAGTTCAGCCGTCTCACTTTCAAAATAGGGCCACAGCCAATAGGTACTGAGATGTTATTGACAATTTCCTCTGGAGACCATTCTGCCGGAACCCCTCTAACTAACCCCATACGAGTAACGTTGAATGTCGGAATGTAAGCTTTCAATTGTTCTGCTTCAAGATTACCATTATTTATAAAAGAATTGGCGTCTGCAAAATTTGAAAAAGCTAACGAAATTTTGTTACGCCCTATGCGCTTCACACTTCCGTTGATGATATTGGGAATGTTGTTTTTTTTCAGAAATTTCCCAAATGTAATGGGGTGCAAGGTTGTGCCATCGTTTTGTGACAAAGTTTGTTTTTGCACATGAATAATGTAAGGTGCACAATCGGTTTTATCATATGTGTTCCGTCCTACAGGGGTGGAGGGACTCTGAGAGGTAATAGTTTGGACCGTATCGATAATTTTGTTTGTAGTATCCGTGTTAATAACTTTTTGTTCATTTTCATTTAAGTGAGCATCCTGACAACCACAACTAATTGTATCTGAGCCATGATGTCGACGACGACGTTTGTTGCAGTGTTTGCATACAGAAATGCGGCTTCTTTTTAAAGAACGGGTCGAGGTGGACCCATCGGTGTCCATGCCAGACTCATTGGACTGTATGGTTACTAATTGCCCTGCCGGTGGGACAAAGTCCCCCGGATCGGGCGGCTCATTCATACTTAGTTTCTATATACTGATAAAAGTTTGACTTACCAAGTGATGAAATGTACAAAACTAAACTAAATTTATACTAATTAACAGAATATATACAATACACTACAGCTACTGATCTTATATATACTTAAAAATTATTTTATTTTATAAAAACTCAAAGGACGCGCCCGCCAAGTTCGAAAGTTTCCCGCGCTTCATTCAACGTATTTTCTTATTGACAGTTAATGAACTTGCAAGTAAATATCGATAATTATGTTTAAGAATGAGTGTATGTATATTAAAGTATTAGTGGATAATTGCAATGTCGCATTAGGGTAAAACCTGTAAGGAAAGCTGTAAAGGTAAACTGATAAATAAATAATTAATCAATCATAGCCTTTTTTCTTTGGTTCATTTCTTTCCCACAGAGCAAGTAATCACTACGTTTTAGTTCTTCTGAACGGAAAACGCAAAGGCATAGTACGCCATACAGCCTAGTCTTAGTAAGTTTTTTCTTGAGTAATTTTCTATCCTAACTTATCCTTTTTATTACCCGACTGCCAGGAGGGTTATGTTTTTAGCGCCTATCTTGTATGTATTATTCTTTATTACATAGTATCTCCAGAACCGCTGACCCCATCATGACATACTCGTACGCCTGTGTAGTCTTCGCACACGCCAAGCCCAGTCATATCCATAGGATGCAGACACTCCAAAACCGCTTTCTTCGCAGAGCAACAAACGCCCCTTGGTTCGTCCGAAATGAGATCCTCCACCTAGATCTCAAAATCCCCACTATCCAGCATTTCATGAAACGCCTCTCCAAGCGTTTCTTTGACACAGCCGCTGTACATCACAACCCTCTGGTTGTCGCGGCAGTAAATTACCCCCCCTCCAAAATTAGCAAGCTTCGCCGACCTAGGCATGCTCTCACCGACCCTGATGACCCCATTACCCTCCTCCAAGAGGCCAATAGGGCCACTAGTACAAAACACAAAAAACCGACCTACCGACCTCGCCGCCGAGGTCCGACGCGACGCGTTCAACGTAGTAATCGCCCCCCCCGTCCCTTGTCCGATGTAGGCCAGCCCGCGCCGCAGCTGAGCCAGTAAATATAAATTCCCAACTATGACCTCTGAGTTTGTTTCGGACGTTTCTTCTCAGAGCTAGTACTAGGAAACGCCGCGGTCATCAAACCGAAATAAAAATAAAAATTCGATCCAGCCGTCCCTTGCTGTTCTTCTAGCGACACCCTAAGCCGAGGTTCGTACCCCACAGGGGGTGCCCTTAGCGTGTAGTCGCTTAGCTTTTAGTAGCCCTGGCTGGAGGCTTTAAATTCACTTAAGGCAGCCACAGGATAGTCCGGTTAAGTAGTACCGACCTCTCAAGGTCAACTACGAGATGCAATATTAAAAAAAAAAAAAAAAAAACAGAACCGCTGAACGGATTTTCACATTTGAAGTATCGTTAGATTTGCCTTAATTGCCCAACTGCTACTAGATAGGTGACATTTAAAAAAAACCAAAATGGCGGATGTATGACGCGGACGCCATATTGTGAGATATAAAAAAATAAATTTCTACCATGCATATCGAGTGGGATATCAAAATGAAGGATTTTAAACACTGATTCTAAATATGTATATATCTTAATATTAAATGGAACAAAAAAAAAAAAGAATTACATATTTTTTTCTGCCAAGCATGTCGAGTTGGGTATCAAAATTAAGGATTTTAATCACTGATTATAATAAATATATTGATTCTAAACATATTTTATATAAAAAGTCTTTAAATATAAAATTGCCGTTTAATAGGAAAAAATCTTTTGTATTAATTGAAGGAACCCATGCAATCAATGTATTTTTACCAACACAGTGGCAGTTTATTGATTCTTAAAGCAATCAGCTGGACGAGAGGCAAGTGGCAGTCTCCGAATGGGGCAATGCCAAACTTGTAGCATTCAATACCGCCAAAACACAGGCGTGTCTTTTCACCCCCAAAAGGAGCCCGTTCTCCTTGGCTCCTACTTTTCGAAATGTATCTTTGGAGTGTACCTTCAGCTTTTGGGAGTTGAGATTTCCTCCAACCTAAACTTTGGTCGGTTCATTGAGTCCAAGGCCAAGGTGGCTGCCAAGAAACTTGGCGTTATCGCAAAGGTCCGGCGGTACTTCACACCAGGGCAGCTTTTAATGTTGTACAAAGCACAGGTCGGTTCGTGTGTGGAGTACTGCAGCCACATTTGATATGGTGCTGCTAAGTGTCACCTGGCCACTTTAGATTCAGTGGAGAGGCGGACGAAGAGGCTGATTGGTAACCCTGACTTAACTCGAGACGGTCTCCAAAGCCTAGAGCACAGGCGTAGAGTAGCCAGCCTTTCGGTCATCTATAGGATGCATTTTGGGGAGTATGCGAGGGAATTGCATGATTTAATTCCCCCATCTCCGTTCCGCCATCGGACGACCCGTCGTACGGCAAGTTTCCACCCTTACGTTGTTAACACCACTACGATCCGGACGAAGCGTTTCGCTTCCTCAATTATACCGCGTACATCGAGGGACAGCAACAGTTTGCTAGCGGCGGTGTTTCCGTCGGACTACAATTTGAGTGTCTTCAAGGCCAGAGTGAATAGGCTCTCAATAAACTAACAGTGCGCTTTACCATCAACGACTGCGTCACTGCTTATCATCAGGCGGGATTGCGGTCAAGCGCTAGTTTATAATTTAATTTTAAAAAAATCTATTCAAATTCTGGCAAAAGTAGTAGTCTGTAGGCGAAAGGTCTGGTGAGTAGGGAGGATGAAGAGCCTCCAACCCCACCAACCTTTTATTGCAACTTGAAGACTGTCTGATGTGCGGTATGAGGTCGCGTGTTGTCGTGCAGGAGCAACGGAGAGGAGCGATTGACCAATGCTGGTTGGAGATGTGCTAGTTTCTCCATCATTGTGTTCAGTTCTTTACAGTACACATTTGCAGTAATGCTCATCCCGTTTGGTAAGAAGATGTGATGAATCACACCGGTTAGACCACCCAACAGGGACCATCGCTTTTCTAGGGGTAAGATTTCGGTCAAATCAAATCATTTATTTCAAATAAACCAGTTACAGGCACTTTTGAATTGTCAGAAGGTCGGTCAGTCAATAAGATGAAGCTAGTCGCCCATTCCAAAGAGTAGGTACCTATGGAGAAGAATGGGCAAGAAACTCCATGGACATTCTTTTAAATTTTCAAGCTATTGTTGTTGCTCGTTTGGGGCATTGTTTAGGTGCTGAACCAGGATCTAATCAACTTGCTAAGCGCTTGCGGTTAGCAAACAGAATCCATTTTTCATCGCAGGTAACAATGTGTTTCAAAATTCCTTCATTTGTTTGTCTGTTGAGCAGTGCCAGGCACGTCTGGCGTACTTCGCGCTGGCGAACATTGAGTTCGTGGGGCACCCATCTTGCCAATTCGACACATATGGTCCAACATAGTTTGTATTTTTTGTTTGTTTTGTCGAAAGCTGTTGCTATATCAGCCCTAGATTGTGTATCATCAGCTTCCACAATCGTCTTCAATTCGTCATTGTCGACCAAAAGTCTTCAGACGACCGCGGGGTACATTTTTAAAGTCAAAATTCCCAGAACGGCAGTGAGCAAACCAATAACAAGTGCTGCGTTTATTTGTAGTGTTAGCTCCGTAAACGTCGTAGATGTTGCGTAACGGTACTCATATTCCATAATTACTCGAATTTTTAACGTATCCATAATGACGAAAAAGATTGAAATGTGATGAAAATGTACCAGTAATCAATAAACAAATGACTACTTTTGGAAAAAAGAGCTCCATGTTGAAACAAACAAAAAGCAAGATAAAATGAATTTGAATTTAGAATTATTAGCCAAACAGGTTTTTTATAAGAAATGGCCAGTACTGTAGAATGGCAATTTCATAAGTAAAGAACTATTATAACGCGCAGTATAAATTATAAATAGAAAGAAAAAAATCTGCTACATTAATATGTATATAACGCGACCATGACAGAAAAGTTAGAAAAGCTCACAAAAGTATACAATGCTAGTGCTGTAGATATCTCATTTGATCCTAAAATATATGGTCAAAAACCACGAGCAGAATACACACCTGCAGATCCCAATAAATCAGGTAGTATACCAAACGAACTCAAATTAGGTATAAACTCTCGAGCCATGCTAAAACGGAACATCAATATTAACCATGGGCTGGTTAACGGTGCTGTGGGTATTATCCGACGAATAGATTGGCCAGCACTACGCAGAAAGCAGTTGGAGCCAGGAAAACTACCACAATCGGTATTTGTGGAGCTCGATGACCCAAGTATAACAGGGAATCTACCTAGTATTGGAGTATGGATCCAGCCCCGTGCTATAGAATTTGATGCTTTACGTGGTAAAGGCGAGAATATTTCCCTTAATTTTATGCTGGGCAGTGACGGTGCATAAACTACAGGTCACAACTTTAGACCCAGCAGTTGTAGAAATTTTTACGTAGAAACTTATTTGCAAAAGGTCAAGCTTACGTTGCTTTGAGTAGAGTGAGGACTCTCTCCGGACTTGATATTAGTTTTCTTAACCCTAACAAATTACTAAATCAACCACATGACATAAACTCATTTATGGAATTAATCCGGTTACGTAATATTTCTTAATAAGTATGTCTTACTTAAATAAAATAATAATTAAATAAACAAAAAAACCACTTGCATGGATAAGTACAATTAAAAATCAACTGAAAAGACTAAAACACGATGAAAATTCAATGATAAGGCATTTAAAAAAATAACAATGATAAATCCAAAAACATACATTGAAACCGTACCAAACCTATGTACCTTCGAGCAACACAGGGAATCACGCAGATCCCTGTGTTGCTCGAAGCTATGTACAGACGACATCACATCAAGCTACTACAATCTGTCAGATTTCCTTATTAGATTTTCAACTTTATCTCTTGTTGATTGGAAATATCTGACCGTTTCGGGTAGCTTGACCTGCTGTCATCCGTACGTACGTACTACGTAATTAATGTACACTTAGAAAATTCAGCACAAAAATCAGTCAGTCTCAATTTTTTGCAAAATTATAAACAGAATTACATTCGGAGGCATGCACAAAGCGCGTATCTTGTACATATATGAATGTATGTAACATTCTTTATTAACTTGTATCTCCAGAACCGGCTAACGGATTTTCACATTTGAGACATCGTTAGATTTGTCTTAGACGAAGCATTAAAAAAAAAACAAAAAATGGCGGATGCTTGACGCCATAATTATGAGGTAATTTTTATCTACCAAACTTATCGAATTGGTTTTAAAATGAAGGATTTAAAGTACTCATTACAAAATATGTATATAACGTGCACTTTTAATATTAAATGGAACGATGAAAAAAACATTAAACAATTTTTTTAAGTTTTCCAACATCATCATTCTCCTGTCCTTATCCCAATATAATTGGGGTCGGCGCAACATGTCTGTTTCTTCCATACATCCCTATCAGAAGCCATCTCGGCAGTAACCCCCTTCTTAGCCATATCATCCTTCACACATTCCATCCATCGTTTCTTTGGTCTTCCCCTACTCTTTGTAATGTTATGTACATATTCAGATATACTTACACTTATTATTTATACTCATATTCATACTTATATATGTATCATTCATTTCCACGGTCCATAATATGCTTTCCATTATTATGAGGCTCTGTTTTGATCATATTCCACTACACCAGGACTCATTTTTCTGTTTACAGACTCAGTCCTCAACTTTACGCCTAAGTTTCGGCGACTTATTGACCCCTTAGCGTAGGAAGCCGTACCTATGCAGGACTGTATCACTTTTTCCTATCAAACACTGCACTTTTTAATTTAATACCATTTATATTTACATTGTTACAGAACATTTTCATTATTTTGACATTTTTTGACAACATTGTTGATGATGTATCTATGACAACCTTCTCATCAAAATTCTTGTTGGTCTGCTATTTTTATTTTATAATTGTTATTCGAACTCTTTTATGGTAAAATTATTTACCGTTCCTCGTCCATATTTTCGAATATTTTAAATTTCGACCTCTAACCGTTCTCCGAGGTTTCTTTAGAAATCATCGCAGAGCAGTGGTCAGTCGAGCTCTGGCTTCCAAACAAGCCTCTTAAAAGTAGGTCTCCAGTAAACGCTGCCTCGAGAGCCCTTCTAGGGTGTTTCCTGCTGTGCCAGTCTCTATATAACTGGTGCGCCTGGAGCTGCCTGGCCCTTTGCCGCCGGAGCCCTCGACTGCTGCCGGCCTTGTGACGCCGGGGCAGTCCCTCTTCCGTAGCTGCCGCCGGTCCACCAGGGCCGCTCCTCTGTACCTGCCGCCGGTCCACCAGGGCCGTTCTTCTGTAGCTGACGCCGGTCCACCAGGGCCGCTCCTCCGTAGCTGCCGCCGGTCCACCAGGGCCGCTCCTCCGTAGCTGCCGCCGGTCCACCAGGGCCGCTCGTCCGTTGCTGTCGCCGGTCCACCAGGGCCGCTCGTCCGTTGCTGTCGCCGGTCCACCAGGGCCGCTCGTCCGTTGCTGTCGCCGGTCCACCAGGGCCGCTCGTCCGTTGCTGTCGCCGGTCCACCAGGGCCCCTCGTCCGTTGCTGTCGCCGGTCCACCAGGGCCGCTCGTCCGTTGCTGTCGCCGGTCCACCAGAGCCGCTCGTCCGTTGCTGTCGCCGGTCCACCAGGGCCGCTCCTTCGTAACTGCCGCCGGTCCACCAGGGGCCGCCCTTCACCATCACTCATCAATCATTCATCTACGTTATTCATTTTTACACTTCCATCTTGTCTTTAAATTTCTGTATACTTAATAAATACTGTCTCCCTCTAAAGTCTTTTTTTGTCGTTACACGACATCTTATAGCCATCAACATTCATAATTAAAACTCTCCTCACGACATTCTCCTCATTTCTCCGTAACACATGCCCGTGCACAACCGATTTCCACACAACTTTTCAGCTACCGGTGCCACTTTCAGACTTCCTCTTGTACTTACTCATTTCTTATTCTATCCATTCGTGTAACACCACACATCCCTCTTAGCATTCTTATCTCGGCTGCAAGTTTAAGTTTAAGTTTTCCAACATAAGAAACATAATTTGTTAAAACTAAAAAGATAATAATAAAAAAATATTATTTAAAAACAAAAAAACCCGCCTGCATAAAACTCTAACGAACTGAAAAGGTAGAAACAAGTTGAACAATCGCAGTTGGGGGACTTCTTAGCTAGTTATACAAGTATTCCATAGAACAGTCCCATTTGTTTTTAAATAATATTTTTTTTTTATTTTTTGACGCTGTGGCGTTTACGCACCATACCCTGAAGGGCGTGTGTGGGACTCGCCCAGTCGAAGCTGGGAATACGCACTAAAAACCACAGCGGTACTCCGGCGTCGCCTTGGTGGCGGGGGACTGGGAAAAAGCGGAGCTTTGGCTACCAGCCCCCCACCGGCGATATGCCCGCCTAATGCGGCGGGCCCTCATTTGCCCCACCATAGGGTGGGGCCGTGGTCAGCCACCCTCATGGTAAGCGACGCAAGGCGGGCGCGGGTACCCCCGAGCCTCGCGCCCGCCGCTCACCTCAGGGAGGGAGAAAGCGGGCAAAAGCCCGCCTTCTACTGCCTCTGCGCCGCCTGCGGAGCGCCGGAGCGAGGGGATGCTCCTCTCGCTCGCGCTCCGCGGCCTCCTTCTGCGACATCACGTCCTCGCAGAAGGAGGCCATCGCCGCCCAGGGGTGTTTTTATTTTCCGGGGTGGAAATCCTCAATGGATGTCCGCCACCCTGGGGTGGGCGACGGGGTCTGTCAGACTCTTACTGACTAAAACCACCCCAGTGTCTCTTCTACCACGAGCGCGCGTGGGACCGCGGGAGTCTAAATTCTTCCACGGCCCCACATCCTCGTGCTGAACCGGTCTGTCCGGGCGTCGTCTCCTGCACGGGGTAGTGGGGTGTTAAACTACCCCGTGCATCGCCTCAGACGCGCGCGCCGACATTCGCGCGCGCCTCCGCCTCGGGGTCCATCGAATAGGGGGCGGGGACTTCCCCATGTCCCTCGCCCCTGGATCCATTCATGGGGGGCGCAAGAGGGCGTTATCCGCCCTTCTTCGGCGGCCGGCGCGTCTTCGGCCCGGGAAGGAAGTTGAGATCTCCCTCTCCCGTTCCGCAGCTTCATTCTGCGACATCGCGTCCTCGCAGAAGGACACCACCGCGTCCCACGACTCTGCGCTACCGACCATCCTCCGCACTACTGCCGGCAGCGTCAGGTCGCCTTCTACTTCATTTGTGAGGACACGGCGCTGCTCCTCCCAAGCTACACACTCGGAGAGCGAGTGTTGCGCCGTGTCCTCCCCTTATTGGACGCAGTGGTGGCACCGAGCGTCCGGCTCCCTGCCTAAGCGACACAGATACCTGCCGAAGCAGCCGTGCCCCGACAGTACCTGCGTTACCCTAAACGACTGGGAGCCGTGCCTTCTCCCGAGCCAGTCGTCGAGTACTGGCCGGATCGCCTCGACGGTAGCGAGGCATAAGCCTCCGAGGCATAAGGTGGTAGGGCGCATAAGCCTCTGCCGCCAGTCCGCCACCAGGACCTGACGGAGCTCCTCTCGGCGCAGCTCAATCTGCTGCTGCGCCGGACTGGAGCCCCGTGTCAGCTCCTCCTCGCGCCATCGGTATAATGACGCGAGTACTTTCGTCTCTAGGTCCCAGGGCAGGGAACCGGCCAAGACGCAAGCCGCCTCGTAGGAAGCTTAACCTATCGTAACCTAATTCCCTTCATTTCCCGCGCGTGGCCGATAAGGAGGGGCAATATTTCACTGTTCTTTATGAATTATTCACTGAATGCACTTTTTACTACATAAATTACGCGTTTTTATTTAGTAAACGACACTATAAATAATTTTAAAAGTCCAATGGAAAATGAGCGTGACACTCATCTTGACATTCTCGCCAAAAACCCAATCATAGCCATTTTTTTTTGGTATGCTAATCGCTTTGCTTTTTTTTTTTTTTTTTTTAATTTCGCTCGCACGGTTTGTGCATTTGCCACTACAAGTATAAAGGTAGGGAAACCAAATAGATTCATTGAAATGCATAGGAACGGATTACGGAATTTGGGAAGAACGGATAATAGGATCAGGTTTAGTGGTAATATAAGAAATAAATAAAGATATACTTAACATATTATATTAAATAGCAGAGAAAATTGGAAGTTGGGAAATAAAAAACTTACACTTTAATATTATTAATAGTTATAAAGGTAGATATTAAATTATAAATATCAAAATTTAAGGAGCTTAACAATGAAGGGATTGATGTAGGGAGAGGGACACTGAGTTCAATAAGGGAGTTAATGAATGAAGAGCAGTCACGGTTGGGGCATGCAAAAAATATATGATTCAGATCTTCCTCACAACCACAAGAACATAAATTATTGTGAATAATCCCAAGTCTAGCAAGGTGAGAGGCTGTGCAAACATGACCCAAGCGCATTCGTATCAAACTGGAGGTTGCAAGCTTGGAAAGTTTTAATTTGGAAAACCATACTTTGAGAGGTATTCTTTGTTGTATACGTTTATAATATTGACCTTTACAACTACTTGAAATATTCCATAAGTTTTCCCAGGCTTCATAAAGATGAACTTTAGGAAGAGAGTGAAGGTCAGATACAACGTTATTATATGGAAACTTATCACCATCATCTACAGCTTCTTTAGCAAATTTGTCTACTATCTCATTGCCGCAAATATTGTGATGGCCAGGTATCCACACC
The DNA here is from genome assembly GCA_017933935.1 of Sesamia nonagrioides. NCBI lineage: Eukaryota > Metazoa > Arthropoda > Insecta > Lepidoptera > Noctuidae > Sesamia > Sesamia nonagrioides. Next base: position 350,327 of record JADWQK010000122.1, read on the forward strand.
AAAAAAACATCAAGATTTTTTAATTTGCAATTTAGTAGGAGCTGCCTGGACTCTATAACATAGGGATGATTTGAACCTGACCAAGGAAACTTTTGGAGTGCTTGTAAAGCACACTTCGAGTCAGTGAAAATGATAGACTTGCTGAGTTTCGTAAGAAGTACGTATTCTAGGGACTTTAAAATTCCAAAACATTCTCCAGAAAAAACTGATGTTTCAGAAGGTAGTTTTATTTCCGTTCTTCCGAATGGAAAAGGCAAAGGCAAAGTACGCCATACAGCCTACACTTCAGTATGTTTTTTCTTGAGTAAAGGAGATGTTTCATTTTGGGCCACCACTATGTACGCTATATAGATAAAAAGGAAAAATATAGAAGATTTTCATAAAAATACTACTAAATTAATTTGAATAAAAATAAAAGTATATGTAATTAATTATTTCAAACGTATACAAATATATATAATTAATTATATAAGTGAGATAACCCTTTATTAAGGTAGCCACAAAGAATTTTAAATATATAGAATGATTACGAGTAATAATAATATCTAAACAATAACACTCAAAAATAAACCTAAAGCCTACTCAATAAAGCTTATATTACCACAAAGCTTATGCATAAATACCTAAAGTTCCGCATGAGAGGCATCGAAAGACCCATGTGTCCCTTTCCCGCAGACTGCCAGTGTGAAATGAAACTACTATTTGTTAACTTTGATACATAAACTTCATCCACTCGGTTTGTTATTTACGCTGATATACAATATTATATCAGTGACTCGTGTTTGTTTAAGCTCAACATTTAATCAATGCATTTATTGTGATCAATAAATAAAAATAAAACAATATTAGCAGATAGTATGAACTATTAAATGGCAACACCGATGACATATTGGGTTAAATAATCAATATGGTCGATGCAATTTCTTTTTTGTGTAGGATGAGTATATGATAATGTTCTGTAAAAAAGACAAGACAGCTGAACAAAGAACATCTTCCTTTTTTAAGTTTGTTAAAAAAGTGAAAAGACTTACTAGAAACAAATTGTACCTATATTTTCTTGAAAATTTTTATACCTAATATGTCCTAAAGAAAATGTAACAAACAGCGTATCAGTGTAGGTATGTCAACTATCTGTGTTAGCTATACTTACCTTACACTTTTACAAACGTTTAATCTATTTGAATAACTAACCTAACCATTTTATTATTATTATTTTTTCGCCAAGCGATTCGTCGTGTTCCGGTATGATATTTGGTGAAGCTGTACGGAGGACGGGTCTGAGCAGTTGTGTTGCGATGTGTGCCGGGTACGATGCGCCAAATGTTGTTGTGTCGAAGGTTTGGTCGTGGAGAGTCTCCAGATCAATCTCCCTCTGGCGCAGCATCGTTGGTCGTATTGTTGGGTTTAACATTGCATCACCTCGCTCAACTGTCGTCATCCTTCCAATTCCTAAGTTTTTTAAGTGAATAAGCTTAATAAACTAGTGCGCTTTACCATCAACGATTGCATCACTGCTTACCATCAGGTGAGATTGCAGTCAAGCACTAGTTTATAACTAATAAAAAAAAAGCCTTAGAAACACCGCCGGCTGGCAAATTCCTCCAGTACCTCGATGTACGCGGTATAAAGGACGAGGCGAAATGCTTCGTCCGGTTCGATATTTATTGATTGTTGGTGAACATAATTTTCTTGCAGTGTTCCAAGTGATGATGGAATTCGAGAATAATGGCATGAAGTTATTCCAGTTGAACCAACAACTAAAACAAGGTTTTATACATTTGCGGTATGATGGTTGACAATTTTTTGTCTTTCAAAGTGTATTGTATTTGTTACGTCTGTAACACTTTGTATAAATAAATGTGTTGATTTCTTGAACATGCCTTTTGTTATTTTTTAATTATATTACGCAGCGTAGCGCGCCACGTCGTCCACTTATCACAACGGTGTGTGCTAGTATTATCATACTCTTTGGTGCGTGACTACTAGCTAGACTGCTAGCTAGAGTACCGAGAAGGCACCCGAATTGAGGCGCGTGGGCGTGGGTATGACTTGCGTTCCAAGCGTTTCTATTAAGTCAACGTACTGAAAACCTTATTCACTAAATTCATTTTGCATTTTATATATATCAATATTGCCTTTTACAGCATATAATTTAATAAATATTTTCAAAGATATTACAGAGACATAGAGGCTGCGGCGCACAGGGGCAACGCGAGCCTGTAACTGTCCCTATGTATGTTTAGATCCATAAAACTCAGTAACGGGATGCGCTTTTCTTTAATTGATAGAGTGATTCAAGATAAAGTTATATATACCTAATATAATACATTTATTCGAGCGAAGCCGGGTCGGGTCGCTAGTATACTATATAAATAACGTTCATGTTTTATTTTTTAGCTACCTCTTACTGTTATTAGATTTTTACTAAAAAAAATTTTTTGAAGTTTATTAAATGTCCCAATTTTCTTATGAACTGGGTACACCCTACTAGAAAGGGACACAGGAGTCCTTCGTGCGATTCTCTTTCTAGGAACGCCTTTGCCGGCTCGTCAGCTTTCTAGGTATTTATACAAATTCTTTGGGTAGCCATGAGCATGACACATTTTATGACGTTTGATTGGCGACTTTGACAGTTCTATTTTCCAACACAATCAACCAAGGAATTTCTATCTAAACTGGAATGTGAACTTGCATAAGTCTCTTATTTAAAAGAAGACTCTATCGCAAGAGCAATAAGGTCGATTGGAAATAACACCTCATTTGAAGAGAACGCGGTCCGAGGGAGAAAGCGTCCCAGTAGCCCTCTGTCCCTTTCTTAGTGTTACCCGTATTTAGTTTCGATTAGAAAAAGATGGTGAGAAAGGGGGCCATTAATGGCTGCAATACTGAGTAATAACCTGGATGCGGAATATCATTCTTTAAGTATTTTTTTTGCGGTAATCACATACAAGATATTTTGTTTGTATGTAGGGTGACCATAATTTTCTGAATAATTAATAAATGTGCACTTAGTCATTGTGTACATAATAAGTAAGTGGCTTTTATTGGGTATTTACAATGACATTAAATTATGCTTTCTTATAGATATAGATATTTATTTATTTACAGGTACAGACGACAGCATATCAAGCTAATACAATCTGTCAAATTTTCTTATTACATTTTCAACCTCATTTCTAAATTATTAAGGTTCAAAATTCATTAGGAATATTTGATAGTTTCGGGTAGATTGACCTGCTGTAGTCCATAAATTATCAATTTATTCATCCATTTTTAAAATAATTAAATTAAAAAGTTCCCATCCATACCTAAATATTCATAAAAGATTATTCATTAAAAAAGTATTTTACGTACATTCCTTTTAAATTCCATTATAATAGTCACCCTACACAACGAGGACAGAGGGCTACTGTGAAGCATCTCCCTCGGACCGCGTTTAGATCGATAGTGCACATTCCAGTTTAGGTATAAGTTCCTTGTATGGTAGATATAAAGATACGATAACCATTCATAGACTTCTAGTATATAGACGTGAAATACCTACAGAAAAAACGTGCCATCGTTTGACATTTGTTCGAACATAATATCGACACCAGAAGTATCAATTAACGTAAGGGACATTTTGGCGAAAATGAGTTATATATACCATTCGATTCAGAATTTTGCGCTCCATCGTTTGGTATATTTGAAATTTCTCTATCGTCAAAAAAATGTCCCTTACAGTACACGTTTTTGAACGTCTAGACGGATTTTTTTATAAAAAAAATGATTTAACGGACATAAATATTATTACGTGTTAGAAAACTAACGTAAATAGTTCTGAAATGCAAATCAGTCCCTTACTTTAAACTTCAATTTAATACAATTCTCATAACATGTCCTTTACATTGAGCACAATTATAGCTTCACTATAATTTGTCCCATACCTTAATATTCATACATAATTTTTCAAGTAAATTGTTTCTTACGTTAATCATTCTACTACACATTTCAATCAACTTTGTCACAAAATATGCTGTGTATGAGAGCAGAACCCAGAATGGATATTGCTACACATGGGGTGAGGCAAGTGGTAAAAGAGGAAGCTTTGAAATAGCGAACAGTTTATACAAATATTTGAAAGAAGTAGATAGTAGAGGAGTGAAAAAGCTGTTATTTTACTGTGACAATTGCTCAGGGCAAATTAAAAATAAGGTCATCATTTCAATATTTAAAAGCTTCTTAGAGAACTCTGAAAATCTAAATATCATATAAATAAATTACCTTTTAGCGGCTTAAACGTACATGCCAGTCGACAGTATGCATGCTGTCATTGAAAGGGAAGTTAAGAAGATAATTGTTTAGGCACCTCAATGGCAATATTTTATGCCGAGTGCGAGAAAACGACCATACAGATTTTATTAACTTCAAAAATCTCGAGAATTCTGTGTTCTCCAAAACCAAGATAAAGATCTACACTTCAATAATATAAGAATTTGCACTAGGAAGAAAGTTAACTTGAACAACATTGAGATAAAGTACACTATGTTACAGAATGGTACATCTAATGCAATAGAATTATATAGACAGTACGAAGAAAAAGGTAAAGGAAAAAAATTCTTTTAGAAAAAAAGAAAACAGGTACCCTACCCAGATTAGAAATAAAAAGATATAAAATAGATAATTTGCCGCCTGTATATGAAAAAAGACTGCCGATTTCCGTGACAAAATTTAACGATTTAAAAAAGTTGTATGACAATGATTCCATAGGGAATATTTAAGTCTTTTGATTCTATTCAAATCTATATTTGCTGGGAGACTACGCTCTGGGAAAAGATACGCTAAATCAGACTGATAATGAAGAATCAACTCACGAACATGATGATGAATAAAGGATAGAGTTTGATGATTTGTTGACCCACTTTACAAACATGAAGGTTCTTGATTTGTTTTGGGTTTTTATTATAATTTTAACAGATTTAAAAAATCTTCGGTTTGTGGAGGACAGACGGCAGTCGCTTCACGAAAAATATCGAAGTTTAGCCAAAATCAGCAGTTAGACTGGTAAAAGCGGACCCCAGACTCCAAACCTGAAAAAAGCTTAAGATGCGACTGGTTTTAACGCTGAGATGAAGAAGAAGAACAAAGACTTAAGATGCAATGTCATTGTGTTCAAATATTTGTACTGATTTAAATAAGTCTAAAATAAAAATTAGTTTTGATCTATGTCTTTATCTTATACTAGCTGTCCCTTGCAGTTGTCACTGCTCCAATCCCATGTTCCGGTCACATTCATAAGATACTACCTCAGACTTATATCCTAAATTGTTCCCCAATGCCCTCGAGGATATGTTTAAAACGCTGGATTGGCAGGGTCTGGGCAACAAACATCAATGCCGAGTACATCTCACTCTTGCGATTTGCGGACGATATGGTCATCATGGCGGAAACGCAGCAAGAGCTGGAACAAATGCTGGCCAACTTAGCTGACTCCTCCCAACGCATCGGTCTCCGGATGAACTTAGACAAGACCAAAATTATGTTCAATGAACGGGTCACTCCGGGACCGGAATGCCGCTCGAAGTTGTTTCAGAATATGTATACTTCGAACAAACGTTGCAATTAGGGAAAAACAACTTCGATAAGGAGACAAATAGAAGTATCCAGCTGGGAGGGCAGCATTGGGTATTTTCGTCGCCCATACCCCAATGTTTGAAGACTAAAATCTTCAACCGGTGCGTCCTACCCGTCATGACTAACGGAGCCGAGACGTGGACACTAACGGTCAGACTAGTCCATAAGTTTAAAGCCGCTCAGCGACCTATGTAGGGGGCTATGTTGGGCGACTCTCTGAAGGACCGCATCAGAAATGAGGTGATCCGACAGAGGACCAGAGTTACCGACACAGCTGAGAGGATTAGCAAGCTGAAGTGGCAATGGACTGGTCACATATGCCTCAGGACCGACAACCGTTGGGGTAAACGAGTCCTCGAGTGGAGACCGCGTCTCGGCAATCGTAGCGTAGGACACCCTTGGACGAGATGGAGCGACGACATCAAAAAGGTGGCTGGTAGTGGCTGGCGGAGAACTGCTCGGGATCGAGCTTGTTGGCATGCCATGAAGGAGGCCTATGTCCAGCAGTGCTAGTTCATTGAGGACTGATGATGATGATGAAACGTAAATAATTTTCAATTATATTGTGTTTATTCGGACGTTTGTAATGACCCAGGATTGTCAAAATTACCGAAATAAATTAGAAAATAAAGTAGATATTAGTATATTTTGCACTCATGGACTTAATATATAAGACCTAAGGTCCAAAATTATACGATTCTTGTACTTATTAGTTTATCATACGTCATATTTTGTCCACTTAAAAGTTATTTATGTCCTTTACAGTAGATTTGTGTTGTAGTTTCCTATTACATTGAAAAATTCAGTAACGTTAAGGACAACTAAGCAAATTTTTTTAATGTAAGGGACATGCTATTTTCTAAACGCGTAACTTTACGTAAATCTTTTGTTTGTACTTATAAATAAGGAAAAAATCTAAGAAACTTTGTCTTAGACACCTATAAGATCAGGGTAAATGACAAAAAGTTACAGACGAATTTGTAAGAAAAAAATGGTTTTTTGGCTCTCCTGAAAAGTCCGGTTTTGTCCCTTACGTTAATTGATACTTCTGGTGTCGATATGGCCGCCTCTTTCTAGGGCTGTCACTGTGTATTTGTTTCCAAAGATTTTAATATATTATTATTTTTTATTATTATAATTTTTTAATATAGTCTGTCTGTTATATAATTATTTTAATTCTCTCGTTTTCTGTCGGCTTCTTAGATAAAGTACTTATTCATTTATTCATAACGTCACGTCTTTATCCCTTACGGGGTAGACAGAGCTTGAGGTTATAAGAACAAAAGCCACGTTTAGCGCGTTGGTAGGTGCATAGGCATAGATAGAAAATGGAATCAAAATAGTGATGGGTTGCTAACCTCATCGCTTAATGAAATGATTCTTAAACTTGGCCAATTCCCTCGACCGGTTTTTACAGTCTGCATGGGATGAGAAGCAGCATTAGAAAATTCATATTTTACATAATATGCACACATTTCCGCACCACCTATGATTAACTCATAAGTGGTGCGGAAATGTGTGTACTTGGCGCATTTTTATAACGTGGTTTCCCCCGTAGCTATACTCCACGATCTATTGTAATAAAGAAAGTTTGAATTTTGGCTAAGTCAAATGTCTATTTTGATTGGGTTACTAGATAAAAGGGTCCTCTCCCTCCCTCCTCTCAATTATGATCCTTGTTTGAGAGTATCTAAGTGTAATTATATTGTATAGACATTATTAAGTGCAAAAGGTGCAATAATAATAAAATACATTTATATTTTTTAAATATATTCGTTTATTAAACTACTAGCTTCCATAAGCGGGTTCGCCCGCCTTTAAAAGGTGATCTATGACGTCATTTGTATCCCGTCGTCATCATCATCATCATCTCAGCGTTTATCCCGGTTGCATCCGCGGCTTTCGCGTTGGAGCCCGGGGTCCGCTTTCCTGCACATTCTCCTTCATTTCGCACGATCTTTAGCATCCTGTGGTAAGAGCTTGTTGGCACGCATGTCATCTCTTAAAACGTCAAGCCAGCACTTCCTTGGTCTAACCCACTTGTTCCGGCCCGGCGGAGGCGCCATGGCAAGACATTTGTTACCCACGTAACATGCCGCTTGCACAATGTTCTTGCATGTGGTAAACATGTATTATATGTTATTCTTCTGTTTGAATCTATAAACAAAACATAAAATCAATATCTACTATCAAAATAATTGAGTAGATAGATAATTAATTTATTTTTATTTAAAATATCATATTTCTTCCTTTAAAGTGACAAATTAAAAAAAAAATATTCTATATAAAAATAAAACCGCCTTCAAAACACACCCAATAATAGATAATTGAAATCGGTGCTAAACCAAGTACATATGTTGGTCCCCGCTACACCCTGCGCATCTAACATATTGGCACCGACTTTGAAAGCTGTTTTATTTTTATTTAAAATAATTATTTTCTTCATTTTAAGCGAAATAGTTAAAATTCCCTATCTCAAAAACTACTGAACCGATTTTGATGAAACTTGCAGTATTCACTAAGTTGAACAATGTCTAATATATAAAAAAGAATACCGAAATCGGACTAATAGTTCCAGAGATATGCGAACACAAACATAAAAACATACATACATATTTACATACTACACTTATACAATTCGGCACATTTGTTCAAACGCTGATATAGACTAACATATCCGAAAACAAGGCATTTTTGAAAATATTACATACATAACAGTTCGAAATGAAAACCTCCTTTTTATGAAGTCGGTTAAAAAAAATTTTGGACAACCCTAACATATGTCAGCAAATTACGTAAACAAATAAACATTTACAATAAAGAGAAACGTGCTTGTATAGTGTAAATAAGTGTGTATTTAGTAATTTAACGACTAATAAGTAATCATGGTTCATTTTAGTTTGAAAATTAGAATGATAAATGGTGATTTAGCTAGAAAAGAGGTAACTAACCTATGAAACGTCAATTGAGCTTGATTTCTGTTGTTTCTGGCACCACACATAACAATACAGCACGCAGGCATATTAAGTAATAGTTTTGTCACACGGTACACTACAAATCCACTTTAAAATGTCTTGTATATTATCAAAAAAATTAATTTTCGTTAAGTTACGTATCCCGTTGACAGCACAACTACCATGAAATTGTAACCTAAGATGGCCGGCGTTGGCACGCTGCCAGTGCCAACAACTGTCAGTTCATTTTAATAGTGTTACCATAATTCCGCAGTAACAAAAATATATTTGTCTCTTTTGCCAAATGCAAATGTACTGTTGAAAAAAAGAGACAAAATAATGTATTACGGTTTTGTACCCTAAATTACATATATATGTATAATGAAAAATTGTATAGTTTGACAACAGCATCTCCATATATTTCTATCTCAATGTAACCATTGGATACATGACGCGTCAATCAAATGTCACTGTCAAAATCTTATTTCGCTTAATGCTGACCACCTTAAGTATTAGTAGTTGTGTTGCACTCCTTGGCCGAGTTAAATTGAATCTGTATAAAAACTAAGCCAAAATATAGAAAATTAACATTAAAAACAGTTAACTATAGCGTAACTATACCTAGCATTAAATGTACAATGTGCTGGCCCAGGCTCCATACATATCTGAAACATCTCCTTTATATTGTTACGGGCTGGGGGTACTAAAATGCCGGTTAAGGGTTACGAGGTTTATTGGCAACGAAGGTACAGTCGATTGTAGGCAATGACAAGTAGAATGTCGCTGACGTTCCACCGAAGTCTTCCCTTATGTCCACGAAGTCCGTGTTGTAAACACACAATAACAGTACAGATGTGACTCCACGTAGTACTCACAGTTCTCGTTACAGTCGTCGCAGTAGGTATTCTCAAAGATCGCTTCTAACTGTCGCTGTTTTCGTATCGCTAGTCGAGTGTAGACTGACTCTGCGCTTTTTTTTTTTTTTTTTTGATATGGCATCTCGTAGGTAGGCTACTTTAGAGACCGTTACTACTTAATCGAACTTTCCTGTGAATGCCTTAATTAAAAATTAAAGCCTCCAGCCAGGGCATAAGACTACTTAAAACTAAGCGACTACGCACTAAGGGCACCCCCTGTGGGGTACGGACCTCGGCTTAGGGCGTCGCTGGAGAGGACAGCAAGGGACGGCTGGATCGAAAGTTATACATGATGGTTTGATGACCACGGCGTTTCCTAGTACTAGCTCTGAGAAGAAACGCCGAGTCAGAGGTCATTGTTGGGACATTATTGTAATTACTGGCTCAGCTGCGGCGCGGGCTGGCCTTCATCGGACAAGGGACGGGGAAGGGGACTACTACGTGGAGCGCGTCGCGATGGACCTCGGCGGCGAGGTCGGAAGGTCGGTCTGTGTTTATGTAGTGTGCTGGTGGCCCTATTGGCCTCTTGGAGGAGGGTAATGGGGTCATCGGGGTCTGTGAGAGCATGCCGAGGGCGGCGAAGGCGGGAGATGGTGGAGGGAGTGTAATTAGCAGCCGCTGCTATGAGAGGATTGCGGTGCTTGGCAGCAGTGTCAAAGAAACGCTTGGAGAGGCGTTTCATGAACTGCTGGATGGTGGGGATTTTGAGATCGAGATGGAGGATCTCATTACGGACGAACCAAGGGGCGTTTGTGGCTTTACGGAGGAATCGGTTTTGGACTACTTGCATCCTATGGATATAACGTGGCTTGGCATGTGCGAACACTGGACAAGCGTAAGTCATAATCGGGCGTATGCAAGCTGTGTACAAGCGCATTTTGCACCTGAGCGATAGCTTGCTACGCGGGTTGCGGGAGGGGGTGGAGTCGACCTAGAGCGAAGGCGGCGCGAGCGCGGACCGTCTTAATGTGCTCTGAGAATTTAAGGCTTTGATCGAGGATGACACCAAGGTACTTGGCTTGCTTCTCCCAAGGGATCGGCTTGCCGTCCATGGTGATGGGACGTGGAAGGGTGACGCTGACCCGTGGTTTCCTGTAAAGAACCGCTTGGCTCTTAAGGGGGTTGACTTCGATCCTCCATTTCTTAAACCAGGCAGCTAGAAAGTTGACTGCTCTTTGAAGATGGAAGCGAATCTGATCTGGGCTGCGTCCCGAGCAGTAGATGGCTGTGTCGTCTGCGAACAGAGCGAGGTGAGCCTTGCTTCTTTTCGGGATGTCGCTAGTGAATAGCGTGAAAATGAGGGGGGCTAACACAGAGCCCTGGGGGACACCTGCACGGATGGGGCGGGGGGAGGAGAGCGCTCCTTCGATTTTGTAGCGAAAGGTGCGGTTTGACAGAAAGTCCCGTAGGATGAGAACGAGACGGTCAGGCACACCGAGTTGGTACAGCTTATAGATTAAGCCGTTGTGCCAGACTTTGTCAAACGCCTTCGCTATATCGAAGTAAACTACGCCTGTGTACATACCACGCAGGAATCTATATGTATATGTTGTGTACATATGCGTGTATATGTTCAGTGATACGTAGGATCTGTTGGGGACAGGAGTGTTGGGTACGGAACCCGAATTGCTCATTTGGAATGAGGCCCTTGTTCTCGGCGTAGGCTCTGAGACGCTTATATATAAGCCTCTCATAGATCTTACCGAGAACTTTGAGTAAGCTGATGGGACGGTAGCTAGTGGGATCGGCTTTAGGCTTACCGGGCTTAGGAATGCCTATAACAGTGGCTTCTTTCCACGTTTGTGGGAAAATGTTGTTTCCTAGTGCACCATTGAAGATGGTGGTCAAGAGGATGATCAGGTGGGCAGGGAAGAGGCGGATCACTCTGTTGGTGATGCCGTCTGAGCCGGGCGCTTTCCTGAGTTGAAGACCCTTGACGATGTCCTGCACCTCATCAGGGGTGATGGGGGGCAGGGGATCCTCAGGGTCGTCAACAGGTGGGAGGGAGTTCTACGTTCGACTTCAGCGTCAACCTCAAGGAGATGAGCTTGGTCTACTGGTAGGAGGCTGGGGGAGCACTGGGCTTCTAGGCAAGAGGCGAGGCATTCAGCCTTGTCATGGTCATCGAAGGCGATGGAATTGTCAGGGCGAACCAGGGGAGGCATGGTCACAACTTCATTGGATTTAAGTTTCCTCTGAAGGTTCCAGAAGGCTTGATGGGTGGGCTCTAACTCATCCAGCATCTTATCCCAGCCAGCTTCACGCCACTCCGATACACGTCTTTTTACAGTTCTCTGTAAATAGCGCATATGGGTTTTGTTAGCCGCGCAGGGGAATCTGCTGTAGGCACGGACCGCCGCGTTCTTCTCGGTCAACAGTTCACGCAAGTCAGCAGGGAGTTTCCAGCGACAGTCTTCTGTCACTGTAACCTCCCTTGAACATTCGTTCAGTACCGACTGTACGTGATCCGTGAACGAGTCGATCGCAGCTGTCGTGTCAGCGATAGAGTCGAGGCGTGCAGGTATGGAGTCCAAGTGGGGGGATGTGGTGGATTTCAGCCGATCGCTTACTTTCCTCCAGTCCGTTACCACTTTCTTCAGGGGTGCTAGACCTGGGTCAGGGAGGCCAGTACGGGGAGCCAGTCGTATGATGACTGGGCGATGGTCAGACGATAGCTCTGATAGCGCTTCTATAGAGTCTAACCGTAGGTTGACGTTCTTTAGGAGCGCTATGTCGAGGACGTCTGGGGTGAATTCGGTTTGATGGGGGAAGTGCGTGGGGGTCATGGGGCCTACGACATCGAAGTTTAATCGAGTGGAGAGGTCAAGCAGGAGTCTGCCTCTGGAATTGATCCTGGTGCTATTCCAGGCAGTGTGTTTGGCGTTGAGGTCGCCCGCTATAATAACGGAGTCGCTCAACCCAAGAAGAAGGGTAATGTCATCTGCTAGGAGTTGATGGTCCTCTGCAGAGTTGCTGGGAGGGACATAGGCTGACACTAACGTGATAGGTTGGTGCCCTGTCATGCCGAGACGGCACATTGACACTTCGAGTCGTGAGAGGGGTGGGGGGTCCAATGGGATGCAATGAAGAGCCCTTTTGAAGTAAATAAGGGTACCGCCTTTGTGACACCGCAGCCTGTCGTTGCGAACTACACGGTAGTTAGCAATTAGAGGAGTGCGGTGGCATGGCTTCAGAAAGGTCTCCTGAGCGAGGAAGATGTCAACCTGGTACTCTCTAAGGAAGGTTGAGATCTCGAACTTCTGATCTCTGATGCCATCGGCATTGAAGTGAGCCAGTTTGCGCTGGCGTCACGGCGCTATATATAGGCTAGCTGATCGAACATTCCAGACTCCTCTAGACGTAATAATAATAGCACATAACTTCGAGGTCACTCGGAAGTACCTACGGTAATTCCCGGAAACGGGTTTCTACAAATTTCGATGTCGACACTTTGTTGACAAAACTGTTGAGACCTGTACCATTCGATAGGCCGTCCTAAGTCTAGCAATGCGTTTTATTATTGTCCCTAGAACATGTCTAGATCTGGGGAATTAGGACTTAAAAGTGACACACTGAATGTCACGCGATATTGAACCTTATGCCATCGACATAAGGTCCATTCGTAACATTGCCCCCTTCTTAGTCATGCTCGTCCCGAGCATGATTTGATCCATAATAGCGTGCTAGGCGGTCTACGTGTACGATCTTCAGCTTCCCTCTAGGCCCTTTCTTAATCCTGTAGGTGACATCGTTTATTCTGGTTACTATCGTGTACGGACCCTCCCATTTGGCTTGGAACTTTGGACTCTTTCCTTTTCTTCTAATGGGATTATGTAACCATACCAAAGTTCCCTCTTCAAACCCGGGCACGTTAGCTTTGCGGTCGTATCGGATCTTCATTTTCTCGCTGGTTTTGAGACCGCTCTCTCTCACTAGCTCATGTGTTCCATCTAGTTTACGCCGCAGGTCGGCCACATAGTCGACGGCTAGGATAGGAGTATCGGGAGGTGTTCCGGTTAGTGCATCTATGGGTAGTCTAATTTCTCGGCCGAAGTTGACTTTCGCCGGTGTGCAATTTGTGCTATCATGTGTTGCAGAGCGGTATGACATTAAGAAGAGTGGAATGTATTGGTCCCAATCCTTTTGATGTTCTTCCACTACTTTGGCCAAATGATTCTCCAGCGTCTGATTGAATCTTTCGACCATTCCATCTGACTGTGGGTGGTATGGTGTTGTACGAGTCTTATGTATCCCGAGTAGTTGGCAAACCTCTTGAAATAGTGAAGACTCGAAGTTTCTACCCTGGTCCAGAGTGTAACTCCAAGGGAACGCCAAATCGACAGAACACCTCGTGAACTAGCTTTTTGGCGACTGTATGAGCTTCTTGGTTAGGCACTGCAAAAGCTTCTGGCCATTTGCTGAAATAGTCTTGCATGACGATGATATACCTATTCCCTTCTTCAGTAACAGGGAATGGCCCAGCTATATCGACAGCAACTCATTCCCATGGTGCACCAACATTGTACACTTTCAGCCGACCTCTGGCTCTCGTTTGCGGTCCCTTTACTGAGGAACAAGCTACGCATTTTCTACACCAGTCCTCTACGTCTTCGGGGCAATGCACCCAATAGAATCTTTTCCTCACCTTCTCCAGGGTTTTCTTTACTGCTAGATGTCCTCCGCATACTCCGTCGTGCACTTGTCTTAGCACTGACGCGACTTTATCGCAGGGGACAACTATCTGTAAGGTGACCTCCTGTCCACTGGGTGATTCCCATTTCCTCTTGAGAACTCCATTGTCAATTATCAGGCTATCCCATTGAGCCCAGTAACTTTTCGCTGTTGGGCTAAGCGCTGATATTTCACTCCAAGTGGGCCTTTGGCCACGTTTCTTCCATTCGATTACTGTCTTCAAGTCACCATCTTCCTTTTGTGCGTCTTCCAATGATTGATTATCCCAGTCTTCATCCAAAGCGTTTACCTGGATAATCCTTACGTTCTCTTTCTTTTCCTGTTTGTCACAATGTCGGCAAGATTCTTCGCAAGGTCGTCTAGACAAAGCATCAGCATTATTGTGTGACTTGCCTTTTCGATGTTCAGTGACAAAGTCAAATTCTTGCAGCTGTTCTATCCACCTTGCTACTTGTCCTTCTGGGTCTTTAAACTGGAGGAGCCACTGTAAGGCAGCGTGATCGGTACGAAGTGTAAACTGTCTCCCAATCAAATATTTCTTGAAGTGTTGTAAGGTCTTAACAACGGCTAGAAGTTCTCGGCGGGTAACACAGTAATTTCTTTCTGGCTTGGAAAGGCATTTGCTGAAATATGCGATAACGACCTGCCTATCTCCTTGTGTTTGAGAGAGAACTCCTCCAATACCAACATTGCTGGCATCCGTGTCTACCAAAAATCGACCTACCCGACTAGGGTAACCTAATACAGGAGTCTCACACAAGTGAGTTTTCAGTAGCGCAAATGCCTGTTCGCAGTCAGAGTTCCATTCAAATTGACACTTTTCCTCTGTTAAACGATGCAACGGCTTCGCTAATTCGGAGAAGTTCTTCACAAACCGACGGTAATATGCACACAGACCCAAGAAAGAGCGTACCTCAGTTTTATTACGAGGCGTAGGCCACTTCGACACGGCTTTTATTTTTTCAAGGTCTGTTCGAATTCCTTGCGCCGAAATAATGTGTCCCAAGTATCCAACCTCTTTCTGGAATAGTGTACACTTACTAGGACTGAGTTTTAAATTATTCGCTTCACGCAGTTTCTGAAAGACTTTCTCCAAATTGCGTAGGTGCTCTGCGAATTTTCGTCCCATAATGATGATGTCATCCAAATAGACCAGGCATGCATCACCAAGCAACTCCACCAAGATGCGCTCCATTAGGCGCTCAAATGTAGCTGGAGCATTGCACAGTCCAAAAGGCATGACATTGAATTGCCAGAGACCGTTCCCAGGACCAGTGGTGAAAGCGGTCTTTTCTTCATCCTGCTGACAGATTTCCACCTGCCAGTATCCACTTTTGAGGTCAACTGTGGAGAACCATTTCATGCCACTTAGCAAGTCCAAAGTGTCATCTATACGTGGCAGGGGATAACTGTCCTTTTTCGTGGCATCATTCAACATCCTGTAGTCAACGCAAAACCTTGTACTGCCATCCTTTTTCTTGACTAGGACAACTGGAGATGACCAAGGGCTGGTAGATGCTTCGATAATCCGATTTTTCTCCATATCTGTTAACTTTTCCGACACTTCCTGTTCTCTTGCAAGGGGGATACGACGTGGTCTCTGTCTTATCGGCTGTGTATCGCCCGTATCTATATGGTGTTTGACGAGCCCGGTCCTTCCCACGTCACTGTCGGTCTTAGAGAAGATGTCATGGAATTTATACAACAGTTGCTTAACTTTGTGACTTGCGAACTTGTTTAAATTGCCCTTACAATCGTCGAGTAGTGTCGATACATGTTCCTGCCACTTCTTACCACGTTCCTTTTCGTGCGCCTCTGTTTTTCTCAACGATACTACATGGTCGCACACACCCACGATGCAATTCTTTTCAAGATTTATTTCTTTGTTACTAACGTTGATAATGCGCACTTTTGGTTTATCGGAAATCATCATCAGTGTCCTTGCTGTTATCCAATCTGGGTGATCTCCAGAATCTTCTATTATAATGCAACGTTTACTGCATCCTATTGGTGATAGTCTAACATCTACTAAGGTTTCTGATCTTGGTGGTAATACCGTTCTCCTTAAACAGTACACTGACCCTTGTTTTCCGCCTTGAAGAAATACTTCTTCTTCTGGGAAACTCAATACTCCTTTTGCTACATTAAGGACGCACTGCTGTTTCGTCAAAAAGTCCAGTCCTATTATGCAATCATCTGTAATATTCGCTACTAAAACAGGGTGCGTAAATGTCTTATCACTCATTTTTAAGGTCACATTCGTTTCACCAAGGACGAGTACTGATTGGCCAGTGGCGGTTTGTAATCGGCATTGTGAAGATCCTCTTTTCCATACTATGGTCCGAGGAAATAGCTCCGGTCGTGCAATGGTTCTTGATGCACCAGTATCCAATGTGAAACTGCAGGATTTACCATTCAGTTCTCCTTCTATAATGAGACTGTTTCCGTCACCCACTTGTGATACTGTTATAATGGGGGTACATGTCGACCAGCCAGTACTCGCCCCACAGCCCTGGCTGTTCCTAGTTTAAATCCTCGGCTTCCACCTGTGTTCCAGAAGTGCTTCTTCCCTTAGCTTTCCTGGGACAATTGATCCGAATATGCCCTTTTTCACCGCACTCATAGCATGTTGGCCCTTGTCGGGGTTTCATTTGTGCGGTTACCTCACGAATACGGTGGTGTGGTCGGCCATCTTGGCGTACTGCTTCCACCTCCAGAGCGTGTGTCAAGGCTGCCTTCAGAGTCTGATGGTGCCCCAGACGAACCGCAGCCCTGACTTCCGCATCTCGAATTCCATCAGTAAAAGCTTGCACCGTAGTGGCATCAATTGTTCCCGGCGTTGAAGCATACGCCCTCCGAACAATACGTTCTATTTCCGATGCCCATTGTTGCAAACCCTCACTGCTTTTCTGTGTGCGGTCGCGAAGTTGAGCCCTGTAGACATGTTCCAGGTGTTTCTCTCCATATCTAGACTCCAACGCTTCTAACAGACAGGCTAGGGTATTGCAATCGCCGGAAATATTTTCGAGGATTTGGACCGCCTCACCACGCAGAGCAAGCGTAAGGGCGGTTACGGCTTGATCGTCGTCCCAATTGTTGCCTTTTGCGACCTTTTCAAACTGTAGACGGAAGGCCACCCATGACGTTGTCCCGTCAAAATGAGGTACCTTGAAAGTCGGCAAAGCACTGGGTACCGGTACCACACCTTTAATAACTCCTTTTAGTACCTTCTCATGCAAAAATTCTACTTCCTTCCCAAAGTCCATGATGGTATTGTCTAATTTATCGAAACGCGCATCATATTTGTCTATACGAGCGTCTTGCTGGTCTATGCGCGTATCTTGCTGGTCCATACGGGTATCTTGATGAGCTGTTTTTATTCTGAGTTCATTGACTTCATCTTTGGTGTTTTCCCATTTTTCATTTAATTCTAATACCAGTTGCTGGGATTTTGCCTGGGATTCTGCCGCGCTTTTAATTATTTGTGCCTGGATTTCTGCCTGGGATTTTGCCTGTGATTCTGCTACACTTTTAATCTGTGCCTGGGTTGCTGCTTGGGATTCTGCCATACCTTTTATTTGCAGCGTCAAGTGAGCCAGCAACGCCGATAAATCGCTTCCACTTCTTCCGGGAATAGTGGTGGTAGTAGGCGCACTCACATTCGTCGGTGTTACGGCGGCCGCATCTACTCCGGGTGCAGGGACACCAACCGATTCTTCCTCTTGACGCGCCAAATCCATCGCTGCTTGTCGTCGCGTGCGAACCCTTTCGTCTTCCCTTGGCGTGACCGGCATGCCGCTTCTGACACCAATTGTTACGGGCTGGGGGTACTACAATGCCGGTTAAGGGTTACGAAGTTTATTGGCAACGAAGGTACAGTCGATTGTAGGCAATGACAAGTAGAATGTCGCTGACGTTGCACCGAAGTCTTCCCTTATGTCCACGAAGTCCGTGTTTTAAACACACAATAACAGTACAGATGTTACTCCACGTAGTACTCACAGTTCTCGTTACAGTCGTCGCAGTAGGTATTCTCAAAGATCGCTTCTAACTGTCGCTGTTTTCGTATCGCTAGACGAGTGTAGACTGACTCTGCGCTGGCGTCACGGCGCTATATATAGGCCAGCTGATCGAACATTCCAGATTCCTCTAGACGTAATAATAATAGCACATAACTTCGAGGTCACTCGGAAGTACCTACGGTAATTCCCGGAAACGGGTTTCTACAAATTTCGATGTCGACACTTTATTGACAAAACTGTTGAGACCTGTACCATTCGATAGGCCGTCCTAAGTCTAGCAATGCGTTTTATTATTGTCCCTAGAAAATGTCTAGGGTGCGTATTCCAGAAGGAAACTCAAGCATTGATCTCTGCTTAAGCATTACTTAAAACTAGTTTCAACCAATCAAAAGGCTTGAAACGAGACTTAAGTAGAGCTTGAGTTTGAGTGACGTTCTGTAATACGGACCTAGATCTGGGGAAATAGGACTTAAAAGTGACACACTGAATGTCACGCGATATTGAACCTTATGCCATCGACATAAGGTCCATTCGTAACAATATCCTAACTTATACTAGTTTAACTTTTTTTTTCGGTGTGGAAATCCTCATAGGATGTCCGACAGTCTGACAGACCCCGTCGCCCACCCCAGGGCGGCCCCTGGGGTGGGCGACGGGGTCTGTCAGACTCTTACTGACTAAAACCACCCCAGTGTCTCTTCTACCACGAGCGCGCGTGGGACCGCGGGAGTCTAAATTCTTCCACGGCCCCACATCCTCGTGCTGGACCGGTCTGTCCGGGCGTCGTCTCCTGCACGGGGTAGTGGGGTGTTAAACTACCCCGTGCATCGCCTCAGACGCGCGCGCCGACATTCGCGCGCGCCTCCGCCTCGGGGTCCATGAAATAGGGGGCGGGGACTTCCCCATGTCCCTCGCCTCTGGACCCATTCATGGGGTTCCTCGACGCCCGGTGCGTCTTCTGCGGCCCGGGAACGGAGTTGAGATCTCCCTTTCCCGTTCCGCAGCTTCCTTCTGCGACATCACGTCCTCGCAGAAGGACACCACCGCGTCCCACGACACTGCGCTACCGACCATCCTCCGTACTACTGCCGGCAGCGACAGGTCGCCTCCTACTTCATTTGTGAGGACACGGCGCTGCTCCTCCCAAGCTACACACTCGGAGAGCGTGTGCTGCGCCGTGTCCTCCCCGAATTGGACGCAGTGGTGGCACCGAGCGTCCGGCTCCCTGCCTAAGCGACGCAGGCACTTGCGGAAGCAGCCGTGCTCCGACAGTACCGGCGTCACCCTGAACGACAGGGAGCCGTGCCTTCTCCCGAGCCAGTCGTCAAGTACTGGCCGGATCGCCTCGACGGTAGCGAGGCCGGCGGTAGGGCGCTTGAGCCTCTGCCGCCAGTCCACCACCAGGACCTGACGGAGCTCCTCTCGGCGCAGCTCGATCTGCCGCTGCGCCGGACTGAAGCCCCGTGTCCAATCTTCCTTGCGCCATCGGTACAATAGGCAGCAGCATAAGCATTTATAGTTATACTAATGGACGTATAATCTGCAGTATTTTTTTTGGTTTAAAAAGAGTGAGAGAGATGGCCTATGCTTTCCGTCTAGCACTATCTCTTTCCTCGAGATGATTGATGATTTTGAGAGAGATAAAGATAGACGAAACTTCGTTTCCTCAATTTCTTTCGGAGTGCCACAATTCTCATCTCTACGGCATGTCCATTAGTATATGCCGATGGGCAGCAGTTATCGTAATATATATAATATTACGATAACTGCTGCCCATCGGCATCTTTGGGCAGTAGTCTCTACATTGCTAAAAACTAAAGAGTATAATATAGTAGTGTATTAACGGCGCTGTCACAAACTACCGATCATTAAATAATACAGAAAATAATCGCTTGCGATCCTTACGAGTTACGACACAAGTCTCTATCAGAGATATCGATGGTGTCGGACGACTGTAAGCTAACGAAGGGCGTATTCATAGTTCAGTTTTCTAAGCAAATTATTGGCCGTAACTACGTCCTTGAATGTACGAAAAATTAACTATAATCTCTATACATACCCATACAACGTTATTTTTTCTTAAGACGAAAACCCTGGGAGATTTCACAGTTGGCGGGGCAGCCTTTCGTGTGGGTGGCACAATACTTGCGCCCCCAACTAACTGCGGTCGGCCAGCGAAGCACCGTGCTTCGGATCAAGCTACCCTCCATGACCAAACACCCGACACAAAAACATTTGGTGCATCGTACCCAGCACACATCGCAACACAACTGCTCAGACCCGTCCTCCGTACGGCTTCACCAGACATCATGCCGGAACTGGCGGAACAGGACGAATCGCTTGGTGGCAGACTCTGTCTGCAGGGTGGTAACTCATGCCGGCGGCCAATGTTGTGGCCTATCACCGAAAGTAAGGTATAGGGATGTCATTTCTAAGGATGTTTTACATCATCAAACAGCTCGTATAAATGTTCCACAATTAAATCAACAACAAAGAAATGCCTAGGACACTCTGATAAAAGCTATGAACAGTCAAACTAGTCGAAATTTTTACCTTGATGCTCCCAAAGGAACCGGAAAAATACTCTTAATTTCAATGCTTTTGTCGAGGATCATATAGCGTTAGCTTCAGGTGATTTTCGTCAAACCTGATGAACTAAACTTTTTTTTATAATTATAAACTAGTGCTAGACCCCAATCCCACATGCTGGTAAGCAATTGTTGATGGTAAAGCGCGGAAGTTTATTGAGATCCTATTTAATCAAAAAAACTAAGTGAATAGGAAAGAAGACGGCAGTTGAGCGAGGTGATGCGATGATAAACTCAACAACACGACCAACGATGCAGCGCCAGAGGGAGATTGATCTGGAGACCCTTCACGACCAAACTCCCGATATAATAATATTTGGCGCATCGTACCCGGCACACCTCGCAACACAACTGCTCAGACTGCCCCGTCCTCCGTACGGCTTCACCAGACATCATACCGGAACACGACAAATCGCTTGGCGGTAAGACTGTCTGGTGGGTAGTAACTTCTGCCGGCAGCCGATATTACGGCCTACCACCGACGCCTACCATTTTTGTGGCGGTACGTAAAGACTCCAATTAACGACTAACATGCAAGTATTTTTGCAACCAGATTAAACTGCAATTGTGTTTGCGAAGCAGTTGTTAGACATTGGAAATAATAAAGTCGCAGCGGACACTTCGACTGGATTCATCATATTACACACAGATTTTTGTCACATCACAGACTCAAAATAGGAGCTCACTCAGCGTGTTTTTCCAGGTATAGCGCATCAGTTCAATAACCATAATTAGGTGGATTAACGAGCAATAGTAGTG
Source organism: Sesamia nonagrioides (assembly GCA_017933935.1). NCBI lineage: Eukaryota > Metazoa > Arthropoda > Insecta > Lepidoptera > Noctuidae > Sesamia > Sesamia nonagrioides. Next base: position 371,872 of record JADWQK010000122.1, read on the forward strand.
GAAAAAATACAGATGTCGAGGATCTCAATACTACCGATGTATCAAATCAGACACCATTATAAAGCAGGATGACGTAGGTAGTCAACTAGCCTACGGACTTTTAATAAATTCACAGGAATTGAAAAAAAAACGCAAGGCCTGAAGGAAGTTTGCGGAATCAACTTGGAGTTTCCATGTTTCGCGCATAGACGTCGTGTAAATCTTAAATAGTAAATCTATAAATATATAAGCTTTAAATTGATTATTAGATAAGATTAACAAATAAGATTAAAACTTTTAAATAGTCAGTATTTCAGGAGAACTCTGTTATTGTCTTTTATAATTTATCTATCAATTGAGACAGTACAAAATTAGTCAAGCTTACGACAAAGTTTCGTAGAACTGCTGCTACTGATGACTTTTGATAACTCGAGTCGAGACTATACTCGGATATGCGTCATTTGTGATCTCTATCATCTGCGGTAGGTAAGGGAAAGACGTAGAAACAAAAAAAAAAAACATTTAACTACATAAGTGTGCGGTGAAGGTTTTCATTTGTTAAATATTTTTCGAAAAATATGCAACATTGCTCTTGAAAATCTACTTATAAGCACACAATGGAGATTGTAACACTTAATGGAGATTTAACAAAGTTCGTGTTTAGTTTGTGTTAAGTATTTATTTAAGTATACATAAACGATTCAAAAAGATTTGAATGTCTAAGTAAGGCTAATGCGGTAACATAATTGTCGGCGGAGCTCGATCCAGAACCTAAACAGAGGTGAACTCGATACAGATAAACCTTGAAGTAGGTACGCCCATTTCGCATTACTTTTGTTTATTACTTGCAAAAACCCAAAATTATAGGTAACGGTAATAACTGATAACGTATCACTTTGCGAGCTTACAAAATGCACGCAAAATACAGTAGAACCTCGATAAGTTAAAGTCCAAGGGAAAAACAAACACAAAATATTTTAATTTATAGAGGTTTTAAGTTTTATCAAGGGTGTACGTTAGGGATAGAATAATAGAGGGGTAGGTATGTTCGTAGATATGTGTGGTATGTACCCTTGTTCCTTTTATTATATCTCTTATTAGGAAATTCGGTAATTTATCGTCTTTTACATTGAAGACTTTCTCCTGATTCTTGTTTCTTCAAGATTTCAGCTTCTTTTCAAATGATGATTGACAATACACTCTCATGTATTTCAAACTGAGCTGCAACTTCTTTCCTTGTCAATCCAGTTTTCACTGCTTCTACAGCTTTTCATTTATCAGCGTATGTGAGTGATGTTAGCTTTCTTTTTAACCTCATTTTAAGCCAATTTTATCATACAGTAGGTAAAGTGATGTTTCCAGGACAATGATCAAAAGCTAATGATCCAAGTAAGTTGTTGTCTTAGGGCTTACCACTGCAAAGCTTTAAAGAATTTCGAAGAAGGAAACAATATGTGACATATGTATTGTTTACGTTAACAATTTAACTAGTAAACACGTGCAAGCAATAAATACCGAAATCTTTTGTTTTGTACACTCTTTCAAAATGACTCATTGACAAACAATTTTATGTTATAGAGGTTGTGGAAACATTTCTTTAAGTTATTGAGAGCCAATACAGACATTACTTATTTAAGTTATAGAGCTTATGAGTTATCGAGGTTTAGGGCTCTGTTCGGAAGGGAACATATTATACAGGCTGGTGGACTAAACACCGGTACGCATGAAATCAGTGGTTTGGTTTCACTTTCGGAACGTAAATTCAATGAAAAAAGAAAACAATTTTTTTTTAGTAAAATCTCCACTTTTCTACAAACTTATTTTCACTCTAGCGGCTAGGGAAATCATTCATCAATCCGTTTCGCGTCGTAGAACGCTAACTGGACGCGCGAGAGAGCTGTCCGAAACTCTCCACAGGCGGAGGGTGGCCGTGGCGTTCCTGCAGGAGACTCGGTGGAAAGGCAGCAGATCCCGGCTTATTGGGAATGGCTACAAGCTGATCTACACGGGTGCACCTAGTGGGAGAAATGGAGTGGCCGTGGTGTTGTCCGACGAGCTCCAGGATGACGTTTCGGAGGTGAATCGCATCAGTGATCGGCTGATGTCGGTGCGGGTACTTGTCAATGGGGTTATAACCCACTTGATAAGTGACTACACTCCACAGGCCGGGTGCGGTGAAGCCGAAAGGACGCTGTTCTGGACCCAGCTCGAAGGATTGCTTCGCGGGATTCCGGTTTCCTAGGGAATCGTTCTGGGTGTTGATTTGAACAGTCATGTGGGTGAGAGGTGTGGCGAGTTTGAGCGTGTTCACGGTGGCTTTGGGTACGGTAGCCGCAACGCGGAAGGGGACAGCATTCTCCGAATGTGTGCGGCCGCGGACCTTGCAATCGTGAACACCTACTTCAAAAAGAAGCCGGAGCACCTTGTCACCTACCGGAGCGGGCAAAGCGCTACCCAGATCGATTTTCTACCAACTAGGAGGCACCACATCGGCAAAGTAGCCAACTGCAAAGTCATACCCGGTGAGAGTCTCACTGCACAACACCGTCTCCTTGTCATGGACCTCTGCGTAAAGGCCCAACTGCCGGCGCCAGATCCGGTGGTGGCTGCTTGATGAAAATAGGTCCCAGGATTTTGCGTCGGTTATTGGCGACAAGTGCGTCGATGCCGACGGAGAACCTGTGCAAAACCACTGGGATAGGATCCAGACAGCTATTACTCGGCGTCTCTTAGGGCGGCCGCAAACGTGACAAGGAAACCTGGTGGTGGGACGACACAGTCCAGAAGGAGACTAAGGTGAAAAAAGCCCTCTTCAAAACGTGGCAAGCGACTGGATCTCCTGAAGATCGCGACGCATACAAGGTTGCCAAACGTGCCACTAAAAGAGCTATAGCCAGAGCCAGACGAGACCACTTGCAACCTCTCTACGAGAAGTTAGAATCGTCTGAGGGGCAAAAGTTCATTTAAAAGTTGGCACGTTCCAGGGTCAAAGCAGCTCAGGATATATCCAAGTGCCGTTGTGTAAAAGACGCTAATGGCAACCTGCTATGCAAGGACCTCGCGGTGAAGGAGAGATGGCACTCGTACTTTCACGAGCTGCTGAACAAGCAGCATCAAGAGGTGCAGACACCGGAACTCCCTCCGAACCTTGGACTAGTGCCTCTGATAACGCCTGAGGAAGTCCAAACGGCTCTTCGTCGTATGGGGAATCGGAAAGCTGTCGGAGCTGACGGAGTCCCCATTGAGGCCTGGAAGGCGATGGGTCCTCGCGGTGTGGGCATGTTAACTAACTTTTTCAATCGCGTGCTCCTGACCGGCAAAATCCCGAGCCAATGGAGGCTGAGTATCATTACTCCAGTCTTTAAAGGCACCAGGGATCCGTCCTTAGTCCGTTTCTGTTCAGCGTGATATTAGACGTCTTGTCGGACAGCATCAAGGACTCACATGAGCAGCCTCCCTGGCTACTCATGTATGCTGACGATATCGCGCTGGCGGACGCGGACAGGGAACGGTTGGTGCGGCGTGTGAATGCGTGGAAGGACTCGCTTGAGAACGGAGGTCTGAAACTCAACGTGGCGAAGACCGTGTACTTGGCCAGCAACACGACAGGCCCCATGTCTGTGCGCATAGGCGGAGACATGGTCGAGTGCAAGGACCAGTTTAAATACTTGGGGTCTGTGCTCCACGCGTCCGGCGACATTGATTGCGACGTCAGGGTACGTATTTCAGCAGCTTTGGCGAAATGGCGTGAGGTGACAGGTGTCATTTGTGACCCCAAAATGCCGGTTAAGCTTAAGGGGCAGGTCTATAAAACCATCATTAGACCTGTTCTCCTTTATGGCAGTGAGGCGTGGCCTGTGCTGAGCGACACAAGCAGGAGCTGCGTGTCACGGAGATGAATATGCTGCGGTGGATGTGTGGAGTTACGCGGAAAGACCGCATCAGGAACTCCCGCATCCGGGGCAGCATTCGTGTCCGTGACATTGCAGACAAACTACAGGAGGGTCGCCTACGCTGGTACGGTCACATCTTACGTAAACCGGCAGGTTACGTGGGTAACAAATGTCTTGCCATGGCGCCTCCTCCGGGCCGGAACAAGCGAGGTAGACCAAAGAAGTGCTGGCTTGACGTTGTAAGAGATGACATGCGTGCCAACAAGCTCTTACCACAGGATGCTAAAGATCGTGCGAAATGGAGGAGAATGTGCAGGAAAGCGGACCCCGGGCTCCAACGCGAAAGCCGCGGATGCAACCGGGATAAACGCTGAGATGATGATGATGATGACTCACGGATTTTTTTATCTTTATGTTTTCTGTTTTGCTGTGATTTGTTTTTGATTAATTACATTTTATTTACGTAAACGCCAAGCGAGTTCTTCCACGCATTTACCCGCCGCACCAACCGTTCCCTGTCCGCGTCTGCCAGCGCGATATCATCAGCATACGTGTATTCTTAATGCTGTCTGACAAAACATCTAATATCACGCTGAACAGGAGCGGACTAAGGACGGATCCCTGGTGTACTCCGACGGTGATGGGGAAAGGTTTAGTGTCGCCAACAGAGGTCCTAACAAAGGAATCGGAATTGAGGTACATGTCTCGAATTATGTCAAAATAGGCTTCTGGTACCCCTTTGGACCTCAGTGCCCACCAGATCACCCCCCGAGGGACACAGTCGAAGGCCTTCTGCATGTCCAAAAAGAGCATATGCAGAGGCGTGTTCTTCGATCTGTATCTCTCCATGGTGATCCTTAGGGCGAAGATAGGGTCCGTGGTTCCGTACCCTGGACGGAACCCATATTGACACGTCGAGACAGCACACTCCTGCCGGATCCGGGAGTCTAAAATCCTCTCAAAGATCTTCATGGTGTGGGACATGACCTTTATACCGCGATAGTTGCCACACTCCTGTACCGAGCCCTTGCCTTTGAAGACTGGAGTAATAATACTCAGTCTCCATTGGCTCGGGATTTTACCGGTCAGGAGCACGCGGTTCAAAATTTTATTATTTCTATCCAGTAACAGTGTAACAGTAATTAATTAGTTCTACAAAATATTGATCTTATATACTAATCTTATTGTTAACTAAGCATCTAAGTTAGTGACGCATGTCCTAGATAACGTCTGCTGAATTATACTTAAAATGCTAAATAATATAAGTATTAGCTGATGAAGCTAATATTGGAGGGTTGGGGTTCCTTAACTCCTCCCTCCCTAAGAGAGAAATTATCCGAAGGTGTTGTCCAATCCCTAATAGTACATAGAACATAGATTAATACAAGGTTAGGATTCAAATGGAAGAGCTGAGAGGAAGGTGAAAAGATTTACTTACAATTCCGCCGCTATCTTCATGATCCTTGAATTACTGCTTGGCTGCTGGTCCTCCCGTAACTCGAAGTAGCTTCTTAAGAGGGGGTATAAAGGTAAATTGTTGATTTTAGATTTGATTTTTGCAGTCCATAATAAGCTACAAATTATTTGGTTTTTCAAATATAGATATTACATTATATTTGAGAGAGACTGGTCTGAGTGAAAACATGAAATTATAATATTTTTTCGATAGAAAAAAATCACAAAGTTGCGTCTAATTTTCAACTAAATTCAATTTATTTTCAAAACTATGGCTATTATTGAGTCAATATTTTAATGCACAATATAAAATTATTTTACCGAGGGACTGTATTAGGGATTTCATAAAATATTGTATATTTTACGAGTAATTATCAAAAAACTAGTTTGCCGCTTACTACGTTCTTATTCCGCGCAGAACACTCTCGTTCTGTTTCACCTGGTGCATGCGTTACAAGCATGTTTTGTTTCATTGATCAGTTGCGATCGCTCCGTTGAGACGAGATGACTGTGCTTCTGTGTTCCGTACCCGTGAAAATACTTTGACGAAATTATGGCAAACAAAAAAAATCAAAAAACCGCTCTAAAAGTGAAAATAAGGAATTAAAACGTCAACTCATGGCTAATTGTCAAAGGTTTGTTTATTCATTTTAATTTATTATGTATATGTAGGTTTTAATAAGCACTGGAGTAATGGCGGCCAAATAGTATATGCAAAATAAATCGATACCCTGACCATTCGCTTGTTGAGGGGAGTTTACTTTGCGGTTTGTTTGGTTTATATGTGCTCAACTACAAAAAAATATATTTTTGTACTAAGTATTTGTATGAATGATAGTGATGCAATGTTAAACCCAAGACCAACACGACCAAATGATGCTGCGCTAGAGGGAGATTGATCTGGAGACTCTCCGCGACCAAACTCCCGACACAACAACATTTGGGGCATCGTACCCGCCACACATCGCAACACAACTGCTCAGACCCGTCCTCCGTACGGCTTCACCAGACATCATGCCGGAACACGACGAATCGCTTGGCGGTAAGATTTTGTCTGGTGGGTGGTAACTTCGCCGGCAGCCGATGTTATGCCTACCACCGAGAAAAGTAACATTAAATCAGTTAACTATAGCGTACCTAGCATTAAGTGTACAATGTGCTGACCCAGGCTCCATACATTTCTGAAACATCTCCATTAAAATTCCCAATTTAAAAAACTATCGAGTCATAATAATCTCACTTTCATAGGTAAAAATGCAAAATGTGCTTTATCTTAAAAGTTATAAAGTTCAAGGCATGTATCATCTGGCTACTTGTTACGAAAATCTTAGCGGAATATAGAAATAGATTTTTACACTTATTACTTATCAAAACGGGCTTGTAATAAGTCGGAAACTGTAGTTATCATATAAAATGTGAATACATACCAGTTTTATATGTTAGTTTTTCAAAATACGATCTTTATAAGGTATGTTTTTCATTTCATTTTTTAACAGATCTACCTTTACGCCTTTGAATGAACTTGATCCGAATTGTGATGAACTTTTGAACCAAAATGGTATGTAATTATGCTATTTTAATATTTTTTGTTATGGGTAAAATATTATAAATATAGTTGGTAATTTATCTGTAAATATGCCATTTCTCAAAAGCACCATAGGGAAAAGAATGTTACCTAAGCAAACTAAGTAAAGACTTACATCAGTCATTATTAGTACATTATACATAACACCAGTACATCTAGATCTGTGGAAAGCTTAGTTCAAACCTAGTTATTTCTGACTTTAGTACCATTATGATATAACAAACATTTGATTCCACAGTAAAAGTCACACACAATGATAAAATGTAAAACCTAATCCATACATAATTATGACAATTTTCGTTTGATTTCAGAAATATTGAACCACGAGTGTATAATCGGGCAAAGTTATGTACGAAGAAAAAGAAAACTAATGAAAAAACAGCAGAAAATATGTATGACGTTAGTGAACGACTCGTAATAAACAAAGTGTATTTCTTTGAAAGACTTAAAATTATTTCAAATCATGCTCCTTAATTTGGCTGTAACCTATCCAACGTTAAAATCACTGGCGAAACAAAAGTTGGTTTATATTCTAAATTGAAACTTTTTTGTAATATATATAAAGCTACTTACTTTTATTATAAACACAAAACCTTCAACTTAGATATTAATACAGCAGCAGTTTCTGGTATCACAAACGCTGGCATCGGTTTGGAACAATTTCAAGAACTGTGTACAGCAATGAATGTTTAATAAACATCATAATCAAATTTGTGAAGAATGGGAAAAACGGCTAACGAAACTATAATAGCCGCGGCTCAACGTGAAAGACGTGCTGCAGTGGAAGAAGGCAGGGTAAAAGATGGCATAGCGGTAATCGATGTAATTGCTGATGGTTGCTGGTCTAAGCGGTCTTACAATATTAATTATGCGGCACTATCTGGAGCAGCAGCTATAATCGGAAGACAGTTCGTAGAAGTTTTATTTTTATAAGTAAAAATCAAATAATGTTGTACCTGTAGTCGTGCATAAAATAAAGGTAGAGCAGCAAAAGAACTCGTATGTGTATATGCATACTAATATTATAAATGCGAAAGTAACTCTGTCTGTCTGTCTGTCGGTCTGTCTGTCTGTCTGTTGTCTGTCTGTCTGTCGGTCTGTTACGCTTTCCCGCTTAAACCTCTCCACCGATTTTGATGAAATTTGGCTCAGACAATCTTTGGACCCTGAGAAAGAACATAAGCTACCTTTTATCCCGGAAAAATTTGATGTTCCTAAGGGAAATCTAAAAAGCGCGATATAACCGAACTCCACGCCGGCGAAGCCGCGGGCGGAAAGCTAGTAGATCAATAAATAACAATAAATCATAAAAAAGCAAAAAATAACGAACGTGTAATAAATATTGAAATTAACTAGCGCACTTTACCATCAACGATCGCACCACTGCTTACCATCAGGCAGTATTGTGGCCAAGCACTGGTTTATACTTAATTTATAAAAAAAAATATTTATAGTATAAAAATAAATGATTATTAACTTTTCGTTTTATTTATGCACCACAGTCTACTACTAAATTTCCATAGTGTTTTTTTTACCTCATCCATCAAGCAAATAACAGGATTTCTTACTAGAAATTTTTGAATTTTTTTTACTAAAAAAAAAACAAATTAATAACAACTAAATAGTCATCATCATCATCATCCCAGCGTTAATCGCAGTCGCATCCGAAGCCTTTTTTAACCGACTTCAAAAAGGAGGTCTTCGAAAAGGTTACTCAATTCGACCGTATATATGCTTTTTTTTTTCTATGTTTGTTCGCGCATAACTTCGTCGTTTTTGAACCGATTTTGATCATTCTTTATCTGTTGGAAACAAGACGTTCCCAAGGTGGTCCCATGATAAGGATATCAGGGTTAGGTGGTCCCATGATAAGGACATCAGGGTTTGATGGTGGAAGACCAGAGAAAACAAGGGGAACTTTCAAAAATTGCAGGGGGGACTAGTGCATTTCTAAGCATTTTCATTAAGTATTTTAAAGCACTACAATTTAATAAAGGTCTGGAGTAGATCTGATGATGGAGCCTGGAGACAGTCGAAGGAACTCCTCAACAATTCACAGCAGCTACCTTGTGTTTGGGCTCGATTGATTTGTATTGATAAGAACTTTACACCTAGATGGGTTATGACTGTCATAACTCCTCAACGGTTTACAGTAGCTACTTTGTGGTTGGACTTCATTCATTTATATTGATAAGACCTTTGCACCCATTGGGTTAAAATAATGGTCTGCAGTAAATTTGAAGATGAAGACCATAGGCAGTTGAGTTTACTTTAATTTTTACCGGTAAGTGGAATACTTACGGGTAAAAATTAAAGTAAACAAAATTACGTCGTTTCCCAACTATATTTGCGTCAGCTTCCAGTCTGACCGTATGCAACTGAATACATAGTACTTTTAACAAGTAAAAAGTGTAAAATAAAAACTTTTTTACAAAAAAACAACCGACTTCCAAAAACCACTACAAAGTGAAAAACAACTAAAATAAATTTAATAAATTTAAAAATAAATAAATTTTGACACCGACTTCCGAATTTCGGAAGTCGGTGTCAAAAAACGAATATACAAAACCAAAGACACCGACTTCCGAAATTAGTTATTTTTCACTTTGTAGTGGTATTTGGAAGTCGGTTGTTTTTTTTGTAAAAAAGTTTTTATCAGCTTTGGAGTCTGGGGTCCGCTTTACCAGTCCAACTGCTGATATGGCTATGTCATCTATAATTTTTATCATAACTATAGAAGACTAGCAAAAATTACTATTTTAATGAATACTTTGAGTTGCGCTTAGCCAAGTCTTACCCAAAAAATAAAATTAATAGTATGATTACATTACATACCTTTTCGTTATAATTTAAAAAATATTTTGTTTGTTGTTTAGTTCAAAGTACAGACTGATAATCGGACTCGCACTTTGCCAATTTTTATCTGACCTTTTTGCGTGTACTGTGTACTCCTAAATCAAAACATGGCGCGGGTAACGTTTTCGATGCGTTGGGCGAGTGCGGGGCGTGTGAAGCGCGCGGGTGAAATCCGATTTTTTTCTAGCTTTATACGCCCTCTTAATAGATTTGTTTGTTCGGCGATCTCTGCTAAACCGTAGAAACGGACGTCTCACGTCGGCTGCTTCCCGTAGATACTAATACGTGACGGCCTGACTACAGAGATCCTACCGGCTGCGCCAATTAATTTAACGACTACGAAAGAGCTTAAAAATAACTTTATTTCTATCCAGTAACAGCGTAACAGTAATTAATTAGTTCTACAAAATATTGATCTTATATACTAATCTTATTGTTAACTAAGCATCTAAGTTAGTGACGCATGTCCTAGATAACGTCTGCTGAATTATACTTAAAATGCTAAATAATATAAGTATTAGCTGATGAAGCTAATATTGGAGGGTTGGGGTTCCTTAACTCGCGCGACAGACACCGATGGCTGTGGTCGATGGCCCATTTGCGCCGAGCCTTATGGACTACGAAGTTACCGCGGTGGACTTGAAGCTCACATCGCTGCCTACGACATAGCTACTACTATCGATTATGCGTCTGCTATGGGTGAACCCACATCGCTGTCTATAACGTAGCTAATATCGATAACGCACCTGTCACGGTAGACTCCAAACCGCTATTAACTATGTACTTAGCTATTATGGACTCACCTACTGCTGTGGCCGTGGAGCCCACATTGCTGCCGACGTAGCTGTTATCGACTACGCGCCTGCTACGATGGAACACACATCATTGCCTACGAGGCTACGAGTACAACATATCAACAACAGAGTACTTACATTTTTTTACCGCCTACCTACACTATGCACTTGCTACGGTGTAGCGTAGCCCACATTGCTGCCTACGGGCTACGACGTAGCAGCTGTCGACAGCGTGCCTGCTACGGTGGAGCCCACATCGCTGCCTACGACGTAGCTATCATGAAATAAGTGATTTCTAAGGTGATAAGTGAAATGTTATTACCTACTTAATAATAATGCGACAGTACGATACGGTATTATTAGTTTACAACGACTTTACCAAGATGAATACTTATGTGTGGATGGCGGCCGATAGTGGCATCTGTTAGAACAGCATGGACTACTTAAAATTAAGAGAGGCACGTTAAATTCATTTTGTCGAGTCACTTCGAAACTTATTCCTGCTGAAGTGGGTCTTTATAATCACTAAATGATGCTGCAGACGTACATATGATTTAGAATGTATATATTCTACTTACCTTCTATAATAACGTATATTACTACAGTCTACTGTTAGTTGGCAGTCAACCGGCAAAGTCATGTTGGCCATGAATTTTACGTAATTGTTGTAAGCTTATTGGATTTACAATAATTGATTTTGATATGTTTTCATAGTTAAACCGCAAAAGTCGAATGATCAGTAACAATTTAGAAATGAATCTCTAGCATGGTACTGTTCGGCATAATGTGAAAGGATAAAGGGTGTGCGTTCGCGCAGCGGAATGTTGTTGAATTTAAAGATTTTAAATATGCAGATATTTAGTATATGACGTCGTGTAATTGTGTATGGTAAAAAAAAATTTGTGCATGCAGCCATTGTGGAGAAATTCACCAAAAACTGATTCCGCTGGGCGAACGTTGTCCTGGCGGAACTTTTTTTAATCCATTGACTTTAGAAAAAAGAGATGTGTCCAAAAATTAGTGTGTATTTGTGTGTAATTGTGTATGTATGAATAAAATTAGTGCATGCATAGACTTCGGAGAAATTCAAGTTTCCGCTGCGCGAACGTTTGGCCATCAGCTAGTTTTCTTAGAAAGCGCTTACATAGAGAGCTGTAGATTTTTACATACAATGTTTTGAATTTGTGCATATTTGTGTACAAAACAGATTTAGAAAAAATTGTAGGGCTAAAAAGTTAAAAATATAAACGTAAAATACGCTTTTTAGGTCATAGTTCTTAAAGTATGCACTTTGGGGTCTAGATTTTCACGTTTATACAAACCTTGTAAGTGTCTGCAACATACTGCCAAATATCAATGATGTTTCTTTAGTAATTAAAGAGATATAGGACAATTTACCATGACAAAATCACTGTTTACAAAGCAGTCAAATATCACGACATTCTAAAGGAATTGCATGGTAAAATGTATGCCAATAATTAGTGTATTCATTCAACTATTCACATGCAAAATTTCATGTCATTAAATTCAGTAATTAAAGAAAAACAATTAAAATACTGACGAAGCATCGAAAACCTACATAACCCGACCAAGTTCGGATAGCTATAAAAAAGCGGCCGTGCCATATATCTTAAGAACGTTCTTAACCTTCCAATATAGTATTTATTAATATGGCACAGTTGCGTACACAGGCGTTAGGAAAAAATAAAACAATTGCATTTCTTGAATGAAAAATGTTTTTTTTTTTTATAATGACGCCACTATCTACGACAAAAATAAATCTTCAATTAACAAGTACTTCTCTATTTAAATATCCGTGTACAAAAATATTTTTAATTACATATATTGCTTAATTATGTAATTATAATAACGTTAACAAACGCATGCAAGGGCAGCAATAGACTTAAATGTGTTTTAACTAAAATAGGTTTAATAAACTATTATGAATATAAGGGTAAGTATAATATTTCGAGCTTCAATAAAAATTAAAATCACATCACATAACTGGACTATTCAGTTGTTAACATTAAAAAAGTGCTTATAAACTAAAGCATTTGTATAAAAAAGGTATTTTCAAGAAATATTTTTAAATGAGTAGCAAATACAGTAAATAACCTCAACATTTCTAAGTATACCTAATATTTTCTAGTTCCAATAATAAAATTACAGATTAACAATCACAGATCAATAAAGTAGACTATTCAGTTGTTTAGGTTTGAGAGTCTGCCTAATATTAAAACAAATCAACATCTATAAACAGTAGTATTTACTTGTGGTAATTATTTAATTTCCCTGAGGGGTCTATAGTAAGAATCCGGATCCGTGAAATATTCAATAGAAATTAGCTGTATGAATTTTATTTGCCTAAATTAATATATTTAGATTATATCTCAAGTCTCAAGCGCATACTTAAATAAAGTAACTACGTAAATAGTACCTACTTTGTCATAGTCAAATACATTTAAAAAAGTAGGTGTACAAAAATAAATAACCTTTATATTATATCGAAACAATTGTGTTATCACCTATACCAATTCAATACCGGTATTATACTGTAAATTTTGGAATGTTACCTAAATATATTGCACGGTCGCTTTTTTATAGCTATCCGAACTTGGTCAGGTTATGTAGGTTTTCGATGCTTCGTCAGTATTTTAATTGTTTTTCTTTAATTACTGAATTTAATGACATGAAATTTTGTATGTGAATAGTTGAATGAATACACTAATTATTGGCATACATTTTACCGTGCAATTCCTTTAGAATGTCGTGATATTTGACTGCTTTGTAAACAGTGATTTTGTCATGGTAAATTGTCCTATATCTCATTAATTACTAAAGGAACATCATTGATATTTGGCAATATGTTGAAGACACTTACAAGGTTTGTATAAACGTGAAAATCTAGACCCCAAAGTGCATACTTTAAGGCGCTGTGTTCAGTAAAAATAGGCTTCTTAAAACAATTTTTTAGCCAAATGTACCTATACATTTCAGAGCAGCCAAAAATTTATATGTTAATCTTGATTATATGTATCAGGAAACCATTGTTTTCAAAACACGTTTTGAATTAATTTTCTCGATAGAAAAAAATCCTAAAGTAACCCCTAAAATTGAATTTATAACAGTTGTAACTGTATTATTAATCATCAAATCTTGATAAAATTGAGAAGAGCGATGTAAAATATAATAGTAAATGAAACCATTGTTTTTGTTTATCGATTTAACTAAGATATTCTAAAATAAATAATGTATTTAATGATAAATAACGTGAACGAAACGTCGCTCCATCGCGGCGTCCATTGCCTTCTCTTTCACTTCTATGCTTAGCGACAGTGACCGCTGAGGCGTGGTGCTTGTCGGACCTATGTCACTTTTTGCTTTACCCCGCACAAAAAATAATTATATTTACGTGTCTGTTTGTTGATGAATAATCATATTTCGTTTTTGCCCGGGTTCAAACCCCAGGTTTACATTATATACTTTTTGTAGATTTTAATTGAAATAAATGCTTTTTAATTTACTGTTGTATTTTTGCCGATATTTTATTTGATTTTTTTCTGTAATTATTCTTTTTACTTTTTCGCGGCACATTTTTCTTCACCTGTATGTGTTCGGGTTCAAACCCCAGCCTTACGTTGTATGCTTTTTGTTGGATTTCTTATTTGCAATTGTTTTTTTTTTTAATTATTATTAATTTATCCGATTTTCTGTATTTTTTGTAGTAATTGTTCCATCTTTTTAAATATATTCTTTTTGTAACAATTATAATGCAAACTAATATTTAAAATCAATTCGTTATAATTTTCTTTCTACAAATTTCTAGAAATTAATAATAAATAATAATAATAAGCCTTTATTTAACCATGAATTTCTTAGTTCATAATATAATTTAAAAAAAGAAAAACAATAAAAATAACAGTTAATTTGATAATAGTTCAAAACAGTAAATTTAGATTTCATTTTGTTGCATTATTCATGGCCCCTTTCAGTATAGGCCTCCTCCAAGTGCCTCCATCTATTTCACTCGTACAAACCCGATTTCGATAAGAGTTGCAGTTTTGAAGAAGAAATCTTTTATTTTTTAAATATCCGAAAATGCATTTTTTTTTAACAGTTACTCTAAACAGCTGTTTATAAATAGTAATTTCTAGAAATGATATATTTCTAACAGTTTCATAAAAAAAGGACATAACACAAAAAATTTAAGCAGAACGGACAAAGCGCATTATAAAAATAAAAAAGAAAACAAAAAAAATAATAAAAAATGAAAATAAAATATGTATAAAGTACACATTTTCGAAAATCGCAAGGTAAAGTCGGATTCGATCCTGGTGCTCGTCTAATGCGAACCGGGACTGTGACGAACAGAGCCAACCATGCTACGGGGTTGGGTTGTGAAATTACCCTTCTAAATGTAGATGGAATAGAAAAGAAAAACAATAAAAATAACAGTTGATTTGATAATAGTTCAAAACAGTAAATTTAGATTTCATTTTGTTGCATTATTCATGGCCCCTTTCAGTATAGGCCTCCTCCAAGTGCCTCCATCTATTTCAATCTTTTTGTGTTGTGTTATTCTAAGCACTCGTACAAACCCGACTTCGATAAGAGTTGCAGTTTTGAAGAAAAAATCTTTTATTTTTTTAAATATCCGAAAATGCATTTTTTTTAACAGTTACTCTAAACAGCTGTTTATAAATAGTAATTTCTAGAAATGATATATTTCTAACAGTTTCATGAAAAAGGACATAACACAAAAAATTTAAGCAGAACGGACAAAGCGCATTATAAAAATAAAAAAGAAAACAAAAGTAATAATAAAAAATGAAAATATGTATAAAATATACATTTTCGAAAATCGCAAGGTAAAGTGAACGGATGTGGGATTCGAACCTGCTGCTCGTCTAATGCGAACCGGGACTGTGACGAACAGAGCCAACCGTACCTCGCGGTTGGGTTGTGAAATTACGGTTCTAAATGTAGATGGAATAGAGAATGGTTGGTATAGATTTAATAGAACGTGCGTATTTCTCGATGCACGACGCCTCACCTCACGCATCGATGTACTCGCGCGGAGCGCCCCGCGCCCCGCAGTGGGCGGGGCTAGTCGTGTCCCACTTCGTCTGCTTCACCCCCTCAAATACCTAAAAGTTTGCTATTCACAGCGTCTTAAGAACTATGATCTAAAAAGCGTGTTTTACGTTTATATTTTTATCTTTTTAGCCCTACGATTTTTTCTAAATCTGTTTTGTACACAAATATGCACAAATTCAAAACAACGTATGTAAAAATCTACAGCTCTCTATGTAAGCAGTTTATATGAAAACTATAAAAATGGCCAAACGTTCGCGCAGCGGAAACTTGAATTTCTCCGAAGTCTATGCATGCACAAATTTTATTCATACATACACAATTACACACAAATACACACTAATTTTTGGACACATCTCGTTTTTCTAAAGTCAATGGATTAAAAAAAGTTCCGCCAGGATTCGCCCAGCGGAATCAGTTTTTGGTGAATTTCTCCACAATGGCTGCATGCACAAATTTTTTTTTACCATACACAATTACACGACGTCATATACTAAATATCTGCATATTTAAAATCTTTAAATTCAACAACATTCCGCTGCGCGAACGCACACGGATAAAGGATAAGAGGGAAAAAGGATAGAAGATAACATTTTAGTTTAATCCTGTCAAATTAAGATATTCCATAGACAGTTTAGACGCGATTATAAATATGGCAACCAAAAATTTCGCAACAGACGTAAGTCCGGCGCGGAATAATTTCACAAGTCTAAAAATAACATATTATCTTGTCCTTTTCTTAATCCATACTAATATTATAAATGCGAAAGTAACTCTGTCTGTCTGTCTGTCTGTTACGCTTTCCCGCCTAAACCTTTCAACCGATTTTAATGAAATTTGGCACAGACAATCTTTAGACCCTGAGAAAAAACATAGGCTACCTTTTCTTCCGTAAAAATTTGATATTCCCGAGGGAAATCTAAAAAGCGCGATATATTTCACTAGCTTTCCGCGGGCGGAAAGCTAGTGAAATATAAAGAAAAATATGCACTGAATCGAGGCCAGTGTTCCGCAGTTAGGATAATATAGGTACAAATAATTATAATATCCACCTAAGTATAACTAAAACTTCTAGTAACCTTACCGAACTGAGGAATTTCGTGTAGGTACAGACGACAACACATCAAGCTACTACAAATTGTCATTTTTTTATTAGATTTTCAACCTTATTGCTACATAATTACGGCTTAAAGTTGATTGGTAATATTTGACAGTTTCGGTCGCTTGACCTGCTGTCGTCCGTACGATTGTAATTAGGTCAGTGGGGCCAAGTATCATTAGGTACGGTTACGACATTCAAGCAGCTGTAGAGTGTAGGTGTTTTAAGGACAATGGCTCGTTAAATTTCATTGGGTTTCAAGGACTTTCCACAAAATTACATTAACCTGTTGTTTTTACCAGATCTGCAGTAGGATATATAATATTTATGTAAGTAAGAATTTCTTTGATCTTCTTGCAATAGCCAAATTTTTAGGTAATGACGTAATCAATCCCTATCAGCGTCCAAAATCATTCACCTGCGAGTAGGAATGATAGTAGGTAGGTAACTTTAGCTTTTGGGAGATGAGATTCCCTCGAACCTTAACTTTGGGCGGTTCATTGGGTCCAAGGCCAAGATGGCTGCCAGGAAACTTGGCGTTATTGCAAAGGTCCGGAATTACTTTACACCAGGACAGCTTCTTATGTTATACTAGTTCCGTTCGTGTGCGGAATATCTACTGCAGTCACGTTTGGGCTGGTGTTGCAAAATGCCACCTGGCTACTTTGGATTGATGAAAAGGCTAATTGGCGACCCAGATTTGGCTCAAAACGGTCTCCAAAGCGCCAGCCCTTCACCACTTCCCAGTGCTTGGTCTGAGTGGCGCAACAAATTCCGGCAGCACACCTGTTTGTTCAGATAGAAACTCTTGACTAAAGTGAGTAACATTACAAGACACAGAACATTAAATTAAATTATTTACCACATGTCAGCTAGCCTCGCCAATATACCAAACCATTAAATAAAAGCCTCCAGGCATAAAGGCCGTGACAGCGCACATATGATGTCTTTTGAATGCAATTTTAGGTTCTCTGTTGGTTTCTTTGCGATATAATGTTGGTACACTTCTGTCACTCCCATACCGCATGTCGCCTACCCATGAGTGGTCGCCAATATAAATCGATATATTTACGAACATAGAAATAAATACGTTACTTAGTTACGGTAATACGATAACGTAGGTACATATACATATTTTTTAAATACTTTAATAAAAAAGTTCAAATTTATTAAAAAAAAATAAACATTTAAAAAATCGACTCCACTGATAAAGAACAGGGTCATTTATTTTTCATCCCACCATCTCGGAAAGACTATTTTTAATCTTCAATATCTGACTGGAAAAGCCGTTTTTATTCTCTAGAGGATAAAGTAAATTGAATTTAGAACATCGTGTGCACTAAGTTTGTAAATTAAAAAAAAAAAACATTAAACCTATTTACTGTTACCTCTATGGTGCCGAATATATCATACAACTTTTTTTTAATTTGTTAAAAACTCAGACTCGGAACCTTCTTGGTGTTCTTTTTTCAATTTTCTTTGTACGCGGTTCTTTACGCGGCATTTTTTCACGTCATTGTTAAACCTTATATTAAAAAAAAGAAACTTGAAAACAAGTGAAAAACTAAAATGAGTGATTCTAGCGACGAGGAAGTTTGTTTGACGCCAACAGAATTGACTGAAACTGTTAATAATGCGCAAATGAGCTTTCTACCTCAACAATCAGGCGAGAAGTATTTAGAACAGTACGATATGTTCAACACGTGTTAGACAGCCTATGGGTACTAATAAAATTGGCAGTATCCCACGAGAAATAGCAACATTTCTTGAACTTCCAGAACCCCTGTTGTACACGGGTCATTGTTTCCGACGAACTTCAGCCACACTTTTGGCTGATTCCGGAGCTGATCTCCTGTCCCTTAAGCGCCACGGAGGCTGGAAGACCAATGCAGTTGTAGAGGGATACATAGAGGATTCCATCCAAAATAAGTCTAAAATATGTGAAGGCATCGTAGGAGCCATTACACTGAAAGAGCCTCAATCGGAAACTTGGACTGGCCCTTCTACATCAAAAATAAGCCGTTATGAAACACCTAACCATCTCCCTCTCTCTCCAACATTCACGCCAAGGGAATCCGATGAATCGGTACAACTATTAAGTATGACAGACAGTTTACCGAAAAACAGTACACAAGTGACTAACACCAATATTACAGTACCAAACAAAAATATTACACTCAATTTAAATAACTGTTGCAACGTTACTTTAAAATTTTCTTAATTATACTTTAGTATTATTTTATTATAATTTAAAGATTATTCTGTAATACTTACCTGTCATAATGTAGTAATTAATACCTAAGCTGAAATAAAAGTGTTTTCTCTGTCTACTGTGCTGAGGTGGAATGAAAAGTTACGTGTTGCACTCGAGTGCAAAGATTTTTCACCTCGTGTCCTTTTGATTCCCTCGCTGACGCTCAGGATTCTAATTTTGAATCACTCGCTGCGCTCGTGATTCAATTTTAGAATCCTTCGCTTGCTCGGTCATCAAAATTGAACACGCGGTTAAAAAGCAACTTTGCACTCTTGTATAACAAATAACTATTATGCGATTAAAATAAAAAAAACAACATAATTATGTATTTAATTGTTTTATGCGAATGATTTTCGGACGCTGAGTTCCCTAGAAAGTTTACTCAATATATAGGAATAAGTCATGCGAATCAAAACTAAAGGTAATTTCAGCAGATACAATTTAATTTACGTAGAAACAAGTTTTCCATATCAGGTGTTCACTCATAAACACCCAATGCTATGGTGTCTATCATTGTTCGTTGCCGCAGTACGCCGCCATGAAATGAGGCACCCTCCCAACAACGATCAGCGCCAGGAAGGGCCGGTCAGCGAAGAAGCGGGGTACGCGAGGCTCGTCCAACATCGCACAAAGGGTGAGGACCATTGCTGAAATACAAGATGCATCACGAGCTTTTGGAAGCATCAATTTCACTAACATAAGAAAACAAAGTTATTCAGCGGCTATATCGGTGCAACAAGCAAACGACCACTAAATTGTACGAAACTACAACTGAAACTTCTAATTACTTAGAGACTACTGCATGTGTGTGTGCATGTGTGGAGCTTGTTTAACAAAAACCTGTATATGTGACATATACCACTTTACCTGTTGAGGTAAACCTAAATACATACTTACAACGGTAATCAGGGACAAGCGATAAGACAAAAATGTAAGAATTCCTCGGAAAGTGCATTAGGAAAGCAATAACGTAATACTTACTTATTAGAAGGTACCTACTACTCTAGTACTACAGTACTTAGTATTTAGTTAGTGTTGTAGTACTTGTGCAAGACTTAGGTACCTACATGCAATTCCACAACCCCCCTGTTGTAACACCACCAAGTAACTTGTTTTTGATAAATGACAATACATAATATTAAAAATCACTTATAATACATACATAACCTATATGTAGCTTATGTTTTATAAGTGATTTCTAGAAAGCAAATTGCAGCTATAAAGAAAAACCTTAGGTAAGCTAGGTTTTCTTCGGTCAGTTACAAAGAGGAAATCTGATTGAAACATTATAAGCTAATTGAAAGCTTGTAAAATTAGGAGCAGTTGGGAAGAATAAAATAAGGCATATTTTTAATCGAATCTTTGATAACTACTTAGTTCCTTACGCTCCAATTACACACGCGGGTGATCTAATATCACGTCGTAATATACATCTTCTTCTTCTCAGCCTGTAGAGGTGCACTGCTGGACAAAGGCTTTCCCCAAAGCTTTAATTCCATTGCCGTAATCCCCACGCTTGGCAGGCGGATCACAGTGTTTGGCGTAGAACAAGCCAGGTGGACAAAAATATTTTTTCATGATTTTGGAACTATATCTATAAATTAAGTATTTATATACCTATACTAATATTATAAACCTAAAAACTCAGTTTGTTTGTTTGTTTGAACGCGCTGATCTCAGGAAGTACTTTGACGAATTAAAAAAAGGCCGAATTAAAAAAATATTTCAGTGTTAAATAGGCTATTTATCGTGGAAGGCTATATACTATCACGCTGCAACTCACGGAAGTGGAGCAGTAACCAAAGATGCGGGTAAAACCGCGCGGGACAGCTAGTTTTGCTCTAATATTTTATTTCAAGGAAATGCGTAGAAATTGTGTATAAATATTTTATTTCATCTAGACACGATTATAAAAAAGGAAAAAATTATGTCAATCGCTGCCAATATCAACGCTAATATAAATATAGGTACAACCTTAGACTTACATATTAAATACAAAAATTCTAAATGTATATATGTATAAAAATAAAAAAAATCTAAAAGTATAATTATATGTATGTATAAAAATATAAATATACAACCTTAGACTAACAAATTAAATACAAAAAAAATCGAAATCTAACACTAGACTAATATATTTACATTAAAACTAATCCGCTATATCAGAATCATCTGATTCAGAATCCGATGAATCCAATTGAAAATAGTCGTCCTGAATTTGTAAAGGTCTTGGTTGTAATTGGAGTCGAGGCTCTATAGTGGGAGCTATGATGAGCTTTAAGATCTCGGCGCATAATTTACTACTCTTTTTTTTTCGTATTTCCCGGAGGCTGTTGATCAGAGGATCAGACGTTAAAATCAACATATTGAGCAAGTCAAGAGCATGTCTCTGTTCATGGCGAGACGAGAGAATATCTGCTCGAGATTGTATAACAACAATGTGCTTCTCTAAAGGATAACATTGTTTTTTTTTATTTTACAATGCAATCATATGATGGATCACGTGATGCCCAACTTTCATGGTCCACTTCGTAGTTTGTTTGTAAGAGTGGGTTGTTGATTTAGAATCAATAAAATACGCTAATGTCTCGTCACTACTTAGCGGCCTATCAGTTTGCATAGCACTTAGTTGTTGGAGGTATGAACTTGCAGAAGATGGATTTTCGCCAGTGTCCTTTATTACTCTGGCAGCTTTATTCCTTTTTTAGGTCTTCCGGGTCGACAACAATCAGCGGATGAAGTAGAAGGTTGTGGTTGAGTCGATCTTAAGCAAAATTCTATCTTTTCGCCTTCCAGCCACAACTTATTCTTACTCAGGAAACGCTCCTTTGATTTTGCTGAAGACACCCACTTAGTTGCAATTTTCGAAGAAATGCTGGCTATTTTCATCTTAATTTCCCTTTGACATACTTCAGTGATATCAGAGAAATCACACTTAAACAAAATAAATTGAAATAGACGATCATTTCTTTCATCTTCGAAAACACTATTTTGCCAATAGAGTATGTCATTTCTACAAAAAAAAAGAAAAAAAAATGTTGTACTCAAGTGTGCTACATAAAATAGGTCACATAATAGTCTATAGCCATGTAGTTAAAACATATCAAAAATTCAGAGTGGATACAAGAGGATACATGGCTTTTCTAAGCCTGTTAAGTTCAAAAACAAAGAAAAAGATTGTAATTTTTTGAGTACTCAGAGATAGGCTACTTTATGAATGTTTATAACACATTAAAAGATTCTAATTAGAAAATAATATTGAACATACCTTCAGAATTAAAATAATTCACTAAAACTTTGATACCACTCCTACCCGGACGAAGCGTTTCGCTTCCTCTTTAATACCGCGTACATCGAGGGACTGGAACAATTTGCCAGCGACGGCGTGTCCGTCACATTACAATTTGAGTGTCTTCAAGGCTAGAGTGAATAGGCTCTTAATAAACTAGCGCGCTTTACCATCAATGATCGCATCACTGCTTACCATCAGGCGGGATTGCGGTCAAGCGCTTGTTTAAAACAGATGTTAGTGTAAGTGTCGCTGAAATGCAACTGATTTATTTATTTAACTGCACTTACCTAATTACCTTACTTTTATATACGATGACTCACCCATATGAAATGTTAGACGTAAACAATTATTGGAATCAGAGGTTTAGGGGGGTTGTTTACAGGTAGATAGTACAAATTTCTGGAAATTCGATAATGACTTTTGTCCACCTGGCTTGTTCTACGCCGAACACTGTGCGGATTGGGGATCGCAGTATTTTTTTATTCCAGAGGCTGCTGCCCGCTTCCCTGGTGAGAGTCCCCTTATTCGCCTCTTACGAGACCCACGGAAGGATATGGGTTGGTTTATATACCTACGCTAGATAATGAAGTCGCCAGTGACTCAGTTGCGATTAAAGTCGATCCATTTCTACCTAAAGTTACTATCCTGTTCGATAGCAATTTTTTTGAAATATCCTATCCTACTTCATACCAATCCTACTATTATTTATAAATGCGAAAGTTTGTGAGGATGTATATATGGATGTGTGTTTGAAAATGAAATATTAATTATTTCATGCAAAACCACTGAACGGATTTGGATGAAATTTGGCAAATAGTTTATAACCAGGAATAATACATAGGATACTTTTTATCCCGATATTACCACAGGATCGAAACTTATGCGTGTGAAATAACAGAAACAGCTAGATTTTTTTTAAATAACAAGTTTAAAATATGACGACCTAGATGCGTACTACCAGAGTTAGGTGGCTCTCGAGGTGGGTATAAAAAAGAATGCCAGGAAGGAATAAGAGGATAGTCTAATTAGTCCAGGTATAGTAAAAACCGACTTAATAAGTTTAAATAATTCAATAATTAAAAATATACGTTATTTTTTGTAAGTATTTGCGAAACCCGAAACACGTAATCCATTATTTTTAAGTAAAGAATCTATGTACAAAATTTCAAAAAGATATCATAAAAAACCACAAAGTTATAAGCTAAAAAAAGATATCTGGTTGTCTCAACAAAAATATGGTCAACGCTCCGCTCGGGCGGGCGAGCCAGGTGCTTTGACCTATGGCATCAGCAGTTGCGCGAGCGTGCGCACGCGTAAGCTGCGTGGCGCGCTCGGTAACCACACTGCAACAATCTCTAAAGGTATTTGGGAAAAATATAACATGGTGTAAAAATGATTGGAATCTATTCAGTTGCTTAATCTGAACAAACCATGTATATTCAGGTTTCGTATAAACAAAAAATACATATTGCTAACTATACAAATATGAAGAGCAGTGGTGGCCTAATGGTATCGGCCGCGACTTACAAGATGTAGGTCGTAGGTTCGAACCTCGCCAGGCGCCTTTGCTTTGTGTAAAATATTTCACCACCAATGCTCTCAAAACGGCGAAGGAAAACACCGTGAGGAAACCGTTGCGAAATTTCAAGACATGTGACATCTACCAACCCGCACTGGGCTCGCGTGGTAGATTATGGCCCAGTCCCTCTCATCGAGAGGAAGCCTGTGACCCAGGAGTGGGAACATTATAGGCTGATGATGATGATACAAATATGTGATATAAATGGTTTTATCTTAAAATTTAAATGTACCTACGACAAAAAAGCAATAAACATTGGGAGAGTTATATTTCCGCAGAGTTATGTAAGTAACAGTTGAATTATTGTTATTTTTCGTTTCCACGGTATGTTGCGAAGAAGTAAGGAGTTTTTCCAACAAGGACGGCTGCCAGGAACGGACGGTCAGCCACGAAGATTGGGACCGGCGCCGGTTCCACCATGGCAGACATCATACAAACTCCAATTACTGGAATAGAGTAGGTAGATAGTCAGGAGTATGCTTTTTTCAGAGTCACCGATTCCAAGGCCACATTTAGCTAGGTTTTTAGCTGAAGATCCCATGCTTGATTGATCAGGTAAAGCTGCTGCTGATGGTCTGTGGATGAATGTACCATCCTCGCATACTATGAGCCCTTCGTGGCTCGGAATTCACATTACACGGTTGATTCTGACTGTCATTTGTGGAACTTACACAGTCGTTACTGGTCGCCAAAAGACTGAAAGTCTAACAACGAGTTTTACCAAGGGATATTTCCCAATTACTGGATTGTGAAGTGTAGATAGGCAGACCCTAGACCGATAATTAAGCTACGTTACAAACAAGTTACGTTAAATGCCGAGTCAAGGCAAAATGACAGAACGTTTTATAGATTCCTTAACTCATTCCTTATGTAAGTCCTTAGAATTAATAAAACAAAGAGTCCTATTAATTTTTGGAAAATCAATAGAACTCTTTTTTTCATTGCCACTTGGAAAAAACATGCGAATCAAAACCACAGGTAATGTCAGCAAATTTTGAATTTTATTTACGTAGAGATACATTTTTCTAAATAGGTTTTTACTTATTTAACAGCCCAATGCCATGGTGCCTATCATTGTTATTCGCCGCGGTGCACCGCCATGAAATGAGGAACCCTTCCAACTAAGATTGACACGAGGAAAGGCCGGTCAGCGACGAAGCACGGGACGGGAGGCTCGTCCAACATCGCACAACACATGTCGAACTCCATTGCTGAAATATAATTACAAGATGCATCACGACCTTTAAAAGACCACAAATTCCATTACCATAGACAACAAAATCATTCCAACAGGTAAAGCGGACCAACAAGCAGTTGAGCACAAAACTGTAAGACATATCCTTAACGACAAAGACAAAATATAACAATAACTTGTAATTACCTAGAGCTCACTGTAGAACTTTGTTTAACATAAGTAAAGTACCTATGGAGGTAACCAGAAGACATAGTGTGTTGTATTACTATGCACCGGTATAGGCGACCCTCCTACAGTTTGTCTGCTATGTCACGGACACGAAGACTGCCACGGATTCGGGAGTTCCTGATGCGGTCTTTCAATTTAGGAGTAGGTATACCTCCAAACATTTAAACTACCGTAAAATGGGGTTATTTGGAAATCACGGGGTTTTTTGGAACTGGCGAAATAAAAGGTCAATTATATTTTTTTATCTATTGGTTGTAGAAAGTGACCTAGCAAGACATCTACATTCAACGCCACTTTCGCAGAATTTTTTTAAGAATATCGGGGCAAACGTTGTAAATTTTATTTTTTTGACAAAAATTGCAATCATGGTGTCTTTCGCGGTAGTAAAACTTTTGCCGGGAACTAAAAATCTAGAGAGATACGTATGAAGTAAAGTAGTCTACGAAATATTGTATTTTCTGCGCTTTTCAGATCTTTATAAAAGAACAAAAAAAAAAAGTCAAACGTAGTAATTTAGTAGCTTTATTTTTCGTAAGCATATCTACATTTAAGAAAAAAAGTGCTCCAATCAGTTCCAATTAGCCCCACTTTACGGTATGTATATAAACTTATTTACAAAAAAAAAAAAAACGGGCACCTAAGCAATGAACCATTTCAAATGTTAATATTGCTTTGTTTGATCATTATAGGTAGTTTTATACTCACAATTTGGTAAATTAATAAGAAAATAATCGTTTGTATCAGTATTTCATGAAATTTTGATACAATTTATGGGAAATAATGCTAAACCTAGTAGGTAAGTAATGTTCGCTAGTTGTAAATAATTATGTTCATGAAGTTAACATTAAAAAAAAATTGTTTGTTTTTCTATAATAAAATAAAAGCAGATAAATGTTTAGTATCGAGTGTGACCCCCTCTAGTTAAAATCACAGCTTGAATTCGTCTGGGCATGACAGCGAGTATATCCCGGTTACTTGCTTGCGAAATACGTTCCCACTCCGCAGTAAACACATTGTTCAGCTCTCTGATGGTCTGCGGAGCCTGCGGGTGTACTGACCTCACACGTCGTTTCAGATCGTCCCAGACATGCTCAATGGGATTAAGGTCGGGACTTCGAGCTGACCAATCCAAACGACGAATGCCGACCTCTTGCACATACGCTTCAACATCGCGAGATCAGTGGGCGCGAGCATTGTCGTCCATAAAAATCCAGTCTTCACCTAGAGAGGCCAATGCGGGTTGTGCATGAGGAATTAGAACTTCCGTTAGGTATCGATGCCCAGTCAGTGAGGCGTTTTCAATGAAGACTAACTCTGTACGATCAATTGAATTTATTCCTGCCTAAAACATAACAGAGCCCCCACCATAAGGTGTGATTTCTTCGAAACATGCCTCTGCAAAGCGTTCTCCTTGTCTTCTTAGCACTCGCCGATGTCGATCTTCACCGAACAGAGATATCATGGCTTTATCAGAGAACAAAACCCTATTCCAATCTTCTTGAGTCCATAATTCATCTTTTGAATTCTTTTAATTTTCCAAAAATAAACTCATTGTTTCATTGCCACTTGGTATTGACACTTGGAAAAAACATGCGAATCAAAACCACAGGTAATGTCAGCAAATTTTGAACTTTATTTACATAGAGGTACATTTTTCTAAATAGAATTTTACTTATTTAACAGCCCAATGCCATGGTGCCTATCATTGTTATTCGCCGCGGTACATCGCCAAGAAATGAGGAACCCTTCCAACTAAGATTGACACGAGGAAAGGCCGGTCAGCGACGAAGCGCGGCACGGGAGGCTCGAACACCATCGCACTAGTCATCATGATCGCCATTGCTGAAATATAATTACAAGATGCATCACGAGCTTTAAAAAACTTTTTTTACAAAAAAAAAATTACAGACTGCCACAAAAAGAAACACTACAAAGTGAAAAATAACTAATTTCGGAAGTCGGTAGCAAAAATTAATATACAAAAACCAAAGACACCATGATCATGAACGTGTACTAATATCTCGGAAAGGGTTAGGTTTAGGGAAGGGTGTTTCATACAAATTCATACTGAAATAAGTTAGAAATGATGGGTACTCCACGCCCTTAACGGATCTAGTACGACTTTTCCTGTAATCCTGTATATGGTCGAATTGAGTAACCTCCTCCTTTTTGAAGTCCGTTAAAAAGGCCACCAATTCCATTGCCTTAGACAACAAAATGATTCCAACAGGTAAAGCGAACCAACAAGCAGTTGAGCAAAAAACTAAGACAATTATCCTTAACGACAATCTATAACAAAAACTTGTAATTACCTAGATCTCACCGTAGAACTTGTTTAACATATTAACCTACCTACCTATGGAAGTAACCAGAATACATAGTGTATTGTATTACTTTGTTCGGCAAAACCAGGGCGAAGAAAAACTCTAGTATGTATCCTACAGTAAATAGTGACCCTACTTACCTAATAGTACTGTAATACTTACCTTTACTACTACTGTAGTGTTACTTAACTATTGGTACTACTAGTTCTAATACTGCCGTCATAAGGAAAAAAAAAGCATCTAACATTTTTTTTTACGCGAAATATAAAATATTGGTGTATGCCATTTTTTTACTGATTTAGAATATGCATGTAACTCAATTTGGAAAAAAAAAAATGTTAGATGCGTCTTTTTTCCTTATGACGGCAGAATAGGTTAGTACTGTATTTAGTACCTGTGACCAACATTTACATGCAATTCAACTTGTAGTTTAAAGTTAATTTAGGTAAAGGTAGTTACTTACGTGTTACCTAAAAACGCTTACATAATAAATTCCAATCTATACTAATATATAAAGCTGAAGAGTTTGTTTGTCAGGAACTACTGGTCCGATTTGAAAAATTCTTTTTGCGTTGGATAGCCTATATATAGGATATAGATTAATCCAGGAAGGCTTTAGGCTATATAACATCCCGCTAGGACCAATAGGAGCAGAGCAGTAACAAAAAATGTTGCGAAAACGGGAGCTAACGCAGCCGTACATATTGCCAATAGCTGAGCATGACTAATTCCACGCGAACGAAGTCGCTGGCAGCCGCTAGTCATTTATAAAACGAAAGCTAGAGAGAGCTAGAAAGCCCTAAAATCTGTGAAGTCTAACATAATTATGGCGCCTTAAATACATTCATATTTTAGAGCTTATTTTTCTAATGCCCGGTATATTTTATTCTAGGAATATTATTGACGTTTGACAGTTTTTTTGTACATATTTTTGTTAATAACTTTCCAAATTATTGTTCGAATAAAGTTGAATCAGATTGTTGTAAATATGTAACTGCAACTGTGAAAAAAGAAAAAAAACGTTTCAAACATTAAATGTAAAAAATGCAGTTATCTATGTATTTCCCATCCTATGAACCCTTAGCTGACAAGAAATCTGCAATCAGCCTTTTACCACGACAAGTCTCAGCTCCGGAAGTGAGTTGTGAAACTCGGCAAGAGTTCGGCTCGGAGAGAAGTATACCCCCACCACGTCTAACTCCCCGAACCGTGCTGATACGCAACCCCGTCCTCTTTTGACCGCGGGACGGACATCATTTAATCCTTATAACCGTTTCTGCAGCACTGGTGCTACGATGGAACTAGTAAATAAGGCGATATTTCCATCATCATTTCGAGTTTTCCATCTTGTAAACTGAGTAATGCACAGAAAAAACCAATAGAGGAAAAAAAAATAATTACGAGTTTCAAAACACAAAGTAGTGATTAATTAGTTCAATAATTTCTTACCAAAGAGGAGATAAACGAGATCATAGTGGCTAGTAAAAAAAAAAAACACCAATTTTAATGTAAGGTCTATTAAATAAACATTAAGCTCTAAACAATGGGGGGAACTGTCCATTATCTTTAATAACACTGTGACTTATAGTCCATACATGAACAAAAATACTTACATTCCCTCTCATAATCTCGTAATAGTGCCCCTAGCACTGACACTGGTCGGGCTACTAGTAAAAACATATAAAATGAAATGTTCAAGAAGAACTTCATAATTATTATGCATAAGAAGTGCAGTATTTTTGTATTTTAATGTCTAAATTATTTCGTTGCTGCATGATTTTCTAATTTCGGTATATGGCCGTGATTACTTCCCCCCTAACGCTTACTGTCCCCCTTTACGAAGATTACGTACGACGGCGATCGGCAGGTCAGCCACGAAACTATCTACCCTCCAATTAGATATACATGACGGCGCGTGACTGGTTAATTTTAGATATTGTGATCTGTTTTATCGTATCAGTATCAATTGACCGTAAATATTACTCTACTATTTTTTGAAGTCGATTAATCGGTCGGGATTCGGATAAATTATGATTTTTATTAGCGGGTAACCCCAAATAGAGTGAAGAGTCGTGATTTGAAGGGGTGGCGACTGTCATTTTATTGACAGCTGCCGACGGAAAAGCACGCGCTCTAACCTATTGGCTTTGGTTTTCTAAATGTCCTAAATTGTCGAAGAGAACTGTTTCCCCACTGTGTAGACTTAGACTCGGACATTGTTGTAGCCCAGTGTTCCTGAAAAAGATCCACGTCAGGGATAATTCCCGGTGCGAGTGCAGTCTTGAGGATGGTACTTTAGACCATATTTTCTTTTCTTGTCCCCGTAATAATAAATCTTTTGACCTCTATTCGAAAATTCACAAAGTCAACATCCCTCTCCCAACAAATTTTCATACCCTACTTTCCCACTTCTCCCCTAAATTAATAAATCTTTTGGCCAGATTCCTAAATGAGAATGAGTTAAAAGTTTAATTGGTGCGTAGTTTGTGTGTAAATAGCCTGTATATAATATAAACTAGTTTATTTGTTTTCTCATGTCTTCTTCTTTCGCCTCGCCTTTTCCCGTTACGCGGGGTCGGCTTTCCTGGTTCTGAGGCGCCACTTATTCCGCTGATATACGTCGTCATCTGAAAGCCCCAACTGCTTCATATCCTTGCGGATATTCGACATCCATGTAGTTGGGGGCCTTCCCCTCCCTCTCATTTTTGTAGCCATGGAAAGACACTTCTTCACGACATGGTCGTCCGGCCTTCGCTTTACATGACCGTACCATCTCAGTCTAGCCTCCGTGATTTTATCTGCAATTGGTGCAACCTTAAAGGTACCTCTCACATGGACATTGCGCACCTTGTCTCTAAGCGTAACTCCGCCCGCCCAGCGCAGCATTCGCATCTCGGCTGTGTGTAGCTTCTGTACGTGACTTGTCTTCGCAGCTCATACCTCGCTGCCGTAGAGGAGAGCCGGTCTAACAGCTGCTTTATAGACCTTGCCTTTTGTTCGAATTGGCATTTTGTTATCACACGGAAAAAGGGAAAAGTTCGACGGCCTGCCTTTTTATGCTACCGTCATCACGTGACTCAGGCAGAATAGCCGAACCTGGCTCAGTTGCCAAAGAAGAATAAAAAAAACCTATTGGCTCTTATTTGTTTTAATCTGAGATTATCATTGTAATCCCTTTATATTAAAGTGAACTAAGTATCTGTACAGTTAAAATAATAAGAATCGAACATCACACTATACTTATTGTTCAACGTTTTATCGAAATACCGCCCACGATGGATGAGAATCAAGGGATGGGATCCGGAACCTTTGGCCACGCCTTCCTGACGGTTTTCCTCTACATCAGAAGTGGCATCTGAGCCTCGCTGGCGCAGTATTGGAGAGTGAGATCTGAGCCTCGCATATATGATGAGTACTGCTAAAATTAATTGTTTAGGTTGCAATTTTAACGTCTTTTATTTATTTAACTTTCCATTAACTCTGGTCTTGAAAAAGTTATCAAAAATTTAAAAAAAAAAGAAGAAAACTTTGCCCCACACTAGGAATTACTCTAGTATGCCAGAAATCAATATTTTAATTAAATTATTTAAATAAAACCAAATTATTCTATAATCTACTATATAAGTGTAACCTGTAGGCCATAAAAATATTTGTTCCGTGCGAGAGTCGAACCCTCGACACGTAGCTCAGAAGTCGATCGCTCAGTCATTGCACCAATAGTGTCATCTGCCCCAAACACAGCAGAGTTCTTAGTTTATAGCAAAATACTACTTATGGTATTGTGTTTTGATTATTGATTGTTGTGAGGAGATAAGTGCTATACGATGGTAACTGCTGGAAGGTTATAAAGGTGCTGTGCATGAGACGATAGTGGTTCTTTGCAGAATTTCACTCGGATGGGGTCGGGACCATAGCTAGTTACAGTCTAGTATGAACTCTTTGCACTATTTATTAGTGATTTTTCCCATGTCGCTGGCTGTCAATGGAACTTTACCACTAACGTATTTTTGTGTGTATTGGTTTCAGGAGAATTTAAAAAAATATGTAATAATAAATTACCTTTAATAAAATCTTAATTAGTAATATCGTATAACAAATTTATATACTTTCGAGATAAGCCAACATTATTAATTTTTATACACGGTGTTAATTATTAAACGGTAAGTTGTATCGCTGTTTGAGATTATTATTTAGAAACAAGCCATTTAATTAATACAGGTTACTTTCTGCTGCATCTATACTTTAGATATATAAACTAACAGATTAAATCTGTAAATTTAAGTAATAAAATATTGATTGTAAAAACGTTTTCTTTTTTTACTTCTTTTTTTATACATATCTTGCTTTTATACTTAATTGTGTCTAAATACTTACATAGTTTAGTTTTAATATTTTATTGTACGAATAACACAAAATACTCTTTCTTTCTTTCTAAAAACTGTTCATTTGTTTATTAACACCGTGTACGTGCCAATGTGTGATCAAACCGAAATGCTGTCTATAACGGATACCTATTGTAAAATTTTGTGTAAATGTTTCAAGACAGTTTACTGAATTATGCCCGCAATGTCAAATACAATGTTTAACATGAACAAAGATGTAGATATGGATAGACGCCATGGATGGAAATGGCATTAATGGAAAATCAGTTATAGATACCATTGGGATTGATAAAATTTTGAGTGCTTGGTGTCACGAAATGCCCAAAGCGAAGTGTGTCCAGTGTCGATACTTGTCAGCGCTAGTTGTTGCCGTGAAATGCTCCGATGAAGAGCGGGGCGCGACCAGAGCCGAGTAGCAGGTAGAGGAATGGGCGGTCAGCACGGAAGCGCTGCGCCGGTGGGGGCGCGCAGCGCATCATTAACACCATGCCTGCGCCACACACACCACTATAGTTCATCGCGCGAGGAAGAGGTTGCGCCTCCTGGCGGCCGGTAGCTGGCCACCACCACCACGTGGCGCCCCGCACACAGCAGCCACAGCGCCGGCCGATTCGCCTCGAAACGGTTCGGCAGAGAGCGTGCGCGACGCGTCACCATCGCTGCACATCCACACACCACACGACACAGTCAAACGATCCACGACTCCACAACCACACACCACAGTATATACACCACAATAGCAGACCAACACAACGCAACATCACAATGCTGAAGTGGATTTTAGCAAGTTAGGAAAGCGCTGCCAATCCCGTATATGCAATAAGGTTGGCCAAAAGTAATGTTATAATGTGAATTAGCCATAATTTTTGTGATTGCATACAGTTGTAAACAGAGAATTTATTGACACACAGTTCATGGCAAAAATGGAGATTTTGCAACACTAATTTCGGGGTTGTGTGATGTCCCTTTTTGGCGATTTAAACTGGTCGGCCACATCACCAGATCTAACAGCACCAGACTGCTTTCCTTGGAGCTTTCTTTCTTTTGAAATTTCGCATTTCCCACACACACTTTTAA
This sequence comes from Sesamia nonagrioides, assembly GCA_017933935.1. Taxonomy (NCBI): domain Eukaryota; kingdom Metazoa; phylum Arthropoda; class Insecta; order Lepidoptera; family Noctuidae; genus Sesamia; species Sesamia nonagrioides. Next base: position 404,958 of record JADWQK010000122.1, read on the forward strand.
GTCTTGAAAGCAAACCTTGAAGATTTCAATAATTTGGAGGATACCTACGATGCTACAATTAAATTTGTGCTCGTACAATACTTATTTATGCCACTGTCAAGCAATGATAGCTATTGTAATATGAGTGACAGTTTGTGCCACTCAGCTTTGCCTCGTGGCACAACAGATCCCGAGTTTATGGTCTCCATACCTATTTCTTTCATTTCAAGAGGCGTTAAGATATTGTCCATTTCGCTATTATCACTGATATCACTCATTTTCAAAACAATTTTATTTATAAATACAGATAAAAGTTAAAAATGGCGCGAAAATAGCGCGGCGCGCGCTTTGTTGTTACTTGTTTTGTTGTTATAAGTAATCCCACAAATGAAGGGCAAAGGCAATGCCTAAAACATGCGATGTGTAGTCGTGACGCAAATACGCGCGCTTTTTGGCATAATCATATGTTGACTTTTTGATGCCATCGAGATAAAAAAAAAAGTTTCATTGTAGTACAGTTTACCCGTGTGGAAATGGTCATTGTAACACGACTTGGCAGGAATAAGTACTATAGAGCCAAACTGACTATATATTAATTATAAATTATTATATTTATTACTATATATTATTGACTTATGGTTATATATTAAGCAAATTACCAAATGGTCGTAGAAAAATGTAATTGTAGCATCATTCATCATTAGGTAGGTACTAAAGCTGAATGTTCAAAGATGAAACCTGTTTATTATATAGGTATATATATAATTATGTAGATAAATGGTATAGAATCCTCCGTCCGACGTTTGGTCGGCATTTCGACGTATTTCATAAACTTTACATCTCTTAATCAACATTACGTCAAAACAAAGGCCAATTCCATTAATTTCCAACCAAATGGCAACCTGAATAGGTTGCCATTTGGTTGTGACATTACTTTTGCCCCATATTGTATAAAGCCTCTATTTTATTTATATAACTGTGTGCATTCAGAGTTAGTATGAAACAAAGAAAGATAAGTGATTAAAATATAGTTAAAACCCATTATCAGTCAATATAAATTAGGTACCCTATTGAGCAGTGTAGAGTACTGAAGTCAATTGTTTACTTTCCTTACAATTAAGTAAGTATTTTAAACTTGTTTAATTTTTTCTCTGATGTGGTAATGTCAAAATAGCTTGATAAGCATTAAAGGTCGAAACATACTATCAAAACGTGACACGACGCCACGCCACCCGACGCATGTCAGTACGTATCAATTCCATACATTTAATATGGCCAGAACCGCATAGGCAACACGCTATGTGACCACACGCCGCAACATCCAACCGATTTGGATCAGCGTGTTGCCGGGAGAGGGGGGGGGGGACACGCCACCCGACGAATCAGCGCAGTGTGTTTCTAGTTAACACCCACGTTTTTATGGCGGTTATAATAAAAGATATTTTTTGTTTAAAAATTGGTTTTAAAATGTCGGATGAAGAATTAGTGAAACGGTACTCAGGTCCCCGCGGTTTCACCCGCGTGGGTTTCGATACGTTTTTTTTTTAATTGCTCCGATCCTATTGGTCGCAACGTGGTGTTATATAGCCTAAAGCCTTCCTGGATTAATAGGCTATCCATCGCATAAAGAATTTTTCAAATCGGAACAGTAAGTAGTTCCTGAGATTAGCGTGTTCAAACAAAGAAACAAACTCTTCAGCTTTATATACTAGTATAGATGAGTATGTCTTTTTTTATTTACTGTTCCTGTACAAAATATGTCCCCAAAATCCGCAATAAATCTTCTTCAAAATCTTCATCTAGCTAGTCTTCAAGCTGAATCGAATCCATGGGCACGTGACAAGTCAATACACTTCAGTCTTTCGTGAGAGACTACACTACACGATACCTACATGTTGTAGCATCGCGTGGCGTGTTGCCTATGTGTACGACGAGCGTCGGGTGTCGGCACAACACATCGCGTTGCATTTTGATAGTATGCTTCGACCTTAAACCTTATGAGCCTTACCTACACTCTACTTGTATTTGGATTATTAAGAAATTCCAGTGTTTATATCCGTTGGGTAGATAAGAAACTAAATACCACAGCAAGATGTAGATATCAGTTAGGTAAATTGTTAAAATTGTCAGTTAACTTCTTTGTAATTCAACCCTCAGAAAAATGTGCAGTATAATTTTATTTTACACAAATTTTCTATTATCATAACCTTGTCGAGAAAATGTAATATGAATCGGTCATAAGATTACTATGTGGCTTAGCATTGTAAGATATACATATATATTGTTATAACTTTGCAACCACATAGATATAATTTATCTTGTCCTCTACCAAGTCACTAAGGCGATTAACACACTGCCACGCACCACGCAGAATAGCAGGGGAATGCGCATTTTAACCTTTTGAACGCTACGCCAAAGCGGCATCTCCGTGCCATGTACGCCAAACCCTAAAATCGATATAAATACCTACGTAAAATGTAGGGATTCCAATTTTAAATCGATAACCTTTACTTTACTTTTTGTCAACACTTCTAGGACAAAATGTACCATTAATATGTTAAAATTAACTTTATAATACTAAATATTTCATGACTTTTGACTTGTTTTCTCTCGAGTATAGACGAGCGTGGCACACAGGCCACTCTTGCGCTTGTCGAGTATAGCCTACAGTGGCGTTCAAAAGGTTAAGTATCTTCGTTTTTAAGTATTGCAAAAGCGCACAGGCCAACATAGAAAAACTATCCATACGTTTTCATGCAGATCACGCGCCTGCAAGCGGAGAAACGTGCGCACACGCACTGGGTCTGGGTGAGACGCAAGATTGCACAGGTATCGCTGTACCGTGTGTGGTTTTGGATGGGCTTGGCGCAGTTTTGAATGAAATGAGTCAGTCAGAGCGGCCGAGAATCCACAATACGCGTGTGAGTGGGTAAAAACCCGCACGATGCGTAACTACGCGCGTACTTACGCTTTGCATGTTGCTTAGCAGTATGATAATCGCCTTATCATTCGTGAAAAGTGTGTTATCAAATATAATCACATCACTGAGTAAGTTAAGCAATTTCAATATAAATATTAGTAGTCAAATAATGACTTACAAAAAATACTAGATACATAAATATCTGTTATGGTCGATTCCTATAATTTACGGACCGGTATTGGTTAAAATTAAGTTTATTGTATTTCTAAAAATAACTAAGCTAAAACCTCATAGCTTTGTATAGTAGACCCTCACATACGAAAGTAGTTGTCATAGGCAAAATGAGTTTACGAATCTGTCTAAACGCTCAGTTCGGCAGATAAGTAAGCAAACCGATTCGTTTTCTTTATAGGAACCGAGCATGAAACATGTAGGACTATAAATAGTATCACGCTTACCAGTAGCCGCGGCGGCCTCCGCGCCTTCCTCGTTCACTTCAATAAAAGCTTTCTGGACTGCCTTCGACACATACAGAGGTTCCAGAACATTTAAAATCTTTGTCAGACCCGAATTTTTCGCGTCGAAGATCGCTTTAATTCCGAGCTAGAACAAACAATTGAGCATTATAGGCTCCATAACTTGAAGTTGTTATCAAAGACGGCTGCGTCATGTCTATTTCAAAGTAATCATTATAACAGTAGAGCTAGACTGTTGACAATGATATATGACCTTCATTAATCCCAGATAAGCCGTAGTAGTAAAAAATGTGGGTATTAAATAATTGCAAGTAAGTACTGTGTGAGTTGTGACGCATCGTTTTACGAATCATAAAAAAAAACAAACCTTTGGAAGTACTTCAATGAGATCGATTTCTGTTTCAATCTTGAACTTGGGAAGAGATACTTGTACTTTAGTTTTGTACATCTTCTCTACTTCCGACATGAGATCAAAGCCATTAGCCAGTTTAGACAAAACACTATCAAGACCTTCGATTTCATTTGGTAACACGATGAGCATCGAAGTTTCCCCACCTTGGTAAGGCATTTCTAATAGCTGAAACATAAAAACTATTCATTATAGCGCTTTTTACGGTAACACAATACAGTTGAAGGTTATTCATTGTGACGGGTTAAAGGAAGCACAGCTCAAGGACCGATCAATAATTTCACAAAAGAACTAAGTAAGTGTAATGATTTTCGATTATTTTCTATTATTTTTATAGCATTTTTAAGTAATATCCTAATGGATATTACTTAAAAATGCTATAAAAATAAAAGATTACGAAGAACTGAGAACTTCCTCCTTTTTTGAAGTCTGTTAATAAACAATGCAATTACCATGATCATGTTGTAGTCTGCTGGTATTGCAGACAATAATTAAAATAGAACATCCTCGATATACCTACTCGGGTTACCGATAGACATAAATATTATTCTGGTATGAGTGTTAAGATCATCGTTTTTATTTATAAAACATACATAGCATGTGTGAATTACATTGGACATATTGGCGCGGTTTTAGTCAAAGCTATATTTATACCTGAGCCTGAAGATCGCCGCAATTCCCGTAAAAATAATCATCCTCTATGTACATCATAGGTAAATTCACAGAGGAGTTGTTAGTAATGTGGAATGGTTGCTCCATTGTGTTTGCGGGATCAAACTGCTTCTTCCATGAACCCTTAAAAAAGAAACGATATTTACAAAATAATAGAATAATATATAGTATAATAATATAATATAGTAATAGAATTTAAATGATGTTACTCATACTGTAAGACATAGTATGAAAAAACTTACTTTGAAGTAGAGAGCATTAATAAGAACTAGACGAGTGTCAGAATTCAAACTGTCAGGGCTGAGGAGATCTTTAATCTTGTTATTGGTTTGGCTTTCAACCTGAAAATGCAACCCAATTATAGTATTAATTAAATACTCAGCATATAGCACAGTTCTTCAGGTTATTATTTATACCAGACACTAGACATAGTAGGCACTTACCCATTGGTTGATGGCATTGGCAGCAACTGCTCCAGAACTAAAGTTCATCTTCTCTATAGCAGCATTAAACACCTTAACTGCATCTTGTTTCAACTCAGGCTGTAGGTCATAAGGACCCTCCTGAACATACACCTTATTTGCTATGTTTAGTGTGACACCCTTCACTGACTTTAATTTGGATGCCACTTCAGAAAAAGATGAACGAATCTGAAATTGGATATTAGTCATCATTAAACATTGTGCAAGAAAAATTCTCACAATTTACTCAGCTACTGCATGATAAATATGTTTTTTGAAACACCTTGCTAGTCAGATCAACGCTTATATCATGACTAATAGGTAGATGATTGGTCACTTTTACCCGTTCTGAGAACAGTCATGCATGGTCACCAAAATAGGGACAGTATGAAATGTGTCAGATATTCCATGTAGGCAGGATTTCTGGTTTACTGCTGAAGAAATTTACTGCCAATGGCACCTACCTACTAGGCTTTGCAGAGAGCAACTAGCTTCATCATTCTGACAGACCAACCTTATTATAATTCAAGAGTACCTGAAATTGTTTTTTTTTTTTTAATAACTGACTGAAATTTGAATGTAATATTAATGTAGTTGTTGCTGGCTGGTCTTCTAATAGTTATACAAATATATACCTACGACTTTCCAGAAAAAACTTTTTAGTATTGTTTTTGTGAATGTGTGTATTACATATTTAGTTAATACTTACAGAGTTGTCATCAGGGATCCCAAGTGCTGTTAGCAGTTCTGAATGTGCTGGGTCAGTGGTGCCCAGAGTCAGGAGAGCTAGTACAAACTCTGCTGACAGGGGTGATGACACCACACTCTTACCTTTCTCTAGTTCCTAGAGAAATAATAGATTCGGCATATTAAACAAATGTGTAAATGACAATTGGTTATACTTTTACTTAAAAAATTGGTTTAAGTTATATAGTTTATTAAAAATATTATTTATTTTTAGTCAATTATGGGATAATCAATAAAAACTACTTAATTACTAAAAAAATAATTAAAGGTCCAAATTATGTAGAGATTTCAAAATTTTAGTCTGATTAGGTCTTTACTAAAGCTATCAAAAATAATTATTAGCCTCAACACTTCCTATCAAAGACACATCAAAGGTTTATCAGAAATTATTATTATCTTTTGAGTATTTAATAATTTTTCTAAGCACTCACTGAGGCCTTGAGTGATGTAGGATATTATCGAGTATGTTGTTGTATGATTAAGTATGTAGTCTCAAGTCTGTGAAGTATTGGGATAGAGGTAAAATTATGACATGAAATTCCTTTCCTTATAACACAAGTTCGTACATTAGTGCCTTGATAATAGAGAAGATTTATTGAAAGTAGGAATAATGTAATAAACATTCTCATAAAATAATAGGGTGTGCAATTAGATTTTAAACTCTTAATAGGAAAGAACATCATTTTACTTCCAATTAATCATTCAATGTGGGTGGATGTTTGGAACTATAAATAGAACTTTACAAAACTTGCTACTTACATTAATAAGAGTTTAGGTAAGTACTGTATTCCTTCGCTTCAATATTTCAAATTTTGAATAGTAATATAAGAGGTATGATAAAAACCAATTGGTACTTTGGTACTTAGGTATAATTAAATGAATACTCACAACACAGAATTTGGCTGAGAATTGGGCAATAGAAGAGGAAAGGGCTTTTGAATCCATGTTTTCACTGATATTGTTAGCTTCTAACACCGAAAGTAATAAAACTGGAACAATAAAATAATATGTTGATTGCTTAGTAGCTTGTAGTGATGACGACTACACACAAACACTACCAGAATGTTTATGACATCATTTGCCGGCGCGAAGCCGACTCGTCGGGCACCCCGGCCTCCATCGCCGAATGAATCATGCTAATTGGAGGGGATACCAAATTCAAGGTCAGTCACATTATTACGCACCACGCAGGTATCTCCGAATTAAACAAATGACAATAGAAACTATAAATATAATCTACAACTCACATAAAGTACACAGTAAATCCCACATCGATAACTATGAAAACCGACAATATCTAGAAAGCAACATCGTTTTCACATTACAGTTCAAGATAAGTTTTGACCAATCCTACGTTTTTATTAGATCTTAACCATCTTATCAGACTACATTCAGTGGGTAAAGTAAATCAGCAAATCAGTACAAATTCAAGTTCACAAATTCTTTTATCGGTTACACGAATCCGATACCCAATTATGATTTAAGTCAGTTTTACACTGCCTGTAATGACTATACAATGAAATGATTTACAATTTTATGTCAACAATCCAAAATTCCAAAACAATTTCGACCTGATAGAATATTTACAAAATAATGACAGTCGACGTCAAAAATATGTCAAAGATTGACATTTCCGACACTTGCCTTTTATTGACAGATAATCAATCATAGCCATTTTTTTTTTTGTTTCAATTCTTTCCGTTCTGGTTTTTTTGGCGGGAATGTCAAGATGAGTGTCACGCTCATATTTCATTGGACTTTTAAAATTATTTATAGTGTTGTTTACTAAATAAAAGCGCGTGATTTATGTAGTAAAAAGTGCATTCAGTGAATAATTCATAAAGAACAGTGAAATATTGTAGCATAGTGGCCATGGCCACATCATGTCTTTACGCTAAACCACTCCTAATCGGCCACACGCGGGAAACGAAAGGAGTTAAATTAGTTAGGATAAGTTTAGGATAAGCTAGGATAAGTTAGGATAAGTTAGGATTAATTAGGATAAGTTAGGATAGAAGTTTACCCAAGAAAATATTTACTGAAGACTAGGCTATATGGCGTACTATGCCTTTGCCTTTTCCGTTCAGAAGAACGGAAAGAATTGAACAAAAAAAAATCTTTCCGTTCTTCTGAACGGAAAAGACATAGGCATAGTACGCCATACAGCCTAGTCTTCAGTTAATATATTCTTGAGTAAACTTCTATACTAACTTATCCTAATTAATCCTAACTTATCCTAGCTTATCCTAAACTTATCCAAAATAATCTGACTCCTTTCGTTTCCCGCGTTTGGACGATAAGGAGCGGTTTAGCGTAAAGACATGATGCGGCCACTATGCTACAATATTTCACTGTTCTTTTTGAATTATTCACTGAATGCACTTTTACTACATAAATCACGCGTTTTTATTTAGTAAACGACACTATAAATAATTTTAAAAGTCCAATGAAAAATGAGCGTGACACTCATCTTGACATTCCCGCCAAACCTCTCCCAATCGTAGCCAATCGAATGTCACCATAGATCTCAGACAGCGGGGGAAGGGGCAGCAGCATAAACATTTATATAATAAGCAGCATAATGCTGAGCGATAGCCGTTTTGCGTGGATGTGACGCATGTCAACTATGATCACTCAATTGTTTTTGTACACTTTATGTCATGTTTACCGCAAATAAACGTATTTTCTTTCTTTCTTTCTTATACTAATGGACATGCCATACGCTTTAGTCTGCAGTATTTTTTTTTTGGTTTGAAAAGAGTGAGAGGGATGGCCTATGCTTTCGGTCTAGCACTATCTCTTTCCTCGAGATGATTGATGATTTTGAGAGAGATAAAGATAGACAAAACTTCGTTTCCTCAATTTCTTTCGAAGTGCCACAATTCTCATCTCTAAGGTGTGTCCATTAGTATATGCCGATGGGCAGCAGTTATCGTAATATTATATTCTTTGGGCAGTAGTCTCTACATTGCTAACAACTAGAGAGTATAATAAAGTAGTGTACTAACGGCGCTGTCACAAACTACCGATCGTAAAATAATACAGAAAACAATCGCTTGCGGTCCTTACGAGTTACGCTTACGACACAAGTCTCTACATCAGAGATACCGATGGTATCGGACGACTGTAAGCTAACGAAAGGCGTATTCATAGTTCGGTTTTCAAAGCAAATTATTGGCCGTAACCACGTCCTTGAATGCACGAAAAATTAACTATAATCTCTATGGTTCATACACTACAACACCATTTAAATGACCGAGTAATTAATTATTGTATGCCTGAAGCATCTTACAGTAAAATTATAGAAAAAGTTATACCTAATGGTTGATTTAATGTAAATAACCTCCTTTTAAATGAAAAAAAAAACTAAAGTCATTAAATTTTCTACGCCAAATGTCAGGCAGCTAAGTACCAATGTTCAACTGAATGGAGTAGAGTTGATCCCTGTCGAGTCGACAGTTTTTCTTGGATTAACCATTGACGCCAAGTTACAATGGGGTCCTCACATTGAGAAGCTGTCGGGTAGACTCAGTTCTGCCGCCTTTGCTGTTAAGAAAATTAGACAGATAACTGATGTGGATACAGCCAGAATTGTTTATTTTAGTTATTTTCATAGTCTTATGACTTATGGGATTCTTCTCTGAGGAACTTGTGCGGACATCAATACCATCTTTGTTTTACAGAAGAGGGCTGTCCGAGCCATTTACAACCTTGGTCCTAGAGATTCTCTTAGGGAAAAGTTCAAAGAGGTGAACATTCTGACTGTAGCTTCACAATATATATTTGAAAATCTTATGTATGTTCATAAAAATATCTCGAATGTTTTAAGAAAATAAGCGATATTCATAATATAAATACCAGGAACAAACACAATCTTGCTGTGCATCACACTCGTCTCCACAGAGTAGGCAACTCGTTCATGGGTCAATGTATACACTTTTACAACAAGCTTCCCATGGACATTCGAAACTTACCCATTAAACGATTTAAGAACCATATAAAGGCCAAACTTTGCAAAAAGGGGTATTATAAAATCACAGATTATTTAGAAGACAAAAAAGCTTGGGACTGAGCTGCTCGCTTTGTTAAGCATTGTTATTAAGCAATATGCGTAATTATAAGGTAAATTATTGTAAACATTTTCATTTTAATGTCTGGATTTGAAAAAAGACGATGATCCCTGAGTTTGTTTCGGCTATTTCTTCTCAGAGGTAGTCAGTTAGGAAATGCCGGCTTCATCTAGTTAAAAAAATAAAATAAAAAATAAACATGACGTGTAAAAGTGATCAGTTAACCTACTTGCTTAATCATCATCATCATCATCAACCTTTTTTATCGTCCCACTACTGGGTACAGGTCTCCTCTCATACAGAGAAGGATTGAGCGTAATCACCACGCTTGCTCAATGCGGGTTGGCGATTTCAGACTTAAAGTCCAGGTTTCCTCAAGATATTTTCCTTCACCTTCAGTCATTGGTGTCCAAGATATACTTAGAAAGTACATATAACTTTAGAAAAGTTACATTGGTACTTGCCTGATCTGGAATCGAACCCGCGCACTCATACTTGAGAGGCTGGTGTTTTAACCACTAGGCCACCACGACATCACTTGCTTAATAAACGAGTTCATTTCGATTTCATTTCAGTTCATTTCATTTCATTTCTCTATACATACCCATACAACGTTATTTTTTCTTAATACGAAAACCCTGGGAGATTTCACAGTTGGCGGGGCAGCCTTTCGTGTGTGGGTGGCACAATACTTGCGCCCCCAACTACCTTCAGTCGGCCAGCGGAGCACCGTGCTTCGGATCAAGCTACCCTCCATGACCAAACACCCGACACAAAAACATTTGGTGCATCGTACGGATCGTACCCAGCACACATCGCAACACAACTGCTCAGACCCGTCCTCTGTACGGCTTCACCAGACATCATGCCGGAACTGGCGGAACAGGACGAATCGCTTGGTGGCAGACTCTGTCTGCTGGGTGGTATGGTAACTCATGCCGGCGGCCGATGTTATGGCCTATCACCGAAAGTAAGGTATAGGGATGACATTTCTAACGATGTTTTACATCATCAAACAGTTCGTATAAATGTTCCACAAGTAAATCAACAACAAAGAATTGCCTAGGACATTCTGATAAAAGCTATGAACAGTCGATCTAGTTGAAATTTTTTCCTTAATGCTCCCAGAGGAACCGAAAAAATACTTTTGGACGTACACTCCTAGATAAAAGTCGTGGATACGGGAACAACAGTTTAATCACCATCACAATTATAGGCGTAACATAACGCTAGTTAACAATGGTAGGAAAAACACTGGGAACACTGAGATGAGATAAGAGAGTTAAAGTCTACTCTTTAATAACCGACCGACCGCTTGTCGTGAGGTTTGTATACGTACTGTCGCGATGCAAGCCGCAAGCAGAGTTATGTTTATTTGGTGACGAAAACATTAAGTGTTGAGGGTTTTAATATTGGCTAGTGTTGTGACACAATACGCCACATAGGGGAGGCCCGGGCAAAACGCATATGTTAAGGGAGAGTGATAAAATAAAATACAAGTTCATAATCAATGTAACTCTTTTTACTTTTAATTTGTACTTTGTTTCATAATCTTTGGAAACAGCAATAAAAAAAAATTAAATTCTAACGATTTTGCCTCTTAAATTGAGAAAAAACAAAAAGTATCTATTATCCGTTTTGCCCGACCCCTCCGGGCAAAACGGATATGCCATAAGGGCAAAAAGAATAACATAAAATAAAACAATCAGTCTTCGCATTCATCGCAGAAATAACTTCCAACACCTGCGTATGATGTACAATTTTCGTGTGCCCAATTTTGGCACTGGCTACACTGAATCCAATCTTCAACAAGCGGTTCAGTATATTTCTCGGCACACACCAAACAAAATAAATCAGCTTTAGTTTTAGCTTTGGAAGATGTCTTTGTCCTTTTAGTTTGTCTGTGACCTGGTAATTCAGTCTTCTTTATCTTATTCTTCTTAATTTTGCTGGAACTTGCTAATTCAGATATATTGGCCTTCTTTTTATTTACTTTTATAAATTTAGCAGCTTGCTCAGCTTTAACTGGAGTTGATGTTAATATCTCCGATTTTTGTCTCTTATTTTTGCGATTTGTTTTGGGAGCAGCCATTGTTGGTATGGGTCTGATCTGCAATGGTGTAAGATTTGCTACAGGAGCTTGCAACGGTCCTTGTTCCAGGATTGGATCAGGTATAGGTGTTGTACATTGTTCGGGGTTTTCCTTTGCAGAAAGATCCGTCATCAAATTCTGTGTTGATACAAGGTCTGTGGGAGAGTGGGGTACAACAGATGATGCTGAGTTGCATGGAGTATCATCCAAAGAGCTTTGAGCTTCATTCAGAGGACGATCAGTCATTGTTGAAGGAGCGTAATCTTCATCTCCAAAAACGTTCGGATCGTACGGCCATATTCCTGGTTTCTTAAATCCATTTACTGCATTCTGGACTGAAGCGCTTTTGAGGTATGCTCCTCCGAACAATTTAGCCATGTCATATTGGTTCACAATTCGTCCTGGGTGTGATTTTTGAAATGTATTTATCTCTTGCTCAAAATATTTTTTCAGCGGTCCATACACGGCAACATCCAGTGGTTGCATACGATCCGTGGTGTGGGGTGCAAAAGATAAAAATTTAATATTATTTTTCGATGCGAATTCCAAAGCTGGATAATATTTGTGGGACTCATGATTGTCGAGCAGTAGTAGTATCTTCCTGTTTTCGTTTGGACGGACTGTATCAGCGAAAAATTGAAGCCAGTTTAAAAAAGCTTCTCCGTTTACCCAACCATTGTCACTGACTGTAGCTTGCGAGCCCGGAGGAGCGCCATCCAATAGCCTCTCTTGCATTCTTTTTCGGGCAAATATGAAAAAAGGTGGAACATACGTGCCAGCTGCATTACAGCAGCAAATAACAGTGGTAAGTTGACCTCTTTCGGCACTGCTGACTACTCCAACTTGCCTTTTACCTTTTATCGATAAAACTTTTGGCGGTCGACTCGTGCTGCTCTTAACACCTGTTTCGTCCATGTTATAAATTGTAGTCGCATCAAATTTGTATTTTTCTACTAAGTCCCAAAAATTTTTATAAAATAATTCCACCTGAGGCCTGTTGAAACCTCGAGTTCTTGCCAATGATGTTCGGGTGCTCGTAGGACAATTTCTGGGTGTCGGCGCTTAAACCCAGCAAACCAGTCATCACCAGCTTTGCCATTTTTAAACGGATGAGTAATATTATTTTTTCTGGCATACTCAAACACTAGATCTAAAAATTCTGAACGAGTCAATCCAAAGAAAAGACTGTCTAATTTTTTTAAATATGCACACAGATTTTCCTCTTGTTCTGGCGTGAAAACAGGTATATATCTGCCCAATTTTTTCGAGACACTTCCTGATTTTAGGTGTCGATGTAAAGTAGTAAAAGGAATTCCTAATTTTTTTGCGGCAGAATTTATAGATTTGCCTTCTTCTTTAACCAATTTTGTAGCTCGCTCTAGCGATTCTTCTGACCACGATGCTCTCGCAGTTTTTCTTTTATATTTGAATACCATCTGAAAAAGATATCCGAAATAAGTGATCATTCTTTTACCGGGCAAAACGGATAACTATTCCTTTTGCCCATATTCGTTTTGCCCACGATGCCATTATTAGGATTCAAAAATGATTCAAATGTTATTTGAAGCTTAGGAAAAAAACTACTATCACAAATTATACTTAAACAAATATGCTGTCGAACAAAAAAAATATTATAAACAAACAAAACATACATAATAAAAAAGTTGATACACATACCTTTGCAAAATCGTAACAAAACTGCAGAAATTCTTTTTTTTTGTCTCAACAACAAACGAGCACCTGTATTGTTTTAGTCAAACTGTCATGGCGTGGCCGAACACGTGCCGGAATCATGGCCGACCGAGTGCCGACAGATCAAAGCGCCATCTATTGCGATTATTTAGAAAAATCGATTATTCTTCTTACCCACATTATGCTTCTTGCCCGGGCCTCCCCTACTCTTAATTTCAATGCTTTTGGCGAGGATCATATAGCGTTAGCTTCAGGTGATTTTGGTCAGACCTGATGAACTAAACTTTTTTTTTATAATTATAAACTAGTGCTAGACCCCAATCCCACCTGCTGGTAAGCAATTGTTGATGGTAAAGCGCGAAAATTTATTGAGATCTTATTTACTCAAAAAAAACTAAGTGAATAGGAAAGAAGACGGCAGTTGAGCTTGAGCGAGGTGATGCGATGATAAACCCAACAACACGACCAACGATGCAGCGCCAGAGGAAGATTGATCTGGAGACCCTTCACGACAAAACTCCCGACACAACAACATTTGGCGCATCGTACCCGGCACACCTCCCAACACAACTGCTCAAACCCGTCCTCCGTACGGCTTCACCAGACATCATGCTGGAACACGACGAATTGCTTGGCGGCAAAACTGTCTGGTGGGTGGTAACCTCTGCCGGCAGCCGATATTATGGCATACCACCGAGGCCAACCATTTTTGTGGCGGTACGTAAAGACTCCAATTAACGACTAACATGCAAGTATTTTTGCAACCAGATTAAACTGCAATTGTGTTTGCGAAGCAGTTGTTAGACATTGGAAACAATAAAGTCGCAGCGGACACTTCGACTGGATTCATCATATCACCCACAGATTTTTATCACATCACAGACACAAAAGAGGATCTTATTCGGCGTGTTTTTCCGGGTATGGCGCATCAGTTCAATAACCATAATTAGGTGGATTAACGAGCAATATTAGTGGAAAAAATACAGATGCCGAAGATCTCAATACTACCGATGTATCAAATCAGACACCATTATAAAGCAGGATGACGTAGGTAGTCAACTATCCTACGGACTTTTAATAAATTCACAGGAATTGAAAAAAAAAACGCAAGGCCTGAAGGAAGTTTGCGGAATCAACTTGGAGTTTCCATGTTTCGCGCATAGACGTCGCGTAAATCTTAAATAGTAAATCTATAAATATATAAGCTCTAAATTGATTATTAGATAAGATTAACAAATAAGATTAAAACTTTTCAATACTCAGTATTTCAGGAGAACTCTGTTATTGTCTTTTATAATTTATCTATCAATTGAGGCAGTACAAAAATAGTCAAGCTTACGACAAAGTTTCGTAGAACTGCTGCTAGGTACTGATGACTTTCGATAACTCGAGTCGAGACTATAGCTCGGACATGCGTCATATGTGATCTCTATCATCTGCGGTAGGTAAGGGAAAGACGTAGAAACAAAAAAATTATAAATATGTTAACTACATAAGTGTGCGGTGAAGGTTTTCATTTGTTAAATATTTTTCGAAAAATATGCAACATTGCTCTTGAAAATCTACTTATAAGCTGATTGTAACACTTAATGGAGATTTAACAAAGTTCGTGTTTAGTTTGTGTTAAGTATTTATTTAAGTATACATAAACGATACCGGTACATGGGGTAACATAATTGTCGGCGACGCTCGATCCAGAACCTACACAGAGGTGAACTCGATACAGATAAACCTTGAAGTAGGTACGCCCATTTCGCGTTACTTTTGTTTATTACTTGCAAAAACCCAAAATTATAGGTAACGGAAATAACTGATAACGTATCACTTTGCGAGCTTACAAAATGCACGCAAAATACAGTAGAACCTCGATAAGTTAAAAGTCCAAGGGAAAAACAAACACAAAATATTTTAATTTATAGAGGTTTTAAGTTTTATCAAGGGTCTATGTTAGGGATACCATAATAGAGGGGTAGGTATGTTCATATATATGTGTGATATGTACCCTTGTTCCTCTTATTACATTATTAACATTGTTCTAAATTAGGGAATTCGGCAATTTATCGTCTTTTACATTGAAGACTTTCTCCTGATTCTTGTTTCTTCAAGATTTCAGCTTCTTTTCAAATGATGATTGATAATACACTTTCATGTATTTCAAACTGAGCTGCAACTTCTTTCCTTGTCAATCCAGTTTTCACTGCTTCTACAGCTTTTCATTTATCAGCGTATGTGAGTGATGTTAGCTTTCTTTTTAACCTCATTTTAAGCCAATTTTATCATACAGTAGGTAAAGTAATGTTTCCAGGACAATGATCAAAAACTAATGATCCAAGTAAGCTGTTGTCATAGGGCTTATAACTGCAAAGCTTTAAAGAATTTCGAAGAAGGAAACAGTATGTGACATATGTATTGTTTACGTTAACAATTTAACCAGTAAACACGTGCAAGCAATAAATACCGAAATCTTTTGTTTTGTACACTCTTTCAAAATGACTCATTGACAAACAATTTTATGTTATAGAGGTTGTGGAAACATTTCTTTATGTTACTGAGAGCCAATACAGACATTACTTATTTAAGTTATAGAGCTTATGAGTTATCGAGGTTTAGGGCTCTGTTCGGAAGGGAACATATTATACAGGCTGGTGGGCTAAACACCGGTACGCATGAAATCAGTGGTTTGGTTTCACTTTCGCAACGTAAATTCAATGAAAAAAGAAAACTTTTTTTTAGTAAAATCTTCACTTTTCTACGAACTTATTTTCACTCTAGCGGCTAGCGAAATCGTTCATCAATCCGTTTCGCGTCGTGGAACGTTGGCACGCTAACTGGACGCGCGAGAGAGCTGTCCGAAACTCGCCACAGGCGGAGGGTGGCCGTAGCGTTCCTGCAGGAGACTCGGTGGAAAGGCAGCAGATCCCGGCTTATTGGGAATGGCTACAAGCTGATCTACACGGGTGCACCTAGTGGGAGAAATGGAGTGGCCGTGGTGTTGTCCGACGAGCTCCAGGATGACGTGTCGGAGGTGAATCGCATCAGTGATCGGCTGATGTCGGTGCGGGTACTTGTCAATGGGGTTATAACCCACTTGATAAGTGACTACACTCCGCAGGCCGGGTGCGGTGAAGCCGAAAGGACGCTGTTCTGGACCCAGCTCAAAGGATTGCTTCGCGGGATTCCGTTATCCTAGGGAATCGTTCTGGGTGGTGATTTAAACAGTCATGTGGGTGAGAGGTGTGGCGAGTTTGAGTGTGTTCACGGTGGCTTTGGGTACGGTAGCCGCAACGCGGAAGGGGACAGCATTCTCCGAATGTGTGCGGCCGCGGACCTTGCAATCGTGAACACCTACTTCAAAAAGAAGCCGGAGCACCTTGTCACCTACCGGAGCGGGCAAAACGCTACCCAGATCAATTTTCTACCAACTAGGAGGCACCACATCGGCAAAGTAGCCAACTGCAAAGTCATACCCGGTGAGTCTCACTGCACAACACCGTCTCCTTGTCATGGACCTCTGCGTAAACCGACCGATCCACCCGCTCGATCGAACCAACCGCCAGATCCGTTGGTGGCTGCTTGATGAAAACAGGTCCCAGGATTTTGCGTCGGTTATTGGCGACAAGTGCGTCGGTGCCGACGGAGAACCTGTGCAAAACCACTGGGATAGGATCCAGACAGCTATTACGGGGGCGGCGCGGGTGGTATTCGGCGTCTCTAAGGGCGGCCGCAAACGTGACAAGGAAACCTGGTGGTGGGACGCCACATTCCAGAGGGAGAGTAAGGTGAAGAAAGCCCTCTTCAAAACGTGGCAAGCGACCGGATCTCCTGAAGATCGCGACACATACAAGGTTGCCAAACGTGCCACTAAAAGAGCTATAGCCAGAGCCAGACGAGACCACTTGCAACCTCTCTACGAGAAGTTGGAATCGTCTGAGGGGCAAAAGCTAATTTAAAAGTTGGCACGTTCCAGGGTCAAAGCGGCACAGGATATATCCAAGTGCCGTTGTGTAAAAGACGCTACCACTTGCAACCTCTCTACGAGAAGTTGGAATCGTCTGAGGGGCAAAAGCTCATTTAAAAGTTGGCACGTTCCAGGTTCAAAGCGGCTCAGGACATATCCAAGTACCGTTGTGTAAAAGATGCTAATGGCAACCTGCTATGCGAGGACCTCGCATAGCAGGTTCGTGAAGGAGAGATGGCACTCGTACTTTCACGAGCTGCTGAACAAGCAGCATCAAGAGGTGCAGACACCGGAACTCCCTCCGAACCTTGGACTAGTGCCCTTGATAACGCCTGAGGTAGTCCAAACGGCTCTTCGTCGTATGGGGAATCGGAAAGCTGTCGGAGCTGACGGAGTCCCCATTGAGGCCTGGAAGGCGATGGGTCCTCGCGGTGTGGGCATGTTAACTAACTTTTTCAACCGCGTGCTCCTGACCGGCAAAATCCCGAGCCATTGGAGGCTGAGTATCATTACTCCAGTCTTTAAAGGCAAGGGCTCGGTTGAGGAGTGTGGCAACTATCGCGGTATCAAGGTCATGTCCCACACCATGAAGATCTTTGAGAGGATTATAGACTCCCGAATCCGGCAGGAGTGTGCTGTTTCGGAGTGTCAATACGGGTTTCGGCCAGGGTACGGAACCATGGACCCTATCTTCGCACTAAGGATCAACATGGAGAGATACAGATCGAAGAACACGCCTCTGCATATGCTCTTTCTAGATATGCAGAAGGCCTTCGACTGTGTCCCTCGCGGGGTGATCTGGTGGGCACTGACGTCCAAAGGGGTAACTGAAGCCTATGTTGACATAATTCGAGACATGTACCTCAATTCCGATTCCGTTGTTAGGACCGCTGTTGGCGACACTAAACCCTTCCCCATCACCGTCGGAGTCCACCAGGGATCCGTCCTTAGTCCGTTTCTGTTCAGCGTGATATTAGACGTCTTGTCGGACAGCATCAAGGACACACATGAGCAGCCTCCCTGGCTACTCATGTATGCTGACGATATCGCGCTGGTGGACGCGGGCAGGGAACGGTTGATGCGGCGTGTGAATGCGTGGAAGGACTCGCTTGAGAACGGAGGTCTGAAACTCAACGTGGCGAAGACCGTGTACTTGGCCAGCAACACGACAGACCCCATGTCTGTGCGCATAGGCGGAGACATGGTCGAGTGCACGGACCACTTTAAATACTTGGGGTCTGTGCTCCACGCGTCCGGCGACATTGATTGCGACGTCAGGGCACGTATTTCCGCAGCTTGGGCGAAATGGCGTGAGGTGACAGGTGTCATTTGTGACCCCAAAATGCCGGTTAAGCTTAAGGGGCAGGTCTATAAAACCATCATTAGACCTGTTCTCCTGTATGGCAGTGAGGCGTGGCCTGTGCTAAGCGACACAAGCAGGAGCTGCGTGTCACGGAGATGAATATGCTGCGGTGGATGTTTGGAGTTACGCGGAAAGACCGCATCAGGAACTCCCGTATCCGGGGCAGCATTCGTGTCCGTGACATTGCAGACAAACTACAGGAGGGTCGCCTACGCTGGTACGGCCACGTCTTACGCAAACCGTCTTTAACCGTATTTGGGCTGACTCCCTCCATAGGAGGGAGAATGCCAGCGCTCTTCGAGCGCCCCAAAGGGCCATCGCCCAGCGGGCAGCGCGGGCCTACCGCACAGTAGGCTTCGCATCGGCATGCGCTCTGGCGGGCACCCCGCCTTGGGAGCTCGAGGCGTGGGTGCTCGCCAGAGTGTACGAGTGGACGGCGGGGCGCAGGGCGCTGGGCGAGCGTTCGGCCCCAGAAGTGAGGGAGGCCGTCCGGCGGGAGGCGAGGGTCGCTCTTATCCAGCATTGGACGCAGAACCTCGCCTCCGCCGTCTTCGGCCGCCGTACCCTCGACGCCATCGGGCCGGTCCTGGAGGACTGGCTCGACAGGCGTCACGGATTCCTCTCCTTCCGTCTGGTGCAGGTACTCTCCGGTCACGGCTGCTTCGGCAGGTACCTGTAGAGGAGACACCGTCGTGCCACGGTTGTGGCGCCGTCGTGGGCCGTGCCGCGCCGCGATCTTGTCACGGCGGTTGGAGGGGACCTCTCGCTGCCCGCCATCGTCAGAGCGATGGTGGGGAGCGAGGAGGCTTGGGTGGCGATGACGATGGCGATGGTTGTTAAATACGTGGGTAACAGATGTTTTGCCATGGCGCCTCCGCCGGGCCGGAACAAGCGGGGTAGACCAAAGAAGTGCTGGCTTGACGTTGTAAGAGATGACATGCGTGCCAACAAGCTCTTACCACAGGATGCTAAAGATCGTGCGAAATGAAGGAGAATTTGCAGGAAAGCGGACCCCGGGCTCCAACGCGAAAGCCGCGGATGCAACCGGGATAAACGCTGAGATGATGATGATGATGGCTAGCGAAATTATATGTTTCGTGAACGCGTGGGTGAACGACCCGCACACAAGCTGCGCGCTCGGCGTCTGGCCTTCTCCCCTCAGTTCGGCCCGGTCACGATATGGAAAGGACGTGCGCTTCCTCGCAGCGCAAAGCTGTCCGAAGTCCGCCCGCCACCGCTTATTTGTCGTGCAACTGTGTCTTATGTGTGTCGTGTATATATGTGTGTTATGTAGTGTAATATTTTGGCGTGCACAAAACTACAGTGGACCGAAATGGTTCGGCTTTACGCCGTGGCTGGCAATAACCTGAACGAGGCCCGAAGAATTTACGTATTTACTATGTTCATAATGAACATAGTAAAATTTTAGCCACAAAGAAGTTGTAAATTTACTTGATTCTGATCACTGCGGACAAAGGATTACTATTCCAAACCATAGTAAAAAAGTGACCAAAAAGGATATCACTGTTAACCCCAAAACTGAAAGCCGCTTGGAGGTTTTTAGATTTAATCTCATTAATAAATTGCCAGTCTTATCCAGTGCTGTTAATGCTGATCCTAATCATCTCTATGACAATTTTTTTTAATATATACTGTAAGCTATTTGATTCCACCTTTGTTCCCAAGACTATCTCTGTTAATAGTAACGCATCTTTCTCTGATTGGGCTACCATCGGTATTTATAAAAGTAGAACTCGGCTTTATGAACTGTATAATGAGAGAATTTATATTAACACTGTTGAATTCAATTTGTACGTTAGAAAATATTCAAAATTATTTAAACAAGTTTGTTATATGGCCAAGTCACGTTACTTGAGTTCAAAGATAAAAAACAGTGGCAATGTAATTAAAACGACTTGGAAAATTATTAATAGTGAAACGGGAAGGTCCAGTGATAGAAATACTGACTATAGCCTGTCTATTAATAACAACATAATTAAATCAGACTCGCAAGTCTCTGAGGCATTTGAAAATTTCTTTTCGGATATTCCTGTTTCAACCACTAAATCCCTAAACTCATCACCTTCTGTTGCCGAGTCTTTGCTTAAAGAAAATGTTAATGTTTGTGATTCGGAGTTTCATTTTGAATATGTTATCAGTAGAGATATAATTAAAATCTTTCACACTCTAAATGTAAAAAAGACTGCTGACCTATGGGGCCATTCGGTGGAAGTTGCTAAGTCTATTATTGATATTGTGGCACCCACTCTAGCTGATATCTTTAATGCTTGTATTGACTGTGGAGAGTTTCCTGATCTCATGAAAAATAGTAAAATAATACCTTTGTTTAAATCAGGTAGTACATCAGACCCCACAAATTATAGACCTATTTCTGTACTACCTACCTTTAGTAAAATTTTTGAGAAATTAATTTTAAACCAAATGCAATTTTTTTTTAATAAACATAAATTATTACATAGCAAACAGTTCGGTTTTACAAGGGGTCGTTCAACTACTGATGCCGGTGTTGAACTTCTAGGACATATTTATAATGCATGGGAGGATAAATGCGATGCCTTGGGCATCTTTTGTGATTTGTCTAAGGCATTCGATTGCGTTCTTCACGATACGTTAATCAGGAAACTCCGCCACTACGGGATCCGGAATTCTGCACTGGATCTTATTACATCTTACTTGAGTGGTAGGATTCAAAGCGTTGACGTTAATGGAACAAGATCTTCCGGGTCTTTGGTAACAATGGGAGTCCCACAGGGGTCAATTCTTGGTCCTTTTTTGTTTCTTATTTACATCAATGACCTGCCGTACCTAATAAAGGATAACCACGATATAGTGTTGTTTGCAGATGACACTTCACTTTTATTTAAACTGAAACGTCAGCAGCAGGTTACTGATGATGTAAATAGCGCGATCTCCAAAGTAGTCCATTGGTTTAATGTTAATAATTTACTCTTAAACGAGAAAAAAACCAAATGCATTAAGTTTACTCTACCTCACGTTAGGCAGGTGGAAACTAAAGTGTTGATAAAGGGCGAAGAATTGAAATCTGAAGACAGCACAGTATTCTTGGGTATAACTCTGGATGCTAAGCTTCAATGGGGTCCACATATAGAAAAATTGTCAAAAAAACTAAGTTCTGCTGCATACGCAGTTAGAACAATTCGTAATTTGACTGATGTTGAGACGGCCCGTTTAGTGTACTTTGGCTATTTCCATAGCGTAATGTCGTACGGCATTCTGTTGTGGGGAAATGCCGCCGATATTCAAACAATATTTGTTTTGCAGAAACGAGCTGTTCGTGCAATTTATAAATTAAGTCCGAGACACTCTCTCAGAGAAAAATTTAAAGAGATTAATGTACTGACCGTGCCGTCTCAATATATTTATGAAAATCTTTTGTATGCTCATAAAAATATAAAATTGTTTAAAAAATACAGTGATGTCCATAATATAAATACTAGGAACAGGCACAAACTTATTGTACCTACAACAAGGCTCAAGAAAATAGGTGGCTCCTTCAGATGCCAATGTATACATTTTTACAATGGACTTCCAGAGGTGGTTCAAGCTCTGAGCCTGAATAAATTCAAATCCTTCATTAAACGTAAGTTGTGTCAGAAAGCATTTTATAGTGTGAAGGATTATATTGAGGACAAAAAGGCTTGGGCTTGAGCTGCGTCCGATTTCTATACACTGATTGTTCTCTGATTTTTCCTCTTGTAGTTTTAATATGTAACTGTTAATGTTACTAATTCAAAGTATTACACACTATGTAGCCAAGCATATTGTACGTTACGGAATTGTATCGCTGACAGAGGTGTTCGGCACTTGTACAGCTACACAGGAGCTAAACTTTCCACAGATTCGGGAACACTGTTGGAGCTGCTGAACCTTGGACAAAACTATCTTAGCATTGTGTAGATTCAATTTCTTAGTATTGTATAATTGCATGGCAAACGTGTGAGCACAATGTACGAATGTGCTGTAAGGCATTTTTTTGTTGGGTTAGTCTTTTTTATTGACTTGATAGTGCTCTGGCTGTTGAGAGTATGTCATGCTCACTCAAATGTCTCGCTGATGGTGGCGTGTGTGTTGGGTCATTGGGTTCCCTTGAATATGGTTGAGCTGAATGATGCTGATCCATTCGTCATGTTCGTGAACGGACGCCGTCGGAGGGGACTGGTCATCTCTTAGCTGCCACGGCGTATTTTAATTTCTGAATTGATTTTTGTGTGTTTTCATAATGGACGCTCTCGGCGTACAATTTATTTCTGCATCGTTCTCACACGGTTGATTTCAACATGAATGATGTAATCAAATATTTGTAACAATAGCTTGAAACTTTAAAAGAGTGTCCATGGAGTTTCTTGCCCGTTCTTCTCCATAGGTACCTACTCTTTGGAATGGGCGACTAGCTTCATCTTATTGACTGACCGACCTTCTGACAATTCAAAAGTGCCTGTAACTGGTTTATTTGAAATAAATGCTTTGATTTTGATTTTGATTTTGAACATTACGGGAGCCGGGTAAATCACATATACGGCACGAACATCGAATACAGAAACACAGTTACCACCATCGTAAATTCATGTTAATGTACATTATTCAATCGATGTAAATTTAACAAGTAATTTTTATTGAAACTGTAGATAAAAATGTGATTAACGTTTAAAATACCTAGGGAAAGTTACATCACAGGTTATGTGTATTGTGTTTTTATTGGAATTTAGTTAGTTAAAACTTACGTAGGTAGTTAAAACGAACTGCCAGTGCAAGAGGTCAGCGCCCTTTGCACTGATACGTACCTCGGGCGCATTGTACGTATTAGTTTACGGCCGGTCGGACAGAAACTTTTTAAAATTTTTGAAAGAAAAAAACGTTTATTTATTTTTCAATTCAGATAAACATTTTTATAATTAAGTAAATTACCTATGGTTTAGTGCCAACGGTTTTTACCCCTCCAGGCTGTATTTGCAGTGAAAGAGGTTTTTAAGTTACGAAGGTTTGACTTATCGAGGTTCTACTATATATTCGTAATCATTACGAAAATCGTCAAGCTGGCCACAATTTCTTTGCAGCGTACGTGAACCCCTGTTGTATAGTTCACGTTCTGAGTAATTTTATTAAGATTATTTTAAATTCCATTTTTCTGTTCCATAATAATGTACAACTAGGTGACCATATAATTTTCTTAATATTTTCTTTAAATATTCTTTGAAAGCTTTAAAATGATGCCTCATTTATGTAGGTAGGTATTTTGTTTTTCAATTTATTTAAATGTAATTCTTTACTCAATTTACTTCTAATGGCATTATCCAAAGTGGGTTGAAATAAATACTTTAATTGCTATTAAGCAATATTCGGCCACCAGAGTGCAATACCAGCGCATACTGTGAATAATTTTAAATGCCTTTTTCAGCACACCATTAAGATTACAGAAGATAAATATCATAGATATCAGAAATATAAAGATTTTACAATGGGCTTATCGCTAAGAGCGATCTTTTACAGACAGTGAGCTAAATAATACTTGAAAATTTTCACAATTCAGTTAATTATTTTGATTGTTGTACCTATAACCTACCTTCCCACCAAATCTTTATTTTCCCTTTTTACTCTACCGTAGGAACCAGAAAGGATGGAGACAACCTCTAACATCTGATGGTTACTGGGAAGGTGGATGGACGACGTTCCAGAGGTCGCAGCACCAAATCCGTTCCTTTCAGGACACCGGCCTGCATGATGCTATACTCGCGGCCAGGGATCGTAACAAATGGCGAACTATTGTGAAGAAGAGGATAATAGCACAGGGACATCACGACCCTCAGTAATGAGGAGAACGACTTGAGGAGGAGGAGGACCCTGCCGTAGGATGCCATAATTTATAGTGTAAATACAAAAAATAAATGCAAACTTTGATAGATTAATTTTGAGATCCAACTATTTCGTTAAAATTGCAAAAATTGTTACAGATTTCTATGTGTAAAATATCAGAAAATAGAAACATTACGCTTTCTAAGAGTAGAGCAGCAAAAAAATTTTTCACTGGTATACGGTATATTTTGCCAATTTTCTTTTGTGTAAAGTATACGCGCCTAGAACTTTTTGATGATTTAATTCTGTCTGCTAAACCAGTCAAATTATTTTGAAGGTAGAAAAGATAAGTAATTATGTCAATTATCAGTGCTAAAGATCACTAATCTGTACAAAATATTACATTTCCGGCCTTCATTACAATATTGTAACAAAATTTTACGTAAATAAAATGTAATTAATCAAAAACAAATCACAGCAAAACAGAAAACAAAGATAAAAAAAATCCGTGAGTAACTATGGGATTCTGTGTTCGCAATACGGCACGATATTATGGGGGTTGCAGTTGCCCTCCGCGGCCGCCACAGCCACCGCGGTGCCCCTGTAATCCCTGTCCGTGCCAACCATGCCGGCCCATCTGTCCCCCAGCAGATTGTTCCTCTAGACCTATTCCACCAAATCCATGCTGTCCAAGATATCCTGGGAAGGGTGTCTGGAGGAAATACAGAAATATGTTTTTCTTTCTTTGTGTCCCGCTTTTGATCCTTCAAACTTTTCACGCTTTTGGACACGAACCACACCACAAAGGAGAGTGTCGTGACTATGAATACATGCGAAGACGTACTAAGAGGTTTCCATGGGGTAGAAGGGGCATTAAATCTTTGTTTCACAACCCTTGTACTAATCATCTACCCGGAGAATGTGAACCTCCGCCCGTGGAGTGCGATTAATGTGTGATGGTAAATTTCTATTTTCTATTTTTAAGAATTTTTGGTTTTTATACAAGATAAATAAAGCGTTCCTACTTGATTGGCTCTATTAATTTGCAGTAGTACATAGCCTTGAAGCTGGATAATCGCTAATGGTGCATGAACTGTGTTCCATGCATCTGCAACAGCACTTATGGAAACCTCCGTTTAACCCGCAGACAAATCACTTTTTATGGTGTTAAACAATCCAACAATCTGTTATGTCCTATCCATTTGCAAATGCGCGGAGCAGAGGAATATTACATACACCAATAAGCAAAAAAAATCCTGTTAGTAACTTTAGTGTTATACTGCAGTATCATATTATTATTACTACGATAACAATGCTATGCTGCTGCGATAAGAGTCCACAACGCTGCCTATAACGTAACAACTATGGGCAATGCCCCCTCTACGGTAGAGACTAGAGTCCACACCGCTACTCACGATGTAGCTTTAGGCTCGGCGCAAATGGGCCACCTACCACAGCCACCGGTGGCCAGTGACGGCGACTTAACATACTTTTTAATATATTTTGTATAGACGCGCCGCACACGTGCATCCGATGGCGGCCACTCGCTACAGTAGTGTCCGCGACTCGCCACTAGTGGTCACTACGCGCCACACAAAACGCCGACACCCGCCACCGTCGCATTGCTCCACCGCAGCAGTTAACGCTCCGTTTGCAGCTTATTGGTACTTTGTCGTATTAATCCATCTTGTATTGTAACACCAACAGCAGTTCTTGAAATGTAGTCAAACTCATTCGAAAATGTTTAAAAAACATTTTTGGACATCTTTGTGGATTATCGAAATACAAGTTATGTTTCACTGTAGGACCAGTTAAAATTGGATGTACCCAATACAGGCGGCGACGGCGTCGTCTACGTCTTCTACTTATTAAAAAAAGCGCGAGCAAACTTTCAGAATCAGAATCAGATATTTTATTTGTATAACATAGGTAGGTAGAATACAAATGTGACGTCAACATAAAATGAACACTATGTCTTGCTGTCGAAGGCGTATAAATATTCATAATTATTTAAATTATTATAAAATACAATTAAATTAAAAAAATATATAAAAATACAGTCAAAATAAATTAAAACAAAATCCAGAACAATGAACAAAACAAAATATTGTGTAGGTACAGCACAAAACGTCATTAATAAAATAATTATAAATTAACCTTCTAATAAACATTTAAATTAAATTAGACTAAATAATTCCTTAATAATAAAATTGTCCTTAAATTAATTGATCTTCCAAGTAACAGTTTCCGTGCGACTACGGCTGTCGCTCGCTTCTAACACTTTTAGAAATGTGGCGGTAGCGCGCGACAGACACCGATGGCTGTGGTCGATGGCCCATTTGCGCCGAGCCTTATGGACTACGAAGTTACCGCGGTGGACTTGAAGCTCACATCGCTGCCTACGACATAGCTACTACTATCGATTATGCGTCTGCTACGGGTGAACCCACATCGCTGTCTATAACGTAACTAATATCGATAACGCACCTGTTACGGTAGACTCCACACCGTTATTAACTATGTACTTAGCTATTATGGACTCACCTACTGCTGTGGCCGTGGAGCCCACATTGCTGCCGACGTAGCTGTTATCGATTACGCGCCTGCTACGATGGAACACACATCATTGCCTACGAGGCTACGAGTACGACATATCAACAACAGAGTACTTACATTTTTTTACCGACTACCTACACTATGCACTTGCTACGGTGTAGCCGTAGCCCACATCGCTGCCTACGGGCTACGACGTAGCAGCTGTCGACAGCGCGCCTGCTACGGTGGAGCCCACATCGCTGCCTACGACGTAGCTATCATGAAATAAGTGATTTCTAAAGTGATAAGTGAAATGTTATTACCTACTTAATAATAATGCAACAGTACGATACGGTATTATTAGTTTACAACGACTTTACCAAGATGAATACTTATGTGTGGATGGCGGCCGATAGTGGCATCTGTTAGAACAGGCATGAACTACTTAAAATTAAGAGAGGCACGTTAAATTCACTTTGTCGAGTCACTTCGAAACTTATTCCTGCTGAAGTGGGTCTTTATAATCACTAAATGATGCTGCAGACGTAAATATTATTTAGAATGTGTATATTCTACTTACCTTCTATAATAACGTATATTACTACAGTCTACTGTTAGTTGGCAGTCAACCGGCAAAGTCTTGTTGGCCACGAATTAACACGTAATTGTTGTAAGTAAGCTTATTGGATTTACAATAATTGATTTTGATATGTTTTCATAGTTAAACCGCAAAAGTCGAATGATCAGTAACAATTTAGAAATGAATCTCTAGCACGGTACCGTTCGGCATAATGTGGTAAATTTTAGAAAAGCTTTGTCGTTAACTGACACGTCCAATCCTCTCATAACTATTACCTGGAGTTGTGAAACATCGATACCACCGTGAAACATTTGGATCATAAAGTTAATAATTAGATGTAAGCAGCTGGTGAGTACCGATGTGTACATATGTAGATCGTAGCATAGTTGATATGCGCACGCATGTACGTGGAGGCGCGGGGCGAGCGCGCGCGGGCGGGGTGTGCGACTGGCGCGCCCTGCCGCCGCGATCAATAGCTGCGCTGACGTCAGAGCACGGCGGCGCGCCATTGGCCCGCCCGGCATTATTAAATAAACCTCCGAGTGGAGTGGCGCCGAGCTCGCGCCGCGGGCACAGCACCGCAGCACGCGGCGGGCCCGCGCCCCGCACGCGGTCGCCGCCCGCCATGGCCGATATGCCGGACCTGTCGCACCTTACGCCCGAGGAGCGCGCCATCATCGAGGGCGTCATGATGCGGCAGCGCCAGGAGGAGCAGCGCGAGCACGAGATCATGAGGTGTGCCCGCGCCCCCCGCCACCCGTTCCCCTCCCGTGTCGCCTAGGCATATTCGACGTACTGCACCACTGTTATTCGTGAAAGTGCCGTGATCCTATGCCTAACCATTGTTCTACCCGAGTGGTATTTATAATAACTATTGCATCCTCGCTGCTGCATATTGCCATCGCGGATATTGTGTTGTCTGATCCTGTCCAGTTCCTGCTTTCGAACACAAACGAATTCCGTGCGAGGCCGTGTTCATAAGTTCGGTTCAGCATTGAGATATACAAACAATTTTACTTGGTGTTTCACTTTCTTTAATTCAATATTTCTCTATTGCTTTACATAATTTTCTTCGTGCTCCTGTTTCCTAATGGCAGGGATATAGCTTGTTATCGCGCGTGTGGAGTGTCGCATTAAACATGCAGTGGCTTTAATTACGCATCAATATAAATTATAATACAATAATTTAATTACGTTCTTTTTTCGCACTGTCGATACGTTTACTGCGAGAAATTTTCTTTCTGGATTAAATTTAATCAATATCGAGGGAGGTGTTATATTGCGGAGTATCTCTTTTGTCGATTTAACTATTCAAAGATAAGTGCGTGCGGAACCTGGTAATGCAATGAGTTATTCTGTTTAATTAATTGAATTGAGATACTGAAAAACTGTTACTGTTAAACTCTTCTTAGTAGGTACTTATAGACCTTGCAATTTTTATATCTGACCTACTTTTTGACCTACATACGAAATAGCTTAAATTTTGGATAACATATTTATTATGTAGGGACATAATAGAAAAGTAGATGCAGATGAAATATAAACAAAAGTTTTCATTCATTTGTTAATATTTAAAAGGAATTTAGATCTGTTTAGAGAATTTCGGATTAATCTTAAATATTTTTTTTATTATTGTTATTTTCCATCTACATTGTTGTTGTGAAAACCAAGCGTTACCTACTGCCTTAACAGGCCTTAACAGTAGGTAGGTACTTTACACTCCTCACAATCGCATTGGAATTTATTTCAACTTGAAACTGAAAAGCACACTCTACATTCATTATTAAGATTTTATTCAGAATCCTTTTGTAAATCTTTTTATTCTAAGCAAATCAAATTTTAAAATCCAATCGGGAAGTACCCTAATAAATTTGAAATGTGGATGAAGGCACTATTGGTGCACCTCTGCCCAACCCTTTTTTTATTAGCGTGAAGTTATGTATTTGCCAGCGACGGTGTCTCCGTCGGACTATAATTTAAGTGTCTTCAAGGCTAAACTGGCTAAAAGGCTCTTATTAAACTAGCGCGCTTTACCATCGACGATTGCATCACTACTTACCATCAGGCGGTATTGCGGTCAAGCATTTGTTTATCTTAATATATAAAATTCTCGTGTCGCGGTGTTTGTGGCTAAACTCCTTCGAAACGGCTTTCCCGATTCTCATGTAATTTTGTGTGCATATTGGGTAGGTCTGAGAATCGGACATCTATTTTTTATCCCCCTAAATAGGGAAATAGGGGGAAAAAAATAAGGGGTGGATTACCCTTAAGGGTAATCCGCCCCTTATTTTTTATTATAGGTCTATATCGCCCTTTACAGCACATGATTTAAATAAATAGTTTAGTAGAAGATATTACAAATTTAAAAATTGTGGGGCGTCGCATTTGCGGCGGTACCGGCCGGTTAGGCGGCGGGCCGCTATGTTTTTTATACAACGTTTTAAGGTCTGTATACAACGTCCTGTCTTGCGATGTTGATATGTTGTCTCACGCGTTTCTCTGCATTGTAGGTGTTAATGTGGATTCCCTCAAGTTTTTTTGTCATGTGTTTAGTATCAGCATTGCACCCGTGTGAAGCCGGGCGGGTCGCTAGTAATTTATATAAAACAAATATATGTAAGGTATGAAATTTTGTTTACGAAATCGATGGACGGATTGCATGAAAGAAGATACCTATGGCTGCTAGAAAGTAGGATATTGAGGCGGCATTTAAATAGAGATCATTATGTGGAAGAAGATATACTATGCCGTAATCGATTAAGATGATGGCAGGAGTCACACTACACTAATATCTAGGTTCTTCTTTCATTGTAAGGTTGTACCTACCATATTTAAGAGAGTGCTGCAGAAATTAAAAGCAAACCCAAAGCGGATTCACAATTAGCAGAAATTCAACTTCTTAGTATTATATTACTTACCACTGCATGTTAAAGGCCTCTTCACATAAAAAGAATTGATTACCACTCTTGTTCGGGAATTGTTGATTTTAGATTTATAGGTACATATGTCCAGGTTTTCTCACAAATCATATTGTTAATCTTTCTTTGCCGTGCGTCAATGAAGTCGCCTGATAAACAAACATACATAGTATACTTATTCTTATACAAATTTGAACAAGTCACATTAGTTCTTATATTGAACTTTATCGTAAATCAGACGCAAGCAAGATGAAGTCACGGTGCTGGAGCAGACGATCCGGACTAGGAATGAGATGCACCGTGCGGCTGGAGTAGAACTCGCAGCCACCTGCCACATCTGCCTCAAGACTAAGTTCGCGGACGGCGTCGGCCATTCGTGCCACTATTGCAGGGTCAGATGTTGCGCCCGATGTGGGGGCAAAGTTACACTTCGTTCTAACAAGGTCAGTAATATTTAAATGAACAATTGATCCTCGCTGTAGTCATTTTCTTACATTCCATTCATTCGTCGTGTTCCGGCATGATGTCTGGTGAAGCCGTACAGAGGGCGGGTCTGAGCAGTTCTGTTGCGTTGTGTGGCGGGTACGATGCGCCAAATGTCGGGAGTTTGGTCGTGGAGAGTCTCCAGATCAATCTCCTTCTAGCGCAGCATCGTTTAGTCGTGTTGGTCTTGGGTTTAACATTGCATCACCTTGCTCAACTGCCGTCATCCTTCCTATTCCTAAGTTTTTTAAGTGAATAGGCTTAATAAACTAGTGCGCTTTACCAACAACGATTGCATCACTGCTTACCATTAGGCGGGATTGCAATCAAGCACAAGTTAATAATTATTATTAAAAAAACAAAAAAATTGTATGCAGTAGGCAATCATATTCAGATAGACATAGTGCTCTTTATCTTAGTTTGATTGTGATAAGTCACAACCTCTGAATAAGTGAACACCACCACTGGTGTTTTCTACTCAAGGATTAAGAACTTATTGTATTTTCCTCATCACAAAATAGTTTGATAAGCGTCCGTTGTTACAGGTTATATGGGTATGTATACTATGCCGAAAGAAACAAGAATTGTTATCTAAAACCGGACAATGGATCCACAAAAGTGCTGGACAGGATTCTATGCTATGGCGCATGGAAAACGATCTCCGAGGTCTACCGCCACAGCCTGACGGGTCATTCGATAAAAGACCCAAACTAGAGAGAGCACATAGTGCTGCAGAGAAGGAAAACCTCCCACTTCAGAGATCAGGCAGCGCTCTTCGTCGCCAATACAGTCAACAAGACCAGAGATGTTACGGGGAACTTGAAGGATTGGCTAGAACTCATCCACACCTCGTACACCCGAGACAAAAGGCTGCATATGGGGTGGTCGAATCGGGGGTACCTCCCCCATCCCAGTTGCTGCCGCTCGCGCCAGCATCACACCCCCTCCTCCCGCCTCGGTCTTCCTCCTCAGATGATGAAGTTCCAGAGTGTGCTTCGGATGAGAACGACGAGTATCGCGATCGCGGTAAGTATGCACGCTGGCCTAACACCCGTCACCCAATCCTTTCACTTGTAACACTACAAGATCCTTTCCATCCAAGCTAATTTTGTTTATGAACCCTACACACAACACTACACCACAAATACATTTAGTAGGTACATGTACTTTACCGTATACGTAACGTTGTTCATGTTCATCTCTGGCATTACGCAATGATAAAGTTAAGGTGTTCCGTGCGAGGTGTTCATTAATCTAAGTAGCCTCAGGTAATTGTGACTGTTAGTTATCTAAGTATTATATATCTCACTGAAACTGATAGTGTTGAGCACCTAAACTTATCTGTATCCATATATGTATTCCATCACGTTGAATCATGTAGTCAATTATAATCGTGTTCCATTGTAACATTTTAGAGCCCGAATATTATTACATTCAAGACATAGACACTTGTTTGCTCAATCAGTCTTATTTTCAGATAACTTCAAGTCCTAAGGCTTCAAACCTCGCACACAGGAGTCAATCAGTGTGGTGCTAGGTTTGGAGCATTACTATTACTGTACATGTACGTTTGCCACCGCGTGCGTTTCACTTGTTAGCACTATGCCCTATGTACGCGCCCGGTACCAGCCGGGCAGCCCGGCAGCCCGGCCCCGCGAGACATACCGCCTGGCGCCTGCGATCTGGCGACGAGTGGCCCTCACCACGCCATCCCCTGTTCGCAGGTACAAATAATGATAAGAGCTGTTCCGAGAGTTCCAGAAGCCAGCGTCAGACGATGTTAAACGAGAAAATGAATAAATTCTTATCGGTGAGAGGGCGAGTTTTGACGGGAACTTATCTAATTATGCGTTGTAATTATATTGCTGAAGTTTAGATGTGATGATCAGTATTACTGTTGCGTATAACACTTCTTTCTCTGGTGGACCAATTGTGATGGCTGTTAATAACGTCCTATCTCTTCGAAGACATCCGTCTTCAAACCTATCTTTAGAAGAGCATTCACTTATTGTTATAATTCCCTTTGAAACCATTATTTTTATTGTTTAAATATACAACAGCATTTACTTTAAATGACAAGATTAATCAGTAAATGCTCTTCTCATTTTAAAGTTTTCTGTTGTTTGAACCAAAAATTGCGATAACTTAACCTATTATTAACACCATATAATTTTATTTTAGTAGGTGGCTTCTGCACTAAATTTATGGTTCAAACAAACGCATGCTTGGGCGAAAAGAAGTGTACTTGTTCATATTTTTTTACTATAAATCCGTTAGAATTGTTTGTGGTCGTGTACTTTATTTTATTGTTGCTGTTTTACTGTCTTACTCGGATAAGTTTGACACATCTTTCCGCTTGTGCGTGATGATCACCGCTTTCGATTACTTTTTTTTGGACCGGAGAAACACGCAGTTTTAGTTTATTAAAATAGTCTTATGAAACGTTCAGTAAGCCTTCTTATAAATGCCGTTACTGAGGAATTGTAGAATAGGAATCCCAAATTGAGTTGGAAAATAAATATTCTACTACTGTCACTACTGATAAATACACTTTGGTTCCGGGCGCGTACATAGGTACGCGTGGCTCCATAGAAAACGGACGCGGGCGATGACAAGATGCCTTGGATAGGCAAACGTTATTCATTCGATATCATTCTTAGGACAACTAGAGGCATGTGCTCCAGTTCGGCACCCGCATCTGCGTAGCGCCAACGTGGCTGCCAACAATTATTACAATTTGATTAATCATTCGCCGGCCGATTACGAGGCAGAGGCTTGTGGTCCGTTCGACGTGGCGAAGACCGGGCCATCAGGCGGCCGCAGTTTCGATTCTGTGACCGATTGCCGGTGGCGGGCCCGCGACGATGGCGAAGGAGCGTACCTGCGCCCGTACGCACCAGAAGAGGGCCCGCGCCCAGACCGAGCTGTGTATAAGAGTGCCTATTTGTGGGAAGACTCCTCAGACAATAGACGGTTCACTGAGAGGAGAAAAAAGACCGTTCGCTTTGATGGGCACGAAGGTGCCGCGACATTCCCGCGCGGGGGGCGCGACGCGTCGGGCGCTCCACACGACTGGGCCGCGCTGCGCTGGGAGCCCGAGCGCCAGACCAGCCAGGACTCCGCCACCAAAGACTCAGGCATTGATACCTCTAGCACCTTCACCTCCAGTGAAGATTCGAACAGAGGCGATTGCCCTAAGGTACAGACCGCTTCACATTGTGTCGGTTAGTTGCTTCCAATTAGTACATATTTATCTATTAGTTCAGTTTGAGGTTGAACATGTAGGAAATATTTACAGATAATTCACTTGTTTTAGTTATTCTGTATAAAAAAAAACGTCTTGATTACGTTCAGCGTACTTGACTAGCAAATATAAAATCAACGTTTTCCCATCTGTACAAGATTTAGGCCTTATACCTTACTTTTAAATACTTTACTCAAAAGTTTTTAAGTAGAGTACTTTTGAGTAGATTGAACATGTTTAAATATTTATTTGTAGAAAGCGTGTTTATGACGATAGTAATTTTGATGGGTATTATTGGCTGTAGCATGATTGCATTTGCGAGCATGCATTACATCCTATCTATGTTGAGTGTGCACTTCCTTGTAAATTACACGGTGTTAAAGCTTCGTGGACTAGCTATTACTGTCTTGTAATGTACAAGTTTTAATAAAACAGTAAAGGCATAATTAATATAGCTATTTAATGTCTAATAGTGAAGCTGATGACGAAAGAATTAATGTTATAGTGTTGTGCACAGTTCCCGCTGAGCTGGCAGGTGTCGGCAGACGGCACACGCATGATCGGTCATATGGTGCTCCGGAAGAGCGTCGTGGAAGGTAGTTCGCACTCTTCAGCGGCTATCCTCGGGTTAAAGGTGGTGGGGGGCAAGCTCCTACCGGACGGGACGAGAGTCGCAGTAGTGGAAAAAGTCAAAAAAGGGTCCATTGCTGACCTAGAAGGTCAACTTAGGATAGGTATGTTGAGGTTTTACTGTGTATAAAATACTTAAATTTCCTTTAAATTTTCGATGTGTATGTACAACTACACTGCAATATATTCAGGTGACGAAGTCTTGCAATGGAACGGCGTACCACTCCAGGGTCGAAGTGCAGATGAGGTGGCAGCGGTGGTCGCAGACAGTAAACATGACCTACACGTGGAACTGGTGGTGTCGCGACCACTTACTGCCACACGCAACCCTGCTCTGCCGTGGAGAACTCACAAAGGTACCTTCTGAACATAAAGGACTTACGCAACTTCCAATAAGAATAACAATCATAAGTAAATTTGTTGCAAGTAAGGCACGCGCTTGCTCAAAATCGCTAAATACGTTTAGCGGTAAACGCATATTAAAATATCGCTTTGTATTAGTCAATCGTTTAAAAATGATAAATAGAGAATGATGTTAGGCGTCTGTCATTTCTTATTGATACCGGCGCAAACGTTTCCGTGATACCGAGAACCAAAGGCGGGAAAGCAAAACAAACCGATTTCTGTTTGTACGCGGCAAACAACACGATTATCCCAACGTACGGAGAGAAAACTTTACAACTGGATCTCAACCTACGACGGCCGTACACCTGGAAATTCATCGTCGCTGCATGTTTAGCACTGAGTGCATTTGATAATTTGTGGTGAAAGCACCCCGCATAAATATAATTTCGTTCTGGCAGAAGATTGCAGCAATAGGTACCTATTGCCGTTTAGGGAGAGAATTGTCATGACTTCAAGAACATCTAAACAATTTCATAACTAGTAAAAAATCAACCCTTTGGATGAATCACCAGTTAACAATGAGATCCTTTAACAAACCATCCCGAAAACTTTATTAGACCAACCATGTAGGTGAACACGAACATTTTTCTGTAAAGAGTTAAGTTTGTTCTACGTACGCAGAAGTATACACGGAGGTGATGGGCGGTTGCGAAAAGCCGAGCGTCCTCGTCACGTCACCGGGTTCTCCTGACGTGCACTCGCGGCGCCGCCCCGCGCGTTACAACCACCACAACGCAAATGTTACTGGACGTATCCAGGTTTGTGACTTGTAACTTTTAGCATAATGTTATTTTATTTGTTTTATGTTTAGTTACTAATCGGGAATAAACTAGTTCAGGATATTCTAGTTGGTGCATGCATACCATACCAAGATACAAGGACAAAGAAAAGCAATTACTCTGCAGATTTCATCTAATAATAAATGTTTGGCGTTTCTATAAAAATGGGCACCCAGTACTTATACTCCTCCCACACTCCAAACTGATGTAGCCAAAGTCCCAAATGTTCAAGAGTGCGAGCCAGTCACTGTAATCGGGCGAAGTTCCAGGGGCAAGCCTACGTTATTAATCTGGCGCATTTCCAATCCCAGCTTACTCGTTTTTATTGAGGTTTTTGTAACAAAAACTTAACTAGGTCAAATTGCCCATCCGCAGTGAGCGGCTTTTGCGAATACGTTGTTTGTTGGGAAACAAGACAATTAAGTCTTGCTTTAGTATCCTGTATTCAATTGATAAAAGTTGTGACTAAGTAGATATTTTATTTCTCATTATACAGCTCAAAATATACTTCGACGTTAGCGCTACTCAGCTGTGCGTCACCGTTGTATCGGCGAGCGGTCTCACTCCCCGGTCTGACGGATCCCCTCGGTGCCCGTATGCGAAAATATTCCTACTACCCGACAAAAGCGAGAAGAGCAAACGACGAACGAAAACCTTGGCGAACACTTTAGAACCACGATGGAATCAAAATTTTATCTATTGTGGGATTCGTATCACAGATATAAAGAGGAGAACTTTAGAGGTAAATGGTGCTATTAACCAAAGTTTGACAGAATCCCAATCAACTTTAGGAAAGTTAAACTGCGGTCACATACTCGAATCAACTTTAACTTCTAGCTCTGAATCTAAAACACTAACAAAAAACGCAACGTAACGACGTAACACATTGAATGTTTTAAATGGAACATGATTTTTTTAAGGTAACCGTGTGGGACTTAAATCGTTACGGACCAAACGATTTCCTCGGAGAAGTCCTACTAGACTTGGACAGCATAGTGATGAATCACGAACCTACTTGGTACACCTTGAAACCGCATGAGGAGATGGGAAGCTTTAGCGTAAGTATTTTGTCTGTTTGTTCGTATTCTCTTAATGAAAGGAAAGAAAATTTTGTTTAGTGTCTTCACATTTGTTACTATTAAGGTGTAAAATCCTTTATGAGAGCGACAATACACCCAAGGAATCTAAACGATTCCTAGGACAAGTACGATAAATCATGTTAAGATAATGAACACCCTAGATAATAGAGACTTTCGGTTTCGGTAGAACAGTCACTGCTTGTTCCTAACGACCACAAAACATAAAAAATCGCGCATGCGTCATAAAGTTGAAATGAAACCGACCGACAATCAGATGAATGCAAATCCATACTAATATTATAAATGCGAAAGTAACTCTGTCTGTCTGTCTGTCGGTCTGTCTGTCTGTCTGTCTGTCTGTCTGTCTGTTACGCTTTCCCGCTTAAACCTCTTAACCGATTTTGATGAAATTTGGCACAGACAATCTTTAGATCCTGAGAAAAAACATAGACTACCTTTTATCCCGGAAAAATTTGATGTTCCCGAGGGAAATCTAAAAAGCGCGATATAACCGAACTCCACGCGGGCGAAGCCGCGGGCGGAAAGCTAGTTGATCATAAAAATATAGTTAAATGGTTAGCACGCGGTTTTTTTTTTCTATATATAAGTAGCTATTTATTATCAAATCTTTGCTTTAAAAGTATATTCTTCTTGCAAAAGTCCTGCTGATTTTATGTAATTAACCAAAAAACTGTAGCCAAAATTTTATTAACGGATGCTCGTGTATAATCATAATCCATACTAATATTATACATGCGAAAGTAACTCTGTCTGTCTGTCTGTTACGCTTTCCCGCTTAAACCTCTCAACCGATTTTGATTAAATTTGGCACAGACAATCTTTAGACCCTGAGAAAGACCATAGGCTACCTTTTATCCCGGAAAAATTTGATGTTCCCGAGAGAAATCTAAAAAGCGCGATATAACGGAACTCCACACGGGCGAAGCCGCGGGCGGGAAGCTAGTAACATTATAAATGCGACAATTTTGTTACTCTTTCAAACAAAAACTACTGAACGGATTTGGACGAAATAAGTACATACAATAAATATAATTGTAAAAACTTGTGTGGTGATCTATTGACGAGTTCAATTACAATTCATTAATTTGATAAAAGTTTTTAAAAGTTCTCTAAAACTCGAGAATTCCTAATCTCGAGAAATAAATAAATGAGAGAAACCAGAATATAATTATATTATATATTAAATTATTATATTATATTCTGGTTTATCAGCGCAAATTGTTGCGCTATCTAATATGAAGGTTTGGAGACACATTTAAGAAAATTGGTACCTACGCTTAAATTGCAGGAGTTATCAGGATTTCTGTTTTTCCCTCCAAGTTGGCTTTACGAGCTGGTACTGTGATCAGATATTTAAAAATTATGCAATAAGTGTCTGCTGGTGGTCCTCGCCTACTGCTTGAGTCACAAATAGACATACTTACATTTTTGAGTTATCAGGATTTCTGTTTTTCCCTCCAAGTTGGCTTTACGAGCTGGTACCTACTGTGATCAGATATTTAAAAATTATGCAATAAGTGTCTGCTGGTGGTCCTCGCCTACTGCTTGAGTCACAAATAGACATACTTACATTTTTATAAATTTATTTGGCTTACACTGCAAGATAAACATTTACGTGACGAACAAAATTATCACTTTTAGTCATTTCATGTCACTGTGCTGGGCTGCTCGAGCTTAACGAGTAATAAATAACCGAATGTTAACTCGCCAGAGGTATCGTGAAGACGAGGCGGACGGGGAGCACCTGTCGCCACCGTCCACGTCCACGTCACGCTTGTCCGACTCGGACACGCCCAGCGAGTGCGACCTGCGCCGCCACCACTCGCTGTCTAGCCTCGCATCCAGCTCC
Source organism: Sesamia nonagrioides (assembly GCA_017933935.1). Taxonomy (NCBI): domain Eukaryota; kingdom Metazoa; phylum Arthropoda; class Insecta; order Lepidoptera; family Noctuidae; genus Sesamia; species Sesamia nonagrioides. Next base: position 444,152 of record JADWQK010000122.1, read on the forward strand.
AGTCCGCCACCAGCGCATGATGTAAGTATTCTGTAAATATCAAAAATTTATCTTTGATGTACTTAGCACAATAATAATTTAATTTACTCATTGCGGAACTTCAATGCCTGAGGTCCGCATTAGGAACAAGGAGGTTCTGAGAATACTGTGTCGTCTTGACGTGAATAAGGCTAGTAGTCCAGATGGTATACTAGCGATTGTTCTTATGGCGTGTTCGCCCGAGTTGTGTCCTGTATTGACGCGCTTGTATCGCCTCTCATTAAGGACTGCTATAGTGCCAAAGTCCTGGAGACTTGTCGGGTAGTCGTGCCGATCCTACCAACTATCAGCCGATTTCGATAACCTCCATACTCTGCAAAATTATGGAGCGTGTGTTGAACTCGCGCCTCTTGGCTTACCTGGAAGTTAACGATCTCCATAGTTACCGACAGTACGGGTTCCTCCGCAATCGGTCAACTGGGCACCTACTAGTGTATGCCACTCACTTGACGGGCGAGGCCCTCGAGAAAAAAGGGGAAGCGATCCCTGTCTCCCTTGATGTCTCGAAGGCCTTCGACCGCATTTGGTACGCTGGCCTTTTGAGTAAGCTTCCAGCGTACGGCATTACGCCTGGCCTGACTGACTGGGTAAAAGAGTTCCTGACTGAACGGTCCCTCCGAGTTGTTTTCAGCGGATGCTCTTCTGAGCCCATTTCGACTAATGCCGGTGTTCCTCAGGGGTCTGTTCTTTCTGCAACTATGTTCCTGCTGCATATTAACGATCTGCTGGTGCCCGGTATCTATGGGTATGCGGATGGCAGCACAGTTGTGCAGAGATACTTGCCGGATGCTCGGGTTAGTAGGGAATCAATCCGGCCCGAAAGAGAGGCTATGGTAGAGCGTAAGAATGTTGCACTACAGTCTCCGAATGGGGTAAAGCCAATCTTGTAGCATTCAATACCGCCAAAACAAAGACGTGTCTTTTCACCGCCGAAAGGAGCCCGTTCACCTTGGCTCCTACTTTTCGAAATGTATCCTTGGAGTGTACCGACCGCCTCAGCTGTTGGGAGTTGAGACTTCCTCGAACCTAAACTTTGGGCGGTTCATTGGGTCGAAGGCCAAGGTGGCCGCCTGGAAACTTGGCATGATCACAAAAGTCCGGCGGTACTTCACACCGAGGCAGCTTCTAATGTTGTACCGTAGCCACATTTGGGCTGGTGCTGCAAAATGTCACCTGGCTACTTTGAATTCAGTAGAGAGGCGTGCGAAGAGGCCGACTGGCGACCCAGATTTAACTCAAAGCGATCTCCAAAGTCAAGTGTAGAGGCGCGCACAGGCGTAGAGTAGCCAGCCTTTCGATTTTCTATAGGATGCATTTTGGTGAGTGTGCGAAGGAATTGCATGATTTAATTCCCCCATCTCCGTTCCACCATCGGACGACCCGTCGTACGGCGAGTTTCCACCCTGACGTTTTTCGTTGTTAACACCACTACGATCCGGACGAAGCGTTTTGCCTCCTCTTTTAAACCACGTACATCGAGGGACTGGAACAATTTACCACCCGCGGTATATTCGTCGGACTACCTACAATTTGAGTGTCTTCAATGCAGCTTATATAATATAAAAAAACCGAAGCGACCTTATAGCCACCTAAGTTGTGAGAAATTTTCAGGTTAATGAAGCTAAACAATGAAAGTATTTCAGACTACTTATTTGATCTCTATTCAAATTTTTCGCAGTGTGAAGTACTTATATAACAAAATAAATAAATACCTATAGGTAAGGTTGTTTTCTACACGCATAAAAACAGTAAGTATACCTACCTACATTGAACTACTATCCCCCATAGGTAGGTAGAAAGGCCTCTTGGTCAAGAGGCACACGAATCAGCTTGGCGCTAACTCTTTCTTTACAGCGAATGGATATGGATGGTGCCCGCTCCAGCCGCCGCGACATGTCTCCGGCGGGCAGGGTGAGGACCAGCATGAACAGAGAACGCGTGAGTTGTCCGGATCATAACACGAACCCATATACCTCCTTATCATACTGAAGTTCAACGTACTCAAACGCATGATGAGGATTCATACTCCTTTCTGTTCTATGGGTTCGAATCCCACTCGGTAACAAATAAATGCTTATTTGCATGACTTCCAGATACAATTTTCCTGAGGAAGTTTAGTCAGTATTCCTCTGAGGATTAATGATCGCATCGACCAATAATCGTGTTAGCAACCAGTGGCGCATGTTTGCCAATTAATTTTACATTACCTACTTGTAACAACCGACGTAAGTACAGTTTATAGCATCACAGTTAAGTATAGGAATACAACAATGTCTTAACAACAGGTATTCACTACAGTAACATCCAGCATACATTTTTTTTTTACCTATACCTAGTCACTGAACACTGCGTAGTCACAGTCGCATTCGTTTACTATTTGAAAATATTCTGTAAATAAAACATAGTTGCCTACACCGTATCTATTATATTTGAATGAACACAAAGAGAGCGCTTATTCATCAGAATATATTTTAAGTAGGTATTTAATATGAATTGTATATGTTTTTACGTTAGTTGTCAGTAGTTAAACTGTAAAGGCTGGTGTTTGCGTAGAGCGGCGGGTACAGCGTGGCGCGCTCGCAGTCGGCAGCCGGCGTGGCGCGGCCGGCGCGCGCGCGCAGCAAGTCGCCGCGCCGTTCGCTGTCGCCGCCCAGCGACCGCGACGCCTGGCGCTACACAGGTGCCGCCCCGGCGCCCTCGACTCTACCCACCAATCACTACCACGGACGCCGACATCCGACTCCGTCGGCGCTCCAAAACTTTTTCTGATTGGTCCGTGGACGTCGCAATGACAGCGGGCCTCGACCCCGCACGGAACACTGTCGTCGAGACACGCACGTTCTTTCGCCGCGTCCGCTCATCACCACTTTACTGCCACTTACTGTTTCACCTCCTAGCTCTCTCCACTTTGATTTTGTTTCATGCATCTTCCGCTGACCTCGTCCTTATCTACCTGATATGAGCACGCTATCCATTATGGGTGTTTGTTGTGCGTTGTATTCTGATTTTGCAATTCCAAGTTAAAAATCAGTTTAAAAGCAAATCTATGAATACAGCGCATTAATAAATTAATTTTAATGTTATCCATATCATGTCTAATAATTGCATGTCATTCTAAATCTAATAACCTAATGAATGATTTATTTTTCAAAGGCAACCTTCGTACGTTTGTACCTACTTGTTATGTATGTTTCAAAAAATATCTTGTTTGTTTATGAATGTATTACCAACTTTATTATCAATATGAATAAAAATCAGTTTCAATGGCATGTATTGTAAGAATTTGTAGGAGGTATGCGTGCATGAAAAAGCAATGAAATGTGATATTGCAGTGAACGAGGACCGGGGTGACGGGTCGCGCCTGCCCACGCACGCGTACGCGCCTCGCTTTCAGTCTCGATCAGCCACGGCCACGCCCACAACGAGTCCCAAGAAGCGACAACTGCCACAAATACCTCATCACCAGGTACTATTATATGTCCTCTACCTATATAAAAGCCAAATTCGATAAAGAATAGAGGTAAAGAAACCGTTGCTAGGCAAAGAGTTGTTTACGCCTAAAAGACAGATGTTAACAACCTTTTCTACATAGATGATTTTCATAAAAGTAATAATCCTACTTCCTACTAATGTAAGCAGTTTATTTATGTTTAGATATTTATGACTTGCATATAACGCTTAACCGATTTTAATAAGCTAATTTCCTAATAGGTTAAATTTTTGATACATAGTATATGACGGGGAAGACCGTCAGGAAGGCGGGGCCAAAGGATCCGGATAGTTGAGTTGTCTTCTCGTCCGCATGAGCATCCATCGTGGGCGGTATTTCGAGAAAACGTTGAACAATAACTATGGTGTGATGTTCGATTCTTATTATTTTAACTGTACAGACACTTGGATCACTTTAATATTAAAGGATTACAACGATAATCTCAGATTAAAACAGATAAGAGCCACTGAGTTTGGGCATGACCAACTAGGGCATCCAAACTCGGATACTTATCAACTCCGGAGCTAGTTACGATGTTGAGCAATGAAAACCGGAACTCCGGAGTTGGCTCCGGAGTCGACAGCTTTTTTAGAGATTAATAAAAATGTCCTTAATTTTTATCAATAGAACTTTAATTTGTAAAGAAATCCGTGTTTTTGTATAAAAAAGTACTGTCTGACAGACATAAGTTATAATAGGCAACTAATACTGATTATATATCTTTATAGGCTAAAAAATGTTCATCACACATAAAGGCAATGCTTGTTCAATCCCTTATATTCCCCATTGTTGATTATGGTGATGTGTTATTACGACCTGAATGCAGATCTACTCAATAAACTTGACCGACTTCTAAATAACTGCATTCGATTCGTATTTAATCTTCGTAAGTACGATCATGTATCTTCTCACCGGTTCATCTTGAAATGGCTACCCATCAGGCAGCGCAGAGCTCTAAGAGCTTTGACGACCTTGTTTTCACTCCTACACAAACCCTGTTCTCCTTCTTATCTTACTTCTGTTTCAATATTTATGCTCGAGCTTTGACGACCTTGTTTTCACTCCTACACAAACCCTGTTCTCCTTCTTATCTTACTTCTGTTTCAATATTTATGATCTGCGCATAATAGGAATCTTCGTTCTTCCAATAATTGTCTTCTACGATGTCCTTCACACCGCTCTGGTTTTCTTAAGTCTTCATTTCTTGTCCAGGCGGTTTTCCTTTGGAATGATCTTCCTCAGAATATCAGGACGTTGACCAGTCGGTACACATTTAAAATTAAAGCTCGGGAATACTTACGCAAGACATTAGCAGATTCATCAAACATATAATTTATTTATATTTTCTCTATCTATATTTTTTTATCTCTCTCTACTGTTCATATTTTGTATGTCTGTATTTATTATATATTTTTTTGTGTTTCTCTTTCAACTTCTCTTTTATATCTTTGCACCTACCATGTTTTGTCTCTGCATCACCTTAAGGTAGACGTGGTAGAAAATGCCTAAGGCATTGTGCAATGTTTCTTTGTGCATAAAGTTTTGAATAAATAAATTATAAAATACTAGCTTTCCGCCCGAGGCTTTGCCCGCGTGGAGTTCGATTATATCGCGCTTTTGATTCCTCATTTTCGGGGATTAATTATCGTATCATTTAGCTTCTAAGTTTACATTTGCATATTCGTTTGCAATATATTATATTGTTTTAAATGACACACAGCTCCATCTATCACCGAACTGGTATGAAGCTCACTTTTAATGCGTTTTCGTCGTTTAGTAAATAAAGTTTACGAAATTCGGTTTCAACTCCGGTGTTCTATTTCAACTCCGGATTTGAAAAATGCTTAAAATCGCTCCGAAACTCCGGAACTCCGGATTGGAAGCCCTATGACCAACACCCACTCGATCGAAATCGCTATGTCAAACGCAACTCCAGTCGGTATTACCATTCGCTCCATGGTGTTACCCGCTCTTAACAAAAAAATTATAATTTATCCGAATACCGATCGATTAATCGACTTCAAAAAATAGTAGAGTAATTTGCGGACAATTGATACTGACACAAAACAGATCACAATATTCGAAATTAACCAGGCACGCCCCGTTATATATATTATACTTAGTTAATACTTAGTAGCTTAGTAGTTACATAGTCGCTTCACGGAAAATATCGAAGTTTAGCCATTTCAGCAGTTGGACTGGTAAAGCGGACCCCAGACTCCAAAGCTGAAGGCTTCGGGTGCGACTGGGATTAACGCTGTGATGATGATGATGACTTAGTTCATACTTGAAATTATTACAATGCATGTGTTATGCAGTAGATTTCACAGTAATTAAAATACACAAAATTGTATTGACAAATGCCTCAACTTTATTCCTTGGCTGAATTCCACAAAATGTGTTTAATAACTGAATTTCATCCATGTTTCTTTTTTTGTAGGGCTATCGCGTAAAATTAATGTCGTCTTTTTAATGGTCTTTCGAAATACCAAGTTAATATGCATGTTATTTTAGTGATTGTAATATGCTGCAATAAGAATTGTTACTAAATAGTTAGCATGTAAAAGGCAATAATCATGTAAATTATAGGAGATTTGTAAAACGTGAGATGTGATAACCCCAAATTGGTTTGTTTACCTCTATTCTTTATCGAGCTTGGCGTTAGTATTGGTAGAAATGCGGTGCTATTCTGTAAAATCTTTGGTAAAGGGGGCTGTTATTAGTGTAAATTCCTACTATCAGGTGGAATGGCAGCAAACTTTAAGCTCACTTCACCTCAGTTCTGATTCTGACAGTGATTTTTTTACAGAATAGACCGGCTGGTCTTCTCAAGCAATTCATTTCAGTGATTTTAGGATTAGCCTCTACTTAAATTACAGTACCTATACACACGATAAACGCAAGTCAAGATCAAAACAGATCAATATGACAACTAAAAGTACATATGTCGAATTTCCACAGGGTGGGCAGAGGGCAGTGCGCGCGCAAGTGTCAGCGGATCTCGAGGAACGTAAGTGGATCGCCCCGCATCACATTGGCGCCACACTCACGTACCGCAGCACGCCACAAGGTCAATACACGCTGCCCTGCCCCAATAACCCACCACACTATAAATATGCCCGTACATTTACCGGTGAATCTGACAGATAAATAAGGTTGCTCTATCAAACTCTACGTACAAAAAACTAATAAGAATACATATCATTTGCCACAGATTTGGTCGTAATTCCAGTGCAGGTGTATCTGTCAGGGATACCGTCGCGTGTATGGTCACCTTACTAACACTCCACACTGTGTCACTTTGTCCTAGTTCTTGTAGGTAACACCTGAAAAATAAATGCAACCTGTTAAATAAATAGGCGCGGTGTCCTCTTAATAACAAGACCGCGGCAGTCAGCTGTGTGATTTATAAATATTTAAGAGATTTGAAAACACTTGCAAAATTAATTAAGTAATCAATCTTCAGTTTAATTATTAGCATTTATATAGATATAAATATGTGTAATATCCGCCATGTGTAGTTTTTCACGAATGCACATAATAGAGAAAGAGCTAAGCGGAATGGTATCATTAAACTTGTATATCAGTGAGAGCAATTATAATGTAGGGTGGGAAAGACATTACGCAGGACTGTCCGACTCCGAACTGGCGGCGCGTGGAGGAGGAGGTGCGAGCACGGGGGGCTGGGCCCCGCGGCGCCGCTTGTCGCCGGACACGGCCGCGCAAGACTCCGACCTCGAGTCCGTGGCCTCCATCACGTCTAGCGCCTTCAGCACGCAGTCCGAGCGCCCGCGACCTACCAGGATGCTCAGGTACCATGCAAGGCACATATATCCACAAGCAACCTAACGTAGAATACCTAAAATTACTCTTTTATTTTGTTTTAGTTTTTAATATAAATATGTTTTATCCGTTTACTCCTAATAAACCTAATTTCGACAGTTAAAGTAAAAAGGTTATTATTAACATAACTTTACAGCCGGAAGCGAATCCTCCCTCCTCACAGTACATCTTCTTCTTGCGATAGTGCTACCCCTGCCCCTTACCCGTACCGATATCGCCGTACTGATCGCCCCCCTCACCGGCTCCTGCCGTCCATCTGTATCCCGGCGGGTGCGGTGCGCCGGCGCCTGGGCTCCCGTGGCGACTCGCTCCCGGTACCGACACCGGCGCACCGCGTGCGCCCCACGCGCCGGCTGCGCCGCATCCTCGCTCGCAGTCGCTCCGCCGGCTCCTGCACTCGCGAACGCTCCCAACGGCACGCTTATGAACGAAGTCACAGTTGCCCTGAATACCCTGTATACACCAATACATACAAAATTACTGAAAACGAGAAAGATTACATCTTTCACATGGCACTATCCCGTACAACACCATCGCTTCTCACAACTATATCTATTAATAGAGAGCAAAGAGCTTTACCAGCGAACGTTTATTATGGCCCAGTGCCGATGAATAAAATATTTATTCATCCTAGCAGAATAAAAGTGCAAGTTCAACCTGAATCTAGTAACCGGTACCCAGAGAAGCCTTTTAGTATAACGAAAGATAATTATGAAGCCTATATAAGTAAAGGAATCAGACGAAGAAAACTCCCTAACGTAGAAAGTTTACCTAATCCGCGAGTAAGATCACTTCCTGAAATTCCGACTGTTAACATAGGTAATAGAGCTAATGAGAATGCTGCAATAAGTAGTAGTACTGTAGATTTTGTACAAAACTATGAGGTGCATTCTCAATATCACGGTTATGACAAAGACGGCAGTGAAGCTGAAACTACGATACATGAAAAACCGAACAGTTTAGATCTTGAGAACACTAATTCAAATAAAACTAGCTCATTCGAAGCATCAGATTCGCGTCAAACAATAAACTGCATCGAGATTAATTCCGTTACATCTAAAATTAGTCGCAAAAAATTACTATCCCTCGATTTGAAAACCAACTATGATCAAAAAAGTCCTAATCAAACGAAGTCGTTGGACATAAATACTTTTAAAGAAGTAGTCAAAAGTCCCAAAGCGGAGATAGTAGTGACCAAAGTAGACAGAAAAGAAAAACCTAAAATCGAACGAAGACGAAATTCTGATTCATTAGTGATATTGAAAAGCTCACGTTCTAGTTCACCCCAAGATTTATCAACACCCGATCAAATTAAAAACCTTTTTAAGAGAATGAGTATAACTTCAAAAAATACTTTAGACACGTCTACTGAGTCCAAAGCGGTTAGTATAAACGAAGTTCCCACCTTCCAAGAATATCGTTCACCCAACTCCCTTTCCCCACAATCCAGCATTGATTTCTCTTTCAAAAAACCTTTACCTTCCATTATTAAGAAAGCTCGCACCCGGTCGTATTCTTTAGCAGCGACATATCATTTAGATCGAGAATTTAGTATTATGGCTAATTCTTTGTCTATTGCTCTTTCTCCCCCGAACCTCGGCTCGCCCCGTCGTGCGCTCACTCCTGTCGCCTCACACCTGCCACTTGATGACTCTCATCAAAACATTCATGACGCGGCGATGGACCCCTCCTTGGATGAATCGGCTGCCTGCGCTACGCCTCAATCAACGCAACCTCAACCATATTATCACCAACGTGATATGAACCTTTATAAAAAACAATCGGTGAAAAAACGTGACAAACCTCCGCACCGCCGGAATTCAAAACGCAGTAATGACTACGGTGGACGAGAGAACGGACGCGGCAATGGCAGCAGCCAACAGCAACAACCACTAGAAAGACGAGAGTCGCGCCGTGGACAATTCACTCGAAGTTTGAGCAATGCAGATGTGCCGCCTGATGATAAAACAGGTAAATCATAAGATATTACAAACATGGTTTAATATCTTAAACTAACATTAAAAAATAAGGTGTAACTTTTACCAAAGACGGCAGCCTCAGCGACACTGCTCTTGGTGGGGCGGGCGAACTGGAGCCTACGAGCGACGATGTGCTACTGAAGGCGGAGCCTCGGGACTACTTCGGCCCTGGCATGGGCAAGAAGAGCAATTCCACTTCGCAATTGTCAGCAACAGGTGAATTACATCAATATTGATATTAACTGACATATCCATTTTAAATGCATTTTGGACCTTTGAATGTTAGCAAAGGTTTATATTTATTTTAATATAGTAAACAATTCAAGTGTTGGTACGATAATCGCAGGAAGGAAACGGAGGTTAGGTTTTGGTAAACGTGGAAAAAATTCGTTTACGGTGCAACGGAGCGAGGAAGTGGGGCCCGAAATGCGAGGCGGCATGGGTGGCGTGTCACGTGCCTCGTCAGCCTCCAGCGAGAACGACGAAGACAGGTTCGCGGTGCTCGGCACAGACGGCATTGACACAATAGTGCACTCGCCCAGGGCGGTAGCTCACTCGCGTATTATTGGTCCGCGTTTCGAAGGTCACCGAGAAACGACAGAGAAGCCATCTGCATTAGCATATTTAATAATTATGGTTAATTATTATAAAACACCGCATGTTACAGTCATGAAACAAATAAATGTGCAATGTCGCTTATGTAAGTCAGCTAATGTAGAGCTTTATTTGGTAAATGTTTTAAAATAAAATGGAAAGTAATTGTCACAAATATGTGTACCCTTCATGAGAGCTGTACTTATACGTGCCATAGATGATGTACTTTCTTAGTAAACATTTTCGTATCCGGAGAACTACCAATTCAATTAAACAACAGAGTGTTTAAACTCTCATCGTATCATGTGATACGACATCAGTTACATATATTGTATTATGACGCTAAAGTTTTTTTTTTTTGTTACCAACCCTAAAATAGATCTGTACGTATTTTCTACCTATGCATATTATTAATGTCTAAGTTACATTGATTGGCCATCCAGAAATTCCAATTTACCTACTTGAATGATAAATAATTGTGTAAATAACCGCACTTACCTCATAAAATCAGCTACTATAAAACGGAGAACACTACGGCAACTCACAAAATCCCTAATAATACCTACCTATGTGAAATAATTTGTATCCATTAACAATAAGGAAAAGCTGGAACATTCTTTCAAGTTTTAAACTGTTAAAGCTCGGTTTCAAAATGAACGCAATGTTTCGCAAAGGTATGACATCCAAATGACGTAGTGTAATGTGCTTTTCGACGGGTAATAAATGTATATTGCGCCGGTGTTCTCGGCGGACTGTGCGACAGCGCGCGTGTCTCGCACAGAGGGCGGCGGCGGCGCGCGGCGCAAGCGCTCCGGCACCACCACCACCGCCTTCAAGCGCTCGCATGAGGTGTGCGCCACCAGCCTCGTGTCCATATCTAGCTCGGAGGGATCCTCGTAAGTCGCGCTCGGCCGTTCCTTTAAGACGCAGTTCGCCAGCTGCCTGCAGAGTTCCATTTTTGTATGTGCGCCTCGATGTTGCTCGTCTTCTACATACTTTGCCCCTCTCTGTGTGCCTTTCGTCTTGTCAAAGCATGATTCCAGTTAAATTGGTGTGTTTCACTCATCTTTTCTGTTCAGCACGCACGTGTCTTCTCTTGCATAGGCATCGCACCCTCTCGTTAAGTAGGTAACATGAGACAGCTACATTTAGCTCCAGAGACTCCACCTCCGTGTCCGACGTTTGATAAAATTTTCAGTCACTTCCCAGCGAGACAATGTCGACGGTCGTGAACGAAACTGCATTCATGATGCACGATTGTGATCGAACGATAAATGTTGCCTGAAAGCCTAAGATGTATGCACTAATTTTTTTTTTTTTGGTCTTTTACACACAATTTTGTCTGATCGATGTACCTACATACATACCTACATCAACATTCATGCATGTGTCATCGGAATAATCACTAGTCATTTTTCATTAAAGTTATGCATAGGGTGACTAATACCTAACACACTTTGTTAAACGTGGGTTTAGAGGACATAGGCCCCAGTTTCCTTAGCGAAAATGAGAAGATTAAAGAAGACAACAGGTTGGTTGTGGTTTAGGTTATTGGTAACGAGAAACATGAAACATCAGTTTTGAAGTACATACATGAAAAGCAATTGTAGATGGACTGATACAAAGTTAGAATAGAAATGGATTGTGTACAAACATCATTACTATTATTTTCTTGAATATTTATTGCCTTCATAGTTTTTAATCCACTTTTAAATCTACTACCTATCTAATAGATGCAGACCATTCTCTAGCGTTTCTTGCACCTTTACACAATTACATCTACTAGTTAGATGTCTTGATACTTTATGATAGAACCTAGTACCTGGAATCCACGTGCTCTGCCTTAACTTTACCAATCGATGCATCCGAACGACTACCGCCCTCTTCTTCACTATTGTATCAATGTTGTAAATGTCGTATTTTATTTTTTTTTCCTTGGTAGTGGCTCAAAAGGTCTGATCAAGATTTTAATTATTACATTATATACAGGGTTTTACATTAAGAGCGCGCGAACTTTGAAATTAAATAAAACAACCTGTTTAAGTGATATTGGCACAATTTTATTTAAAAGGAAACTAGATGACATTATTTATGGAACATAATTTCATTCAAATGGCCGCCGCGACTCCCGCTATAAGTGGTGTATCCTGGAGAAAATTTTTGGATGACACATTCGCATAAATGAGGTGCAATTTCACGAAGAGCTCGAGTTATATTGGCCTTCAGGTCAGAAAATACACGGATCTGTCTGTTTTCATTGGGTTTTAACTGAGTTAATTGAACTTTGTAAAGGTGAAAACTCTCGACAAAAGTCTCGACTCAAAACCCGCTAAGTTGATGTCGCAGAAAGATTCAGCTCTTATGCACGACGCGGAAAGAAGTTCTAGGGGTTTTCACGCGTTGGTTAACGTACATTTTCCACTCGTGGAAGCGCGTAGCGTTCCATGATGAAATGTCTTCCCGCCAAATTTGACAGCTATCGCTTTACCAAGATGTTGCTAAACGTTGTCAAAGTTCGAGCGTCCCTATTGAAAAACCCTGAACATTTACCTTTTATGAGATACCTACCGACACCTTGTTTTAAAATACTTTCAATAACACAAATTGCATTTATTTCTATAATTAATCATTTTTGTATTTTTTTTTTATTCATTACACTTTTAAATAATAGGTACTGCTTATATTCAAATTATCTTATTGCCGAAATCGTTGGATCTTTACCTAGTTGCAGTGGTGTGGTGTAAAACCGCTTTGAAGATAATGGGCCTCATAAGTTCCTAATATTAGAATCCGTTGCTGCTAAACAAGTTACGTGCGTAAACTATAATGTGATACCTGTTTTTAGATGGTCTCCTGGTATGAGAGGCTCTGGCTCGGACGGCGGCGGTCTGTCAGACTTCATAGATGGCTTAGGTCCAGGACAACTGGTCGGAAGACAGTTGCTCGGAGCGCCCACGCAGGGCGACGTACAACTGTCTATGTGTTACCAGAAAGGATTCCTTGAGGTTAATGCTTGATTCTGGTAAAAGTACAAAAAACATCTATTATATAAAAATAGGACTTACTTCTTTAAGAGGCAGAACAAGAAAATTGAAATAATTTTATAATTTATTTTTGTACAACCTACCACATAATTCTCACAGACATCCACAGACTAACTTACCTTACCAAGTTAAGGATGCAAGTTTACCCATCCGTCTTCAGATCGTCTATGCAAGTCTCATCAGATAAATACACCTACCTATACTTGAGCCAAATTCGACAAAGAACAAAGGTAAACAAACCGTTGCTAGGCAACCACTTGCATACACCTAAAAGACACGTGTTAAGAATCCTTTCTAGATAGATGATTTTCATACATGGAATAATCCTGCTTCCTACTAATGTAAAAAGTTTGTTTATAATAAGATGTTTATGATTTGTAAAGAACGCTTAACGAAATATGACACACGTGTAAGCCGATTTCCTAATACGATACGTATATACGTATCGTAGATAATATCTTCAATGAAACAACAAAACGCAAGCCTTCAACGGAACGGTACTGACGGTGCGAGTTCAACTACGTCACCAAGATGGCTGCCAATCGCAATATCAACGTGCGGGGCTATATGTTGCATTGTTAATAAATAGTTAACATGTAAAAGGCAATAATCATGTAAATTATAGTAAATTTGTAAAATGTGAGTTGGGTTAACCCTAAATTGGTTTGTTTACCTGTATTCTTTAACCACTTTGACATTAGTATAGGCTAGGCTTGATCTATTTGGAATAAATATTTTTTTCTCGAGTACTGAGGCGAAGTCACACTGTTTCAGGTGGAGGTAATCCGTGCTCGAGGTCTGGTATCACAGCCAGGTAGACGAACCCTGCCCGCACCATACATTAAAGTGTACCTAGTGAGCGGCAAGCGCTGCATCGCTAAAGCTAAGACGAACACTGCGCGCCGAACACTCGACCCACTTTACCAACAATCGCTATCCTTTCGAGAAAACTTCAAAGGTTGCGTATTACAGGTGAGTCGAGTTGCTGTATTTGTCCAAATATTTCCGATACTTGAGCAAAATATAGTCTTTTGTAATTGTATAAAGTTGGTTTTGTGTTAGCTAAATAACGGGTATATTTTTACAAATATGCCAAGTGTAGAGGTCGAATGAACACACAAGTTTTAATTTCATAGTGACCTGCACAAACGGAGACGAGAGAAGCGTCATTTACCATATCATAATCCTTAAAGCAGACTTTACGGATTATGATATGGTACTACCACTATTATATACTATATATATATATATATATATATACTATATATCAGTGGCGAAGGGTGAAATTTTGACAAAGGGAAGCCGGTCCAAAAAAATAAACACTTAAACACTTACCTACTGCAGGATATCTTGAATAATATTGCCGGTAGAATAATATAAGCCATAATAACAAACAAAATCCACAGTATTTAACCAAATCTGCGATTAAATTACCTTACAGAATCAGTCACAGTTTAAATAACACAAATATTAAAATATAACAAACGAAATTATCACGCACCAGTGGTATAGCAACATGTCACATACTAACAATAATTTATTTTCAACCTTACGAAATGGAACACGAAAATATGCCAAAATAAAAAGAATATGACTTGCGAAGGATTTCATTATAACGCTAATTCTTTTTAATTTTGTCGTGTTTTCTTTCTCCCGTGCCGTGCTTCAATAACAATAATTTCTTTGTCTCTTTCTAATAGAGGAGAGGAGAGAACTGCAACCCGGTCGCGAATAGCCTATCTTTCTTTAAATTTTACGTACAGTTAGCGAGCATTAGAAAGAGATGGTGACACGCTCTGTCTCTTTTCGCCTCATAGTAAAACGTTGGCCGAGATAAGCTGTAATTCGTCGAGTTACCTTTACGACTATAAAATGAAATGTGATACTTAGGGTATTGCTAAGAATTACTATTGCTATTGTAAATCGCGCAGGCATTTAATTAATAATACTTTGTTAATGAAATAGAATGTAAATACTTTTGTATGAATATGGAACTGATTTTTGAAAGGTAACCCGGTGGGAATCGGCTTGTATGGACTCTTCGCCACTGCTATATATATATATATACTATAGTACTAACACTATTATACTATCGTCTGATGTGCATGTCATATACAGACGAGAGTACATCAAACAACTAGAATCGGTCAGATTTTCAATTTTATCACTAAAGCATTAAGGCTCAAGGTTGATTGGGAATATCTGACAGTTTAGGGTAGCTTGACCTGCTGCCGTCCGTACTTTTAAATATCCAGTTCAATCGGTGAGCTGGCAATCAGTGCCGTTGAAATATCAACTACAGAGTAAATTTTTTGTATACACAGGTAACAGTGTGGGGCGATTATGGACGCATAGAGGGTAAAAAGGTGTTCATGGGGGTGGCGCAGATCATGCTCGATGACCTTAACCTCTCGAATATCGTCATAGGATGGTACAAACTCTTCGGAACTACTTCATTGGTAACATTTATTTAATTGTATTAAATAGTAAGTTAGTGTTACATATCAACATAATATAATTAAATATTTCTTTTTCTTTTCAGTAACCAAGGTTCTACGCTGTCTACAAGTGTCAGACGAACATATATCACAATAAAAAAATTATAACTTGTCCAAATAATAAATCTAGTGATACTGCTTTAATATCATGATAAAACGCAAAATATCTTGAATATAGGAAATTTTCTATAAAACGAAAGATATAAAATAATAATAATAATTTGTATTTTTATTTTCTTTTGGAATGCCTACCGGAGTTTTGAATAGATAGCATTTTATAGCAATGAAACAAATGTATAGTGTACTCAATAATATGTAATTAAGTATTAAAAGCCAAATGGAATTCATGTATATTTTTTATCCTTAACAGCCAACTTCATCACTTTTAAACAAGTGATATAGATATCTTAAATTGTCAATAATTGCCTTAGATTGTTAAATTGTTTAATTTAAAACTAACGTGTGGTGAAATTGGCTCGAGAACCCAATTTTATCTTTTCCACATCTTTCAGGCATATATAAAATCCAGGCTAATAAAAAAAAATAAAGTCATTCCATTATTTCCATATTTATATTCCACAGATATGTGTATAACATTTCCATATTTAGCAATCCATCTCATTGCGTCTAATACATCAATCAGTCTATTATTACCGCCTGACGTGACCAACGGTAACGATTCCATAAAATTATAGTTTACAATCAACATTATTAATACTAGCTAGAGGGAAGTAGCAGAGTCAAATGTGAGTAAGGTTTGGTAGTTGAAAGATTTCCGTGTTTACAAAGTTGACATAATGAGATTTCACTCTCAATGGGTGCCTTATGCTAAAGTAACATAGTTAGTACGGTACTAACCTTGATTTAAACAAAATTTGATGAATAATCTGTAGTCCTGTACAAACTAAAATGTATTGGTCTATATTAAACGTCTAAAACCCGTCACAAACTCAACACTTAGTGCAACATTTGCTTAGGTTGTTTGGAAGGTGAAGCTCCTGGTAACCTGCCTTCGCCTGTCCTCTTCACCCCCGTAGATTTTATATCTGTAAATAAACATACAATTTTAAGATATACATTCATTTTCGAACTATCACATGAAGAAAATATAAACCCCCGCTAGATGTCATCATCATTTCAGCGTTAATCCCAGTCGCACCCGATGCTTTTTTCAGCTTTGAGTCCGCTTCAACAGTCCAACTGCTGATTCGGCTACACCTCGATATTTTCCGTGAAACGACTGCCGTCTGACCTCCACAACCCGAAGGCGATATCGAAGCATTGCAGTTAGACCCATTGTTGGACTTATGAGGGCTTGAACAACCCGTATCAACTGCCATTAGATGTTCGTATGCCAACCGGGACCAACGGCTTAAGGTGCTTTCCGAGGCACGACCAGGCCAGTGCAAATATTTATATTCATTCATAAAAATATTTGCACTGCGCGGGGATCGAACCCGCGCCTCCTTGCGCAGCGGCCTCGTTCGCTACCGCTACGCCACGGAGGCTGTCAATGTATGTAAATAAACACACAATTTTAAGATATACATTCATTTTCGAACTATCACACGAAGAAAATATAAAACCCCGCTAGCTGGATATTGCTAAAACTCATTCATAGGAAATAAACGATAACAAACAATTAATACAAAAAATTATAATGTTCCCAGCAATACTGCAATATTCCATGTTGCGTGCAATACTCAAACATGTTGCTTAATAAATGTTGTGCAATTATTCCTTCTAACTTTCGAACATCCCGCGGACCTGGCAGATATGTTTGTCACCTTAAGGGCTATTTTTGGCTGCTCATTGGACGGTAGAATCTACTTTACTAAGGTTATTGCGTCGTACCGTCAATATCAGCACAGACTTCCCAAGAAAAGTAAATGTTTCGGGAACTGCAACGATAAAACGATTAACGACAAAACTGGTATTCAGATGCATCCGGTTAAAGCTGGAGACTAACCCTAGTATTGGAATAGCGTTTTTTCTCTGGAATTGTTTGTGTTCTTTCTTCGGAATTAGCTTACTGACACGTTACTTGAGTTCATATAATTTACTTTTTTACAATACATAAATATGTGAGCTGTCACGCTCTTTATGCCTGGGGCTTTTATTTAAGTAATAAGCGGGAGAAAAAAAAATGTCGAAGTTTAGCCATATCAGCAGTTGGACTGGTAAAGCGGACCCCAGACTCCAAAGCTGAAAAGGCTTCGGATGCGACTGGGATTAACGCTGGGATGATGATGATGATATATATATATTGTTTTGCTTTGCTGGTATTTTGGCGTGGTAGCTGGCATATGGTAAATAATTTCATTGTTGTTGTATTTTCTTGTGTTCATCACTATACATAGTACCTATTGTATAAAGTCATGTGTTCTTTTAGATGAACAGACAGCTGTGCTGCTGGGGAGTTTCTTCCGTCACTTCTTCTCAGCGAAAGCTGGACTGTCTTATATAATACTGACGTTCAAAAAGTGCTAATTCTCAGCTTAATTTGAATAAATGACTTTTGATTTTGGAAAAGGTTAGGCAGATTGAAACAGTTGTTTTTTGTTCTTACCACAATGACAATGTTATAGATTACTAGTGGCCGCCAGCGACTAAGTTCGCGTGGAGTTAGTTATGCTCCGCTCCTATTGGTCGCAGCGTGATGTTATATAGCCTAAAGCCTACCTGGATTAATGGGCTATCCAACGCAAGAAGAATTTTTCAAATCGGACCAGTAGTTTACGAGATTTGCGCGTTCAAACAAACAAACATACAAACAATCAAACTTTTAGCTTTATATATTAGTATAGAGTATAGATTACAACTCCATATAATTCGAAAAAGCGACACCGAAAAGATTGAGTAACCCAACAAAGAGAAAACCTCATAAAATCCTTTATTCAAATTAGGTTGAGAAAGAGCACATTTAAACTTCAATATTAGGTACACAAGAGAGTCCCCCAAAACGCCCCCCTTCGCAAATACAAATGTTCATTGATAGGCGCAGTACTAGAAAGCGCGGTAGTGCAAAAATTACAAGCTTTGTCTGTCCCAAAGTTACTTTATGGCGTAACTTTCGTGTTAAGTCGAGACAAGAATATATCAGAAGCGCATAGTTTATCTGGTTTTGAACTGACAAACCGAAAACTATCAATTCACATTGAAAACGTGTTATGGAATAGGGGCGCAGGAGTTCTATCAAAAAGGTACAAAACAAATGACTATAATAAATAAAAAAAACGACGCGGCGCAAAAAAATTTCCTCTTTAACAGAACATTGTTCTACTTTTTCCATACCAGAACTCCTGAGCTATATACTGGAAAGTACGGTTTTGTTACAACAGGCTGATCAGAGCTGTTCTACTTGAAGAAAAAT
Organism: Sesamia nonagrioides; assembly: GCA_017933935.1. Lineage (NCBI taxonomy): Eukaryota > Metazoa > Arthropoda > Insecta > Lepidoptera > Noctuidae > Sesamia > Sesamia nonagrioides. Next base: position 463,012 of record JADWQK010000122.1, read on the forward strand.
AATAAATTACACAAATAAAAATACATGGTCCTATGTTATTAGTCCTGGTCCATCAAAAATAAAAAAGAATACAAATGAATGAAAATATAAAATTAATTATAATCGACTTTCGGGGCGCACATTACGCAGTACCGACTCGTGATTGAAATGAATAATGAAATTAAAAAGAACTCGGAAGAGGTGAACATCTAGAACGGCTATCTACGAAGCTTACCGACGGCGACCGGTGACTCCGGCCCGGGCAGCTAATCGCCCACGGTCGAATGCGCGGGCGGCGTGTTCTTGGATCCGTCCTCTCCACCTCTGTTAGTCGTTCGTATTTTTGGGACAGTACCTGTAGTGTACACATGGTTGTGCAAACATTCAAACGCGCTCTCTGAAAGCACTGAAAACTTCACCGAAAAGAAGAACTACCTTAGAATTTCTGAAGTACTGCCGCAATGTAATATATTTCTTTATTCCGATCCCGCCTGATAGTAAGCATGAGCCTATTCACTCTAGCCTTGAATACACTTAAAGATAAAAGTACGATTCGTTAGAGTATGACAGTGGACATTTCTATGACAGATTATCTTTAAGCAACTAACTTTGTTATGATAAGCGCCCGGGACTCGCACATAAAACCAACTGCAAACGTAATAGCTGGGATCCTAGGTAAAGTAAGTATACAGCCGCGGTGGCAACTCATTGATGGAGAGGACGCCTCACCACCTAGTCTACGCAGTACGTAAGGTGATTTATTAATGGAATTTGGAAATGTTGATGCGAATTACATCAATCAGCTTCTATGTATGAAAGAATCAAATCAATAAATGGATTAATTAACACAAAAAATGTTTTAACCGTTCCTACATCTGCTTAATTATTGACCATACACAAAACATTGATTAAATTAATCACTAGTAAATGTGTCGCATCTAACAAACGCCATTTTTTCACTTTCACAACAGTTTGAGACATGTTTCATTTGAAGCGCCCGTATGTCAATCTGTAATAGCCACGCATTTTCAAATTTGATGTCCAATAAGAAAGTTGTCAATTGCCGCATAGCCTGTTTACCATAAGAAGCGACGGCACGCTTTACTTCTGGTAATCAAGTGTACACTCACACTGTGAATGTGTGCGTGGAGACATATAGCATATCAGCACATAAGATAATAAAAAGTAAAAAAACTAAAACCCAACTGCGACAAAAAAACGACGCTGAAAAAGTATAAAACAAGATTTTCAGAATACTGAACTGGACAAAGTTGCTAATGTAGCTGCAAGTAAATGGACACAGTAGTAATGTCATACAATACTATTCTGAAGTATGCAATATTCACTATGTAGAGATAAATTTTCATGTTTGGAAAGGCGTAGTCACACGTTGTCAAGGTGCTACGGTAGGTAGGTATATGTAACGTGTGACTACGCCTTTCCAAACATGAAAATTATAGATTTTGTGAAACCCCATATAGCCTATAACCAGCGGACTATTAAGACGCTTCTAATGATATGTCATTTGTCTAATTCTGATAAGTAATTTAGAAGTTACGAGGGAAAAGATGAACATGCATACATACATACATAGCCTGTCAAAATCATAACCCTCCTTTTACTTTGCCGTAGTCGGGTAAAAACACACTTCTAACTTCGCCACTGTCTCGCAAGGTAATAGCGCTAAAATAATTTAACCAAAACAGAATTGCATCGCAACCAAACCAAAATTTTAATTATGTTTCGTACTGCGGTAAGCTTTTGACAGATGGTTTAACCATAACGGGATCACAATTAGAATGTAACCGCTGTCAAATGAAAAAGTTGAAACAAAGCTAACTTTTGTTGTGCCATTTGTCAAACCTACGTCTAAACGATTGGATTTACTCATATTATTTTGTTTTAAGCATTACAGCTGACGAAATGTGTCACTCATACATTGATTTTACCTCAATCGAAGTTAAACTTTAGCGCGATACGAAGTGGGATCGAAGCTAAACCACAACTTTAACTGGATTAGATACGAACAAGAGTTTAAACTATTACTGTTTTATTTAGAGCGATTGCCTCTGCTCTTACACACATGCATAGCGTATTTATATGCAAGGAGCTGACGAAATGTGTCACTCATACATTGATTTTACTTCAATCGAAGTTAAACTTTAGCGCGATACGAAGTGGGATCGAAACTAAACCACAACTTTAACTGGATTAGATACGAACAAGAGTTTAAACTTTTACTGTTTTATTTAGAGCGATTGCCTCTGCTCTTACACACATGCATAGCGTATTTATATGCAAGGTAACCACAAGTAAACGCGCATCACTTATTGATATCAAAATCCTGTAGACACCTAAAGCCTATCGCTATTAAAAATTTCTGTATATGACTGATATTCACCGAAAGAGACCGGGACTAATAAAGTAGGACCTTATAACATAATGTGTTGTAAAAAGTATAATTATCAAAGAGAAACCATTTGAGACATACCTTGCAACCACCTGACTTGAGTAGCAGGGCCGTACCCTTTCTCGTTTCGTGCGGCGATGCGGAATATGATGGCTGGCTTGGTTGAGGAGTCCACGTGCGCGGCACTGAGCGACGCCTGCGGGACCACGCATGTGTTCGCTTTGCCACAGTACACACGTACAAACGCTAATTGCGATTTTGTTGGCTCCTAAAAACATAATTTGTTAGTTTTAATGCAGGTTGTAAGACAGTATTGAGCGTGAATATATGTATGTTTGTTTATTTTGCAAGCCTAGGCGCGTTACAATTCTAAAATTATAACGATTTTTGTACAGACAACAGCACATCAAGCTACTATAATCTGTCTGATTTCTTCATTAGATTTTCAACTTCATAAAGGGCGTATCTGACATCGACGCACAAACGAGTACCATGGATCCAGTACATGATTCTGAACCCACCAGTGGTGGAATTTTTCGCCGGTTTTTTCCTGATTTAAAAAAAAAATTATATGCAGTTTTTCACTTTAAACCATTTATAATTGCTATAATTTTATAACCCAATAAGAATTTATAGAAAAATTAGGTAATTCGCTAATTACACAATAAAGCGCAATGTGAACAAAACTCGAAAAACTATCCTATCAGCTGATTTAATAGAGTTCACATCAAGGTTCAACGTCATACCCACAAACACGCGCGGCAGCACGCTTGCAACGTTCAAAGGCCGAGCCGATACCTTTTTTAAACACCGTGATTTCTGTAACCGCTCATTAACGATATAAATGACTACCATAATTTTATTAGTGGCATGCGGTGTAACCTTTTCGCGTAGTTTGCGTTACGATGTCAGACCCTGTATACAGGCTGTTGGTGTAAACACCGTTACTCATGAAATCAGTAGTTTGGTTTCACTTTCAGAACGTAAACTCAATAAAAAATGAAACCTTTTATTAATGAAATCTCCATTTTTCCACGAACTCATTTTCACTCTAGCCGCTAGCGTATCATATATTTCGTGAACGCTAGGGTAAACAACCGGCACGCAAGCCGGCGGCGCCTGCGCGCGCGACCCTCTCCCATTAGTTCGGCGCAGCCACGGTATGGAAAGACATGCGCTTGCTCCCAGCGCAACGCTCGCGACGCGAAGTCCGAAGTCCGCCCGCCACCGCTCATTTGTCGTGCCAGTGTCTCGTGTATGTGTGTTATGTAGTGTAATATCTTGGCGTTCACAAAACTACAGTGGACCGAAGTGGTTCGGCTTTACGCCGTGGCTGGCGATAACCTGAACGAGGCCCGAAGAATTAACGTATTTACTATGTTCATAATGAACATTACGGGAGCCGAGTAAATCACATACGGCACGAACATCGAATACGACAAAACAGTTACCACCATCGTTTTTCATCGTCTTTTAAGGATAATGTAAGTGTACATTATTCAATCGATGTAAATTTAACAAGTAATTTTATAGGATATGCCAGGAAAAGTTAGGATCATCATACAACGCAACACAGCCGTGCTTACACACTGTAAATAAGCAATTTCAATTCATGGCAAGAAAAAAGTGTATAAAGTGCCTCACTCCATTTTCGATTGCATATAAAGTTGTTACCAATCAAAACGTGATAAAACTTTAATAGCGCATTTAAGAGCATAAAAATAATATATTACCTTTGATGGTGTAGTAGACCGTACGGCTAGGTACACTGAATATTCAAATATTCCTTCAGCAGCCACTTGTGGAGGTTCCCATGACAAATGTGCACCCTCCACTGACTTTGATATTTTGATGGCTGACGGTGCACCAGGAAATCCAGGTAAACAGGTCTTAAATGCAGATTCCTATATAAAAAAGAAATAGAGGAATATAGCAATAATTTGTATTTGTTAATCACAAGAAAAGATCATAGGTTTATGTGATGCTATTCTACTCACTTCACTAAACTCGCCGCGCCCACACGAATTGATCGCAGCTATTCTGAATTTGTAGGCTGTGCCGTGTTCTAGCGCCGTTGTTGGTAAACCAGTTAAGTCCGGCAGATTATCCAGAGACAAATTGGACAAGTCCACATTGGGATCAGAAATGTAGTTCTGGACCTAGATTTTAAACAAAACAGTTTAGTAAAACACAGGAATCATCATCATCATCATCTCAGCGTTAATCCCAGTCGCATCCGAAGCTTTTTGAGCTTTTGAAGTTTGGGGTCCGCTTTAAAAAATAAAACACAAAAAGGAACATTTTCCGTAGACGGTCATAAATACCATGGGGTGGTAAATTAAATGAAATACACACCGATTTTTTGCAAAAAGTGCGGTGTGGTTTTGTGTATACAGTATTTATATCTATGACTACGCGAGTCTCCGGAATTCGATTCGCCATCCTTTTTTTTTTTTTATAAATTGTAAACTAGAGCTTGACCGCAAACCCGCCGGATGGTGAGCAGTGACGCAATCGTTAATGGTAAAGCGCACTAGTTTATTAAGAGCCTATTCACTCTAGCCTTGAAAAAATAATTAATAATTACCGTAAAAGAGTTGCCCTTCACGATCCCGACAGTGTACCATGCATCTTCGTCATGTTGCTTCGGCTCCTCCGACTCGGCCTATAAGTGTCACAGACAGTCTATAAGCAAATAAACTACATTCTTTCAATCCAGACTAAAACAAGTTAAAACTTTTTTTTGAAATAATTGTTGCCCCACACTAGGGGTTTCTCCTATATCGTGGGTACATTTACAAACATATAACTCACAAACACAAACATCCCGACCCGGAACAACTGCTTGTTGGATGGAATTAGAATATCATGAATGACGTTGTTTGATTGTTAACAGTCTGCTAAATAAACAGCTGCCGGCTTAAGAGTTAATTCGGTAAAATTCCACATTGCGTAGGAGATGAGTGGCACAAAGTGTATAAATAAGTGAATGGTGGGACCTGTTCATGCTGGTGGTGCAGCGCGGCGCTGGCGAGCGTGGCCAGCGCGTGCGCGGCGTCGCTGGGCGGCAGCGGCGGCGCGGGCGCGGCCGGCGCCACCGAGCTGCTCACAGCGCCCTCGCCCTCGCTGGCCGCGCCGCTCTCCGCCGCCACCGATGATGACACGCCCGCCCCACTTTCCTCTCCTGGGACAATCAAATAAACAATATTTTCAAATATCATCATACACCTTTGGCGCCAGTTTTATTTTTTTCACTTAGAAAATCATTAATAATGAATCTGGCAAATCTGTTAAACAGGATAAACAATTGAGATTATGATCGACAACAAATTAGTTCATAAAGCCTCTGACGTAGCTGAGGCATTTAATGAGTTTTTTGCTAACATACCAATAGCTAAACTCGCTCCTTAAATTCATCTCCACCTAAAGCTGAAAATCTCTTGCATAGTAGTGTATCTAATTGTAGTCGTCTATTTCAATTTGAACATGTATCCTCGCGTGATGTACTTCATGTTTTTAACACACTTAAGAGGCGTATTACAAAAAAAAACTGAAATTGCCTGTTGCCGACGTTGAAAAAGTATGTTTTGATTGCGTCATATCAAATAACAATTACGTGGTAAAAACAGTTTGTTTTCTCTACTACAATAAGGATAAAACCGATTTTAGGTAACTTTTTTTTTTTTTTTTTGGGACAAAACCCACCACACTGTTCCCAACCCACTGCAACTCCTGAAAGCCAGAATCAACAGTGGAGACCGCCAGAAAAACGCCGAGCAATGAAGCTCGACGAGTCCCGGAGAAACGTTTCAACTGTCTTGGGTCCCGCAACGAAATTAATCAGAAAAGAATAGCGGAGGAGTAAGAAAAAAGATATTTTTTCCACTTCCCTCCATAATAAGCAGGAGACAGAATAGAACTAGGCCAATCGGCACAAAGGGACATTATTGCAACTGGGAGAAGCCCAGATTGCCAAGCACCACGGAACAACATTTGATCAAGTTAATGGGTCCTAAGTAGGTATTTGCTGTTACAATTGATTCCAATAATAGGTATGGCAAAAGCGCCTGAACGCACGGAAATTAGTTCTAGTTTCAACAAGGTCCGTATAATAAACAACTCCGGATGTAACTTGTACACTATCCAACATAATATTGCGTTCATTCTGCCAAAGAATACACTCCCACAAGATGTGATGTGCGGACTGTTCAAATTCACAGTTCGATGTAGAACACTGACACAAAGGCGAAGGAACAAGTTTAAAAGAATACAGTTTACTTTTAAAGTTGCCATGACCTGTGAGAAATTGGGCAACGCAGTGGTCAACCTCCAGCCATGTCTTAGCCAGCCGATCGCCAACGGATGGAAAGAACAGATGGAGGTGCCGGCCCTTGATGGAATTATCCCACCTACTTTGCCATTCGGATAAGAGGTCCTCCCAGACGTCAGTCTGAGGTTTAAATAATCTAGAAATTCTATTGAGGTCGCGTTGTGTAACAAAGTTAGTGTCCATGGCCTCCCCCCTCGCGGAGTAGTACATTGAAGCACGTCGCTGTACTTCAAGATCGACTGGAAGTACACCTGCCAGAACGGGTAAGGCTTCAGTACTGACTGTTCTATACGCCTTGCATAAAAATATCAATGCCAAACGTTGGCTTTGAAGCAGTTTACGTCGCGCCGCCCCTATGCTGGCCCTATCGGCCCAAACAGGTGCACCGTAGCACATACATCCTAAGTAGGTAGCTCCATATATAGTTTTTAAAGTTAGGAAGGATAGACCCCACGTTGCTTTGGATATTCTAGTTAGGGCATAAAAGTTCCTTTCAGCTTTTTCGCCAACTATTTTTATATGTTCGATAAATGAAAAATTCCTTTCTAAGACCATACCAAGGTAGCATACGGATTGCTGTTTTTTAACGGGAACGTTATTAAATTTAATAGTAGGCAATGATTTAAGATTACCTTTTAGTAGAAGTTGATAGGTTTTATGCGGCGCAAACGCTAGGCGGTTACGATCACCCCACTGAGATATTAGATTCAGGCAAGTATGGGCCAAGTTCTCAAGTCCGGCTCGGGTACTTGACTGAATGAGCAGTAGGCCGTCGTCCGCGTAACCAGTAAGTGAACAGCCGCAAGGAAGCGGGATCGCGAGAAAATCATCAAAACCCAAATTCCATAAATAAGGACCGACAACTGAACCCTGAGGACATCCCATGGTTAGTGCTTTAATACTAGAAAAATGACCGAGCTTAAGTACCGCGGAACCGTTTATAAAGTACGAGTAAACGAGATTATATATGTTTCTATAGCAACCGCGGTTTTTTAATTTTAACAACAGCATAGGCCACCAAGCGTTATCAAAAGCCCCAGAAATATCCAAAAAGATACCAATCACGTACTTGTGTTCCGACTGGTTAACGGTTCTTCTGACAGAAAGCGCCGCGTCGACTGTTGATTTACCGATGGTGAAGCCATATTGATTACTATGAAATTTTGGACCGTTCGGTAGTAAACGTGGAACGATGAGGCGCTCAAGAAGTTTCCCCAAAATGGTAGAAGCGTGATAGGCCGATATGACTTCGGATCATCCGGTGGTTTATCACCACACTTTGGTATTATTCGTATGAAACCGTGTCGCCATTTACGAGGAAAAACGCCTTCAGCAATGCATCGGTTATATACAGTTAAGATGGCATCACCCGCTGTTTTACACGCTTCTTTAATCATCCTATTAGATGTTTTATCTTCCCCTAATGATTTGTTGACCGGTAGTTTTCTAACAATATTTATAAATTCGTCATTAGATGGTACGTCTGACATTGGTGATTCAGGTGGCACAGGAGCCCACGCTCGAATCTGTTGGTGGTAGTCGCTATCGTTAGCCGGTGAATCATCAGGGATAAGTGTATTAATTAGTACTTTTGTTGTTTCCTCTATGCCCGTGGTATGCTTATCATTGACCTTAATGTTTTGAACGTATGCAAGGTCGACCGATCTGTTAGCTTTAAATTCGTGATATAAGGGAGCCACGGACCCTCTCTGTCAAGTTTGTCAACGATTTTCCGCAACAAGTTACCCTTAGATTTTTCCACCGATGCTTTGTAGCGTGACTTGGCAACTCTGAAAGCATTTAAAGCGGATGTAAGAAGATCTCCAGTAATCTTTCGGCTCTTGAGTTTATTTAACTGCCTACGCGCTCTGCGATATCTTTTGCGCTGTTCAACTAAATAATCACTCCACCAGTCACATCTACGAATATTGGTCATAGATCCACGACCAATGGCGATGTCAGCACAGTAGGTAAAGGTTTCTGACATAATGTCAGCACTTTCTTCGGCTGACAGCTCGTCCCGAGTGAACTCCTTGGCGTGACACGCAAAAAGCGAGCCAAAAAATTCCCAGTTCGCGCCTTTACATCTATATCTGAAATTACCAGGAATATGAGACGGACCCTGAATATAACCAGGAACAAATTCGTACACGATCAGGCGATGATCACTACAAGACGCGTCCGGTAGGACACGCCACCTATCCAAACGTACGTCGGCACTAGAAAGTGTGACGTCAATACAAGATTCGCCTATTTGGCTGCAAAAAGTAGGTGGTGCATCGGGGGTATTATGAATCGATAGGTTCATCTCAGCAATGAAATCCTCAACAGCGCAGCGTCGTTCGGTATCGGTTGCCCGAACCTTGCCATACCACAGAGACGATGACGCGTTGACATCCGCGCCAACGATCACTTTGCAGCCCGCGAGTGACCGCAAGACATGACGGAGATTATGTATATGAGGAGTAACAGGATCTGAATATTGAAAGTAACAGCTTACAACGAATACTTTAAAAGAAGCTGATGAGACTTCAGCAACCGCACAGTGTGGCGTCATGAGGTCACGTATAGACGTTACCGTAAAGTTAGAAGACCGCGCAACATAAATTCCGGCTCGCGCCCTGCAATCCAGCTGCACTACCCTGTGACGTAAACTTGAGTTTTGATATTGTTCTTGAATGAGTACAAGGTCTAAGTTGTAGTCAATAATTAATTTATCTAACTCTGATGTCGCCACCTTATCGTTGTGAAGGTTTAATTGCCCTATGCTTAGACTATCCATCTTAATTAGTAATTAGTATGTAGGATAAGTTGTTCGAGTTTTAATTTATAGGTACCGCACTGTTCAGACCCGCAGCGATGGTCAAAAGGTTTTTTAAAACGTTTACACGCCGCGCAAACCGGGGTAAAATTTAAATCGTCCTTATGCGGACAAACATTGGTTTCGTGGGCCTCAGAACATATAGCGCAGGTTGGTGATTTATTAGCGCAATGCTTTTTCACGTGACCGAATTGCTGACAATACGCGCAACGAACTACCTCGATATCATCAACAAAACGGCACGTGGCCCAGTCAATAAATAACTTATCCTTGGTAGACACAAGATGTTTCCGTACCTCAGGTTCAATCTCTATTCCTAACCATTTACGACCGTTATTGGTAGAACGCCTACGGACTATTTTCGTGGATTTAATGAAGTCGTCTTCTTTTATTGGCAACTCGTTTTTAATATTTTGGCGGTATATAGCTTGCAAAAAATTGTTGTCTTCCATAGAGGCGGGAATGTCCTTGACTAATAGACGGGGTCGCCGACCTTTTGGTTTTTCTAAACGAAGACCCGCAGACTTTATAGCTTCTACCGATTCTAGTCTTTTCAATTGGTTTTCATTTGCAACGCGCAGTACAACGCCTGATTTGGCGGTTTTTTTAATACCGACTATTTGAAAACCATCGTCACTCGGTCTAATCGCCTTCATAAGAGCTTGTTTAGTGGCGGAAGATGACGCATAGTCAGCTGATCGCTCCTGGGTCGGATAGGCGATGAGACAAGGAAGAGGTACTCTAGATTCAATAGCCGGGGTAACTTTAGGCAACCGCAGTTTCAAAGAATCCGCGTACGACATGTTTTTGTCCTCATTAACGGTTTTAGCGTAGGATTTTAATTTAATTATTTCCAATTCGCGCTTGGTGTTAGCAAGCTTTGTCTCGTTACACGCAGATTTTAAAGCTAACAAAGACACAATACTTGTAACTCGTTGAGTCATATCCATAATTGCTGATTTGTTCGCGACATTTATACGAGAACCGTTATCATTAACCAGCTCGTTGATTTTGGCCAGGTACACAGACGCCTCGGTGATCAAATCGCAATAATTACTGTTCCCGTCGCTACGATTGGAAATATTTAATGTAGGCGACTTTTCGGGAGAATTGGGTGCAGTTTGAAAACGCTTCGACCTATCATAGGTAACTTATTTAATAATCCCGCATCCCGTGGTGTGAGATTGTTGGCGCATGTCATCTCTTACAACGACAAGCCAGCACTTCTTTGGTCTACCTCGCTTGTTCCGGCCCGGCGGAGGCGCCATGGCAAGACATTTGTTACCCACTTAACCTGCCGGTTTACGTAAGACGTGACCGTACCAGCGCCGGCGACTCTTTTACAGTTTGTCTGCTGTCACGGACACGGAGACTGCCACGGATGCGGGAGTTTCTAATGCGGTCTTTCCGCGTAACTCCACACATCCACCGCAGCATATTCATCTCCATGACACGCAGCTCCTGCTTGTGTCGCTCAAGCACAGGCCACGCCTCACAGCCATACAGAAGGACAGGTCTAATGATTGGTCTTATAGACCTGTCCCTTAAGCTTAACCGGCATTTTGGGGTCACAAATGACACCTGTCACCTCACGCCATTTTGCCCAAGCTGCGGAAATGCGTGCTTTAACGTCGCAATCAATGTCGCCGGACGCGTGGAGCACAGACCCCAAGTATTTAAATTGGTCTGTGCACTCGACCATGTCTCCGCCTATGCACACAGGCATAGGGTCTGTGGTGTTGCTGGCCATGTACACCGTCTTCGCTACATTGAGTTTAAGACCTCCGTTCTCAAGCGAGTTCTTCCACGCATTTACCCGCCGCACCAACCGTTCCCTGTCCGGGTCTGCCAGCGCGATATCATCAGCATACATGAGCAACCAGGGAGATTGCTCATGTGAATTCTTGAAGCTGTCTGACAAGACATCTAATATCACGCTGAACAGGAACGGACTAAGGACGGATCCCTGGTGTACTCCGACGGTGATGGGGAAGGGTTTAGTGTCGCCAACAGAGGTCCTAACAACGGAATCGGAATTGAGGTACAATCAGCTGTAGAAGTCCATTCCCACCTTAAAGACTACTGTCGCCTGCGCTAAACCGGCCACGCACACTAACGCATTATTTTTATTATCGCAGTCTTCATCTTTCTTTAAAGTAATGCAAAATTTCGTTACTTCATTTGAAGTTAAGTTAGCGGCCGTACTTAACAATGGTCTATCATAAGCGAGCGATTGTGGGTTCGATCCTTAATAATGGCAAATCTTTTTGTTGTTTCATATAATTTAAAATTATGATAACTGATTATTTTAAAGTAAAAATGTTTGCAAAAAATATTTAAACGAATAGGAAAATTTACTGAATATTTATACCAAAATAGGATTGTATTATATGTTTTAGTTTACTATAGATATAATATATTAAAAATATATATAAAAATAAAACAATAAGCATATTATAATGCAATATATTATAAAGTTATATATTATTCGGTATAGATATACTTATACTAATAAATGAAACAAACGTTGAAATGGCAGCATTGTAATATTTTATATAAAAGTAATCCTTGACAAACTTATGATATTATTATGGTAAAAAATATAAAAAACATTTTTGGTTTTTAGATATGAAAGTTATAGTATTACATGTTATCATTAAAGAGGTTATAGCTTAATTATTCATTTTCTTAAAGAAAAGAGGATTGAAGCTTAACCTGAATATTATTACAATCATAAAATAATCTATACTTAGAACACAAAACAGTGCTTATTACATTTACAATTTTTTTGCGTGTATAGTATGCCATCCTGCAGTGCCTTTTTTCGGAGTTTGAAGGCATGAGATTATAATCTTCAAGCGCTTTCTTAGTTCAAAAGTAAACGAACTTATTTCTTATCGGATTCCGAAATTATTGTTTTTATAATTTACCAAAAGTAATTTGTATTGAAACTGCAAAAGGCGACATCTGTTAGCCATTAAGCCAACCGAACATATTACTGTCACTTAACTAAATTACTTTACGAGTTGGTTTAGAGTCCGTTATTAGGATATATAATTTTATTTAAAACACTCTGTAGGACACTTCTGCACTGTGATTGTTATAAATTGATTTTTGTTTTTGTTTAGCTCGATAAGTGTCCACCGGTCTCGCCAGTTTATTTTTAAACCACAAATGCAACCTCCCTTCTTCGCATGATTTAAAAGTTTATTCAACGGTAAATATTGTTGTATCGTTCCACTTGTCTCGACACATAAGCCACCTTCGTCTTCCAACCTCTTGACTTTGGCTTACAGTATTTCTCTAAAACAATAACAATTTTATTACACACTTACAACAAACGATTGGTTTGCACCTTGCCCAAATAATAATAAAAACAACTTACACAAAATCCGGTTTCATATATGATATTTGAGATATATTGCTGCATATTGATTAAAAAAGTAAAACTAATAACACGAACTCGTAAATAAATATATGTTCACCAACCAACAACAGCTAAGTAATATTATTTGAGTTATTGTAGTTAATAATAGTTATTGTAGGTAGTGGAATATTTTTTGTTCAGTTTGTTTCAAATCTACCGTCAACTTTTTACAATGACTCTAATATAGAAAAATCTTAAAATAAAGTATCATCGTTAAGTTGCGGATCGGTATTTTTACATATTTTTGTTGTCAGAATTCATAATTCATCAATAAACATTTCAAAAATATTTTGTAAGTTATTAGATTTGAACTCGAACCACCTTGAATGCCTATCAAGGCGAGGACCGCTAGGCTATTGGAACACTTACTGTGAACGTTGAAATTAGTAAGTAGTACCTAACAATCATAAGCGGGCAGTAAGTTGTCAATGTGTATCAAACTTTATTATAGAAGAAGGTCGTAACTACAACTAGTATTGCTTGGGCATAGTTTTGTGAGATTGTAACTCGACTTTTGGTCTTGACTGTATATGTCTCGAATTATGTCAACATAGGCTTCTGGTACCCCTTTGGACCTCAGTGCCCACCAGATCACCCCTCGAGGGACACAGTCGAAGGCCTTCTTCTTCTTCAGCCTATAGACGTTCACTGCTGGACAAAGGCCTCCCCCAAGGCTTTTCACGCTGACCGGTCTTGTGCTGCCCGCATCCATCGGCTTCCCGCGACCTTCACCAGGTCATCGGTCCACCTTGTTGTGGGCCTCCCTACGCTGCAGCTACGCTGCGTTGAAGGCCTTCTGCATATCAAGAAACAGCATATGCAGAGGCGTGTTCTTCGATCTGTATATCTCCATGGCGATCCTTAGTGCAAAGATAGGATCCATGGTTCCGTACCCTGGACGAAACCCATATTGACACTCCGAGACAGCACACTCCTGTCGGATCCGGGAGTCTATAATCCCCTCAAAGATCTTCATGGTGTGGGACATGACCTTTATACCGCGATAGTTGCCACACTCCTGTACCGAGCCCTTGCCTTTGAAGACTGGAGTAATAATACTCAGTCTCCATTGGCTCGGGATTTTGCCGGTCAGGAGCACGCGGTTCAAAAAGCAAGTTAACATGCCCACACCGCGAGGACCCATCGCCTTCCAGGCCTCAATGGGGACTCCATTGAGGCCTGCTCCGACATCATAGTATTTGCCAGCGGCAAATACATCTTTGGAGAATAGTCGTTTCAGAATGTCGTCATCGTTTTAGAATGTTCGTCTGAACTTTTATACTTTTTTCTGATTCAATTAAATTTTGTTTTTGCCAGTGCCGTACTGAAGATCTTACTGCTATCCTTAGCCGAATCAATAGTTCAGGTGTCAAAAAGGTACGCGCCGACGGAGGGATAGATGTATCAGTTTCAAGAATTTTTTTTCGTTGTAATAGCGTAGGAGATCTTTGCTACACTCAATTATTTGAATCAGAACGCCGTGATATGGTCTGCTTTCTAATATATTTTTATATTAGCTTTCCGACCGCGGCTTCGCCCGCGTGGAATTCAGTTATATCGCGCTTTTTAGATTTCCCTCCGGAATATCATTTTTTTTTTCAATAAGAGGTAGCCTATGTCCTTTCTCAGTATCTAAAGATTGTCTGTGCCAAAATTCATCAAAATCGGTTGAGAGGTTTAAGCGAGAAAGCGTAACAGACAGACAGACAGAGTTACTTTCGCATTTATGATATTAGTAGGGATGTACTGGCATTACCATCAGCAATTAATATATTATAAATGAATTTCCGAGTTGCTACGGAGGACTTAAATCCCTCTACCACTATTGTTGGTTCCATACTAGAAGATGAACCGACGTGATTTTAGAGCATTTTTGAACAGCAAGTTGTTGTTCCTTTTTATTTGTGCAGGCAGAAATTTCACAATACTTATTCCGGACTCCGATGTAGAGAACTTTCCCTGTGTGATGTCCTATAATAGCTGCAACACCAGACAATGCATTAAGTATATTGATTTTTATATGAGCGTTTGCTCCAGTAACAGTCTGCTTCCACCGGTCTCATCGGGATATGCAGTAGCTGTTTCCTCCTGAGCTGTGACAATCATAATTTCTTTAGCGGCATTTTTCCACATGTCAACTACTTTGTACATGACATCCTTACTATTATTGTAAATCGGAAAGTGAGTTTGTTTGTTCCGCTTTCACGTTTCAAGCCCGGATTAAATAATAGGGTACTTTTTATCCCGGAAAAAAATTATATTCCCGAGGGAATTCTAAAAAGCGCGATATAACCGAACTCCACGCGAGCAAAGCCGTGGGCGGAAAGCTAGTTTACTATAAGTGAATAATGACAACAGTATAAGTTCATCGATGCAACTACTTCCATCATCATCATCACAGCGTTAATCCCAGTCGCATCCGAAGCCTTTTTCAGCCTTGCAGTCTGGGATCCGCTTTACCAGTCCAACTGCTGAAATGGCTAAACTTCGACATTTTCCGTGAAGCGACTGCCGTCTGACCTCCACAACCCGAAGGCGACATCGAAGCATTGCAGTTAGACCAATTGTTGGACTTTTGAGGGCTCCAACAATCCGTAACGACTGCCACTAGATGTTTGTATGGCAACCGGGACCAACGGCTTAACGTGCTTTCTGAGGCACGACCAGACCAGTGCAAGTATTCATATTCATGCATACAAATACTTGCACTGTGCGGGGATCGAACCCGCGCCACCTTGCGCAGCGGCCGCGGCCGCTACCGCTACGCCACGGAGGCTGTCAAATCGATGCAACTACTTCATTTAAATTTATTAGACCTATTCCTGAAATGATGGCTCCTGATCACGGCGCTTCGTTGACATTTAGTTCATTTGTTTGTGTTTCGTCGTGACTACTCAATTTGAATTTAGAATCGCACATATTACATTGAAAGAAGAATTTTAACAGAAATCCGATTTTATTTTCTTTTATTAGTGTAACATTCTTCAATGTACAGACGACAGCAGGTCAAGCTACCCGAAACTGTCAAATATTTGTAGTCAACCTTGAGCTTTAATCCTATTATAGAGATAAAGTTAAAAATCTAATAAGGAGATCTGACAGATTGTGGTAGCTTGATGTGCTGTGATCTGTACATCCAAAGCGATTGTTATGGTTTGCAATTTCAACCAACCCCTCAAAAAAATGTTGAACATTAATGATTCTCCTTCTATTAACTTATATAGGCTCATTATTTGGATTCTGTAAAAAAGTATTGAATCGTGAATGTTCTTTTCAATTAGTTTGTTTATTCCTGCCAAAATATACAAATTTATTGCTTCTTACCTCTGCAGAAGAACTTATATCATACACTCATGGGCACAATTAACCGGCCACCTACATTTTTGCAATTCCCTTAAAATTCTGTAATTTTTTAATGAATTTTGTTACGATACCAAATTAAGCGGAATTACACAAACATAAATGAAACATGTGTAAGTTGTTAAATGGTTTATTTACGACAAAAAATAAATTATTGTGATTTTATAATTTTCTTACAAAAAATTTTAAAAAGCAAAAATTTTAAAAAAAAAAGTATTCCCTAAATTAGCGAATTAATAATGTGTATTTCCTCCTCTGGCCCTGATGACTTCTTGCAACCGATTTTGAAGCCCATCCATTACGTCTTGGATGTCGCTTTAGGGGATGTTTTCCCCCTCCTCTACCGCTGCAGCTCTTAGCTCACTGAGGGTGTTTGGAGCTGCTGTACGATTCCGGATTCGTCTTTTGAGATTATCCCACACATGCTCTATTGGGTTCAGGTCAGGACTTCGAGCTGGCCATGGTAATCGCTGAATATTGACGGCATCCAAGTACTCGGTAACAATTCTCGCGGCGTGTGCACGGGCATTGTCGTGCATTAAAACAAAATCGTCGCCTATAAATGGCGCAAATGTTATCACATGTGGTTCTAGGACTTCTGTCACGTACCTGTGAGCATTAACACTGAATTCTTCGAAGATTACCAGCTCTGTACGGGCGTCGTAAGATATGCCACTCCATACCATTATCGAGCCTCTCTGGTAACCTACGGTTTCGACTACTGCACATTCAGCAAACCGTTCTCCGCGGCGTCTATACACGTGCTGACGTCCATCAGGACCTCGTAGAACAATTCTTGATTCATCTGAGAAGAGAACCACCTTCCATTGTTCAGAAGTCAATTTGCGTGTTCTTGGGCAAATCTTAGTATCGCTCTTCTGTGAGCTGCAGTCAATTCTGGGACTCGAGCTGGTCGAAATGCTCTCAGATCCGGCTCAGCTAACCTCCTTCTTATTTTTCGTAGGCTTACACTCACATTTCGAACTTCGAACAATCGGCTACGAGCCTTAGAAGCAGTTGTGAACCGATTTCGCAGAATATTCGAGACGATGTATCGATCACTCCTCTCAGATGTACACTGTCTACGACCTTGCCCTGGCCTTCTTGTATAGGAACCGGTCTCCCTGTAACGCCGGATTGCATCTTGGATAGTGGTTCGTGGATATCCAAGCATTCGTCCAATCCTACGCTGGCTGAACCCAGCATCCGCAAGTGCTACAGCCCTAGCTGCACCAGCTGCATCCAATAGCATTTTTTTTTTGTCTTATCTTAATCACTGCACTCTAACAACTTGTTTCTTTTTTAAAAACTGGTACAATAAAGTCTCAAAGCGAATGTATCCGTCACCCAAACTGAATAGCCAGAAAGACAAAATGCAACTAAACTGATTATTGTTGAATAAGAACCACAAAAGTAAACAAAACGCCAGTATAATTGTTAAGTTTAAAGCAGATATACCCACCATCAAATTACGCCTAGCAATCAAATCGTAAGTTAACATAAACAAACAATATTGCTTAAGATATGAGTGGACGGTTAAATGTGCCCCTGAGTGTATATTATAATATGCGACATAGGCGACATCGAAGCATTGCAGTTATGTCCTACGGTATTCTACTGTGGGGCAAACCTGCTGAGATACAAAATATATTTGTTCTCCAAAAACGTGCTGTACGAGCAATTTACCAGTTTGGTGTAAGTTTCTTTAAAGATATTGGTGTTCTCACGGTTGCTTCGCAATTTATCTTAGCCAACATCTTATATGTTAGGCAAAATATTCACATGTTACATCCATAATGTTACCACCAGAAATAAGGGCAAACTACGAGCCCCTTTTCATCGACTTCAAAAGGTTCTTATCTCTTTTGTTGGGCTTGGTATAACTTTTTATAACAAGATATCCTCTGCTTTGCTAAACTTGCCTTACAATGCATTTAAAGCACAAATCAAATCCAAGCTTTGTTCAAAGGCATATTACTCTGTAATGACTGTTTAAACAATAAGAATAGCTGGTCACTCATTAACTCAAGACAATGTTTGTGTTCCTTCTCTAGAATTAGCTTACTGACACAATATATGAGTTCATATAATTTGATTTTTACAACGCATAAATATGTAGTGCTGATTCTTAGCCTAATTTGAATAAATGACTTTTGATTTTGATATTACCTACCTGGTAATAACGTAGGTGAGAGAAGGGCAGAGCCATTCGCTGCCATCGTGAGCAGCGGCATTGATTCGCTTACTGTAGGCATCGTGTCAGCTGCACCTTCCATTTCGGACGTGTCTGCGTCGCTAAACCTAAAACACGAAATGGCAATGAGCTTCCATATCATAATAGCCTAGAAATTAAAGTGCATTAAGACTAATACTACTTTACTAACTGCTTTATCAACTATACGGCGGCTGCGCTCTCGTATTGCTAATTTAATGGCGAGCGTAAACTTTAGTAACTAAAGTACGACATGGAATTTCCTGGGATTCACGCCGCCGCCGTCTCGCCTGCTTCTGCACAATAGTGTTCGTCGACACCCGGGCAGTCAGTTCCTGTCCCTACCTTCTACAGCCAGTTCAAAGTCGCTTGCTCGCCCATTCGTTTAAAACATAGGTAGTTGCTAAATAAATATAATGTGCACAGGCGTGGATACAGAGGGGAGGGCAACAAATGCAGCATTTGCACCCTCATCTTGGCTTCAACAAAACTGAGTCTAAAATATACATAGTCCGCGAGGCCTATGCTATGCTTTGCATTTGTGTTAGTGGCTACCAAAAGTAAAAAAACTTAATCATCAAATCACTTTTCCCGCTCTGGGCCAAGCGGAAGGGGGCGTCAGACTTTTACTGATTAAAAACCCACCCATGTTCCTTAATTTTTTTGTGCCATGGATGGAAGCCCACCTTGAATTTATTGAGTAGCGGCAACAAACAATACATCTGTGAAAATTTCAAATTTACCGACTTGTTGCCATTATTAATATCGAAAGAACAAAAAAACGCAAGAAAAATGGTTTTTTCTATAAACTATTCACCCTTAAATAGTTTATCCTGTTTTTAGGATTTTTTGTTATAGTGGAGTAGTTTCAACTATCTAGCTACCAAGATCCATCAGATACCGTCTGGTGAGTGACTGACAGACAGACAGTGAAGTCTTAGTAATAGGGTCCTGTTTTTATTTTTTAAGTACAAAACCCCTAAAAAGTTTTCATGGCGAAAACCTACATCCGTGCGTGAATGTGCATGGGACTATTTTGTTTTTTCATAAATTTAATACTAACTCATTGGGTTGATGTTGTTGAGGTGCAAGAGAGAATGAGTGTAGTACTGCAGGTCCATTGGCAGTGGAGGAAATAAGAGGTGCCTCTGTTTGACCACTGCTAGAAATATCAGCGCCACTCTCCGCTGTGCTTGAACTGAAGAGAAATTGTATATATTACTAATTAATTTGAAATTAGAAGTAAATAATAATATTTATAGTGTAAACATACCTTATGCCAGTGCTGAGAACATCCTGCGCTGCACTGCTGATGTCATTGACATCATCGCTACTTGCAACACCTTCACCGCCACCCATATCTTCGTCCATTGTACTAGATTCATCTGCAATTTCAAAATTTCTAATATGTTTAAGGCATTTTGTACATACTGCATTTTTCGGTAAAAAAAAGAAATAATTCTATACCATCTTGCACAATAGGTGCACCATCCCCCTCACCAACTCCACTATCAGTAGGCATTGCGGAGCTGATAGACTGATCTGGGGACTCCTCAGCTGCTTCTGCTAGGCCTTCAGCCTCATCCAAGCTTTGTTCTTTCATCATTGGATCCATTTGGCTCTCATTGTCCTACATAAAAAAGATGTTGTAATTTGGCATAAAATGTATGTAAAAGGTTAAATAAATAAGTTATTAAGTACAGAAAGTACAAAACTGTCCACAATGAAAATTTATAGGCTTTGATGAATTTTAGCCATGTTTAGTGATAAGTGTATGAATTTCTTACAGGTGTAGACAAGCAGTTGTCTCCGATGTAGGCAGATTCATCTGCAACAGTTCCAGTTGTAGTGTCGTCAATGTCCATTTCTTCCTCTGCTTCTCCTTCTGCTTCTGCTTCAGCTTCAGCTTCCGCTCCCGCTTCCGCTTCAGCGTTTGCTAGAAGTATAAATAAGGGTTCATTTCAGTAAAATATTTGCAAAAATGTGTCAGATTCTTTTAGATTTGATGTCTTCAGAGAATACAATTTATATATAAGAAAATTCTGACTGGCTGATTGATCCACATAGCTACTGATAACTGTCTGTGTAGACAGGTGTTATGATGTAGGCATCCACTAAGAACTGAATTATAAAATTTCAAAATTCATATGGAGAAATCACACGAGACAGATGTTAAAATTCAAAAATTCTTTGGATTATTCCTTTTACCAAATAAAGAAATACGGTTTTTGCTTTTTAAAACAAATCTTCATGTGGTGAAAATTACACTTAACAATCAATTTAATCTTTCTTCTATTAGTATGACTAAATTGAACTTAAAATTAAAATGCTAAAACTAAAATTTATCCCAATTGATAAGTTTTGTTTTAGACGTTTAACAAGAATACATATTGTAATGTTGGTTACGATACATCTCTTTAACATTCACTTGATATTCTCAAATATTCATACCCACCTCTGCAAGGTTAACATTTGAAAATACAGTAGGGCCTCGTTAATCTGGAGAGGCAAAAACAAGACCCTTTTCAGATTATCGAGGCGTCCGGATTATAGTATGCCATATTAGATGTTAATAAAACACATGTTTTACCTTTGTTTCTTTATGTCGCCTAAAATTGACATGCCTATGGTAAAGGTCCTGACCTTGGGCTAGACTTGCCTATGCCAAACTTCCGAGCAATGACAAGGTAGCTGTGACCTTTATCTAACATTTCAATAATCCGCAATTTGTCGTATAATATCAATGTTGTATGTTTATGTGGCGGCACCATGATGTTAGCAAGCCCGTTAAATTGACACTATACATATTAAACCAAAAATGATTTAAACAAAACACTGACTGACGGCACATTGGTTCATGCATGACAGTCCCCACCTATCCCCGCCAGCCTCCCCCGAGAATCCCATTGCCCAGCCGGATTACAGCAACCACCGAACAAGTGGGAGTCCAGATTACCAGGGTCCTAATGTATTGTTATTAAAATTTGAAAATGCAATAATTTATACTCTTCATTATGTTTATGAAGAATAATCTAATATAATTAATACTTTTGTAAAAATGAAAAGCCAAGAAAGTACAAACAGGTACTAAATGGATTGCAATAAATATTTAACATCATGAAGACAGCGGCAGCAATATTCAGAACACAATTGGTTTATGCGTTCAGGTTTTAATTCTATTCCTAAAATATAAATGTTTTTGTCAATTCTTCTAGGCCTTTTTCTGATTGGAGATTCTAGATCAACTAGACCAAAAGAACTATGTACTACATTTTTTTTTAATAATGTCAAAGCATATACCTTCAACCTGTTGTTCTTCACCTTCTGCTAGCTGTGCCGCAGCATCAACGTCCACTCCATCACTGCTGCTGGTAGGGCCTCCATTTGTCGCTACAATAGTATGTTATAATGTATTTGATGAACGCTTTTAAATCGTGCATCCTATCTAATGCTATTAACCGACTAGCACTCATGAAAAAATCAAAATACAAATCATAATAACGGTGATACTACAAAGTGTTACAAGAACTAATTTGAAATGGATATAACTAAAGCATAGCTTTAAATAAATAAAGATTACCCGTCTCTTCTGCGGGACCGGCTACTTCGTTACTTGATAGATTACTATCAGAAGCATCGACAGTTCCTCCAGTTTGGTTTTCTTCTAAAGGGGAAGGCAACACTTCCGCGCCATCAGGTACATCAGCGTGAAGTGCAGAATCCGACTCCATTTTGCAAAGAATTAAACTTTAAAATAACATAAAATTTAAAAATATTGAAACGTAACAAGTAATTACAGGGTAACAGTCAACATTTTCAGAATATTCCGAAAAAAACTATCTTTTTTGACAACTAAATCGCCAAGGATAGCCATAAACCATAGAGTCCAGTTGGCGTCTTCTTTTTTTTCTAATTCTTCTAAATTTAAACGACAAATTATTAAACAAACAATGGTCTTTTAGATAATCGTGATTGTTCCAATTTTATGCAATTGTAATGCAAGATAGGTACGCCTAAAACTTTCGTGGTGGGTGCTGTTGAAGTAAAAAATTCTTTAGCCAGAGCACTTTTGTTGGATGGAGAAACAGTATTGAATTTGCGTCAGCGTGACCGACCCGACATCATGATCATTTTGTGTTTTTGACTTTTTGTGTACTCTGTGTTTTTTATGATTTAAAATGTGTCCTAACTCCTACTTAAGGAATTAGTAGCTATGTATATAACTTGGTCTTCTTCTTCATTTTTCAAGGTGAGATTCAACTTCAACTCTTGATCAATGGCCTCTGTGGAATATATACCACAATTTTGCCAAATAACACGTGTAACTAATTATAAAATTTCTTTGAAAATTTTATTTCACAATAATGGCGGATATCGCCAATGACAGTTGAAAAAGACGGCCGCGTGTACCGTCTATGAGGAAGGTTTGATGCAAAGTCATGATGTGACCACTGTGCTGGGATATTTCAATGCTCTTTATTAATTATTTACTAAATGCACTTTTTACTACATAAATCATGCGCTTTTATTAATTAAACGACACTATAAATAATTTTAAAAGTCCAATGAAAAATGCGCGTGACACTCGTTTTGACATTCCCGCCAAACCCACCCTACTCAGTGATTGGATTGGGTTTGCTTCTTTCCGTTCTTCTGAACGGAAAAGGCAACGGCATAGTACGCCATACAGCTTAGACTTCGGTATGTTTTTTCTTGAGTACATAGTTTAACATACCATAACCTAATTTATCCTGACCAATGAAATTCTATCTAAACTGGAATGTGAACTTGCATGTATCTTATTTAAAAGAAGACTTTGTTACAAGAGCAATAAGGTCGATCGGAAATAAAACTTTATTTGAAGAGAACACGGTCCGAGGGAGTAAGCGTCCCAGTAGCCCTCTGTCTCTTTGTAAGTGTTACCCATATTTATTTTTTGTAATTCGATTAGAAAAAAGATGGTGAAAAGGGGTGCCATTAATATCTACAATAGTAAGTCATACTCTGGATGCGAAATATCATACTTTAAGAATGGTTTTTGAGGTAATCATATGCAAGTAAAGAAAAGAGTAAGAAACCAAGGTACCCTCTTATGTACTAATTATCTACTTTTTGACAAATTATTTTGTAGATCTGCTTAGGTATGCAACAAGTATAGTCTCAGACCGGTGATAGTTTGTTTTTCATTTTATAATCCATACTAATATTATAAATGCGAAAGTAACTCTGTCTGTCTGTCTGTCGGTCTGTCTGTCTGTCTGTCTGTCTGTCTGTCCTTCTGCGACATCAAGACCTCGCAGAAGGAGGCCATCGCCGCCCAGGCCTCCTCGCTCCCCACCATCGCTCTGAGTGGCAATATTTGTCAGTTTCAGATAGCTTGATCTGTCGCTGTCGACGGTATTTCCAGTTTTCGAAAACAATCTTTCTAGGTGCATTGAAGTTGCAGGAATCAATAAAAATTGAAAAAACGAGTTAGAATCAAACCAGTGAAATGTGAATCCGGCAACGGAATTTATTCGATACGATACCTGGTCAAAAGTACTTAAAGTATTGAGTACAAAAGTATCGGTATCGAAAGAAATCTACTCGATACCATA
This sequence comes from Sesamia nonagrioides, assembly GCA_017933935.1. Lineage (NCBI taxonomy): Eukaryota > Metazoa > Arthropoda > Insecta > Lepidoptera > Noctuidae > Sesamia > Sesamia nonagrioides. The sequence goes on from JADWQK010000122.1 coordinate 487,148, forward strand.
AAGTATCGATACTTTTTTTGTGTCTCTACTCTAATCAAAACCAATCGCCAACCGTGTTTTTCCCAAGCCAAAAACTCCAAAAAAAAAAAACGTGTTTTTCGCAGCTAAAATTTTAATTTTTTAGGTGTTTTTCACAGAGCAAGTAATCACTACGTTTTAGTGTTTTTCGTTTGATGTTAATGATGATGATCAGACACTCTTTTTTCATTGACTTACTTTGAAGAATAATAAAAAATCAGAACAGATGATGAACTAACTAGACTGACTTCTATCAATAAATCGTGATAAATGTACTATGAAACAAAATTGCTGATATAATATTCAAACTCAAAACATGGAGCCGAAAAATGAACAACAAAAGCCTGGAGATGGCATTCGGTCGATGAGATCGACAACAGCATTTCGAGTTATTAATTTTGAACTTTATGCGAAGCCTGTAAGTTGAATAATATAACCTTTAAAATCTTTATGTAACATTTTTGGTAATGAAATGATTGCTGTTTGTTTATAAAAATAACATTATAATTTTGCTAAGTTATTTAAAAGAGTGTTATGTTATTTAAAAAATAAGGTGAGGAAAAACTAAATCCCGTACACCATAAATAGCAAATTTTACTCAAGGATTTAAATTTAAAGAATTGAAGTGTTTTTATAGATATATTAGTGTTATGATAGGTCCAGGCACCACCAAATTATACAATGATAGTGATAACCCACAAAACACTTTACTACTTCAGTCTTTATATTTAGCTAATTTTTGGTACTTTATCTTTGATGGACTTAAAAATCATATAGAAAATATCAAAGAGATTATAATTTTAATGTCTTTGGTAAATATAAAGTCCAATGTAAGAGAATAATAGTGGAACATGCCTCACTGTTTCACCGAACTGAAAAGGATTTGATTCTTGCTTTATGTAGATGCATCTTTCTATAAATAATAAAATGTGCATTGAGTAAATTATCCAAGTATATTATGAGAATATCTCTCATTATAAAAAATATTTTCTATCTTAGTTAAATAAATAAATAAATCAAAAATGTATTTTTTTTTAATTTCAGAACATTGTTGTTATGACTATAGGAGCTGCATGTTTCACTTTTGCCCTTGGTTATATGGCATACATGAGAACAAAATACGAATCAATGGGATACTACGCTGCTGTAGATAAGGATGGAAAAGAGTTGTTTGAAAAGAAGAAATCAAAGTGGGACTAAATGGATATTTTTATTAAGACCACAGCGTATATCTTACCAATTAGAGTGGTTGAGCACCCATAGATTAGTTATCATCTGTCCAAAGAAATATCAAGCATAAAAGCAGCACAAGATTTGAATAAATAATATTAAAACATAGAAGATTTCTAAAAGTTCGGACACTCCTTTGTAAAAAAAATTCACCTCCATTTGGAGGAACAACATTATGAAACATTAAAATAATTACTATTTGTTTTATAAAACTACTGACCGTAAGGATCTTAGCATGGCTGCCTGTAATTGCTGCCCACCCAGTTGAAAATAAGATGTGATCTTATCTATTATGTTTTAATTATTGTGCAGCTCATCAACTGTAAATAGTAATGTAAAAAGTAAGTAACTGTTATGTATCTACACTTGTAAAATACATAAATATCCTTTATTAAATAAATTATTATAGTAAATTGAACTAAGAGCTGATTTTTCTTATGTAGGATGATTTGATCTGAGGAATCATTTTAAATTTTTGACCATGCTTCTGTACAAGATTGTTGGATATGGGCCACCACAAGTAAAAATCATAATTTTTATTTGTTGTAGAGGATTCGTGAGGACTCTCGAATACAACTTATAGAGATGACTCAGAAGTGAGATGGGTCTGTAGTTTTTCAAAAGGGTGTTGGCACCCTTTTTGAAAAAGAGTACCACCACACTTCTGTGCCATGCCTGTGGCGTTTTTCCCTTGACTATGATGGAATTAAATAACTTCTAAAGGGCCCTAAGGATCGGTTCACCACCCGCCTTCAGTAGCTCAGCCGTTATTCCGTCATCGCCCGGCGCCTTGTTGTTTCTAAGTTGTCGAAATGTTGTTTAAATCGAATCTGCTGCAGGCTGACGTCCGGGATATCTTCGGTGTAATGTCGGGTTAATCTTGCTCTAGGGTCTTCAGCAGATTTAATACGGGTTTTGTCGTCGAAGTGTAGAGCTGTCCATAGAAATTCTCGACTTCCCTCAAGAGCTCGGCCCCGATCGTTTTGATCTTGCCGTCGTCAGTCTTCAGCTTGCTTAGCCGGCTATGCCCAATAGTCAGATCCCTAGCGAAAACTTTAGAGCCTCTGTTACGCTCTATAGCCTCCGTTATACGCTCGGTATTATACCGACGTAGGTCGCGCTTCAGAGACTTTCGAGTTCAGCTTATTGAGCTGCCGGTATCTGCAAGCATCACTTGATGAACGCAAAATCATCTCACGTCTATCCTCCATGAGCTCGAGAGTGTAGTCCGAGAGCTTTTTAATTCTATTTGTAAGGCGGGTCTTAAAATGCTTAGTCCCGACCGTACGGACAGCTTCTACAAACCCGTCATTGTATTCGTCCACGTCGCCACTTAGGCATTCGAAGCGATTTTGGAGCTCGAGCTGGAAACCTTCGGAATTATGGACCTGGATGGGTGCTGGCCGGAGCGTAGACTTCATCAGGCGAGATCTTTCGGACACTATGTTCAGATTCAATGTGCCTCTAACCATACGGTGATCGCTGCCGCATTTGAGGAGTTGATCACTGAGACATCATTGAATATGTGCCTTTTTGTCGTCTTATTGAAGTCTATCTCGTTTTTAGTGACCCCGTCGGGACTGATCCAAGTCCACTTCCGCTGGTCACGCTTTTTGAAGAAGGACTTCATCATAAAGGGTCCATCCTTCTCCATACAGCCAGCTAACATGTGGCCTCGGTGGTTCCGACGCCCAAATGCAAAATTTCCCAGTCCGAGCTCTTCACCGCTTCGTTTCCCAAGTTTAGTGTTGAAGTCCCCCGTGATAGCGCTGTAGTGAGTTTTAGAGCTATGTATGGCTTTAGAGATGTCCTCATACATAGTCTCTATTTCAAGGGCGAATCCAGGGGGGGGGGGTCATGGAGGTCATGACCCCCCCCTGGATTCGCCCTTGTGTTCGCACAGGAGGATTTTATTGAAGTACTTCCAATATTTAATCAATTTATATAATCCATACTTTGTTTGACGGCAAACGCATTATTCAGGAACGAACGCTTCCAAAATTTGAATTTTACGGCGCTACCGCCGCCACGGCTGCCAACATTCAAATGTAACATTTCGTATGATACTTACACGCACTTTGTTTACAGTTTCTTCATTATGCCAATGTGTGTGTGTTCAAACTCAAATATTATTGTTGTAATGTTCTTAAAGTACCTTGTAGGTAGATAGGTAGATGCCTACTTATTGAACGAGGGGGATTTATTACGGACGACAGCAGGTCAAGCTATCGGAAACTGTCAAATATTCCCAATCAACTTTGAGCCTTCATAGCTTAGCAATAAGGTTGCCGTCTGTCCATTCTTTTTCTTCTTCCTATGCCTCTTCAATCCTGAAAGTTGGCCGTCAGCTTCTTGTATTCGGTGTTGTCAACCGCGAGACGCAACAGTTTTTCGACGGGAGTAATGCCGGTCCACTCCCTGATGTTTCGCAACCACGACTTTCTCTCTCGTCCAGCGCGCCTCTTTCCTTCTTCCTTGCCCATCATAATGAGCTGGAGTAGCGTATATCTATCGTGACGGAGCACGTGGCCGAGATAATCTATTTTGCGTTTCTTTATGGTGGGCAACAACTTTCGAGGCATTTGAACACGCTGAAGGACGGTGTCATTTCTGACCTTTTGGGTCCAGCTTATGCGCAGCATACGATGGTAGCACCACATTTCAAAAGCCTGCAAGCGTCGTGTAGTGTCCTCTTTCGGAATCCACGCTTCGCAGCCGTACATGACGACAGGCTATAGGTACATAGCACAACAGTAACCTAACTCGGAGCTTTATGTGGAGTTTACGACAGCACAGATCTTTCTTCATTTTGTTAAAAGATGCTCGAACAAGTGCTTTGTTGTTTCTTGATCGGATTCCCATGCTTCATTTACCCAAGCACCGAGATACTTGTACTGTCGTACCCGCTCAAGTTGTTTACCTGCCACCGATATGCTAGGGCGTAAGTCTGGGTTTCTAGAGACCACCGTAAATTTTGTCTTGCTGATGTTCATCAACAGACCGACCTTCTCACTGACTCATTGACTTTTATCTACAATGGTTTGCAAGTCTTGTTCAGAGGATGCAATGAGAACAGTGTCATCCGCATAACGCAGGTTATTAACAACCTTGCAGTTGATCTTCACTCCGGCTTCCAAACCTTCAAGAGCCTACGACTTCACTGCCTCGGAATAAATATTGAAGAGCAACGGAGACACAACACAGCCATGCCGAACTCCACGACAAATCTTGAGATCTTCCCCGGTCTCCTCATTTTCAACTCTGATTGTAGCTACTTGGTCCTCGTATAGATTACGGATAATCCTGACGTCCTTGCCATCGAGTCAGTCCAATATCTGTTAATAGACCCAGGAGGTGCTGGTGCTTAACCCGGTCGCATACTTTTTCATAATCTATGAAGCACAGTAGTACGTCGGTTTGCTTATCCCTGCATTTTTGTACGAGAACGTTGAGGGCAAAAAGAGCTTTTTTTTTTTATGGTAAGCAGTGACGCAATCGTTGATGGTAAAGCGCACTAGTTTATTAAGAGCCTATTCACTCTATATTTGAGCCAAATTCGATAAAGAATAGAAGTAAATAAACCGTTGCTAGGCAACGAGTAGTTTACGCCTAAAAGACAGATGTAAACAACCTTTTCTACATAGATGATTTTCATAAAAGTAATAATCGTCCTTCCTACTAATGTAAACAGTTTATTTATGTTTAGATATTTACTACTAATGTAAACGCTTTACCGATTTGAATGAAATATGACACATGTAAGCTAATTTCCTAATAGGTTACATTTTTTGATACATATGTATTATAATTAGTCCATACTTAAAAGTATACTATAAAGTATGTGTTATGCAGTTGATTTGAAAATAATTAAAATACGCAAAATTGTATTGACAAATGCCTCAACTTCATTCATTGGTTGAATTCCACAAAATGTGTTTAATACCTGGATTTCATCCATCTTTCTTTTTTTGTAGGGCTATCACGTAAAATTAATGTCGACTTTTTAATGATTTTTCGAAATACCAAGTTATTGTGCATTTTATTTTAGTTATTCCATTCAAATATGCTACAATAGGAATTGTTAAAGAATAGCTAGCATGTTAAAGTCGATAATCATGTAAATAACAGGAGATTTGTAAAATGTGAGTTGTGATAACCCTAAATTGGTTTGTTTACCTCTATTCTTCATGGAGTTAGGCGATGGTATAGCCTTGAAGACACTCAAATTGTAGTCCGACGGAAACACCGCCGCGGGCAAATTGTTCCAGTCCCTCGATGTAGTACGACGGGTCGTCCGCTGGTGGAACGGAGATGGGGGAATTAAATCATGCAATTCCCTCGCACACTCCCCGAAATGCATCCTATAGAACACCGAAAGGCTGGCCACTCTACGCCTGTGCTCTAGGCTTTGGAGACCTACTCGAGTTAGATCAGGGTCACCAATCAGCCTCTTTGCACGTCTCTCCACTGAATCCAAAGTGACCAGGTAGGTGACACTTGGCAGCACCAGCCCAAATGTGGCTGCAGTACTCCACACACGAACGGACCTGTGCTTTGTATAATATTAGAAGCTGCCCAGGTGTGAAGTACTGCCGGACCTTTGCGATAACGCCAAGTTTCCTGGCAGCCACCTTGGCCTTGGACTCAATGAACCGCCCAAAGTTAAGGTTCGAGGAAATCTCAACTCCCAAAAGCTGAAGGCGGTCGGAACACTCCAAGGACACATTCCGAAAAGTAGGGGCCAAGGTGAACGGGCTCCTTTTGGCGGTGAAAAGACACGCCTGTGTTTTGGCGGCATTGAATGCTACAAGATTGGCATTGCCCCATTCGGAGACTGCCTGCAGTGCAACACTCGTTCGCTCAACCATGGCCTCTCTTTCGGACCGGATTGATTCCCTACTAGCCCGAGCATCCGGCAGGTATCTCTCTACAACTGTGCTGTCATCTGCATACCCATAGATACCGGGCATCAGCAGATCGTTAATATGCAGCAGAAACAGAGTTGCAGAGAGAACAGACCCCTGAGGAACACCGGCATTAGTTGACATGGGCTCAGAAGAGCATCCGTCGACAACAACTCGGAGGGACCGTTCAGTCAGGAAGTCTTTTACCCAGCCAGTCAGGCTAGGGGAAATGCCGTACGCTGGAAGCTTACTCAAAAGGCCAGCGTGCCAAACCCGGTCGAAGGCCTTCGAGACATCATGGGAGACAGCAATCGCTTCCCCATTCTTCTCGAGGGCCTCGCCCCACAAGTGAGTGGCATACACTAGTAGGTCCCCAGTTGACCGATTGCGGCGAAACCCGTACTGACGGTCACTGAGGAGATCGTTACCTTCCAGGTATGCCAAGAGGCGCGAGTTCAATACACGCTCCATAATTTTGCAAAGTATGGAGGTGATCGAAATCGGCCGATAGTTGGCAGGATCGGCACGACTACCCTTCTTGGGCACAGGCTGCACGTTAGCAAGCTTCCAGGACTTGGGCACTATACCAGTCCTAAATGAGAGGCGATACAAGCGCGTCAATACAGGAGACAACTCGGGCGCACATGCTTTAAGAACAATCGCTGGTATACCATCCGGACCACTAGCCTTATTCACGTCCAGAGCCAGTGTTCAGCCACTCTCAGAACCTCCTTGTTTCTAATGCGAACCACAGGCATTGAAGCTCCGCAGTGAGGTAAATTAGGTGGAGTAGCACTGCCAGTATCAAGACGCGAATTATGGGCAAAGAGAGAAGCAAAGAGACCTGCTTTCTCTCTCGCCGTATGAGCCAGTGTTCCATCAGGCCTAACCAGCGGAGGCAGTGAGGGCCGACAGAAGTTCGCCTCAACCGATTTGGCAAGGGACCAACAATATCTGCTACCGGATCGCTGCGCAGATAACTTGTTGCCAATATGGGTAATGCGGTCGAAGCGAGCCTTCTTGAGCGCCTTCTTGTAGGACTTGGCAGCACGGTTAAAAGCTCTCTTCTTTGAGCTTAGATCCGGAGCTCCGCGGTCACGAGCGTCAACCCAGGCGAGAAATGCCGTGTGCTTACGCTGTTCAGCTTTACGAGTCCCGACACCAGAGCAAAATCCGAATTGACTGTTTCCCAGTTGTTTGTCATATTTCGGTCTTACCTTGTTCTGTATGATGTTTACGAACACTTCGTCTGTACATATCTACGTATTTTAATTTAGGTGAGGGAATTTGAAGGTCCTAAGCTTCGTAAGTCTAAGGTCGTTTTTTTGGTTTCCTGGTTGTAAAAACCTCATGGATGTCCGCCACCCTAGGGCGGGCGACGGTGTCTGTCAGACTCTTACTGACCAAAACCACCCCGACGTTCCATCTCACATTTACACCGGGGGTTACGAGAACGAACACTGCTTCCGCAACCTCCGATTGGTGCTGGCCCGCCACTGTGAGCCACTGAGTGAGGTGTACGACTCCTCCCGTGAAGTCTAAGAGTGGCGCGCGTGGAACACTTCGCGCCTCCACCTCGGGTCCTGATGTTTGGGGGGCGGCAGATGTCCCCGAGTCTGTCGCCCCTGGACCCATTTAAGGGGACTGGAAGAGGGCGTTATCTGTCCTCCGCCGACGCCCGGTTGGGAAACAACGTTGAAAGCACCCCAGCCGCCCTCAACAACTTGAGCGCCAGCCGCCGGAAGTGGGGACCGAAGTCCTACCGGCTGTCGAGCACCGATCCCAGGTACTTCATGGTGGACTCGACAGCGATCCGAACCCCCCCGACCACGATGTGTGAGCCGGGTGGAGGCGCCCGCCGGGGACCATAAAACCATGGCTTCCGACTTGTTGAGGGTCACCGCCGGGCCTAGGCGACGTACCCACCACCTGTAATACCGCAGCCGTCGCCAGCAACGTTATTTCCCTGAGCCAGCTCCCCCGGGCGGTGACCAGCGTGTCGTTCGCATAACACGTTAGGTCTCCCCCCAGTCTGAGCCTGCCTCTCTACGTTAAAATTAAAGCATGGCAAAGAGCTTCAATGGTTGAAGAACGTCAAATTGGACTGGTACTTCTCCAAGTTCAGAAAAACTTACCCATTAAGTAAATAAAATGATACATTTTTCGGCAGAAGACGTAAAAGAAAAATTGATTTCGTTATTTAATTAGGTGTTTTTAAGTTCAGTACTTGTTAATAGAATACCTTCTTTTTAATTGTATCTATTATTATCAGTTTAATTAAAACTTCTTATGACTTGATCACGACTATGTGACCCAAGGCGCCAAAGCTGGATCCGCCCTTCCTCTACTTCCTCGTCGAAGTGTGCCGAGGTCGGGGCGTATACCTGAATGACCTTCAGCGAATACCGTTTGGTTATTCTGAGTACCAGGAACGCCACCCTGGTCGACACACTCTCGATCTTCAGTACATTGTCCACAAGGGACCTGTGGACGAGGAACCCGGCACCACCTTGGGACTGATGGTCGCCCTCCCCGAAATAGAGCAAGTTACCGGATTTAAGGATTATCGAGTCCTCAACCTCTCTTCGGACTTCCGACAATCCCAGGACACCCCATCGTAACTTGCTCAATTCTTCCTCCAGTTCAATAACCCTCTCGTCGGTCCGCAGTGTGCGCATGTTCAGTGTTGCCAGATCGATCCGTCGTTGTTTGTGGTACCCGGATCTCTTCCGGAGATTCTTCGCACCCCTTGCCCTGATTTTTGAGGTTTCTAACACATGTCGCAAAATAAACTCATTTTTTGAGCTTACATTGCAAACGCTGACTGAATCCTATGAGATAGATAAAAATAATGTACTACAGTATTGTAGACCTTAAAAATACCTACAAAAAAGTCTACGACACCATGTCTACCTAATATAGTTTCTTCATTATGACTACTTTTTTATGTTTGAAATGTTAATAAAATGCCAGTCGAAATCAGAGCCCACTATTTTTTTTTTTTCTTATTATTAATCCTCATCCAAATAAATTGCGTCATATCAAAGGTAATTTTAGTAGCAGCAGATCTCTTTTTGAATTATTGGAATTGGTTGTTTCATTCAGGAGATATCACGATTTATTCAAAACTAAACATCAGGAAAAATCCGCGTGCCGCTCGCGCCCGTCCCGGCCGCATGCTACTGAGTGTTTCTCTGCCTAAACCGCTTACCGCGGAGGGAGTGGCCAGTGTTCCTGAGCGGGGGACCACTATTTCGAACAAACTTGCTAACCTGGTAGGCTTTCATTCTGTTTGAAGGTGGTGGAACTGGTTATCCATGGACAATAAGGTTGATGTATCTCGCTGATTCAGATATTGGCTGATGGGCGGCACAATAGACATTATTTTTATTGAAGGGCCACCGTTTCTTAAGGGAGGCTTAGGTACCTATATCATTTGTCCACGTGCGAAGCCGAGGCGGGTCGCTAGTTGCTAATATTATAATCTAGGCATGTGACCGATATATCAAAATCCGATTTCATACAAAAATCGATTCGTATCGATTTCTCAAACTTGAAGATTGGATTTCAAAAATCGATAACCAAACGCAAACGAATCGACAATAAAATCACTGGATCTCATCGCTAAACGTAACGATTTTGTTAGAAATTCGCTTTCTCTCTTTATAACTAAACGTAACTTAGCGGAATTTTGTGATTTAGGTCCATATTACAGAACATTCCTCAAGTACAGTTTAAACTCCAATCACTTGATCCAAAGAGTATAAGGTCCGTATTACAGAAGGAAACTCAAGCATTGATCTCTGCTTAAGCATTACTTAAAACTAGTTTCAACCAATCAAATGGCTTAAAACGAGACTTAAGTAGAGCTTGAGTTTTGAGGTTCGTATTACAGAACGTCACTCAAAACTCAAGCTCTACTTAAGTCTCGTTTTAAGCCATTTGATTGGTTGAAACTAGTTTTAAGTAATGCTTAAACAGAGATCAATGCTTGAGTTTCCTTCTGGAATACGGACCAGAGTGACGATCTGTAATACGCACCTAATAACTTGATCATTGCTTAAGTATAGAATCAGTCCTTGAACATCGTCGCCTCCGCCCCATATGTTCAATGTACTCTGTGACCTCCGCTAGGAGTAATTGTGTTCTGTGATCGTCACAGACTATTAGATTATGATACTACGTATCACTAGTACTACTACGTAGTACTAGGAGTAATCCGTTCATATTCCAGAAGGAAACTCAAGCATTGATCTCTGCTTAAACATTACTTAAAACTAATTTCAACCAATCAAAAGGCTTCAAACGAGACTTAAGTAGAGCTTGAATTTTGAGTGACGTTCTGTAATACGGGTACATATTGTGTTCTGTGTATAGTAGTCTGTGTTCGACATAGTAGAGAGTATAATGTTCAATTTACTCTGTGGTTAGGATGTAACATTAATGGAAAATAATCTATTTAATAAAAATCGATTTTTCCTTATTCAATATTAATCGATTAGTTAATGATCGATTTTTGCAAAAAAGTCGATTTTTCTATAATTTAAAATCCTATATGCTTTTCATTTTCTAATAATAAACCTAAGACATTCCTGTTAATAATTCATCATATTAAAATCAAATAAAAGAATATTAATTAAAAAATAGCCAACACAAAACAAAAAAATATTTTCCAGTATCATTAAACGTGTTATTATAATGAAAAAGAAATGAACACCCCAATAAAATGACAATCTTAGTATCTCAGAAACTAAAATATAAATCAAATAAAAAAAAATGTCCAATCTTATTTTACATTTGACTGGTATTAAAACAAAAAACTTCAAAAATTAAACGACGACGTCATGGTCTCAAAAACAAAAATATAATATTTTCGCCAGCCGGTTTTAGGTCAACAACCACAGAGTACTATAATATAAACCCAACAACTACAGTGTGAGTGTGTATCTGATATAATAATATCAGATCTCACTCATTACTCACGCACTGAAACTACTTTATACGCATACATACCTAAAGATGTCGTCGCTTTTCATTTAACCAACTTGTAAGTACATAATAATGAACTTACTTCGTTTTTTTCATTCAGCGCATAGATGGTGCTAATTATAAAATCGATTTCATAGCGTGATATATTTAAACGATTTATAAAAAATCGATTAATACAATTTTGAAAATCGATTATACAAAAAAAAAATGATGAAAAGAAAAATCGATTATTTTTTAACATCCCTAGTCTGTGGCTTAGTGATTAATTGTTATGTTATTGTTACTCTGTGGTCTGTGGGTCGAGTGTTTTGTATTGACGTATAGTTTTTTCGGCAATATTTTTTATTTTACTTTTGAATACCAGCTGATATTAGTTTATTTTTCTTCCAGCTAAGTGTTGTGGTCTATTTACATACATTTTACATGCTATTCGTTATTTAAATACCCAAAATAAAATCAACAATGTTTAATGCTCTCAAAAAACTAACTAGAAGCGGCGATGATCGCTGTCCAGCTCCCTTGCCCATGTCTTCTTCCTTGCAGAAGAAGTTTTCGAAAGGAGTTCATTTTAACAGTAAGTGACTTGTGTGCATTTTACTTTACAATTTTGTTTCACATATAAGGTTAATCAGGATTTATTGATTGTAGTGAAAATACTGATAAAAGGCGACAGAAACGTTGGCAAATCGTGCCTGTTGCAGCGCCTACAAGGTGGACCATTTATCGAAGAATATGCACCAACTGATCAGATACAAGTTGCTCCTATACACTGGACATATAAAAACACTGATTACATTGTTAAAGTGAGTGAAAGTACAAAGTAACACCATACTATAATGTCTGTTTGGTTTGTTTATGATAATATAAATTGACTTTGACTTATCTCATGACTCCACACAACACTAAATAATATCAATTCATTTAAATTATTATGCAAATTTCACTAAGAATACACAGCTAAAATAGAATGTGAATAAGTTATCTTATAGCAACATATTGAAAGAGGTTTATTGATTTGCTACTTATATTATTTCAAGGTAGAAGTATGGGAAGTAGTAGATAAGGGTCGTACAAAGAAGAAACCCCCATTGGGTCTTAAACTTGAAAACCAATCTGCTGCAGCAGCCTCTGAAGACGGCTATGAAACACCAGTTCTCGACGCCACATTCTTAGATGTATATAAAAATGCTAACGGTGTGATACTGATGCTTGATATAACAAAGCCTTGGTAAGTACATACATGGCAAATTGTAAAAAGTAGCTCATAAAATGAAAACTACCTTTACTGACTACTTTGGATTGAGTGGAGAGGCTAAGTGGTGACAGATTTAGCTCAAAACGGTCTCAAAAACCTGGAGCACAGGTAAAGAGTAGCCAGCCTGTGTGTGGTGTTCTAAAGGATGCATTTTGGAGAGTGTGCAAGGGAATTGCGTGATTTAATTCCTCCATCTCCATTCCATCATTGGAAACCTGTCGTACCACGAGTCTCCACCCTTACGTTGTTGGCACCACAATGATCTAAACTTCTGAACAAAGAGTTTCACCTCTTCTTTTATACTTCTTTTTTTTTTACTCAGTAAAAAGAAGAGGCAAAAAACAATTTGCTAGCGGCGGTGTTACCGTCAGTCTACAATTTAAGTATCTTTAAGGCCAGAGTGAATAGTCTCTTAATAAACTAGCGGGCTTTACCATCAACAATTGCATCACTGCTTACCATCAGGCGGGATTGCAGTCAAACAATAGTTGCTTTCACTCAGTGGCCCCATTTAGTTTTGCCAACCTAGGGCACAACGGCCTTAGTTTGCCATTGGTTTGTTCTTTTTCCATTAGGAATTCCACTACTCAAATTCTGTCAGGATGAGGGATATGTTACTTCATTTTAAATGAGTGGCAACTTTTAAATGTTTCATATACACCCAATGTTAAACCAACAGATTTCTAGATAGTTGTTATCATTTCAGTGTTGCACCACAGAGCAAAGCCCTTCTTCTCTTAAATAAGTTTTTGTTTTTTTTTTGCGTAGCATACGCAGTAACTTGAACTAATATGTTATTTTGATACAGGTTGGGGTACTTGCACAAATATTATTTGTCAAGAAGATTTCCAAGTACCTTCATTACAGATGCACAACAATAATTTTGTAATTGCTCATTCAGCCCCCATTTTTGTTAGTGCTCTTTAGTAATGAGCCCAAATACATGCTGAATTTTACAATATGATAATGCAGAATTATTTTTTTAGGACATTTGACTATGTTGTGAAGGAACTATCTCAAGTACCGGCAGATATACCAGTTGTGGTGCTGGGGAACCATTGTGACATGCAGCACCATAGACAAGTTCACCCCCACCATATTGAAACAGCTCTTCACCATGCCAAACTTATCAGGTATGGTAGTGCTTCCAGTATCTGCAGATATTATTGTATAAAAGCATATCAATCCATTATATTATGGAGAGTCATCATCATCATCTCAGCGTTTTTGCGTTGGAGCCCGGGGTCCGCTTTCCTGCAGATTCTCCTCCATTTCGCGCGATCTTTAGCATTCTGTGGTAAGAGATTGTTGGCATACATGTCATCTCTTAGACAGCCTCCGTGGCGTAACGGTAGCGAACGCGACCGCTGCGCAAGGAGGCGCGGGTTCGATCCCCGCTCAGTGGTAATATTTGTATGCATGAATATGAATATTTGCACTGGTCTGGTCGTGCCTCGGAAAGCACGTTAAGCCGTTGGTCCCGGTTGCCATACGAACATCTAATGGCAGTCGGTACGGGTTGTTGGAGCTCTCAAAAGTCCAACAATCGGTCTAGCTGCAATGTTTCGATATCGTCTTCGTGTCGCTGAAGCACAGGCCACGCCTCCCTGCGTCGGCCACGCCGGCCTGCCATGCAGAAGAATAGGTCTAATGATGGTCTATCTGTCCCTTAAGCTTAACCAGCATTTGGTGGTCACAAATGATACCTGTCACGTCATCACACGCTATTAGCCCAAGCTGTAGAAACTGCCCTGACGTCGCAATCAATGTCACCAGACGCGTGTAGCATAGACCCTAAGTATTTAAAATGGTCTGTGCACTCGACCATGTCTCCGCCTATTCGCATAGACATGGGGTCTGTCGTGTTAAGATAAGATAAAGATCATTTATTTGTGTTGCTGGCCATGTACACGGAATAAACGTATTATGAAGAGTGAAAGGAAAAAATGTATCTCATTTACCTCTTAAATTATTTCACTTTTATAGAACTGCGCCTGTACGTTATGCTGAGTCTTCAATGAGAAATGGTTTTGGACTGAGATTACTCCACAAATTCCTCAATGTACCGTTTTTACGACTTCAGAAAACAAGTTTATTAGAACAATTACAGAGAAACCAGAGAGATGCGGAAGAGACAGAAAAGGAACTTGATGACTTCCAGGTTAGCAAATATGAACAATGTAATTGTATGTGCTATGTTGTCTGAACCAATTTCATTAAGTAAGCTAAACCCTTTTCACAAACTTATTTTTAAGATCAATGAAACCATAGGTTACAGAACAATTCAATGCATGTGGAGCAACACCCACTTGGTCCGATTTTTGTTATAATCAGTGATTAATATTTCCAGAATTCAGAAGAGTCCCACTATAACCTGTTTGTGGATCGTCTCGCAAATAAGCGGAGACAGAGTGCGGGACAGCCGGAACCTCGACCTGCTAGTGATCGATCTCCCAGCATTGTGCTTGGCGCCGGCAAACCTATTGTGCCCCCTAGTGTAAACCCACTTGTAAGTATAATTTCACTTAGGTACTACTTTTGTGAGACAAGCATCCTATTTGCGTAACACACTATATCCATTGCTTTGTATATTCGAAAAGTCTGCTCGACAACGTAAGAAACCCAAAGAATGTTGTTGAACTGTCAAAATTAAACAGACTGCCTCATTCAAAGGCTCCTGGTGAAGGTGGCTTTAGGTTTAGTACAAGCAACAGCTGATAAACAGAAATTGTTCTTAAATTATTACTAACTAACGGACGCCAGCGACTTTGTTCGCGTGAATGCTTTTATGCTCCGCTCCTATTGGTCGCAGCGACAACCTCGAGTATAGTTACGATGGACAATTCAGCCCTTAATCGACTACGTCATCTTCTATAATAGTGTTATAAACACTTTGAACAACACTATACCTTCGGACAAAGCCTGACTAGTTCTGTGGCTACAAAGTTCATATTCAAATTACAGCTTTCGATTTTGGATACCCAGTCTATTTTCATATAAAATGCTAGCTGCGTCCGGCGGTATCACCCGCGTAGGTTTCGATATGTTTTTTTTTATATATGCTTTGCTCCTATTAGTCACAGCGTGAGGCTATCCAACGCAAAAATAATTTTTCAAATCGGACCAGTAGTTCCTGAAATTAGCGCGTTCAAACCAACAAACAAACTCTTCAGCTTTATATATTAGTATAGATTGTACTGTAAAATGTCTGAAATATATCATATGTATATTTTTAAATTTTTTATTGTAGGTATCCCAGTCACTAGCTGGCAATGGATTTAAAACGCCAAATCAAGTAACGCAAAGTCATTATGTTAGCGCAGAGTTAACGAGGCCTAAAACGCAAGTTAGCATGGAAATGACTCCACATCGACAGCCTCAACCAAACAGGTAACACTGTAGATTAATCCGGCAGAGAACCAAAGTCGCTGAAATAGCTCACAGAATACGCAAATTGAACTGGTCATGGGCCGCCATATTAGCCGTAGAACCAATGACTATCGGTTACTTACCTGAAAGCTCAGTTGCTCAGTTCAGTTTGTGCTGTAGCTACTCTATGTACTCCAGAAGTCTACTTCTTTTATAAGAAGTGGTTTCTTCCTTTATCTGGCTAAAATATATTGTTATCTGTTGTAGTGTTGTCACATCATAGCCGAAAGTATTCCATTGTTGGACATAAGCAAAAAGCAGGCCTAGCTTGCCTCACAAATAAGGAATATTAAATACTTGTGACTAGTTTAGACTTTTGACAATTATTTTATTGTTTGGTTTATTTGTGTATTTTAGTGGACAGAGTACGGCATCCAGTGCCAATGTATCAGCCTCATCTGGATGTCTAGACGAGTTTTATGCTGGAACTTTGGACAGTAGCTTTTTGGAAGATCTTCCTGCATTATCTAACCCTAATCAGGATGTTGCTTATGACACTGAAAGGTAGGACACCTCTATTATTTGGAAAAACGCGAGAAGTATTTAATTTAAATCTTTAATAACGATTATATTATTCTTTCAGTGACGATGAGATTATTAATAATCCTAAAGTTACAATTGATCAAGAAGATTTAGACTTCGACGTTAGTTCGTCAGTGGACATTCGAGCAGATTCAAAATCGTCCACAGAATTTAGTTCAAGATCAAATCAACATGAAGACACTACAAAACTTGACAAAATTATGAGTCGTGTTACAATGGATGAAGATGACGATGTTGATAGCGTAGATATGGGAAGTATGCCTATATTTGAAAACAGGCGTCGCATTGACGCACAAGTACAGTTAGATAACGATTTCTCACTTTGGGCTGGTGATACAAGTGCAAGAAGGTCCCCTGAAGGTTAGAAAGAATTAAAATCAAGTTGTATTAAATCATCAACAGTTTCTCGTAATAAGTTTTCGTGCTAACTACTAAACTTTGTTTTAGGCGGCGAAGATCCAGACACGGCTAAAGAGCCTAGTAATAAGGTAATGGCTGACTCTTTATCTACCATTATTTATTAAAAACTAGCTTTCCGCCCGCGGCTTCGCCCGCGTGGAGTCGGTTATATCGCGCTTTTTAGATTTCCCTCGGGAACATCAAATTTTCCGAGATAAAAGGTAGCCTATGTCCTTTCTCAGGGTCTAATGATTGTCTGTGCCAAATTTCATCAAAATCGGTTCAGTAGTTTTGGCGTGAAAGCCGGACAGGCAGACAGAGATACTTTCGAATTTATAATATTAGGATGGATAATTGTTATTAACATTGTGCTGTAATATCATTTTTGTAACAGGAGAAAAAACACAAGAAGAAGAAATCAAAAGACAAAGATAAGGGAGATTACAATGAGAAATCGGAGAAGAAAGAGAAGAAGCATAAACATAAGAAATCTAAAAGTGATAAAAAGACAACTAATCCTCAACAGGACTTGTTGGGACCTTCGCTTGCTACTGAGTTTAATTATGAAGAATATGACAGCATTTAACGTATACCTAGTTACTACTTTAAACTTCTACATTCCATTCGTCTATTTTCGTGGCTTTATTGTAAATGTCTGCTTATATGATTATAATATTATTACTATTTTATAAATATTAATAAGTCACCAAGGTAATGACAAAAATGCACATAGCTATTGATTTTGTGTAATATTTTCATGAGAGTGGTCTATATAAAATTGTGTCGTAATATTTGAGGAATCTCAAAATTAAATAAGTATAATGTGGCACAAATATGAAAAATGAGATATTGAAATTTAAAATCATTTTATCTATGAATTGTTGCGAAATGAAAGGGGTATAAGTTTGGTTTCAGTCCGTTGTTCGGGATTTAGGATTCCACATTCAAAGAATAACAACAAGACTTACTACGTCGTCTACATATTTCAAACCGTACAGGTAATTTTAAAAAATCTGGATATTTGCCGCTTTCTTCTAACGCATAGCTCTGTCGTTGTCTGGCGCATAGTGACGTGCTAGCTGTAGCGTTAAGAGTCATCATCATCATCTCAGCGTTAATCCCAGTCGCATCCGCAGCTTTTTCAGCTTTGAAGTCTGGGGTCCGCTTTAGCAGTCTTACTGCTGTTTTTGGCTAAACTTCGATATTTTCCGTGAAGAGTTTGAGGGCTCCAACAACCCGTAACGACTGCCACTAGATGTTCGTATGGCAACAGCTTAACGTGCTTTCCGAGACACGACCAGACAACTGAAAATATTTTATATTCATGCATATAAATATTTGCACTGTGCGGGGATCGAACCATTATCGAATATGAATCATTAAAATATCGAAGTTTAGCCAAAATCAGCAGTTAGACTGGTAAAGCCGACTTTACCAGTCTAACTGCTGATTTTGGCTAAACTTTGATATTTTCCGTGAAGTGACTGCCGTCTGACCTCCACAACCCGAAGGCGAAATCTAAGCATTGCAGTTATACCAATTGTTAGACTTTTGAGGGCTCCAACAACCCGTAACGACTGCCACTAGATGTTCGTATGGCAACCGGGACCAACGGCTTAACGTGCTGTCCGAGGCACGACCAGACTAGTGCAAATATTCATATTCATACATACAAATATTTGCACTGTGCGGGGATCGAACCCGCGCCTTCTTGCGCAACGGCCGCGTTCGCTACCGCTACTACTAGGTAAATAATTGTAATAAATCTGCTTACGTAATATTTGAATGAACCCTTTGACAAAAATGTGTTCGCCGATTAGGGGGCTGGTTGTATCCTTAAAAATAAAGCAGAGAATAAGTACCTAACCTAAGAATCGTGCCTCTTTCCGCTTAGACGCGCTTTCAAGATTTCACCTGGTGTAAGGTGAGGTGGCGAAGGGGAGGTTTTCTCGGTGGTAGGCAACAACATCAGCCGCCGGCGTAAGTTACCACCCACCAGACAAAGTCTTGCCGCCAAGCGATTCGTCGTGTTCCGGCATGATGTCTGGTGAAGCCGTACGGAGAACGGGTCTGAGCAGTTGTGTTGCGATGTGTGCCGGGTACGATGTGCCTAATGTTGTTGTGTCGGGAGTTTGGTCGTGAAGGCTCTCCAGATCATCCTCTGGCGCAGCATCGTTGGTCGTGTTGTTGGGTTAAACATTGCATCACCTCGCTCAACTGCCGTCTTCCTTCCTATTCACTCAGTTTTTTTTGAGTGAATAGGCTTAATAAGCTAGTGTGCTTTACCATCAACGATTGCATCACTGCTTACCATCAGGCGGGATTGCAGTCAAGCACTAGTTTATAACTATTAAAAAAAAAAAAAAAAAAAATATTCGTTTCGCAGTGACGAATGCGCTACGCACTACTAATGATTTTATACCCACATTCTAGTTGTTTCAAATCACGAGCGCGCGTCGTAAAATTTTGTCTTTAGTTTTTATGTTCAATTTGCAATGGTCGACGTGCGCTCGTGAAATGCAGAAACTATGCAATGACTAACAATTCGGAAATGCGTTAAAAATACGCCTAAGGCGCAGAAATGCAAAGCACTACCTACCTATTTAAAAATTTTTGCATTCGAAACTAACGGATATAGGCTATATTTATAGAAACCAACTTAAAAGAATAAAATGTAATACGGATGATTATACACGCCGCCCGGCTCACAAACATTTTTTCCAATGATTTTTCAGAAGCTTCCCTGATAGGCTTTTAAAGTAGATGTTGGTTGCGCGGCGCTATCTAACCTACTATTTAAAACGTATTGTGCCAAAAGGAGTTCCTTTTAATTCGAGTTTAGAAAAAAAATCCCCGATTATCTTTTTCACAAACTAAATTTAAGTACAGTACATCTATTTCTTTCTATTTCATTATGAAAAGAATAGAAGATAAATATTAGTCAACGGCTGACCTAAATTGACGTATGTTAAGTCGCCATGTTCTCACGTCTAAACTATCTATAGAGTATCCAGGACTAAACGAATATTTCTGATAATCTTTCTTTCTTTCTTTCTCTTATGGGTTCGCACGGTTTGTGCATTTAGCCAATGTCACGTAATGAATTATTCATGTCGAAAAAGACGGCCGTGCGAACCGAACACATAGGAAGATTTGGTACAAAGCCATGATGTGGCCACTACCTATGCTACAATATTGCACTGTTCTTTATGAATTATTCACTTAATGCACTTTTTACTACATAAATCACGTTTTTATTTAGTAAACGACACTATAAATAATTTAAAAAACGAGAGTGGCACTCATCTTGGCTTCCCGCCAAAAACTCCTTTCTGATAATCTTCCGTCCTTTTCATAATGACATAGAAAGAAAAATACCGGTCAAGTGCGAGTCAGACTCGCTTACGAAGAGTTCCGTACCATTATCTTGAAAAACAGTAAAAAAATCACGTAACAAACGTGATTTTTTTACTGTTTTTCTAGATGATGAGACACCCCTTAAATATATTTTTATTTTTAGTATTTATTGTTGCCGCTATGGCAACAAAAATACATAATCTCTGAAAATTTCAACTGTCTAGCTATTACGGTTCTTGAGATACAGCCTGGTGACAGACGGACAGCGAAGTCTCATGAATAGGGTTCCGTTTTACCTGTTAAGCACGGAACCCTAAAAATATGCACTGAACTTAAATTTAGTTTGGTAAAAAGGGAATCTGGACCATTATCTGCCTGTATAATGTATTTATGAATGAGAGTTTCACTGTAACATATCCTTTTTACAAGTGTGGGTTATTAATTCATATTTAAAATATGTGCAATGCAATTTGTATAATGTTTCTAATTATAAGTTAAAATTACATACCTCGTTACAGCATAAAATATTTTATCACGTTATATGTATGCTTGTTGTTTAATTAAAATGTTTTAACCAATTTGATGTTTTCGTTTGCTTCACTGACAGGATCTAGAGAATATCATTGGCCCTGGCCCATGTGCTAAACCATCTTGGTTCCTTTGTGACAAAGGGAGAGATGGAGCTATACAGCATAAATAGGGCTACCTATGTATGCTGTATAGCTCCCATCTTTGTCTGGCACTGAATTAATGATGGTTTTAACACGGCATAGTAACCCCGCCCCGCCCCAATTGTCTATTAACTTCACTCAACAAAAATGAACCCCGTATTGTAAGTTGCAATATAAGTGGTGGTTTAGGCAGTAACAGTATGCCCTTCAGCTCTGTCCAGAGTGAAGTCATTTGAAGATTTCCCACCTAAAAAGATAAGAGGATAGTTTGGTCAAAACTGAAATAAATTTCAGTTTTCAAAAATCGATAAGCCCTTGTTTGTCTTCATTCTTTGCTCTATGTTTACGGGTTATTCGTTGATCCTGTCCTAAGCTACCTTTAGTGGCTAGGCCTAGTTGGATATACTGAGTTTCAAGGCCTATGTACGGAAATGTGTGTCCGCGTAGTTGTCATCGGTTTAATAAACTGAGTATACGTGATATAACGGTTACGATCGCAGGGCCAAGCAGTGCAAGCAGGGGCTCTGCTCGCATTTACCCCTTTTTTCGTTGGGATGGGAAATCATCATCTCCTGCTCTGGGCGGAGCGGAAGGGCGTGTCAGACTTTTACTGACTAAAGCCCACCCGTGTTTCTACACTTGCCTGCGCGACGGCCAGGGCCACGGTTTCTTGTTTAACTAACCCGCAACCCTGACCCAGAAGGCATCGGTTTTCTTAGACCCCCGTCACGATATGCTGATATCTCTTTGAGGCGCGCGTGAAACAACGCGCCGTCGACTCGGGCCTGGTCCTTACCGGGCGGTGAGCAGTGGGCTACCGTAGGGTGGCCGGGAGTTCGGTGTGGTCTCCTGACCAGGGCGTCTCCTGCGGCGGCGGCTAGTGGCATGAGGGCGTTGGGATTCCCGCTGCCTCACGCGCTCCGCGTCCTCCTTTGCCAGCATCACTGCTTCGTAGGAAGTGACGGCTTGCTATGCACTCTCGCTCCGGACCATGGCCTGCACCAGAGTCGGACCAAGAGGAGGCTGTGTCCCAGGAATGGGAACATTATAGGCTGATTATGGATATTATGTCGTCATACTTACACCGTGTCTGCGTATTCGAAAGTGGGAGCCGTGGATAAAATAGATGGGATGATGTTTCTCAACAAAAGAAGTTTAATAAATAGTACATTCTATTCAAAATGTAAATGTACAACCACATCGATATTTTATTGGTTAGATTATAAAAATTGGACCACCTGTAAGAAGTCCGCTTCGTAGTGTAACAATTTTACAAACAAAAATCTCTACATAACAGAACTTACAGATATTAGTCAACTTTATTTTATACATACTATAATACACGATTATTTAACATAATATTTACCTAATATTATATTTATACATTCTATGTATAGAAGATAATAATTTTTCATTTTTTAATAAGTTAATAAAACTATAAAATATCTCTTCAGTTAAAAGTTAGGCATTTATAAGGCTAATGTAGGTATTGGAAACAATATTTGGTGGTTTTAACGGTCTTTATAAATACAACACGAAGTATGTACCTAAGCAATATATTATACATATAATTTATAAAAAAAAAGCACTTTGTACTTGGCTTTAATTTCAAAATAAATATATAGGTTTGATATTTAGATTTATTTTCCTATAAAGATGTAACTTCATGGGCGTCAATAATAAAAGTACAAAAATATAAAATGATATTAGAAAGTCAAGCACGATTGTTTTTTTAAATTAATGTATCGCTATGGATCTAGAGTTGTTATTTCATTGTAATACTCAATTAATAATTGGCTGATAATGAATATAACTATGTAGGTGTTTATTGAGATTCTTATTCCAATTTCACTATGGTACAGTCAGAAGCAAAAATATGTATACATTGCCAATGCTCCAAAAATATGTAAACATCTTCGACTTTAAGACGAAGTGCTCAACTTGAAGAGCATAAAATTGTAGTCACCGGTTCACATCATAAATATGTATACGCTCATTGCTTCATTAAATTATGCCCACCACGAAAGGAACAATACTATGTATGCACGTTTCCATCAATAGCATGTATTCACGTTGGTTGGTTCATAAATTAATGAAGCAATGAGCGTATACATATTTATGATGTGAACCGGTGGCTACAATTTTATGCTCTTCAAGTTGAGCACTTCGTCTTAAAGTCGAAAATGTTTACATATTTTTGAAGCCTTGGCAATGTATACATATTTTTGCTTCTGACTGTATAACTCTAGATCCACGCCGCTTTTCAACAACACAGGTACCGTATTTGGAAATAAAATATTTATGTTTAATACAATAACTAAGCAAAGTATGATGGAAGAAAAATACCAAATTTAATAAATTCTGAACCAGACATTATGATTTATGATTTTTTACCGTAAACTTAAAATGCAACAGAAAGTAATTATTAATATAACAAGCACTCGTGTTTATCATGTCGAATAACAAAACAGCATCATTTATTCATACTAAACCAACACAACTGTGCTACTACTTTGACGTGTAAGTAGAAGAAATCGTTGTTCCAAACTCAGACAAAGATGGGGTCACGCATGATGCGCTATCCCTTTTTAAAAACGTACAAGGTTAGCGCTTCACGTCTATAGTACGGCCCTTGGATGATGCAATTACCATGGCTATCTTGAGACTAAAATTTGGCAGAAAATCATAATGTCAATCATGCTTTCAAGAAAAACAAGTTATTTAGAAGACAAGGGCCAGAAATTACTCCCCGTGGTAGCCATTTTTTGCGAATACAAGAAAGAAAAAACGAATACTGTTATTTTTAACCGACTTCAAAGAAAGGAGGTTCTCAGTTTGACCTGTTAGTATGTATGTTTGTCCGCGACTATCTCGCGTTTGTCTGAAACATTTTCGATGCGGTTTTCAGAAAAGTATTTGTTACATTCAGGAGATTTTAGTGTTTTAACCGACACAAAAAGGAGGTTCTCAGTTTGACCTTTATGATTGTTTATCTCGCGTTTAGGTCATCCGATTTTCATTAACCGACTTAAAAAAAAGTAGGTTCTCAGTTTGACCTGTAAGTATGTATCAATGTTTGTCCGCGATTATTAAGTATTTTGTTTTCTTAATTTGAAAAACCCGTCTTGATATTTTACATCCTACGTAATGATAGTTTTAAATGAATTAATGATGCTGGCTGTCATCATTCTCCTCAACAAGTACTTTCACAATATCTAGCAATATTAGCTGCACTAGTTCACACAGGTAACACTCCATGTAGACATTCTACAACACAAATACTTCAATAGTGCAGTTAGAATAGATATAGCTTGTTTTTTTTTTATTTTGGGAAGCAAGGTAAGGAATTTATAATGAGCTCACTGTGAGCTCAT
This sequence comes from Sesamia nonagrioides, assembly GCA_017933935.1. Taxonomy (NCBI): domain Eukaryota; kingdom Metazoa; phylum Arthropoda; class Insecta; order Lepidoptera; family Noctuidae; genus Sesamia; species Sesamia nonagrioides. The sequence goes on from JADWQK010000122.1 coordinate 511,317, forward strand.
TATAAATAACATGTCTATAATTTAAACTGACTGCTACCAAATAGTCGAAAATGTGACCCTCAGTTACTGGAAGCTAGCTGCGTTAGTATTAAGGGCCCCACACATTAACAGTTCGCCGGCGGATATCAGCCTGTCACTTAACCGGAAAAGATCACAGACATGCAGTTTCCTCTGACGATTTCGTATCGACAGTCAATGCGAACACAAAGTATGTGGCAGCTTGCATTCAAAGGCCTGCGTCGACAGGTGTCGGCCGGACAGTCCGTGACGAAATGTGTGAAACTGTCGACTGCCACCTGCTAGTGTGTAGACTCAGAGCCGTTGTTCAACAACTGGCGGCAGGTAATAATCGCCATAGTGAGTGAGCTATGCAGACCTTGGACGGCAAGCCGCCCGTTAAGACCAGAGACTGCAGGCGGACTGTAAGTGTATGGGCCCCTTAACGTGTTGATACAATCGTTGTTCCAGTGTCAGAAAAAATGGAGCTATACAGAATGAATACATCTAGCCCCTTTTTACAACAGTACAATGATGATAAATAAATATATACGGACAAATCACACAGATTGAGCTAGCCCCAAAGTAAGTTCGAGACCTGTGTTATGGGATACTAACTCAACGATACTATATTTATAATAGATACATATATACATAAACATCCAACACCCAGGCCAATCAGGAAAAGATCGTTTTCCATCATGACCTGGCCGGGGATCGAACCCGGGGCCTCCGGGGTCGCATGATGTTAACGCGTCATAGTTTGTCCTTTGAATTCTATTGTATTTTGTTGCTCATGCATGCTTGCTATCGTGGTTGCATGAACAACAATCAATTACAAAAGTTACCAGGAGATTTTCCAACAATTTAATTTGAAATAGTCTTTCAGATACTGGGGTTATGGTTGGATAGAAGCTTGCAAAGTTTTAACAACACTGTGGAAATATTAAATATATAACAATGACATGCAACTAGTTAGCTACTTTTTCAGAATCATGTGATACACCTAACGCCATGAGACACACACGGCAGTATTTTCTTCTCTATTTATTTAGAATTATAAACCAAATTATGTAAACATGATCTATGTTTATGGCCTATTCTAAAAGCACGTCAACAATAAAACTTTTCTTCATTCATTGTTAACACAACAATTTCTAAAATATCTAACAACACAAATAAATAACTAAAGGTTTTAGGGTATCAGAAATTTTGAAAGAAAAGTGTTTTAAGAAAACAATTTTGTAGACAGTGCTAAACGGAATGTTTTATGCTATTGTAATGATTTCATCGAAAGTTAAAAAAAAAACAAATAAAAGTTCTTCTTGTTAATGAAACCTTTTGCTGAACAATGCTACAAAAGTTAAATGGATAGAAATAAATTAATTTTGGTCTCAGTAAAAACAGGTTTTGGCATTTTAAAACAAAGACTCATTTTAAAACCTAACTCATGAGTATAATCCAACAATATCTAAGTCGATGGATGAATTTTACTATCCTTAATAATTATAATTTTCTTATCTTTTATATCATTTCATAAACTATCGGCTGCAAAATAACATGAATGCATTCCTAGCTTCATTACTCTTAATTCTAACTAAATAAATCTTATTTACAATGTCTATAATATAATTGTTCAATCATTATTAAATACAACATCACCCTATATTCCTCAAAGAAGGAATTTATCATACTTTAATATATTTTGTCCATAACAACATTCAGTTTCATTTGAGTTACTAAAACGAAGGCGGGCGAGAGCGTCATTCTACGCGAGAGGTTTCTGGGAAGTTGTCGTCCAAATAACTTTGTAACGATTGCGCCTGATGACCTAAGTGAGCACTCAAGTCGAAACTGTTCTGATCCTCGAAGGAGTTGTGCACATGGTGCGGCTGCTCACGGAATTGACCAAAAGTCCACGGATCACTTAAATCGTCATTAGGTCTTTGAACACTACTGTCGAACGAGGGTAAACCGGGCCACGTCTGTGGCGATGGCGTATTGAGCATAGCGGGAATGTTTTCAACTCGTGACGGCAATGGAGCCGGCTCTGTGCTGAACGATGATGCTCCCCACACCAGTGACTCGATGTTCGTGGTTGTATTACCGCTACTGATCTGATTAAATCTGTCCATTCCCCAGGAGTTGGGAATCTCGGGTTGCGGTGCACTATTGTGCATCATATCGATCGCTTTATTTACAGTTCTTCCGTATATGTCTTGTTGCCTTCCAGCAATCGTAGGTCTTGCGGCTGATCCTCTATCCGGACTAGGTAAGTGACAATCTGGTCGCATCATCGGGCTGTAGTTACCGACTCCAGGGCTCTTTTTGTTACTATAAGTCACATCTACACTTGGTCTGGGTGAATAAGGGCTATGGTGTATGCGATCTTGTCGCGACATTGGACTATGTCCCGGAGTTTTATTCGAATTGCTTCGATGATTATCGCTTTTTAAACCGATTCCTGCGTCGGGACTAGCATGGGTTGATGGATGTGGTGAAAATGGTGGGTGATGTTTGGGCATAGGACTATAGTTTCCGGTGTTCCAAGCACTAGACTTCTGCAATTCTGGTTTAATAATTTGACTTGTATCTGGGCTTGGTTGAGCCGAATAAGGACTAGGCTGTGAAGAGTATGGGCTGGGCTGAGTCGAATAGGGACTCGGCTGTGTGGAATAAGGGCTAGGTTGAGCAGGACTTGGTTGAGCTGAATAGGGACTCCTTTGGGATGAGAATTGACTGTCTTGGCGGGGCATAGGACTATAATTACCATAATTCCAGCTATTAAGATTCTTCATATTATCTTGTTTGATACTATGGGTCTCGGGACTAGGTTTGTTATCATGTGAGGTGGTTGGACTGCATTGCTCTATAACTTTACCATGTTTTAATTTAGTGTGACTCTCTAATCTATTTAAAGGACTGGCTTCAGACTTATGTGTGGGTGTGGTTTTAAACTGTCCAAGATTCCACGAGTTACTGCTTTTTTGGCTTTGATTTAATAACTCTGTCTGTACATCCGGACTATTTTGTACTTGACTGTCTGGTTTCGCAACTGGGCTGAAATGGGGACTTCCAAGGTCTTTGACAGGATCGGACCTAGGAGTGGAAGAGGAATCTGGTCTTAACTGTGTAGCGGGACTTAATAGTTTTGGAGTGGTTCCCCTTGTAGATCTTTTCCCTTCAGGTACTGCTGCTAGAATTTCCTTGCCGGATTTTCTTTCAAGTGTTTTACTATCTGGAGATCTTACTGGAGTCCCTTTTGCAGCTAATTGCTTATCGGGCACATTTGGAGGTGACTCTGAAAAACTTTTCGGTTCTTGAAATACAGAAGAGGAGGTTGCATCCTTTGTAGATGGTGATTCTGTTTTGTTGTCTGATTTATCGGAAACATCTGCAGAAGGCTCTTGTTTGGCGGCTTCTGATTTAGAGTCAGCTGCTGATTTTTTAACGCCTTTCTTTGTCTTCGCGCTCTCCTCTTCTTTTATTTCTTTGGCTTTTATTTTTTCCGGATCTAAGCTATCTTTGAGGTCTTGTATTTCTTTGCCCGTGTACAAGCGTTTCATTCCCCTTGGAAGAGCGCGACAAGAGCTAAGGTTTATAGACTCTATATGAGGACATTTGAGAAGAACTTTCTTAATGGGTTCCAAGGAGACTGAAGACCCACACAAGTTGAGTATTCTGAAATAATACGGACATAATTAAGCGTGACTTCAGTGTCTGTATTGCTTTGTTCTAGACTAGCGACATGACCGTGTTTCGCACGCGGGCAATCTATATGTTTCGTGTGTAGGTTACCTTTTGATGTTAATACCAGCGTATTATTGTCCCACTGCAGGGTAAGGCCCCTTCTCATACATAAGCATTAATGTTAATCACGCTTGCTCAAAACAGGTTGGCGATTTTAAAATTATATAACTATAAGTTCAGTTATTCCTTCCCGAATGTGGTGAATAGTACTTACTTGAGCTTGCTGTCAGGCGCGTCAGCAAGCGCGGATACAGCGGCGTCTAGCACGCGCTCGGCGGAGGCCCACGAGAGGTCCAGCTCCAGTAGGCTGTGCGACCACTTCTCACAGATCAGCTCCAGGCACGCGCTGTTTTGACGGGTCACGTTACAACCTGCACACACAATTTTATATTATATATTTTCTGGCAACACGATTTGTTTTAATGAATTTAATGTATATAATATTAATTTGAAGGTAACATTAGTATTACTGTTAAATTCAAATGCCTTCTTGAATTAAATGCTTAATTTCCGTAGGTCTAATCTAAGCAAGCGCGTCCGTTCCTTTCTTAGTAATCGAGTAGCTTACCAAGAAAGGAAAGCTGAATCGAACGCTGAAAAGGAATAAAGGTTCTCAATCTAGACTATAGTCGTTTGTTTGTGGTTTTGAAATCAAATTCTGTACCCATTAATTTTGTAAAAAAAAAAAAAAAAAAAAAAATCAGATCCTTGTCAATCCCTAACAGTTCTCATAGATTTATGTATCAGCAATTAATGGCTGGTTAATATACCTATATTGTGCTAAGTAATAGTATGCAGTGATGCATACAATTAGAAGTCTCCATACGGTGGGTGCCTGAGGATGAACCACGAATATGTGGTGAGGTCGGACCAGGAATAGATGGCAAGACGATCTAGACGCGCAACTCAAGGGTTGGAATTGACGGAAACCTCTGCTCAGCAGTGGTGCATAAAAAATCGTAAATGCTCAATATTTTCGTATTAGATTTAGATGTCGTCCAGTGTTAGTCCAAACAGGCACTTTCGAGTTATCAATTGAGCAGCTATATTAAGAGGTAATTTTAAACGTGGCAGGTTTTTTGTTTACCAATATCATGATCATTTAGGTCCGTATTACAGAACGTCACTTAAAACAAGCTCAAACTTTACTTAAGTCTCGTTTGAAGCCTTTTGATTGGTTGAAACTAGATTTAAGTAATGTTTAAACAGAGATCAATGCGTGAGTTTCCTTCTGGAATACGGACCTTAGTTTGTACAGTCTTATAAAAGAACCCGGATTACGTATCAGGTACATAAATATTTTGTATATTAACGAAAAGACACATATTTTTTATTAGCAGCGTGGTTTGGACAGGAAGAATTTTTATCACTATACAATTTTTCATAATAAGATGTACAAGCACCAATATACACTTGGCTACTTTCCATTGAAATTTTTTTTGAGAAATAACGTATGCAATATTGAAAAACGACACTTTTATACATATACCTATGGGTATAAAAAACCTATGTCCGTACATAGGTGACAGCAGGTCAAGCTACCCGATACTGTCAAATAGTCGCAATCAACCTTAAGCCTTAATAACACAGCAATAAAGTTGAAAATCTAATAAAGAAATCTGACAGATTTTAGTACCTTGATGTGCTGTCGTCTGTACGTAACAACATAAAATTTCATTCAAAAATAAAATCTAAAAAGCTTTAAATAAAGCTGACTATATAAATACTTTTACTTGTGACTGTGGATGAAAATAATAAATACGTGTTTTTTTTTAAGTATTACAAACTAGTGCTCGACCGTAATCCGCCACATCGTAAGCAATAAATACAATCGTTGAATCGTTGTTTTCCTACGAGTATCAGGCAGTATTACAATACAATATAGAGATGTTAGAAGCCGATAAGTGTATGTTACCGCCAAGGAAGAGGTGTTGCAGGTCCCAGGCTGGCACCCTGACCAGCCCCGAGTCCGTGAGACGCTGCAGCCCGCGCAGGTCGAGCAGGCGAAGTCGCGTGGCGCCGCGCACCAGCCGCGCCAGCGCGTCGTCGCCAAGCCGGTACTCGCCCACACCCACTCGCTCCGTCGCCGCCTCGCCCGCTATCGATAGTTCTTCCAGCAGAGGCCAGCCTTTACATTCCATCTATAATAATGTGTACAATACTAATATATAAAGCTGAAGAGTTTGTTTGAACGCGCTAATCTCAGGAACCACTGGTCCGATTTGAAAAATTCTTTCTGCTGTTGATAGCCCATTAACCCAGCAAGCTGCAACCAATAGGAGCCGAGCATAATAAATAACTACACGCGAACGAAGTCGCGGTCGGCCGCTAGTTATTATAATAATAAGTGCAATGTCTGTCAATAAGAGTATCCGGGGCTTATTACTAGATCAATGTAACACATACACTATCCAACAAAACTTACATTACACTTACGAACACACATACTTTCTCTACTCCAGACTCAAATAAACTGGGATTGAATGTTTATACCTATTTTTGTAATTAAACATGTAATAACTTTACTAACCTTAATTTACCTTTTTATTTCTATGATATATATATATATATATATATATATTTGTTAAGATAGGATTTGAATTAACATCGGCTCAATCGGATCGAATTACTGTCTCCTAAGATACAGGTATTCCCTAGTTTAGGAGGCAGGATTTATTTATTGTTTTGTTACATAGAAAATTACCTTTTCATCCCACCATCTCGGAAAGAGTATTTTTAATCTTCAATATCTGACTGGAAATGCCGTTTTTATTCTATAGAGGATAAAGTAAATTGAATTTAGAACATCGTGTGCACTAAGTTTGTAAATTAAAAAAAAACCGGCCAAATGCGAGTCGGACTCGCACACCGAGGGTTCCGCCGTACAAACGTAGCGGTTTACAATTTATGAAGTACTAGCTTTCCGCCAGCGGCTTCGCCCGCGTGGAGTTCGGTTATATGGCGCTGTTTAAATTCCCCTCGGGAAAATCAAATTTTTCCGGGATAAAAGGTAGCCTATGTTCTTTCTCAGGGTCTAAAGATTGTCTGTGCCAAACTTCATCAAAATCGGTTGAGAGGTTTAGGCGGGAAAGCGTAACAGACAGACAGAGTTACTTTCGCATTTATAATACTATCATTGATTTAGAATTTTTCACAGTTTAGAGGCAATTAGATTTAAGAAGTGTTTAATATGAATTTCAACTTTAATATCTCTACGCGTTCATGTGAAATAGGGTAGGTAGTAAGTTTATAATTATTAAAAAAATATTTTATGTCATGTAAGCAAAAATAATATTTTAATATTTTATGTAACTTCAAATTTATCATTTTCACAATTATTCCTTTATCTGTCTGTACTATAATATAACGTTGCTTCGTGCCGAATTTGAAGATTCTGAGTTCACGGGAAGTACCTTGTAGGTTTTGATTCCCTAGCGTGTGACGGAAATTCGTCTAAGGTGTTGGTATAAACTGCTGTATCTTTTGATCGCTTTAACTTAGAAGTTAGATTTTTTCACTGCTTAAAGGGACAATAGACCTAGGTATTTGGTATAAATTTCAATTTGATAACTTTATTCGTTCGTGAGAAATAAGGTAGTAAGTTTCATTTTATTAAAATATGTTTATTATATTATATAACTAAAAAAATGTGATATTCGCAATTTTTCCTATATTTGCATTATATGACAATCCTTCATGCCAAATTTCAAGATTCTGAGTTTACAGGAAGTATCCTGTAGGTTTTGATTCCTTTGCGAGTGTCGAAAATTTGTTGAAAATATCGACATATCGGCTGTATCTTTTGATTGGCTTGGCTTAGAAGTTTGACATTTTCACAGCTTAAAGGGACAATAGACCTAGGTATTTGGTATAAATTTCAATTTGGTAACTTTATTCGTTCGTGAGAAATAAGGTAGTAAGTTCCATTTTATTAAAATATGTTTATTATATTAAATAACTAAAAAAATGTGATTTTCGCAATTTTTCCTATATTTGCATTATATGACAATCCTTCATGCCAAATTTCAAGATTCTGAGTTTACGGGAAGTATCCTGTAGGTTTTGATTCCTTTGCGAATGTCGAAAATTTGTTGAAAATATCGACATATCGGCTGTATCTTTTGATTGGCTTGGCTTAGAAGTTGGATATTTTCAAGGGACAATAGACCCGAGTATTTAATGTGAATTTCAGCTTGATACGTCCACGCGTTCTTGAGATAAAGGGTCTTGACAGACAGACAGACAGACGGACAACAAAGTGATCCTATAAGGGTTCCGTTTTTTCCTTTTGAGGTACGGAACCCTAAAAAACATTAAACCTATTTACTGTTACCTCTATGGTGCCGAATATATCATACAACTTTTTTTTAATTTGTTAAAAACTCAGACTCGGAACCTTCTTGGTGTTCTTTTTTCAATTTTCTTTGTACGCGGTTCTTTACGCGGCATTTTTTCACGTCATTGTTAAACCTTATATTAAAAAAAAGAAACTTGAAAACAAGTGAAAAACTAAAATGAGTGATTCTAGCGACGAGGAAGTTTGTTTGACGCCAACAGAATTGACTGAAACTGTTAATAATGCGCAAATGAGCTTTCTACCTCAACAATCACGCGAGAAGTATTTAAAACAGTACGATATGTTCAACACGTGGCGACTAGCAAAAGGAGCCAAAACTTTCTCAGAAAACGTTTTGCTGGCATATTTTATAGAATTATCCGAGAACAAGAAAGCAAGCACTCTATGGAGTACGTATTCGATGCTAAAAGCAACAATAAAGATGAAAAAAGACATACATATCGATACCTATCCTAAATTAGTAGCATTTTTAAAAAGAGCCTCAACTGGTCACCATCCAAAAAAATCGAAGGTTTTCACAGTATCTGATATTGAAAAGTTTCTTAACGAAGCACCCGATTCCGTATATTTGGCGGCAAAAGTAAGTCAGTTGCACATTCAGTATCTACTTAAGTACATATATTAATCTCAATTAAATAGTATACTTAGTAAATGTTGATAGGCATAATTATGCGTTCATATAAATTTTATTCATTTATCTACTACAATACTCTTTACATTGCAGGTTGTTCTTATTATTGGAATAAACGGAGCATGTCGAACTAATGAACTAACACAACTTAATGTCAAAAACATTGAGAAACATTCAGATGACTTACTATTAATTAATTTACCTAATACAAAGGCAAAAAGAGACCGCAACTTTGTCATTCGCAAGGAATACGTAACGATTGTTGAGAAATATCAAGCCTTACGGCCGCCTAACACTCCAATCAATCGTTTTTTTCTACAGTATCGCAATGGAAAGTGTGTTAGACAGCCTATGGGTACTAATAAAATTGGCAGTATCCCACGAGAAATAGCAACATTTCTTGAACTTCCAGAACCCCTGTTGTACACGGGTCATTGTTTCCGACGAACTTCAGCCACACTTTTGGCTGATTCCGGAGCTGATCTCCTGTCCCTTAAGCGCCACGGAGGCTGGAAGACCAATGCAGTTGTAGAGGGATACATAGAGGATTCCATCCAAAATAAGTCTAAAATATGTGAAGGCATCGTAGGAACCATTACACTGAAAGAGCCTCAATCGGAAACTTGGACTGGGCCTTCTACATCAAAAATAAGCCGTTATGAAACACCTAACCATCTCCCTCTCTCTCCAACATTCACGCCAAGGGAATCCGATGAATCGGTACAACTATTAAGTATGACAGACAGTTTACCGAAAAACAGTACACAAGTGACTAACACCAATATTACAGTACCAAACAAAAATATTACACTCAATTTAAATAACTGTTGCAACGTTACTTTAAAATTTTCTTAATTATACTTTAGTATTATTTTATTATAATTTAAAGATTATTCTGTAATACTTACCTGTCATAATGTAGTAATTAATACCTAAACTGAAATAAAAGTGTACCTATCTTGTGATTGTAAACATTTTTTTATTGCATTTAGTCATTTCCTCGCTGAGGTGGAATGAAAAGTTACGTGTTGCACTCGAGTGCAAAGATTTTTCACCTCGTGTCCTTTTGATTCCCTCGCTAACGCTCAGGATTCTAATTTTGAATCACTCGCTGCGCTCGTGATTCAATTTTAGAATCCTTCGCTTACTCGGTCATCAAAATTGAACACGCGGTTAAAAAGCAACTTTGCACTCTTGTATAACAAATAACTATTATTCTATTCTCTCTTCTTGTATCTATTGTTAGTTTCTTTAAGGCATGTACCTGCAAACTTTATCTATGTACGTTTTTTGCTCAATAAAGTAATTATTAATATTAATATATAGTGTGACATCAATAGTGTCGAAAATATAAAAGAGCATAGGTAAAAGTAAGATCTACATGACTTCGTCAAACTCAAACCCCCTTATTATAAAACATGGATTTTATTTAGATCAGATTTAAACCACCTAAATGGTTACCTACTGAAGCACCTAACCATTATAGAAATGTAGTTCTTTATATAAAAGTGGCAGCTTAGTTTGTTACTAAGTTGTCACTTAAGTATTAAAAACTTTGCATAAATCTAAATTAAGTTCCAAATACAAATTACTGACTCAAAAGTTAAGGGTAGAACTAAAGTTAGCTTGCATTTTGTACTAAGATAGAAAGCGTTTATGTCAATTAAACCATATTCAGGCATATTAGTTGGTCATTAAAGTCAGAAAGTTTAAGCTTACTGCCCATTCCAAAGCATAGTAAATTTCTCTTTTAAATACCATTGTTACAAATATTTGATACGAAAGTATTGTAGTCACATGAAAACATAATGATTGTAGTCACGTGAAAACAGTGTAAAAAGAAGCACAGATTAAAAGTGTTGAGAATAAACGCAAAAAGAAATAAAAAAACAGGATTCAAAAATAAAATACATAATAAATAGTCTTGGCACCATAGACGTAGCGTAGCGGGAATAGACTATATTTATTAAACGAACCTGCTGTGCCGTGGTGGCATTACCCAGCACTAGCTGCGAATTGGCAGCTCGAAACACCCTCATCTTGGGACAGCCCTTCTGCAGTGCTTCCAGTGGAACGGCGGCCGGGTGCGACGCTACCAGCGTACCAGATATGTCCAAAACTTCCAGGTTGAGACAGTAGGTCTGGAAAAATACACAGTATACTTTAGTAACTAGTTAGAAAGATGGTGAAATAATATAAATATATACAATATGTGAAGAAAACCGCGTCCGACCTATAAGCATAAATAAAGGCTAGGTAAACACATGACCAAATAAAACCTGAAATTTTATATAATCATCATAGTAACAATACTAATGAATTTTGAAATAATCTTTTTTTCCGCGAATTAATTCCAACTTCCCCAAAATTTAGTAATTTTAAAAAACAGTGACAACACCATTTTTGACGGTATTATTGTGAGCGAATAGCGAAGCGCCCGCGTGCCCTGCCCCCCTTCGCCTGCGCATGTATTGCCTACCGCATATGTATTAAGTTACCTCTTTTTGCGAAATAAGTAATATACATATAGTTCTTTAGGGGATTTACGGATTTTCTGTCCGATCTGTGAAGGTACAACTAATCCTACTAATGCCTACAAAGCGAGGCTAAACTTAAAAAAAAAAAAAACCCTAAAAAAATAAATATTTTTTCGGAAAAGGAGAACAGAACAGAACGAAGACCTTAACATTCTTGGAATAAAGTTTTTTTTCATTATTTTGTATTGAATGATTAAATTTGTATGAAGTATACAAGTAAAAATGCGATTTTAAAAGCCTGTACAAACAACAGGGGTGATATGACAGTAAATTTCCGTAGTCTTAATTATTTTTGGGCTAAAAAATTACATAAACCGATTCAGTAAACAATTTTGAACGACCTATTTTCAGTAAATTTGTTAATTAATTTACATGCTATATAAATTACAGAAGATAAAAATGGACTTAGTAGGCTTCTGGAGGGAAGAGGGCCGGTTGGAATAACCACTAATAGCCGCCATGGCCCACGCACAATGGTCCCCTTGAAAGACGCAGTGCGCAAACACAACCCGTAACATAGAACATACGTAAGCGGTCCGATAATGAATTGGGAACTAATGAAGGAAATAAAGCGAAACTATTTTTTTTTTTTTTTTTTTTTACTTAATATAACCACCATGAATACTACACACTTATGACATCAGTGGATCAACATCTTCTAAATCTTTATAAAAATAATCACAATCTTTATCCTCAAAATGACTGAAGACAACCGCCTGGAACTCTTCAGTGCTCGAAAATTTAATACGATCAAGAAATATTTATGTGAATGACACAAAAAAAAAAACAAAGTGTCAAAATTGAAAGTCCCTTAAGGAATAATTCAGTAAATAATTACATCTGTAGTTGCACCCTGTCATTTATGATCATTTTTCAGTAAATAAATTACTCAAAGTAATTGTTTATTAACTCCAATTGAAAAGCAACAACCTCCCTTCTCTGTTACCAGTGTCCTGCCTTCCTATCAGATCTTTCATACCCAGGCTCTATTTCCTGCTATTCAGGATCCACTGAGTAGCTGTTTTAGTCCAAAGCTCTTCCAAGATTTGACCAGCCCAGTTTCATTTTAATCTTAAAAGTATTATCCTAGGTACATTTTAAACATTTACCGCTATCGACTGTAGAATCTGTGGCATCGCTATGAACTTGTTGTTCGCTAGGATGAGATGCGTCAGTCTTGCGCCGAAGTTTTCGGTAATGCGTGCCATTGAAGCCGCTGACATGCACGTACTCGAACCGCCTGTTTCAGACTGTAACAAAGCATACATTAAAAACTTTATTAAACTAATTTTACTGCCACAATGTGGGTGTAGTTTACATCATTTCATTCTTACTTATAGGGGGCCGTTCAAGTATTACGTAAGCACTATTTCTTTGCTTTGCTTATTTTTAATGACATGGGGGGTAGGGGAGTCTAGATGATGATTACGTCATTGATAATTATTATTTTTTAACACAAATGGCAACCCCCACATTCTGTTTGCTTGAAAACGAAACGTATTTTCAGGGAATTACCTACAAATAAATGATCATTATAATGCTTTGCATAAAAAAAAAAAATAACTAAAGGTAAAGGAAGGCTTCGCATCCTCTGTGGGGCAGCTGTCAACACGCCTGCCTGCGACGTGGAGGCCCCGGGTTCCATCCCCGGCCAGTTCATGATGGAAAAACGATCTTTTCCTGATTGGCCTGGGTCTTGGATGTTTATCTATATATTTAACTTTATAGTATCGTTGAGTTAGTATCCCATTACACAAGTCTCGAACTTACTTTGGGGCTAGCTCAATCTGTGTGATTTGTCCGTATATATTTATTTACTTATCATTATTACATTAGAAATTTTCATTAGGAATTTCATCAAAAATTATCAGGGATAATAAGGATTGATAATTTCTAATTAAAAACTCACAATCTTTTTATTTATTTAATGTATGACACTCTCCATACAGCCTTTCGATCTGGCTAGTGAAAAATCTATACAAATAAATAATAATCGAAAAATGTTTACGTAAGCATGGGGGGAGGGGATAAGAGCTTTGCTTACTTTTGCTGACAAGGGGGGTGGGGGGGTAAATAACTGTAATAAATCTGCTTACGTAATACTTGAACGGCCCCTAGCTCTGAATTGGAATGCTCAGTAATAGTCCTAAAATAGGGATGTTTCGTGGGTAAAAAAATGGTTCTATTTAGTCCGTCATTCAGATTATAGAAAAATATTGGATACGTCGGTATATTTTGTTTCATCAACTTTCGCGAACACATCATTAAGATATGCAAGAAGGCGTACAGAAACTTAGGTTTCGTATTGAGGCAGTCACAGGGTTTACGAACATTACCACGTTCAAGGTGTTGTATGAAGCACTAGTTAGAAGCCATCTTGAGCATAGTGCGGTAATTTGGGCACCGCTTGAAATCAAATATAGTGTCATGTTGGAACGGGTACAGAACAAGTTTACAAAGCTTTTGTATTTTAAACTATATGGAGTGTATTCGTTCTACCCGTTGATGTACCCCACACTGTTTGTACTTGTATGGTGGGGTATAATGAGCTCAGGGTTCGCCAAGAGTTCAGTCTTGCTGCTGTAGTTAAGTTATTGCGTGGCGTAGCACATAACCCAGGAGTGCTACGGCAGCTAGAGCTTCAAGTGCCGGACCGGTACGTGTGGAGGCGACGACGCCCACAACTGCTAAACGTGCCTGTGGCCAGAACCAACCTACTGGCGAAAGCACCCCTCACCCGTGCAATCCGTATGGTGAACGAAATCCATGATAGACTGGACATATTTTCGTGTTCTTTGAGTGAACTCGCAAGGGTTTTATTAAATACTAGCTTTCCGCCCGCGGCTTCGCTCGCGTGGAGTTCGGTTATATCGCGCTTTTTAGATTTCCCTCGGGAACATCAAATTTTTCCGGGATAAAAGGTAGCCTATGTTCTTTCTCAGGATCTAAAGATTGTCTGTGGCAAATTTCATCAAAATCTGTTGAGAGGTTTCAGCGGGAAAGCGTAAGAGACAGACATACAGACAGACCGACAGACAGACAGAGTTACTTTCGCATTTATAATATTAGTATGGATTGTTAGTTATATTTAAGAATTAGTGTATGTATATTAAAGTATTAGTGGATAACTGCACTGTCGCACTAGGGTAAGACCTGTAAAGACAGTTGTAAACTGATAAATAAATAAATAAATCAAATCAGTAAAAATTTACAAATATAAAAGGCATCAAAGATCAAGAGTGGGAGCTGGTTGCTAAAAGTGTAGCAAGGAGTGACGTCACATGAGTTTTCAACGCACTGTATCGTCTTCATTTTTAATTTATATGAAAAAAGAAAAAATACGTATCTAGTTTTTTTTTGGAACTCTGATTGACGGACTAATTAGTTTTTTAAATCAACTACCCTATTGTATGTTTGTAAATAAATAAATCATTGCCTAAACTTTCGGGACAAAAGTGATGTTACGTTATCTTACTAATATTATAAGTGTAAAAAGGAGTTGGTTTGTTTGTTCCGCTTTCACGCAAAAACGACTGAACGGATTTGGACGAAATTTATCACATAGATAGTTTATAACCAGGGATAAAACGAAGCATACTTTTTATCCCGATAGTTTCACGGGATCGAAACTTACGCAAGTGAAACCGCAGGGCGCAGCTAGAATATTATAGGTAATTAAAGTCAATATTATAGAGTATAAGAACTTAAGTATTTATTTGTATCATTGAATGGACTATTGGACCATTTTCTGTACTTGAGGGACATAGATTACAATGTAAATCATACTTGTGTACAAGTTTAAATCATCAGTATAGTTACCATGAGTTTACATTATGAGACTCGATCGTCGATATCGACCGCGTTTGTCTCATCGATTGGCCCGCTTTAAGGTTGTAAGAACTCTCAACCAATGAGAGCGCCAAACGCGCTCGATATCGACGATCGAGTCTTCTAATGAAAACTCATGGTAGCCACACAGTTTGGTTTAATATTGTAGTTACGAAAAGGATTATCTTCTCTATGAAGAAATTACAAGCAGCATGACCTGAAATGTAAATATCTTACCGTGAGCGACAAGTCAATCCTCTGCAGCTTGGTCAAGCCCTGCATGAGGTCGAACAGTTGGTCGGAGGTGATGCGGCTCCAGCCGGCGACGCTCAACTCCACCAACTGTGGGCAATAGTCAGCGACGCAGGCTAGCACCCACGACACGTTGCTGACTTTCCACTGAGCTGTAAAGTTGGACGAGACTCGATTAATAAATATAATCAATGTAGTGCTGTTAAAGATTCCAAATACACTAGCTTTTTCCCTAGTATCCTTGGTATGTCGTATGTATTCGATTTAAATCTTGGAACTCTAATACAAACGAGGGTAGTAAAAGCTAAAACCTCTTTGAGTGACCTAGTGTCGGCAATAATAAATGTGTATGTGAAGTGTAAGGTATGTTGTTAAAAAATACTCTTTTATAAATGTATCACAGAACATAGTAAACTAGCAAAATAATTCACGTACCAATATTCAAAATTTCACATTGCGATAACCGGTTTTCCAGGAGCCACACCAGTTTGTAATCTGTTTTACATTTTTCACTAGTGTATTGCGCAAGGTCTACATTCTTCCACAATTCTGGCCTACAGCTCACACTGTGCCATAACTTACATACTCTACCAATTCTGGAAAGAAATGTAAAAGAATAGTGAGTAATATGTATAAAGCTTAGTTACATCATCAAGGGCCCTAGCCAATGTAACATCGCTTCATAACAAAACGAAATCGAAATTCGTCATCGTCTACTTTATTATGCCTATTCACTCAAAAAGAAATTCCCTAGTTTAAACATGGCGACCAAAAATATGTCAATTTACGTCAGATGTGGATTAGTTTGACAAGTCTTAAGTGACATATTATCTTCTATCCTTTTCTTAATGAAATATAAATAAAAAGATGCACTGAACTGAAATTTAATTTACTTTGTAAACTCTTTTTGAGTGAATAGGCTTAATAAAGTAGACGATGACGAATTTCGATTTCGTTTCGTTATGAAGCGATGTTACATTGGCTAGGGCCCCAGTATAGATTGTCTGAACGCGTTTACCTGATCACAGAAGGCAGTGTGCCCTGAGAGGCCACGACATATTCAAATATATGTAATAGAATCTCCTTAGGCATAGAATGTCCCCAAGGACTTTGTGGTCCAGTCTCTTTACTTTCAGCTCCACTAATTCTAGGTCTTTCAGTCTTTTCACTTTTCTCTGCAATAATGTAACATTGAAGAATTTACTATATATAATAAAACATAGAATTACGTTAGTAAGTTTTGTGAGAGTAAGAGAATTTGCGTAAGTTTCATAGACAAGGAAACCAAAAATCATCGAGACCGAAAATATCCTTAGGTATATAATTGTAGTATACAAAAGCATGCTATCTTGTTATCGCCTGGCAGTTATCAAATGCAAACACGCAGCTAAGGTAGAACGGATGCGAGTTGCGAACATATTATTTGGGAGAGCCAATATGCTTAAAAACAGTGAATATATTATTATAGATAAAATAGAGTGAGTTGAGAATGTACTTTGCTTACTTTTAGAACTGGTTGTTTTCTTATTCTTAAGCTTAGGAATCTTAGGTTGCGGATGGCGCGGCTTCGGCGCGGCGACGCTCATGGCTGCGGCCGTGTCACCACGCGACGGGTCGTACTCCTCACCCGAACTTACACTAACCGGTGATGCCACCCGCTTCTTCTTAGATTTCCTTTGCCCAATATCGGCAACCGATGTTGGCGTTGGTGTTACCTGTAATATTAGGTTTAATTAAAATGTGGTGTTTTGTAGAATTTGTAACTAATTACAAAAGTATATAACACCCATATTTATGTGAAACGAAAGATATCTAAAGACTACAGTGAACAGAGTTAATGATCTGTGAACTTTTTACCAAATCCATACTAATCCATACTAATATTATAAATGCGAAAGTAACTCTGTCTGTCTGTCTGTCTGTTACGCTTTCCCGCCTACACCTCTCAACCGATTTTGATGAAATTTGGCAGAGACAATCTTTGGACCCTGAGAAAAAACATAGGCTACCTGTTATCCCGGAAAAAATTGATATTCCCGAGGGAAATCTAAAAAGCGCGATATAACGAACACCACGCGGGCGAAGACGCAGGCGGAAAGCATCTTTAGACCCTGAGAAAGGACATAGGCTACCTTTTATCCCGGAAAAATTTGATGTTCCCGAGGGAAATCTAAAAAGCGCGATATAACCGAAATTTACGCGGGCGAAGCCGCGGGCGGAAAGCTAGTATTATAAATGTGAAAGTAACTCCGTCTGTCTGTCTGTTACGCTTTCCCGCTTAAACCTCTCAACCGATTTTGATGAAATTTGGCACAGACAATCTTTAGACCCTGAGAAAGAACATAGGCTACCTTTTATCCCGGAAAAAATTGATGTTCCCGAGGGAAATCTAAAAAACGCGATATAACCGAACTCCACGCGGGCGAAGCCGCGGGCGGAAAGCTAGTTACCTTATAATATAAAGTGTGTATGTATTAAGATATATGATATGAATGGTAAATAATAAATAAATAAAACAAGATACAAGGATGGTATCAACAGCTTATCATTTAAGGAAGTTATTAAGTCTATTAAACTGGTGAAATGACTGCCTGGACAAACCATGTCCAGTGTGGGCATGCATAATTGTAAAGTATATCTTGCATCCAATCCATGGATGAAGGAAATTATTATTATTACTAGCTTTCCGCCCGCGGCTTCGCCCACGTGGAGTTCGGTTATATCGCGCTTTTTAGATTTCCCTCGGGAACATCAATTTTTCCGAGATAAAAGGTAGCCTATGTTCTTTCTCAGGGTCTAAAGATTGTCTGTGCCAAATTTCATCAAAATCGGTTGAGAGGTTTAACCGGGAAAGCGTAACAGACAGACAGAGTTACTTTCGATTTATAATATTAGTATGGATTAGGCTTTTTCAGTACAGATTTCTTAATAGAAACCTGGAGTCCAGATTAGTGTTTGGATAATAACAATAGAGAAGCATGTCACTATGCATAAGAATTCAATGTAGTTTGAGGAGAAATGTTATGTTATCCAAATAAACATTATTTATTTGAAAATTACAATATCATAACATAGTTTTACTTTTAAGAACACCAAAAATGTTTTGTTAGTGTAGATGGCAAGTGAAGACCTCTACACTGTTCAATAGTATTTTGCAGAATACTGGTACCTTAGTTAATTGTGGTGTGTTTAATTCAATCTTTTTATTACTTGTCGTGTTTTATTCACATGCATCTCTCGCTGACATTTTATTATTATGAAATACAAGCAAAGTTCCTTGTATCAATACAGGGATAACAAGCAAGGAAGTCAAAGGCTAATTGCTACTGTGTGATCCTGATGATGGTACTAGCATCCAGTAGTTTTGCCTTTTTATGGTAAGCTAAAAAAAATGGTTCCATAAGCATGTATTTGTATTCAATTTTTTTTTTTGGAATTTCAATCAAAAATGGATGTTGTTATGAAAAATATGGAAAAAAAGTCTAAATTGTAAAAAAGACAAACTCACTAATTTAAAGGTCAAAGCGCGTCCGAGTATCACCCTTGGCTGCATTGTGGTTGGTACAAAATAAAATAGTAAGTATATTAAGTCATAACTGCATAAGTAAATAAACATTTTTTTTTACATATACATTCACAAACCTAGGCATCCAAAGAAACCCCCAATTTCATCACAGTATATCTTTTTGTAGGCAGTTTAATAACTTGAGTGTTAATTTTCTACTTTCTCCAATAAATTATTTATCACGGACAGAGATATCAAACTTAAAACTGTACTTTCAAGTGCATAACAATAGCAAAATGCAACAATATAACTTGTTCAAACATAATTCATTTAATTTTTGGAAGGATTCATACTTTTTGAATAGTCTACCTAAATGTCAAGCAAGTTTCTTAGTGCAAAGACAATAAAATATAGATGTAATACATTATACACAGATATAACTCGCGCGAGTTAAATGTGCACCTCGCTGGAATGCGATCTCTCTCCCGCTTCCCCGCGCGGCGACCCGCATTCGCCGTAAGCGATGAGTAGCGTTAGCATCTTTGTTATTACTATTTCTGTAATATTTGCTTTCTTAATTTTTTTTACTGTTTTGTTTGTTTTTTACATTTTCGATGCATTAGTTAGTGAAGCCTGTCGGTTACACCAACATTAGGTATTTAGTCCTTATGCAATTTAAATTGCAAAACGTCATGAGGAAAACGATCTAGTATTATGACGCTTTATCATCAAAACGACCTCTTAATATCATACAAAAAAAAAATGTAATTTATATTTTTTTAACATGACTCGTAATTTTTTACAAACGGTACCGTCCGAATGACGTAACAGAGCGAGGTGCACAGTTAACTCGCGCGGGTTGCATAGCAATGTATGAACATTGCTATATCAGTACTGTATTTAATTTATTATGAACATAATCAAAATTGTCTTACAGTTTTTCGTTTGGCCAAGCTACATATTACTCTAAAATGTTCCCACATTTTGTATGTGATCTGATCACACAGCTGTTTTTATTTAATGTAAAATTTTGTGTTATCATCCAAGTAATTATGCGGCTATGGCTGCTTTGTAAATATATAATATATATCTAAAGTCTATATTATGTAGTTCTATGGAATTATGATTAACCACTAGCTTCAGCCTGTAGCTGCATGGTATGTTGAAATAAAGTCAAAGCCAGACATGGTCACCCCAACCTGAGGTATGAGGCCATCTCTAGGGTTCAAAGTGAACCAATTTTGAATAAATTTGATCCATACCAAATTTATGGAAATACGTTGAACCCTGGAGAAGGCCCCAGACGTTGGGTTGGAGTGACCAAGTTTATTCAAAATTGGTCTAGCCATTTCACTAATTAGCCAGAGCAATCAAACAAACAGCAACTTTTAAAAATTGTTTTTCTATTATAAGTACCTACCATATGCATAGTTAAATATGCATTTAATATAAAGCAGTTATTTTGACATTACAAACTGATACTTAAATCTTATTTAGGTATATGTATAGATAATATATAGATTACATGAGACTTTACATATAACTGACTAAAGGGTGTAGTATAGTGGGTGTGGTAAGGGTGTAGTGTAGTTTCTATTGCCAATTCTGAGAAAAACACATGGATTTATCATAAATCAAGCAATCATCTGCGGCTTAGCTATATAGTGCGGGGGTCATAGAAGTTCTTATTGGCTTGTATCCTAAAAAATAATTTAATGTCCATCAGATAGTTTTATAAAAAATATTGAACACGTATTTTTTATTTTTTCTTTCATTTAAATACTTAGGAAGATATATTGATTTGAAATGTCGCATGACGTCACGCCGTGGTGCAAAATATACCACGGCGTGATGTAATTAGCCCCCACTCCGTAACTTTGATACGCTATATCTCAGTAGTTTTTGGTAATTTCGACAAAATAAAAAATACGGGTCTTAATTTTTTTTATTATCTATAAGACGGACTAATTATTTTTTTGATTTTCATACCTTGGATACATCCCTATTGTTGTCATCTAATAATAATCCTAGATTATTACAGGAAATGCACCTATATTTGGTTGAAACAAGGAGGCTG
The DNA here is from genome assembly GCA_017933935.1 of Sesamia nonagrioides. Lineage (NCBI taxonomy): Eukaryota > Metazoa > Arthropoda > Insecta > Lepidoptera > Noctuidae > Sesamia > Sesamia nonagrioides. Next base: position 532,251 of record JADWQK010000122.1, read on the forward strand.
CACTGAAAGTAGTTGGATTTTAAAGTCATACACCTAAAACACAACAATAATTAGGGCCCAATATTTAGGTCATGTTTTTATTTACTTGGGACTCTTCCTCTCATTTGCCTTTTTACGCCATCCTGATCAAGGTCCGTATTACAGAACGTCACTCAAAACTCAAGCTCTACTTAAGTCTCGTTTCAAGCCATTTGATTGGTTGAAACTAGTTTTAATAATGCTTAAGCAGAGATCAATGCTTGAGTTTCCTTCTGGAATACAGACCTAAGAGAAAGGGTATCAGAATATTGCACAGTGTAAAAAGGCTTTAACAGTTAATTGAGAAATGTGTGCCAGCTGTTTATGTTTACTAGCATGTTAGAACATACATAATAATACAAGTAGAGCAATATAGTGCTTGCTATTGCAAGCACTATATTGCCCTACTTGTATCAATGCCAAAATGCAACAAAAATTGTTTTTCTTTCTTGGAACAAAATTAGGGCAATTTGGATTTAACAAATGTCTATATAACCTGTCTGGAACAAGTTAGGTATAATGTGAAAAAACAAATACAGCTGAGAAAGGTAAGTGAAGCTCACTGTTATGCACTTTGTTACAAGGCATTGTGCGCAAATCTGCAGTTTATGTATTGGCTATTGATCTTACAGATTGCAACAACAATTGATATATTCATAGAGGTTTACTTTGTCTGGAGAAAGTGTAATAATGATGTATTTAAATAACAATGAGTATTGAGTATGTATTTTAAATAACTATAAAATAGCTAAATGTAACACTTACTATCTAAACCTCTAAATCCTAACACAGGCTATATAATATTGTCAGCATATTGCATTGTGTTTAAAATGTATAGTTTTGTTTTTGGTCTATAATAATAGTATTATTTAGTAAAGTCAATCGCTAGCCAACCATAGAGGGGATGTTATAGTGAATAAAGCAATTACTTACAGTTTCATGAACACTTGTCCTCCTAATCTTAATCTTCATTGAGTTAGTATCAACTATTTGACTTCGATATGTGGGTGTGCTGCTCTCAGACTTCTTCGATTTCTTTTTACTTCGTGAACTGCGAATGTCCAACATAGACCTTGGCTTTCCACTACATGGTATAATTGCATGAGCTTTACGCTCTCTGGACTCCTTCTTACTCTTTTTTGTTGATAATTGACTAAGTTCATGACTGTATGGTTTACCACTTTGTCGTGGCATAGTAGTTAACGGTAACTTTGAATTGCGCTTGAGCTGTTCACCCTCTGAACTTTCACTATCTTCTGCATCTTCTTCTTCCTCCATTTCCTCCTCATCCTCTTCCTCAGCCTCCTCTTCATCATCGTCATCCTGCTGGCACTCACTACTACTCACTAAATTCAAGTTTTTACCACCTTTCACTTGTGACACAACACTATGTTTAGAATGTGTTCTATATGATGGATCTTTTAATGAGTCTTTTCTCCTTTTACTTTTTGAAGGAAGACAACCATTCACGGTTGAGAATTGAGAACTCTGTCGGGAGTGGTGCTTGTGTTTCCTGTGTCGCGGCCGCGTAGGACACGGCAGTGCCCCATTAGCCACTTGCGCTTTATGACTGGCGATTTCGTCTATGCTCTGTTCGAAATCAGTCTCCAACTTAACACCAGCGCCTGACTCGACGTCTTCTTGGTCGGAGTCAGCTTCAGACCCATCAGTCGCCAGCTTAGATAGACGAACCTCCGGGAAGAGGTCCTTGCGGACGGTGAGCCTTGCGGCCTCGTAACCGCCGTTCACGGGACTTGATCGATCAGACATACCGCCCGCCTCCCGCCGCCCTCGCGTACCACTTCTACAAACCACTCACCTGTCCGCGAGGTAAACAATCAGTTTGACACATCACATTTTCACTTTTGTGACCAAGCAATTCACCGATCGTTATGCGATGGCATGAATAGGTAAATGATTGTCGATAATCAATGTGCGAAACATTATAATTACTTTAGTTTACACTTCTTGTGAGTCCCAAACATCTTTTTTTCTTCACATATTCGCATTTTAGGTCATCCATGTTCATGTAACGTTGTGATTGCGAAAAACAAAGTACAGATCATTTTCGCGGACACTTGTACTTGAATATTTGGTGATGACACATAAAATGTACGATTTTTGAAAGTATGGACATAATACACACTTATTTTTAATTATTTTCGTTCACTGCGAGTTGATGAAAACTGTTGACCTTGTTTAGAAGCTTATTATGTTTCAAATTTTAATCAACAGATGCAGACATTGTCACAAAAAAGTTGTACTCGTTTAAACGCAGTAGCCTTGGACCGACGTTTACTTTACAGAGTAAATAAATGAAAAAATATTTATATGCAATTTTTTGTAAGTTTCAACATTGTTTCTTATTTATTCTATTTATTTTTACATTATGAACGTAAGTATAAATTAATATTTCACAAAATCATCATATTTGATTCTTAAAACATTTATGGTATTACCTCCTTTCAAGCTTAATAGAAAATGTCAAACGGCTGTGTTTTCCATTTCATCGCTAAGTGTTGTTGGTTTACATTCAGAGATGGCAGCACTCGTTAAAATTACAGAAATTCAATACCAAGAAATTGTTGTTTTTAGCGTTGCTTCTCTTTCTCTCAAATTCTATATGATATTGTCTGTAGTTTAAATTAGTTACATTTCTTGTCATCTAAAATGATATTGGTTAGTTACATTGTATAATATTCATTGAAAACTCGGAAATGTTAAAGTGTGGGCGATTTGTGACGACGTGTGTGTTCAATGTATTGTGTGTGACGTTCATCAATAGTGATAATGATAACCTACACGGTCTTTCTGTAGCAGAGTACATAACGGGTGAGTCATATTTATATTTATTACATTTGCTGCATATACATATCGATGATCTCATACATAAAATTGTAATCTGGCTTACACTTCATTACTATGCTTAATATGTTTCGTCAACAACTTTATGCTTAGGCCACTGACTATGTACCTACTTATTCATTATTTTGTTTCCATTAATTAAAATAAAGGTAAAATAAAATTAGTACCGTACTACCGTATTCTGTACCGAACCTAATTAAGTACACGAAGTTATGTTGGTAAAATTATTGAGAAGGTAATCCAAATAAGCGAAAGCAATAATTTTGTGATGGGTGTTAAAGGTGGTGATAAATAAATACATTAAAATGTCTTGTGGTACCTAACCTCTTCATAAAAAACATTTACAAAGTAGGTACATAACAACTTAATTAGAGTTTATTAGCAAAACATATTGATGAATAGGTAGTGAGTAGGTCTACCTACCAGGTACAATCTAAACTCACGGTAAGTAGAAGAAGGGATCTGCCGTTCTTCTACCTAAATACTGTATACCTATCGTAGTAATTGACGGTACCCACTACTTACCTTACATTTATATAACTCACGCAGTTAAAGAAACGATCTGAAAATGGCGGCGGCTACTTATGGTACGGTTTACAAAACAAGTTTGGTTCTATGGGTCGTTACGCCTTTTTCAAGAAACGTAACATAACCAGTTACTTGGTCGAATAAAAAGAGTTATTTTTGTAGCTAGTTATTTTCATTCGACTACTGTGATTGTTTACATAATTATACCTCCACCAACTATACAGTTACCTACTCACAAAACGAAACTAAATTAAATCATTTTCTTGAGTGTGTTGTTATACAGTTAATTATTTTTTTTAGCTAATATTCTATTATATAATTGTATTATAGTTTGTCAAATATTATATAATTATATTACTAATATTAAATTATTCTTTTAGCTAATAATAGTAAAAATAATATTACTAAGTAAGGAGCAAGGGTACATAAAATACTGGTTTTTAAAATTTGCCTTTATTAATTATAAAAATACCTGATAAAATATCTGAGAAAAGGGTTTTATAAACCGCTTGGCCCAGCAATATCTGGATCATCTGAACCCATTATTGGTTCAATCCCCTCCATCAATTCGTTATAATCATCCATGGACTGGTCACTTTCACAGTCTTGGTCGTCACATTCGTCACTTTCATCTTCGGTGTCGCTATTCATGCCCACACTGATAATGAAATCCTCTAGTTCACTCTCCCTGCCTACATCGCGATTCCAGTATGCTTCTTCGACTTTCTTTATGTGATTTATTTGTTTCTTCCATTCGTCTTGTGTAATTAAAGCTATGGCCTCTTTTGTCAAGTCCTCAATTTTATTTTCGTGTTGCTCCACATTTTTATCTGCGACCCGTTGTTTTATTAAATTCCAAACATGTTCTATGAGGTTCAGGTCGCAGTTATAAGGAGGGAGTCTGAGAACTTCATGGCCATGCTCACGTAGAAGTTCGTCTACCACATACTTTTTTCCGGGGCGATGCTGTTTTAGATGCACGAGCAGCTCTGCTTTCGTCCAGTCTTCTTCGAATGACACACCGTGGTCGTGCATCCATTTCTTTATATCCGCTTTGCGGGTTGCAGTCGTTGGCGCTTTATCCAACTGCATGCTGTGGTAAGATGCATTATCCATGACTTGAATGGAGTTTTGAGGCAGATTTGGTATAAGTTTTTCGTTCAAATATTTTGTAAAGTTATTACCATCCATCTCGTCATGGTAGTCGCCTTTTTTTGATTTTGCTTTGAATAATAATCCTGCACCCTCCACAAACCCATCCTCTGAGCCGGAATGAACCATCACCCACCTTTGTCCAGGACTATCATTTTTTCGAATGCCTTTGTTGGTGGATGACTGCCAGCACTTGCTGACAGTATAATGAGCATGGATCCACGACTCATCCATGTATACAACTTTCTTTTTTTCCGCACCCATGGCATCATTTTGTCGGAGGCGGCGTAAATATTTCACTCGCCAGGCTTTTATATTATCGCGCTCTATGAGCACCATTCGGTTCTGGCGACATTTTTTAAATCGAAATCCGAGCGTTTCTTTTAAAATCTTTCTTAACGTCGTTTTGGAGCCTGTATAGTTTAAATCAGCTCTTGCTGATGCCATAATCTTGTTCAGCGTAGGTACCTCCTTTCGAACCTCATATATTGAGGCCACAATATTTCTAATGGCACATATACTGAAGTTGTCCATGGGGACACGCGTATTGTTTTTGCCTTTTCTACCCTTACTCGGCGTACGGATTTTAGTGTTGGTTTGTTCTGCAAGTTTACCTGAAATAATAGTAAAATATTATAATAAAATAGTAATATGATGGCTTTATTTTAAATAGGGTTTTTATGAACTGAAACATGCTAAAATATGCTGGACGCCCTTTTATAGCGTAAAGTCATTAAAATATACCTTTCTCTGCACGTGGGTACTGTAGTGTCCAGAGATTATTAGGTTAGAAGAATAAATTACTATGATAATGCACCTTGGGTACTGAGTCGCCCAGGCTATCAATATGATGAAAAGTCGATTTTTGTTTGCGTTATCCTAAGTTTATTTAAGTTTTGATGACAATAAGCATGCTATCCGAGTTTCTTGGATACTTTTAGTATCAGTTTATTAGTATGTTTTAGTATGGAAGTTAACTTCCAAGAAATTAACACTTAATAGAAGTTAACTTAACTTTGTTACTAATAACAGCGAAGCAAAAACAAAAAATGTCACATCTGGGTGATATAGATTAGAATAACTTAACTGAAAAAACATATTATAGACAGAACAGAGCTAAACATAAACTGATTGTTTATTGGTAATTACCTTCTCTCTTAATTTTCGATATAGTAGACATCGATAAATTAGTCGCCATCGCTGCGCGTGCAGCGCTATACTTGAGCGGATGGTAGCGCTCCAAGTTCTTCTCTTCTTCAAAGTATTTTATCACGTTGTAAACAATTTCACGCGCATCACTGTGTAGAATCTTTCCACGTTTTCGTGAAGCCATTGTTCAAACACAAACCAAATGATAAGATAATAAAATGTCAACGTTAGTATTAAAAACTTAACAAAAATAAATAACAATCAAACGTAACACAAACAAATAACAATTAAACTCAACAAAAACAATAATATCAACAAAATAACAGAGACTTTAGCGGAACGAAAGTAACGATAACTCGGAGTGCGTCAAAGTAGCTTGGAAAGCGAATCCTGACTGATTGTTATTTTTTTGCAGCGCTTACTTCACTGTGTGAGTATAGACAGCGATAGAGAGTGAGCGAGATCGCATGCGAGCGGACGCCATTTATAGATCTTTTCTTTAAGTGCGCAAGTTATACCTACCTCCTTTGTCTGGCCCACATACGACGAAGGGTTTCTTTTGTCAGGAATTTCGGGGTTAATATTTATCTACGTGTAAACTACCTTATCTGCTTAGCCTTTTCCCAACTATATTAGGGTTGATTTTCAATTAATACTTAATTAAAAAACGGCCGAAATCCGTGTCGGACCACATCAACGAAGGGCTTTTTGTCAGGAATTTCGGGGTTAATATTTTTCTATGTGTAACTGTAAACTACCTCATTTGCCTAGCCTTTTACCCACTAGGTGGGTAGGTATATTAAGGTTGATTTCCAATTATAGGTACTTATTAAAAAACGGCCAAAATCCGTGTTGGACCACATAATACGAAGGGTTTGTTTTGTCAGGAATTTCGGGGTTAATATTTACACTTATACCATCATCAATCATCTGCTTAGCCTTTTCCTAACTATGTTAGGGTTGATTTAGTCTAACTGGGTGCATCTGAGTATTTTATGTGTATAGAGCGATGCCTGTCTGTCCTCCACATCCCAATCCATTCAGCTTTTTTTTTTGTTTTGGGCGGGAAATCATCAAATAACCTCTCCTGCTCTGGGCGGAGCGCCGTCGACTGGGCTTGGTCCTTACCGGGCCGCGAGCTGCTCACCTCCCGCAAGCCTTCGCCTACGGTGGCCGGGAGCTCGATGTTGTCTCCCGACCAGGGCGTCTCCTGCGGCGGCTAGAGGCGTGAAGGCACTGGGATTTCCGCTCACTCACGCGCTCCGCCTCCTCTGCTAGAATCACTGCTTCTGGAGGTGATGGCCTGCCATGCACTCTCACTTCGGACCATGGCCTGGACCAGGATCGGACGCAAGAGATCGCCGCCGATCGCCGCCACGAGGACACGGCGGTGCTCTACCCAAGCCGGGCAGACCTCCACCGTGTCCTCAGGGTGATCCACACAGTAGTGACATCCTGGCGTACCCTCCCGCCTTATATGGAACAGGAACCTCCCGAAACAGTCGAAGTAGTCGGGGTCCATGGCCCTCTAGGATGCGGTAAGGCAACGGGCTGGTCGCTTCCTTAGCGACCGCGCCCACACTGGTGCCCCGTAAAGGGCCATGGACCGCACGGCCTCCAGCCTCCGGCAGGAGACGTTTGGGCCCACTAGATTGGCCGAGCCGCCTCAGGACAGCCCCAGCCCTTTCCAGTCTGGGAGCCAAACGTCGGAAATCCATTCAGCCTGTCGTAGTAAACTGCCTAGACATCGGCCTCTCCCATGATTCGCCACAACAGCCTGTCCTCCTTCTTGCGCATCCAGTCCATCACGGTAACATATTCCAGAGCCAAAAAGAGCCGGTGAATCTCCAAAAGCCACCGCCCAGTTAGGTAATTACGGATGAACCGTCTAGCACACCCTTGTGATTTACACGTTTATTACGTTTTAACTACTTAAGTTGTTTTAAGAGTTAAAACCTAATAAATGTGGGAGTAAGTATAGTATACTTACTACCAGCTTCCTACCTTTGCGAGGGAGACATGGTTGACGTTTTTGTGGCATGAAAGATTTTGAATAAATTCCATAATTTGAATAAAGTGCTTGGTTGAAGTATTGCCAGGGTACAGGAACTACTTTCAAACAACAAACAATACATTATAAAACGGAACACATCTAAAAATCCGTAAATCTTTCCGTAGAACAGTCGTGTGTCGAGACGTGAGACAAAAAGTTGTGCGTGGGCGGTCTCCCTTAAAGTCAATTTCTTACCAAACATATAAATGTAGCTGTTGTAAAAAATTGCTATAAGTCGTGGTGGCCTAGTGGTTAAAACACCAGCCTCTCAAGTATGAGTGTGCGGGTTCGATTCCAGGTCAGGCAAGTACCAATGTAACTTTTCTAAATTTGTAGGTATGTACTTTCTAAGTATATCTTGGACACCAATGACTGAAGGTGAAGGAAAACATCTTGAGGAAACCTGGACTTTATCAAGTCTGAAATCGGCAACCCGCATTGAGCAAGCGTGGTGATTACGCTCAATCCTTCTCTGTATGAGAGGAGACCTGTGCCCAGCAGTGGGACGATAAAAGGTTGATGATGATGATAATCCATACTAATATTATAAATGCGAAAGTAACTCTGTCTGTCTGTCTGTTACGCTTTCCCGCTTAAACCTCTCAACCGATTTTGATGAAATTTAGCACAGACAATCTTTAGACCCTGAGAAAGAACATAGGCTACCTTTTATCCCGGAAAAATTTGAAGTTCCTGAGGGAAATCTAAAAAGCGCGATATAACCGGACTCCACGCGGGCGAAGCCGCGGGCGGAAAACTATAACATCCGCTGCCGGCAGAAGCTCCGGCACCGGCACGATGTCTGGTAAAAAGCTGTACGGATGACGGGTCTGAGCAGTTGTGTGGTATGTGCCGGGTACGATGCGCCATAACCATAACTGTTGTTTCGGAAGTTTAATCGTGGAGGGTCTCCAGATCAATCTCCCTCTGGCGCAGTATCGTTGGTCGTGTTGTTGGGTTGAACATTGCATCACGTCGCTCAACTGCCGTCTTCCTTCCTATTCACTCAGTTTTTTTGAGTGAATAAGAAGGAGAATTACGAAAGGACGACGAAGTGCGCTGTTCTAATGCATGTGATACATGAGAAGTGTATGTATAAATGATCTATATGTATACATGAGAGGACAGAACCTTGAATGGGCCGTCATAAGAGTAGCATAAGCAGTACTCTCGGAAAATAGCAGGCAAAACGGCGACAACGGTGGTAACGTCGCGTCGCTCTTCGTTGCCGTTATAACTATAGAATATACGACCTGTTACCCGCGATTTTTATCGTCAGATGTCGATGATGACTATTTTCAACTTAACCTGTTAACCCGTTCAAATTATGCAAGCCTGACGCATTTATACGAAGGATATAGAATAGAATAGAATACTCTTTATTATGTACACCATATAGATAGATATTTGGACAATATTATTATGGTTGTATTCCAGTTCATAGTTCAGCCATGTGCTAAATTTCATTACAATCCGTGCAGTCGTTTTCGCCTGAAAGTACAACAAAAGAACACACAAAGATTAAACCTATCTATTGAATTAAATTAATATTTATTTAGAAAAGCCTCTAATCAAAATCAATTTGAATTTTGCTTTGTTTAAGAATATAATATTTAATTATACCTATTGGTATATATTTGGCTAACTGACGTTCAAAGTGCTGATTCTCAGCCCAATATGATGAAATAACGGTAACAGGCTTCCGGGCTGGCTGGCCAGGCAGGATGCCTACGATGGCTTTCGTCCAGATCCTGTTACAAACATTTTGCAGCACGTAACTTGGCAAGGAGGCAAATGGGAAGAAAATGGAACGACTCTTGCCGACATACGTGGTGTCTGTATTATTTATCTAGACTATTAATTTAGGCAAAAGAAACGTTATGATGCTAAGGGTCAATTCACACGTAGGTACCATAACCACACCACAGCCACAAGCGCACCACAACGACGCAACGTGGTCGGGCGTATATTTTGTATTGAAAATGAATATTAAGATTCACATGTATCACAATTTGCCGTTGTTATCGACCACCTGTGTAATACGACCACATCGCAACCACATCGCGACGGCAACGCCACCACCGGCGGCAGCCCCGCGGCTACATCGCCACGATATGACGTCATCAACAGCGCGCGATAGTCGTATTTTTAATTAGACGAAGTCAACTGACGTTTACTGTGTTGTCAGTTTTTGATGAAATAAAAAGTGTTTTGACAAAGTGAATGAAAGACAACGCAACCACATCGACATTTTGTCGGTACCACAACGCAACTGCAAAAAGCCGCTGCGACACTATTCACACGTAACCACAGCTTGACTACATTATGTGGCTGCGACGTGGTGTGGTTGTGGTACATGTGAATTGACCCTTACGAATCTCTGTCACATTGAAGTATACTTACAATAATTTGCAGCTACGTGGAAACTTTCTTCACTCTAGTTATAGTAAAATGCATCCCACGGTATAGACAAATGCATCCCATATGTATAAAGATAAAATCTTATATGGTTGTGATCATTAGTTTGCTATAACGAAAACTGGGACGACTAGTGTGACAATGTTGAACGAAAACCAAGCACTGCGCCGATTTAAAATTCTATATCAAGCAAAGAAAAAGTCGAAGAACTATTCACGAAGAGAAGTTGGAGAACCTTAGGCCGCTGCCTCGAATCTTGCGGGCGACGGCGGCAGCGGCGCGGGAGCCGGGCGGGCATCGAAGACCCGTTCTCGAAACTAGCGGGCAGATCGCGCGTCACTATAGCCGCGTAGTGTTGTGTTCACGATTGTGTCGACGAGATATTTGTTTTTATTCGCGAAAGAAATGTCTGAACAATGGTGGAAACATCTTTTTGATTCAAATGTATTCCTAAAGCTCGATCACCGCTCGCTGCCCACAAGATTCGAGCGCGAGAAGTACACCGCTCGCTACCTGCCACCGCCCCGCTGCCGCGCCGCTGTTTTCGAGAATCGGTCCGTTTGATTTTACGCATAAGATCCTGCCGCTCACTCGCCGCCGCCCCGCTGTCCGCAATATTCGAGGCAGCGGCCTTATAATGGAGGATGCCCGAATAAAGAAAGTGATAGCAAAAGTTACTGCAAGATCACGAATGCTCACTGGCTACGGCGCTTCAAAAGCAGATTCGAATCGAATGCAGTAGACAGTTTTTAGAGCTCTGAGGTGAAGTTCCATCAAGTATTTTCGATAGAATGCAGTGGCGGCGTAAAGGGGGGGCGGTGGGGGCGGTCCGCCCCGGGTTCCAAGCATCAAGGGGTGACAAATTCTTACTCAAGTCCTACAACGAGCCAAACACGACTTTCCAGTCTATCCATATTGTTCATTGAAAAGGAGAGGAAAGTAAATTTTGATAATGTTATTGAGTCATCATCATCATCATCTCAGCGTATAATCTCGGTTGCATCCGCGGCTTTCGCGTTTGGAGCCCAGGGTCCGCTTCCCTAAACTTACTCCTCCATTTCGCACGATCTCTGGCATCCCATGGGGTGAGATTGTTGACACGCATGTCATCTCTTACAACGTCAAGCCAACACTTCTTTGGTCTACCTCGCTTGTTCCGGCCCATGTTACCCATGTAACATGCCGGTTTTCGTAAGACGTGACCATACCAGCGTAGGCGACCCTCTTGCAGTTTGTCTGCTATGTCACGGACACGAAGACTGCGACGGATGCGGGAGTTCCTGACGCGGACTTTCCGAGTAACTCCACAAATCCACCGCAGGATATTCATCTCCGTGACACGCAGCTCCTGCTTGTTTCGCTCAAGCACAGGCCATGCCTCACTGCCATACAGAAGAACAGGTCTCATGATGGTCTTATAGACCTGTCCCCTAAGGTTAACCGGCATTTTGGAGTCACAAATGAGACCTGTCACCTCACGCCATTTTGGCAAGCTGCGGAAATACGTGCCTTAACGTCGTAATCAATGTCACCGGATGCGTGGAGCACAGACTCCAAGCATTTAAACTGGTCTGTGCACTCCACCATGTCTCCGCCTATGCACAAAGACATAGGATCTGTCGTGTTGCTGACCATGTACACCGTCTTCGCCACATTGATTTAAGACCTCTGTTCTCAAGCGAATTCTTCCACACATACACCCATCGCAGCAACCTTTCCCTGACCGCGTCTGCCAGCGCGATATCATCAGCATACATGAGCAGCCAGGGAGGTTGCTCATGTGAATTCTTGATGCTGCCTGACAAGACGTTCAATATCACGCTGAAAAGAAACGGATTAAGGACGGAGCCCTGGTGAACTCCGACGGTGATGAGGAAGGGTTTAGTGTCGTCAACAGCGGTCCTAACAACGGAATCGGAATTGAGGTACATGTCTAGAATTATGTCAACATAGGCTTCTGGTACCCCTTTGGACCTCAGTGCCCACCAGATCAGCATATGCAGAGGCATGCTCTTCTTGTCCCGTACTCTGGACGGAACCCATATTGACACGTCGAGACAGCACACTCCTGCCGGATCCGGGAGTCTAAAATCCTCTCAAAGATCTTCATGACCTTTATACCGCGGTAATTACTACACTCCTGTACCGAGCCCTTGCCTTTAAAGACTGGAGTGATAATACTCAGCCTCCATTGGTTCTGGATTTTGCCGTACAGAAGCACGCGGTTCAGGAAGTTCGTTAACATGCCCACACCGCGAGGACCGATGGGTCCTGGAAGGGGATGCCCTTCCAGGCCTCAATGGGCTGAGCTCCGACAGCTTTCCGATTCGCCATGCGACGAAGAGCAGTTTGGATTTCCTCAGGCATTATCGGGGGCATAAATCCAAAGTTCGGAGGGAGTTCCGATGATAATGTCATTGAGTGTTTTTGCAAAATAAAGTCACGTAAACACGTTTAAATTTGTCGTCCTTGCTCCGTCCAGAACGGGAGAAGTCATAAGATGATTTCCCCCCAACAAAAAAAAAAAAGGGTGCTCGAATAGAAAGTCGCCCCGGGTGCCAACCTATGCTACGCCGCCACTGATAGAATGGAGATGAAACGTGGGTTACCATTATGCTCTTGAAAATGAGCGAGAGTTCCTATCCACACGAAGGGAATGGGGTATAATATTGAAAAATAACCGTAATTGAATTTACGTTATTTTTTTTTTTCTTGTAGATACCGTTACATTAAACGATCTACCTACGCGGTCTACAATATAGGGATTTAAAATATCCGTCGGGAATTTTTTAAGCAGTTTGTTAAGTTTCATGTACCGAATCCATGCCATTGCTGGCTGTGACCGATGTCCATGCTTCCCTGTATTTCTGCAAATAAATAAGCCATGTATCTGCTATTTCTTTTGCAACAATAATATGGGTGAAAATGTCATCCCCATATTATGTACCTATATTATATATTACATATGAACGCAGGTTTATAGTCAGGGTTTTTTATGCTGAAGTTATAATGAAGTATTATTTGTTTCAGGTCGTCTATGTGTTCTGGATGTAGCCTTGCAATCGTCGGTATAGGCGAAGTATAACTATAATTTGAAACCCCACACGATAGTATCGTATTAAATAGCAACCTCAAGTGATCAGGTGTCAGGCAGGCAGGTTGTGAGGGTTCTGTATATATACATTGTGATGTCAGTGTGGTAGTGACGGTGTGGTGGGTGGTGGTGAGGTGACGGGGCGAGGTGACGAGGTGGCGCGACTCGCAAGTGATGCCCATCGCGGTGATGCAGAGGCATGGTAGACGCGGCTGCGGAGCGCCGGGCCGCCGCCGCCGCCGCGCGCTGCGATGCTACCTCCAGCCTCACCAAGTGAGTCTTTATAATAATTGTGTTTATTTTTACTAACATTCTATTATCAGAACTTTAAACTAGAAATTCTCATTCTTTTTATTACTAAGTATAAGCTTGTTACTAAAACATGCACCCTCCCGAAAAAGGTGTTTCCTTTAAATGAAAATACTTACTTGAAAAATAGGTCAATATATTTTCGCGGCATTTAATAATCGTGCGGAGTAATTGTGTAACATGAACACTATTAGTAGCAATGGGTTTCATTTAGACATTTAGCAATATACATTATGTATAATATATTAAGCAATGGATTAGCAATATTCTTCAAAATGATTCAGATTGATAGGTAGTGTGTTACGTTGGTACCACGTCGTTACTAAACCCTACTAAATTATTAATAATCGATGAATACATAGTACACCATATTTGTATATATACATATAACTTTTGGTATGGCAACCGAAGGTAAAATGGGTACATAAAATGGGTAAATTGAGATACATATTTTGAAGATGTAGGATACGTCCATAACGCCCTCGGGATTTACTCGTGAAAAGTGGAAATAGAAATGCGGTTTTAATGATATCAGCCCTTCATTTAGACACAAGCATTACCATATAAATTAAACAAGTTACGACTGACGACCAACGCAAACAAAATATTCTTGGCAGTGAAATAAGAGTTTAATTGATTGATTGCTATTCAGTTCGGATGTCAAGCCATCATTATTGACCATTGGCATCTCCCCGCTGACCCCGGTGCTCTGCAATCATTTTATTGAGCTCACATTATTGCCAATGCCTGTCAATAACTATGTAGATCGTTACAGTATAATTCTCTTTACAGTACGTTGCTAATTATATTTACACTTACATGTATGGAATTGTTGTCTATGTTATTACTTGGATTTTCACATTACTTACAAAAAATACATTAATATTGGGTGGCGGTTACATTGTATTTTATTTTTGGTGTTTGCACGGGTAACTTTAGTGCAACAAATTGTTTGATTGGATGTAAGGCATGCAATACGAGTTGGTTGGTTAATGAGAGCACCGATACGTCTCGTGAAGTCGTCACGGCAGCGCGTTATCAGGGTCGTGGGCGACTATGTGTGCCATATTGACTACGCAGCGATTTGCAAATGTGTGCGTCCATAGTAGCGCTTCCAGGAAACGCGAGTAGGTTTCTACGAACCGATTCACTGTCGCGCGCGTTTTCAGCAATGAATGGCTTAGCAAAACGCATTTTCATTTTTTTATAATTGTTAACACAGCGATTGCAGCACTATCTTATCGTTCTGCATGGCCTCATTCTTAACTTGTTGATGTAGTCTCAGATTTCTGTTGTGCCTGCTATTTTATTACCACCCACGAAGCGGGCTACTTGCTACAATGCATAGGTTCTCTGAAAGCATACCTGCACCACGTTTCTACACAATGTCACCTTGTCAAAAGATTGATAACCTTTTGGAGCTTACATAGAGATTGAAGGTGCAATTCCAAATCTGTTTGCAGGCTATCTGCGTTCGCCTTCAGAATTCGATAGATGCCTCCGGAGTTACAAAGAAACATCGTTGCTTAACTTTTGCTGTCTGCCACTGCTGCGACAAAATCGTTTAGCGCAATGACGTAAAACACGGTAACACAACTACGTACCTACTTAACTCTATGAAAACGCTTCCGTTGCTAAAATAACATAAGCCGAATGTTTCAAAAAATACAGGTGGAGTGTTTAAAATAGAACAATACATACAGGTAGCATCATCATCATCAACCTTTTATCGTCCCACTGCTGGGCACAGGTTTCCTCTCATACAGAGAAGGATTGAGCGTAATCACCACGCTGGCTCAATGCGGGTTGGCGATTTCAGACTTATAAAGTCCAGGTTTCCTCAAGATGTTTTCCTTCACCTTCAGTCGTTAGTGTCTAAGATATACTTAGAAAGTACATATGTATAACTTTAGAAAAGTTACATAGGTACTTGTCTGACCTGGAATCGAACCCGCACACTCATACTTGAGAGGCTGGTGTTTTAACCACTAGGCCACCACGACATCCAGTACAGGTAGCATATCCGTAGGTAAGTGTAAGTAAGTATGAAGTGCTTCTATCAATGGAAGAATTAAATATCGTGCAACTCGATGCTTCTATGCACTTATCTACTGATCAAGAACTCTGAAAAAGGCTTGTGTTTAAACGTCTACCAGAAAAGTATCTTACTACAAGACAAATTGAAATAGCATCTGCCAAACTTGATTAATGCTACCAAATTGTGTTTCATACTGTATAATGAACCTACTTTCCCTTGTTTTTTATTTCACAAATTTTTATAAATGCCTTTAAAGTTAATCTCGGCGGATACAATATAGATTTGGGCTTTCATAAATAATATAATGAAGTGGCTTAGCAACTTAGACTAGACTAGAACATTTACAGTTCTAACCTAATTATTTTGTCTAGATCGGTCTTTTAAAAAAAGTCGGCCCCCAAATGGTTCCGAAACTTATGTTTAATATCACGCACAAAGGGTTCCGTACCATTGAAATTAAAGGATCTAAGTTATTTGTATGAAAGATTACGCGGTAATAAGCGGTTTACGATTTACAAGGTATTAAAAAAAACTACTTACTAGATCTCGTTCAAAACAATTTTCGTTGGTAGTTTTTATAGTAAGTAAGTAGTATTATCATATGTTTTTTTTTAGATTTTTTATTTTCTTATTTTAGAAGTAGGGGACCAACTTTTTTCCACTTTGGAAGCGTCTGTCACGCAAATTATTCGGTTTAGAAAAACTCACGTCGTAATGGTTGCGGCTTATTCCGCTCAAAGAAGTTTGCGCTATGTTCACACGGCCTGTTAAAAACTCACATGGCCGCAGCATTTTATTAATTAGCTTTTTTTTACATAAAACTTTTCACAGCTAGCATAGAAGTTCTATTTTTAAAGTTCATCTTGGCCCTTAGGAGGGAAGTAATTTGTATGAATTTTTTCATCTCTAGGGAGGGAAGCAGAAGTTTCCACCCAATAATCACACCAAAACAACACCACATACTTTCCGTATGAGAAATGAAATAGTAGATTAGTATCCAAGGGCTGTAAGGCATTGGGCACGCCAGGGTGTCACCATTGTGTGGATCGCCCTGAGGACACGGTGGAGGTCTGGTCCCGGCTTGTGTAGAGCACTGCCGTGTCCTTGTGGCGGCGATCTCTCGCGTCCGACTCTCAACGAGGAGGTGGAGCTCGTGAGGGGTCGGGAAAATCAGCGCCCTCACGCCACTAGCCGCCGCATGAGACCCCCTGGCCAGGAGACAACATCGAACTCCCAGCCACCGTAGGCGCGGTTCGAGAATGCATTTGATGCTTACACCCGAGCTAACTGCCCTGCTTTACCTCGCGATTGTGAGGTAAGTAAAAAAAAGCCGGCATTACAAGAATAAAACATTTTATTACTTAAAATTTATAGTGAAATGAGAACAATTTTCAAATTTTTACAAGAACGAAATTGAGCTTCTCCTTTCGATGTTTAAAATTGATGACTATTATATTCATACGGAGAAAAGGCTGAATAGCGAAGCGATCTCTTTTCATATTGGATTAAATGCATGATGTCTATTGCCAGTATGATGGTTAGATGTACACGAACTTTTTGAACGGGTGGACAATTTTTTTTATTACTTACCGCCCTAGGGCTTTACTTTGTATTTCCCGCTAAGCTGAGCCGTGGAACTGAGTCTCAGATGTGTTTAATCGGTAAATATAAAATTGGCCGAAAAATCTACGTCCATTGCCTCCCCGACTATAATGACCAGGTAGTGGTGAACAATCAACCTTAATAATTTAACACTATACAATGAAGTAAGCAAAACTAACTACTAATGCATTACTAACGCTATGTTCATATATTCCGAAATAGTCTGATAAACGAACGAATCTTGTTCCTTTTATTTGCTTCCCTTCCGGGAATAATGACCCAAGAAGTTGTGCGAGACCAAAAGGCTTCTATCTCCATTCTATGACGTCATTAAGTAGATTAGTTCAGGCCGTCCGGTTAACTATAAACAAAGCTATGAACGTATTGATTTTTTGTATTATTATTATGAGGAATGAACTAGCTGCGCCCGCGGCATCATTATATCCGTATAAAATATATGTATGTATATTCTCCATCCTATCCTATATGTTAATTTGTTAATTCTCGTTATAAACCTTCTGTATGCCAAATTTCATCGAACAAACATTCATTTTATCTTTTACGGGTATAGTAAGGGGTAAGTTTAATTAATTCTATTTCTAAGAAGGCATATTCCAATCACTTGCAAATAAAATATATTATATGAAGAAGAAAGATTTATATTTCATAATGGGAAATATTGATCCTTTTCAAATTAAATTTACCTCTGAACACTTTTAGCTCTTTCTCCTGTCGTGATAATTAAAAAAAAACGGTTATTTACCCAGATAAAAAGGTACTTGCATTATGCTTATGAACTATGGGGATCGTTTTGGCCCTCATGGAGTTTGATTGTCCTCTAAATAAATTACCACCGAGTATAATTGTATACAAAACTTGCATTTTATTTTCATCTTATTAGGTACTATTATGTATAAGTTACAGTACAGTTCAGGCTACAGGTACTAGGCTAAATGATGATGATGATCAATGATGATATATGATCCCCTGACCTGACGACTAACCCTGACGACTGACTCTGATGACTAACCTGATCTGTACAGAGTTCAAAAGAATAGTTGACCTCCGAGTTTCTTTCGGGCTTTCTTCTCAGATTAGACAGATAGGAATAGCCTACCTAATCTAGTAATTGACGTGTAAAGGTTCTTGTAAAAACAGACCCGCAATTTCGTGTAAAACCGCATTTTCATACGGTCTCGGAAAGTGAAAAAACTTAGCACCGCACAGTGGAGCGGTGTCCGGTGCAAAGTGATAACCGCCTTTATATATGACACGTCATTGCTTTATGCTACACAACACAGCCTTTTATTTTATTTAAGAAGGGTATTTACCGGCCAGAGACACACAGTGTTCGGCGTAGAACAAGCCAGGTGGACAAAAGTCATTATCGAATTTCCCGAAATTTGTACTATCTACCTGTAAACAACCCCCCTAAACCTCTGATTCCAATAATTGTTTACGTCTAACATTTCATATGGGTGAGTCATCGTATATCAAAGTAAGGTAATTAGGTAAGTGCAGTTAAATAAATAAATCAGTTGCATTTCAGCGATACTTACACTAACATCTCATGATGGTAGTTTTAATTTTTTGCAAAGTTTTAGTGAATTATTTTAATTCTGAAGGTATGTTCAATATTATTTTCTAATTAGAATCTTTTAATGTGTTATAAACATTCATAAAGTAGCCTATCTCTGAGTACTCAAAAAATTACAATCTTTTTCTTTGTTTTTGAACTTAACAGGCTTAGAAAAGCCATGTATCCTCTTGTATCCACTCTGAATTTTTGATATGTTTTAGCTACATGGCTATAGACTATTATGTGACCTATTTTATGTAGCACACTTGAGTACAACATTTTTTTTTCTTTTTTTTTGTAGAAATGACATACTCTATTGGCAAAATAGTGTTTTCGAAGATGAAAGAAATGATCGTCTATTTCAATTTATTTTGTTTAAGTGTGATTTCTCTGATATCACTGAAGAATGTCAAAGGGAAATTAAGATGAAAATAGCCAGCATTTCTTCGAAAATTGCAACTAAGTGGGTGTCTTCAGCAAAATCAAAGGAGCGTTTCCTGAGTAAGAATAAGTTGTGGCTGGAAGGCGAAAAGATAGAATTTTGCTTAAGATCGACTCAACCACAACCTTCTACTTCATCCGCTGATTGTTGTCGACCCGGAAGACCTAAAAAAGGAATAAAGCTGCCAGAGTAATAAAGGACATTGGCGAAAATCCATCTTCTGCAAGTTCATACCTCCAACATCTAAGTGCTATGCAAACTGATAGACCGCTAAGTAGTGACGAGACATTGGCGTATTTTATTGATTCTAAATCAACAACCCACTCTTACAAACAAACTACGAAGTGGACCATGAAAGTTGGGCATCACGTGGTCCATCATATGATTGCATTGTAAAATAAAAAAAAAAAACAATGTTATCCTTTAGAGAAGCACATTGTTGTTATACAATCTCGAGCAGATATTCTCTCGTCTCGCCATGAACAGAGACATGCTCTTGACTTGCTCAATATGTTGATTTTAACGTCTGATCCTCTGATCAACAGCCTCCGGGAAATACGAAAAAAAAAGAGTAGTAAATTATGCGCCGAGATCTTAAAGCTCATCATAGCTCCCACTATAGAGCCTCGACTCCAATTACAACCTAGACCTTTACAAATTCAGGACGACTATTTTCAATTGGATTCATCGGATTCTGAATCAGATGATTCTGATATAGCGGATTAGTTTTAATGTAAATATATTAGTCTAGTGTTAGATTTCGATTTTTTGTATTTAATTTGTTAGTCTAAGGTTGTATATTTATATTTTTATACATACATATAATTATACTTTTAGATTTTTTGTATTTAATATGTTAGTCTAAGGTTGTATATTTATATTTTTATACATATATATATTTAGATTTTTTGTATTTAATATGTAAGTCTAAGGTTGTAGGTACCTATATTTATATTAGCGTTGATATTGGCAGCGATTGACATAATTTTTTCCTTTTTTATAATCGTGTCTAGATGAAATAAAATATTTATACACAATTCCTACGCATTTCCTTTAAATAAAATATTATAGCAAAACTAGCTGTCCCGCGCGGTTTTACCCGCATCTTTGGTTACTGCTCCACTCCCGTGAGTTGCAGCGTGATAGTATATAGCCTTCCACGATAAATAGCCTATTTAACACTGAAATATTTTTTTAATTCGGCCTTTTTTTTAATTCGTCAAAGTACTTCCTGAGATCAGCGCGTTCAAACAAACATACAAACTGAGTTTTTAGGTTTATAATATTAGTATAGGTATATAAATACTTAATTTATAGATATAGTTCCAAAATCATGAAAAAATATTTTTGTCCACCTGGCTTGTTCTACGCCGAACACTGTGAGACAGCGTCTTTTCAGCAACAGTTATCCTTACTAATATTTTATTTAAATGTAAAAGTGAGTTTATTCAGTCTTCACGTCTGATTCAAATCCGTTCCTATTGAACGGATTTGAATGAAATTTGACACAACGCAACACTCAAGTGGTGCTCTCTCTATACAAACGTATTCCGCTGTTTTCTGTGGATAATGCTTGTAGAGAATTTTTTTTTTTCTACAATTTTATACCGTTATTATACGTGCCCCTGTCATTTGATTTTTTCCGAAACTTAATTACTTAATATGTAAAAGAAATACGATACTTTAAAACCGTGAAAAATAACCCATTTTTACCGTGATGTTCAGATAGCTATTAGACAAACGTGATAAGTTTTTGACAAAAAAGAAAATATTAGAAGCAAAGGTATACTTTTGCTCTAAATTTTGATATAAAATAATTGAGATCTGTTGTGTTTTGAAAAATAAAACAGCGGAATACGAAACGTCTTTTGGTCAAAGTTTTTGTAGGTAAAATCAGCCTAAGCTGCAACCATGGCTGCAACTGCCCTTTTCGCACTTTACCGGGAGAGGTTGGAAGCAGCACGACGGCAATAGTTTCTTCAAATACCTATTTTCCAAATTCATCGGCACTAGAGTCCCCTCTTAACACATAGGATACTTTTTATCCCGATGTTCTCACGGGATCGAAGCTTATGCGGGTGAAACCGTGAGCCGCAGCTAGTTACAAACAACGGACGATTGTGTCATAGTGTCACCTACTGGCCAATGGAGTGGGGTAAAAACCCGCTCTAACATTTTCAAATATATAATCACTTCAAACAAAAACGGGTCAAGACTACGAAGATGTAAGAAATGTAACTAAGCATTACCTTATCAGAACGTAAATGTCCACACAGTAATAATAAACAACTGCTACAAAGAATGAAAGAGAAATCAGTAGACGAATAATTATTAATCTTCAGAAGAGTTGTATTGTAAAATTAATACAGCTAGTAATCGCTTAGCGCAAAACTTTTAATTACTGATTTTTAAAATACTTACAATATCGTGTGGCACAGAGATACAGTATAAAATAAACAGCGCTTTGAAGACATAAGACATCTTATCTGCCTGTATCTCCAAAATTACCGCTTAAGTTAGCTTACCGAAAAGTAAAAACCGTAACGATTTAAAAATGAATGATATGGTGTAGACTCAAAGAATATTTATAACAGGATTGCATTACGTCAGATCATGTAAATCATGTTATCGACATCGCTATATGCACCTGCGCCTGATTCTGCGGTCAACAGACGGCCATCTGAACTTGCAAATCGGACTGTCTTTGTTGGGTTGGCGTGGCTGGTCGGTGCCGGTGCTGAATGCCGACCGCTTCGCTCGCTAATTCGGTCGGTGACGAGGCGAGGGGCCGCGGTCGGTAGCGGGGCGGGGACTATTTTCGTCTGGCGGCCACGTTTGGAAAAGGCGCGGTGACGTCACGATCCTCCATAGCGATGATGCCATCAGGCGCCCGCGACACGCACTGGTCGACTTGCCAAAATATAGCAGCATGCTCCCCGCAATGTTCTGCGATCAACTTTATTTTGGTCATTGTCCGACAACGGATGTTGTGTTAGTGCCTCGGGCAATGCAAATGCGTTATTTGATTATTGTTTACTCAAATAATCAGAAAATAAAAACGTGTAGGAAGTAATGGGTGTTGTCAATGTCGACTCAGATTGTACAGTATTGTAGGTAACTACATTTTTTTTCAAATAAATAATGTGTATGTACGTTAGCTCATTTTTCTCTATAACGATGTTAACAATTTTGTCAATTTCAAATCATGATCAAAACGTGAAGATGAAGGAAAGAACACAAAATACTAAAATTTTAAATCCTATACCATTTCATAACACTAAGAAGCTTAGCTTTGCTCTTCAGTCAATTAATTATATATCAATATTATATATTTCCAGTCATTCATGTTCATAACAGTAAGAAGCTTAGCTTTGCTCTTCAGTCAATTAATTATATATCAATATTATATATTTCCAGTCATTCAATGTTCATAACAGTAAGAAGTTTAGCTTGCTCTTCAGTCAATTAATTATATATCAATATATATAGTCATTCATGTTCATAACTTAAGAAGCTTAGCTTGCTTTCAGTCAATTAATTATATATCAATCATTCATCATAACACTTTCCAGTCATCATGTTCATAACAGTAAGAAGCTTAGCTTTGCTCTTCAGTCAATTAATTATATATCAATATTATATATTTCCAGTCATTCATTAAATTCGTCATACCTACGGATGCCAGCACATCATGCTTCTACAATCTGTCAAAATTTAATACATTTTCAACTTGATCGATTCAAGCAATCGATTAAATTCGATCAATTCGATTAAAGCAAGGTTCGAGGTTGATTGGGAAAGTTCTACAGTTTCAGATAGCTTGAGCTACTGGCGTCTGTATATAACTGTATAATATAATACCTATTAGGTATATTTACATTTCCAGAATCAAAACTAATTATTATCCAATTGTATTTTTAATCAATTTTACTAGTTTTACCGAAACAAATCTAAGTAGAATAGAATAGAATACTCTTTATTATGTACACCATAAGAATACAGAACATAAGTATAAAGATTTTACAAAGGGTGAAATCATAAGATTTTTGCGACGTACATCACATAAAATATAGAAGTTGGTTTACACAATTGCACATATTTTGCATTATAATTTATAATAAATTTATGTAAATTATAAATGTATGGATGAAATTTTGGCTCAGAGAATAGATAAGAATTATGACGTGAATCGTGATGTGTAAATTCCGAAATGTTATAATAAAAAATAAAATCTATTAATAATATACTTAAATAATTGAAGGAGACTACGCGCATGCCAATTTTCATTTTGATGACTCGTGGAAGCGCGTTAGAGTGATATTTCATTCACAGTCACGTAAAAGTTGCCAAGCAGTTCACTATAAACAAATATATACCTTTTTATGAGCTATTAAATATTGATACTATTTTGTCGCATTTACAAAACTGACTCTTAAAGTTCAATGTTTACCTACTTTACGCGCGTTGTTAAACAGTCTCGCTTCAACAATTTTTACCAATTTGTTTCCCGGCGTTTCACACTAAGCTAGAATGGGGTCCTAGGATAGTGCCCAGGCGAACACCAGATTTCATGTATTAATTTAAGGAGGCCTAAAGTCAAAACAAAAAGATTTGAAATTATAGTCGATGACTGGATAATATGTATAATGTAGTCGATAGTTGGCCAGGATCCTTGACCTTGCTCTGAATCCTATTTTGATGAGGTTGAAAGAAGCATACACATATCAATAATACACATATGATGCAAAATGTTAAAATAAATAAACACAGTGAGATAAATAGTAATTATCGACTGCTGGACATAATAATATTTTAGTAAATAAGTATACACCATTCGCGGTAGCATTAGAAAGAAGTTAAAAAAGGTTGTACACTTTCTTACAGTTCAATTTGAATTTATTATAATCAACTTATATACCAACTGATACACTTCTATCAACTCATTTGAATTATCTATCTTCATAATTTATGAGGCTTTTAATTAAGAGACATTGGCGTCGATTCTCTTGTTCACAACTAAATTAATTTTAAGTTAAAAGTACATTTTTTGTTTCTATTTCATTAAGAAAAGGATAGAAGATAACATTTTAGTTTAATCCTGTTAAATTAACCCTTTGACGACCACGAGGACACCAGTGCCACAATAAGAAAAAATGCAATAAAATAGTAATTAAGAAACTTATTTTGTCTTTTTGTTAATTACATAGTTTTTGAACGTACCTTTTTCATTTTTTGAGTGAAACGTATCTTTTATCGACCATAGCGACATCGCTGTCCCAAAAAAATCCAAAAAACGTATAAATATTCATGTGTTTTGATTTCAAAATATGATTGTTTTTATACACATAATGATTGACTCATTATGTGTATAAAAACAATCATATTTTTACAATTAGCTAAGATACTTGCATAAGGACCTTACTCCTTCCACCTTACCTTTCAGGACCATACTCTTATGGTCCTGAAAGGGTTAAGGTACTCCCTCCATAGACATTACAGACGCGATTATAAACATGGAGACCAAAATATTTATGTAGAGCAATTTACGTCAGGGGCGGACTAATATCTCGAAAATTAGATCTTGTAAATCTCTGCTTCCATGAACCTCTTTTGTCTAAAGCTAACTAGAACGGAGTACCTATAGAAGAAAATATTTATTTTATAAGAATCATTTAACATTTTCACGTATTCTTTATGTTTTAAATAAAAGTTTATAACATTCAATTTATTTTAAAATGTTAAAATCTGGAGCGCTGATATTTTTATAGTTTTTATTACACTTTGACATAGGGAGTTTATTGCTACTCGCTTACCAAGTCATTATTTCAATAGTAATGTATGTCCTTCTAATCTAATGTGGCAATAGATTTCTTTGACGTGTTGCAAGAATAAAGTAGGTACATGCGAATTTTTATTATTTCGGGTTTTTAAACTATGTAGATAATGTACACCCATCGTGTATTTATTTTTCAAACTAGCATTAGCTTTATTGAATGTAGAATATTCAATTCTGCCTTGATTGTCTTGAAATGTTATTTCTTCATTAACTTTGTCTTTATCGTACCTACTTGGTTGTTTGTTTTTCATTAATACATTTTCACCGTGAAGTAACATACCTACGTACTTATCAACTACGTAATTAAATGTAACTGAAGTTAGTACTCAACGAATGTATTGTATAGAATCAGATAGAGGTGGATGTGTACGCAGGTTGTTATCAGCTTCAGTCGCCGAGGCTACGATACAATGCTCGCATGGTAAGCGTGCTCGTTTAGCGTCGTCGCTGCCCGGCCCCGTGGGTACAATCAGTTGACGCCGCGTTGGGGCCGCGAACGGCGCGGTACTCGGTGTTTGCGATGCTGTTGCGTCAGTGCGTCTCGTCACCGGTTTCGTGGTACCAGTCGTAGGGTCGGAGTGTCGCTATCGTTCGCCGGTCACCAGTGCTGCGCGATCAACTCCGCCGCGTGGTACAAGCTCGAACTCACTACGCTCAAGTTTTTAAAATTTCGCAAATTGAACATATATGCCAGTTTATTTACAGTGACGTGTGTAAAACAGATTTATGAACATAATGTTACAGTAGTGGAAAACTGCCATAGCTATGTTTAGCTTGTACGGGTGAATAAAACTAGAAACATAGTTTTGTTATGTATGTCAGTAATAGATAGCTGTATACTAACTGATACTTGTATTTTGCTCGTTATCAAATTGTGGTGAGGGATATGTAAGGCTTTTATGAGAATTGGGTGGTGCAAGTGCTGCTGACTCCTCTCTATGTGCGTGGGTATAAAAACATAATAAATAATTAAGACATACACTTGTTCAAACTCTTAGTTTCGAATAGTTGTGCTGACGTTAATTTAACCAAAAATTGGCAAGCCACCAAAAACTTTGGTATCATAGTGTTTCATTTTTAACGGTTCTCTGGATTAATTTGTTTTCTGGTTCTAAATATTGTTAGTTTTATATTTATTTATCATCATTTATGAATGTTGCTTTCAACAATGATGTTAAATGATCCATAATTTAAATGAGGAAGTAATGTTGCGGTTAAAAAAAATTACATAATTTTGATTATATTTTTAATAACTACATAGATACCGTATTGTAGTAGAGAATATAAGGTACCTAACGGATCTAAATTCTAAAATTCCCCATAAAATACAAACTGCAAGCCGTTCAAACAGCGACACCTATAATTATTGATATAACTAATATTGCAACAATATGATCAGGGGTTTTATACCTATCATATCGCTATTATGTACATATGTATGCCTACTTACATTTAGTACACAAGTATAACGTGATAAGGTGTATCTGACATATGTATGAATATTCTCATATACCTATATGTATAATTATATACTTACCTACACCTAATTTGACACGTTCATATACAAATTTAATCTTGAATTATTTAAGCATTTGGAATATTTGTTCAGTATACACAAATCTACAGATACACTTAGTAATGTTGAAATGTTTTGTTTGAGATTGCAAAAACGTCACAGCTTTCAAAATCAATCTTACGTCATTGTCAAAGTTCTACTAGCTGTTAGAATTTTAAACAATTTGGAGGCCACTTAAATCGTTGTAGAATGTTATATTACGAGCGAATGATCTAATTACGTGTTGTTATAGAATTCTCTCGGAGTTGAATGACCAACTCAATTCGTAAAATAAATTGCAGCCATACAATACCTACTTTATCTGATACAGTACCTCAGGCAATATTTGTACCAAAATGATTTTGTTAAGACACAAAAAACGATGTTTAACAAATAAAGATGTCTAATTATTAATATAATAATTATTTTTATTCAAGTGACATGGACTCACTATGGTGTCGTAAAAACTTAAGAACTACGTTAGTCAAAAACATTAAATATTTAATTTGTTTTCATCCCGTGGGAGATGATATTGCAGTGATTAACATATTATACAATCGAGCCTGCTAGCGATCATTTTCAGGATATTGTTGGGTATACATATAAATGTTGTATATACATTAAAAACCCAACTCATTTGGGAAAATGTATCGGTCAAGAGCGTGTCGGGCCACGCTCAGTGTAGGGTTCCGTAGATTCCTGTGATCACAATAAGTGTCCGCACTTAAGAATTATAAAACGGGCTATTTGTTAGATTGAGTTGACATAATATAACACTACTATATTATAAGGGGCCCACGAAGGACGGTGATAACTAAAGAAAGAGCTATAGATTCCATCGACGTATGGAAAGTTCAAAAAAATGTTATCATTTGAGTCCCACCACGAGTAGTGAGTGGGAAGGGGTTGTAACATGGAGTGATAACTAGGCAAGATGACAACTCCCAAGTTTCTACGGCTAAATAAATGTGTGTGGATGGGTTATTATATCCTGCACGCGTTGTACGTTATGTACAATAAACAAATTTAAATGACAAAAAGAAACTAACCGAACAATTAGATAATTTAATATCTCATACCTGTCCCGAACCCATCACCTCAGGAAAAATCTTTACAGCGCTAAGTAGCCCAAAGTACAACGTCATCCCTCGGGGGAATTGTGTTACTTACTGATTTATACAAACTATACGGGATAAAATATGTCGGAATTTCGGTGATAATTTTGGATTACGTGAATCGATTTTATTTATTCTTCTTATTTGAAGGAAGTTACGTTTAAGATAATAAAAAATATGTAAACTATTTAATTATAAAAAAAAAGTTAAAAAACTAAAACCCAACTACGACAAAAAACGACGCTGAAAAAGTATAAAACAAGATTTTCAGAATACTGAACTGAACAAAGTTGCTAATGTAGTTGCAATTAAATGGACACAGCAGTAATGTCATACAATACTATTCTGAAGTATGCAATATTCACTATGTAGAGATAATTTTTCATGTTTGGAAAGGCGTAGTCACACGTTGTCAAGGTGCTACGGTAGGTAGGTATATGTAACGTGTGACTACGCCTTTCCAAATATGAAAAATTATCTCTACATAGTGAATATTGCATACTTCAGAATAGTATTGTATGACATTACTACTGTGTCCATTTACTTGCAACTACATTAGCAACTTTGTTCAGTTCAGTATTCTGAAAATCTTGTTTTATACTTTTTCAGCGTCGTTTTTTGTCGTAGTTGGGCTTTAGTTTTTTAACTTTTTTTTATTTGTACTATTTTGGTGTTAAAGTGTATTTGTGGCGCATATTATTAACAAAAGTTAAACTGATGAACTAAAAACTGGGTACTTGACATATTACATCTACACGCACATATAACAACATAAGCCCGAAGGCATATAGTGCAGAGGCCTTTTTATGGGAGATTTAGCCAGTTATAAAACTGTTTCCGCCTTCACCGCGTGGAGTTACTCCCAGCTTATGTCGTTTTCATTAGTGCATTACATATTCTAATAATGTTCACACTGCTCTACATTGCATAAAGCGATTCACAGTTCCCGTGATCCGCGCTTTACTCTTATCGCTCATATTTAACATCATTGAAGCATTCTTGTAATTATGTACAAGCATAAAGCACTCGTGAAGCTCTTTCACGTGATACCAAACACGGTATATTTATTTTAATTTTATATTAACATAGAACTTTTTGTCCGCTAGAGGGCGCAATACTAAATTTGGTGACAAGCTTTATAGCTCATAACTAACAGAATATCAAGGCCCTTCTAATGGTACTGCAGTGGTCTTATTCTGATAAGTAGTAAAGAAGCTATGAACGAAAGATGTGAATTATATGCAACCAGCCCATGAATACAGGTAAAGTCACACGCAAATGCTAGCAATATATATATATTCAAAATGTACAAGTAAAGGGCTTTCAAATGATACCAAACACGGCATATTTATCTTAACTTTAGTTTTTTACTCTGTATGTTTTGTCCGCTAGAGGGCGACGCAGTAAATTTTGTGAAACCCCATATAGCCTATAACCAGCGGACAATTAAGACGCTTCTAATGATATATCATTTGTCGAATTCTGATAAGTAGTTTAGAAATTACGAGGGAACAGATGAACATACATACATACATACATACATACATACATACATACATACATACATACATAGCCTGTCAAAATCATAACCCTCCTTTTGCTTTGCCGTAGTCGGGTAAAAATATGTTTGCGTATAGGTACGGTTAAAGAACAAAATTAGTTCACAAAATTATTTTGTACGGTTTTTCAAAAAACATGCATCCTATCAAGTTAAAGTAATTTTCTTAGAAAGTCCTTATAAAGTTCTACTTTGAGATTTTGTTTTATATTTTTTTTTTTTTGTGGATTATTTCCGAAAATAAGAATATTAATGATGAAAAAATGATTTAAGTAAACCCTTATTCATTTTTAAATACCTATCCAACAACATCACACGATACGGTAGAAAAAAAAAAAAAACTCCTCACTTTAAGCGAGATTTACACATTGGCCAGTACCAAATTTCAGCCTTCTAGTGCTAACGGTCCCTGAGATTATCCGCGGATGGACAGACAGACACACAGGCTTGGCGAAACTATAAGGGTTCCTAGTTTACTACGAAACCCTAAAAATTATGACATTAAAGTAAATTGTCCTTTTATCACCTAATATCACATTTCTATCTATACACTTTAGGGTTATCACAACTCACGTTTTACAAATATCCTATTATTTACTTGATTATTGCCTTTTACATGCTAACTATTTATTAACAGTTCCTATTACAGCATATTTCAATAGAACCACTAAAATAACCTGCATATTAACTTGGTATTTCGAAAAACCATTAAAAAGTCGACATTAATTTTCCTTGATAGCCCTACAAAAAAAGAAAGATGGATGAAATCCAGGTATTAAACACATTTTGTGCAATTCAACCAATGAATAAAGTTGAGGCATTTGTCAATACAATTTTGCGTATTTTAATTACTTTCAAATCTACTGTATAATACATGCATTCTAATACTTTCAATTATGGACTTAGTATAATATATAAAAAACACTTAACCTATTAGGAAATTAGCTTACATGTGTGTCATATTTCATTCATATCGGTTAAGAGTTCTATACAAATCTATACTAATATATAAAGCTGAAGAGTTTGTTTGAACGCGCTAATCTCAGGAACTCCTGGGCCGATTAAAAAAAATCGTGTTGTGTTGGATAGCCCATTAATCCAGGAAGGCTTTTGGCTATATAACATCACGCTGCGATCAATAGGAGCATATAAAAAAAAAAACCATCACAAACAACACCTACGCGGGTGAAACCGCGCGGCGCAGCTAGTCATAAATAAACTGTTTCCAATAGTAGGAAGTAGGATTTGCTTTTATGAAAATCGTTTATCTGGAAAAGGTTGTTAACATCTGTCTTTTAGGCGTAAACAACTCGTTGCCTAGCAACGGGTTGTGAATATTTTACTTTTTTTTTTTTCATTCTAAATTTACTGATATCCTAGGTGCTTTTGCAACAATGACTATTTTAAATAGGTAAAATGGGGATATAGCTATACCTAAACTATTCAAATTTTTACACTAGTATTGCACCAGTCGTGGATAATCATCAAAAATGATATCCAGGGAATTAAGTTAAATTTTAATTTTTAAATTCTCGTATCATAGATAAAAACTGGTCAATTGCGAGTCGGACGTACAATAACGGGTCAGTTAGGATGAATAATTTTCCTAAGAATAAACATAACATTGTAGTTGAAAAACGTATTTTCTCATACATTCGAACTGCAAATGTAAGTTTGTACGCCTAATATAAAGAGATTTACCATAGTATTTTAACATCATATTATTCTATCAGATGCAAAAATACAGAGAACAGAGTTAATATGACTATGTATTGGCAGACATCGGTCGCCTGTTCTTAGGCTGCTACGGGCTGTGTGATCGTAGTGTCTTCCCCATTTTATTGTCCGTTCTATTCTAGCTTTTATGCTATTTATTTTAAAATAATACATATTTAAGACCCTCCCAGCCTGCCAAAAGTCACTCTCATATTTAAAATTCATTTAATTTCGTTATACGGCCGTGTTTGTCACAGAAGTTCATATGTGCACCAAATTTCAACTTAATTCGTCCATTAAATGGTGGTGGGTTGCATGTCTACTCTTAAATATATGTAAAGGTATCAATTAGCTTTACTGGTTCTAGACCAAATTGTCCAGTTTCCTTTTATACTGATACTTAGAAAATTAACTAAAAGTTTTAATGAAAACCGAAAACCGAATGATTACAAGTGGAATTATTTCAGTCGAAAGCGGTTTTCTTGAAAAAATAAACAAGAAAACTTGTTCTTGTTCATTTTTTTTTACAAAACTGACCTGCTGTATTTATAGGGTATAGAAATTAGATACAGTACTAATCTGAAAGAATATCCAAATGAAACTGAACTGTTAGTACTTACTACCTTAAATTTATCTAATAGTTGTGGCCTTCAATAGTTGGAATATGTCACATAAACTCAATTCACTACAATTAGCATTAAAAAGAAAGAAAATAGCGCTTGCACGTATATCAGGAAAACAATAAGAGACTGTGATTTTATGTACTTAATTACTAATTAGAAATCTAAAGTACCTCTAGGTAAGTATATAAATATTTTTGGTTCCCTTGTCACGATTGTGATTTGCAACGGCTGCCTGAATCCATGCTTCTCGAATTGATGACGAGCCATACGAACGTCGACACCGACAACGATGACTTCATTGGTCATGAGCCTGTTTTTTTGTTAAGCTTGCTCATGTACGGGTTTGTAATATTAAACTGAAACTCGACATTATTTCTTTTAAAATTAGAATTATTTATTTGAAATAAAAAGTACACAGGCACAAAATCGATTGAATCAAATCCAATCGAACAATAAGACATCGGCTCTAGCTTGGAGTTTTTCGAACATATCATTTAGTATTTCGAAAAATGTATACACAGTTCCTGTAAGGAATAAATAGTTTTATGACCGTAGACAATTCAATATTTAAACGCATATTCCACCTCGAAAATTATGTAGGTTACCTACGAGCCACAAATATCGATTTAATCACTCTTCATTATAAACGAATTAGGTACATTCGCCCAAATATTATGTCACCTTGAAATTATTTCAGATTCGATACTAGCTACATGTGTAACTTGATGAATTCAATATACGTAGAAGGCATTATTTAAAATGTGATATTGAAGATAAGATAAATATTAATTTATGCACGATTCCTATGATAATTACTTGTAAAATTGCGAATTATGATTTCAAATTGTTGTCCCCCATGTATACTAATTTCCTGCTTGGTTTACTCACTTGCAAATAAATAAATCAAACCACATCATTATACTGTATGACTAATAGAAATACCTCATATGGCTGCAAACAGAATCCGGAATACTTAGCATTCTATTTTGAGATATACATACATCGAATGTGACAGGCGCTCCCCGTGCCATGTTGAGGTCGTATACCTAAATCTGATCGCTTAGCTACAAAACAATACAGGATTATTCCTATTAAATAGCAACCATAAACCAGTAATGTTTAAATTTGTGCTATCACGAGTCGAACGATATCGTAGTATACAATGAAGCATCATAAGTATATGTATAAACAGTTAGATTTAAAAAAAAAAAAACAAAAAAAAAAAGTTAGTTGTCATTTAACATTTACAGTACAAGTTAGGGATTTGTGGGGTTAAACATCCACAACCTGCCCCCTAATCGGCGAACACATTTTTGTCAAATGATTGCGACTAGTTGGTATCAGTTGGGATCGTTTGGATCGCCCATTGGTACGTTCGGTCCAAATGATCTCCCAACTAGTCGCAATCATTTGACAAAAAAGAGATCGCCGATCAGGGGGCTGGATGTTGTATAAATACTTTGATAAACAATTTGACGGCCCTATGAGACTTGTAAAGGCAGATATAGGATAGGCATAAGATAAATTTTGAATTTTTGTAGTTTTTTATCACTCCCAAATCTATTTTCAAGCCATTTAAACTGTAATATTTCATTTAGTATGCTCCATTAGATAAAAAAACCCTCACAAAAAGTGGCTGCCCACCCTAAATTGAGGGTGAAAGTATCTACTCACTAAAAATCAATTGGTAGATTTATGCTACTTACAGCTAACTCGGTAATTGCGTAACACTGTCATCAGTGTGTTGGGTGTCGCACAATTAGGGTGCTTCGTATGCTCCATCTATCTATAATTCTATACTAATATATAAAGCTGAAGAGTTTGTTTGTTTGAACGCGCTAATCTCAAAAACTACTAGTCCGATTTGAAAAATTCTTTTTGCGTTGGTTAGCCCATTAATCCAGGAAGGCTTTAGGCTATATAACATCACGCTGCGACTAATAGGAGCGGAGCATAACCAACTCCACGCGAACGAAGTCGCTGGCGGCCGCCAGTATAAAATACTGGTAATCACCGTTATCTAGTTAGACAGGAAACAGATCCCAAAGAAGTTGAAAAATGTTAGGCTATATGTAGCCTGAATGGACCTTTCGCCTGTTAGTTGACGATATTGTACAAAGATTGCGAGGATGTTCTGAAGTCGTCCTTTAGTTGACAACACAATCGACGTCCCACAAAAGTCTGACCTCGGACCTCTATTGTTAGCGATCAATGGACAATACTTAGCGTCTTCGCAACAACTCGCCACAATCGTTCTCAAATTGGTGGCCACATCCGCGTGCACACCACGAGATGCCGTTAAACCTGTTTAAGCTATTATACCAATTGTTAACACCTAACGGTTTGTAAATAGCTATATTTTTCTCCGTCTCTTACAGAACCGACAGGTAAAGCTATCTAATAATAATATAAATTCGTCCTCCGTGGCGCAGCGGTTCACACGCCTGCCTGCGACGGGGAGGCCCCGGGTTCGATCCCCGGCCAGGTCATGATGGAAAACGATCTTTTTCTGATTGGCCTGGGTCTTGGATGTTTATCTATAACACAAGTCTCGAACTTACTTTGGGGCTAGCTGAATCTGTGTGATTTGTCCGTATGTATTTATTTATTATCTTCAGGAGTTCAAATATAAGTGAGTATCTTTTTGACAGTATCAAATAGCTGTGCGCATCTCGCCGGTCGATTAGCATCGTGTCATGAATTCAACGGCTTGTACGCACTACAGAACACACCACCCACACACGGCGGCGGCCGGCCGACTCCGCGCCGCATCCGTCCCGCTGTGATTGATAAACCAATTTGACATCATTGCCGTGGGAAATGTGGGGATGCATAGTGCTTGTATGGTCGTTGTGCTTTACATTTCATCAACAGAGCTATACAACACGACAATTTAACATAAAACATGATTGTAAGCTCGCGATCAAAAGATCCATTAATGTAATGGAAACATGGTAGTCATCATATCACCTCTAATAGTATACTATTAGCTCTAGTAGCATACTGAATAGAGAATACATGCGTATAATTCTGTTATTGTGTTGAGTATGAGTATTCAGGAAGTTACTTCATAATTATTTATGTATAACTTGTAAGTCACTACGTCTGAAACACATACTGTATCCGTTCTGTGTTGAATTTGAGCAGAATTATGTTTTCTATACATAGTTCCTCGACAACCTGTCGTATACACCTGTTAGCATTTGGCATCATCTTTCGAACTACACCCGCAGGCCAAAAGCGTCAAAGTCTGTTATTGTAGCAGGCTGGATACATCTGTGAAATCATTCGTGAAGATGTACCAAAATGAGAAATGCTGAAGTTCCAAACTTTGGTACTTGTTAAACACGTGTTTCTTATTATTCGAAACAGCTACTCATGTTTTCGTAGGTCTCAGCTAAAGTTTAGATTTTATAATCAGAACTCTGAGTCACATTTTTATAGAAATTTCAGTTAAATTTGCTTGCTATCTGGTATCTCAATAACATTTAATAAGTTTCGTAGTCACCCACCGCTGACCACCGATGCTTATTAACTGGTTAATAAGAGTAACAATTATTAATGAATGCTAATTGTTATGAAATTAGATAATAAACGGTTGTCGTGGGCGATATTAATTAGCCTTGATCTCTCTGGACAGTGATAATAATTGATTTTATGCTTAATTTCTTGAAGAAAAATAGCCTTGGCCATAGTTCGACGGTTTATTTGTTGTCATATCTCTGCCAAGTAATGTTGTTTACCAATCATTTAAAAGATATTTAATTTCATGATCATTGTAGCTTATTCGGTCTGTTTCAAACACGAAATTATAAGAAACCATGTTATTGATCACAGACTAAGATGAGCATGGAGAATTGATAATACATATACGCGTATACGGCTATTGATTTTCAATAAGTGTAAAGAAGTTACGGAGGGGAGTTGCGGGCGCGCAGGCGGTACCCAGTGGGAGGCAGTCGACGGTGATGTAAGATCGGCTGGCTCCGGCGGTGATGTCAGCGCGCCCACGACCGCTCCCCCCTCCACCCTCCGTCAAACCTGCGGTTCCACCGTAAAGCCTCCGCAAGATCGTGATCTTTCCATGTTATTAAAACGTAAAAATATAAATGTTAGAAAAAATCACTATGTAGCGGGAGAAAATACTAAAAAACTTGAGTTTTTCACTCGGTAATGTTATAAAAAGTTTTTCAGTCGTTGAAGTCGTTCATGACGTTCTTGTACGAAATCGATGCCGCAATGCAGTCGAGCATGCACCACGCCAAGTAGACCGCAACGCCACTAATTTTGCTAGCGAACTAATTCGCTTTACCATTCGCTTGTAGTGATGTGGGTGGTTAGGCACATAAATAATATCATATTTAGTCATCAAATTATACTTAATTGCAATACCTTTTAGCTTTTATAGATTAAGGTCAAGTTATACAAGATAAAGAACTAAAATGACGTAGTCTTTCGGTGACTTGCAAAACTAATTCCCACCTCACATTATTTTAATTTTAAATGAGAGCAGGATCTCAAACTCAATGTGCGTGTGAGAATGTTAACCTGTTCAGTTTATTTATACTTCTTGCGTGATCTATTGCTCGCACGTTGTTTAAGATACCTTTTACAATAGAGAAAATTATTCAAGTTTTTGTGCCAAAATATAATCAAGAACTTTCCAGTAGGTATTATAAATTTACTTATGTGAACAAAACAAAATTTAGGAACAAGCCACATGCACCACTCATTTTTAGGTATTCGTTAGAATCTTACTTACTGCCCGAAATTAATAATTGAAATGCCGTGTCTATGACATCTATTGTAGATGGATATCTGTTAATCTCTTTTTTGGATGAAGCATGCCAAACATTTTCTTTATTAAGTTTATCATCTTACATGTTTGAGAAAGCGTATTCCAGATTAATTAATTCAATAAATAATGGCAGAAAATGGCACGCGAACAGAAGATCGTTCGAAAGATATATGTAGGAAACTTTGGCTCTATGAAGAATCTTTGATCTAGATTGACATACATTATTTTCGGGCGTTATGTGTTATCTTCTTATTACTTTTTTGGATGGCTAGTGTATCTAATAGGGAATGTGTAAATTTGAAAGATTATATTTCATCGCCTGCTATTAATTTATTATGATATCGTGTCTAAGACTAGCAGATGGTTAAATCAACTTATTAGAAAATTACTGAAGTTGTCATGATTCATAGTACAGACGACAGCACATCAAGCTACTACAATCTGTCAGATTTCTTTATTACATTTTCAACTTATCTCTAAAGCATTAGGCTCAAGTTTGATTGGGAATATCTGACAGTTTGGGGTAGCTTGACCTGCTGTGGTCCGTACATGTTATGCCCGCATGCATGTCCGCATATATTCGTATGTTTTTATTACATAAATTACCCTTGAAAGATATACTGGTCATCCGTAAAATATGGTACTTCACCATAGTAACTTGACGTCTCTTTATAGAAGGTTGAATATAATGAAAAGGACGACGTTGACTCCAACAAGGATAGAGACGGAAGTATAAAGTGTTGACAAAATAGACTAAAATGGATTTTAAAACGTGAAACTAACAGTGATGCAGTGGTTAAATACCACCATGGATTCAAACATACATTTTGTGCAGTGTGAGTAATGTGGTTGAAGAGATGAAGATGGAGGGCGGTGTACTAAGTGTTTCAAGTAACAACAGCAGATTTCGATCCCATTTAAAGAATGCAGCCAGTGCACTATGTGCCAGGACATTACCAAAACAGAGGCGTGGTGAGCCAGCCGCGATCAGCAGTGCTCGCCACCACACCTATCCGCGAGCAACACCGCCTAAACGGGCTGCTATATCTTGTCGGATGGAGCCGCTAGCATGCGCACCACCTCTGCATGCTACTATGATCGACCCGCCCCAACCCATTAAGTGTGAAGTCATCGAGGACCAGACAACGAATAAACCTAACGGTTTAATCAAATGGAAGGGAACATTAGCCAGGTAAGACAAAAATAGAGGAATTTAATTACTAGGTTAATAAGACATCTGTGCAAATAACACAATGTGCAACTCGATAGCGATGCTACGACATTGACTTCCATAATGAACAGTTCAATGAAGCACATTAATGTCATAAATGTGCGCAGTTCTAGTATTAATAGGTACAACAATCAAATCTTTGAATTAACTTTTGGCAACCCGATTGTAAGCTGTAACATATGTTCAGTGGAACAACAGGCGCGCGTCTTGTGGTTAGGTCAACAACATCAGCATGACATCATGGTGAGTTGTTTACCCAGGTCGCGGGGTGGAGGTGATGTCTTTAATTACGATGCTACACCAATTGTTGATTTAGACACGGATTATATTTATTTTTACGATTACACACAGATGTTTTTGTGAAGTGACGGATGTCCTCATCTGCTCGCAATGACATTCTAAATTCGTACACTTTGTACAATTATCTTAGACATTATGTATTAAAATTTGCAAAGAATAATATGATCATTATTCATCTTCTGCCAATTAAGTTGAATCACACTTCCTAGTATATATATGTATATCTGGGATTTCTGTGATTCTTTACATATTCAGATTATTGTTCTATCTATAAAAAATCTCATTAGCATTTCTAGTTTGATTGTTTTTTTTTTTGTAGCAGTTGTACTTATTCTTAATGGAAATATATTATAAGCATAATAGAAATTAAACATGAGATCATCGCCATTTGTCATGTCATCCTTTATGTATTAGGTATATGTATAATATTTTCATTAATTTTATGACCGAACAAATTTTTTTAACAGCGCTCGTTGTTTCTTATAGATTGCCTGAAATTCTGTCCCCTTGAAGTGTAATATCTGAAACTACCAGTTGAATTTCAATATTATGTAATTTAATTGGGTGTTTAATTAATGGCTAGTTCAATTAAATTTAAAGTAATAACAGACCCCAAATTTACTTCTAGATCTATTCAGATATACGACGAAAACTAGAATCTAAAGATCTCTAGATGGAATTCTTGGATGTGATCAATACAACAATATCATAATTTAACTCTGTTGTTCGTTCCATACACTGTATAAGTGCGCATACTACGGAGTTTGTAAAGTGACCAATACCTGTCACGTTCTCTAAAAGTGATTAATGTCGAAGCTCATAGGTGAATTCATACAATGAGTGATACGTGGATGTGAACTCAGGTCAACAACTTTGAATGACGTCATATCCAAAAGCTTTCTTAGTCATGGCCATTATGCTTCCAGCATTTTTGTCGCCTACTGTCGATAGTAGACAGTGTAGACACTATGTGACTGTGACGTCACGTACTAAGTACAGTTAATAAATGTACAAATATTTTGATAATTTTAATTTAGTGCCACAGTTACATTATGACATAGACTTTTTATGATTGAAATTTAAAATTGGATTCGCAAAGATATTTACTCAGTCATTGTTATTGTAAACACATAGTATGTGCAAAGGAACTCAATTATAACATACAGGTTTCTTCATCTTTTAATTGTTTGGTGAGAAATAAAAAAAAAAAATACCTATTCGCGTGATTTCTTATAGAGTTTACTAAAACTATTAAAACTTCTCGTTTTAATGTTTTAAGATAACTACTAAATTTGACTATAATTCCTTAAAAGGAGTCTTTCAACAGGCACCTTTATTGCGCAGCAAAAAATAAAGTAATACGAGCTATTCATTATAATATAATATCTAATTTGGCATACATGATCTCACACTTCATAGCTGAACAAAACAACAAGCAGTCGTTAACTCCGTTATCCGTCCGGAAATGGGGCATGACCATTTTTTTTATTTTGTAGGAACTGGTTTTAATGTGTTAAATAACTTGAGTCGTTTTCATCAACCTTGTTCTGTAAAACATCTCTTAATCGCTATTTGATGTCGACTGCCAAATCGAAGATACATAATCGAACGCGAATGAAGTAAATGCACTCGTGTATTAATAAGCGTGCCAGTGGGAGTGAGACTGAACAGCACTTCTCATTCGCACACCATGATGTCATGGTATATTTTTGTAAGCACTCAACTCGGTCGCACGCGCTTTTCGTTTGTAGTTTTACTATCGGTATCGGTATTGTTGAATGTCATTATACAATTCCGTTTTGAGCTGGACAAAAAAGTAAACTTGTGGTGGCAGCAGAGAACCACAGCTTTATTCTAATATATTTATTTATATTTAGCCCATGTTGAATTAGGCAACACAGGTTACACAAATAAAATGCTTACGGAAGTTAAACTTGAATTTTAGATAAGTATAGTCTTTTTAATACTTTTGTGTTATAAACCGACATCAATAGAAGCAAATGGTGATTAGCTGTTTAGTTACCTATACTCTACACGCACGAAATCCTGATCTAGTTGAAATTATATCTGAAAGCAGCGCGGTCAGTGACCTTTTCACCTTAGGGGCCATCCATAAAGTACGTCACACGAATTTAATGATTTTTTGAGCCCTCCCCCGTCCTTGTCACAGGTGTTCACATTTCTGAGACCCCCCCTTCCTAGCGTGACGTCACATGTTTTGCAATTTCACATCGAAAAATTATTAAATTTAAATATCGTAAACAAAACAATTTAAACCGTATTGTCCCAAAGATAGAGTTGGATATATTTTTTAGTTTATAATTAATATTTCAAATTACGCGATTACTACCTCTAGGTATAATAGATTTTGAAATGTGATGTCACGAAATTTAGTACCCCACCCACCCCTTGTCACACCATGTCACACTTTATCGATGCCCCCCTCCCCCCTTTATGTGTGACGTACTTTATGGATGACCCCTTAGGTAAAAGTATACAATGTTTTAGTACTTACCCTATTTTCAACATCAGATAATACTTCTAATTTCTTATTGTGTACATGATAAAGAGTAAATATTGTTTTCTATTTATTACATGCTTTTTATTAGCTTCATTGTGATAATACGTATCTTTCCGTCGCATTAGGAGTACCTACGTTTAGTGAAGGCTTTGACACCTCGTAGCCTTCATGGGTGCGATTCGTTTTCTCTATGACAAATAGGTACAATTGTGATTGTGTTTCAATCACAAATTCACAATGGTACTTATAGTCAAAAGAAATAATTCAAAGTTGACAAAAAAATAACGCTATTAATGATTTCTTTTTAACAAAAAGCAAGCAGTACTTTTCCTGGTCAGATTTAATTTCCTTAATGAATTATGTTCGTGGAACTGATACACTTCGTACGACGTTTAAGCAGTGTCTGCACAAAA
Source organism: Sesamia nonagrioides (assembly GCA_017933935.1). Classification (NCBI taxonomy): domain Eukaryota; kingdom Metazoa; phylum Arthropoda; class Insecta; order Lepidoptera; family Noctuidae; genus Sesamia; species Sesamia nonagrioides. The sequence continues at coordinate 573,164 of JADWQK010000122.1, forward strand.
TTTACGCTGTGCCTACGCAGCGTCTAGACAACGTCTCCTCAGCGTCTAAGCGACAACGTTTGAGAAATACCTACACGGTGCGGAGATACGAAACGAGACAATTACTGATTATTTAGAAACTTTAGATGAATTTCTAACGACTAAACGTGGGTATCATGACTATCTGCACATTGTGCTCACATGATAGAAGCAACATAAATATGTAACGAAGAAATGTAACCCATATTATGATTTTAAAAGAGTGTCCATGGAGTTTCTTGCACGTTCTTCTCCATAGAGATCTACGCTTTGGAACGTGCAATTTAGCTTCACTTTTCTTGGACTGATCGACATTGACTATTCAAAAGTACCAAGTGATGGTTAATTTGAAATAAACAATTTTGATTTGATTTGATTGATCTGCCTTAAAGTCTTTGTTCAAAACTGATCGAGTCAGAGTCACAGTAGCAGCGCCATATAAATAAAATCATAGTTAGGTACTTCTATTTTACCCCAAGTTTTCGGCTATTCCGACTTACCTCTATTTGTCTTCTTAGAACGTTAAATTGAATGATTGAGGGTTACTCATGCAACTAACCATTTCGTTTGAAGGGACTGACAATGAAATGTCATTATGACTAATGTAATGGTCAATACATTACATTCAATAACTGCCTACCGTTTAGATTACTCATTTCATCATGAGGTCTAGAAAAGTCAGGTTATTTATTTACCTATGGCATAAAATGCCCAGGAGGTTTTGAAAAATCAAACAAAATTTTAATCGCCGCGTTAACCACTAACTACACCACACAAAACTACACCATAATAAAGAAAAGCGAAGTTTGTTTGCTGCTTTTGGTTTACAGTTTTCTTCTCTCGGTAGATTAATTGAACTGACTAGCTATCTCGTCAAATGTCTTTTTATATAAGGCGGTTGATCGATCTAGAAGGGTTTCTTGAAGAATAATAATGATGAAAAAAAAGTAACTCTTCAATATTGATGTTTTATGCGATTCCAGAAGATTCCATCCGAGAATGTTCTAGAGAATTCCACCGGAGTCTAGAAGGTTGCGGCTAAGTCTATAATGTTCGAGAAAGTTCCATCCGAATCTAGAATGATCCAGGAGGTTCCACTGGCGTCTAGAATGTTCCAAAAGGTTCCATCGTAGTCTAGAATGTTTCAGAAGGTTCCATCGGAGTCTAGAATGTTCCAGAAGGTTCCATCGTAGTCTAGAATGTTTCAGAAGGTTCCATTGGAGTCTATAATGTTCCAGAAGTTCCATCGGAGTCTAGAATGTTCCAGAAGGTTCCATCGTAATCTAGAATGTTCCAGAAGGTTCCATCGGAGTCTAGAATGTTCCAGAAGGTTCCATCGTACTCTAGAATGTTCCAGAAGGTTCCATCGGAGTCTAGAATGTTCCAGAAGGTTCCACATGCTTCTAGAAAGTTTCCAGCTAGTCTGGAACGTTCTCGCCACAACCCATTTCCTTAAGGAAAGAATTGAAATTACGATTAAACTTATTAGGCAAGCAATAAAAATAGTTACTGACTCTTTTGAAGTTATGTTTACTTATAAGCACACATTTTGCTTCGTTTTGCTGATTACACGCAAATATGTTAGAAAATAATATTAATTGTGTCAACAATTTTAATCATTAAAATCTATTTTTACAACACTACATACTACACGCGCATAGTACTTGAAATATGCCGTAGCCCGTAGGCAAAATTTAATTTAGTTTTAGGAAAGGGAAAAATAGCCTTAATTATGTGTTTATCCAGCGGTTATCGGTAAGGTCAGTATCGAGTCTATCGAGAAGTCAACTGCGAAACACGCTAAAGTTACTGCGAAATGATGATTACTACATAAATAGGCACAATTTGTCTTAAACAAACTCAGTAGACGCACTTAGGCACCGCCCCGAGGGCGTATCGTTTAGTATACGGCTCCGATGATATTTAAATGAAATAATGAAGTTGTTGCTTATAAGTGCATTTTTATTTTACATGATTAATTTTAAAGTGACTTTAACTTGTCCCAATTCATGTAAATGTGGATTTTCATTTGAGAGCTCGTAAGTTGAAAATGTAATTAAGTTGTATTATTTGTTGGTAGGTAACTTTATAATCTGTTAAATATTTTTCAATAGTAAGCATTCTGCAGATATAAGTAAGGCAAATAGTAGGAACGAGAGAGATCATACGAGAATTTATGTTGAAGGGGACAAGTTTAACAAACGAAAGCGGCTAAGCAAGAACTAAGCCTTAGCTCTGTGGCATGGGAAAGTAGTCAGCGCGCCTTTAACTCTAAAAGCTCTATAGTGTCTATGGTATTCCTTTGTAAGTTATCATCTGTTTCTTTCACGTGGGAACATTCAATATCGCAGTCGCTATCGCTTTTTATAGGTAACCTAATGCCCTTAGTTGATGTTCTGTCTGCCGACCGCCAGAAAACTTTGTTTACGGCTGCGATTACACTCGGGATCGAAGAAGTGTGGTGCTGATGCAACAGAACGTAAAGCTGTCTCGCCTTCCCACATCTTTATTATTGCGTAGGTTTAGTTTGTGTAACGTTTACTAGCGGTTACTTTGATATCACGACGCGTGGCGTGGGCGTGTACTTCATTTATTTCCCATGAAAACTAGGTATGCTGATTATAATGTTTTGTCCAATTGAACTGACTTGGTGTTAAATAGAGTTGGTTTATTTGCACTAGACTTACCGTGACTGTGCTTACCACCGACGTTGAGTTAAGAAAGAAGGGATTCGTGTCTCCGGTCTTCTAGTCGTAGACAGAAACTATAGTTTGTTGAACAATTGCCTTAAAATGTGAAGGTCGTTACCAGTTTCATACTATTGGTTAAAATTAATGTATGTATAATTTTGTTTTCTCAGTACCTACTTAAAGTGTCTCATTATATGGACTTTATCCACATATTAATTTTCATTAAGCTGTAATTGACTTTGATGGGGTTGTGGTTATTCTACTAACATTAATCACTTGCGTAGGTACCTACGTAGCAAAGTTTGTGAGTACATGTTGTATGGCGTAGCGTCACATGAATGACTTGGCCGGCCGATTAGGTATCTAACAATATTTATAGTCTTGCCTTATCTATGTTCAACAGTTAGCATCAATCTTTGGAATACGTTACAGACTCCTACGGACTGCTTCGTGATTCGTCCCAAAAGTGTCTTTATTTTACTCCAATTTTTTATAACAATTTCGTTTTTATATTGGTGTTGTGGCAAAATAATATTTTGTTATTATAAAAAAAATCATATCTCTTTATTTAATGAAAAATTCGATGCAAAGTTTGATTACGTTTCCGGTATGGTGATACTAACTTTATCGAGTCGTCGGTACGTTATTATTCATAATGTTAGATAAAATCAGCATTGCGTGTGTAATAATATTATATGAATGAACGTCTGTTGTTGTTACAGGGAGGTAGCGAGTGCATGGGAGTGCCGGGTGGGCCCGCCCGACGAGCCGGCGTCTGCCGACCGCGTGCAGAGTCTTTTCAACGACATCGAATTATACCCTACTAAGACTCAGGGTAAGGACCAAAATTTGTCTACTTATGCCCCTTTATTCATAAACAGTCGCTAATCACTACTTAACCATGCATTTTTGACGTTTGCACATCATTTAACTTTAAGCAAAGTTTACGAATAAAGGGGATAATCAATAATACCATCAACAAAGGGCTTGTTTAATAGGCTACAACTCGAGCTAGGACCATTTCAGTGACTAGTAATATCGACAATAAACAATAAACTTTCCGGTCAACTTAGCTAATACTTATTTTTAAACCTTACAGGCTGCTTGGCTATTCCGCCATATATTTATATTTTAATACCGGCATTACGAAGTCATTAAAAATGAGAAACAATTAAGTCGCTAGCCGTGAAATACCGTAGAAGTTATTTTTATTACGATGGAATTATAACAGTTTGGCTTCCGGATTTCCCAGGGATATTTACGGAAATCTATTGCATTCTGAAATGTGTATTCAGTTATAGAATAAATAGTTCATGGTGAATTGTTGTTCAAGCCTTCTAGGCTGTGTAAGGTTAGGTTGGGCGGCGACAGTTGCAATGGCCTATGTGACGTCGACACGGTGTTGCTTGCGTATAAATTGGTATGGTAAAGGGCCCGACCCTTCACCTTAAGGGGTAGAATATATCAGTAACGAATAACTAGATATATATAAAGAAAATGCCCTGTACAAGCTTGGAACAGCGTCGCGATGACGTCACCGACATTTATTATTGTTTTGGCATTTATTTCTAATGAATAAGTAGCTAACTAGATAGAGTTTATCACTGGCCGACGATAACATAATTGTATCTTGGCAGTGATAACGAAGGCGTCATCAAATATTTTGTCAGTGATTGACTATTTATTAATACATAGCTTAATAAATCATTCATGTACCTACAGTGAAATTTCCCGATTTTCGGTGGAATGCGTATCAATTCGCTCAGCTGTCTGTCGGTCTATTCCGAAAATGGTCACCGTGAAAACTAAAGTGATATGAGCTTTAAGTGACCTATCAATAGTGTCAATCCCCAGTGTCAGGTGGAAAGACAGTTCAATTCGAATTCACTGTAGCTAAGTTTTTACGGCGAGATTGTGACAGAATAGATTGGCTAGATATGAAACTCAATTGTACGTTTTGTATTGCGTAGTGCCTAGAATATGGATGCCTGCAGGCGTCTTAAATGTTTCAATATTTGATTGTACATATATCTAAGAGTCGTCGTGATACAGTTAAAAGTTTAGACCAAAATCTGATTTCATAAAGTTTACAAAAATGTTCAAATAACGAGATTACTAAGTTCTAAACCAATGAATATTGCGAACCATAGACATCAATAATTAATACGATTGACGTCCCCCAGAGCCTTGCTTTAATTATCAACTTTTACGGTACAAACCGTATGTTTCACGAAGAAATATATTATTATCCAACCAAATACATAGATGTATAAGCATGGTTGAAAGTTTGCTATCATATACTAAACAGGGTGTCCTTGTTTTTTAATTATTAAGCTATTACATAGCTTCTATTCCGGACCTTGAGCGTGGAGACTCAATCCAGAAATTCCGTAACGAAAATAACCTAACACTACAACAATTAATATATATGCTGACCTACCAGGTCCTCATAAATGCGTAAGAACATAGTAAATATGATCTAAAAAAGACATGTGCATTGTGTGGCATTCGAGTTGCCGCTGGTTGCTCGAAAGAGATTCCGTGGTGCACAGGCAATTGGGTTGTATCCTAAAAAATAATTTATGTCCATCAGATGGATTTATAAAAAATATTGAACACGTTTTTTTATTTTTTCTTTGATTCAAATACTTAGGAAGATACTTATATTGATTTGAAATGTTGCATGAGGTCACGCCGTGGCACAAAATATACCACGGCGTGACGTAATAATCCCCACTCCGTATCTTTAATACGCTATATCTCTGTAGTTTTTGGTAATTTCGACCAAATAAAAAATACTAGTCTTAATTTTTTTTAATATCTATAGGTAAGACGCACTATTTTTTTTTTTTATTTATTTTCATACCTTGGATACATCCCTATTAAAGATACACGAGTGGATTTAAGTCAGTAAACGTCTGACTCGCCTTTCCGCTCCACCCAGAGCGGGAGAAGTCAATTGATGATTTCCCGTCCAAAAAAGCTCATTCGAGTTGCTCTACATAGACACTACGCACCCTTTCATTTTGTATCAATAAACTTCAAATGTAATTTCATTATTTCAAATCGTGCAACTATCTTACGGACAGACATGAACGTTTATAAAATTATTAATGGATATTGATCTTTGACGTTATACATATAAAGCTTCAATCTGTTTACATAATAATATCCGTTTTGACCCATCTATCTAATCAATTCAAACTGATTACTACGTACCTAATAATATTAATTAAAACCTTATTGATCTCTCAATAAGTTGTCACTAACCATGATCTACTATCTTGGTTCCTGCCTCACGCACATAGCTATGTTAAAATATGATATCACTGATACGAAGTTAACGTTTATACCTACGCACGAATAGGTTTTATCATAATTTTTTTTTTAGAATATTCATGTGAATAAGATTGAGAGTAGGTAAAGGAATGTGGTATATTTATTGTAGTTAGATATACCTACGTAAAGTAAGGCCCTATTTAACTCCACCATCCTATTTAAAGTTACACAAATATCAACTTTATTTTAAGAATGTTTAGGTTGATTTCAGAATAACGCGCCGAATATGTTAATATTTGTTAAAATTTTTGGCGAATATATCGCAATTTTTCTGTAGAGGCTAATGATTGATACGCATTGATGACGGCTCACCTATTGGATAAGCGATACCGCGGTGACATCATCATCATCAGGCTGATTCAACAGCAAATGTCAATACGCCAGTAAAAATTACGCATTTTAATTCCGCGTGTTGCCAATTGCTGCTAGTTAATTGCCCACTGTAATATATTGCAACATTTAGTACTGCACAGATAATAATCTCGTACTTATTTATTGCATTTTATTATTTATCTGCAATCAAAGAATAATACGTGACATAAATGGTTTAATAAAATATACTGATAGACCAACAGCAGGTCCAGCTACTCGAAACTCTCAGATATTCCCAATCAACTTGGAGCCTTAATGGTTTAGTCATAAAGTTGAAGATCTAATACAGAAATCTGACAGATTGTAGTAGCTTGGTGTACTGTCGTCTGTACCACAGTTATTGCAAAGTATTGACTGTTATCTTTTGTATACTATGAGTATTTGCTGACACATTTCGAATCCCGCGTGCAGGTAAGTACCCGAAATATTGATGACTCGCTTACTCTACTGTAGGTACTCATAGTAAGGCCTTTATTACAGAACCTCACTCAGAATTGAAGCATTACTTAAAGTCATTTGAAGCTATTTGATTGGTTAAAATTAGTTTCATGTAATGCTTGAGTCTTGAGTAAGGTTTTGTAATTGTAGCCCTAAGTGTACTTATCTGTTGCAAAAAATTACAATAACTTTTCAATTCCATCATAGTATTCTATACAGGGTCAAATTAAATTAACTAGTAAAACTTCACTGACGTGATTTGTATCGTTATCTAAACACGAAAAAACAAAAGAAAGTGATTTTCTCAATTCAAACTTTAACGATGGACGCACGACGACATTTTAAGCTAAGAATATACATACATTCCAGTATAAAACTATAAACTGACTTATCATTACATACGATAAGCCTAAGAAGTTAAGCCTTTAAATAGGTCAACTAAAAATACTGGACATGTATAGCTTGATGTCAACACTTGGCACTTTTGAAATGCGCTTTTTTCTTGTAAAAAGAATGCCGAATGTCGAAATATTTTCAAACAAATAGGATAAAAAGAAAATAAAAATAGAAAATCGCGTTTGAAGAGTGCAAATTAATTAAGTTTGAATATGAGATCACTTTGTAATGTGGTCGCTCACAATGGGCCTCATACGAAGGCTCAGAGACACACAAAGGGCGATGGAAAGAGCTATGCTCGGAGTTTCTCTGCGTGATCGAATCAGAAATGAGGAGATCCGCAGAAGAACCAAAGTCACCGACATAGCTCTTCGAGTCGCTAAAATTAAGTCGCAGTGGGCAGGGCACATTGCTCATAGCACCGATGGTCGATAGGGCAGTAAGGTTTTGGAGTGGCGGCCACATACCGGAAGACGCAGCGTAGATAGGCCAACAAGGTGGACCGATAACCTGGTGAAGGTCGCGGGAAGCCGATGGATGCGGGCAGCACAAGACCGGTCATTGTAGAAAGCCTTGGGGGAGGCCTTTCTTTGTCCAACAGTGGACCTCTATAGGCTGAAGAAGGACCTCTTATCCGAATGGCAAAGTAGGTGGGATAATTCCATCAGGCCGGCACCTCCATCTGTTCTTTTCCATCCGTTGGCGATCGGCTGGCTGAAGACATGGCTGGAGGTTGACCACTACGTTGCCCATCTCTCACAGGTCATGGCAACTTTAAAGGTAAACTGTATTCTTTTAAACTTGTTCCTTCTGCCTTTGTGTCAATGTTCTACAACAGACTGTGAATTTGAACAGTCCGCACATCACATCTTGTGGGAGGTATTCTTTGGCAGAATGAACAATATTATGTTGATAGTGTACAGGTTGCATCCGGAGTTGTTTATTATACGGACTTTGTAGAAACTAGAACTAATTTCCGTGCGTTCAGGCGCTTTTGCCATACCTATTGAATCAATTGTAACAGCACATACTTGCTTAGGACCCATTAACTTAATCAAATTTTATTCCGTGGTGCTTGGCAATGTGGGCTTCTCCCAGTTGCAATAATATCCCTTGTGCCGATTGGCCTAGTTCTGTTCTATCTCCTGCTTTTTATGGAAGGGAAGTGGAAAAATATATTTTTTCTTACTCCTCCGCTATTCTTTCCTGATTAATTTGTTGCGGGACCCAAGACAGTTGAATCGTTTCTCCGGGACTCGTCGAGCTTCATTGCTCGGCGTTTTCTGGCGGTCTCCACTGTTGATTCTGGCTTCAGGAGTTGCAGTGGGTTGGGAACAGTGCGGCGGGTTATGTCCCAATAAAAAAAAAAAGGCTGAAGAAGATGAGATCACTTTAGGGGTTCAAATTAGGATACAAAAAAGGATTTACATCCTTTACCGTATGACACCTGAAATGAAAAGAATGAACTTATTGAAAGTGTTTTTTTTTTAAATTTTTATTGTAAGACCCCACAAAAGTACAGACATACATTCAGACAGATTATACAAGGTGTTTGGTGCATCGTGTGCCAAATTGAAATGGCCGACTGAACTTTGCGAATTCGCTAGAATTGCGATACAAATTCCAGCGAATTCACAAAGTTGTTAAAACATTTTTATGGTGTGTGGCACATCATTAGAAAGAAGATAGAGAGTTAGAAGATCGTGGTCGCTATTGACTTTTTTGTAGCCATATAAACAGCTGAAACCTTTGCGAGTGAATAAAACTAGGTGACTAATGCCACTAATTTTCTATTTAACAGTACTCTTAAATGATACGCTTCTAAATAAAATTAAAATTCGAAAGAGTTTATGCCTTATATTTTTTTTAATTTTTATCAGAATGTATTTTTTTTTTAAACCATAAAAAGGCGATAAAAAATCCACAGGTCATGAGGGGTATTAAGAGGTCTGAAAGGCTAACAGATGACCTCTTCAGGAGACCATTTCAATTTGGCACACAATGCACCAAACATCGTGCAATTTATTATAAACTAGCTTTCCGCCCGTGGCTTCGCCCGCGTGGAGTTCGGTTTTATCGCGCTTTTTAGATTTCTCAGTGTTTCTCTACTATATTATGCATTTATTATACATACAAACCTTCCTTAAGAATCACTCTATCTATTAAAAAAAACCGCGTCAAAATCCGTTGCGTAGTTTTAAAGATTTAAGCATACATACGGACATACAGCGAAAGCGACTTTGTTTTATACTATGTATTGATATGTAAGAATATCCATTATTTCATTAGTGGACAGCATCAAATTCAATAGTAGTGTTTCCTTGAAAGTATGTGCTAGCAATTCAACGGCGTTTGCGCTACATTAACGCGGCGCGCTTACACTTTTTTGGGGCGTAGCGGATGCCTACGTCGTCCTACGAGACCTCGGGCTACCGCGTAGGACCGCTACACAAACTTCTACGCGGCGTCTAAGCGGCTGCTACGAGACGCAACTACTACGCTAGCTATTGCCGTCAATGCATAGTATTCGCTCAGACACTGCTAGGCTAGTGTTGTGCATATGTTCTATTATTGTGACGTTTGTTAAACACCCGTTGCAAAAGCTCTTCTTACTGAGGATTTAAGTAACGACGGTGCCGGTGACCCTATAAATTCCGATCTAGGAATTTGATAGTGATATTTATAACGAGTATTGATCAATATATCACTGCAACGAACAGACATCTTAAGGCGGCGATGGTATCGCAACAGAACAAATGTATTCCAAGATTACTATCTGTCATATAAAACAATTTACGGGCTTGCCACGTTAAGCTTCGCCCCTTTTGTATATTTATCGTCCATAAATCTAACAACTGCAATCAACTCACAGGTCACACAGTTAATGACCACTAACAAACATACACGTTGATCTACTATGTCTTTATGTTACATTGTTTCATACATAGAAACCTACTGAAATTGTCCTGCCGTTCTCGGAATTATACTATACAGATACAATGTAGCTTTCTAGATAGTTTTTAACAGAGTATAAAAGCGTTTATGAAAGTCAAGTTTTTATGATTAAACTTGATACTTATAATTTATAAACGACAGAATTATATGTGATTCCCAATTATAATCTTTATCTTTTTAATATGTAAAAGCGCGTGATATCTATGAATTCCCCGGTGTACTGGAATGATAAGGATCTTTTGTGATTACAATATGTCAATTTTATTTAATTTTGTATATACAAACATCGATAACTGCGGTACCATATCGTACCGCAGTTATCGATGCCGTGGTTTGTGATTTGATCATTCATCTAGGTATGTACCTTATGGGGAACTTATTAAGAAATACAAACTTTTAGAGTAACTCGCCTTTGAAAATTTTACTGTGACGCATATAAAGTTTAGTTTCGTTTAAAATTTTAAATGGCGTAAAAATCAAAAAGTTTTAAGCACCTTAATAGTAAAGCTTTGTATTCTAGTTTAGATGAAATAAATCATGGATATTTATGACTTATTGGCAATCATAACAATTAATAACGTAATCGTTATTTTACGCTTGGAATAAGATACTACGTGTATAATTACGGTACATATCCGCTATTGTTGTTATGGCAGGTGTGCGCGTGCGCGTCCAGTGATCTCACCGTTATTGCTCACTGATGACCAATTGCCGCCGAATGAGTTCATGACTCCACGTTTGATTCGCCGACTTTTTATTGCATGCTTCACACGGACATCCGACTCTGTCTTTCATTCTTTATGAGATTAATATGTCTTTACACACACTCATAAATTTTTATTGCGTGTCAGTAATAAGATAATGCTCGTTTATCCTTGAAATATGTTGACATTAAGCCCAATATTTTCATTGGTGGTAGGTATACTTAGGTAAATAAACTAAATTATAAATTGTCCAATATAACCAGCCCCCTAATCGGCGAACACATTTTTGTCAAATGATTGCGATTAGTTGGGATCGTTTGAATCGAACGGACCAATGGGCGATCCAAACGATCCAACTGATCCCAACTAGTCGCAATCATTTGACAAAAATGTGTTCGCCGATTAGGGGGCTGGTTATATTGGACAATTTATAATTTAGTTTATAGTGCAGGTCCAACCAATCTATAATTTGGTGTGGACATCTAGCACTACCATGTTCCTAGCCTTAATCGTGTCTTGAAACTCGGTAATAAACTGAAACTCGATAGTTAATTCTCGAGTTCAGACCGTGAGATAGAATTTTATACCTATCCTGAAAAGCTCAATATTTTTTCGTTGTTGTTTCTTTGGATAAAAATAATAATAATGTACCCGCACTGCTTTTAGAATCCCTAAGATGTTTTTGGCAAGTGCTTTATCCATCCATATGATCAATCCTAACTACGTCCCATATTGCATGATTTTACTTTTTGCTTTTCGCAAATGGCGTTTACATGTTTGCCAGACAAAAGGCACAGTATTTGAGAAATGGACATTTTTTTGTATATATGTATATTTTGGGTACCTATAATCAAAATTATAAAAAAATATATCATCACTTGGAATAGAATGTTAACCATTTCCAGACAAGTCAAATTTTCTCACTATATTGATGTTGTATATATTTATTTAAATTACTATGATAAACTTTTTGTGTATATTTATTGTATAATCAAAATGGTACACCGGCGACTACCTACACTATTTGTCTCACCTTCGTCTTGGTATTCAATCCAAAAGCTCGCTCTTAGCTATAAGACCGCCCATTGTGTCACCCTTTGTAAAATCTTCATATTTATGTTCTGGAGTTTCTATGGTGTACATAATAAAGAGTATTCTGTTCTGTAATAAAATGTCTAATAGTTCCGTAATAGTTTTTATTGAGAATGATTACTTGAAAAGTTCCGTAACATCAACACTTTCTCAATAATTTACAGCTATTATAGTAAGCGAAACTGTACAAATACATATCAGTCTGAAAACCTGGATATTTTTGATGATGTGATTTTTACGGATAGACGGAGCTGCAAACGAAACGAAATAGGCCTAGTTATAGAAGTTTCTCAAATCTGGTACGTATGGCTACACATCGCTCTAAAAGTTTAAGCTGACTTCTGATTGAACGAAAGACCTAGACGATGCGAGGTCAGCTAAAACTAGATTGATAAAGCTTGATGTCTAGCTGTGTGTACAATGATAGTTAAATGAATAATTGTCATTAATGTTCCCTTTCATTTTATTTATGTAAATATGAGTCGTTAGTTGAGCGTATTTAGGTACCTATACCTAAGTAGATAATTGCCTTTGTTATCCTCGCAGTCGAAGTCGTTGTAAATAGCAACCGGTTTTGTGCTAGTACATAATATTGAAAACTATACAATTTAAAATCCTCATCGCCTCATCACGATGTTGTTGAAATATTTTTTTTTTGAGAAATAAAGTTTCTTTAAACCTATTTAATAGTGATGTTAAGACTGTTCTGATGTAGATCTAGATATCAAGAAAAATATTGTATTAATTTAATGAAAATCCACATACCGAGGCATCCATACACTTGTTAGTCACTTCAACCAGGAAACGATATCATGCTTGGCTCTGGGAACACCTACCTACATATTTCTAAGTTATGTTTAAACCACATTGTTATTAATAACGAAATTATTTGGACTTCAATCTTCGTCGCCCTCGTAGGATGACGTGACTGTGCAAAGTTCTTTATTAATTATTCGAAATGAGTTTTGTCTCGCGTGGGTCTGTTGCGTAAATTGGAATCATTTAATTTGTATAAAGGGTGTATCTGACATCGACGCACAAACGAGTACCATGGATCCAGTACCTGATTCTGAATCTCCCAGTGAGGGAATTTTTCGTCAGCTCTTTCATGATTTAAAAAAATATATACTTATGTAGTTTTTTTTCACTTTAGACGGTTCATAATTGCTATACTTTTATAACCCAATAAGATTTTAAAGTAAAAATTAATTAATTCGCTAATTACACAAAAAAGCGCAATGAAAACAAAACTCGAAAAACGATCTTATCAGCTGAATTAATACAGTTCACATCAGGGGTCAACGTCATACCTACAAAACCGCACGCCGGCACGCTTGCAACGTTCAAAGGTCGAGCCGACACTTTTTTTAAACACTGTGCATTTTGGAACCGTTCCGACATAAATGATTATCATAATTTTATTAGTGGCATGTGGTCTAGCCTTTTCGCCAAGTTTGCGTTACGATGTCAGGTACACTCCGTAAAATGAGGTCCGGTCAGTACTTCTAGATCGAACCTCATTTAGAATGAAATAAACACGGACGTTAACTGATCACAATTAACCGTGAACTAATAATACCTATTCCCAAAAATTTGAGAGATGCTAATTTATCAATACATAGTATAAAACAAAGTCGCTTTCGCTGTATGTCCGTATGTATGCTTAGATCTTTAAAACTACGCAACGGATTTTAACGCGTTTTTTTTTAATAGATATAGTGATTCTTAAGGAAGGTTTGTATGTATAATAAATGCATAATATAGTAGAGAAACACTGAGAAATCTAAAAAGCGCGATAAAACCGAACTCCACGCGGGCGAAGCCGCGGGCGGAAAGCTAGTGTTTGATAAAAAAACAACAGTAATATGATCTGAATCATTAGTTTCTTCATAAAGTTTATTTAATAACAAGAATTTGGTATGACTACTACTTTATCATTCTAGGACATTAAATTTACATAATGAGGTACGTAGCATCCGTGTGCGCATTAAAGATGTGTGTACAAATACTTGTACCTCCTTTTGAGTATATTACTGTAGCCTCACTAACTTAAGTTATACAAATAAACACGAAATTATGAGAATAGGAATTACTCTTTCTCAGGTATCCATGATGATTTATAGTTGATGTCATTTCTATGTTCCCCCACCCTTGGTAACTTTTGTTTGTTATTGAACTAAATTGTTATTGTTTTAGTATTCGAAATGCTGGTCTGCGCGCGGCAGTGTGCCCGCCGCAAGTCGCTCACTCTCACATTCGGAGAATTCTGCGTGTTCGCAGCTGAACTGCGTCGGTGTTCGAGGCAAGCCAGGCAGTAAGTGTTCCATTTGTTTCTATTTCATACTTAGTGTATAAGAGACACGGAGACATGTGTTCCCACCACATTCATGAAGCTTTATATTTTTTTGGATTGCAAAAATGATCCCAAAAACCGTCTCATAAAGTTTTGGAACGGTATGAAAAAACGTTTTTAAAAGTTTTTTTTTACATATCTGACGTGCCAACAAACATCCTGAACTTACCTGATGTTAAACTTCTTGGCGCCCAACCTCCAAATATCCATATTTGGATGGAGTTAATGGTTCTCATTTGCCATATTTCAAACTAATTTGCAAATGGATTCTTTGAAATTCCTTAGAAAACAATTTTAGTCACTCAGCCCTTGTGACGCGACGTTTGTTACAGAATTAGTCAGTCGTTAGTCAGTTTCTGCTAATTAACCGTTTCGACCCACATTATTTCCTTCCGCCTTAACTCCAGATCTTTCGCCAACATATTCGTCTCTTTTTTGTCAATGCGAAAAATACACTTTTCCGTGTCAATAACTTCTAAATTTTCACAATAGTTTTGTCACAGTATGTCATTTGGTTGTAAAAAGAACCTTGAAAAGAAAATGTCAGTAATTGTTTTCAATTAAATTATGATAAAATTATTCCTGGACTCTAATTGCACAAAAGGGCGTAGTAAGTACTAATCTATTAAAGTCAACACCTTGGCAAACTGTAAAATCCTATCCTACTATTATTATAAATGCGAAAGTTTGTGTGGATATGGATGTTTGTTACTCTTTTACCAAACCTCCTGAAGGGATTTGAATGAAATTTGGCACACAAATAGTTTGAAACCACGGGATCGCAACTTCTGCTGGTGAAATAGCGGGGCACAGCAGCTAGAGACTTCATAAATCAAAACTACCTTAAAGTAGATCCTTTGCCTGAATGCGTTTTAATAGTCCCAATTTTGATTCTTTACTTAATTAACTCATTACGATATTGCAGAAATAAAATGGGACAAGCTCCAAAAGGCGTTTGTTCCACAACAATTATGTAATTGAACAGGATATACTTTAGTACCTACCTGACAATAAAATTGACATGGGAATTCTTATAACGTAAAATAACCCTGGAAATGTTATATTGAAAATACCTACTGCGACATAATTAAAGACACAAGCAATGTCCTTATTGTCCGCAGTGACCACGACATGAATCAGGTTAATTTTACCGATGACGTAAAAATGATCGTTCTCCTTTTCCTCGGTCTTGAACTGAGGACTGGGACTACGAATGACGCGTGCGTTGACCCGTGCATGCCAAACAATAAGATATTTGTCAAGCGCACAAGGATCTCGACATATAAGGACAGCTTTTGTATAATTTCTCCCTTTAGTCATAATTTCATCCAATGTCTACATCGTTCATTTCAGTATCATGCGGAAACGCCTACGTAAGTTCATCGATTGTGTTTTATTTCTAATTTCAGTTTTCATTCGCAGGAGTTCGAACAAACCTGAGTCCCCACAATGGAACGTAGACAAGGAGCTCAGAGATAAGGACAACATTTGTAAACACGTGAACGGTAAGAATATTCGGTTAAATCTTAGAAAAATAAAAGTAAATTAAAATACAAAAATTAGAGAACCTTATTCTGGCCGTCATGAAGTTACTGAAAAGGTTCTAAAGGTTGACTTTGCGAAGTTGTTGTGAATGATATAATTTTTGGCTCCGTTTGGGGCTCCCGTGCTTCAGGATGCACACTCGTACTGCAGAAGGTCGATCGTCTCGTGATGAAACAAATGGTGACTAAACTTTCCGCACGGTACCAATCCAGAAATACACATTGGTAGTCCCTATGGCTACGCAACAATATCTCATACACTATAAATTCGGTGTCGCCGTCCACTTCCCACGCTATTCTATCTGTTATCAAGTTGTTTGATACCTACTGAGTTACTGAATTCGATTGGTCAATACTTATCGAAAATAAATCGATCTTCAATTACTGTTTTACCGATGATGTGCAGCTTACGATTATCGAATAATGACTTAGATTTGATTGTCCTTTTTTTTGCAAGATGGCACATACGTACTGTCGTCGTAATAATGGAATATGTTTTTTTTTTTTAATCGTTTTGGATTCATATTACTGACTCGTTTGGTGATAAATCTAATAAATAAGAGAAGGGGATCGTTTTAAAACAGCAAATGTATAAATAATTTACAGCGACATATCAATCAGAAGCTTATCAGTTAGGTACGTATTCGCTCCGCTAAGCACACAGTAAGATGACAACGATGATGTTCATATTCATAATAACAAATAGGAACTAACTCACATTCGTGGGACATGTGGTCATCACTTATTGCGTATATCTATGTTTTTAATTGTTCTGCTATTAATGCGATTGCCCTATGGTACAGTCATTGTACGTTCGCTCCTATTTGCACCGTCCGCACATGTAATGCTCAGATTTACGTCAATCTCCTGGCGCATCTGACTAATGTATAATATTAGAGGCAACTATATTAAGCATCTTTAAAAATATCAGACATAATTTAATTTCCTATCTTTGGAATAATAGAAAACGCTTAGATGAGAATCTCGTAATATACATACATCGGAAAGAAGTTCCGCTTTCGCACGGTAATTTGTAAAAGGCAGAGATGACTAAGTAAATATGATGCGTGGCCTCCCAGGCTCTTTCCGCACATACTATAAACAGAGTACGGAAGCGAGGGCGCGATGCTCCGCTCAGTGTACTACGCGCCCACGAAATCAGCCGCTAAATGCTACGAAAACATAATACAATGACATCGCACTACTACAACTACAGATGTACCTAACGTAAACAAACGATAAAACGATACTGCGGCTACTTCCTTATCTCCCGGAAGAATTATGCTGTTAAATGACGACTTCTTGAGAACAAACAAACAATGTAAATTTTTCTTTATTTTCTATTTACATATAGCGATCTTTGTACTCCACTGAAATTATTCATCAATGGATTTGGTTTCTTCTTTCATTTGTTTTTCTTTTATGAGACGTTTTCAAGACACGTGCAATGTTTTACTACGTTTTATTGTTATAATCTTTATTTTCATTATGAAGGCATGAATTAGCAGCAAATTATTCAACTTTTTTTAAGCATCATTGGTGCAACATGGTTGGAGTGAGTTGAATGCATAAATCCAATACATCATCTATAAAATAAACAACGTGACTAGGCTAAAACGTAAGACCATCTTCGAATAGTTTGATTTTTTAAATTATGATATTGATGATGTATGCTTATTAAAATTATTTGTGGATGAGATGGTAAGTACGTTTTCGGATGACTTATGGTTAACATCAACACCATAAGTCTTTGTGCCATGTCTTTGTAGTGCTATAGAAATAACGGAATATTTTAAAATGCGGAATTGGCTAGTACTTGGGCGTAGATGTAAGTTGCGAACCGACGCCAGTTGGCCGCCGACCGTTCGCGGGTGGACAGCGTGCACGCAGCTTGCACGATACATCCGCAACCATGCCGCCGACTACAATGATTGTGCCCTGTGCGTTTCTCATATACATACTTCTATATTATTACCATCAATGAAAACCTGTCTATTAACGATATCGTGTATATTATTAATTCCCATAATGGATTTATAATCAATTCCTCCGTTATAAGCTTTATTTATATTTTCTCCCAATACGTTTTGTATCATAATATATTTTACACAAGTAAAAGGATGTGTACTTTGTGGATTTCGGTACATGTGTCGTGAGTTCACGTTGAAGTTGTGACAATTCAGGGACATTCTATTCAAATCTGTGTGCGGGGAGCAGCCGATGTTAGTGCGTTTGTTGATCTGGCGTTGTGTTTACGTTTTCGTTTTGGCATTGAACGAAGATCCCGAATTGGATTGATGTGTTTGTTTGGCCACGTTTTATAAACTGAAGTGTAAACATGAATGAATACTTACCTGTGCGTGTCGTTTTGTGTTGTGTATCTTATGTGTTGTCCTAAAAATCTAAATTAATATTGATTATGATAGCATATAGAAAATAGGTTGATCAAGTTGATATACATCGTGCCTTGTTGTTCTTTTGACTGTTTTCATCCCAGAGTGTGGTGTATGAATGAATGACAATAAAATTTACTTCAATATACATTACAATCATAACGTGAAAAAGTTGGAAAGTTATGCATAATTTGTTAAGAACAAAAATTGAAAATTTTAAGAACAAATACAAGATTAAAAAGAAACTAAGTTTTGCTTCAAGTTGGAATTCGTGTATATGTACATACCTACTTGTAAGTTTTGTCATTTATATATATAATCAATAGTGCTACAAAAATAGACACAGCACACTTCGGGATGAATACAACGAAGATGTCACGGTGTATAGGAAGTAGATACGAACTTAAATATCATTGTCAATTAAATGTCATACATAATGTGACCAAAAGTAGAACCTACCATATTAATGGTTTGTTTTTTACTTAAAATTTTGTCTCGGCCGAATGGGCGACCTTTTATGGTAATCATTAATCTATGAGAATGCAAGTAGGTGTTTAATGTAGTACAGTGGTCGGCCTACATATGTGCAGCCTACGCAGTCGATAGGTCGATACTCATCAATCATTGACGATGAGTATCGCTGGTTGAACGAACCCAACACCGGCACTCGCTTAGCTGTGATGCTTTCTAATCCACACAGTATGTACCCATGTTGCTATCAACTGTATTTATGATCAATACACCTATTATCATGAACATAGATTACATTTGCATATTAATTGATTATCACTATTTTTGGTATGCGTCTTAGTTCTTTGTATCGCGTATAATAAGTGTCGGCGTCAAGGTTTCGAATTGTTACTGGTTATAGAATTCGTTTCAACGTAGATCCGATCATGTATTAAACATAAGATACCGGTTAGTATAGGCCACTCATGAATCTTCAACAAATAGTAACAAACCGCTGTGGTTTGAGCTCATTGCTTGCGTGTCCAACCGCACTACAATTGTTAACAATTAACAGTAGTTCTTTTGCGTGCCTCAAGCCCATCTTAGAATAGGGTCAACTCATCCTATTATGAGTTGTGTCTCAAAGAACACATCAAATATTGTTCACATAATGATTGATTGTTTCGTCCTTCATACAATATCTATGAAATTATTCATGTTGTTGACGTAGACACTACGTTAGACATGATGTTTGCAATGAAAAGCGTGGGTTGATGACCACGTGATAAGATCCTCTGTGTACATCGGCTAGAATAGATTGATAGTCGGAGCCTATTGCAAAGTACGCATAAAATCAACAGATTCTTTGAAATTTTTAAAGGATGTAAAAATATTTTGTATCTCTGAATACAATTGTCATTTCACGGTAGAGAAAAATCAGTTTCTTCAGTAGTTACCACATAGTCCATCCTCTATGCCAATTATGTATATGTACGCTTATTTATTTCTGTGGCTCTACTATGAGTGTTGTGACAATTTTTGACGTATGGTGTTGCGCAGGCAGCGAGGCGCCCCCTCCGCCCTGCGAGGTGTTCCTGGGCGGATCCTGCAATCCTACTACTTGGAGATCGGACATAGCTATTCCGATGCTGAAGAAAATGGGCATAACTTATTTTAATCCGGTGAGTTGAACATTGCTATTGCAGTATAATTATATCCAACCTATAATTAATTCTGATTACAGGTCTGCCCCCTAATCGGCGAACACATTTTTGTCAAATGATTGCGACTAGTTGGTATCAGTTGAGATCGTTCGGAGCGCCCATTGGTCCGGTTGGTCCAAACGATCCCAACTAGATGTGTACGCCGATTAGGGGGCAGGTCTTAATTAATTATATCAACCTATGCTGTCCCACGGCGAGGCAAAAGTCTCAAATAAAGGGAAGCGAATCTATTACTATCGTTATAAACTACACCAACAGCCGAGCATAGGCCTTTTGTTTTCTTCAGATTATATCACGGTTGCATTGATAAAGCGTGGTACCTAAACGATGCTCACCACTCTGATTCCAGAGAGAAGTTTGTTCTTTAAACACGATGTCCATACTTTCAGCCAAAGAGTTGTGTCCGTTTACGGACATCTACGGACATAACGATACCTTAATTCGCAAATCGGCTAACTCCATATAGGTAAATATTTTTTAGGAGATTAAAACTGTATATTGTTTCTATACATCAGTTGGAAAAATCTAAAATACCGTTGGTAGATAATAACGTAAGCTAGCATTTTAGATAATGTGGAATCCTTTATCCTACCTATGAAATAAAATAATATCGTGTTTATGGGAGTTAAACAAAAAAATTTTTTTTTTTTTTTTTCTAAATGTGGACTTAGCCGATTGGTATAAGCTGAGGACCCCGAATTAATGTTATTAAGATTAGTTCGGGGCCCGTACTAGGAATGAATGACAACACAATTCACAACTCCTGATTTGTTTTTACCCGCCAAAAACCCGTTAATTGGTCTGGTTGGGCCCCTATCTTAACAGACGGACATAGAGCGTAGACCCCTGATATTTAATAATCTAACGACGTTTTCTTTTGCCGTTCATCAATATTCTCTAGGATTACCTAACATAGAAAGTTCACAATCAAAGGCCACGCTAATATTTTACCAGTTTATGCATCTTGACAGCTGACAATACCACAAGACTGTGACATGTCTACAATAGATTAGAAACATTAATAACCAGCGAGCACTCGCTTTAAAACAATATTATACAGATATGTTTAATTTCATTATAACTGCGTAAAGTCATGTTGGTATGTAAATAGAGATGACGTACCTATATCATTTATAGAGCATAATGTGATAAGGGTCTACGAATGTTCAGTTTCAGCGTTCTCGTATAGAATACGCGACCACTGAAACTGAACATTCGAACTGCTTATAGTACCTAGGTGAATTTGGTATACGACTTATACCAAAGACACCTACCTATATCATTTATAGAGCATAATGTGATAAGGGTCTACGAATGTTCAGTTTCAGCGTTCTCGTATAGAATACGCGACCACTGAAACTGAACATTCGAACTGCTTATAGTACCTAGGTGAATTTGGTATACGACTTATACCAAAGACACCTACCTATATCATTTATAGAGCATAATGTGATAAGTGTCTACGAATGTTCAGTTCCAGCATTCTCGTATAGTATAAGAAACCGCTGAAACTGAACATTCGAACTGCTTATAGTAGGTGAATTTGGTATACGACTTATACCAAAGTCACCTTACCTATATCATTTATAGAGCACTAGCTTTCCGCCCGCGGCTTCGCCTGCGTGGAGTTCGGTTGTATCGCGCTATTTAGATTTCCCTCGGGAACGTCAAGTTTTTCCGGGATAAAAGGTAGCCTATGTTCTTTCTCAGGGTCTAAAGATTGTCTGTGCCAAATTGCATCAAAATCGGTTGAGAGGTTAAAGCGGGAAAGCGTAACAGACAGACAGAGTTACTTTCGCATTTATAATATTAGTATGGATGGATTAGTATGGATAATGTGATAGTGTCTACGAATGTTCGGTTTCAGCGTTCTTGTATAGTATACGAGACCGCTGAAACTGAAAATTCGAACGGCTTATAGTAGGTGACTTTGGTATACGACGTGTACCAAAGTCACCTACTATAGGCCGTTACAAGTTACAGCGATGTGTATGTTAATGCAGTAAACAATCGAACATTGTTCGCCATTTACGACGTGATATGAAGTCAATTAAATGTTCAATAATAGTAGAAATGAAAACCTGTACGGTATAACCGTATAATCTAAACGTGATTCTGATTACAGGTCAGGTCTTATTTGTCTGTCGGCTGGTGTCCAATTTAATTTAGATGAAAGAACAATGTACCAATTTAAGGAAGTCACATGGTATAGTGTGACACGCGCAGCTTCAATAAATTAATTAATTTGTTAATCGACGCTGATCCTGCTGTTATGTTTATGGCTGGGCTATAAAAGCGTTAACTTACAGATGACAGCACACAAATTTCCTTATTAGATTTTCAACTTTATCTTTGAAGCATTAAGGCTCAAGGTTGATTGGGAATATCTGACAGTTAGGGGTAGCTTGACCTGCTGTCGTCCGTACAATACAGAAGTTCTTCTTATCAATGAATGTCGGATCCACTTGATTATTCTAAAACAAAAATAACATATATTATGACTGATACAAAACCAAATCGTTTATCTTTATTTATTGTTTGCAATAGATACTTAGTTTTTTCACTCAAGTTTATCAGCTAGAATAAATATTAATTATTGAGAATGACGTAATCAATTTGCAAATTAAATTCATAACTTACATAGGTAGTTGTTTTTCTTTAGTGAAATATATAAAAAAAAACTGTAATTAGGTACAATTAATATAACAATAAGGTGTGGGTGTCCATTAATATTCATAACGTTGGTTGTTATTACAATAACATCGGGGCACAACTTTAAAAGGCCACAGATAATATGTATAATGAGTCGATGGACAGAATTAACTGAGCTTACAGACAAAAAAAAAAAAATAAAACATGTTGAACAGACCATTCTCTAGGTAATAATAGATAATTTGTGTTTGATAACGCGTGTTAGTTTGACAGCTTCTTTGAATGAAACGTGCTCCCGATAATTCTGATTTTGGTAATTAGATATGACACGTTCTATTGAAATGTCTATCACACAGACGTAATAGATATCTCTTAAAAAGTAAACGGTTTCAAATACACATGAAATCATGCACCTATTGACGTCATACCCACTTACTTTTTAATTGAACGCTTGAAATCAAAGTATTTTACGATATTGGTTTACCCATACCTATCTCTACTACGTCGATACTAACGTGACCTTACTTATGTACCTTACGAACGCATATACCTAAGTGCTGCAAGTGACCCAGACAGCTTATTTATTTTAGATAAAGAATATATAAATTATATCTACTGCATCCGTTATAATTATTGCACTATGTGAGCGAAGGTACGTGTTCACAATATGCTCTGCGCACGGCTCCCAACCGCCCGACACCATAATAATAGATTGCGTGCATTTTTTTCTCGTACATATAGGAAAACCTACAGAAGCGGTTTTCCGCTTCAAAATACTTATAGTCTAGAATTTAAAATCCTAGAACTGCCTGTATCTATTGTGTTCCATATTGTGCCTGTTAAGTTTTATATTTTTTTATTTTCCCCAATCGAAATATCAAAGATGGCTTCCATGGAAGAGACATTTACTTTGTATGTACAGACTACAGCACATCAAGCTACTACAATCTGTCAGAGTTTCTTATTAGATTTTCAACTTTACCTCTAAAGCGTTAAAGCTCAAGGTTGATTGGGAATATCTGACAGTTTGGGGTGGCTTGACCTGCTGTCGTCCATACTTTCTGAGTTTATCTTAGACATTACTGACATTGGTGAACGAAACATGTCTTCACTGTATGAGAAGAGTCCTTTAGTTTGCAGTGTGACAAGAATAAGGCTATAAGGAAAAAAAAATATTCACGTAAAAACTAATCTTGTTCAATTTTGCAGCAAGTCGAAGACTGGTCGACAGAGCTGATGGAAGTGGAGCATCGCGCTAAGGCTGCGGCGCGCGCGCTTCTGTTCGTTCTGGACAGTGAGACGCGCGCCGTGGCCGCCAGTGTGGAGGCCGCGCATCTAGCCGCCGCGCCACGCGACCTGCTGTTGGTGCTGAGGCCCTACACACGACATCAGAATATCGGACACGAGGCCATCTCTGACCAGTCAGTATCTACTCCACACAATCAAGCGAATCAATCTGCCTAAATAGGATATCGTCGAACCTTCTTCAAAGCGCCCTTCCCAGCACATGCATCACCCTTTTTCCTACCTATCCTGCTCAACCACCACGTTTTAAACGGAGCGAATGACAGTACTGTCCTGGTAGGTTTTTACCATACGGACAGAATTTGTATAGAAAAGAAGAAGTAGAAGACTGCTCTCTTCTTGCTGAAGAACACTCTTTAGCTAGCTGGTCAATATTCCACTATCCATAAACTACATAAGACCGGTGTATAATATAATTATGGTTATGAATACGATTCGTCAAGTGACACCTATTGAGTGGTCTTTTGTGACGTCTGGTTTTGTTCAATAGCTATCAGCAGGGGGCAGAATGTCGTAATAGCCTCCCAGTTAGAACCATATCGACTAATCTAATCCTTAGCATATAGTTCACATTTAAATATACAAGTCTCAAAAAAAAAAAAAAAAACAATAGTTAATACGGACGACATCAGGTCAAGCTACCCAAAACTGTCAGATATTTCCCATCATCCTTGAGCCTTAATACTTTAAGAGATAAAATTTAAAATCTAATAAGGAAATCTAACACATTGTAGTAGCTTGATGTGCTTCTGTACAGCTAGCTAACACAAAGTTAAGCAGGGAAACATTTTTAAATTATTAATTTGTCATGTCGATCGTCATCGCAAGGGTTAATTAGATTTAGGATGATTCATCTCTTTGAAATTGTTGTGATTTGTTGCGCGATAGCAGTTCGTCATCATCTTGTCTGACAGACTATCTATTTCCTGGTGTCAAGTTCTCCGAAAGGATGAATTATCTGATAAATGATTCTACCTGAAGTCACTATTAGAGTGACTAAAACTAAATTGTGTAATTATATCGTTAGGTATTGGCCGGAACCCTAGCATGTCAAATGTCTGAAATGTGTAAATAAATCTTTTCATAGTAGGTAGGTATGTACCAAAACAAACGCCAAAATTTTATTTAGCACGTTTAAGCATTCGTAACAGTCGATAAATGTAGAAACACGATCATCTCGTTAAATACTGACGTCAAATATCCCATGCAGTAAGATCACGTGTAATAATCGTTGCTTCCATGTGCCTCTATTGTGACAATTTGTATGCAGTATGTAAACTGTAATAAAATTATTTGTATGAGTGCAGTGAGTACGTGGAGCTGTCGCGTGCACGTGCGACGCTACAGGAGGCGGTGGAGCGGCGCGGCCTGCCCGCCTTCACCGACATCCCCGCCGCGCTGCGCTGCGCACGCGCCGTGCTCCGCGGCGCGCGCACGCACCCGCGCCACTCGCTCGGCCACACCATCCTGCGCCTCAAGCGCGCCTACGACGCGGCGGGCGGACGCACCTCGCGCCTACCGCGCGCACGAGCAATAGACGCACTTCGAGACGCAACGCGAGCGCCGCGCGACCACGCCGAGCGCTGCCTGCCGCCCGCGGCCGACCCCGTCGACTTCGAGACGTTCTGCGCCGCCGTCGCTGAGCTTGCCGCCGATGCTGGTCAGTACGACTGTCACTTAATGATCGTTAAAATTCTGTCGTTTTCTGCCAATGTGCCATCCATAAACTTGTTTTAATGTTTCATAAGTTGTTAATGTTGTTGCCTTCGATATATTGCTGTTTTTTACATGGTTTATTTCTTGTGGAAACATAGCGGAAGATTTGGCAGAGTTTTTACGATTCACGGTAGAAACTTCGTGTATTTGGTTAAAAATAGTTGGGTGGCGGGTATGTGGTAAGGGGTGGTGTTTGTTGAAGGGCGCAGTAGCCCGCGCGCGGCGGCGGAGAGCGAGAGCGAGGGCGTGGCGTCGCGAGTGCGGCGCGCGTTCCGCTCGCTACGCGCTTACCTCTCCCCGCCGACCCCGCCCACTCCCGGTGCGTGTGCGCACTACTCACTTTATATCATCATCATGTCATCCGTAACGCGTCCACTTCCTGACACACGACGCACTTTCATAAGGAATGGTTTTTGAGCCGCTTGCTTTCAACGTCTACCCACGACCTTAACTAAGTCGTTTGTGTATGTAACAGCCGCCCCACGCTCTACTTGTTTCATTCGATTATCATTTTCATTATTTCGATATTTTGGGTGCTACTTACTCCACTTGTTTTCAATTTTTCGCCAGCTTGTGCAGTTTCATAAATTCTGTTTTGATCGCTTAAATATTATGGTATAACTTTGTTAGTGTTGCAACGGTTTTTTGCTTGCAAACTTTTTATTTTCTAAATCATATCACAACGTGTTTTGTTGTTAATGTTGAATTATCTTTTTATTATAAAATATTCATGGACCCTGTAGCGTCGGTATGTTTATACTCACATAGTAGGAAAAACTTATTGCTAATGAAATGCCCTCGTTTCTTGAAAATTTGCTATATTCATAACTTGAACCACTAGTATTTTATTTTTCATATTATTATTTGCGGGTGCTCTAAATACGAGAGGTACGTACGCATTTGTCTTACACACTATATCATTTGACTGTTCTTTATTTGCAGAGTCTCAAAGTCGAAACGGTACAGAGGCGGAGGCGACGGTCGGTGACTTGCGCAGTGAGCCGCGCGAACCTGCAGCGAGAGACGCTAACAATGGACTGCGACTTGTCAACCCCAGGCTTAAAGCATACGGCCGCAAGCTTGGTTTATTCATTCCTAAGGTAAGAAACAAATACAGTATTCCGTAATTATTATCTGTAGAAAAGACGTCAACTGCTGGTAATGACCTTCACAAGCGTCATCACAACTCCAAATCTTATCCTATCCACTAAAAGTTCATTCCCGCGTCTTTCACGAGGTCATCGACCATGTGGAGGGCCGCCCACACTGCAATGATATCATTACTAGACAAAAACTTTGGCATAGAATTGCATGAGCGATCATTACATAGGTAGTTGTTTCCAATTCAACATGTACAACGAACAACTTTGTGTACTTAGTTAATTTATGGTTTACTTTATTTCTGTTTTCAGAACGGCGGTCACCGGCCAGCAGCGGACAGCGCAGGTGCGGGTCCCGGGGGAGCCGCGGGGGCCTCGAGCGGCGACTCTGTGTTCACGCCAGGCACCGAGCGCCGGCTCGAGCGCCTGCCCGCCATGCTGGGCGCGCCCACGCATGATGTCTACCTCGGCGGGACCTTCCCGGTAAATAATAATTCTGAGAATTATTGCACAAATATGCACAGGCACTTTTTAACTTACGTTAGTGTAACACTGGAAGGACGAAAAGTACACCATCTAAATAACATTGTTAGTACGGACGTGTGATTTTGTAGAAGCGATAAAATCTTCGCTTCTACAAAATCACACGTCCGTACTAACATCAGGCTGTCTGATTTCCTATAAGACTTTCTGAACAAATAGAACACATTTTCGGCGCTGTTCTATTTCTATCCACCGCTGCCTTCAAAAGTTGTTTACATTTCATCTACTTTCACAAAGTTTCATCTTACGAAATAAACACTTTTAATTCTTCTCCAGGTCCACAACACTAAACCGGAAGAAATCCTACGAAGGGAAGGCTTCACGTACGTAGTGCCGCGAGCCAATGACTACACACGAATGTTCTCGACCCCTGCCCGAAGGACAGCACCCGCGCACCCCGAGTCACCGCGTCGCGATAAAAAGCCGCGTCCCTCGAGTACCACGTTAGAACTGCCCGATGATGTGCAGCTAAGGGACCGCACGCCTGAAGATAGATCCGATAGGAATGATCGACTCAGTGCGTCCGACTTCTATACTGTCACGGAAGATGTCACGCCGCAGCCCTTCAAAGGTAACTTATTTTATTTCTGTTTATATTATCTATGGCACACGCATATTCCCGCCACTATCCTACATTAAGTACTAAGATATCTCATGTCAAGTTAGACAGCAACATGGTAGCGAGGCTTACTGCACAGGGTTCACTGTCTTTGATAATCAGTAGTAAAGCAAAAGCAGTGTTCATAATCTAAGATGATTTATATTCCATCACCACTTAACCAGTTATTTTCGTTAGAGAAAGTTGATTTTTGAGTAGCCATTAATAAGTATTTGCAATGGAATTTAATCTTTGTTAAACATTCACTTTGTTGCTCCACTATTGAAAATAATCTCAAATTCTTAATTCAAACACAGATTGCTGAAAATTATCTCAAATTCTTAATTCAAATATAGATTTCTGAAAATTATCTCAAATTCTTAATTCAAATATGGATTGATATTCTTTAAAACACTGCGTTTTCTGGTCTGCCGTCTACTCTCCTAACAAGTTATTCCGTTACAGGAACATATGACGAGGACCTGTTACTTGGTTCACGCGTCTTAGTGTTCGCGATGAGTGCGGATTCTCCTTGCTTCGCTGCGATGGTACTGGCAGCGCACTATATGGGACTACGTCCTGCCAACACCGTGCTTTTAGTGCAGCCCATGGACCCGCAGAAAGCACATGGTGTAAGTTAAAGCTATATATATATATAACGAGCTTCTGGCTACGTGGTACCACAACATTTCATAAAAAATTGTCCAGCTGTTTCGGAGATTAGTCAGAAAAACCAGTACCATACTTATATACTTCCTTAAGCATTGTGCAAAATGCTTACAAACCCTTAAAATTGTATTTATTTAAATAAGCAACCCTGATTTTTACGACTGGCACTTGACTTGTCATTGCAACTTGAACCTAATGTCAATGATATTATAATATGGGGGTTCGGAACAAATATTTGTATCGCCTACAGGTAAGTGTTCCGGGCCTGGCAGTTTCTGTATGTGAGTTTAAATGTTTGTAAACGCACCCACGATTTAGGAGTAAAATAGTGACGAGCAACGTTATTAAAAAAAAAAAACACGTCTTTCTTCATTTGTGGCAGCTGTAGTCTCATTAGAACAATTTCTTCTCTATAAAGTGTAGCCTAACCTATGATGTGACGCTGTGTCGTCATTCTTGCTTACGTTTGTTGGTTTATCTTCCGCAACAAAAGTCAAATACGTTCAATTTTTATAACCCAGATTACTAACTGCGCAATAAACTTACTCATGAGATGATTTTTTCCTTACAGTATAGTGAAGTAGCTGTCAAGGATTATAACCGGGGCCGCCACTACCTCTCAGACTTAGCAAAACGCTCTGGAGTGCCCGTGGTCGATAACGTCGACTCCGCGATGGCGTGCGTCATCAGCCGGCTCAGAGGAACCCTATAGCATCAATAAAAGTCCCCGGGACTCACTTTAAATGTATTGATGTATGAATGATAACAGAACTGTGTTATTCACCCGAATATCGATTATTATCGATATTTCGGAATCATTTTGATACAGGCAGCAGTGACAACCGCCTGTTCATCACAAAGTCCGCCGCTTCTAATTATTATAATAGAGTAATATAAACACAACGCCAGTTGAAGCGAATCTCATCCGAAGCATTGTCACAATAGTTGTGGTCGCGATTTGATTTCGTATTCGTTATTTCATTGCGATGCTTCAGGAAGCGGCTAATCACAACTCACGTAATAAAGACATCACAAATGTAATTCATCATAAAACAATCATAGGGTAATTATTTTAACTTGCGTGGCGAAGAGTCTCATAAGAGTGTACTTATTAATTTCAAGACGTTTAGTTTAGTACAAAGAATGTCTCTCTTTATTTCATCACTCTCTATTGCATTATGTAATGTAATATATAGATATTAAAATAAATTTAATTCAATGGATGTATGAGCGAGAATGGATGGTGACGGTAATAAGGTTATCTTGATGAGGATATAACAAATCTCTGTGATGAATTTGTCTAGGAAATTTTTATAGTGAACTTTCAATGCATAAGCATATAATTAGATGATAACTATACATATTAGTATTGATGCAAACAGGTACAGGTAGTAGTCACATGTGGGCGGGTTTGGAGGAATATTGTCACGTCGGATGTGCACAAGAAGGTTTGTAGATAGAGGAATTGAAATCCAAAATCAGAAGTTGTTTAAATTGGCCCTGAACTCAATTTGGTCTTTCTTATGTGACTTGTGCCTTATTTGGAAAGAGTATGATAGACATACGAGAAAGAGTAAATTGCTGTTAGGACCATATTTTTTTACTTCTGATCTTGAATATTTTTTAACTTTTACCTATAAACATGATAATTGCACAGAGTTATGTGGATCATGGTGTGCTAGGGCTGACATTGGTATTGATTCAGTAGCCTAAGTAATCCAGAGAAGTTCGCACAGTGGGTCTATTAGCCAATTTCTAAATCTTGTTAGTACTAAATAATATTGTATTGACGAATGCTTATGTAGACATCAGCACTTTAGGAAAACTGATTGGGGAAAAGTACAAATATCTTGCTCATGTAGCAATTTTAAGAGGTTTTAGTAGTTATTATTTGAATTATGGCAATGCAAAGTTAAATTTTATAATAATTAACATCTTATACTCATTTTTTATTTATAATAAATTGTACCTTTTCTAAAAATATCTAATATGCATCAGAGTTAATGCTTGCAAGTGGGTAATGATGAAATTAGGTTATGATAGCCACAATTCCATACCTAATTTAGGTATAACCTATAATATTGAGTAGTGTAGTGTTAAAAACATATTTGACCCACTGTCACTAAAATTTAATTCGTAATTATAAAATTCAGCAAATATTATTTGCTAGTCACACGCCCATTAACATTTTAAGTACTTTGTTAATATTGATTGATAGTACAAATATCTAATTTATAGAAAAATATGTCATATATTAATTGTAATTTTATGCCATGTACGCTTATTTTAAACTAAACATCACATTTGTAAATATAGAAATTTGTAATTATCATAGTGTTTTATTGTTGTTGCCAACTGGCATCCGCTTCTATTGACCCCACTATACTTTCTCCTACTATTATAGTGCCGAGACAGTCACCGTTGCACCGTATCACACACACATTCCTTTAACCGATTCATGGCCAATGACGACCCAGGCGCGTCATAAGTAAACATCACAGGAGACAAAGCCTTGTGAGGCCATATTTCCTTTGAATACTAACGAATCGAAACACACACAGAAATTTTTCTCTTAGCAGATTAACGCAAGATAACGACGAAATATACATAAAACATCACAGGGTGCCAATGACGCTCTTAGTACGTCATCCTTGATGTAGGCCTATGACGCGCCAGGCACGTCATCGTGCAATGTACGGGCCCTGGCTTAAGTATGCATGAAAATGATCGTGGCAATGAGTCGAACTTGTGATGTATTATGACTCATGCATTTGAATGTTATGCAATTATGCATAGCATCACCAAACCTCACTGATCATGCACGCAAATGTCGCTTATCGAGACAATGGCTTATTGTTATGAAACCAGGGTTTGTAACAGTATGGTATAATAAGAGATACTATAATATCACTAAGAAACCAAAAATGATTAAATATCACTGAAAAAAATACATATGATATAACTTTCATATAATACTTATAACCTTTTGCTCCACATAATGTTATTTCATATATTTTTCAATTAATATACCTAATGCTATTTTTTTAAGTCAGGTTGACCTAATTTTCATTAAAAATCTGTAAAGTGTAAGTAAATATCTGGATTATAGAAACTAGCCACTAATGATTGATGTAATTTAGGTAATAAGTCCATAAGCATACGAAGAATTCGTTTTTAATGAGTATAATATAATATAAATGACGAAAATCGTAACTTTTTTGTTTTATCTGTAGCTCGAAAGACACAGATCGAAGAACACGCCTCTGCATATGTTCTTTCTAGATATGCAGAAGGCCTTCGACTGTGTCGCTCGTGGGAGGTATGCACTAAGGTCCAGGGGGGTGTACCAGAAGCCTTTGTTGACATAATTCAAGACATGTATGATTAACCTCAATTCCGATTCAGTTGTTAGGACCGCTGTTGACGACAATAAACTCTTCCCCGTTACCGTCGGAATTCACCAGAGATCCGTCCTTAGTCCGTTCCTGTTCAGCGTGATATTGGACGACTTATCAGACAGCATCGAGAATACACATGAGCTGATGATATCGCGCTGGGATAGGGAACGGTTAGTGCGGCGGGTGAAGGCGTGGAAGAACTCGCTTGAGAACGGAGGTTTGAAGACGGTATACTTACATGGCCAGCAACACGACAGACCCTATGTCTGTGTGCGGAGGCGGAGACATGGTCGAGTGCACAGACCAGTTTAATTACTTGGGGTCTGTGCTCCACACGTCCGGCGACATTGATTGCGACGTTAAGTCACGCATTTCCGCAGCTTGGGCAAAATGGCGTGAGGTGACAGGTGTCATTTGTGACCCCAAAATGGCGTTAAGCTTATGAGACAGGTCTATAAGATCATCATTAGACCTGTTCTTCTGTATGGCAGTGAGGCGTGTCCTGTGCTTGAGTGACACAAGCAGGAGCTGCGTGTCACGGCGATGAATATGCTGCGGTGGATGTGTGGAGTTACGCGGAAAGACCGCATCAGGAACTTCCGCATCCGTGGCAGTCTTCGTGTCCGTGACATAGCAGACAAACAGCAAGAGGGTCGCCTACGCTGGTACGGTCACGTCTTACGAAAACCGATGTTACGTGGGTAAAAAATGTCTTGCCTTGGCGCCTCCGCCGGGCCGGAACATTGAGGTTGACCAAAGAAGTGCTGGCTTGACGTTGTAAGAGATGACATATTGCCAACAATCTCACACCACGGGATGCCAGAGATCGTGCGAAATGGGAGCGTATATGTGTGCTCCAACGCGAAGGCCGCGGATGCAACCGGGATTATACGCTGAGATGATGATGTAGCTGGAAAGACATTAAAACTTTACGATTTATAAGACACCTACCATCTTCCTTGGTTAGCAGGGATAGATTTCGCTATAATAATTATAATCGTGATTGACAGCCTCCGTGGCAGCGAACGCGGCCGTTCCGCAAGGAGGCGCGGGTTCGATCCCCGCATGCAAATATTTCTATGATTGAATATGAGTAGGTATTTGCACTGGTTTGGACGTGCTTCGGAAAGCACGTTAAGCCGTTGGTCCCGGTTGCCATACGAAAATCTAGTGGCAGTCGTTACGGGTTGTTGGAGCCCTCAAAAGTCTAACAATTGGTCTAACCGCAATGCTTAGATATCGCCTTCGGGTTGTGGAGGTCAGAAGGCAGTCGCTTCATGGAAAATATCGAAGTTTAGCCAAAATCAGCAGTTAGACTGGTAAAGCGGACCCCAGACTCCAAAGCTGAAAAGCTACGGATGCGACTGGGATTAACGCTAAGATGATGATGATGATGGCATTATAATCGTGATACATCCGTGAGTTACTCGAAATAGGTATTTCAGAAGCCACTTGGTGAACAAAGATTTGACAGGTCTAATTTATCTAGGTCTAGTTTAATCGTGTCCTTTTCAATAATATAAATAGAAAGAAAAAGACGCAGTGAACTTAAATTTAATATAATTTGTGAGCAAGGAAATCGGGGCCATTGTTAAATATTGGAAGGCCAATTCACCATCCTGTCCAATAAAATAGCTTCATAATTTTACATTCGATTTCGTATTAAACCTACGAGATTTCTAAAAAAACATCATATGAATAAAACATTTCATAATTTATTAATAACATTTACCTTTATTTTAAATACTTAAACTCTATTGTCATAAGGTACAACTTTGTGTTAAAATACTGTCATTTTCTGTTTGTCTTTTCTGTGTGTTTGCTCTTTAGATATTTGTATTTCTTTCTGCACAAGAATGTTCAGTTCTTTATTTTTCTCTGCAATCTGCATATTAATATTTTTGTGACCACTGGATCCAGAAGCATGTCTGATTAATGAATTATTCAGTTTTACTATATCCCTTTCAATTCGTTTCTTTTCTTCTGTAATTTTGAATTGCTCAATATTTAAGTCTTTACTCGTGGACTGCTTCACATCCAAAGAGGCTTCTGGTTCGTTTTCTACTTCGGTCTTATTGCCTAAAGTTTTATTAAGGAAATTGAAGACATTTCGTCGTTCCTTTTCTTTTTCCCGTTCGTACGCTTTTCTGTTACGTTCTTCTTCTTTCTTCTGTAATCGTTTCAATTTTTGTTCCACCTATAAGCAATGAACGAATTTTATTATAAATAGAGAGTATTTATATTATATGTATACGAAATTTAAGCTATGAATATGATTGTTAAATCATAATCATTTGCCTAGCCTCGTTCCAACTATTTTTGGGGTCAGGTTTCATATGCAGCTAAATATGCTATCTTTAGCCACTCAAGCATCCGGGCCAACAAAGGTGCCTAAAATTTTTCCTCACCGACATGTACACTTTAAACGAGTTTTTATTTATCATCATCATCATCTCAGCGTTTATCCCGGTTGCATCCGCGGCTTTCGCGTTGGAGCCCGGGGTCCGCTTTCCTGCACATTCTCCTCCATTTCGCACGATCTTTAGCGTCCTGTGGTAAGAGCTTGTTGGCACGCATGTCATCTCTTACAACGTCAAGCCAGCACTTCTTTGGTCTACCCCGCTTGTTCCGGCCCGGCGGAGGCGCCATGGCAAGACATTTGTTACCCACGTAACATGCCGGTTTGCGTAAGACGTGGCCGTACCAGCGTAGGCGACCCTCCTGCAGTTTGTCTGCAATGTCACGGACACGAAGGCTGCCCCGGATGCGGGAGTTCCTGATGCGGTCTTTCCGCGTAACTCCACACATCCACCGCAGCATATTCATCTCCGTGACACGCAGCTCCTGCTTGTGTCGCTCAAGCACAGGCCACGCCTCACTGCCATACAGGAGAACAGGTCTAATGATGGTTTTATAGACCTGCCCCTTAAGCTTAACCGGCATTTTGGGGTCACAAATGACACCTGTCACCTCACGCCATTTCGCCCAAGCTGCGGAAATACGTGCCTTGACGTCGCAATCAATGTCGCCGGACGCGTGAAGCACAGACCCCAAGTATTTAAACTGGTCCGTGCGCTCGACCATGTCTCCGCCTATGCGCACAGACATGGGGTCTGTCGTGTTGCTGGCCAAGTATACGGTCTTCGACACGTTGAGTTTCAGACCTCCGTTCTCAAGCGAGTCCTTCCACGCATTCACACGCCGCACCAACCGTTCCCTGTCCGCGTCCGCCAGCGCGATATCGTCAGCATACATGAGTAGCCAGGGAGGCTGCTCATGTGAGTCCTTGATACTGGCCGACAAAACGTCTAATATCACGCTGAACAGAAACGGACTAAGGACGGATCCCTGGTGGACTCCGACGGTGATGGGGAAGGGTTTAGTGTCGCCAACAGCGGTCCTGACAACGGAATCGGAATTGAGGTACATGTCTCGAATTATGTCGACATAGGCTTCAGGTACCCCTTTGGACCTCAGTGCCCACCAGATCACCCCTCGAGGGACACAGTCGAAGGCCTTCTGCATATCTAGAAAGAGCATATGCAGAGGCGTGCTCTTCGATCTGTATCTCTCCATGGCGATCCTTAGTGCGAAGATAGGGTCCATGGTTCCGTACCCTGGCCGAAACCCATATTGACACTCCGAGACAGCACACTCCTGCCGGATTCGGGAGTCTACGATCCTCTCAAAGATTTTCATGGTGTGGGACATGACCTTGATACCGCGATAGTTGCCACACTCCTGAACCGAGCCCTTGCCTTTAAAGACTGGAGTAATTATACTCAGCCTCCATTGGCTCGGGATTTTGCCGGTCAGGAGCACGCGATTAAAAAAGTTAGTTAGCATGCCCACACCGCGAGGACCCATCGCCTTCCAGGCCTCAATGGGGACTCCGTCAGCTCCGACAGCTTTCCGATTCCCCATACGACGAAGAGCCGTTTGGACTTCCTCAGGCGTTATCAGAGGCACTAGTCCAAGGTTCGGAGGGAGTTCCGGTGTTTGCACCTCTTGATGCTGCTTGTTCAGCAGCTCGTGAAAGTACGAGCGCCATCTCTCCTTCACCGCGAGGTCCTCGCATAGCAGGTTGCCATTTGGGTCTTTTACACAACGGCACTTGGATATATCCTGTGCCGCTTTGACCCTGGAACGTGCCAACTTGTAAATGAGCTTTTGCCCCTCAGACGATTCCAACTTCTCGTAGAGAGGTTGCAAGTGGTCTCGTCTGGCTCTGGCTACAGCTCTTTTGGTGGCACGTTTGGCAACCTTGTATGCGTCGCGATCTTCAGGAGATCCGGTCGCTTGCCACGTTTTGAAGAGGGCTTTCTTCACCTTAGTCTCCCTCTGGACTGTGTCGTCCCACCACCAGGTTTCCTTGTCACGTTTGCGGCCGCCCTTAGAGACGCCGAGTACCACCCGCGCCGCCCCCGTAATAGCTGCCTGGATCCTGTCCCAGTGGTCTTGCACAGGTTCTCCGTCGGTACCGACGCACTTGTCGCCAATAACCGACGCAAAATCCTGGGACCTGTTTTCATCAAGCAGCCACCACCGGATCTGGCGCCGACAGTCCTCTACACGTCTACGTTGGGCCTTTACGCAGAAGTCCATGACAAGGAGACGGTGTTGTGCAGTGAGACTCTCACCGGGTATGACTTTGCAGTTGGCTACTTTGCCGATGTGGTGCCTCCTAGTTAGTAGAAAATCGATCTGGGTAGCGCTTCGCCCGCTCCGGTAGGTGACAAGGTGCTCCGGCTTCTTTTTGAAGTAGGTGTTCACGATTGCAAGGTCCGCAGCCGCACACATTCGGAGAATGCTGTCTCCTTCCGCGTTGCGGCTTCCGTACCCAAAGCCACCGTGAACACGCTCAAACTCGCCACACCTCTCACCCACATGACCGTTCAAATCACCACCCAGAACGATTCCCTGGGATAACGGAATCCCGCAAAGCAATCCTTCGAGCTGGGTCCAGAACAGCGTCCTTTCGACTTCACCGCACCCGGCCTGTGGAGCGTAGGCACTTATCAAGTGGGTTATAACCCCATTGACAAGCACCCGCACCGACATTAGCCGATCGCTGATGCGATTCACCTCCAAGACGTCATCCTGAAGCTCGTCAGACAACACCACGGCGACTCCATTTCTCCCACTAGGTGCACCCGTGTAGATCAGCTTGTAGCCATTCCCAATAAGCCGGGATCTGCTGCCTTTCCACCGAGTCTCCTGCAGGAACGCCACGGCCACCCTCCGCCTGTGGAGAGTTTCGGCCAGCTCTCTCGCGCGTCCAGTTAGCGTGCCAACGTTCCACGACGCGAAACGGATTTTCATGGATTGGGCTCGCTTCTTCAGCCGTGTCCGCCTCTGACACGGTAGCCCTAGCCCACAGGTCACAGGAGTCGGGCGAGGCTCCTGCGCGCCGTTTTGCGGCGGCGCCCTAGCTGTGACATGTGCATTTCTTATTTTCCTCTCCATGATTGATTGGCTTGTTTGGCTAATTACGAGTGCGACTGCCGTCTGACCACTCAACCCCGAAGGGAAAGCCGGCGTCAGAGCTTTTATTTATGATATGTGTCAAAGAGCTTCATAAACTTCTCACAAGATGGTTCTGTATTAAACAACGATTATCGTATGGCTAAAACAGTGCCACACCTGACTGTAACATCGGAAAAAGTTTGTTTATAAACGTTGAGTGTAGTTTTGTACAGTGGCAGTGACTTCTACGATTAAAATATTATTTTTTATTATGTATTTTTATGACAGTTACATATTAAAATAATTATCGAGATTGGTTCTTTCTGAAAATGTATAAATACTTTGTATCCAATGTCTGATAAGTTGTCTTTACGAGTGTTAAAGTGGACGATGAAATTATTGCTCATTGCTCATTGTGCGCCAGAATTTCTTAAAGTTTTTGTTTGATATAATATCTTAAAATATGACAAAATAATCCCTGAAGAAAAAATTGTTCATATTAAGTAATTAAATAGACTTCTGCTAAAATATAAGAAGAAAATAACGAGGATTTTATGAGCGTTCAGCGCGCTTGATACCGATCGCGCTCTCGGACGTACAACGCATTCCTAGCTGTCACATCGGGACGTTCAAGTAGTTATATATTTAGTTACCTTTAATGGATCTTGAGCAGCGTGTTTCTGAGAGATGGCCATACACTGGTCAAGACTCTTCCCCACAGGGAGAACGCGCGCCTCAACCGGTTGAACACGACCGTCGCTTGCTGCACCGAGCCCAGTCCCCGCAACATAGCCCATTGCAAACATTATTTTCGATCCAATACCCTGTCGAATTAAAATTAACTGTAATTTTTTATGTCTTTAAATCTAACAGTTACTGTAAACGTTTATAAACGTTAATACATACTCACTCTAGTATGTTGCTCCCATTTCCCAATAGGGGTAATGTCTTGGTTTAGAAGACTTTTTTTAACAATCAGGTCATGATTGTCAACTATTGCTTCTTCACACATAGATTTGCTTTGTGGATACTCCGTATCGCTTAAACTATCATCAGTATCATCACTTTCTACATTTTCAGCTATATGAAAAGTAAAGAGGTATAGATGAGAAAGATAACTCATAAATAAGAGATTAACTTTTAAGGTACTAAGGACCGTATTACAGAACGTCACTCAAAACTCAAGCTCTACTTAAGCCTCGTTTCAAGCCATTTGATTAGTTGAAACTAGTTTTAAATAATGTTTAAGCAGAGATCAATGCTTGAGCTTCTTTCTGGAATACGCACCTAAATCGTGCCTTGATCACTGAATAACGAAACTTATTAATTTATTTTTATTATTGCTTAAGACAATTTAGCTCTTATAACAGTTATAACACTTGTAAGAAGTACAATTATCCTCTAAAGGTTACTAAGCAAAGAATCAATGTGGTAAATTAAATTTTATAAAAGAAACTTACTGTTCAATGGGAAAATTTCCTCAATTTTTACTTCATATTCATCAGCCCCTTGTTTCCTTTTCTCACCTATGTGTACACCATGCTCTAACTTAACAGAACAAGTTCTTTTCTCTATATCTATTCTCCTTATTATTGCTCTGTGCCATAAGTGATATTTTTCAGTCGATTTTTTTGCTATACCTATTTCCTGTAGTGAGTATGAAATAAGTATAAGAGGGATCAGTCATCAGGTGTTAAAATATTAGATGGGCTAGAGACTTAATGTTATCCCAGAGTAGGAACAGAGAAATATAATGTCAAAGATGGGGAAGATGTCTTGCCAATTACTACGGGAGGGCCATGAAGAAGAAAAAGCTCACAACCCTGTGCTATGAACAATCCTGCTGGAGGCCCTTGCCTAAGGCCGATCCGTGTATGTTGATCACTGACTAACTGCTCGAGTGGTCCATGTATGGCCGGCCTAACAGTTAAGCGAACTGGGGATTCCGTATGTTTAAACTGCACTGTTACTGTTATTCTGCATCATCCCACTGCTGGGCCAATCAATCAATCAATCAAAGCATTTATTTCAAATAAACCAGTTACAGGCACTTTTGAATTGTCAGAAGGTTGGTGAGTCAGTAAGATGAAGCTAGTCGCCCATTCCAAAGAGTAGGTACCTATAGAGAAGAACAGGCCAGAAACTCCATGGACACTCTTTTATTTTTTAAATCCCTCTCTCCATAACTTCCGGCTTTAAAGTGGACAACTGGTTGTTTGTTTCCAGCTCATCCCACCTTGTTTTACCACGACACCGCCTTATAGCTATGTCAGGGCTCTACATGGTGGTTATTTTAGCACATAGCTTATTGGGCAAACAGCGGACGAGGCCAGCCTAATCTCATTTCAAATTAGCGGCTTTTTTGAACAATAATCTGTGTTCTGTCAACTTAACATCTAGAATACTGCGAACCGTTGTAGGGCTACATTGGCTAACATTAAGGCCGCTGCCTCGAATCTTGCGGGCAGCGGGGCGGCGGCGGCAGCGGCGCGGGAGTCGAGCGGGCATCGAAGACCCGTAGTCGAAACTAGCGGGCAGATCGCGCGTCACTATAGCCGTGTAGTGTTGTGTTCACGATTGTGTCGACGAGATATTTGTTTTTATTCGCGAAAGAAATGTTTAAACAATGGCGGCAACATCTTTTTGTTCAAATTTATTCCTAACGCTCGATCACCGCTCGCTGCCCGCAAGATTCGAGCGCGAGAAGTACACCGCTCGCTGCCCACAAGATTCGAGCGCGAGAAGTACACCGCTCGCTGCCCGCCACCGCCCCACTGTTTTCGAGAATCGGTCCGTTTGATTTTACGCATAAGATCCTGCCGCTCACTCGCCGCCGCCGCCGCCGCCCCGCTGCCCGCAAGTTTCGAGGCAGCGGCCTAAGTTTAGACTTTTGAATGTTTGAAGGATGCGTCGGTCCTTAACGGACATGTGCATCCTTGCCATTCTGACCTGATTATAGATCCCAGACTTGGTCTTAGCAAGCATTTCAGTCTTTCTTTCGTTCTTTCGCTTAAGTGTCAAAGGTAGACTTGCAAATCTGACTTTGGCACTGAAAGACTGAGAGTTGTTTGTCATAACTTCATAAGGCATGCTTTAATGGCAGCATTCATTTAACACACAGTCCTGGTTTCGCGTTTGCGTTTTGTGAACATAATTTCATAAAATGTTATTATGTATTTTCAGTTTTCATAAATAGCATCTTGTAGCAAGATGTGCTTAAACAAAATCGCATCATTGAAATTAAAACGGATAATACACAAAAATGACGCGAATTGAAAGACAGAGAGAGATAGAGAGTCATATGTAGGCGGTAATTTTCAA
Organism: Sesamia nonagrioides; assembly: GCA_017933935.1. Taxonomy (NCBI): domain Eukaryota; kingdom Metazoa; phylum Arthropoda; class Insecta; order Lepidoptera; family Noctuidae; genus Sesamia; species Sesamia nonagrioides. The sequence goes on from JADWQK010000122.1 coordinate 613,899, forward strand.
ATTAAATATTATTATTTGTTTTAATATCTCAGCTTGTATATGGCCCTACCCGTGTGTTAAATTAATGTTACCATTGTAGCGGTTGGTATGAAGCCGTAAAAATGGCGAATTTGGTCTTTATATTTCGAACTTTATATACTGTTTTTATACTTTTTTATGGCTTCATATAGATTATTTTGATCTACAATACATTGTATATCAGAAACTACAATTACCTCATTGTCAGGTGGCTTCAATTTCATCAATATTCTACTACCTACTTTTATTGAACTAAAATCTGGTTCTATTGCTTCTTTTAAATTCGACAATTGTATTAAAGCACCATGGGAATATCTGTAACACCAATAAAATCAGTTTATGACATTTATGGCACAATATTAAGGATAGGTTTCCACAAAAGAGGGGAGGAGAAGCGATATGTTGGTATCACCAATCTGATTTCATTGTTCAAGCTAAGCAGAGAAAAGATGTGTAAATATGAAATCAGATTGGCTTAAGATGCAGTTCCCTTTTGAGTTAACCTTTATATGACTCACCTACATTGTTCTTCACTGAATTTACATTCACCATCAAGGAAGAAGGGACAGGGTAACATCTCAGCATGTGTTGGATGAGTGAATAGAACTCGGACCTGAAATGAAGGGATTGGAGCATAAAATAAAAATATAATAATAAATTTACTTTAAAATTTATAACATTATAGATACACAATTTATACTAAATTAAAAATAATTTGAATCAAATTATATACTAACTTGAAGGTCTTGGAACTGGTCCTCATCCTGTTTCGGAACTATAGAACTGACCATAGCATTGTAAAGACCTGGCTGGCCACCCCACTTGTGTGTGTGATACACTGCACATTTCATCCCCAATAACGAAGACAGTTCATCCTATAAAAGTTTCAGATTGTTTCAAGCACAGAAGACATAATTTGTTTTATATAAAATTAGGAAGTGTTAGTAGTTTAGCTGGTATACAGTGATGCCAACTAAGGCATAATCAAATTATGGAATAATAATGTAGTGTAGTGTGTAGGGCAAATGATCCTGTATAAGTCCCCATTTATACTATGATTAGTAATTAGGGGAGTTCATACATGTTCTGCGAGATTTTCATCAGCTGCCTCACCTGGGTACGCCCATGCAAAGAAATAAAAAAAATCATCATCATCATCAACCTTTTTTATCGTCCCACTGCTGGGTACAGGTCTCCTCTCATACAGAGAAGGATTGAGCGTAATCACCACGTTTGCTCAATGCGGCTTGGCGATTTCAGACTTAAAGTCCAGGTTTCCTCAAGATGTTTTCCTTCACCTTCAGTCAATGGTGTCCAAGATATACTTAGAAAGTACATATAACTTTAGAAAAGTTACATTGGTACTTGCCGTACCTGGGATTGAACCCGCGCACTCATACTTAAGAGGCAAGTGTTTCAACCACTAGGCCACCACGACTTTTAAAAAAAAATAACTTACCTCAATATCACTATCAGCATTGGCTGCTTCCTCAGAGTTTTCAGAATTGTTCCCTTTAGTTTCTTCATATGCACCACTTTTAGCCATCTCTTGCTAGAAACAATATAACATTCAAATATTAAACACGGTTTTTAAAAATGAAATATGTAACTGTAAAGTCAAAGATTCCTAATATTTACCATGAACAATGCATACTCATCATCCAATTCATCTTTAGGTTCTGTAGATAGAGTTTTAGCCAGTTGAGTGTCTTTAGGGACCAGAGCTTCCAAGTTCTCTCTTGTTAACTGTATAAGTTGTTGCAAATCTGACTGCAAAGTTAATAAAGATTCTCTTTCCGTTGATTCAGTAACAGTTTCGAGGGTTAAGTTGACCATTGCCAGCTGAAAGTAATAAAAACATTCAAAAGGAAATAAAACTGGTAAATTTGTTTAATAGCTTCAATAGGATTGTATTGTTAGTAGGTACCTGTTCTTCATATTGATTTAAAGATTGTTTTAAATCATCCATATTTAATAACTCCAATTTGCCTTTCAATAATCAAAATAATAGTCACTTAATAAACTGATGTTCAAAAACAACAATAATATTACATAATTGCTGTAAACTAATACATTCGTCTAAGAAACTAATCCCTTAATAATTATTATAATTTAGTACATAAACTAAAACTAATCTATGATTACAATATTACTAAGCTTTGTTGAAACTTGAACTAATCAATTCGATGTCATTATTTGACAACAATGACATATGTCCAGTGTAGCCAACAGTTACATTAATATTTTTCTTGTTTTTTGACAGGATAGTTAAGATGAATAAAAAAAAATAAGCGTGACTTATTTTACATTGAACTTTTAAATTATTTATAGTGTCGTTTATTAAATAAAAGCGCGTGATTTATGTAGTAAAAAGTGCATTCAGTGAATAATTCACAAAGAACATTGAAATATCGCAGCATAGTGGCCACATCATGGCTTTGCATCAAATCTCCTCGTAGTTGGCTAACGCGGCCGTTTTTTCAACTGTCATTGGCGATATCCGCCATGAAATATTTTTGTTAAAGAATTTCTATAATTTGTTACACATGTTATTGGCAAAATTGTGGTATCTAACCACAGGGGCCATTGAAGAGTTGAAGTAGTATTCACTTTATAGAAAAGAAAAATATTTTTCTTCAGACTTAGGCCTAGGCCGCACTACGGTTAAACCGCTGCGGTTTTTCCCGCGACTGATTTTTTCGCTACAAAATGCTCGCGGGAAAAAAACGCAGGTGCGGCCGCTTGCATTAGTCTTCTAGGGGCACAAATTCACGCGATTAAAAACCGCCGCGGTTTAACCGTAGTGCGGCCTCAGCCTTATAAAACAAAAAATCCTACAGTCAAAAGCGCGAAGCCCAAAAAAATCAAATATGACATTCAAGGGCTAATTGAACGATGGCATTCGGCTCTGGTGAAGCCGTACGGAGGACGGGTCTGAGCAGAACTTGTGATGCGATGTGTGGCGGGTACGATGCGCCAAATGTTGTTGTGTCGGGCGGGAGTTTAGTTGTGGAGAATCTCCAGATCAATCTCCCTCTAGCGCAGCTTCGTTTGGTCGTGTTGGTCTTGGGTTTAACATTGCATCACCTCGCTTAACGGCCGTCATCCTTCCTATTCCTTAGTTTTTTAAGTGAATAGGCATAATAAACTAGTGCGCTTTACCATCAACGATTGCATCACTGCTTACCATCAGACGGGATTGCAGCCAAGCACTAGTTTATAATAATTAAAAAAAAAAAAGATTTTTTTAGTTTCAAAAGAGTGAAAGAGTTGACAGCCTCCGTGGCGTAGCGGTAGCGGACGCGGCCGCTGCGGAAGGTGGCGCGGGTTCGATCCCCGCACAGTGCAAGTATTTGTATGCATGAATATGATTGCAAGTATTCATATTCATGCATACAAATACTTGCACTGTATGTCCCGGTTGCCATACGAAAATCTAGTGGCAGTCGTTACGGGTTGTTGGAGCCCTCAAAAGTCCAACAATTGGTCTAACTGCAATGCTTCGATGTCGCCTTCGAGTTGTGGAGGTCAGACGGCAGTCGCTTCACGGAAAATGTCGAAGTTAAGCCATTTCAGCAGTTGGACTGGTAAAGCGGACCCCAGACTCCAAAGATCTAAGGCCTCTGATGCGACTGGGATTAACGCTGTGATGATGATGAAAAGAGTGAGAGAGATGGCCTATGCTTTCGGTTTAGCCTTTGAGAGGTATTTGCTCATAGATGATTTTGAGAGAGATAAAGATAGACGAAACTTCATTTTCTCTCTTTCTTTCGGAGTGCCACAATTCTCATCTCAAAATCAAAATTGTTTATTTCAAATTAACCATCACTTGGTACTTTTGAATAGTCAATGTCGGTCAGTCCAAGAAAAGTGAAGCTAAATTGCACGTTCCAAAGCGTAGATCTCTATGGAGAAGAACGTGCAAGAGACTCCATGGACACTCTTTTGAAATCATAATATATGGGTTACATTTCTTCGTTACATATTTAAGTTGCTTCTATCATGTGAGCACAATGTAAAATTAATTAAAATATATGAGACCAGTCTCCACTGACGGCCCCCGTTCACGAGCATGACGCGGGCATCGGCCCCACTTAGCTCAACCATATTGAAGGGAACCAAATGTCCCAACAACACGCGCCACCATCAGCAAGACATTTGAGTGAGCATGACAAACTCTCAACTGCCAATCTCGCAATATCAAACAAGTTAAATATATATAAAAAAACAGACCATAGTCCATGGTGCCTCACATTCACAAACTTGAAAAGTGCTTTTACATTATACAATACTTATATTACTTGCAAAATCATGGTAGCAAAATATTGTGCACAACTTTGAAATAAACAAATAAAATAAAAAAGGAATATTTGGAAAACAACAAAAAGGGGGAATGGTATCTCTTCCAAACCTACAAAACTGTCTGTGGCTGTGGAGCAGGACTGGCATTTATCCAAGCATTTTTATCAAGGATATAATCTTCCAGTTTATAATATGCTTGTTTACACAGCGTGCGTTTAATGCACGTTTTAAATTTGGACTCATTGAGTTGTTGAATCTCTAGCGGTACTTTATTATAAAATTTTACACAGTACCCCATAAAAGAACTATTTACTTTAGCCAGTCTGAACCGAGGTTGTTCTAAATTGCTTCTATTCATAGTATTAAAATTGTGCCTGTCACTTATCTTCTTAAAAAGATCAATATTTTTCCGAACATATATAATGTTTTCATAAATGTATTTACGAGGGACCGTAAGGATGTTTATTTCTTTAAATAGTTCCCTAAGAGAATCGCGTCTGCGGAGATTGTGTATGGCTCTGATAGCTCTTTTCTGCAGAATAAAAATAGACTATGTCTCCAGCCCGTCCCCAAAGCAAAATACCGTATGACATGATACTATGAAAGTAGCTAAAATAGACTAGTGTCGCAGTATGCAGTATCTACATCAGTAAATTGACGGATTTTTTTGACAGCATATGCTGCTGAACTAAGCCGTCCTGCCAGAGATGTTAAATGAGGACCCCATTGTAGCCTCGAGTCAAGCGTGATCCCCAGGAAAACCGTGTTTTCGACGAATTCGAGTTTCTCCTTGTTCAATACTATATCGGAGTAAGTACTTTTAACATTTGGTAACGCAAATCTTATACACTTTGTCTTTTTTTCATTTAATACTAAATTATTAGCGGTAAACCAATTTTGGACTTGCTGTAAAGCATTGTTTACGTCCTCAAGGTTTGAGCAACGTCTATTGATCTTAAAAATTAACGAAGTATCATCAGCAAACAATACAATATGTGGTTGTTTTTTTAATAGATGCGGTAGATTACTTATGTATACTAAAAAGAGGAAAGGATCCAAAATTGAGCCTTGCGGTACACCCATTGTGACTTTCAAACCCGGAGAATTGACACCATTAATCTGAACTTGCTGTTGTCTATCAATTAAATAAGATTTTACCAAGCTGAGTGCAAGTTTACTCAGCCCATAATGTACAAACTTTAAAAGTAAGGTTTCATGATTAACACAATCAAAAGCCTTTGACAGGTCACACAAAATCCGTATCGCATCTTGGGCTTCTTCCCACGCTGCAAATATATGTCTTAATAAAGTGACACCAGCGTCGGTCGTACAACGTCCTCTGGTGAACCAAAGGCATATTCTATGGACCTATAGTATATGTCGAAGTATAAAAGGAACTTTGGATTATGGGATCACTTATCAGGAAAACTAAAATAGTGGTCTGAACTGTCATAAAAAAATTCGGAATAACTATTTTTCTTTATAAGTTATAAACTAGCGCATGACCGCAATCCCGCCTGATGGTGAGCAGTGATGCAATCGTTGATGGTAAAGCGCGCTAGTTTATTAAGAGCCTATTCACTCTAGCCTTAAAGACACTCAAATTGAAGTGTGACGGAAACACCTCCGCTGGCGAATTGTTCCAGTCCCTCGATGTACGCGAAATAAAAGAGGAAGCAAAACGCATCGTCCGGATCGTAGTGGTGTTAAACTGTTAACAACGTGGGGGTGGAAAGTCGCCGTACGATGGGTCGTCCGATGGTGGAACGGAGATAGGGAAATTAAATCATGCAATTCCCTTGCACACTCACCAGAATGCATCCTATAGAAGACCGAAAGGCTGGCTACTCTACCCCTGTGTTCCAGGCTCTAGAGACCGTTTCGAGTTAAATATGGGTCCTCAATCAGCCTCTTCGCACGCCTCTCCACTGAATCCAAAGTAGCCAGGTGACATTTCGAAGCACCAGCCCAAATGTGGCTGCAGTACTCCACACACGAGCGGACCTGTGCTTTGTACAACATTAAAAGCTGCCTTGGTGTGAAGTACCGCCGGACCTTTGCGATGACGCCAAATTTTCTGGCAACCACCTTGGCCTTGGACTCAATGAACCGCCCAAAGTTGAGGTTCGAGGAAATCTCAACACCCAAAAGCTGAAGGCGGTCGGTGCACTCCAAGGATACATTCTGAAAAGTAGGAGCCAAGAAGAACGGGCTCCTTTTGGTGGTGAAAAGACACGCCTGTATTTTGTTGGCATTGAATGCTACAAGATTGGCTTTGCCCCATTCGGAGTAATATCCTGGTCAAATCGAATAAAAAAAATGTGTTGTTATTTCGAGTACAAAAGCTGAAATACTCGGAGCTCTTGAAGCAGCTCGAAAAATAGTCTGGATCCAAACTCCAAAGGCTTGTTACAGAGATATAAAACTTAAAGGAGATTCCCATACTAAAAGTCGATAATGACGCAGCCATAAAAATCTCACATAATCCCGAGTTACACTGGAGAACTCAACATATTGCCACTGGTGAACTATCGGTACAGTATGTACGGACGACCGCAGGTTAAGCTACCTGAAATTTCCAGATATTCCCAATCAACCTTGAGCCTTAAATCTTACGAGATAAAGTTGAAAATTGTATAAATAAATCTGACAGGTTGTACTAGCCAGTCCGTACCAATTGAGTTTCATTTAGCGGACTTGCTAACAAAAGCATTACACCAATCTAACATTGTTTCGATGGACATTCGGTCGGACACTAGCGTTTATCTCTGGAACTGTTACTACTACATATTATAATTTTTTTATAGGTATTACTATTAATAAATTGATTAATTATTAATAAAGTGAAACTGATAGTGGTGCTATTAATAGTGTTACGAACTTACGCAAGTAGGATGTAGCTGCCCTACGCACGGAGCATGTAATCACTACGTTTTAGCCACAGAAATCGTAATAACAAGTCAAGATTTCTGTGGTTTTAGCCCTACGGCTGGGACTTCATTGAAGGCTAACAGAGCATTGTGAAATGAATTTCAAGTACAATGTTATGAGCGACTTTTCTGGTTTTTCTCGGTGGTAGAACATAACATCGACTGCCGGCAGAAGTTACCACCTACAGGCAAAGTCTTACCGCCAAGCGATTCGTCGTGTTCCGGCATGATGTCTGGTGAAGCCGTACGGAGGACGGGCCTGAGCAGTTGTGTTGCGATGTGTGCAGGGTTCGATGCGCCAAATGTTGTTGTGTCGGGAGTTAGGTCGTGGAGGGTTTCCATATCAATCTCCCTCTGGCGCAGCATCGTTGGTCGTGTGGAAGGGTTTACCATTGTATCACCTTGCTCAACTGCCGTCTTCATTCCTATTCAATCAGTTTTTTTTAATGAATAGACTTACTAAACTACCGCGCTTTATCATCAACGATTGCATAACTGCTTACCATCAGGCGGGATTGCGGTCAAGCACTAGTTTATGATTATTAAAAAAAAGTTCTGACCCTTCTCCAATCCGCTGTACTATTTCACCTAATGATTACCTTTTACATCGCTTTACCGCAATGGAGTGTCAGTGTAAGTAAAGCTTTCACAAGCAGTAGTCTAAAATAAAAATATTTAAATTCTACTCATAAGTTTAATCTTCACAATAAGGGTTTTGAGACATGTTCACAGAATAAAAGTACATATAAATATAGGTGCTTGATACCCCTTTATCAGTTATAAAAGTTATACATCTTATTTACATAGGTTAGTCTGAACTTTTTAATTTATTATTAAATACCAATAACCAAGTTATTTCTGTTACATAAATTAACATGGAAGGACTCTTATTCAATAGTCATGTGAAAACAGTGAGACTAACACATTTGGCCTTATTATATTACAAGGTTTACTTAACGATTACTAATTTTGTCTAAAACTGCATCAAATTTATCTGTTATCCTATTCATATTTATTAGTAACTCACTGTTGTTTATTATTTGTTCTGATATAAACATACTCATTTCATTACAAGGGCCTCTGATTAAATTAGTGCTTGTCATGGGCAACAACTCCCCAGAATGGGGTAGCAGATAAAAATAAACCTTGTAATATAATAATAAGGCCATCAACCCATTTCCAAATTTCTAATTATAAATCTACTAAGTTCTTATTCTTATTACAAAAGCTATTGTTAAACCCAAGTCTCAATTGTCAATTGTGCAGTAATAAGAACTTTACATTTGTCAATTAAGGTTTAGTACAGTAGCTGACTCGAAGGTTCTTTAGATCTATCCTAACCAGGTCTAAAGATAGAACTTGTTTAGTTTATAAGGTATGATAGGCCCAAACAAGACTAGTAGTAAATTATTTCAATTCACTTAATGTTTGTATAGTTATTTTTTTTATTACTGTGGCTATAATTTTCTTAACAGTTTCACCTGTGTAACTTTCATTGTTATTAAAATTCACAGAAATGGTTTGGAATGTATCATTCATTATGTTTTTTACCTTCTCACCAATATTATCATTACTGACACTTGTGTTGGTGACTAAGTTTTCATATTGGTTTTGAACATCTACTAATTGCTCACATTTTTCTTTATTACTGATTTCTAAATTATTTATTGTTGTTAATAATTGACTTTCATTATTTATATGGTCAACTTTATCTTGTTCATATTTAGATTTTAAAAGTTTGATTTCTTCCTGAAGGTTTAAAACTTCTTTGTTTTTGTCCTGATTAATCTTTTCAAATTCAGTGATTTTATTCTGCAATATTACAACCTGTTTATCATTATTAGCATGTATGGCTGTGGTTATATGTTCAACATTTTTATCAGTTCTAGATTTCAGTAATTCTTCATACACTTTAATTTTATTTTCATACTCTGTGAGCAACTTCATCAAAATATCTGTTTGTACATTTGAATTTCCTTTTGGTTCAAAATTACTAATTTTGTCTAAAACTGCATCCACTTTATCTGTTATCCTATTCATATTTATTCTTAACTCACTGTTGCTTATTCTTTGTTCTGAAATAAACATACCCATCTCATTACAAGGGCCTGTAATCAGATTGGTGCTTGTCATGGGCAACAATTGCCCAGAATGGGATGTGTATAACGGAATGTTTCCAATGTTTTCTGCTTTAGGCACTATTGTTCTCTGATGTGACTCAGTTATTTGCTGTGATTCAGACATGTTTTCCAAATGGTGCCTCTTAATAATACTTTTAACTAGTTTGTGTCTCACAGATTTTGGATGGGAATCAGTTTCCATTGTGTCTGATGAATCACTAGTTCTTTCTACTGGTACAGCTCGAGTTGGCAAAACTGATTGACCCATATTAGCCATTCGATTTAAAATGGAAGCCTTCGTTTTTCTGTTAATGGAAGAGTCGGTATCACTTCCCTTATCAATTTTCTCACTTTGTTCTGAAGTAATATCAGACTTAATTTCAACTTTAGTAGGCTCTGGTGGGCCTTGATCTGTGTATGACGAAAATTGGATGTTTACTTCAAAACTAGCTAAATGATCTGTAACCTTTTTGACTTCTTCTTTTGTACCATATATACTCCAATACTTTCGAACATTATCATAATAAGAGATATATGTATCATTTTTAATGGTCACCTCTAAATTTGGTGAGATTGTGGTACATGACAGGGTAGTTTTATTAGAGTCATAGAGTATAATATTATGAGCACCAGTTTTTTGAATCTTAACAATGGCAAAGCCTAGTTTTCCTCTTGATGTGTAGACATTGTTGAACCTGAAACACAGACAGAAGGATAATAATAATAACAATTTGAAATGTGTCTTTTATTCTCTTTTGATGGCCTTGGCTGATAGCAATATCTTATCTTATCCTGTTATTATATAAGCGAAGTTTATGAGGATGTTTGTTACTCTTTAAACTACTGAACAGATTTGGATAAAATTTAGTACGCAGATAGTTTATAAGCAGGATTAACAGATAGGACCTTTTCTCCCAATATTTAAATGGGATTAAAAGTTACATGGGTGAAAACATGGGGCGCAGCTAGTGTATTTATAAATTAATATCATAATCATCAATCATCTCTCACAAATAAATAAATGGTGGAATGGTGTAAAAAAAAAAGAAGAAAATGCAGTTTTGGACAATACTAAAATATTCATGATTTAGGTTTACATGGTTAAGTTAATTCCACAAGTGTTAAAAATGTAAATGGAATGCAAATAAATAACTAAATGTCAGTAGTATGATACACATATCAACTTACCACTCGTGTCCGATAAGAGCACAGGCAAATATGCATTCTGTAGTTTTTATCTGTTCTGGTTTTGGTAGAACACTTTGAGGCTTGGGAGGTACATATTTTAATGACTCATTTGTTTTTCCTTCATTTTTCTTAGTTAAATTTCCAAATATATTGGCCAGAGATGTGCTGAAAAAATATCTCTTTAGGAAAATATAAGGTAAGTAATTAGTTTATGGTATACGTCTCCTCTTTAAATGTTAATAAAATCATTTATATAGATGGCGGGTACTAGAAACTAATAAATTAACGACTGTCACTTCACCACATACCATACCTACTACTTCAAAACTTACCCCGCTACTGGAGTAAAGAAATCATCATCAACTTCGTCAGTTTCCAACATTTTGACAGCTTCGATATTCTAAAGTATATGAAGGTCACTAATGATAGTGTTATTACACCACAGTGTTAAGAAGTCAGTGATTCCAGATGACCGGGTAGAACAATTTTATAATGTAATTATTTTGTAAAATTTAGTATTACCACAATCGGCTTTCAATTTCATTTTGACAGTCAAAGAGTGTACTGTAGGGATGTTAAAAAATAATCGATTTTTCTTTTAATCGATTATTTTTTTCGTATAATCGATTTTTTATAATCGATTTTCAAAATCGGATTAATCGATTTTTTATAAATCGATTAAATAAATCACGGTATAAAATCGATTTTTATAAATAGCATCATCTGTGCGCCGAATAAAAAACTCGAAGTAAGTTCATTAATACTTACAAGTTGATTAAATGAAAAGCGACGACATCTTTAGGTATGTATGCGTATAAAGTAGTTTCAATGCGTGAGTCGTGAGTGAGATCTGATATTATTACAGATATCACTACACACACACTCACACTGTAGTTGTTGGTTTTATATTATAGTACTCTGTGGTTGTTGGTCAACAATAAAAATGTCTACGAACCGTAAAAGACCTAAAAGCGGCTGGCGAAAATATTACATTTTTGTTTTTGAGACCATAACGTCGTCGTTTAATTTTTTAAGTTTTTATTTTAATACCAGTCAAATGTAAAATAAGATTGGACATATGTGTAATTTATTTTTTTATTTTAGTGTCAGAGATACTAAGATTGTCATTTTGTTGGATTGTTCATTTCTTTTTTATTAGGGTTCCGTAGCCAAATAGCAAAAAACGGAACCCTGATAGATTCGTCATGTCTGGCTGTCCGTCTGTCCGTCCGTCCGTATGTAACAGCCATTTTTTTCCGAAACTATAAGAGCTATACTGTTGAAACTTGGTAGGTAGATGTATTCTGTGAACCGCATTAAGATTTTGATGCAAAATTAAAAAAATAATAATAAATATTAGGGGCTCCCCATACTTAGAACTGAAACTCAAAAATGTTTTTTTTCGTCAAGCACATACGTGTGGGGTATCTATGGATAGGTCTTCAAAAATGATATTGAGGTTTCAATAATATTTTTTTTCTAAATCGAATAGTGTACGCGACAGACGCTTCCAAAGTGGAAAAAAGTTCCCCCTCCCTCTAACTTCTAAAATAAGAAAATGAAAAATCTAAAAAAAAAATACTACAAAAAACTACCAACGAAAATTGTTGTGTACGAGATCTAGTAACCAGTTTTTTTTAATACCTCGTAAATCATAAAACGCTTATTACCCCGTAATCCATACTAATATTATAAATGCGAAAGTAACTCTGTCTGTCTGTCTGTCGGTCTGTCTGTCTGTCTGTCTGTCTGTTACGCTTTCCCGCCTAAACCTCTCAACCGATTTTATTGAAATTTGGCACAGACAATCTTTGGACCCTGAGAAAAAACATAGGCTACATGTTATCCCGGAAAAATTTGATATTCCCGAGGGAAATCTAAAAAGCGCGATATAACCGAACACCACGCGGGCGGAAAGCACACAATCTTTAGACCCTGAGAAAGAACATAGGCTACTTTTTATTCCGGAAAATTTGATGTTCCCGAGGGAAATCTAAAAAGCGCGATATAACCGAAATTTACGTGGGCGAAGCCGCGGGCGGAAAGCTAGTCTTTCATATAACTTAAATCCTTTAATTTCATAAATCAATGGTACGGAACCCTTTGTACGTGAGTCCGACACGCACTTGGCCGGTTATTATATTATAACTAGCTTTCCGCCCGCGGCTTCGCCCGCGTGGAGTTCGGTTATATCGCGCTTTTTAGATTTCCCTCGGGAACATCAAATTTTTCCGGGATAAAAGGTAGCCTATGTTCTTTCTCAGGGTCTAAAGATTGTCTATGCCAAATTTCATCAAAATCGGTTGAGAGGTTTAGGCGGGAAAGCGTAACAGACAGACAGACAGACAGACAGATAGACAGACAGACAGACAGAGTTACTTTCGCATTTATAATATTAGTATGGATAACACGTTTAATGATACTGAACATTTATTTCTTAGTTTGAAATGGTTATTTTTTAATTAATATTCTTTTATTTGATATTAATATGATGAATAATTAACAGGAATGTCTTAAGCTTATTATTAGAATATGAAAAGCATATAGGAATTTAAATGATAGAAAAAAATCGATTTTTTTGTAAAAATCGATTATTTATTTTCATTAAAATCGATTATCAACAAATCGATTAATATTGAATAAATAAAAATCGATTTTTATTAAATCGATTATTTTCTATTAATGTCACATCCCTAGTGTACTGTGTAATACTAATAGGTTGACACTTGACAGTGAGTGATTCTATTTTGACTATGATTCTGACAGATACACTGATACAGTCAGTCAAGTGTCAACACTGTCAACAGGTCAAAAGTTTTTTTTTTTTTTGGAATTTTATGACCTGGTAACTAAGACGTTTAGTTCAAAGGTCAAAAGTGTTATCTGTGGAACCCGAACCATAGACTAATGGACATGCCGTACGGCTGTATACTGCAAAAAATTTTTGGTTGGAAAAGAATGAGAGAGATGGCTTTTGCTTTAGGTCCATTGAGATAGAAATATAAGGAGATGCTGTTGTCAAGCTATACAATTTTTCATTATACATATATATGTAATTTAGGGTACAAAACCGTAATACATTATTTTGTCTCTTTTTTTCAACAGTACATTTGCATTTGGCAAAAGAGACAAATATATTTTTGTTACTGCGGAATTATGGTAACACTATTAAAATGAACTGACAGTTGTTGGCAGCGTGCCAACGCCGGCCATCTTAGGTTACAATTTCGTGGTAGTTGTGCTGTCAACGGGATACGTAACTTAACGAAAATTATTTTTTTTGATAATATACAAGACATTTTAAAGTGGATTTGTAGTGTACCGTGTGACAAAACTATTACTTAATATGCCTGCGTGCTGTATTGTTATGTGTGGTCCCAGAAACAACAGAAATCAAGCTCAATTGACGTTTCATAGGTTAGTTACCTCTTTTCTAGCTAAATCACCATTTATCATTCTAATTTTCAAACTAAAATGAACCATGATTACTTATTAGTCGTTAAATTACTAAATACACACTTATTTACACTATATAAGCACGTTTCTCTTTATTGTAAATGTTTATTTGTTTACGTAATTTGCCGACATATGTTAGGGTTGTCCAAAATTTTTTTTAACCGACTTCATAAAAAGGAGGTTTTCATTTCGAACTGTTATGTATGTAATATTTTCAAAAATGCCTTGTTTTCGGATATGTTAGTCTATATCAGCGTTTGAACAAATGTGCCGAATTGTATAAGTGTAGTATGTAAATATGTATGTATGTTTTTATGTTTGTGTTCGCATATCTCTGGAACTATTAGTCCGATTTCGGTATTCTTTTTATATATTAGACATTGTTCAACTTAGTGAATACTGCAAGTTTCATCAAAATCGGTTCAGTAGTTTTTGAGATAGGGAATTTTAACTATTTCGCTTAAAATGAAGAAATAAATTATTTTAAATAAAAATAAAACAGCTTTCAAAGTCGGTGCCAATATGTTAGATGCGCAGGGTGTAGCGGGGACCAACATATGTACTTGGTTTAGCACCGATTTCAATTATCTATTATTGGGTGTGTTTTGAAGGCGGTTTTATTTTTATTTAAAATATTTTTTTTAATTTGTCACTTTAAAGGAAGAAATATGATATTTTAAATAAAAATAATTTAATTATCTATCTACTCAATTATTTTGATAATAGATATTGATTTTATCTTTTGTTTATAGATTCAAACAGAAGAAGAACATATAATACATGTTTACCACATGCAAGAACATTGTGCAAGTGGCATGTTACGTGGGTAACAAATGTCTTGCCATGGCGCCTCCGCCGGGCCGGAACAAGTGGGTTAGACCAAAGAAGTGCTGGCTTGACGTTGTAAGAGATGACATGCGTGCCAACAAGCTCTTACCACAGGATGCTAAAGATCGTGCGAAATGAAGGAGAATGTGCAGGAAAGCGGACCCCGGGCTCCAACGCGAAAGCCGCGGATGCAACCGGGATAAACGCTGAGATGATGATGATGATGACGACGGGATACAAATGACGTCATAGATCACCTTTTAAAGGCGGGCGAACCCGCTTATGGAAGCTAGTAGTTTAATAAACGAATATATTTTAAAAATTATAAATGTATTTTATTATTATTGCACCTTTTGCACTTAATAATGTCTATACAATATAATTACACTTAGATACTTTCAAACAAGGATCATAATTGAGAGGAGGGAGGGAGAGGACCCTTTTATCTAGTAACCCAATCAAAATAGACATTTGACTTAGCCAAAATTCAAACTTTCTTTATTACAATAGATCGTGGAGTATAGCTACGGGGGAAACCACGTTATAAAAATGCGCCAAGTACACACATTTCCGCACCACTTATGAGTTAATCATAGGTGGTGCGGAAATGTGTGCATATTATGTAAAATATGAATTTTCTAATGCTGCTTCTCATCCCATGCAGACTGTAAAAACCGGTCGAGGGAATTGGCCAAGTTTAAGAATCATTTCATTAAGCGATGAGGTTAGCAACCCATCACTATTTTGATTCCATTTTCTATCTATGCCTATGCACCTACCAACGCGCTAAACGTGGCTTTTGTTCTTATAACCTCAAGCTCTGTCTACCCCGTAAGGGATAAAGACGTGACGTTATGAATAAATGAATAAGTACTTTATCTAAGAAGCCGACAGAAAACGAGAGAATTAAAATAATTATATAACAGACAGACTATATTAAAAAATTATAATAATAAAAAATAATAATATATTAAAATCTTTGGAAACAAATACACAGTGACAGCCCTAGAAAGAGGCGGCCATATTATGTTCGAACAAATGTCAAACGATGGCACGTTTTTTCTGTAGGTATTTCACGTCTATATACTAGAAGTCTATGTTTAGGTCTAGCACTATCTCTTTCCTCATAGGATGGATTGATGATTTTTTAGAAAAATAAAGAGAGACGAAAGAGAAACTTCGTTTCCTCTCTTTCTCTAAGGCATGTCCATTAGTATACGTCGATGATTCTGCCCATGTCAAAAGTGGATTGGAAGGAAGTTTTGGCGGGAATGTCAAGATGAGTGTCACGCTCATTTTTCATGGGACTTTTAAAATTATTTATAGTGTCAATTTCATTAATTACATGGCTAATATTTACATAATTTAAAAAGTAAAAAAAAATACAATTATGTACAAGTGAAGGTACAAGTATATAAAAGAGGAATTGAAAAAATTAGAGGGCATCAAAAAATTAATCCGCATCGCTGTCAACAGGAAACGATTTATAGTGTTGTTTACTAAATAAAAGCACGTGATTTATGTAGTAAAAAGTGCATTCAGTGAATAATTTATATAGAACAGTCAAATATTGCAACATAGTGGCCACATCATGACTTTGACACAAATCTTCTACCTAGTGTCTTTGCACGCGGGAGACGAAAGGAGATCGGTTTAGGTTAGGTTAGGATTCTCGCCGCGGTGTTCTTGGTTAGCACGTGTGTCTAGAGTTTGTTAATTTTATTTTTTGTGATTGTTGGCCTTTCTGTGACTTGTTATTTATAAGTGTGTTGTCCTTGTGTTTGTTAACAGGTAGGTGTATTGTGTGTCTTATTATAAGTTAGGTTACATCCAAAATGGACAAAAATAAACCGCCCGATCCTGATCCACCCGACATCCAAAGTCCTACTCCAAGTCCTTCATTTCCGTTTTCTTCGACACCATTATCGCAATTCGAGGACTTTGTCTCTAGAGTTACAGACATGGAAGTAACACAACTCAACCAATCTTCCCGAAAACGTTCTGGTACCGAAGAAATTCTCTCTCCTACCCCCCCAAATAAACAAAAAAAAAAGCCAAATTGGACGTTCTAAATATTCGGCAGCGGATAAGGCTCCTTACATCGTCCACGTTTCGCGTATAGAGACTCAACCTAACTCGGCTACGACATTACACCCAGTAAGTTTTGGTAAATTTTTATTAAATAACAACATTGCCAACATTGTTCGCGGAGGTGTTAAAAGAGTAGGCAGAAACAGAGTGTCTGTGGAGTTTGCTTCCCCTCAGGATGCCAACTCTTTCTTAAATAATAATTTGCTACTCAAATATAGCTATACTGCTTCCATCCCATCATTCAACATTACTAGGATGGGGGTAGTAACAGGCGTTCCCTCTGATATATCAGAAGATGAGGCAATGTCATTATTATCTGTTCCTTCAGGCGTGGGGAAAATACTTAAAGTCCGTAGAATTAACAGGAAAATACAGAAAGACGGTGAAAATGAGTGGAAGCCCACTGAAACATGTGTAATCACATTCGACGGACAAGTCCTACCCCAGAGAATCTTCTGTTGTTACACATCTCTTCCTGTACAGCAGTATATCTTTCCCACAATTCAATGCCGTAAGTGCTGTAGATTCGGGCATGTGGCAAGCATTTGCAGGTCAAGACCACGCTGCAGCAAATGTGGCCACGATCACCCCGGTGATGGTTGCAACATTTCTGAGGGCGAGGCCTTCTGTATTCTGTGTTCGGGTGATCATTATGCTAATAGCAGGTCATGCCCCGAGCATGGTAGACAGAAGGCTATTAAGATTCTTATGGCTGAAAAATCAATGCCTTATATCGAGGCTAGTAAAATGATCCCTACAGCTTCCCGCAATTATGCCAATGCTACAAAAACTCCAATTTCCCAGTCTTATCGCAAGACTGTTACCCTACAACCTAAGACCCATGCCCCTCTTCCCCAATCTTATGACAAAGCTGCTCATCAGCAAATAACTAGTTCCCCACCACCTTCACAGCCTAATGGCTGCGCCCTCAGTAATTACAGTACTCACTCTGCTAATAGTATTTCCTCTATTATAGAATTGCTTATAAAACTTTTACCAATTATTATTTCTTCCTCTACTTTTCCTACTCAATCACCGTCCAACGTTGCTGATCAACTTATTACTCTTCTTTCTAGTATTAAAAATGGCGTCTCGCCAAGTATTCCTTCAGTGGAATGTGAGGAGCGTGTGGCATAAAAAGCACGACCTCACTTTTCTTTTAAATAAGTACAAGCCACTGGCTTGTTCCATAGCTGAGACTTGGCTTACTCCAAGTCTTAGCTTTCGTATGCCACAATATAATATTTTAAGGTGTGACCGATCAGATGGCTATGGAGGGTCAGCCCTCTTAGTCAATAATCGGGTTTCACTTTCTTCTTTTACTTTACCTCCACTTGCTGGTGATATGAGCGTTACCGCAGGGACATTTGAGGGCATCACAGTTTTTTCAATTTATATTGCACATCCCCAACATAACTTCTTAACAATCCTAAAAGACATTTTTTCCACGGTCCATGGTCCGATGCTGGTTATGGGAGATTTTAACTGTCACCATTTCAGATGGGGATCTGAACGCTGTGATGCCTTTGGTGCAGCCCTGGTTGAGTTTTTAGATGACCTGGACCTCTGTGTTTTAAATAATGGTTGCTCAACACGACGATCTCTGCCAGGTCAACAAAAGAGTTGCGTAGACTTAACTTTTTGTTCGGTTGAATTAGCAGCATCAACTCAGTGGATGTGCACAGCCTTGTCGCATGGTAGTGATCACTACCCTATAGTTGTATATTTAAATAATAAATCTTATTTAGAAAAAGCTTCCCCTCCACTTTTGAAATATAATTTGTCCAACCCTGATTGGTCAAAGTATGTATCATTATTGGAGGAGAAAATTGATTCTCTTCCAAATTTAAACTCAAATTTATTAGATCCTTTTGGTCACCACCATGTCAAGAGCTGTTATGAGGGTTTTGTAACAGCGATTACATCCAGTGCAGACTCCTGCATTCCTTTAAAAAACAGTGCACGAAATAAAATCCCTTCACCTCCTTGGTGGGATCCAGAATGTACTTTGGCAATCAGGGATAGGAAGGAAGCTGAGCTGCGTTACAATACAAATATGAGCACAGAAAATCTGTTGGCATATTGCCACATTAATGCCAAAATTAAACGTCTTCTACGGAAGAAGAAACGCATGGGTTGGGTTAGGTTTTGCTCTTCCTTATCACCCTCTACTCCAGCTTCAGTTGTCTGGAAAAACATAAACAGGTTTAGACGTGGATGTTCCCCATCAATATATTCACCAATTGCTAGGGAAACAGCTGAACTTTTTTTTGACAGAATTGCACCATCCTATGTTCCTCTCCTATCCGAATTCCAAAATGCTTCCTTACATAATTCAATTCAGGATCCTTTCGACATGCCATTTACCTTGGAGGAACTGAGTGTGGTGCTCAAACATGTCCGGGACTCAGCGCCTGGTATTGATGGGGTACCATACTCATTCATTACACATTCAGGTGAAAAGGCTAAAACTTACTTTTTAAACATTTAAAATTTTTGCTATAGTCATAGTTGGATTCCGGATCAGTGGAAGTCTCAAATTATCATTCCCTTATTGAAACCTGGCAAACATGCAGATGATCCGAATGGCCTTAGGCCAATTGCTCTATCTTCAGTCCTAGCCAAATTACTTGAACACCTAATTAAAAACCGCCTTGAGTGGATAGTCGAATCAAGAGATCTATTGCCGAATCATCAATTTGGCTTTAGAAAAGGAGTAGGCACAATGGACAGTGTTAGTATTTTAATTGCGGATATCCGCATAGCGTACTCAAGAAATGAATCCGTTGTTGCCTCCTTTCTTGATATTTCTTCAGCGTATGACAGTGTACTTCTTCCCGTACTCAGGCATAAACTGCAACAGCTGAGTCTTCCGGCTAAGATGATACAATGCATATGCGAACTTCTGACGTCCCGCTCATTGGTTTTGAGAGTCCAGGGAGAGGAGTTCGATGCAAGGCAGACATGGAGAGGCCTCCCACAAGGTTCTGTCCTCAGTCCCATACTCTACAATTTGTATACGGCTGATATTGGGTCCTGCCTAAATAACAATTGTCAGATTCTACAATATGCCGATGACATTGTATTGTATGTGACAGATCCGTCCATAGTTGACGCGGCGTCATCTTTGTGCTTCTCTCTGGATTCTTTAAACCAGTGGCTTTTAAACAATGGGTTATCACTATCTGCCCCTAAAAGTTCGACCGTAATTTTCTCTCGCAAAAGAACCATTCCGCATATCACAGTCAACATATTAGGCCATAATATCCCCGTCGTGGAAAAAGTTAAATTTTTAGGCGTTATTTTAGACTCAAAATTATCTGGAAAACATCATATAAATAATTTGATTAAAAAGTGTGAAAGGATATTTTCAATTTTAAAAGTTCTTGCGGGTGTGTGGTGGGGTGCTCACCCGTACACCATGAAATTAACTTATAACGCATTAGTCCGTAGTGTTTTAGACTACGGAACGTTTCTCTTGATTCCTTGTAACAAAGGTGCTTTGGCTGGGCTGGATAGAGTTCAGGCCGGATGCCTTCGGCTCATCTCAGGTTGTATGAAATGCTCTCCCATCAACGCATTGCAGGTCGAGTGTGCTGAACCTCCTCTGGCTCTTAGGCGCCAATATTTGTCTTCCCGTTTTATGTCAAGAGTAATATGTAGATCCTCTCATCCTCTTATAACAAGGCTAAATGAGTTAGATGCCTTATGCAGAAGCTCAAATTACTGGAAAAACAAAGAAATACCTTTATCCATAGTATCCTTTCGACTTACTCTAAATTTAGTATACCCGATCGTTCAGTTTCCTAGATTACCCCTTTTTAATTTCCCTTATCAAGTATTATCGTATACCCCAAAAATTATTTTTGACATTGGCATATCTAAAAAATCCCCGTCAGCGGATTCGGCTTTCAATGCGGTGGTGGGCGAGCGATGGAATGGTTTCCAATTGTTCTTCACGGACGCTTCGAAACAAACCGAATTTAGCCATACTGGCGCTGCGGTCTATTACCAAAGCTCCAAGATTATACTGCAATTTAAAGGCCCTAAGGAATCTTCCGTATTTACTGGTGAGTATGTGGCTATATTGGAAGCTTGCCTTTTTATAGATAGAGTCACACACTAATATTGAAAAGGCCGTCATTTTTACAGACTCCCTTAGCTGTTTGCAAGCCTTAGTCCAAAGCCCATTTAAAAGTAAATTGCATAGTTCCCTTATTCTAAAAATTAAAAATTCTCTCCTTACATGTGCTAATTGTCAAAGGGATGTTCAGTTAGTTTGGATACCTAGCCATTGTGGCATTAAGGGTAACGAGTGCGCTGATGCCTTGGCTAAAGATGCTTGTTCATCTTTATTGTCAGATCCCACGCACCTTTCCTACCAGGGTTACGATCTACTATCCCTCCCAAGACTGAACCTACTGAGTTCCTGGCAAGAACAGTGGAATATGTCCAGCAGGAAAAAAGGCAGTTTTTATTATGCTGTACAACCGACCATCAAGCCAAAGCCGTGGTTTTTCAGCCACAAAAAAGTATCGAAAACCATAATTTCTGTTCTTTGTAGAATCCGCCTTGGTTTTTGTTGCACTCCCGTTTTTTTGCACAAGATTCATGTCCGTGACTCCTCTCTCTGCGAATGCGGGTTGGAGGAGGGTACTCTGGAACACATATTTTTTGAATGCTCTAACAACATCCCACCTCTAGATTTGTATAGTCGTCTCCCCAATTTTAAAATTCCTCTTCCAATTAATTTCCCTTCCCTTTTAACATATCCCTCTACAGAATTACTTGTGGCGTTGATGATATTCATCCGCCACAATAATATAAAATTATAAGCAACTTTTCAAATATTATATATTTCATTGTGGTATATGTTTATATTGATGTTCTAACAATTATAATATAATATGTAGTTTTATTTTTTGTTTGTTTCAGTCCAATACTAACCCCTCAAGATCTACAAAGGTCAACTGTGGCATCGAAAGTTTTAATTTTAATTATTCCTTTTTTTTTTTCATACACTCTTGCTTTTCAAACCACTTGACATTGGCAGAATAGTCGACATCCATCGATTTTAGTTGCCATAATAAAGAATAGAATAGAATAGGTTAGGTTAGGGTCTTAGATACCTTTGCCTGCTCAGTGTAATGCACTGGCAAATTGAACAAACAACAACAGCAAGTGTACAGACGACACAGCACATCAAGGTACTACAATTTGTCACTTTTCTTTATTAGATCTTCAACTTTATGACTATAGAGTTAAGGTTCAAGATTGATTGGGAATATCTGACAGTTTCGGATAGCTTGCCTTGCTGTCGTCCGTATATCAAAATAATTAAAAACAAAAAAATTACGATACGTTTTAGCATGGTTGTGGTTGGGGTTTTGGCGAGAATGTCAAGATGAGTGTCACGCTCATTTTTCATTGGACTTTTAAAATTATTAGTGTCGTTTACTAAATAAAAACGCGTGATTTATGTAGTAAAGATTGCATTCAGTGAATAATTCAAAAAGAACAGTGAAATATTGTAGCATAGTGGCCTCATCATGTCTTTACGCTAAACCGCTCCTTATCGTCCAAACGCGTAAAACGAAAGGAGTTAGTTTAGGTTAATTTATGCTAGGAT
The DNA here is from genome assembly GCA_017933935.1 of Sesamia nonagrioides. Lineage (NCBI taxonomy): Eukaryota > Metazoa > Arthropoda > Insecta > Lepidoptera > Noctuidae > Sesamia > Sesamia nonagrioides. The sequence continues at coordinate 636,461 of JADWQK010000122.1, forward strand.
AAGTTAGGATAGATATTTAATGAAGAAAAAAAATACTGAAGACTTGGCTGTATGGCGTACTATGCCTTTGCCTTTTCCATTCGCCCGAACGGAAAGAAATGAACCAAAAAAAAAAATGGTTGTGGTTGGGGCCATCGGCATATACAAAACCTACGCCTATGTCAATGGACATGCCTTAGAGATGAGAATTTTGGCACTCCAAAAGAAAGAAAAGAAACGAAGTTTCGGTCTCACTTTATTTCTTTCAAATTTATCAATCATCAATGAGGAAAGAGGTAGTGCTAGACCGAAAGCATAGGCCATCTCCCTCAAACTTTTCAAACCAAAAAATTACTGCAGATTATACGCGTAGGGCATGTCCATTAGTATATGTCGATGGGCAAAGTTATGGGAAAATCAAGGTAGTGCTGTGCTGTACTTGTTCAACTTATAATGGCGACATTCGACCTGTCGACTACATAATTACTTAATAATATTTTATGCGGTACCGGTACTTCATCATATTTTTGGGACCCATGTGGATGTCCATATTTAGATATAAACTTTTTATTTGTGCGGTTTTCTTACGACATGAAATTATAATTACGCTTTGACATATTCGATTAAAGAATAAACATACTGAAATTGAGAGATCTGACTGATCTGAGTCAGACAGAGTCGAATGTCGATTGTCGATAGACAGTGCATCACTAATGGGCCTTATGTATGTGCGACGTACTTCTACGTTTTTTTGTTAACTTTATCAGTTTTATCTGATACTAATATCGCTTCTACCGTTCCTTTTCATTTTACATTCAAATCTAACTAAATATTAAAGTAAAATCCATTTCAGTGTTCATTTAGCTGTGATTACTTCTAGTTGTGAATTGTGAGAAATAGGTAACAATGCCAGACACATTTACTTGTATAACCTGCCAGGTGATGTTCAAAACGTCTGAATTACAACGTGAACATTACAAAGAGGACTGGCACAGGTACAATTTGAAAAGGAAAGTTGCTTCAATACCGCCTGTCACTCTTGAAGAGTTCGAACTACGGGCTAAAGAACACAGAGAACAGAGCCAGAACTTAAATCGTGATGAATCGCAGTACTGCAAATATTGCTCCAAGTTATTCAATACAAAGAATGCTTTTGACAATCACTTGAACAGTAAGAAGCACAAGTTGTCCAAGGGAAGATATATTGAAAATAAGGAGGAGGAGCACAGTAGTAATTCAGATACAGACAGTTTTGTGAAGGTTGAGCCTAGTATACCTTCCACTGCGAATGCTGCTAGTTCAAACGCGTCTAGTGCAATTGGTGCGAAGAAAGAACCAAGCAAATTTGTTGTAGTTTGTGCAGATGACTCTGGAGAAGAGGACATTGAAACAGATTCAGATATTGAGGAGGTTTGTTTTACAATGACTGTATATCCAAAATTTATCAAATGGATAATGAAACTCTTGTTACATTGCATTGTGAAACAGTACTTTGTATGCTCATTTATTATGTTCTTAAATATTAGATAGTTACATCCTATACCTTGAAAAATATTGACATTTATGACTTAATGAAAGGAGAAAGTTCAATCAGTTTGTTAGATATATACTGTAGAACTTATTATCAGTATTTATTACTAAGATAGTGTGTCATGGGAAATAGTGGCAATTTAATGTAAGATTATGAACATTACACAATAATATTCTTGTTTTCAGCTTGACTCAGACGAGTGGGAGGAATGTCGAATCAGCGGTAGTGACTCTCTGATCAAGCCTCGAGACTGTCTGTTCTGTAGCCACCACAGTAAGAATATGGTCAAGAATCTCAAGCACATGTCTGAGGCCCATTCATTCTTCATTCCTGATGTAGAATACTGTATTAACATGAAGGAACTTCTTTTGTATTTAGGAGAAAAGGTAAGGCCCACTATCTTGCTGTATCTTGTCACCCCATATTCCAAGCCGACCCCAATATAGTTGGGGAAAGGCTATGCAAATTATGATGATTTTCTTGTCCCACATACTGCTATGTCTCAAGAAAAAAGTCTGTGATCAGTGTGTGTCGCTTTCGAGTTTCCTTGCATTTTCTTCTTGAAAGGTTCTGTAGTAGTAAGTGTGATATGTGCCAGAAGATACACAGCAGGCAGTACAGTGTTGGCAGGCCTCCCACAAGGTGTACTGACTGTCTTGTTAAATGCAAAGCGAGAAGCATGAAACCATTTGAAGTCATAGGGCTTGGATGAGATGTATGTCTAGCATATTTTCAGCTGAAAAGATGATGATTGTAACTAGGGTTGTGACGGAGGCTTGTTAGCGGAGGCGGAGGCGGATGCGGAGGCGACGAGTCTCACCTCCGCGGAAGCGGAGGTTAACGGAGGCGGAGGTGAAAGTACATATAGAAAAAATTGAAATTTATGGTTAATTAAAACAAATTTTTTAATTTAAATACGTACAATAATAGTAGTATACTTGGTAAAAAAAAATATCACCGTCTTGTAACGAAAATTAAGGAGAAACAAATTGTGTTTGCCGCATTCCCGCCTCGCACTAGTTGATTCTTGACCATTTCGCGCTCAAACGCGGCCGGACGGTTGTCGAGCGTCGCAGCTTGCGCGTTATTTATTTTATAAATACACCTCCGTTATAACTCCGCAAACATTGTGCGGAGGCGGAGGCGGAAGCGAAGAGACGATTTCTTGCGGAACTTCCGCAGTAACGGAAGCAGAGGCGAAGCTCCGTTACAACCCTAATTGTAACATATTGTCCCATAGCGGGGCAAAGGTCTCCCTTTCTATTTTCCACAGAATTCTCTCTTTTGAATGTACCAGTCAGTTCTTTCAGTGTAATAATAATTATGTGACCCAATATTATTGAAGGCATATTAATCCATTTTAATCATTCTTCAACATAAACTTGTTTGTCTTTATTTTTTTGAGTCACATAAGGTCTTCAACCATTCAAGGTTCAAACATTTTATCATAAAAAATTACATTTACATATAATAGTTGCTATAAAAGAATATATGACAGTTCACGCTGGAGAAAAGAAACTGCCAGCGGTCCACTTTAATTCTAGATTGAAAGAGCTGGATGTTATGTTTACCCAGTAGTTTGCACACACTAACAATAAACTTAGTTTTCCGTAGTCATTTCTTCTGTAAGCAGTTTTTTATCTATGATCCACAGATTTCACGAGGTTACATGTGCCTCTGGTGCAATGAGACAGGCAAAACATTTTATTCCATGGAAGCAGTCCGGGGCCATATGATTGACAAGGGACATTGCAAAATGTTGCATGAAGGGCTGGCTTTAGCAGAGTATGCTGATTTTTATGATTACAGGTAATATTAAAGTTTTTCAAATGGTATTAGCATAATTAGCTTATAATATTTCCTATGCTGGGACACGGGCCTCCCTTTGGAGAGAGGAAGTGGGCTATAATCCATCATGTAGGCTTAGTGTAGGTTGGTTTGTGATTAATGAAATCACAAGTTCATTAAACAATTTAGAAAAATAATTTATTTATATTTTCACTTTCTTTGTGGATGTCAACGTCAAGTCCACAGAATGGGCTATAGAATAACATGATTGAATAGAATACTCTTTACTATGAACACCTTATAAAATACAGAATATAAATATGAAGATTCACGCACCTATTCATAAAAGTACTGAATAATTAATTAATCTGAATCCATTTATCATCTTCCAGCACCTCATACCCAGACTATAAAGTAGAAGAGGATGAAGAAGGCATGGAGGTTGATGAAGAAGTAGAAGGTCCTGCAGCACTGCAAGGTGATGACTTCCAGCTGGTGCTACCTTCTGGCGTCGTCGTCGGTCACCGGTCACTAATGAAGTAAGTTTCGTAATAGGGCTTTGAAGGTATTTATTACTATTCAGTATAGTATAATGGATTATATGGATATTGCATGATGATAAAGCTAAAGAAAATCGATACACTTCATCACTTGATTGCTTCTAAATTTAATTTGTCTTTGTATAGAGAAATGGCCTTTAAAAATGGCCTCTCAATAAGTATGGACAACAGCAGGTCAAGCTACCCGAAACTGTCAAATATTCCCAATCAACCTTGAGCCTTAATGCTTTAGCGATAAAGTTGAAAATTGAATAAATAAATTTGACAGATTGTAGTAGTTTGATGTGCTGTCATCTGTACCTACTTTTTTGTTTAATACACTTGGTGAACAGATTTTATTGTCTAGGAAACAGCTGTACACATACAACATATTCATTTATACTTTCGCACAAAGAAGTGTACAGAGGCGGAGTTCTTTAGGCATTCTCTACCAGTCAACCATGAGTGCTGAAGAGATTAGTTAGCTTGTTTTAGTTGAAAACAATCATAAGCGAAAACATAAGACTCTAAACACTAGCTAAAAAAAACCGACCGAGTGCGAGTCGGACTTGTGCACGAAAGGTTCCTTACCATTATATTTAACAACGGAAAAAAAAAATGTTTAATATCTATTCTGAGAACATTTCAAGCGTCTATCTATTTCCGTAATTAACATGGAACAAAAAACCGGCAAAAATATCACGTGTGTTGGCCCCCCTTGAATATAGGTATATACAGAGAGGTGCTAACAATACGACAATAAATGAAAACACGAACAATGCTGGTTCATAGGAATAATCCTAAAACAGAAAAAAACTTAGCATCAAAAATTAAAAAATGAACATTTCAAACAAACTAAATCGCATAAAATTGCAAACGGAATAGAACATCGTTTAAAAATATTGGTTCACTGACCTCCGATCGGCGACAGCGGGATCCTGTATCGACTTTCTTTTTCGCACCATTATTATTAAAGTTTGGTACCGCAGGATGCGGTGGTCATTAACCTATAAGCGCTTCCTTATCAACATGTACATTATGTAGAAAATGTGAAAAATAATTTCCTGTGACTAAACTAATGGACATATTTATATGATATTTTATGGGTAGACTCAGAATGTGTTGAGGTACACGATGTTTAATTTATTGTCGTATTATCAGCACCACTGTATATATTTTTAATTTTTAGTATTTGTTGTTATAGCGACAACGGAAATACATAATCTCTGAAAATTTCAGTCTAGCTATTACCTACGGTTCATGAGATACAGCCTGGTGATAGAAGAACGGAAGGACAGTGAAGTCTGATGAATAGGGTTCCATTTTACCTTATAGGTACGGAACCCTAACAAATACTTAATGCTGTATATACATACATACTATTACCAAAATCTATAAACTTGTGAGTTGTGTGTGTGTGTGAGTGTGTGATATACATATATTTTTTGAGCTGTTTTGTCAAAATGAAGCCCAATATTTTGTGATTGTACAGTAATCACTACAATTACTTCTGTTTCATATTGTTATCATCTGGATATTTCACTCTAAGGACATATGTCACCGACGTTCCTTTTTATTTGTGGAATAAAATTGACAAACTTAATAATTTATTGTCAGGATTAAAAATTCCTTAGCTATAAAAGCTTTTTGGAATTCGCTCTAAGTACTTAAAATGAATCAGTTATTAAAATTCTTTATTTTAATTATACACAGCTGCGGCGCGTTCGGTGTAAAAGATGTGGCTTCGTATCGGAAGGTTAAATTAAAAAGTAATTACAGCTCAAATAAAACCATGTAGTAGATTTCCATTTGATTATGTAAGTTGTTATGAATGTTGACATTGCGAGGCATGATATTCTCTGATAATTATCAGAGCAAAATAGTTCGCGTCATATTCATTGAACGTTAGATAAACTACACTATGTCTTATAATTTAACTAGCGACCCACCTCGGCTTCGCACGGGTGCAATGTTGATATTAAATACACTACAGGAAAACTGTGAACTTTGTTACATACAAAAACATAATGGGCCGACGTGGCGCCGCCGCTCCGACCGGCCGCTACGTCCCGCAATTTTTAAATCTGTAATATCTTCGAAAATATCCATTTAAATCAGACGCGGACATGCGGTACAAGGCCATATAGATCTATATTAAATCAGCTATGTTTTAATGTATTTAATTGGATAAGCATTAATGCTGTATTGGTTAAAATCGCTTAGAAAATTAGCGAATATTTGTCGTTAAAAATAAATGTCAAAAAATGTTATTGCGGGATATCCATAACAGTTGTCTATATGTTATGGATATCCCGCAATAACATTTTTAAGGCCTACCAGAAAAATCCGCAATGGTATATGTCTTACAACGTGTAACAAAAAGGGTATATACATACCAAGGGTATGGCATCTTTAGATGATATCAAACGATATCGGAAGGGTTTCAACTCAAAATAAAATACTCAAAAAAATTGGTACCAAATTTTCGGTTTCGTGTGTTTCTTAAAATCAAATCATAACAAACGTGGCAGCACACTACATACGTTAATAACTACTCGTTACCGTCACGTTACTTGCCAAAATCCGATAAATGTCTTCAATATCTCTGTGCGACTAGTATGATAGTAGCCTATCACAGGCGGTGTTTTTCCTCATAACTTCCATAAAGAGATAGGATTAAAAAACCCTTCCAATATCGTTTGATATCATGTAAAGATGCCATGCCTAAGTTATGTATATATATATCCTTTATGTTACACGTTGTATACTATTGCGGATTTTTCTAGTAGACCTTTTCAATGTGTACAAGATTTACTAAATTATTTTGATAAATCTCGTTGGGTTCAGCCTGCGTTTCACTGCAAACGCGAATAAAATTTAATTATTTACGACATCGCATTAGAAACCTCAAAAATAATAGTATTTCTTCACTATTTAATGGATGTTATTATACATATAAACCTTCCTCTTTAATCACTCTATCTATTAAAAAAACCGCATCAAAATCCGTGGCGTAGTTTTAATGATTTAATCATACAAAGGGACATAGGGAAAAAGAAGTGACTTTGTTTTATAATAAAACATGATTTTTTACTCGTCACAGTCACAATTTCTGAATGAAAGTTAGAATGAAACTAATATAGGCATAACATCGATTGAAATAAGTGATTACGTGCCGTGTCTAGTTTTAAAGATTTAATCATACAAAGGAACATAGGGAAACAGAGAGTAACTTTGTTTTATAATATGTAGTGATTACCTTTGGCTACATATTTTTAACCTCAGTTCTTGAAATTTTCAACCATTTTTCCTTAATATCTAGGACCGCAACTTATGAACTCGGCTTGGTAATTTGTTTCGTCAATTCTTCTTTGCTGGGCAGTTTGGTCCGCCACTTCTTCTTCCCAGCGAAAGCAATAGGAAATGGCGAAGGGCGGGCGTTTTGGGGGACTGTCTTATGTATTATTGACGTTCAAAAAGTGCTGATTCTGAGCCTAATTTGAATGAATGACTTGTGATATAGAACTTTTTTTATTAATTTCCAGGTACTATAAACAAAATTTGAGCACAAACAGTCAGGCTTTAGTGAAAAAATCGGACCGCAAACTGCACAGGATACTCTGTGTTTACCGGGCTCTCGGTTGGGCGGCAAAAGAACAGGCGTTAGCTGCAAAGTAAGTCTTTATTTCTTTACTTGGGCCTGATTTTTAATGTGTGGTGTGAGGCGTGGCCTGTGCTTGAGCGACAACAGCAGGAGCTGCATGTCACGGAGATGAATATGCTGCGGTGGATGTGTGGAGTCACGCGAAATAACCGCGTTAGGAACTCCCGCATCCGGGGCGGTCTTCGTGTCCGTGACATAGCAGACAAACTGCAGGAGGGTCGCCTACGCTGGTATGGCCACGTCTTACGAAAACCGGCACGTTACGTGGATAACAAATGTCTTACCATGGCGCCTCCGCCGGGCCGGAACAAGCGGGGTAGACCAAAGAAGTACTGGCTTGACGTTGTAAGAGATGACATGCGTGCCAACAATGTCTTACCACAGGATGTTAAAGAACGCGCGAAATGGAGGAGAATGTGCAGGAAAGCGGACCCCGGGCTCCAACGCGAAAGCCGCCGAAGCAATAGGGACAAACGCTGAGATGATGATGATGAGATAACTTTTATCTTCCGAATGAATATTTAGACTTGACAGCTTTTGAAAATATGTCAAACTGTCATTATTAATTAATCTCCTGCTCTTAATCATATAATTGTTAATTGCTATTCATTTAGCTGATAATTTATTGTAATTTCCTTGATTACCGTTAAAATATTTATATTATAGTTACTTGCGTATTATAAAATACACCCTATTCTTATTGGAATAAACTTAATTTTACCAAGTGCATAGTGTAGCATTCAGTCTTTTACTTCCCGATGTGGAAGTAGGATTGGAATATGCTCAAATTGCACAATCCACGGCAGTTTATTTTGCTAGATCTCCACATGATTTCTAAATAAATATGGTTTTATTCACAGGAAAGCACGTGACATCCACTTCATGAAACGCGTACAAGCTAAATGGCAAATGAAGATGTCCCTGAAGAACAACAAGTTCCAGAAACATTACCGAGCTCAAGTCAACTTTTAATCCAGTGTAGAACGTGTTTTTAGCTATGAATTATTTCTTTATTTTAATTTGGCACACCAGCTGACTAATTAGAGATATGAGAATATCTCTTATTAGTAGCTTTACTAGTTAATATAATAATGAGTTATGTACTACTTATTTTGATGGCCAGCCAGGAGTTATATAAAAAATTTACTGTCATCTTCAAAAATCTTGTTTGTTGTCACATTAAATTCGGACTAAAATTTGATTCTTATTAGTATGGAGTTACTAATATCAAGCCAAAAATTGCTAGCAGTTAAATTCGTTTCTTAGTTGATGAGAGCGGGCCTGCTTTTCAACAATATTACATAGTTGTATTATTTCAGTTGGCTTATAGGGCTTTTTGTAGAGTAGTGCAAGATTATTACGACTGATATACGATATATTGGGATGTTCATACTGTTATGTACCTAAATTTCTCAGTAATATATACATATATGTATATTTAAAGGGCTTGTGGCGGCATCTGCATTGACAAATGCGAACTAGGCATCACACTGAGATTACTTCTACGTCTACTGATGCACTAATCACGCGGTCGGATCGGCGCTACCTCATACCCCGTGTCCCGCGCACCACCAAACAGCTGTAAAAACTTTTTACAAAAAAATAGAAACCGACTTCAAAAAAACAAAGGAAAAAATATTTTTACTTTTGTCATGGCTCTAGAAGTCGGAGTCGATGTCGAGACACATTTGTACAAAGGTTTTGTATTTCATGCTTTTCAGTGTCTTATTTTTCACCTCATAACAATAGTGGCAGCCATAAGCCATTTAGAATAAGTTCTCATTAATACGAAAAAAATACCTACCTCAAAAACTACTGAACCGATTTTGATGAAACTACATAGTATTCCCTAAGTTGAACAATACATAGTGCAACAAAAAAAGAATTACTTAAATCGGACTTGTAGTTCCGGAAATATGCGCGCACAAACATAAAAACATACATACATATACTTGAAAGGCTTACATACGGGTCGAATTTATAACCTCCTTTTTTTGAAGTCGGTTAAAAAACGATTTCTGCGCATCTAACGACTCTTGCCAAGTTACATGCCGGGAAATGTACTCATCCCTCTATTTTGGTGACCAAACCCTTCGAGCAGCTAGGTCTTGCGAAGATTTCATGAAGAGAAGCGAAGATGATGTGATCGCCGTAGCCACAGTACTATTAATGAATAATTAATAATGTATGGTTATTTCACGTGAATATTTTTGTTGGTGCTCTACGTTAGGAGTAGGGTTGTAACGGAGGCTTGTTAGCGGAGGCGGAGGCGGATGCGGAGGCGACGAGTCTCACCTCCGCGGATGCGGAGGTTAACGGAGGCGGAGGCGGAGGTGAAAGTACTTATAGAAAAAAATTAAATTTATGGTTAATTAAAACAAAGTTTTTATTTTAAATACGTACATTAATAGTAGTATACTTAGTAAAAAGAATATTGCCTTCTTGTAATGAAAATTAAGGAGAAACAAATTGTGTTTGCCGCATTCTATTCTTGACCATTTCGCGTTCAAACGCGGCCGGACGGTTGTGGAGCGTCGCAGCTTGCGCGTTATTTATTTTATAAATACGTAAATAAACCTCCGTTATAACTCCGCCGCAAAAATTGTGCGGAGGCGGAGGCGGAAGTGAAGATACGATTTCTTGCGGAACTTCCGCAGGAACGGAAGCGGAGGCGAAGCTCCGTTACAACCCTAGTTAGGAGATACACAGTCTGCCATTTGTAGTGAGTGTTGAATGTAGTGTGAATGTTAAAATGTGAAATAAAAAAAAGTTTGGGTAATATTTGTTTTACTTGTAATAAAATTGTTATCACGCCATTATGCCTTTACCATGTTTTCAAGGAAGAAAAATTTTAAAAGTACCACATATAAAAATATTTTCAGATCAATTTTAAATAGTCATTGTTATACCTATCAAAAACCTGAAAAGGGTATGGCGTTCATATAATAGTTTGTTGGCTTAACATGTCCGTTGCTGTGGTTTTGTGTTAGTTTTTCAGGATGTTGGAAGCAAAGGGTTTACCACTAGCTCTTATAGCAGGGCAGAAGTAGAACTGCACTTTCGACTTTGTAATGCTTTACGTGCTTATCAATTTTATCTTGTTCCTCGGTAGACTGGGCCCTCTGCAGTACACTATCGCCTTGTGCATCTTTTACTGTGTCTAAAGTCCACGGGATCTTCACTGGATCTTCAAGCTTATGTTGTATAGGGGTAATGAAGATATCTTTCCCTTAAAGTAGTGATTTATTATGTTCGATAACTTGTCATTGATAACGTATCGTGGTTCTATATCGGGTATTTTACTCAAATATTTTCCGATAATTTTTTATACTTTAGACTTATTTGTTCGGATAGAACGAAAAAGTAGTGCTGTTCATCGTCTCAATCTGTCAAAAACACCTTTAATTTCTCTACATTTTGACAAGTTTATGACGTCGCCGAAATGAGACTGCGACTAGATTTTGAATGTTCTAAATTACGAGATATGACCTTGTGCTATAAGAGCTGGTGGTAAGCCCCTGGTCTTATTTTAATGTTACATTTTGAAAACTACGAGTATACAACGGTATTTTGACTTTATACGAAACCTGAATATAGTTTGTTCAGAATAAGATTCCAATCATGTTTACACTACATATGAGCCAAATTCGATAAAGAATAGAGATAAACAAACCGTTGCTAGGTAACGAGTAGTTTACGCCTAAAAGACAGGTGTTAACAACCTTTTCTACATAGACGATTTTCATAAAAGTAATAATCCTACTTCCTACTAATCTAAACAGTTTATTTATGTTTAGATATTTATGATTTGCATAGAACGCTTAACCGATTTGAATGATATATGACACGTAAGCTAATTTCCTAATAGGTTAAATTTTTTGATACTTATTTATAATTAGTCCATACTTGAAAGTATTACAATGCATGTGTTATGTAGTTGATTTGAAAGTAATTAAAATACGCAAAATTGTATTGATAAATGCCTTAACTTTATTCATTGGTTGAATTTCACAAAATGTGTTGAATACCTGGATTTCATCCATCTTTCTTTTTTTGTAGGGCTATCACGTAAAATTTATGTCGACTTTTTAATGGTTTTTCGAAATACCAAGTCATTACGCATGTTGTTTTAGTGATTCTATTGAAATATGCTGCAATAGGAATTGGTAATAAATAGCTAGCATGTAAAAGTCGATAATCATGTAAATAACACGAGATTTGTAAAACGTGAGTTGTGATAACCCTAAATTGGTTTGTTTACCTCTATTTTTTATGGAGCTAGGCGATGGTATAGGTTATATTTTTTCCCAAATACATTTAGGAATTGTTGCAGGATGGTTACCGAACGCACAACTCGACTGATGTTAGATAATAGTATGTACCAGGCGCGTGAGACAGGGCCGCACCGCTCGTGTGCCCGCACGCGCTTGCACCAGCGTGGCGCGGGCGGGCGAGCGGTACGTTTACCATATTTTTGTTGGGATAACCAAGTAAGATAACAAGCTCGTAACTTTGTGGTTTTTCATAATATCTTTTTGAAATTTTGTACATAGATTCTTTACTTAAAAATAAAATACAGGACACGTGTTTCGGATTTCGCATTAAAAAAAATAATGTTGTATAATTGGTAGTTTTATGAAAAATATGTTGTGTTAATAAATCACAAACGCACAAATCAATAAATTGATAAATGTGTGCCTAGTACCCACAGAGTTATGTCGTACAGTCAGAAGCAAAAATATGTATACATTGCCATGGCTGCAAAAATATGTAAACATCTTCGACTTTAAGACGAAGTGCTCAACTTGAAGAGCATAATATTGTAGTCATCGGTTCACATCATAAATATGTATACGCTCATTGCTTCATTAAATTATGCCCACCACGAAAGGAACAATACTATGTATGCACGCTTTCATCAATAGCATGTATTCACGCGTTGGTTCATAAATTAATGAAGCAATGAGCGTATACATATTTATGATGTGAACCGGTGGCTACAATTTTATGCTCTTCAAGTTGAGCACTTCGTCTTAAAGTCGAAGATGTTTACATATTTTTGGAGCCTTGGCAATGTATACATATTTTTGCTTCTGACTGTACCAATTTTTTTTTACAAATTGATATACCTAAATATTTTTATCTATCATGTACATAAATGACGAGTCTTGCTCATCTTTGCTGATGTAATTAACATTTATATTATACCTACTTTGAGCCAGCATGTAAATAGATTGTACTGAGTAAAATCAACACGATTATTTCACTTAAACTGTACGTAAAGATGAAATAAACAAGCAATAGAAATAAAAGAACCAAACGAAATGTTTTGTTTTATTGCGTTTCCTTCAGGGGAGGTGGCGACGTGGCCGTCTATGACGTCTTGGTCGTCTTATCGGGCATCTGAGTCGGTGAATTAAGAATGGATGATTTTACGACTTTGTAATGCTTTACGTGCTTATCAATTTTATCTTGTTCCTCGGTAGACTGGACTCTCTGCATTACACTATCGCCTTGTGCATCTTTTACTGTGTCTAAAGTCCACGGGATCTTCACTGGATTCCTATCTATCTTCAAGCTTATCTTGTATAGGGGTAATGAAGATATCTTTCCCTTAAAGTAGTGATTTATTATGTTCGATAACTTGTCGTTGATAACGTATCGTGGTTCTATATCGGGTATTTTACTCAAGTATTTGCCGATAATTTTTTTGACGTCATCATTTATATCGCTGTTTATTTTTGGTTCTAGACAGTTCACCACCGTAATCAAACTTATAACCTGTAAGCATTGCGTGATCAATGTCATAATATAATTAAAAATACAAAGTTGATCCTATGGTTATGTTTATATTAAGTAGGTACGCCCACTCGAGTTCCTTCGTTACTAACACACTGTCAAATATCTTTGGCGTTTAGCGCAGTCGGACTGAACCAAGTTTATGCACCTGGGTAATAGGCGAAAAGCGAGTTATATGCGCTATCTAGCCTACTAAATTCAAAATATCTTATATTTTTTGTAATAGGTATGCAGGTCCTGTCTGGTTGTATGTTGATTAAAATAAGATACGCGCACGTATCCGACATCGATTTACTTAATTAACTAATAATAGTGATTCAAATCAGCAACACAACTCCTTATATTTTAGTTAGGATTTGCCTCAAATAACGCGATTGATTTCTTGGATTTTATGATTACAAATTATAATCTATACCTACTAATATTATAAATGCGAAAGTAACTCTCGGTCTCTCTCTGTCGGTCTATTACGGTTTCCCGCTTAAACCTCTCAACCGATTTTGATCTTTAGACCCTAAGAAAGAACATAGGCTACCTTTTATCCCGGAAAAATTTGATGTTCCCGAGGGAAATCTAAAAAGCGCGATATAACTGACCTCCACGTGGGCGAGGCCGCGGGCGGAAAGCTAGTTCTATAAATAAATGTCAAAAATGTATGATGACGCTTTTACTTGCGAATTTTTCTCATTCTAATACGAAACTGTAATAAATAAATAAATCAAATTCTGTACTCACCAGAATCACAATCATGTTTTGCATTTATAAAATTAAATAGCATGACTGTGTACCCAACCCAATATAAAATTCAGTTTATGATTTTAGTACTTAAGATTGTTACGCTGATTTTCATCTGACTCTTAATGGTTACAGATATATGTAGTTAGTAATAAAACAATACTTTTATGTACTTAGGTAATACTTTATTGTGAATCACTCACTGGTATAATATGAACCCTCGTTCAGTGTTCCACAAGAACAATATTATTCCCCATACCTAGATGTCACAATAATTTTTGGCCACAAACATAATATAGGTACGGTCAGCAAGAAACATCTACATTGTTACTTTAATCATTAGATTTTGTACTATTTACATTTTAGCTTCTTTTCTAATGGTTTAGGTAAATGTGTATTTTGCTTAACTTGATTTACTTTTATTGCTGACCGTATCTGTCTATTTAATAAGTCTACAGGAAAACGCAGAGCTGGTTAAAACTGCACGCAGCCTTCCTTTTTCCATTTTTTTTTTATGTTAAGAACCTTTTTCTGTAGTGCAAAGTTTAATCACCATCGGTCGAGACATTTTGGATATCTTTACCTACCCAATCGGCCGAACATAATGTATACGTCAATTCAATCAATTAGAAACTTGGCTTTGCAGAAATTGTAGAGAGTCACTTCTGTCACTGTTTTCTGTCAGTCTGCAAGATCGATGTGTTGCACACCCAAGCTTTGTATGTTGGTTTACTAAGTACCTAGATAAAAAGAAGTTTTTCTTCAAAACTTACAATATGCACTGTACTGAAAACATAAGCATACATTTATTTGACTAGTCTAGGTAAACAGTGTCGTGTCGATAGTAATAAGTCATCGGTCCTAAGGCTTTGGGTCCTGTATGGGCAGGTCTAACACGTCGCGGGGAGCAGTGCCTCGTCTCGAGAAGCCCAGTGCTGCCTTCAGAACACACATCCCTGCTTCAATAGTCCGTTTTCTGTCGATCTCGTTGCCCACAGCAGGGTTTATCTCGACCAGGTCTACAGCCCGCAGACGACCGGTTGCGTGCACTATTTCCATTAACATGATGGCCTCGCGAAGAGATAGTCCTCCGCGAACTGTAAATATAAATCGTATTTGTACTAATCGGTTAGAAAAGGATGTGACTACCGATAACAAATGTTGCATGACCTTATACAACGTATTTTTTGTTTATGCGAGACCTGAATACCTATATGTAGGTAGTTTGTTCAAAATAAGCAACTGAATCGATTCCAATCATTTTTACACCATTTTATATTTTTTCCAAATACATTTAAAAATTGTTCCAGTGTGGATACCGAGCGCGTGCACGCAACTTTACGATGGATCATAATACTCGTGCGCGCAACAGCTGACGCCAGAGGTCAATGTACCGCGCTTGCCCGCCCGACCAGAGCTTTGACCATATTTTTGTTGGGATAACCAACTAGAATAGCAAGCTCATAACAATGTGGTTTTTCATTATATCTATATGAAATTTTGTAGGTACATAGATTACTTTATTACTTACTACTTACTTTATTATTCTTTACTTAAAAATACTGGGCTGGACATGTATTTCGGGTTATGCATGAACAAAAAATAATGTTGTATAAATTAGGGAAAAGGTAGGAAAATGATAAAAAAATCAAGCAAAAGAATGTACTCAATCTGTACACTAATATGTCTTTTAACTTATAATCGAATAGTTTGGAACTGGTAGAAAATATGATAAATACACACATCAAAAGTGTCTAGGGATCAACATATATTTTTGCAATAACTTTTCTCCTGATTGATATTAATTAAAATTTTCTTTAAGGATTCATCAAATAAAGTGTTTTCGTTTGTCACAGTAACGATAAACCAAGTCACCTTTGCATTAATAAAGAAATTTGCCATTTTCCTAATAAAGGGATATTTGACATTTGAACCACTAACACAAAAGTTCGAAAAAAAGACTGAAATAACAGTTTTCTCTAAAATTTTATTGGGTAACTTAAACAATTAATAATCCGTGTTTCTACCGCGAACACTAACAACACAAGAACATCGGTTTGGCATACTCAAAATGAGTTGAGTTGATGAGTTGATTTGGATAAATCACGCTGTGGAATGGCCGCCCATGTTCGTTGCAACAACAAAAAAAGGTCTTCTTGCGACTGGATACCCTCCATATTCGGCAGAGCTCTTCTCTGTAGCATATCCCATGCATGCTCAATCGGGTTCAAGTCTGGCGACTGAGCAGGCCAGGGCAGGACATTGATGTTAGCTGCGGCGAGAGTCTGTCTTACAACTCTTGCGGTGTGCGGTCGTGCATTATCATGCATTAACTGAAATAAGGGACCGATTTGCACTTGTAGAGGAACGATGACGTCTGATACAATCGTTTCAGCATAAATTTGAGCGTTGAGGTTGCCTCTGATCCAAATCAACTCAGTTCTTCCGCCGATCCAAATACCCGCCCATACCATGATGGTTCCACCACTATAAGGATGGACTTCCTGGCAGGATTTTAATCGCTGTTGGCGTCCAGGGGTTCTCCAGTGTCGTATACGTCTTGTATCCGGTCTCATACCAAAACGAGACTCATCAGAAAAGCACACGAAACGCCATTGTTCTTCTGCCCAATTTCTGTGTTCAAGAGCCCATTGATATCGAATCCTACGATTGTGCATTGCTATAGGTGGTACCCGTAGCGGTCTTCGGGAATGAAGGTTCACTTCATGCAAGCGGTTTCTGACTGTTTGGTCGCTAATTAAGTTCCCTGAAGAGTGATGAAGCCTCACGGCTAACATCATGGCGGTTATTGTTGGAGCTCTTCGAGTTAAGATTTGAATGTATCGGTCTTGTCTCCGTGTGGTGCAGCGATACCGTCCTCCATGGCGCTCAGCCACGGTACCAGTGCTTCGGTAACGTGTCCAAAGTCGACTGATAACACTCTGACTTGTATTCAGAGCTAAAGCCACAGTACGTTGCCGGGAACCAGCTTCTATCATTCCCACGGCTCTGAGCATTTCTTCCCTGCTTAAATGACGTCGCCGCTCCATAATAACGTTGGTTTTAATCAGTAGTAGGGAAACAGTAGCACTAATAATGTCTTCAATGCGTTGTATGTTTTTATAGGGAAAATATTGACAGCTGATTTTCATCTTTTACTCGAATTTGATTCACAGTTCCTGATTCAAATTATGAAATGCACCAAAAAGGATCCATATAAATTTATAAAATCATAAATTTATTACAAAGCCACATCTCAATCTCAAGAAATCCGCATAAAAATGCTTGATCCCTAGACACTTTTGATGTGTGTATTTACATTTTTAACCTCAAAAAAAAAAAAAAACAGTCAGGGGTTAATTGTAGATTTTCGCTGCAAGAGTAAAAAATGCTAAAGACGTTATTTCCCTTAGGAAATTAGGACTTTTTTCTGGTACCTACGCACTTTAATTTTGGGTACGCTACGCAACGAATGGTGTTCTTTATCCTACATATGGAAGACATTGTTTTTCGAAGCAAAACAACTATTATTGCAATAACATACCTGGTGTGCCAGTGCTCGGCGCTTCTAATGCATCTAAAGAATCGATATCGAAGCTGACATGGATAGGCCTGCATCCTTCAGGGTCCAGCCTCTTTAACACGTGCTCAATTGAGTTCTTAATTCCATGCCTAGAATGATAAGTAAAACATAGTATAGAACATCACAACTTGGTCAAATAATACTAGATACTTTATATATGTTAAATGTGCTTACATTTCAACGTCTTCCATAGCAAATGCGGGTACGTTATACTTCTCTATGGCAAGCCTCTCATAATGGTCAACGGAGCGTAGGCCTATGTATCCTAAATTTTTTATGGAGAATCTGCAACGAGAGGACACGTTTGTTAATGCTTTCATCATGATCAACCCCTACTCGTCCACTGCTGGACATAGGCCTCCTTCATGGCACGCCAACAAGCTCGATCCTGAGCAGTTCTCCGCCAGCCTCTACCAGCCACCTTTTTGATGTCGTCGCTCCATCTCGCCCAAGGGCGTCCCACGCTACGTTTGCCGAGACGCGGTCTCCACTCGAGGACTCGTTTATCCCAACGGTTGTCGGTCCTGCGGCATATGTGACCAGCCCATTGCCACTTCAGCTTGCTAATCCTCTCAGCTATGTTGGTGACTCTGGTCCTCTGTCGGATCACCTCATTTCTGATGCGGTCCTTTAGAGAGACGCCCAACATAGCCCGCTCCATAGCTCGCTGAGCGACTTTAAACTTATGGACTAGTCTGACTGTTAGTGTCCACGTCTCGGCTCCGTAAGTCATGACGGGTAGGACGCACTGGTTGAAGATTTTTGTCTTCAAACATTGGGGTATGGGCGACGAAAATACCCGACGAAGTTTACCAAACGCTGCCCATCCCAGCTGGATCCTTCTATTTGCCATTTGCCTCCTTGTTAATGCTTTAATATTGCGTAACGTGGTGATACACGACCAGTAATATTAATGATATACTGCATTATCTTGGGAGATAACCGTACCTATATCCTAAATCATATTGTTAAGAATCGGATCGCTCCAATGAACTGAATTGCTATGAGTTGGAGTTCTGTGTTGTCATATCATCAGCCACACTGGGGCAAGCTGGGGCAGTTGCCCCACCCTAGTGATGAGTGAGTGATCTATAAGGTGCCCAATTAAACAAAAAAAAAAAAAAAATATACGGAAATTGAAGGTGATGGAAGTGGCGGATCTGATCAAGATTGGACGTCCTCCGTGGCGGAGCGGTCAACACGCCTGCCTGCGACGTGGAGGCCCCGGGTTCGATGCCCGGCCAGGTCATGATGGAAAACGATCTTTTCCTGTTTGGCCTGGGCCTTGGAAGTTTATCTATATATGTATCTATTATAAATATAGTATCGTTGAGTTATTATCCCATAACAGAAGTCTCGAATTTACTTTGGGGCTAGCTCAATCTGTGTAATTTGTCCGTATATATTTATTTATTTTATTTCGGAAATAAAATTTCATCCCTGTGTAACAACTGCCCTCGTTATTTATTAACCGAGATCAAATAAAAGAAGGAGGTTCTCAATTCGTCGTAATCTTTTATGTTTTTTTATTATTTTTTATGTTTGTTCACCGATTGCTCTAAGACGCCTGGACCGATTTGTAAAATTATTTTTTGTTTGAAAGGGTATACTTTCCAGGTGGTCCCATAGTCACCAGGTCAGGATCTGATGATGGAAGACTACAGAAATCAAGGGGAAATTTAAAAACCGTAGGGGCGACTAGTGCTTTTCTTAGTATTTTCATTACGTATTTTAAAGCACTAGGTGCTTTAAAATATTTAATTATTATTATTATACTTATATTGAATTTAATATTTTAAAATTTATAAAAAAAAGTATTTTTTTAACTAGCTGGAGCCGGCATTTCCTAACTGACTTCTTCTGAGAAGAAAAGCCGAAACAAACTCAGGGATCATCGTCTTTTTTCAAGTCCAGACATTAAAAATGAAACTGTTTACAAATACGAGGAGTGTGGAACCGGCGTGAGATGTCGTGCGGTGTTCCACAGGGATCGGTCTTGGGGCCGCATCTGTGGAACATCGGGTACGACTGGGTGCTGCGCGCCGACCTCCCTATCGGCGCCAGCGTAGTTTGTTACGCTGACGTCACGCTAGTTCTGGCATATGGGAGGTCGCACAAGGTGGCGGCCGATGCAGCGATCCTCAGGGTTGCGACAATCATCGAAAACATCCGGGACTCGTGATGACCCTGCACAAATCCGAGGCCATGTGCTTTCATGGTCAGATTCCCACATAACTGTAGGAGGGGTTCACCTCGGCGTCGGGTCGATGATAAAGTAGGTACCTGGGGCTCGTCCTCGACAGCAGGTGGAAATTCGAGGAGGACTTCCGACGTTTGCTTCCCAGACTGGAACGGGTTGGGGCTACCCTGAGGCGGGTCCTCCCCAATCTAGGAGGACAAAACGTCTCCTACCGGAGGCTCTACGCGGGGACCGTGCGGTCCATGACCCTTTACGAAGCACCGGTATGGGCGCGATCGCTAAGGAAGCGACCAGCCTGATGCCTTACCGCCTTCCAGAGGGTCATGGCCGTTCGGCTGATCCGGGGATACCACATGGTCTCCACAGGAGACGCCCTGGTCGGGAGATAACATAGAAGTCCGGGTCAACGTAGGCGCGGGCCTGCGGGCGGTGAGCAGTGGGCAGCTCGCTGCGCGGTAAGGATCAGGACCGAGTCGACGGCGCGTCGTGTTTCATGAACACAAAGAGATGTCAGCACATCGTGACGGGGTCCACGAAGACCGATGCCTTCTGAGTCAGAGATGTGGGTTGTTTAAAAAACAAGGCGTGGCCTTGGCGCACAGGCAAGTGAAGAAACACGGGTGGGTTTTAGTCAAGTAGTAAAAGTCTGACACGCCCTTCCACTCCGCCCAGAGCGGAACAGGTCATTTGATGATTTACCATCCAGAAAAAAAAGGACAGTCGAAGGAACTCGTCAACGATTCATAGCAGAAACTATGCGTTTGTGCTTGATTAATTTGTATTGATAAGAACTTTACACCTAGATGGGTTGAGACTCTCATTAAGACTCTGATGATGAAAAAAGGCCAGTTCAGGTAGCTCTTCAATGGTTTACTTAGTTACCTTGTGTTGGGACTTACATAATTCATTTATATTCATGAGAACTTTGCACCCATATGTGTTATAATTGAGGTCTGCAGTAGATTTCATGATGAAGCTGAGAGACAGTCGAGGGAACTCCTCAACGATTCACAGCAGCTACCTTATTTTTTTTTAATATAACTATAAACTATTGCTTGACCGCAATCCCGCCTGATGGTATAAGGCGCTAGTTTATGAAGCCTATTCTCTCAAAAAAAAAATATAACAGTGAATAGGAAGGAAGACTTATATAATTTTTTATATTTTTATATAAATTAGAAACTAGCGCTTGACTGCAATCCCGCCTGATGGTAAGCAGTGATGCAATCGTTGATGGTAAAGCGCGCTAGTTTATTAAGCGTACTCACTCAAAAGAACTAAGTAAATAGGAAGGAAGACGGCAGTTGAGCGCGGTGATGCAATGTTAAACCCAACAACACGACCAACGATGCTGCGCCAGAGGGATATTGATCTGGAGGCCCTCCACAACCAAACTCCCGACACAACAACATTTCGCGCATCGTACCCGGCACGTACATCGCAACACAACTGCTCAGACCCGTCCTCCGTACGGCTTCATCAGACATCATGCCGGAACACGACGAATCGCTTGGCGGCATGACTTTGTCTGGCGGGTGGTAACTTACGCCGGCGGCCGATGTTGTGGCCTACCACCGAGAAAAGACGCCAGTTGACCGAGGTGATGCAATGTTAAACCCAACAACACGACCAACGATGCTACGCCAAAGGAAAATTGATATCGAGACCCTCCACAACAAAACTCCCGACACAACTACATTGGGCGCATCGTACCTGGCACACACCGCAACACAGCTGCTCAGACCCGTCCTCCGTACGCCTTCACCAGATATTGTCCGGAACACGGCGAATCACATTGCCTGGTGGGTGGTAACTTTTTTTTTTTTCCGGGGTGGAAATCCTCAATGGATGTCCGCCGCCCTGGGTTGGGCGACGGGGTCTGTCAGACTCTTACTGACTAAAACCACCCCGGTGTCTCTTCTATCACGAGCGCGCGTGGGGCCGCAGGAGTCTAAATTCTTCCATGGCTCCACACCCTCGTGCTGGCCCGGTCTGTCCAGGCCTCGTCTCCTGCACGAGGTAGTGGGGTGTCAAACTACCCCGTGAATCGCCTCAGAGGCGCGCGCCGACATTCGCGCGCGTCTCCGCCTTGGTGTCCATCGAATAGGGGGCGGGGACTTCCCCATGTCCCTCGCCCCTGGACCCATTCATGGGGGGCGGAAGAGGGCGTTATCCGCCTTTCTTCGGCCTTTCGCCTTTCGCCGCCCGGTGCGTCTTCTGCCTTTCTGGCCCGGGAAGGGAGTTGAGATCTCCCTCTCCCGTTCCGCAGCTTCCTTCTGCGACATCACGTCCTCGCAGAAGGACACCACCGCGTCCCACGACACTGCGCTACCGACCATCCTCCGCACTACTGCCGGCAGTGTCAGGTCGCCTCCTACTTCATTTGTGAGGACACGGCGCTGCTCCTCCCAAGCTACACACTCGGAGAGCGTGTGCTGCGCCGTGTCCTCCCCGCATTCGACGCAGTGGTAGCACCGAGCGTCCGGCTCCCTGCCTAAGCGACGCAGGTACTTGCCGAAACAGCCATGCCCCGACAGTATCTGGGTCACCCTAAACGACAGGGAGCCGTGCCTTCTCCCGAGCCAGTCGTCGAGTACTGGCCGGATCGCCTCGACGCGCGACGGTAGCGAGGCCGGCGGTAGGGCGCATAAGCCTCTGCCGCCAGTCCGCCACCAGGACCTGACGGAGCTCCTCTCGGCGCAGCTCGATCTGCCGCTGCGCCGGACTGACTCTTCCTCGCGCCATCGGTACAATGAAGTGAGTACTTTCGCCTCTAGGTCCCAGGGCGGGGATCCGGCCAGGACGCACGCCGCCTCGTAGGGGGTGGTAACTTCCGCCAGCAGCCTTGAATTTGTGCTTGGTTAATTTATATTGATAAGAGCTTTACACCTAGATGGATTATGATTGTCATTAGGGGTCTTATGATAAAGATGAAGGACAGTTAAGAGACCTCACATAAGCAACTTTGTGCTTAGACTTAATTCATTTATATTGATGAGAACTTTGCATCTATATGGGTTAATATGATGGTTTGCAGTAAATCTGATGATAACCTAATTTGAAAAACGAATATACAAAAACCAAAGACACTGACTTCCGAAATTAGTTATTTATTTTTCACTTTGTAGTGAAAGTTTCGGTAGTCGGTTGTTTTTTTTTTTGCAAAAAAAAACAACCTCTCAAAATCTAGTTTACATAGTGGTGGCCCAAAATGACACATCTCCTTTACTGATTAACAAATTAGCATAGGCGCAGAGCCCAAACGACTCGAGTCACAAAAAAATACCGTGGATAGGTTGACTGCTGCCCCACCCTGAGCTCAAGGCCGGCTACGCCCATGTGTGTTGTAGTTATAATACTAACGAGTTACGAGTTAGTTAGTTACGAGTTGTGATATGACAGCACGGTTGGCGTAGTGGTTAAATGTTTGACTGCAGCGCTGCGTGTCGTGGGTCGATTATCTCACGGAAGCGGAACAAATATTTGTATGACCTACAAGTAGTTGCTCTGCCTAGTTCCTGACCGCAAATAGCTTTAGGAAGTAAAGCAGCCTTTTAACTTGGCTTAATCTGACGAAATAACGGGTTTAGATTTGTAAACAGCGCGAGCGCTCCGAGACTCCTACGATAACTAATGATGTATCTATTCGGGGAACGAAAGCTTATCTAATGGCTGTGAATAGCTAAGTATGATCTATTATTTTTGCGTCGCAACGCCATTTTGTTTTTTTTTTGGTAGGCATCTTATTGGGATAAATGTATAAATTTATTCCCGACCAGTTTTTGCATTATTTTTTGCGTCGCAACGCCAATTTTGTTTTTTTTTTTGGTAGGTAGGCATCTTCTCCGGCGCGCACACAATAACTTGTCAAAGTTTCATCACAATCGGTGGAGCTCTTTCCGAGTTTATTTATATCTATACGTATGTTTATATGTAGATACTTAAGTGGACATTTTATGATTTTACATAGTTTTATTTATGAGTGAATTTTCTTACAGGGGTTGTTGCCAGTCCATTGTAGGTAGGTATGGCCAGTAATGAGAGAATTCCTTAACAAGAAGAGCGACCGGCATTCCGTGTACTGAGCCGGAATCTGATGTTTTGTTGGTGTTGATATCTGCATGAGCGTCCACCCAAATCAGGATCATATCATTGTTAACTTGGTAGTGTCCGTCAACTGTGCCTGAAATATAACAAGCAGTATCTAAATGGGTGTCTTAATTAAATAAACATAGCGAATTTAAATGTAATTGCGCGTATAAAATATTTATATAAAAAAATAAAGACATATAAAATATTATATAATAAAAATAAATATATATTCGGGTATAAATAAATATATATCTCTGTTTACCATCTTGCGGGATTGCAATCCCGCCTGATGGTAAACAGAGATGCAATTGTCGATGGTAAAGCGCACTAGTTTATTAAGCCTATTCACTAAAAAAAAACTGCGTGAATAGGAAGGAAAACGGCAGTTGTACGAGGTGATGCAATGTTAAACCCAACAACACGACCGATGATGTTGCGCCATATTGATAAACCCAAAAAATACACAGTGTTGGACTAGGAAATATCCATCTTTACAGGTTTGGCAGGCACATGACGTGCCTCGGAAAGCACGTTAAGCCGTTGGTCCCGGTTGCCATACGGACGTCTAATGGTAGTCGTTACGGGTTGTTGGAGCTCTCAAAAGTCCAACAATTGGTCTTACTGCAATGCGTCGATGTCGCCTTCGGGTTGTGGAGGTCAGACGGCAGTGGATTCACGGAAAATATCGAAGTTTAGTCAAAAACAGCAGTTAGACTGTAAAAGCGGACCCCAGACTCCAAAGCTGAAAAAGTTTCGGATGCGACTGGGATTAACGCTGAGACGAAGAAGACCTAAACGCATGACGAAAACTAAACGCATTTTTATAATATTGTCTACCTACCAGGGATTGAAATATGTACTAATATTTTTGGGAACTGGTGTTAGTGCGATACCGGAAAAGATTTTGACTTGTACTATTTACATTGATATCCGTATTGATTCGGTACCCACGTAACTTAAAGTGACATAAGAGGTCAGAAAACAAAAGGATTTTTTTTTTTTTACATATTATAAACCAATGCTTGACCGCAATACTGCCTGATGGTAAGCAGTGACGCAATCGTTGATGATAAAGCGCACTTGTTTATTAAGAGCCTATTCACTCTAGCCTTGAAGACACTCAAATTGTAGTCCGCCGGAAACACCGCCGCTGGCAAATTGTTCCCGTCCCTCGATGTACGCGGTATAAAGGAGGAGGCGAAACGCTTCGTCCGGATCGTAGTGGTGTTAACAACGTAATGGTGGAAACCAGCCGTACGACGGGTCGTCCGCTGGTGGAACGGAGATGGGGAATTAAATCATGCAATTCCCTCGCACACTCCCCGAAATGCATCCTATAGAACACCGAAAGGCTGGCTACTCTACGCCTGTGCTCTAGGCTTTGGAGACCAACTCGAGTTAGATCAGGGTCACCAATCAGCTTCTTTGCACGTCTCTCCACTGAATCCAAAGTGGCCAGGTGACACTTGGCAGCACCAGCCCAAATGTGGCTGCAGTACTCCACACACGAACGGACCTGTGCTTTGTATAACATTAGAAGCTGCCCAGGTGTGAAGTACTGCCAGACCTTTGCGATAACGCCAAGTTTCCTGGCAGCCACCTTGGCCTTGGACTCAATGAACCGCCCAAAGTTAAGGTTCGAGGAAATCTCAACTCCCAAAAGCTGAAGGCGGTGGGAACACTCCAAGGACACATTCCGAAAAGTAGGAGCCAAGGTGAACGAGCTCCTTTTGGCGGTGAAAAGACACGCCTGTGTTTTGGCGGCATTGAATGCTACAAGATTGGCATTGCCCCATTCGGAGACTGCCTGCAGTGCAACACTCGTTCGCTCAACCAAATTTGCCAGATTACTTAAAATGTTCTTACTCAATAGTCTGTAAGCGATTCTGTTAATAGAATAAGACCTAATATCTATAAATAATGTTACTTCTTTGCTAGATGGCTTTTATGTCAATGTTTTGTAAGCTAGGTTAAGAAAATAAATAAATAATAATAAAACAGATATATTATGTAAGTAACCAAAACATTGAACTAGATATGACATCATCAAGTTATTTTCTTACCGACTCCAATAGAGTGGTCTCCTCCTATAGTGACAGCAATCCTGCCGTCCTTAAGTACCTGGGAGACCTTGTGGGACAGATTCTTATTGCAGGCCGACACCAGCGCCAAATGGTTCATGTTTTCCATGTTCACCTCCTCGATGCACGCCGTGTCGATGTCCCCATAGTCTTTTACGTCGAGTCCGTCTGAATTTTAATAATCATTATTATCAACCTATTTATCGTCCCACTGCTGGGCACAGGTCTCCTCTCATACAGAGAAGGATTCAGCGTAATCACCACGCTTGCTCAATGCGGGTTGGCGATTTCAGACAAACTCCAGGTTTCCTCAAGATGTTTTCCTTCACCTTCAGTCATTGGTGTCCAAGATATATTTAAAAAGTACATTTAACTTTAGAAAAGTTACATTAGTACTTGCCTGAACTGGAATCGAACCCACGCACTCATACTTGAGAGGCTGGTGATTTAACAATTAGGCCACCACGACTCACTCAATTTTAATGATGCTGTGTTATTATACGTTTCACGAAATAGATGTTTATTATCTGTTCTGTGATACATGTGTTTATTCTATTTATATTTTCAACTAGCTTTCCGCCCGCGGCTTCGCCCGCGTGGAGTTTGGTTATATCGCGCTTTTTAGATTTCCCTTGGGAATATCAAATTTTTCCGGGATAAAAGGTAGCCTATGTTCTTTCTCAGGGTCTAAAGATTGTCTGTACCAAATTTCATCAAAATCGGTTGAGAGGTTTAAGCGGGAAAGCGTAACAGACAGACAGACAGACAGATAGACAGACAGACAGACAGAGTTACTTTCGCATTTATAATATTAGTATGTAGTAGGTAGCTATGCGTCTATTTAGTTAGTACCAACCAAAATACTTACAAGAAGTTCCTATTGGTACAATTGTGGTTGGTGGTAGAAACGGAACGTAATCACTTATTTCAATCGATGTTATGCCTATATTAGTTTTATTCTATCTTTCACTCATAAATTGTGACCGTGATGAGTTAAAAATCATGTTTTATTATAAAACAAAGTCATTTCCTTTTCCCTATGTCCCTTTGTATGATTAAAATCTTTAAAAATACGCAACGGATTTTGATGTGGTTTTTTTAATAGATAGAATGATTAAAGAAGAAGGTTCGTATCTATAATAACATCCATTTAATTGCGGAGAAATACTATTACATTGGGATTCTAATGTGATGTCGTAAATATTTTATTTTTTACCGCGTTTGCAGTGAAACGCAGGCTACCTACGAGATTTATCAAAATATTGAACACATTGAAAGGGTCTACAAAAAGTCCGAGATTGTAAATGTCTATCTCTTATGGATATCCCACAATAAGTTTATTTGTCATTTACTTTTTACGATATAATAAATAGTAATAATACCGGCTAATTTTCGAATCGATTTTAACCAATACAGCATTTAACCTTATCCCATTTAATACCTTAAATAAATTGTTGATTTAATATAGATCGATATAGTCTTTTACAGCATATGATTTAAACGAATGTTTTCGAATATTTAAAAATTACGGGGCGTCGCGTTTGGAGTGGCGGCGCACGGGCCGCTATTTTTTTTATACAACGTTCACAGTTTTTCTGTAGTGTACTTTAGTATCAGCATATTCAGCATTGCACTCGTGCGAAGCCGGGGCGGGTCGCTAGTGTTTTATAAACTTCTTTTAATTTGAAACGTTTTGGTTTGTGTTGTACTTGCAATGATTGTTATAACTTTTACAATGGGTGAACCCATTTAGAAAAACACTTACCTATTTCACTCAGTTGTTCTATGAGACCAGCGTACCGCATCGCGGCAGGGGCCACGCTCACGCCGTACTTCTTCTGCCCCTTTTCAAACGGCACTCCAATGATTCCCACCTTATGCAAGGGTTGAAATTTCTTCCCTTGGCTCATCTTTCGCACTAACACCTTACAAAAATTCATTTTCGTTTATTATATTTCAACATTCACTAAGACAAAACAAGACCCTCACAGACACATCTGACGCTATGAGATAACTCACTGGAGACTAAAATATTCTGGCTTGTTGTTTATCAGGGGCCCGTGTCAAAGGTTAAATTATTGTTTTAGAGCTATTTTTTTGGAATAACTTCTTATCATGTCACCAATATGTTTATCATCACCATCAACCTTTTTTATCGTCTCACTTCTGGGCACAGGTCTCCTCTCATACAGAGAAGGAATCATAATTATTATTATCACAAAATCATTGTGTTCACGATTTTATAAATAAGTTATCAATTTAACTTTGCAAATATCTGCCGTCGCGTCGGTCTGTTTTTCTGTCTGCAGTATAAGTTGCCAGTTTGACTCAAAATTCTACAATTAATAAATGAAACACTTAATTTGGTATTGGAATTTATACAAACCACGGTATCTTCCTTCGCAGGATTGCACTACACTGCTTAGCGAACGAACTCCGCTGCAATATTATATGTAGGGAATATCTCATGCATATTTATGTCGATAAATACCAGTGCAATGCACCCTCAAGATATTAAAATATTCCCTGACAAATTAACTAATTTAATGACTAGTTTGAAATGTTAACAGAACACGACGTACTTACAGGACTACGTTCAAACACCTTTGTGTTGTTACGATTTAGTTGCAACAAGTTCTAGGTCGTAATAGGTATGTGCTAATTTCCGATTGTATATTGGCGAATAGCGAGTCAAGATCATAAAACGTGCTAATTTAACCTGTTTAGTTCTTAGATTCGTTAAATAGTAAAATCATCTGATTTCATAAAAGTGCTTTACTAATCACTAATAATATACACAAAAGCTTTAATAATAGAGTTGGTTGCAGGTTGTCACCACTTTTACTCATACGTAATACTACTGGTCTCTTTTGTGATTTCTCTATCCACGGCAAGTACGGCCCGATCACAGTAAAGATATTGTATTTAATTCCCAAGTTTTTCATAGAAAGGGTTCCACAAGGAGTAGCGGTGATGCCTACGAGTTGTTTACCGAACATTACTGGGGCTCCGGTCCCAAATTCGTAAGAATAGGTCTTCGTGTACGCTGAATACTCGATGCCACACACGCAATAGTACCACTTCGGGTTTGTGCACGGGGTCTGATGGTATGCTTGGTGCTGTAATGCGACCATGTCAGATGTTCCGAGTTTCCCGTAACCAACTGCTATCAGCTTTTTCTCCTTTAACTCTGAAGCATAATAGTTTCCTATATCAGCTGCAATAAAAAAGAAATCCAAGACGGGGCGCTTCAAGAACACCATCCCTATATTGCTATGCATTCGAGTGATATTGGGATCCGACGTTTGGAGATCGAATATATAGTCTCCATGGATCTTGGTGGCGGCCACGGGAAATATAGAATTGTTTTTATTTTGTTTGTGATATATGGCTGTACTTATTAGGACAAATTTCGGTTCATAGGACACGCAGCTGCCCGAAGTAAGAATCGACTGCTTGCCGATGATACTACCCGTGCAGATATAATCTCTCGTACCGCTCAACAGGCCGACCAAGAATGGGTGCTCTTCTGCTAAAGTTTCTATTACATTCCAGTCTTGAGGAGTAGAGGTCGGGTTTATCCTGTACGACGACAAGTGACGTATAAATGCTACAATTATAAAGGCTTTGGTAATATGTTGCCATGTCAGAACCATGGCAGGTCAATAGAACGCGCATTTGATAATTGTATCTATTGAATTCTATTTTAGAAAGATAACCATTTTTCAAAACAATTCTATCAAATATATAACTGTCACATGACAGCTGCTATCTCATGCTTGATGGTAAAAAGTTCAGACATGTATCGCTATAAGGTTATTTTGGCGCGCGGGCAGATTCAGAACTATCGCAGCCATCTAGTTTTTTGATTACATTCCGAGTGACATTTTACAGAACAATTGCACAAATATAAACATTTACTCGATTGATCAAAACCAACACTGACCTTCTGCTAAAGTCATTCAAGCGCAAATAGATCCTTGTAACGGTGTAGGGCCTTCTTCTTGTCTATGAGTAATAGGTATTTTATTGTAGAGTGCTAAGGATTTTGTAACTAAAATTACCGGCCTGTGTATAAAAACGAACTGCTCTCAGAAAGTAAGCGAGTTGTTATTCTATTAATGCATAAAAAATCACGAGGTGTCTCTGCCCATCGTGATTTTTATTCAGAGCTATTTTCTTATTTAAAGCAGGTGTATTCTTGGAATTGTAAAGTGTGCTCTTGTATTTTCATTCTGCAAGTCAGCACGGCGCGGTGAGGCTGCGTGCCCTATCTAGACGATCTTAGGTTGTAAACTTCTTGCGGTGCACTCCGCACGGCTGAGCTTGAAAACTTGCGCAACTTGTGGTGTGTCTGAAGTACGGCCATATTATTATGCTGATATAATAAAGCAAGACTTTTGTATGCTAGTCACTGAATCCAAAATATAGCAAATTAATCCTTGTTGTCAGTCAAGGAGTATATAGCATAGAATAATCTATCCTCCTATCTTTTTCCTATCTTTTCGTATTCTCTATTCACATATCGATAATGATGCATTATGAATGAAGTAGTTTATTTTATCGATTGGTGTTATTTTACTACTTCTAGCTGTAGGAAATTGTTACCTACGATTAAATTTATTCTCCCCATCCCCTTTTTCTATATATTCATTTTCCTATTATAATTTTTAATCTGTTAATTTAAATATTCCTTATACTTAATGTATAAACTATTATATATTAATTATGAGTTAATTGTTGTAGTTTAATTAATACTAGTAACTAGAAACATTGATAAAATATTAAACAGATACGATATATTCTAACAAACTGACCAAAAAAAATGTGCCGAACACAGCAGCAGCACACATGCATATTTTTATTCGGCATACATTGGTACAGTGTGAGTGAGATGGGGCGCCAATCTAAAGCATAGAGAAGAAAAAGATGGCTAGTGTTTGTCGTTTGCGCTGTTAGTGTTTGTCGTTTGTTTTTACGAGTGTATCGAGAGTGACTAAAGCGAGATACAGGACTTACTTCCTTTTGTACACTTCATTTTTAGTGCGCTTGTGACAGATCTACCTTAGTTTAATATTTTATCAATGACTAGAAATTTACTTTTTATGAGACAATTAATTACCTAAATCATTAAATTAATATGACGTAATATTGTAGAAGAACCACTCTTCTCATCAATGTGTAGTTGGCTCTGAGTTGGCTCATAGATAGATCTCTGAGACTCTCATGGGCTACTTCCCGCCTTATCATGATCCAGCCGGTACTGATGGACTGGCTCGGGTGAAGGCCACCGTAATCGAGGCGATGGCCGGCAGCGAAGAGTTCTGGGACGAGGTGGTTTCCTTCTGTGAAACAGTCGTCTCACAGAGAAGCTGCGGAAAGGGAGAAGGAAATCTCATCCACACACCCGGCCCGCTGCAGGCGTCTGTCCCCACACATGAGGTCCCGAGGTGGCGGTTAACGTGTTCCACGCACGCTCCTCTTTCACGTCACGGGGGGAGTCCAACACCTCACTCCGTCCGAAGAGGCCCGCAGTGGCGGGTCCGCACCAGTCGAGGGTTATGAAAGTATCGTACGTTTCCGCAACCCCCGGTAAATGTGAAATGACACACCGGAGGTTTTTAGTCAGCAAGAGTCTGACAGACCCGCTGCCCGCCCGAAGCAAAGTCCGCAAGGAAAAAATAAAATGGCGCGTTTGTTTAGTACCGCATGTAGTTCGATGTTCAACTGGCAAGATAATATTCCAACGTGTGTGTTTATAAATAATTGGAAAAGCGCGGATGGAAAGGAATGATTCAATATCCTTTTCATGTCGAGTGAAGTTTGCGAGGTGTTTTGAACTCCGATAACTTTAGAGAGTAGGTACAGACGACAACACATCAAGCTACTACAATCTGTCAAATTCCTCTATTAGAATTTCAACCTCGTTGCTGAAGTATTAAGGCTCAAGATTGATTGAGAATATTTGACAGAAAAGGGTAGCTTGACCTGCTGTCGTCCGTACATTAGATGTGTATTTAGAAAATTCAAAGCAAAGTGAACGGTTCGGGATCTAACATCATCGGTTCAGAGGGAAAATGCGAGTGTGTGCGACTGTTCTGCTTTGATGGCTCTTCAACAAAATTGTTAAGTTTGAAGAGTCTGACGGGTTGGGTGAGTTGGGTCCAATGATCGCACTCCAACTTGTTGAAGTTTTACATAATAGAAAGTCATCTTTATTACTATTTTTTATTGGTTTGACGTCAGGATTTGGTCGATAGCCCTTTACGGTTTTAGTTGGCGAGGGCACCTAAAGAGCCTTTTCCTATGTGAGTTATTACGTTCAAAAGTTTAAAGTGACAGATGATTGATGATGAGTTCTTTATTTTGATGTCTAGTCTGACTTGTCTCGATGCTCACACACATGCTGATGATCACTCATCATCATCATCCCAGCATTAATCCCAGTCGCATCCGAAGCCTTTTCAGCTTTGGAGTCTGGGGTCCACTTTACCAGTCCAACTGCTGATATGGCTAAACTTCGACATTTTCCGTGAAGCGACAGCCGTCTGACATCCACAATCCGAAGGCGACATAGAAGAGGATTGAGGGCTCCAACAACCAGAGGGGACCAACGGCTTAACGTGCTTTCCGAGGCACGACCAGACCAGTGCAAATATTCATATTCATGCATACAAATACTTGCATTGTGCGGGGATCGAACCCGCGCCACCTTGCGCAGCGGACGCGTCCGCTACCGTTAGGCCACGGAGGCTGTCGATCACTGATGTACCTAATTTCAGATTAAAATGCAAATTAACACATCAAAGCACGACATTTGGTAATCATACAGGCACCTTCACCTTCCTGCGAATAAAAAAAAAATAAGTAGCCACGTTGCGGAAATATAACTTTTTGATTTGAATTTTCTTCACCATTTTATAGAAGGTTCTGCGAAATCTTTCTTAGATCTTACAAATTGTATATTTGCTCGGCTTGTCTTCAATCGATTGGAAATTCTGTCGGTAATGAGTGTGACAGAGGGAAAAAATTCTCGGTAAAAAAACAGAAAGCACGCGCGACAAAAAGTCGATGGGAATAAAAAAAACTAATTTCCGCCGGCAGAATGATACGCGAATAGAATTACTTACGTATCTAGAAATAGAATCTACAGTAAATATAAAGAAACTTATGAGACTATGATTTGACTTAGATAGAAAGATAACTGAAATGTCTGCCCATTTATGTGGAGGTCAAAAAGTCTCTTAGATGGTGGACTGTATTTTACATAAGACTTAGTCCCGAATGCATAGATTAACATAACTGGCAAATTGTGGGAGTACCTAGGTACATCTCTCTCGCCCTTCGAGATAACAACACGTGATATTATGTTGTAACATAGGTAGGTATATAATCTCACGACTTCTTCCTACGGGGGTAGAAACCACAGAACGCCGTGATCAACGTGAACAACGTGATTTCTAGTGCAGACGCCAGTCTCTCACAATTTAGTGTCACATGATTTTTTTTTTAAGTTTGTTGAATTATTTTTTATGATAAATATTTTAAACAGTTTTCAACCTTTTATATTCTCTTTTAAATATAATAAACTAGCGACCCGCCTAGGCTTTGTAAGGTGCTATGCTGATACTAAATACACTACAGAAAAACTCTGAACGTTGTATAAAAAACAGTAGCCCGCCCGCTCCCGTCGCCTAACGCGACGCGACGCCCCGCAATTTTTAAATCTGTAATATCTTCGAAAATATTCATTTAAATCATATGTTGTAAAGGGCGATATAGATCTATATTAAATAAACAATGTATTGTACGTAGGTTTTAAATTGGATAAGGATTAATGCTGTAGTGGTTAAAATCGCTTCGAAAATTAGCCGGTATATGTCGTAAAAAGTAAATGACAAAAAAAAAATATTATTGTAGGATATCTTACTTTTTTGTAGACCTTTTCAATGTGTTTAATATTCAGTACAGTATTTTGATATATCTCGTAGGGTTCAACCAGCGTTTCACTGCAAACGCGGAAAAATGAAAATATTTACGACATCACATTAGAAACCTTAAAAATAATAGTGGTTCTCCACAATTTAATGGATGTTATTATACATATAAACCTTCCGCTTTAATCACTCTATCTATTAAAAAAACACATGATAATCCGCTGCGTAGTTTTAAAGATTTAATTATACAAGTGGACATAGGGAAAGAGAAAGTGATTTTGTTTTATAATATGTAGTGATTACCTATGGCTACATTTTTTATGTTATGTAAGTAGTGATAATCATTTATTTACTAGGCATGTCTATAAAACAACTAATTGTCTCTACTTCATCTAACCCTCCCGTGTTCCTTCACTTGAGCCAGGACCACGGTATCTCTTTCAAACATCCCGCAGCCCTGGCAGGCATTGGTATTCGTGGTCAGGATGTGAGGGGGTGTTTCGCCCAAGTCGGGCAGACTCCACCGTGTGCGAGATTCAGGTCCTTTTTTTTGTGGATGGGTAATCATTAAGTGACCTCTACCGCTCTGGGCGGAGCGGCAGGGTGTCAGTCTTTTACTGACTAAAACCCACCCGTGTTTCATCATTTGCCTGTGCGCCAGGACCACAGTTTCTTTTTTAAACAACTCGCAAATCTAAACTGTATGTATGCACATTGGTACAGATGACGCGATTACGCAGCATAAATTCAACCATTTGATTGTCATTGATTTCCGCATCAGCATGACGAGTAGCTAGTGGTTGTCCTACATTAAACTTCAATGCTGTAAACTGTTCAGGAATTATTCCGACTATCTTTGGTCTTCAAATAAGTCCAAACACAAGTTAGTTAATGTATATCCATAAGAAGTTCGCTGCGAAATGAGGAGATCCGCAGAAGAACCAAAGTCACCGACATAGCTCTGCGAGTCTCTAAACTTAAGTGGCAGTGGGCAGGGCACATTGCTCGTAGAACCGATGGCCGATGGGGCAGCAAGGTTCTGGAGTGGCAGCCACGTACTGGAAGACGCAGCGTAGGGAGACCCGCAACAAGGTGGACCGATGACCTGGTGAAGGTCGCGGGAAGCCGATGGATGCGGGCAGCATAAGACCGATCATCGTGGAAAGCCTTGGAGGAGGCCTTTGTCCAGCAGTGGACATCTATAGGCTGAGGAAGAAGAAGAAGAAGAACAAGGAGTTCGCTGAACTGGCCTTTGTCTTCGTTATCAGACCCTTAATGACAGTCACAACCCATCTAGGTGTAAAGTTCTTATCTATACAAATTATTCAAGAACAAGCACAAGGTAGCTGCTGTGAATCGTGAAGGAGTTCCCTCGACTGTCTCCCGACTACATCATCGGATCTACTCTAGACCTTTATATAATTGTAGAGCTTTAAAATACTTTATAATAAAACTTACAAATGTACTAGGCGCCCCGATGATTTTTGAAAGTTCCCCTTGATTTCTCTGGTCTTCCATCATCAAACCCTGATTTCCTTATCACGGGACCATCTTGAAAATATCTTCTTCTCAATAAAAAAAGAATAATCAAAATCGGTTCATAAACGACGTCTCCCGCCTATTAAATTTAAAATACTGTACTGTGTACCGGGTGCTTTAAAATACTTCATGAAAAAACTTACAATTATTATCGACAAACAAACATAAAAAAGACATGTACGATCGAATTGAGTAACCTCCTCCTTTTTAAAGTCGGTAAAAAAATAACAAACAATAATTTGAAATCTTGTCATGGCAACCATAGTTAATCCATCCATACTAATATTATAAATGCGAAAGTAACTCTGTCTGTCGGTCTGTCTGTCTGTCGGTCTGTCTGTCTGTCTGCCTGTCTGCCTGTCTGTCTGTCTGTCGGTCTGTCTGTCTGTCGGTCTGTCTGTCTGTCGGTCTGTCTGTCTGTCTGCCTGTCTGCCTGTCTGTCTGTCTGTCGGTCTGTCTGTCTGTCTGTCGGTCTGTCTGTCTGTCTGCCTGTCTGTCTGTCTGTTACGCTTTCCCGCTTAAACCTCTCAACCGATTTTGATGAAATTTGGCACAGACAATCGTTAGACCTTGAGAAAGAACATAGGCTACCTTTTATCCCGGAAAAATTTGATATTCCCGAGGGAAATCTAAAAAGCGCGACATAATCGAACTCCACGCGGGCGAAGCTGCGGGCGGTTAGCTAGTATACTATAATGGCAACGTACAACATCGCTGCCTCGCATCTTGCGGGCGGCGGGGCGGCGGCGGCGGCGGCGCGGGTGCCGAGCGAGCATCGAACCCGATCTCGAAACTAGCGGGTAGATTGCGCGACTATAGCCGCGTAGTGTTGTGTTCACGATTGTGTCGACGAGATATTTGTTTTATTCGCGAAAGAAATATCTGAACAATGGCGGCAACATCTTTTTGATTCAAATTTATTCCTAACGCTCGATCACCGCTCGCTGCCCGCCCACTGCCCGCAAGATTTGAGCGCGAGAAGTACACCGCTCGCTACCCGCCACCGCCCCGGCGCTGCTGCGCCGCTGTTTTCGAGAACCGGTCCGTTTGATTTTACGCAATAAGATCCTGCCGCTTACTCGCCGCCGCCACCGCCGCCGCCGCCCAACTGCCCGCAAGATTCGAGGCAGCGGCCTGATACGCCCTTCCGCTCCGTCCCTAGTAGGAGAGGTCATTTGATGTATTCGCACCCACAAAAATAAAATATATTTACATTACCTACATAGTGACTATGTGCAGTATAGCTCACCAATCTACACTACCACGTTTCTTGTGATAAAATCTTACGTCTTCACTTTTACAAACTTCTTGTTCACTTCAACTTTCTCATAACATAACTATGAACTATATTCATACTCCTAATCCACATTAAAATATTTTGTAGAGCTTCGTAATTAAGCAGGCAACCGTTATAAGTTTCCTAAGTGAGCGTTTGGATTACCACTTGTAAGTAGTCCTGGAGGCGACGAATTTTTTACCAACAGGTACTATGTAATTGCATTCGCTAGCAGTCATGGAGATCTCTCTTCTTTAGTGTAAATTTTATACTAGCTGTTGCTCGCGACTCCGTCTGCGTGTTGTTATAAAATAAGCGTCTGTTGAAATAATGGGAGCAATATGTACGTCAGCGTTTGCCCCTGTTTTCGCAACATTTTTTGTTACTGCTCTGCTCCTATTTGTCATAGCGGGATGTTATATAGCCTATGTCCTTTCTCAGGCTCTAGACTATCTGTGTACCAAATTTCGTTACAATAGGTTCAGTAATTTTGGCGTGAAAGCCGGACAGACAGACAGACAGACAGAGATACTTTCGCATTTATAATATTAGTATGGATAGTATGGATTATTTTTCACTTCGTCTTAGCGCAGTGAGATTAATCAACGGAATGTTTCTGTACCTATTATTTTTTTTTTTATAATTATAAACGAGTGCTTGACCGTAATGCCTGATGGTAAGCTGCAGTGTTGCCACCGTTGATGGTAAAGCGCGCTAGTTTATAAGAGACTATTCATTCTAGCCCTTTTTTTGTTTGGGATGGGAAATCATCAAATGACCTCTTCCGCTCTGGGCGGAGCGGAAGGGCGTGTCATACTTTTACTGACTAAAACCCAGCTATGTTTCTTCACTTGCCTATGCGCCAGGGCCACGGTTTCTTTTTTAAACAACCCGCAACTCTGACCCAGGGACACTGGTCTTCGGGGACCCCGTCACGATGTGCTGACATCTCTTTGAGGCGCGCGCGAAACCGCGGGCTTGCCGCCGCTATTGTGGCGTGCCCAATTCAGTCTAGCCTTGAATGCACTTAAATTGTAGTCAGACGGAAACACCGCCGCTGACAAATTGTTACAGTCTTTCGATGTACGCGGTATAAAAGAGGCAAAACAGTTCGTTCGGATCGTAGTGTAATCGTTGGTTGCTGGATTCTTGTCACCTTTCTTTACTTCCCCCTCCTCTCTCTCTCTCTCTCTCTCGTCTTTGTTACTATCATATACGAGTGTGTGTGCGTACGAGTATCGCGTAAGGGACTTTGATGCCCGACCGCACACAATATTTTTTGCTACAGTTCTGTGTGTTTTACTCCCGTACCCATCGCAATAGGACGAACTGGATTCTGCGTGGAGCGTCCCACACATTAATGCTCTTGGTATACTATATGGTAGGTGCTGTATAGGTTGTACGAGGTGAGTTTTACTTCGCATTCAGAAATACTGACGATGTCGTTTCCTGAATCTCTCTTTACCTGGTTTCGAGTTGTCCACACTGACCTATACCAATGGATTATTTTGTAGGTGCCTATGTATGAAGTTGTATTTATTTTGTCCTTGACTCTGCATGCTTATTTTCTCTAACATAAAACGATTCAGTCATCAGAGTTTCCTTAATAACCTAGTTATTTGTACATCGTAAATTTTGAACATATAAGTATATCTATAGCGTACACACATACATTAAATGTACCAGAACATATATAGCTTTATATACAGCCAAACGTCCATTTGCGAGGCTCGTAATTTTATTTTACTCTCCAGTATTAAAATTGGAAATAAAAGGTACAGTAATGGAATTAATACGAGTCCTATTCGTGGTTCTGTCGCAGAAATTTTATTGAATAATAAAAGGCAATTGTTATTGTGTAGAACGATAAATTAATGTGATGCTAACGTTTTTGTGATGGGATATGCTTGTGGCTGCGAGTCCATGTTACTTTTCCATATATGCGCACATGGTTCACACACTTTTAGCATCGAATTGATTTAAATTATTTAAAATATAAAATGACTAGCGACCCGCCCTAGCTTCGCACGGGTGCAATGTTAATACTAAACACACTACAGAAAAACTGTGAACATTGTATAAAAAGAAAATTTGCGGTCCGCGCGCCGCCACTACAAACGTGACGATCCGCAATTTTTAAATCTGTAATATTTTCGAAAATATTCATTTAAATCATATGCTGTAAAGGGCTATATAAATAAATATATACGGACAAATCACACAGATTGAGCTAGGCCCAAAGTAAGTCCGAGACTTGTGTTATGGGATACTAACTCAACGATACTATAGGTATTTATAATAGATACATATATAGATAAACATCCAAGACCCAGGCCAATCAGGAAAAGATCGTTTATTCCATTATGACCAGGCTATATAGATCTACTAGCTTTCCGCCCGCGGCTTCGCCCGCGTGGAGTTCGGTTATATCGCGCTTTTTAGATTTCCCTCGGGAACATCAATTTTTTCTGGGATAAAAGGTAGCCTATGTTCTTTCTCAGGGTCTAAAGATTGTCTGTGCCAAATTTCATCAAAATCGGTTGAGAGGTTTAAGCGGGAAAGCGTAACAGACAGACAGACAGAGTTACTTTCGCATTTATAATATTAGTATGGATATAAAATCAACAATTTATTTAGGGTATTAAATTGGATAAGGATTAATGCTGTATTAGTTAAAATCGCTTCGAAAATTAGCTAGTATTTATCGTAAAAATTTAATAACAAAAAAATGTTATTGTAGGATATCCACAAGAGATAGACCTAGAGTTAGTACCTACATTATTTTGATAAATGTCGTAGGGTTAAGCCTGCGTTTCATTGCAAATGCGGAAAAAATAATAATTACGAGGTCACATTAGAAACCTCAAAAGTGGTAGAAATTTTAATGAATATTATACATATAAATTATAAACCTTCCTCTTGAATCACTCTATCTATTAAAAAAACCCTATCAAAATCCGTTTCGTAGTTTTAAAGATTGAATCATACAAAGGGACATAGGGAAAGGAAAAGTGACTTTGTTTTATAATATGTAGTGATAACGGAGAGAGCAAACAGATTACAAGCAATACGTTTGTCCTACAAGAGGAAATACTCAAAAGTTAATTAACAACTAATGCTTGTCGGCCTGTCGGACCACGCACAATGGAGGGTTATACAACATGTAAATTAAGTAACGTATTTCCTGAAAACAGTTTGTTCGTTTTGTGAATCGGTTTATATCATTTTTAATATAGGTATTTTTTTTATCCCAACAATAATTCAAACTACGGAAATTATTGTCATATTAAGGTCCGTATTCCAGAAGGAAACTCAAGCATTGATCTCTGCTTAAGCATTACTTAAAACTGGTTTCAACCAATAAAAATGGCTTGAAACGATTCTTAAGTAGAGCTTGAGTTTTGAGTGACGTTCTGTAATACGGACCTTACTCTGTTGTTTGTACAGACTTTTAAAATTTTAGTTTTACTTGTATTCATACAAATTTAATCATTGAACACAAAATATAGGTAATAACCTTATAAATAAAAACTAATAAATAAAAAAGTATGTACAATGCACATACAGGTTAAATTAAAAATTCAATGTATGTATTATAATATAATATTTTAATTGGGGTGTTTCAGGGTGTGCGTTAATTACATTACATGTTGCAAATTTATACCACGAACAAATTTAACATAATAGTTGAAAAACATATTCTTCCATACATTCAGTCAAATACCCGAGCTGGACTTGAGAACTTGGCCAATACTTGCCTAAATCTAATATCTCAGTGGGGTGATCGTAACCGCCTAGCGTTTGTGCCGCATAAAACCTATCAACTTCTACTAAAAGGTAATCTTAAATCATTGCTTACTATTAAATTTAATAACGTTCCCGTTAAAAAACAGCAATCCGTATGCTACCTTGGTATGGTCTTAGAAAGGAATTTTTCATTTATCGAACATATAAAAATAGTTGGCGAAAAGCTAAAAGGAACTTTTATGCCCTAACTAGAATATCCAAAGCAACTTGGGGTCTATCATTCCTAACTTTAAAAACTATATATGGAGCTACCTACTTAGGATGTATGTGCTACAGTGCACCTGTTTGGGCCGATAGGGCCAGCATAGGGGCGGCGCGACGTAAACTGCTTCAAAGCCAACGTTTGGCATTGATATTTTTATGCAAGGCGTATAGAACAGTCAGTACTGAAGCCTTACCTGTTCTGGCAGGTGTACTTCCAGTCGATCTTGAAGTACAGCGACGTGCTTCAATGTACTACTCCGCGAGAGTGGAGGCCATGGACACTAACTTTGTTACACAACGCGACCTCAATAGAATTTCTAGATTATTTAAACCTCAGACTGACGTCTGGGAGGACCTCTTATCCGAATGGCAAAGTAGGTGGGATAATTCCATCAAGGGCATCTCCATCTGTTCTTTCCATCCGTTGGCGATCGGCTGGCTAAGACATAGCTGGAGGTTGACCACTGCGTTGCCCAATTTCTCACAGGTCATGGCAACTTTAAAAGTAAACTGTATTCTTTTAAACTTGTTCCTTCGCCTTTGTGTCAATGTTCTACAACAGACTGTGAATTTGAACAGTCCGCACATCACATCTTGTGGGAGGGTATTCTTTGGCAGAATGAACGCAATATTATGTTGGATAGTGTACAAGTTACATCCGGAGTTGTTTATTATACGGACCTTGTAGAAACTAGAACTAATTTCCGTGCGTTCAGGCGCTTTTGCCATACCTATTATTGGAATCAATTGTAACAGCACATACCTACTTAGGACTCATTAACTTAATCAAATTTTATTCCGTGGTGCTTGGCAATCTGGGCTTCTCCCAGTTGCAATAATATCCCTTTGTGCCGATTGGCCTAGTTCTGTTCTGTCTCCTGCTTGTTATGGAGGGAAGTGGAAAAAATATTTTTTTTCTTACTCCTCCGCTATTCTTTTCTGATTAATTTCGTTGCGGGACCCAAGACAGTTGAATCGTTTCTCCGGGACTCGTCGAGCTTCATTGCTCGGCGTTTTTCTGGCGGTCTCCACTGTTGATTCTGGCTTTCAGGAGTTGCAGTGGGTTGGGAACAGTGTGGCGTGTTTTGTCTTCCATACATTCCAAGTGTTGTATGTTGGTCGATTTTTTTTTTGTAAGTTATAAACCAACGCTTGACCGCAATCCCGCCTGATGGTAAGCAGTGATGCGATCGTTGATGGTAAAGCGTGCTAGTTTATTAAGACTCTATTCACTCTAGCCTTAAAGACCCTCAAATTGTAGTGTGACGGAAACATCGCCGCCGGCAAATCGTTCCAGTCCCTCGATGTACGCGGTATAAAAGAAGAAGCGAAACGCTTTGTCCGGATCGTAGTGGTGTCAACAACGTGAGGGTGGAAACTCGCCGTACGACAGGTCGTCCGATGGTGGAACGGAGATGGGGGAATTAAATCATGCAGTTCCGTTATTAGTCATTAACTGTGATAGTTTTCCTTTTAGCTTTATTAATACATAAATATTACTATTGTGATTTCTTTCTGAATTAAGTAATTTGTTGGTTGGGATTAGAATGCGGTTGCGAAATAAAATCATATTTTTATTTAGAAACGAAAATATGATTACATTTCGCAAACGAATCTCTGAATTGAAAAATGGTTTGGCAGACCCGCAGTATTTTTGAATGGCCCAGCCAACGAAATCTAAAAACGAAAAATAAGGGTGGGATGAGAAAAAAATCAGCCACAATTGGGTTGTATCCTAAAAAATAATTTAATGTCTATTAGATAGATTTATAAAAAATATTGAACACTTATTTTTTCTTTCATTCGAATACTTAGGAAGATATATATTGAATTGAAATGTCGTATGACGTCACGCTTGGTACAAAATATTCCACGGCGTGACGTAATTAGCCCCCACTACGCAACTTTAATACGCTGTATCTCAGTAGTTTTTTGGTAATTTCGACAAAATTAAAAATACGGATCTTAATTTTTTTTTATTATCTACTTATAAGACGGACTAATTATTTTTTTGATTTTCATACCTTGGATACATCCCTATTGGGAGGGGAAATATGATTACTCAAGATTTTATTTTATGTCACTTTCCCCAGAAGATTCCCTGTGCGGATAGCAAGTGAAACTGTAAGGGTTCCTTCTTGACCATTATCAAGAGTATAACTACTTATTTTATACAAATAATATTAGGTTATATTAAACATTCAAGGTTAGTTTTACGACGCCTTGTTATTATCCAATAAAGTAAGACAATGTTTGCGTTTCCCTAATTTGTCAATTTCTAATTATATGCGAAAACCCTTCGAAGTGGATGATGTGAAAATAATACGTATGTTTATTTTACAATGAATAAACATGAATTTT
Organism: Sesamia nonagrioides; assembly: GCA_017933935.1. NCBI lineage: Eukaryota > Metazoa > Arthropoda > Insecta > Lepidoptera > Noctuidae > Sesamia > Sesamia nonagrioides. The sequence goes on from JADWQK010000122.1 coordinate 679,576, forward strand.
CAATGTATTCTTAGGACTTGTTTTAAGAGCAGGACATTAGATAAATTCGCAGATAAACCTTGTTAACATAATTATGATTATTGAAAATGAAACAAATACGTAGCTAAAATAAAAGCGAGCGACATGAGATTAAGTAGCACCTTTTTATTTTACTTTAATTAAAATGGGTTATAAAACATAATCAACCTATATTGTCCCCACTGATAAGACAGGATTGGATTGAGGGATTGAGGATGACTGAAGGTGAAGGAAAACATCTTGAGGAAACTTGGACTTTATAAATCTGAAATCGCCAACCCGCATTGAGCAAGCGTGGTGATTACGCTCAAACCTTCTCTGTTTGAGAGGAGACTTGTGCCCAGCAGTGGGACGATAAAAAGGTTGATGATGATGATGATACGTAAAAAAGGAAAATATAAAAAAATTAAGTTCTACTAAAAAATTAAGAACACTTTCTTGAATCCTTTACAAAGTATGTACTTGAGAGAGAGAGAGAGAGGGAGAGATATATATATATATATATATATATATATATAGAGAGAGAGAGAGATATGTACCTAGTACCTACATCTCACATGCCGACAAAATGAACCATGATCCACGCGGATAATACTTGCTCGCTGCCGCCTGAACACTTTCCGAAATACTTCCCATATCATTTTATGTTACTAATTACGTAGTATAATTATAATACACTTTCATCTATACTAGCCATAATCATAACACAATCATGACGCTTACGTGCTTTCTATCTGTCTCCGTCATTGTAGCAACAGCACAATTACATTATTAATGAATGATGCAATCTTAACTAATCAAAAACCTAAATAATTAAACACACAGCCTGTATCTATCTACCTTACTATGTATGTAGACACTGTAACTGAATGCGTAGAATGTCCAAATTCTAAATTATAAAGTGCTTCCTCCATTATATAATTTGTTCTTTATTTCCAAGAGAAGAAAAAAAATAAGTAAAAAAAATTATTTCATTCGTCACATTCCAGAAAATCTTGAGATAGCGTAGAAAGAAAGCTTGAAAAAGAGAGATATTTTAAAAATGAACAACAATGTGATGCTGCAGGCATTTCCGTCGTTCACGAGTCGCACCGAAGCCTTTAAAACTGCAGGCGTTTGATTTTATTTTATTTAAACGTGGAGCGCTTTCACGCTCGCCGTTAGCAGACACAACACGACACCTCGATTCAGGTGAATGTAAACTTGAGTTTGTTGCTCTTTGAATTGAGTTTTGCCATTATTAACATTGTATTTAGCCGAAATCCAGAATAGTCAGAAATCCAGAATTCAATTTCCAGAAAGTTGTATGAAGGTTACGTGTGAAATGCTCTAAATGTCAGAATGTTACTATCACAGCCAATATTCCGTACATTATGCATAGGGATTTGAGGTCAGGCCATATTTTTCATCATGACATGCAGTCTTAAAGGGAGGGACTTGCGGAATAATAACATCTATTCGATATTCTCGCCTTTAAAAGCACTTGGCCGAGTTTGGCCTTTCTTTCCAAAGCGCACAAGGAAAGGGCTTTGGGTTTTCATAATACACAAAAAGAACCTTTTTATAATGTAGCACAATGAAGCCCAAATCACACACGTGCCTATCTTAGGAGGGACAGACACACGATTGTTCTCCCACGGGGAGCCCGCAAGATTTTCAGCTTTATGTGTATCCAGCCTCCCTTGGGCGCAGCTTTCATTTGAATGGGTCGTCAGATTATAATAACTTGTGCGGCCGCGGGATGGACGACGTGATAAAGCTGGTAAAACAACTTTTTGCGGCCACCACTCTCCCGCGGGTTGCTACTGACTGGGCTCGAGTTAGGTCCAGAACGCATTAAAGAGATTTCTTCATTTCGATTAAACGTACCCCACATTCCCACACCAACGTGACTCTGGTTATAATATGAAAAAGCTGTCACCGTAATAATCACACTAGATGTTTAAGTTGACGAAATTATTAGCTTGTATTATTTAGTGGCATTAGTCTTCTTGACAGCCTCCGTGGCGTATCGGTAGCGGTCGCGGCCACTGCGCAAGGTGGCGCGGGTTCGATCCTCGCACAGTGTAAGTATTTGTATGCATGAATATAAATACTTGCACTGGTCTGGTCGTGCCTCGGAAAGCACGTTAAGCCGTTGGTCCCGGTTGCCATACAAACATCTAGTGGCAGTCGTTACGGGTTATTGGAGCCCTCAAAAGTCCAACAATTGGTCTAACTGCAATGCTTCGATGTCGCCTTCGGGTTGTGGAGGTCAGACCGCAGTCGCTTCACGGAAAAATGTAGAAGTTTAGCCATTTCAGCAGTTGGACTGGTAAAAGCGGACCCCAGACTCCAAAAGCTGAAAAAGTTTCGGATACAACTGGGATTAACGCTGTGATGATGATGATGAGTCTTCATAATGTAATTAATACCCAAGTAAATAATACCCGAGATTTGCTATGTATCAAAATACAATTAGATCAATTCATTACATTTCGTGTTATAACATTCCGTCCGTTTTTTTTGCTCACCCACCCACATTTGCCAAAGTGAATCCTCAGCGTTATGAACCTTTATAAAACTCAGCCATTCGAATGGGTAAACTTTTGCTCTTTTAAGATGCAAATATATGGGGCGTTCGTCATTTCTATATTCGGAAGGGCCGAGTCAGTTTGTTTTCATATTAGACTATGTTTATATGTAGTGCAGGGTGTTGTCCGACCCGTGTTACTTATTGGGATGCTTGAAAAATAAGTAAAATCTGAAGTAGGATCTCTTATCTACTAAGTAACTTGTCAAATACTTCCCTGAACATCTGAACATCGCTCCTTCATTAGAACGGTTAAAAAACTTTAGAGGTTAAGCGACTATTTAATTTCCTCTCCGCAGTCCGTTGAGGATTCGCTCACTGTTAAATAAGAGAAGGACTCGCTAAAAAGAAAGCCTCGAATCAAGAATTCTTGTAATTTTAGTAGAACACGTAAAACAGAAGCGGTTGGAGGTTACCGGGTCATGATGCGAAATGTGACTGACGTAAATGCAAATTGCGTGTCGATTATTTTATACATGTTGAAGTATCGCGGTTTATCGAGATTTGTTGAGAAACTCTGGAGGAATTTAAAGCATTCCAATGTTTTTGAAACAAAGGGTTCGACGGAAAACTGGATTTCTATTTTATTGGTTTTAGAATGAACCTTCCCACCTCTACTTATTCTACCACTATTTACGTCATAAGAGTAATTGTAAAAGAAGAATACCACTAATGATTTTATTTTGTACATTCTAGACATTGGTAGTGGATGTGGCAATACATCCATTATACATAATGGATGTTTTCCACATTATTCCAATGGCCGTAACTGACTGATCATCTGGCTGGTCAGACATTTTACCTCCACAAGGAATAATACTGCGACAATATTGCGGTAATAAACCACACAGCATGCCGTTATTTGTTCACAGGTGGTTGCTGCGTTGCTATTGCTCATCGTCCTGAAATAATTCCGCGATGGGTTGTAATAAACAGGTATTTTGTTGCTGAACATCAACTCTTTTTATGTTACTTAAAATGGCTGCGTATTTTTACAAATAAGAAAATGAAACGAATATTTCTGATATTCCCGCCATACAAAGGCGCAAAAGAGAGAAAATAGCAATAATAATTATGTATATTCATTCTCACATTCTGTATACAAAACCTTTCCATTGATATGGGAGTATATTGCTTCGTTTGATGTTCGCTTATTGCCAGTGTTGTTGCGTGGAAGGTTTTACAGTCGCAATAAACGGCTTCGGTGAAATACAACTCTCTGGAATTTTCGAATCTGGGCCATGGAAGGAAAGTTTATTTAGAGCGTCCCTATTTCAATACATTGTACGTGACTCGTCCTCTACGGCATCCTTGTGATTGCTCTTGTTAGAAGAAGGACGTAATAGTTCAGGATCCTACTGCTCGATTCTGCAGGTATATGTTTTTTTGACGAATCTGTTTTTAAACGTATGTTGTTAAATTATACAATGGAATAGTGATACCGGGATGCTTATAAGCAATTAGCTGCAATTGTAATTGATTTTAGTAAGTACCTATAATTAATTCGAAAATGTAACTTGTAATATTATATACGTATTTTAATAAATTTTACATCATTTGAAAGAAGTTACTAAGAAAAATAAATGGTTGCTAGCTCTCAGGCAGCCATAACGTTAGGATGGTATGATTATATTATAGCGGCTGACGTGAGACCTGGCAACGATTTTTGTTTTTAATTAGTGACATAATTTCCTTTTCGTTGTATGTAAGTAACATTAGCGAATCATTTATACTAAAATTAATTACAATTGCGGTTATTTTTTTATATGCTTTTTATTAGCTTCACTTGTATGTTTGCTTGCTTGGTTGTTTGTTTGTCCGTCTCTAACTCTGTGGACTACGAGTGAGCGGCTCATTACTGTAAAATGTCCCAGGGTTTTCAATAAGTTCGCTCGATCGTTTTTTTTTTAAAAGAATGTCGAACTAAATAGTTGAAAATAAATATAGTTTAAAAAACTAAAAAAACATGCTTTTAAAAAATACAAACTTTTTAAACTATATTTATTTTTTATGTTTTATTCCAAGATATAGCTAATCCATTTCATACTTTCTTAACATTTGTTTAAAAATAGTTTTATCAAGATAGTTAACTGCAGAATAGAACAGTGGGATCTTAGACTATAACAACGGAAGGTCGTAAGTGAGTAGGCGACTTAATACGATTCCCTTAAAGGGTTCGATGTATGTGTACTGTGCACAGATTTGATTTTGATTTATTCAAGAGTTCAGTGTTATTGTGATATTTTTGATACATATATATATATCTACGCTTTTACTATCGAAAAGATATTTAATCAAAACGTGATTTCTTTGATTTCTTTTATAAGGATTTCATTACGGAAATCATTAAAGATCATCATCAACCTTTTTATCGTCCCACTGCTGGGCACAGGTCTCCTCTCACACGGAGAAGGATTGAGCGCAATCACCACGCCTGCTCAATGCGGCTTGGCGATTTCGGACTTACAAGTCCAGGTTTCCTCAAGATGTTTTCCTTCACCTTGTAATTAGTCATTGGTGTCCAAGATATACTTAGAAAGTACATATAACTTTGAAAAAGTTACATTGGTACTTGCCTGACCTGGAATCGAACCCGCACACTCATACTTGAGAGGCTGGTGTTTTAACCACTAGGCACAAAAACAAGCATAATTTTAATTACTTCATAACATAATAACAAAGCACTACATATACGTAGACAACGAACCAACCTTGAGTGCTAATCAGCAAAAGTAAAACGACTGATAACGCCTCGAGCTCTATAAAACGGAAATTAACTGGGAAGCCGTTTCTAATTAAAGTGGAGACGATGGAAAAATGGTGGCGTAAGTAGGTTTGGTAGGTACTTACAGACAAGGGCAGATTTAAATGAGACAATCGATCGTTAGCGTAGCTACGAGGAATGAACGCGTCGATTAGAGCACGATTTATAGCACCACGTAGAACGTACCAATCGTTGAAGAGAACGATTTACTGCTATCTGCGAATACGATACCCTGCAGTGGACTACAGTGATATACTTTGAAAATACAGGGAATAAATCCATAACATGGAAGCCATTTTGTATTGTTTCCTTAGAAAGTGCGAACTTCCGGAGATTGTAAATACAGGACGTTTGAAGTTTGATAGGGATTTAATTACTGGATATAGGCACCTACCTATCTTCCATTATTTCTGTGGTTGGGTTAGATCATACCTACAGTGATAAATAATCAACAGATATTCAAGTATCTTCTTCTGAATGTATTAATTAGGATTTATTGTACCTTTTCGAATAACTTAAAATCACCTTTGGTTATTGTCATATGTAAATAAAACCTTATTGATGGTTTCTTGTCCCGCTCTCATTGTAGTTTGCACTCCTGCACAACTAGCTGCTCATAAAGACTTCACATAATTATGGATCGGATAATTTGAACAAAAATTCTAAAAGCCATATAACATTTTATGTTTGTTATTTACAGACACGTTTAGCGCAGTGGCTGAGCAGTCGACTGCTGCGCTGCGTATCGCGGATTCGATTCCCGCACGGAACAAATATTTATATGGCCTACAGATATTTGTTTCGAGTCTGGCTGTTTGTGTATGTGAGTTTATATGAAAAAACCGGCCGCAGGAAAGATAGGCCCTACGGCGAACGCGATGTAATTTCGGCTGATGTGTCATAGAGTACTTGAAATACACTGCGAGCGTATTTAGCCGATCTTTCGTCGCCGTACGTTCCGCAGATGTGTCGCGACACTAAAACTGTTAAGTACATAAAATTATATATTAACGACCGTTGTATTGTCAAATAAAGTTTTCTTTTTTTTATAATCATAAAAATAAATTAATTGAAATAATAATCCCAGCTTCAGTTTTTTTAAGTTACTGGTACACGCAAGTTACAAAGTAACACACTACACTACTTAAATAACCATGTTATATTCTTTTGAATAACATAGGCTCTCGACACACAGAAAAGACGTTAGACGTACTAGCCCCGCACGATGATATTGCGATGGAACCTTGTCACAATAACAGCGTTGTGACGTCATCTGTCATACAAAAGGACAGCTAGCAAAAGAATGTTAAATGCAAAATTAATATTAGGGTTAAGGGTTTATTTGTATTATATAATTTTATTACACTCTTTATAAAGAGTGTATGTATAAATTAATATTAGGGTTAAGGGTTTATTTGTATTTTATAATTTTATTACACTCTTTATAAAGAGTGTATGTATAATAAAATTAATATTAATTTTGCATTTAACATTCTTTCTTAGGTATACTTACTCACCCATATTCTGACAAATAAACTTTCATTATTAAAAATTTCAAGGAAATAATTTTTGTAGACGTAAGAAAAATATACTTACCTATTCGTATATCTTTCTTACATGTATACTATGTTTTTCTAACTACATTTCTGTTAATTTGCGAGCGGGAATTGAACCAGAGTCCACTGTGTAGTGTGTTGTTTTAATGTGTGTTGTTTTAATGTGTCATGTTTTAATTACTACCTACATCTATCAGCTTATAAATAAAACCAGGATAATATGTAAAAAAATGTATATAGTCTTCCGAATCATAACGCTTTCTGTGTCTGTCGTTTCCGATTCACTGTCGTCGCCGTATTTATGACAAATAACTCGTCAATTATTCGATCTTTATTCCAATAGGCATTCCTCTTCAAGCCGTTTAACATGATTGACTTCCTTTCGCCAGTCATCTGGAGTTATTGACGCCAACGACTCCAACGTCAGAGCTTCAATGCGACTTTCCAACTGCTCCACATTCTTTTCTGACACCCTCATCTTTACCAGATTCCAGATGTACTCAATGGGGTTGAGGTCGCAGTTGTAAGGTGGTAATCTAACGACTTCATGGCCATTGCCAGCTAATAAATTGACAATTTTATAATTTTTCGGCGGTCTGTGCCGTTTAATTAATAAATACAGTTCAGGTTTTGTACTGTCGTTGGGAAAGTCTCAACAATCAACTGTTTTTTATTGTTCATACTTGGTGGCCTATTCTCATCCCTATTGTGGTAAGGGGCGTTGTCCATCACAATTTTGGAGTTGCGTGGTATGTTGGGTACTATTTTGTCTGTAAGCCACTTGGTGAAATACTCAGCATTCATTTGATCATAGTAATCCCCCGTTTTGGTGTCTGCTTTAAACATTAAAAGGGCATTGTCAACAAAACCGCTTTAACTTCCCGCGTGAACTATTATCCATCGGCGGCCGGGGCTGTCGTTCCGTCTCACTCCATCGGTTGCTGTTTGCCAACATTTTTCTACCGTTTAGTGTGCATGTGCACGTTTCGTTTCGTTTCGTCGAGATAAATAACGGGTCTTTTGTTATTACCAAGCGAGTCATTTTCTTTCATACGTCGTAAATATTTAGCCCTCCACGCTTGAATTTGGGGTCTTTGAATTAGGGCCAGTCTTTTTTGTAGCATCGTTTAAATTGGTAGCCTAAATCACATTTAATTATTTTTCTTAATGTAGTTTCACTACCAGTATAATTAAGGTCTACTTTTGAAGCCGCCAAGATTTTGCGCATTGTGGGTATTTCTCTCCTCACCGTACACATTGAATCTATAATATTTCTTAAAGCTGTTAAGGAAAACCCGTCGAAATATTTCTTCTTTTGTCTTTTTCCTTTAGTAGGAGTTCTCATTTTGCTGCCACTGGCTGTTGCTGACTCATGCTCTCGTCTCAATTTCGTCACAGTATTTTTTGCAACGCCTGTGGCACATGCCACACACTCCGTGACTTTGATAGAATTTTCAAAATATTTTTAATAACTGTAAGCAGTTGCTTCGGTATTAAAATGTCCGAAGCACTTTTTAAAGCACGGTTTATACTTTCAAGAACTAACTTACAATCCTCTTTCTCTTTAACAAAATAATTGTCCACTTTAATTATCACGAGCACGACTATTAATTAATTTTTTACTCATTTTAACGAGTAACAGTTAACAAAACTAAACAATAAAACTCAAGAACAACAATAAAACAGGATAACAAAAACAAAAAGCTAACAAAAATATTCGATGTGCGTAAGTGGGTAAGCGCGGACTGAACTTGCGAACGGTACCGACGGTGCGAGTTCGGCTACGTCACCAAGATGGCCGCCAATCGCAATATCATCGTGCGGGGCTTATAGACGGGGCGCAGACATTTGTCTCTACCGCGTCCCTTTCATACATAAGCCTCACGAAGTTACGACGCAAAACATAGGTACTACAGAAGAGACGGACGCCCCGTCTCTTCTGTATGTTTTGCGTCCAGCGCCTAAGTTGTAAGTTCCCTAGTCGTCCTCGTACCCCTAGTATCAAGGAGAAGGGCAGCTCACGTCGCTCGTGGTGTGTAAAACAGAGTACTTAACCGTCTTAGACAGGCACTTAAAAAGGGGCATGAAAAAATCACTCAGCGTGAAAAGGTAAACAACATCATTGAAGTAAATTAACTGGTTGGCTGTGAGGGGTTCACTAGGGGTTTATTAGGGCATTTGACAACATAATCACGTCACGGGCGACATCTAGAGCATCTCTAGTGGTGAGGTGACCGCCTCCCATGCACTCTCGCTCCGTATCATGGTCTGGACCAAGGCTGGACGCGAGAGATCGCTGCCGCCGATGGCCGCATATAAAAATACCATTTAAAAAAAAAGAAAACATTTTAACCCTGTATATAACAATCTACCATTAAAAAAGTCAACAATTTTGACAGCTCTAAGACACATCTAGATACACACAGCTTCAGAAATGTGAAGCCACATCATCATAACTAGAAATTAATGGCATTCGGGCGTGGGTGCTCCTCAGTGCTCACTTAATTAAGTCAGTAGTGAACGAGTTGCGAGCCACATGTTGCGAATATTCCAGTATGCTCACGGCACGCCACTACTCGCTAAGTGCGGTAATAAAGAACATTCTACTTCAAGCACAAACTTAATTCCCTCTGCCGATAATTACAAAGTTTTGCAAGACTCGAGCTTTGCTGTTTGACTTACTCACTCTTGAGTTCTTGACTCTTGCTGAAGTAGGTATCATCATGGGTTATCTTACAAGGAACCTGTTTTCAAAGTCTCTATCGTATCTATATTCCACTGCAAGGACATTTAAATTAGTTAAGCATAATATGCGCTTTACACATTTAGCACTATTTCTAAACTTCTTTACCTATTTTTCTATGCTAGAAGAGATTTCTTTTCCTACCTATTTTTCTTTTCTTTTTTATCGTGTTTGTTTATAAATGTGTGTGTGTGTCTATTTTTAAAAACATGAAGTACTGCATTTTGACGAGAGCTATTCACGTCCTATTACTGCGTGGCAATATACACTATTAAGCTTCCTATTTTCCGTCATCGTAAATAAAATCGATTATTTTATCAAAATAATATTGTAGTTTCTGAATTGTACTGTTGCCATAACCGAATTTGTGTGATAATTACAAGTTGATGACCACTAGGGCCGATGCCTGTCAAGGCAGGAGGTTGTACGAAAGATATATTGTGGTCCCTGCACAGGCAATTGAAGGAACACGGGTGGGTTAGTCAGTAAAAGTCTGACACTTGCTTTACCCAGTAATCTCTGATTTTCTTACATTTTTACAACCTTTGAAGATTTTAATGATTATAATTCTCTAAATTCTACATACTTATTACGTTGGAAAATCATATTTTCATCAACATTAAAATTGATACTGAGCTGAAAATTGTAAAAAATGTGAGAAAATTGAAATATCGCGGTTTCCCTCTTAATAAATGTTCACTCCGATTCCAAACATATATATCCAAGTTTATAATTTTATTCTGAAAGAGTCCCGATCGCTTGCTGGGTCTTGAACGAATGTCGTATCCACAATGATATTCTGTATTCAGCAAGTCCAAAGGCGAGGGACTTGGCATCGGTTATCACGATTTCAATGCTTAGTCAGCTGAAAAACAGACGACTCGGTCCGGATCTCTGGACTTGGGTAGTCTTTCATATTAAAACAGTTTGAGATGTTATGAGCGTCCTTCTCAGTCAGGTAAACTGAATAGCTAATTACGTCATTATAATTTCAGTATCAGTCTGCTCTGTCTGCTGCATTCACTCCCTGATTTCGCGAGAACAATAATACTCCCCAAAATTAATACATGTTATGAAGTCTTGTAGCGTTTTACCAAGTAATATACTTGCATTAAATGCTTTAAGTATAAATACAGGATATGCTGCAGTACATACGTTATGCAAATACGGGGACATGACTTTCGGCATCGCTGTAAATCAAGTTCAATTTAACATTTTCATATAAAGTGTTAAAGGCAGTATGGCAGTGCTGCGCGCGCGCGAGATCTGTCATCGACTGCGAATTTATAGCGCATCGTTCGTCGGGATTTGCTTTTGCTTCACGTAATGGATTGCTTTAGAATTCCAATGGTTCTACTCGAATATATTTTTTGTCCATTTCCCATATGTCTACTTCAGTGTGAAACACCAGGGTTATTGTTTTCCTGATGTATTGGATCGTTGGTTTTATGGAGGTATAAACGACCTTATATTTTTCCTATTGTGCTTTTACCAAAAATATTTTCACACATAAAGTTTGTTTCAAAATGTTTTAGCCTGTATATGAAACGGTCATAAAATGTCTGCAGTAACAATATATATATTGAAAATGTGAACAATGAAGTGATATTTTAAACGAGCGCAGTTTTTTCACTCAATTACAGACTTCCACTTATACCCGATACGTATCCGAACGAAGTTGGCGTGCAAAGGAAAAAGGAATGTTTATTCATGTACTCGTAATTGAATTCTGTTGGAAGTGCGGTTGGGCGCAAATTGAAGTGGAGACGGTGAAGGGTGGCGGCTTAGCCACTGCGGGCGCTGGCGGCCGCTGCAGGCGACGTGGCACACCAGACATCGCCCTTGATATTTTAAAGTGTTTTGTGCTAGCCGCTGTTTGTTTTATTTCAACTTTCTTTTTACCCCGTTTAAAACATGGAATTAATTTTGCATTTCAGAATATTATGAAGAACATTTTTGCTACAATGTTAATTCAATCTAGAGAATGGCGCGCTTAATTAAAATAGCACAAAACACCTATTTCAATTGTGTGGGTAAAGGTTTAAAATTAACAATTCATGGAAATCTGTTGTAAATTTCAGAAAGTAGAAGTAAGAAGGACTTTATTGGTGGTAAGGTATATTTCATTAGATGCGCGTCGCGGTTTAACCCGCGTAGGTTTCGATATTCTCCACTCCTATTGGTCGTAGCGTGATGTCATATAGCCTAAAGCCTTCCTAGATTAAGGGGCTATCCGTTGCAAAAAAATTTTTTTCAAATCGAGCCAGTAGTTCTTGAGAGTAGCGCGTTCAAACAAACAAACAAACTCTTCAGCTTTATATATTCGCATAGAAGTATAGATATAGATTAAGCGGCTAGTTTGGAGTACGAAGTGTTTTGCTCCGCCGGCTAGTGCGAGAAGCCTCGTTATTAAGATATCTTCGGATCTCCGTTAATGGCCACAAGCTCAGTGCACTACAGTTGCTACTGAAATTCGTGTTAAGTGCAAATTCAGATTTATAACAACAGGCATATACAGGATATCCCGAAAGTCAACTACGACCCGGTAAGGCGCGATGGAGGAATTTTTCTCGCTCGAATTAGTATAACGTAGCCTACTTTATACTCGAGCGAAAAAAAGCCAGTGATAAAATAAATGTATTATAACCTAACCTTGTCTATGAATATGAAATGTTTATTTTCTTACTCAAATACACTTAGAACAGTGACATTATCTATCTCACTTTAATACTGGCTTGCTTGGCCCATAGTGTAGCAAGGCTTCTTATTTTAAAATAGCGGCCGTCCGCGACTTCGTTCGCGTGTAGTTATTAATTATGCTCGGCTCCGATTTTATATAGCCTAAAAGCCTTCCTGGGTTAATGGGCTATCAAACACAAAAATAATTTTTCAAATCGGTCCAGTGGTTCCTGAGAATAGTGCGTTGAAACAAACAAACAAACTCTTCAGCTTTATATATATTAGTATAGATAACTTGCCCCTGGTAGAATAGTATGTTTTTTATGATAATAAATATTTTCGAATCATGTCTAAATATGTATTTTTGTTTCTAAAAAAACTACTACTTTTGTTACAGCAAAATTGAGAAATTTTCAAACATTATCAAAAATATTACTTTTATCACTTTATAAGCATTTAATATGATTTTTTTATTTCGACTAGAGCTCATATAACTTTGAGTTTCGGGGTAACCTGTATAAATAATTTGCAAAGACGTACAAACAGATTTAATTTGCATGTATTCTGCTGCGTTTGACAGCTGCCCTTGTCATTTTATTTTACATTTTATGCTGTGTTTATTTTCCCTAGCATAAAAAGTTGTTTATTTTATACAAAATTAATTTATTTATCAAGTCAGGTGGGAATTTATTTATGCCAAGGCAATTCCTAATAAGTGATAATATCCGACTAGCTGCGCCACGCGGTTTCGTCCGCATAAGATTTAATCCCATGGAAATGTAAAAACTATCCAACATGTTAATCTTGGATATAAAGTTAAAGTCCAAGTCCAGGGTCCAAGTCTAGGGTGCAAGTCTAGGGTGCAAGTCCAGGGTCCAAGTCCAGGGTTCAAAACCAGGGCCCAAGTCCTGGGTCCTGAACGACAGGGAGCCGTGCCTTCTCTTGAGCCAGTCGTCGAGTACTGGCCGGATCGCCTCGACGATAGTGAGACAATAGGAGGCAAGACGGTAGGACGCAAAAGCCTTTGCCGCCCGCCACCAGGACCTGGCGGAGCACCTCGCGGCGCAGCTCCATCTGCCGCTACATCGGACTCGCGCCCTCGGTATAGTGACGCGAGTACTTTCGCCTCTAGGTCCCAGGGCCTCGTAGGAAATCGTGCGATACCCGCGGACGACTCTGACGGCCATCGCCCTCTGCGGTTTGCGCAGAATGGCGAGAGTTCCGGCCGTCAGGTCGATCGCCCACACAGGAAGTCCAAGGTCCTAGTCCAAAGTCCAAGTCCAGGGTCCAAGTCTAGGGTCCAAGTCTAGGGTCCAAATCCAGGGTCCAAGTCCAGGGTCCAAGTCCAGGGTCCAAAGCCCAAACCCAAGTTTCAATTACAGGGTCCAAATATTCTTTGATTTCTTGGATTAATGGGCTATCCAACGCAAAAAGAATTTTTCAAATCGGACCAGTAGCTCCTGAGATTAGCGCGTTCAAACAAATAAACTAACAAACTCTCCAGTTTTATATATCGGTATAGATATACGTAGATTAAGTATTATATACAGTTGTAAGTAAACATTCGGTGGTTGTATTAAGTTCACTTAGATAACCTATCTAAGTGAACTTAATACAACCACCGAATGTTACTAATAATTATGTCTACCATCCGATCTGGGGCGCTTTGTAGGAGTTGCATTCGTCTTAAATACATTTCAATATCTTAGCAGAAGACCATTTTATGTAAAGTAAAACGTTTAAAATCTTCTAGCAGTCTAATTTCGGCTACAAACAAATGCCAAAACCTTGTCAAAATGTTGGGAAATTCGAGAATGTTTTTGACACATTGAGACGCAGATCAGACTGAACGTACGGACGATAGCAGTCCAAGCTACGCGAATCTGTCAAATATTTACAATCAACCTTGAGCCATAGCGATAAAGTTGAAACTCTATTAAAGGACAGACTGTACTAACTTCATGTGCTTCTGTACTTCAAATTACGAGAATTGTCCCTTTGATTTATTCCTTCACTAGCTTTCCGCCAGCGGCTTTGCCCGCGTGGATTTCGGTTATATCGCGCTTTTTAGATTTCCCTCGGGAACATCAAAATTTACCGGGATAAAAAGGATCCTATTATTTAATCCGGACTTCTAACTTTACTTCTGCAAAATTTCAAAGCAATCGGTTCAGTAGTTACAGCGTGAAAGCGGAACAAACAAACAAATAAAGTCACGTTCCGATTTATAATATTGATTGATATCATGATTGATAAAAAAAAAACTAGTCCGTAGTTTACCATTTTTATTCTTTTTTCCTTAAGACGGATTTTATTAAGATTCAAAATTCAGTGCAGTACAAAACTAGTGTAATCCTTTAAAATGTCTAGCAGGCTTCCCGTGCCGGTCGTCGTAAAGAGATAAGCCGCACGGAGTCCGTACATTTTTCCTTCCTCGACAGCTTTGCTGCAAATGTAAAGCCAATAAGACTCCCTATGCAGCGCTCATGTTAGATATAATTGAAATTCTGTGTGGATAGATTCATCAGAGAACGTGTTGAATGTTGGATTTTATTTCAATATTACCTGAGCCTGACCGAATTTCGTTTTCATTTTCGGCCAAAATATCCAGTTTTCCTTTTCGATCGATAAAAATCTTAGTGATAAAAAAAATTGTTACTAAACCTACAGCATACATAATATTTTGTATTCTTTTCGAATTTTCGTTTCGGTCATGTTTGACCAACTTATTTTCTTGCGATCTCAATTATACATACAAACTACGAACACATTGATGAAACAATGTCGTCGCCACTCAAACAAAACATGTTTCAAGCGCGCAAAACATTTTAACATGACAATGTTTTACTGTACCTATCACTTTGAGGACTAGGTTACAAATGTACAGTGATACTACAGCGGTCACCTAGGGAAAAGTCTAGCTTTGCGTGACCTGAAAAGTAAAACAAAGTAAAAATCTGTCAGTGGATAAACGAGCATCCGGCTGCTTACTTTCGCGAGATCCCGCGTCGTCCCCTAATCCCGTAAAGCCAGCTAAATGCGGGACTTGAGTAATCCTGGGGACAGGTGAGCTGGCGTGCCACTCCGAGCATTTGGGGTCGATAGTTTGTTTACATTCTGCGCCTATACCTACAAACTTCGAAACCGATATGTAGTGTAAATGGGATGTCAACCAATTTATCGTTCGCGAACTTTGTTGTAAATAGAAGTACGGTGTTTATAGTGAGGTTTTGTTTTACAAGTTGTTCTTTCTATAGCTGTTTGGTATTACTGTTAGTTAAGTACTCGGCCAGCTCTATCTGGTTCACATGTTCAACACAGGGGCTGGCGTGACTTGAACAGTGTTTTTATAGCCGTAAGCCCTAGGCCACTTGTGGCGTTTATAGATCTGTCCTAGGTTGTAAGCCTGGATGAGATTTTTCTGTAAAAGATGATATGAAAAGCTGCAGGGTCAAGGGTAAGCAGGAATTCACAGTGCACTTATGTAATTTTTAGTTTTATGGGTACCCAGTTACTCCCCACAGGGATTTTGTTTACTTGTCCAATATTTAATCCAGTTCGGACATGAGTTTTATTTAGTTTTCTGGTACGCATTAATATGGCCGGCGTGTATTTTCGCAGCGCTGGAGATTTCACTCACTGGCGCGATAAGCTTCGATTTGTCCGTAGCGGCGACAGTAAAGTAGAATTAAAAAATAGAGGAACACGGGAAATGCAAGTTTAAACAGGGGCAATTCACGCAGTTTTGTGAACTTTCATAGTCAGAAAGTAAATTCTTGTAGTAAAACATTCAAAATCTATTAGCAGGCTCATTTCGGTGACAAAAGTATCAAAAATTTGATAACATGAAGCCAGGTTGTGAAGGTTCTTAAAATTATGAGAGTTGCTCATCAGATCTCAGTTTTAAACTATAAAAATACGTCTATTTTCCATAAATTTTGATAAGTTTTTTCATTGGCGACTTAGATTTAGTTCAAAACGGTCTCCAAAGCCTGGAGCACAGGCGAAAAGTAGCCAGTCTGTCGGTGTTCTATAGGATGCGTTTTGGAGTGTGCAAGGGAATTTCCATCAGCCCCCTTCTCCGTTCCATCACCGGACAACCCGTCATACGGCGAGTATCCATCCTTACGTTTTTGACACTACTACGATCCAGACGAAGCGTTTCGCCTCGTCTTTTATACCGCGTATATCGAGGGACTTGAACAATTTGCCAGCGATGGTGTTTCCATCGGACTAAAATTTAAGTGTCTTCAAGGCTAGAGTGAAAAGGCTCTTAATAAATCAGCCCGCTTTACCATCAACGATTGCATCACTGCTTACCATCAGGCGGGTTTGCGATCAAGCATAAGTTTATATAAAATCATATATAAAAAAAATGTTTGTTGTCGAGAAAAGCCTGCCACTGGATTTTGATTACGAGAATCGGCCTTCAGTTATAAGTTTGGGTAACTAACACAATATTCGGAAGGTGTTTGCCAGAACCACAACTTTATTAATATCCAAACTTAGTTCACCTCAAAGGAGAATGGTGTGCTTTGCGACAAGTTGCTTGTGGCTGCAAGTAGCGTTGCACGAAATGCAATTTCAGTTGGGCGTCCAATGTGGAGACGGTAGGTGTTGCCTCTTGCAACTAATCATGTATGTTGGACTTGAGAGCGGTTTACAACTTTCTCACAACTTGCAGTCGCTTTTCACAGCTAACTTTCTATTTCCGTCCTTCCATACAATATAATATTTCCATGTATTATTTCTGCCTTAACCGCCTTCAAGAACGATAACAATTTTTGCAATTTGCACGTCAGTGTAAGGTTGTGTGTTGATTAAAATATGATTCGTGAACTTAACTTTAGTAAATTATAATCATTAAAATCAGCACACAGCTCCATAAGTTAGAATTGGCTTCAAACTTAATGAAATAGTCATTTGATATGGTAGTATGAACATTCAATCTAATACTTACCTGAAAACAGCGAAAAAAAGTCGCCTGAACTTGTTTCATTAAACCTTATAATGTAATTAGATTTTTACTAAAAAAAATGACCCATTTTGGTCTCGTAGAACAGCGTAATGGGGATAACTAGAAGCTTATAGCAGTCATATACAACCATCTAATTTTCTCGGAATGCGTATTAGAAACCGTTATACCTACGTGAAAGCAGTTGCTTTTTATTGATAAGCGAAATTATATTATCTTTGATGTGATTATCTCAAGCCACGGTCCTTGTAAGTGACATTTTCTCGGGGAAAAAAGGTACAATAATTTTCAAGATAACAAGAGGCCATTGACATGACTGTTATCTGTCAGTACAAACAATGGAAGTGAAAGTTAATAGAACATGCGTGTTCCAAGCTAATTGCATTGTTTCAGAGTCACGTTTTAATGACATCTCCGCATTGAACCAGTTTATGACGAACCTTGATGTTTCAGGAGGCTTTACTGGAATCCTATTACCAATTCAGATCAAGAGAGTTGGTCGCCATTGCACATGATGAATTCAATGATTGCAGTTGACATCGTTTGCGGTGAAATTGGAATAATTAAGTCTGAAATCAAGCAGACTGTAACACGGAAATGGTGATATGGTTTATTATACGGTGGTCATAAATGATTTATTTTCTGTTGGTGAGTAGGTTTGTACAAACACTTTTGAGACGTAAGTTCTTGGTCAATAACATAAGATTGGTCACACTCACATCGTATCAAAATCATGTGGTCTCCCTCTCTCTTTAAATATATCATTATTTTCTATTTGTTCTTTCATTTGTATGGCAGTGAGGCGAGGCCTGTGCTTGAGCGACACAAGCCGGAGCTGTGTGTCACGGAGATGAATATGCTGCGGTGGATGTGTGGAGTTACGCGGAAAGACCACATCAGGAACTCCCGCATCAGTGGCAGTCTTCGTGTCCGTGACATTGCAGACAAACTGCAGGGGGGTCGCCTATGCTGGTACGGCCACGTCTTTCACAAACCGGCATGTTATGTGGGTTACAAATATCTTGCCATGGCGCCTCCGCCGGGCCGGAACAAGCGAGGTAGACCAAAAAAGTGCTGGCTTGATGTTGTAAGTGATGATGTGCGTGCCAACAAGCTCTTACCGCAGGATGCTAAAGATCGCGCGAAATGGAGGAGAATGTGCAGGAAAGCGGACCCCGGGCTCCAACGCGAAAGCCGCGGATGCAACCGGGATAAACGCTAGATGATGATGACAGAAACAGCAAGACCTGGAACAACTATCTATAGGCTATACAAATATTTGTTCCATTCGGCGTATCAGTCGATCGTTCAGCCACTACGCTAACCGTTTTAGGATTCTCTATAGACTGGCTGCTGACTGCTTTCATTATGAATCATCTCAAGAATAATATAACGAGTGGGAATGCATTTAGGCACCTACCCGCCGCTAGCTGGCGACAGGCGTGTGTGGGACTCGCCCGGCCGGAGCCGGAAATACCCACTAAAACCACTCGGTTACCCTTAAGCCCTGCGTTGAGAGTGACACGGGCTCGGCCCGAAGATCTGACTCCGTGCCACTCTTAGGGCTTACCGGCCTATTTTGGCCGGCTTCCGCGCCAAGGGAGGATTACCCGGGTACCGGGGTAATCCTCAGACGTGGTGACCGGTGCAATGCACTGCTTCGACGAATTTTGATGATTCTTGGTGGTAGGCCATAACATCGGCTGCCAGCAGAAGTTAGCACCCACTAGATAAAGCCTTGCCGCCAAGCGATTCGTCGTGTTTCGGCATGTTGTTTGGTGCAGCCGTACGGAGGACGGCTTTGAGCAATTGTGTTGCGATGTGTGCCTGGTACGATGCGCTAAATGTGGTTGGTGTTCGGTGTATCTAAGGTTTGCTCGTGGAGAGTTTCCAGATCAAATCTCTTGCGCAGCATCTTTGGTTGTGTTGTTGGGCTTTACATTGCATCTCTTCGCTAAACTGCCGTCTTCCTGTCTATAAACTGGGGCGCTTTAGTTACCATCAACGATTGCATCACTGCTTACCGCCAGGCGGTATTGCGGTCAAGCAATAGTTTATTCTTATAAAAACAAACTTTTTTGTTTGAAAGCTGGTGCTTTTCGTGTCGTCCCACTTAGGTCCATTTCTGACAATGGCATCGATAAGAAAACCGTATATCTAAGTCTAAAAATTTGCATTAAGCATATGCGGGACAAATGGGCGAATAACTGAATATCACGCCAACCGATTTCGATGATTCCTTTATTATTGGAAAGGATGTACAGACGACAGCACATCAAGCTACAACAGTCTGTCGGATTTCTTTATTAATTTTCAACTTTATCTTTAAAGCATGTAGGCTCAAGGTTGATTGTCCGTACTTCTCACAACGAGAAAGTGTACCTAATATAAAAAGATGTTTAAAAAAGCAAAACGTTTTTGGAAGTCGATTGTTTTTTTTTAGTATTTTTTTTCAATTATTCCTTATAATATTAAAAGAAAAGTATGACATATTATCAAGTGATTTGGTAGATATTTGCCCGTGAATGAAATTACTCCCTACTTAATTACTTAAATACCAATAAAAAGTAAAAAAACTAAAACCCAACTACGACAAAAAATGACGCTGAAAAAGTATAAAACAAGATTTTCAGAATACTGAACTGAACAAAGTTGCTAATGTAGTTGCAAGTAAATGGACACAGTAGTAATGTCATACAATACTATTCTGAAGTATACAATATTCACTATGTAGAGATAAATTTTCATGTTTGGAAAGGCGTAGTCACACGTTGTCAAGGTGCTACGGTAGGTAGGTATATGTAGCGTTAACTACGCCTTTAATGCGTCTTAAGTGCATTGCAGGCCGTCACCCCGAGGCGGGCGCGTGAGGCAGCGTAAATCCCAGCGCTCTCACGTCACTAGCCGCCGCGGGGGACGCCCTAGTCGGGAGACGACATCGAACTCCCAGCCACCGAAGGCGCGGGCCTGTGGGCGGTGAGCAGTGACCAGGCCCGAGTCGACGGCGCGTTATGTGTCACACGCGTCTCAAAGAGATGTCAGCACGTCGTGACCGGTCCACGAACACCGTTGCCTCCTGGGTCAGAGTTGCGGGTTGGTTAAAAAAGAAACCGTGGACCTCGCGCATAGGCAAGTGAAGAAACATGGCTGGGTTTTAGTCAGTAAAAGTCTGACACGCCCTTCCGCTCCGCCCAGAGCGGAAGAGGTCATGTCATGTCAAGAGGTGTGCCTTACCGTCAAAAAAAAAACTGTCCCTTACCGATAACTCAACATTGTGATCAATGAAGATGAAGACTAGTTTTAGATTTTTCCTTTTAATTTAGCTACCGTGTAATTAAAACTTTTGACGGTCGGACGGGTTAAATAATAAGTATAGGTACTTATGAGCTCCTATAAATTGGTCAATGGGTGCTCTAAGTTGATCTTGTCATAGGGAAGAAATAAATGAGAAAATATAATAGTTTTCGATCTAGTCGAGAAATCTTATTTTGAAATAATATTTCTTCACTGCCTTAATAGTTTCATTATTTGTCCCTTTATAACAAAATAGTTTATATCAAAGTTACTTCGCGAAGCTGCTTTAGGAAAACTGTCTAAGGAATAAAAATGTTTAGAAGATATTTCGAAGTGACATAACAACTTTCCGAAGAACCGTCGACCTGCCCCCTAATCGGCGAACACATTTTTGTCAAATGATTGCAAATAGTTGGTATCAGTTGGTATCGTTCGGGCCGCCCATTGGTCCGTTCATTCCAAACGATCCCAACTAGTCGCAATCATTTGACAAAAATGTGTTCGCCGATTAGGGGGCTGGTTATTATAAACTTCCAAGTCGTCCCTGATGTATGGTTAACTGGTACTATTATTACCCGTAGTAGGATCTTCATAATTTAGTACATTTTTTCACAATGAAATCCTTACTACCTAATATTATAAATCGGAAAGTGAGTTTGTTTGCTTGTTCCGCTTTCACGCCGTAACTACTGAACCGATTGCTTTAAAATTTTGCAGACGTAAAGTTAGAAGTCCGGATTAAATAATTTTAATTAAATAATTTTTCCGGGATAAAAAGTATTTTATCCCGGAAAAATATATATTCACCTTTAAAACAAAAATACAGAATTACACGCGGGCAAAGCCACGGGCGGAAAGCTAGTAATGAATCATCATTATCATCATGTCAGCGTTAATCCCAGTCGCATCCGCAGCTTTTTTCAGCTTTGGAGTCTGGGGTCCGTTTTACCAGTCTAACTGCTGATTTTGGCTAAACTTCGATCTTTTCCGTGAAGCGACTGCCGTCTGACCTCCACAACCCGAAGGCGATATCTAAGCATTGCAGTTAGACCAATTGTTAGACTTTTGAGGGCTCCAACAACCCGTAACGACTGCCACTAGATGTTCGTATGGCAACCGGGACCAAAGGCTTAACGTGCTTTCCGAGGCACGACAAGACCAGTGCAAAGATTCATATTCATGCATACAAATATTTGCACTGTGCGGGGATCGAACCCGCGCCTCCTTGCGCATCGGCCGCGTTCGCTACCGCTACGCCATGGAGGCTGTCGAAGAGCTAGTAAAGAATAAAAGCTATAATCAAAATGGCTTTTGTAGTAGGTGTTTATATTCGTTGTGATTAGTTTTCGAAAATGTTGGGCGAAGAAGTAGATATTGCCCGGAATGAGATTCAAGAAACGCTAAGACTTTACAAGTATTGTATTCGCATAATATTCCTTTCGTTCATAGACGACATAACAAAGACTTTTTATGAAAATGTATGGACTAATGTAACGTTCATTATATCGTCATCTCTGTTAGTTCTGATGCTGGCTGGTGAGATAGCGTATGTTGTTGGCCGGATAATTCATACCTAGATTGTAGAGGAATTTCTCGGCAGTTATTTACACATCGTTGGATATGGCACTTTGAGTGAGTATATTGTAATCAATCAATCATATGTACTACAATGGCGCCAATTGGGTTGTATCCTAAAAAATAATTTAATGTCCATCAGATGGATTTATAAAAAATATTGAACACGTATTTTTTATTTTTTCTTTCATTCAAATACTTAGGAAGATATATCGATTTGAAATGTCGCATGACGTCACGCCGTGGTACAAAATATACCACGGCGTAACATAGCCCCCACTCCGTAACTTTATTACGCTATATCTCAGTAGTTTTTGGTAATTCCGACAAAATAAAAAATACGGGTCTTTATTTTTTTTATTATCTATAAGACGGACTAATTATTTTTTTGATTTTCTTACCTTGGATACATCCCTATTCTGTTGTTCACAAACTAAACTAATTTTAACTTATGTGCATCTTTTTCTTTCTAATTCAATGAGAAAAGGATAGAAGATAACTTTTAAGTTTAATCCTGGCAAAGAAGATGTTTCATTTTGGGCCACCACTATGTACGCTATATAGATAAAAAGGAAAAAAAAAATTCATAAAAATACTACTAAATTAATTTGAATTAAAATACAAGTATATATAATAATTTATTTGAAACAGTTTTTTAGTGAGATAACCCTTTTTTAAAGTAGCCATGACAGTGGTTATGACGTTTGATTGGCGACTTTGACAGTTCTATTTTCCCGTTGTGTTCGTGTCGAGTGTTGATTTGATTTGATTGTGTTTTTTTAATGCGCCGTATTTTCGGAATTCATGTTTTGTTTTCTTCGGAGTCGTATGGTAGATGATATAGATACGATAGCCTTAGATACATGACACGTCAATCAAATGTCATTGTCAAAATCTTATTTCGCTTATTGCTGACCACCATATTTATTAGTAGTTGTGTTGCACTCCTTGGCCGAGTTAAATTGAATCTGTATAAAAACTAAGCCAAAATATAGGATATTAACATTAAAAACTATTAAACTAATTAAAAACTAAACTAATTTAAACTATAGCGTAACTATACCTAGCATTAACTGTACAATGTGCTGGCCCAGGCTCCATACATTCCTTAAGATATTCCATAGACAGTTTAGACGCGATTAAAAATACGCGAGTTTACGTCAGGAGCGCACTAATTTGACAGGTCTAAACTGACATTTAATCTTCTGTCCTTTTCTTAACGAAATGGAAAGAAAAAGATGCACATAACTTAAAATTAATTTAGTTTGTCGGCGCCAATAGCACATTAACGTGACGCATTTGATAGTAATTAGGTCAACAGGGATGATGTATGTGTTATAGTAATTAATGCACCATTAGTAGCTTTAGGAAAACAAGAAGCAAAAAAGCGTCGCTATTTGTAATTTATATGAATGGTACATTTGCTAAAAGCTCTTACAGGAGGGGTGCTCAAAGTCAGACGGAATGAGTAAGTAATATTTAAAGTGTAAAGGGTAAGATGACCTTCGTAAAATCTGGGTGTTCGAAATATATTAAGTACGGAATGCTATTTTACTTATATTTGACTCGGTTGGCTGGTTCCGTTAGGTTGACAGTCGTTCAGAATATCTTTGAAAATTTTCATACAGGCAAAAAATACTCTTTTATACTCTCACACTCGCATTGCCCACGATTCGGTCCCATGACATACAATTTGAGTCGGCACTTACAGGTTGTTGTTTTCCATTTATTAGGTAATTTGTTTATTCGGCTGTCGGGTTAAACCGAAACAGTACTGACGTAACCTTCTTCTTCTTATTCAGCCTATAGATTTCCACTGCTGGACAAAGGCCTCCCCCAAGGCTTTCCACGCTGACCGGTCTTGTGCTGCCCGCATCCATCGGCTTCCCGCGACCTTCACCAGGTCATCGGTCCACCTTTTTGGGGCCTCCCTACACTGCGTCTTCCAGTACGTGGCCGCCACTCCAGAACCTTACTGTCCCATCGGCCATCGGTTCTACGAGCAATATAACCTATGTATTTGAATTCCAGGTTTTGGCAAATTGTTAACCATATGGTATAAGAGACATACGTTCAGGCAACTAGTCGTTGAGCTTGCAGACCTGTGGCCTGTTTCCATCAAGTAGATAAAGCAGGACAGACTCTCGCCAATGAAACGCAGACAATTAAGTAAGATCTGTCTATACCCAACGATTAAATTTGTATTGCTTGCATAGTAATTTTATGCCCAGTGAAGACCCTCTGCGAGTTTTGTAAAAGGCGATTAGTGCATTAAATTGTTACTACCGACAAAGATGGGCCACTAGTTATAACCCGCAGTGTAATTGCCAAACACACTATCAGTAGCACTATGGGACAGCCTCCGTGGCGTAGCGGTAGCGAACGCGGCCGCTGCGCAAGGAGGCGCGGGTTCGAACCCCACGCAGTGCAAATATTTGTATGCATGAATATGAATATTAGCACTGATCTGGTCGTGCCTCGGAAAGCACGTTAAACCGTTGGTCCCGGTTGCCATGCCAACATCTCATGGCAGTCGTTACCGGGTTATTGGAGTCTAACAATTGGTCTAACTGCAATGCTTTGATATCGCCTTCGTGTTGAGGAGGTCAGACGGCAGTCGCTTCGCGGAAAATATCGAAGTTTAGCCAAAATCAATAGTTAGACTGGTAAAGCGGACCCCAGTCTCCAAAGCTGAAAAAGCTTCGGATGCGACTGGGATAAACGCTGAGATGATGATGATGACTATCAGTAGCAATGGGTTTCATTCTGACAGTTTAAAAATATTCATTGCGTTATTTACGTTGTTGAGTAGACACATTTTCGAACACATGGTGCAATGGATTAACAATTTGTTTCGAAATGGTTTCAACTGATATTAATAGTGTGTTTCGCAATTCGGGTGCTGTTTTTTTTAACCATTTAGTAATTGTCATGGGTACCTATAGCAAGCAACATGAAATTGAATATTGTGGAAAAGTACTGAGAACCCCATTTTTTGACATATTAAGTTACTGAAAAGCTATTCAAAAACAAAAAACACCAGGTGTTCCTTACGTTCAGAAAATCTTTTACCGTTTTTTTCATCAACTGCAAGATTTTCGCTTTACAAATCCACAGACGCCGCGCTATTTTTTTAAAGTTTTTCTGCAGACAGTGATCGCGTTGAAGCTTCTTTTTAACGATCTTTTTCAGTGTACACTTTTTGGAATGTCTTGGCAGTGTGGCTGTACAACTTGACGCCGATCGCTGTGCTCGCTTACCGTAACATACGCGGCATTCCGTCAGCTCTCGGCTACGTGTGGCAGATGACATATCCTTTTGATAAAACCAAGCGTGTCATCCATGGCTTAGTTTTATTTTGTTGTATTTTGTTGAATATTCTTTTGATAGGTATATATTTTATGAAGACAGTTAAAAAAGCTATTTTGGCAATAATTAGTTGCGTAGTCTTGGTAAGTTTTTTAACCTATGGACTTAATTTTGTTTCCTTAGTGAACTATTGAATACTTTCGTTTTTTAAAGGCAGTATATCAGTATGTTGCATGCTGGGTTCCGATCTACTCTTTATGACAATGGCAAGTCATATCAGCATGCTTTGGCGTCTACTGCAGGATCAAATACGCCACTTGGGAACCCTAAACGATAAAGACTCATTGGAAACTAGAAGTAATGAATGTTACGACGATATCGTGCAGGTTGTTAAAATTCACAAGCGATTAATCAGATGGATCACAAATTTTTATATAGACTTTAATGATAACTAACTGCAACGCAAGCATAAGTTTCGATTCATTGGGAATATCAGGATAAAGCGTTTTATATCCTAATCTGGATCGTGCTCTGAACCCATAAGCCAGATTCGTTTAGTTGGTTTAGCGTGAAAACATACTGAGAATCAAATTATTTCTCTCCGATATAACAAATCTGTGTGTCTGTGTTATAATCTGTTTTTATTTTGGGGTTTTATCGGTATACCATAGAGTCTGTTGAATATTATTAATATTATTAAATAAGTTATAGAAACTCCGCTGACATCTATCTAAAATGGTAACTACGTTACTGCATCTCGATTCGAATCAGTAATAAAATAGGTGAGTTCTGAGAAATCGGAGGGGTTATTCTCGTAATTTTAATAACGGTCACAGTCCGACCTTAATCTGAATTTGTCAAAAGTACTTCTAATTTTCCCACATTTTGACAAGTTTTTGACATTTGTTTATCACCGAGATGTGATTGTGAATAGATTTTAATGTTTTAAATTACAAGAATTGGCATTCTGAATGCTAAAAATCCGCTTGTCGTCGACACAGCTATGCTGTAGTGCGACACTGCCTACCGCAGGGATGGCGAACCTCTATGCATCTAAGTGCCGTTTTTTCGAACTAAAAATTTCATGTGACCATGACGTGCTGACAAACAATTACTGAAAACAAAATCCATAACTATACTTGCGTATTATTATTTTCAATCTCACTAGACATTTCTAGACCCTGCAGACCCGGAACTTTTGAAGGCGTTTTGTCAAAACCGACTTGGAGACAACCGTAGGTGGTTGTTAACACATTTTTTTAAATCATGCCGTGCCGAAATTATTTCGTTACGTGCCGCCAACGGCACGCGTGCCATTGGTTCGTCATCCCTGGCCTACCGCATACGCGACAGGACTATTCTGTTAATTGAAAATGGTTATTCAGAAATACTGTCAAACTTAAATAATTAAAATAACAAGTGTGTATTAAATGTTGACCAGTAGGATAATTACGTAATACATTATCAGTACCAATGGGTTTCATTTTGACAGTTCAACAACATTCATTGCGTTATTTAGATTGTCGGGTAGACCAGTGAGCAGAGACATTTTTCAAACATATCGAGCAATGGACTAGCAATATGCTTCGAAATGATTCCAGCTGATAGTAATAGTGTGTAATATGATTTACTAAAAAAAATGCTATTTTCTCCTCGCTTCTCGCTACAATGATGATAAGCTTTTTTAATAAGAGTATTATCCATACTAATATTATAAATGCGAAAGTAACTCTGTCTGTCTGTCTGTCTATCTGTCTGTCTGTCTGTCTGTCTGTCTGTCTGTCTGTCTGTCTGTTACGCTTTCCCGCTTAAACCTCTCAACCGATTTTGATGAAATTTGGCACAGACAATCTTTAGACCCTGAGAAAAAACATAGGCTATCTTTTATCCCGGAAAAAAATGATGTTCCCGAGGGAAATCTAAAAAGCGCGATATAACCGAACTCCACGCGGGCGAAGCCGCGGGCGGAAAGCTAGTTATTTATAAATTGTGTATATGTTTCTTGGTCATTCACCGAAGTTGAAATATCACTATAAAAAATATTTTTAGGTGTAAACTTGACACACACGATTGGTCGACACCTAATTATTAGGTACCTACCTAAAGATTTGTAAGAACCTTTTTTGTAGTAGCTAATACATGAACATAATTTAAGTTACAATGTCCTCAGACGTAAAAATAAATACATGTAACGCCGCTTTACGGTTCAATATCGCGCATTTGCCGAAAAAATAAATACTCTTGATATATTACTACACCCCTGGTGATATTTCGTGATTTTTTATGGAGCCCCCTCCCCCCTTCGAGCCTCGCATGATTAATGGACGGCCCGAATGGTAAAAGGAATAATTAATTTAAATTATTATTTGTATTATATGTATATGTATATGTATTTGTACACTGTTTCACTTAAATATTTGTATGCCACTCCATGGTCAAACATATGTATCTTCGTTTATAAGACCTTTCATATACCATGTTTTAATGCAAATAAATATTCTTATTCTTATACATATTGCCTGCAGTCATACAATATACCCATTAGGCCTGCGAAGTTCCGATAGCTCGTTTGATATGATCATGTGTAACATGTTAGTTTTATAATATATTATTTCTCTTACAGTTTCTAGATTCATGGATGGAAATGAGCAATAAGTTTTACTTGGGAGCAGCCTTAACTCAGATGTTCATAGTCTGCTGGTACGCAGATGATATATGTATACAATATGTAAAGAAAACCCTGTCCGATCCGTGAAGGTATTGTTAGGTATCGATAACTGATTCTACTAATGCCCACAAAGACAGGCTAAACTTAAAAAAATCCCCCTAAAAAAATAAATATTATTTCGCAAAAAGAGGTAACTTAATACATGTGCGCTAAGCAACACCTTCCGCGGGCGGCGGGGGGCAGGGCACGCGGCACCTGTGACGTGGTCGCGTCGCTATTCGCTTATAATAATACCGGTGTTGTCACTTTTTTAAAAATTACCAAATTTCGGGAAAATTGGTATTAATTCCCGGGAAAAAAGGATTATTTCAAAATTCATTAGTATTGTTACTATGATGATTATGTAAAATTTTATATCATATTTGGTCAAGTGTTTACCTAACTTTTATTATCCTTATCGTCGGACAGAGTTTTCTTTACATATTGTATAGAGCGGTTAGCGACAGCTTTTGTTCATTTGGCTTACATAAACAATTTGATGAATTCAATTGTATTTGTACATTTGCAATAAAATACCACAGTCCAATTTAAATATTAACATAGTAGAGGAAAACAAACATTTCCCAAAAATAACATAACTACATAACTGCAGGCAGTGTGATATGTAAATTAACATAGGTACACAAACACCCAACTTTTTCCTGCACTCAGAGTAAATGTGTTTGAGCATTCCAATTTAATAGCTTACATGCAAATTGCACCAGACGTGGAATATTTTTGGTGTGTTTTTCAATAAATCTTGCAGAGCATAGGTGTAGCCGACGCGGTGTATGAAAGCGGATGGTATAAAAGCAACACAAGAAGCCGACGCGCGTTGCTCGTGTTACTCCGGCGGTACGCTCTTTGACTTTATATAGCAAGTAGCCTTATTCGTTTATTAACTTGAATGACTCGCGTACGTTTCCTCGCATGTAACATAGTTGCTTGGCAGTTTCGTCTTTTATTTTAATTTTGAACTCATGTGTATGAAGTACTTTTAATTAACAGTAAGCAATGTAGTGACATTTCTATTAGATGGGTTAGAATTTAGCACATTTGTCGTATCTCTTGGCATTTGCTAGTTTAGAAGACAGGATTTAATGTTTTCTGTTATATAGACTACTATTTCTTTTTCTTTTCTTGTATCATAGATGCAAGAAGAGAGTTTTAAGAAGTTACATTTTTAAGGGTCACTTAGTATATACCTAGTATGCAAACTTTGCCTATGTATGTATGTTTTAGTGCAATAAACATATTATTTATTATTAGTTTTATCAACCTTTTAGACTGAATATCGGCTAAGGCGGCCAATCACTACTTATTAAATAAAATTCAATCGATATTGCAGTGCACAAATGTATGCACAGACGCATGTGCACTCTTTCTTTCTTCACTATCATTGTCGACGACAATGCGACTGACAGAGATCAGCCGCATGGCCAATGGCTTAGTGTGCTTAACTTCACCAATACTCTGAATTTAAACACGAAGCAGTCAGAGCGATTATATGCGAGGAAGCCTATTTTATTTACTTTGCGACAAGCCGAACAGGTGAGGCAGTAGTGACAAGTACTGTTCTTGTAAACTAGACATACTATAGAGCTATAGAATACTCGAACTAGACAACTTTATTTAACGTGGTTCGAAGCTTTATACGTGGTATTTGATACGTAAAGTCGAAATATCCGCTTACTGGAAGCATTGCGGTGTATTCGGCGTATAAAATTGTGGATGCTAAAGTGGGTGTTGTTTGCAGATCTCAGAGGCCTTTGTACTTCACAGCCTTCAAATTTCGACGTATCTGGTATCACCATGATGACATAAAGTTCAGTGAGTATTTACTTTGACGGTTTGTTGTTGTTAGAAAAACATCTTTGACTGCCTATATTTGGCTGTGTGATATCAATAAAACATTGCTTTAAATATGTATGAGATATAACTGAAATATTTTTTGGTCGGATTTACGTCCTGTGACGGATACGCGATGCAAACAGACAGCAGTCGATAGTTCAGACTAGGGTTGTAACCATTGCTCCATGGTTGTAACCGAGCTTCGCCTCCGCTTCCGTTACTGCGGAAGTTCTGCAAGAAATCGTATCTTAGCATCCGCCTCCGACTTCGCACAATTTTTATGGAGTTATAACGTAGGTTTATTTACGTATTTATTAAATAAACACCGCGCAAACTGCAACGCTCGACAACCGTCCGACCGCGTTTGAGCGCGAAGTGGTCAGGAATCAAATAGTGCGAGACGGGAATGCGGTAAATACAATTTGTTTCTCCTTAATTTTCATTACTAAAAGCTAATATCTTTTTACTAAGTGTACCTACTACAAAATTTTTATTTTAAATATGTGCATTAATATGTACCTACCTATTGAAAATTAAATATTTTGTTTGAATTAACCAGAAATTTCAATATTTTCTATTTCTACTTTCACCTCCGCCTCCGCCACCGTTAACCTCCGCATCCGCGGAGGTGAGACTCGTCGCCTCCGCATCCGCCTCCGCCTCCGCTAACATAACAAGGCCTCCTTAGTTCAGACCTATGTCAAAACGACATAATTATGTTTGGTAAGGCTAAGCGATCGACAGCTGTACTGTGTGTAGTGGGTTTGATTCCCACATGGAACAAATACTTACTTGATGTAAGTTTAAATGTTTGTAAACGCTCCCACGATAAAAGAATTCCTAAAGAGGCGCAAGATTAAAAAAAAAACTGCATTTTACTTTTTGATTGCGTTATGGGGTAGTGCAACTTACCCGAAAGCATTATTTGATGCCAAAAAAGCAGCATTTTGTCTCATAAAAAGCAGAATAAGTTTAAAGTAGGTAATATTATCTATTGCAATGTCTTTGAATTCGTGCTTCGTCTGAAAATATAATTATGTCTTCTCCATACGAAAATACTGTTTGAAAGGGGCGACTATAATCGATTATTTTGTTTAAAGTTTACGTTCTAAAGGTATTTTATGTGCCAATTTGAATGAAATGATTAGACTTTGTAATAGCTTTTAATTTTTTTAAACCTTTAAATATAATTCAGGTAAGGGTATCTATTTAATAGATCTAATTGTTTCTTTCAGATCCTAACGACTTCGTATTCATACTTTACACCGTTGTACACATTAAATAGTCAGGATTAAAGTTATCGCAAGAATTTGAGTACATAAATGTCTCCAGTCATATTTCAATACTAGCTACGCCGCGCGGTTTCACCCGGGCTATCCAACGCAAAAAGATTTTTTCTAACCGAACCAGTAGTTCCTAAGATTAGCGCGTTCAAGCAACCAAACAAACAAACTCTTTAGCTTTATATATTAGTATAGATTTGCACTAAACATACTTTTCAATTAGGAAGAACATCCATTTTGTTGATGTCGTGTCCAGCGTGCCCTGTCCAGTTCCACTCTCCAGATGGAAGCTACTGAACTCTTTGCTACTGAAACTGTCAAAACTCTGGGCTGATAGTTTGCCAGCGTCACGCTAAGCAGATCTGTTTAGTTTACAGTAAAATTGATAAAAATAGTTAATAATGAAAAAAATAAAGAAGTATTTTATTATTAAACTAAGTAGTTTATACAATATGTTAAGAAAACCCTGTCCGACCCGTGAAGGTATTGTTAGGTATCGATAACTGATTCTACTAATGCCTACAAAACCTGGCTAAACTTAAAAAAATCCCCCTTAAAAATAAATAACTTAAATAAAATAAAGAGGTAATTTCATGGCAACACAGGCACAGGTCATAACCTCAGTTGACCTCATGCATGTAGGTATAGGTAGTTCATCCACGTTTATCGAGTCTCGAAAGAAATAATGATACTTAGGCAGCTCGTGAAAAGAACTTTTTTTTAAGTAGGAAGGTCGTCTGGCTCTCCGAATGTATCATTTCATTCGATGAGCATAATGGCTGTGGCGAAGATGTTGTTCCATATTTCAAATTCACGCTGGCCACAGTTGGTCCACCCTTACCAATCCACTGCTCGCCGAACTGATAATGGAGGTAACTCACGTACAGGACAAAGATATGGTGACGCACCGTCATACTGGAACCACATTGACCACAATCACCTGATCACAACACAGCAGTTGCTACCTTCCATCAGCATGTTACATTATTCTACATTAGGAAACGACATGATCACACAATACACGAAAAGTCTTCACGGAAGCGGTGTTTACGCGCAACTGATAATTTAAAGTAAAAATGATTTTTATTTTATTTGTACCTACGCGGCTGGCCTCGCGGCATCTTTTGAGTAAATAGGGATGTGTAAGTAATCAAAATATTGATTTTCGATGGAAACAATTTACTCGTCTATTTTTGTTATCGATTTATTATTGTAGTTTCTCATTCTCATTCTAGATTCAACATCGCATGGAATTGTTTAGAACTTTTACAAAACTCAAATTAGTTAGGTACACTGCTGTAAATGAAAATCATGCCAAAGTTTTAATTTCAGTTCAATCATTCAACCAGATACAAGTTTCGATTAATAGCGATAAAAAAACGTTATTACGCAAAAATCAGTGCATCACTAGTTATTTCTTTTACGTCGCCGACAAAGCTCACGCGCGACGCCGCCAAAGAAATAAATAATCTAACAAAACAATAAAAGGAAAGCCGACAATTATACCGCCTAAAATGGAGTTGTAATTTTTTTAAAAACACCACATTTTGGGGAAGTTAGCGTAAATTCGCGGGAAAAAAAAGATAGTTTCAAAATAGATTAGTATTGTTACTATGATGATTAAGCAAAATTTCAAATTTTATTTGGTCATGTGATTGCCTAGAACATTCAGAAAACGAAAATCATTAAAAGGAACAAATTGCAACAAACGAACCATTTTCTTATATAACTAATTCGATTAAATCACAATCAATAAAATTCATTGACACTTGAAATCCACAAAACAAAAAAGTCACTATTTCCTTTTTCTAAACTCAAATGGCTTACATCCTCCTTGCAATAAACTGATGATTCAAACGCCGTCCAGTCCGAGCGCAGAGCACCAAAAAGGACGGAACTATCCCAGCTCCTTTCTTTTATAGGCGATAGGGGTTGCTACTGACGTGAGATGATACTCCTTACAATATGGTTATTTTCTAGAGTAAGTTACATACCTACCTATATTCGGTGTTACCTTTATAAAGTCAAATAACTGGCGAGCCAGGTCATTTCAATTCCATTTGGACACTGAGGTGACATGGCCGTTGCAGCTCCTTTTTTCGCAGCCAGCTTTTACGAAGTGTATAAAAAATACATTTTAATAAAAGTTCAGTAAGTACGCTCTGTACAAAGTCTGGTTCAACAGCATGAAAAATATTTTCATTTTAAAGATCATAAATTATGGACAGCTTCATTTCACTGTAATGGGTATCCATAAAGTGCCGTCAGAAATTACAAGAACTATATTAAACCTTAATCTTATTCAACGTTTTTATGGAGATTTTATCTTTTAAGTCCTGTGTATTATTAAACATGAGATATAAAAATTATTTTGATTATAAAGTTTTAAATAACGTAAGGTGCTAGAATAGAGAATATTAAGCAAGGTTCCATGCTTCTACCTGAATCTGTTCAACTACATCGCGATTTATTAAGAGTATTCATGTCATTCGCGCTGGTTAGAAATTATAACTTCATACACATATTGTAGTCCAGTTCTTCTAGTACGAATATATCATCATCATCTCAGTGTTAATCCCAGTCGCATCCGAAGCTTTTCAGCTTTGGAGTCTGGGATCCGCTTTACCAGTCTAACTGCTGATTTTGGCTAAACTGCGATATTTTCCGTGAAGCGACTGCTGTCTGCCCTCCACAACCCGAAGGCGAAATCGAAGCATTGCTGTTAGACCAATTGTTGGACTTTTGAGGGCTCCAACAACCCGTAACGACTGCCATTAGATGTTTTTATGGCAACCGGGACCCGCCACACATTATCCCACCCACTGCAACTCCTGAAAGCCAGAATCAATAGTGGAGACCGCCAGAAAAACGCCGAGCAATGAAGCTCGACGAGTCCCGGAGAAACGATTCAACTGTCTTGGGTCCCGCAATGAAATTAATCAGGAAAGAATAGCGGAGGAGTAAGAAAAAAGATATTTTTTCCACTTCCCTCCATAACAAGCAGGAGACAGAACAGAACTAGGCTAATCGGCACAAAGGGACATTACTGCAACTGGGAGAAGCCCAGATTGCCAAGCACCACGGAATACAATTTGATTAAGTTAATGGGTCCTAAGTAGGTATGTGCTGTTACAATTGATTCCAATAATAGGCATGGCAAAAGCGCCTGAATGCACGGAAATTGGTTCTAGTTTCTACAAGGTCCGTATAATAAACGACTTAACGTGCCAAATATTCCGTGGTGTACCAACGGCTTATCGTGCTTTCCGAGGCATGACCAGCCAGTGCCAAATATTCCTATATTCATGCATACAAATATTTGCACTGCGCGGGGATCGAGCCCGCGCTTCCTTGCGCAGCGGCCGCGTTCGCTACCGCTGCGCCACAGAGGCTGTCAGTGTCTAGTACGAATGAAAAAAAAAATCTTAATGTGAAGCGAAATAAAGCGAAAACGATAAACCATCAACTAATAGGTATGAAACGGACAAATGGCTTAACACTAGTAACGATGCGGCATATCAATGTCACCCCAAATCACAGCACGCCTATTAAATGAGCATCGAAAATTAGTGAGCTGGAATAGCTTGGTGGTGAGGATGCGGGACGACTCGGAGAGACGCGGCGCGGCGCTGCAATCACTCCCCGCTAATGTCCCGGCCTCCAAAGTTAACGTCCAGCCATAAATCAGCGCGTCCTTGCCCATTGCGATCTACCCCACACGACAGAATAATTTCCTACTCTCGCAAAATAAATACGAACGCACTAACGACATAAAATCGTGTCCCAAAATTCCCATCCAAAGATAAATGTGTTATCGCGCTGACGAATTGCGAATTTAATTAAATTTTATAACGTAAATCTCTTCTGCGAACATTAAAAAGTAATTCCAATAACACGTTAAGTCAGCACGCGTGCCGACTAGTGTGACAACAGCCAAAGTTAAATATGAAATGGTTTTGAAAAATGTTAATTTCATATATTTTGATGAGTAAGTATAAATTGAATAAACTCATTCTTCAAAAATTTTTATTAGTCCATTTTAATTTAGTTTAGTTTGTGTGTTTATCATTTTTAACGGTAAAGTACTAGAACTGAAAGTTTTAGCTATTTATTCGACAGAATGATGCATATCAGGTACTTAGAAACAGTTTCAATAAAATCCGAGCATTTTAAATTTAATAAAAAATATTATTTATACGTATAGCTCTTGCATACCAGTCTAGCAAATTAAATTATTCTCGTTTAGGATAAATTTTTTTCTAAATTTAGAAGATTAAATTTATTAATTAGATAGAATATGCATTAGTTGATATGAAATAAACCGATATAACAACAACCATACAAACCACGAAGTAGAAACGACTAGAAGGGAAAGGAAAAATTGGTAATATAGGTATGGATCGGCCAAAAAGCTATGAATAGACAGAAATAGGAAAATATTGAACTAAACAGAAAATGCTATCGGAGATTGATCTTGAAACTTTAAACTGATAATACTACTCGTAACAACTAGATTCCAGCAAACGACAAAACTACATACTTTTTTTTATACCATTTATAGTATCTATAATGTAGGATGTGAAGAAAATGAAGGATTATTTATTTATTTAAACATTTCAAACGAGCTAAGAAATAATTCTCTGATAACTTTCAGTGTTGTTGATAATCTCGACTTTGGGAAGACAATGTGACGACATTGAATGTTCTAATATAATCGACGAAGTTTGTGGAATAGCGGAAGTAAACGACCGTTCACAAATTAAGTTGATATATCAAAATTATTGCTTCATGAAGAAAGCAGAATGTGAAGAGGAATCATTTATAGGTTTGTTTACTTTTAAATTAACCATTACACCGCGGGTTTTTGCACTCTTACAGGATAAAAAGATAGTAAAGCTAAGTAGCTATGTCCTAATTCAGGTCATGGTCTACCTATGTATCGAGTTTCATACAAATCTGTGAAAGCGTAACAAACAAAAATATAATTCTCTGCACAACATTATAGTTTATATTGTTTTTATAGGATAAACGGGATTGTGATAAGATTAAATATGGGTTCATATAATTGTTCATTTTTTAACCCAGCAATGCGTAGCGATATCTTAATTGGCGAACCCGCGAACTCCATATGAACAAATTTTTCAGGAGATGCTTAAAGCTGTATGTTTTTATACATCACATAAGGAAAATTCTAAAATTTCTTGGTTAGATAATACCGTAAGGTGGTATTTTTGATAATGTAGAATCCCTTATTCATTAAAATACTATCATGGTTTTTAGGAGTAGAAAAATATTTTTTTTTTGACTATATATTATGAAGTTTTTCCGATTTGCGAATTAAGGTCACACCCTTTATGCCTGGAGGCTTTTATTTAGGTAAAAAGTTTTTATTTACATATTTATTTATTTTTTTGGCTTTGTTGGTATATTGGTGTGGTTAGCTGATAAGTATATAGTAAATTCTGTACGCACACTCTTCCTTCTTGTCTTGTTTCTCACTTCCAATAACTGTATTCTTCACATAATAAGAATCTTTGTTCTTCATTTACTCTGTCCTATTTGTATATTTGACTTTGTTCATTCTTTGTTCGATACCGACGAAGCCGTTCGCCTCGTCTTTTATACCACACTAGCGGCCGCCAGCAACTTCGTTCGCATGGTTTAGTTATGCTCCGCTCCTATTGGTCGCAGCCTGAGTTATATAGCCCAAAGCCTTCCTGGATTAATGGTCTATCCAACGCAAAAAGTATTTTTCAAATCGAACGGGTAGTTCCTGAGATTAACGCGATCAAACAAACAAACTCTTTGGCTTTATATAGGTATTAGTATAAATATTATATAACTACATTAAAGGACTGAAGCAATTTGCCTGAGGTGGTCTTCCCATGAGATTACAATTTAAGTGTTTTAAAATCTAGAGTGAACATGGTCTTTATAAACTATTGCCCTTTACCATCAACGATTGCATCACTGCTTACCATCGGCCGGGATCGCGGTCAATCACTATATATTACTAGTTTATAAACATTTAAAAAAGTCTTTTATATTCAGTCTTCTTTGGAATAGACTTCCTTTTGATATTAGGATGGTCACCAGCCGGTTTGCATTAAGTGAAAATTGTCATCTCAACACCCCTCTCCCTGATTTAGTATTAGTATATATATTTAGAATAGTATACATTATACAAAAAAAAAAAACATATTAGTAATGTGTGTGCATATATAACCTATTTATGTATTTGTGTAACTAAAAAGAGCTTTTTTGTTGTCATTGTTCCTCTCAACTAAAGCTCCCACCATCTAATTTCTTCACCACCCTCGGTTGACTGTTATGTTACAGAGAATGCCTAAGGCATTAAGTCCTCATTTGTACGTTTTATGTGAAAAAAGTTTAAATAAATATTGAAAATTACAGAAGTTAATCAAGTAGAAAATGAGTTGTGCAATTTGACGAAAAGGAAGATAATTACCGATGAGGGTCGCCGTGTGTACGACTTTAGCATAGTAGGGGCTCACCAGGCCTGCAACCATACCTGCCCTACCTACTGCACTGACACCTACGAGCCCGCGTGTGCGCAGATCTGGAAGAAGAATATGAATTCCTACAACCTCAGAGCTATGGTAAACCACTGTCACATAGATTTGTTCTCCTGTGCTGTTGGACTTAGTAAGTACTACGGGTTTTTACTTATATGTCGGCCAAATTCGATAAAGAATAGAGGTAAACAAACCGTTGCTAGGCAACGAGTAGTTTACGCCTAAAAGACAGATGTTATCAATCTTTTCTAGATAGATTATTTTCATAAAAGTAATAATTCAAGAAAACACAAACAGTTCATTTGTTTAGATATTTATGATAGGCATAGGACACTTAACCGAGATGAATGAAATATGAGAGACATGTAAGCTAATTTCCTAATAGATTAAATTTTTTGATGCATATATACTATGTAACAAAAACACAGCAGGACAGCCTCCGTGGCGTAGCGGTAGCGAACGCGGCCGCTGCGCAAAAAAGGCGCGGGTTCGATCCCCGCACAGTGCAAATATTTGTATGCATGAATATGAATATTTGCACTGGTCTGGTCGTGCCTCGGAAAGCACGTTAAGCCGTTGGTCCCGGTTGCCATATGAACATCAAGTGGCAGTCGTTACGGGTTGTTGGAATCTTCGAAAGTTCAACAATTGGTCTAACTGCAATGCTTCGATATCGCCTTCGGGTTGTGGAGGTCAGACGGCAGTCGCTTCAAGGAAAATATCGAAGTTTAGCCAAAATCAGCAGTTGGACTGGTAAAGCGGACCCCAGACTCCAAAGCTGAAAAAGCCTCGGATGCGACTGGGATTAACGCTGAGATGATGATGATGATACACTATGTAACAAAAACCCTGTTGTTCCTTTCAGGGACATTTATTTATTTATTTATTATTTATTTATTTATTCATGTTAATACGGCTTCCAAAAGCCAATTACATTAACATACATACAAAATTAAATAACACAAATAGGTACATAATGAAATTCAAATAATAATATAAATCAAAATATAAACAGAAAAAAAAAGACAAATCAGAGGAACAATAAAAACGGGAATAAAATAAAATCTAAAAATTAAAACAGTAAACGAACTAATTATTTTCTTTTTCGCAGAACGCTAAGCAAGCGCGCATTAAAATTTTAAATTCATCCGCGAATATATCACAGTTCGGGTTAGCTTCCACGAGGCTATTCAGCGCGGAAAGAACGCGAGGTATAGGGGATGACGCACGGGCTACCGTGCGACATGTAGGCACAGCTAGCAGACGGTGTCTGCGGCCACGGAGATAGTTACCAGGAACGTGAAGACGAATCAGCTCATTGAGGAGATCACTGGCATCTGTTGTCCCTCTACATATTTTTAACATTGTTTTCATTTGGTCATACGCTCTCCTCGTTTCTAACATATTATACCCTAAGCATCCTGAGATAAATTTAGTTGGGTATAAAAATGGATAATATCCAAAACTGATTTTATATAAGAATCGCAAAAATGCCTTTTGAACTTTTTCAAGTAATAGTGCGTAAGTAGGCTCATGTGGATTCCAGACGCAGGAGCTCGCCTCCAACTTGCTTCTGACAAGAGTGCTGTACAAGAGTCGTACGACATGTCCGTTCCGAAAATCGCGCGAGTTTCTGAGGACAAATCCAAGTCTTTTAAAGGA
Source organism: Sesamia nonagrioides (assembly GCA_017933935.1). Lineage (NCBI taxonomy): Eukaryota > Metazoa > Arthropoda > Insecta > Lepidoptera > Noctuidae > Sesamia > Sesamia nonagrioides. Next base: position 719,100 of record JADWQK010000122.1, read on the forward strand.
CTCTTTAGCAACGGTGACAATATGATTGTGAAATGTCATCTTCTGGTCAAATACGACACCCAGGTCTTTTATAGTTGTTGCCCTTTTTATAATAGTGCCATTTATTTTATATTCAAAGTTAATTGGATGTCGAATTCGGCCAAAAGTCATGACATAACACTTAGAAGAATTGTATGCCATCTTATTAGATATTCCCCAATCGTAAACTGCATCTATGTCTCTCTGTATAGCCTCACAATCCGATATAGTGTTGACAGACCCGTACAATTTAAGGTCATCCGCATACAGAAGACATTTGGCATGTTTGGGAATAGTCGGCAAATCATTAACCATCAGAAGAAACAATAACGGCCCGAGGATTGATCCCTGACTTACTCCTGAACGAGTGTGGTAGGCACTGGACTCATAAATTCCTAACCTAACAAACTGCTGGCGATCGCGAAGATAATCTAAAATATATTTACTTAGAAGCACATCATTAATGAAATTATAATTAAAAAAAGTAATTATTGTCTAGTCGAGGGCTCAACATCAAATAACTATTAAAATCAACACATTCGACAAAATGTTTGGAATATCTGATTTTATAAGTTAAAGAGATTGCCGGGAACTTTCTATTTATGTCTTCTTCATGCAGAATTGCAAAGGTAAGAAATTAGTTAAAGATTACAAATATTAATAATTAAATATTTATTTTATTTATAATTTTTGTTGAACAAATTTTTATAAATGATATGTTTTATTACATCCGTATACCGATTCTTAAAACGTAGGCAGAATGAACAACAGGGTTTTTGTTACATATTGTATGTATTATACTTAGTCCATACTTGAAAGTATTACAATGTATGTGTGCAGTTGATTTGAAAGTAATTAAAATACGCAAAATTGTATTGACAAATGTCTCAACTTTATTCATTGGTTGAATTCCACAAAATGTGTTTAATATCTGGATTTCATCCATCTTTCTTTTTTTGTAGGGCTATCACGTAAAATTAATGTCGACTTTTTAATGGTTTTTCGAAATACCAGGTTATTATGCATGTTATTTTAGTGATTCTATTGAAATATGCTGCAATAGGAATTGTTAATAAATAGTTAGCATGTAAAAGTCGATAATCATGTAAATAACAGGAGATTTGTAAAACGTGACTTGTGATAACCCTAAATTGGTTTGTTTACCTCTATTCTTTATGGAGCTTGGCGTATGTATAAGTTGATATATAATATGTAATTTGTATTTTTTTCAATGTATTATGAATTTATTTTTTACAGATGTGACCATACAGCCCCTTGGAAAATGCTACCGAAATCCAATGCACCTCCAGTTCATGAAGAATGTAGCAGCCATGAAATCCCTAAAATTACTAGATTTAGGTCATACACAAGACAACAGTCGAAGAAGTAATGTGGCTCCTCGTGATGAAATTAGCGAAATGTCTATCAAAAATCATTTAAAAGAAGTCGTAAGAAGACTTTTCAAAAAATTTCGCAATAGATCGGTACAGGACGAATCTTCATAATTATTACGAAGATAATTTTTGGTCTACTTCTTACTTTTCTAAGTAATTTTCTACACACATTTGTAACTTACAGTCTTTGATATGCACAGATGACAGCAGGTCAAGCTACTACAATCTGTCAGATTTCATGTTCAGATTTATTACATTTTCAACTTTATCTATTCAAGGTTGATTGGGAATATTTGGCAGTTTCGGGTTGGTGGACCTGCTGTCGTCCGTACCTGCAAAATATTTGACTTTCTAACACTTATTGCCTACCTACTCTAGAGGCATCATAGAGTAGGTAGGCAATAAGTAAAAAAAAAAAATCTGAAGCAAAACCCAACTATTCTGTACGAAGCAGATAGCCCTGATTAATTAAAATGATGTTATTGAAGAACACTGTACCAAATATTTGCTTCTACTCCTACTCCCCGACTCAGTCGGTTCCGCTTAGTGTTCTTGTGTCACGCGACTTTGTCCGTATGAAATTATTGTCGAAAAAGTAGGACTGAACACAGAGTGGAACGGAATGTTTCCCCGACGCATTCCGTTCCGCTCAGTGTTAATTCCTACATTTTGCTTATCTACTAAGGGTTCTAGCATGATGTTGCCTATACCCTCTTTCAAGGGATGGTTTATTAAAAAAGAGAAAAGACCCGTCAGCTTTATTATTAGTAAGTATAGATCATCATCTGACTAGCCTTAGACTAACCCGATGAAGCTGAATATTTACATGGAGCGGCTGCTTATCTGACCTCCACAACCCTTTTTTTTTTGCTATCGGGGGGAAACCTTCTAAAGGCCCCTGGTCCTTGGGGATAGGGCCAGGGAGTGTGGGATTCTTACCTCACTAAAACCACCCCGGTGGTCACCATCTGCACATAGAGAGGGCACCGTTACCTGTCAAAAGACCAATCCGGAGCCCCTTCCGTGCAACGCCTGCACAGGCGCCTTCAAGGGCACATCTCTGGGGAGACTGTAAAGGGGTCTCCCCGAACCTAACTATGCAAGACAACACATGACCACTATGCGCTACCTTCCCTGAAGTCACTCAGTGGGCCGACAGAGTCCCCACTATAATCGCCCGCGACCTCCAGTTCCCGCCTGTCTTAGATGGTGCAGGCAGGGTTTCGGATTGTTAGCCGCCAAGGCGGTTGCGTCCTCTACGCTTTCTTCTCACGATCCCGCTCGGCAGCCTCTTTCTGGACACAACCCTATCACTGGTTTAACCCTCCTGGGATACTCCTTAGTAAGACTAGTTATCAGACTTTCGGGATTATGACTACGTGTAGGAGTTTTGGCGGGAAAGCTAAGATGAGTGTCACACGCATTTTGCATTGGACTTTTGAAATTATTTATAGTGTAGTTCATAGATTTAGGATTTCATTGCTACGCAATATATGTATGGTGTAGTTTACTAAATAAAAGCGCGTGATTTATGTAGTAAAGAGTACATTCAGTAAATAATTCATAAAGAACATTCAAATATCGCAGCATAGTGGCCACATCATGACTGCCTCAAACCTCCCTCATAGACGGTTCACGCGGCTGTGTTTTTCAACGACGTCCGTCATTGGCGATATCCGCCATTATTGTGAAATAAATTTTTCAAAGAATTTCTATAATTTGTTTCAAGTGTTATTGGCAAAATTGTGGCATCTATTCCACAGAGGCCATTGATTAAGAGTTGAGGTTGAATCTCACACCTTTACCACAAAAAGAAGAAGAAGACTACGTGTAGCGACGGTCAAAGATTCACGAGGGACAGCTGGAGCAACCGCTTGCCATGCCTTCCGAGGCACGAAGGGTTCTGTGTATGTCAAGATGACTGCCTGCACGGTTCTGCACTGCGTGTCGTTGGTTCGATTCCTGCATGGATTTGTATATAAGTAGTTGTTCCGGTAGGGTAATTGCGTAACACACTATCAGTAGCAATGGGTTTCATTTTGACAGTTCCACAACATTCATTGCATTATTTACGTTGTTGAGCAGACACGTTTTCAAACATATGGAGCAATTGATTAGCAATATGCTTCGAAAAGATTCCAACTGGGGCAACAAGGGCCTCTCTTTAAAGTGGAGATTATATTAGTACCTAATTTGCTCGGCCATTACATTAACAAGCCACGCAGCCATCTGCTCAATCAGAGAATTATTAATATACTAGCGACCCGCCCCGGCTTCGCAGGTGGACAAATCATATAGGTACCTAAGCCTTCTTCAAGAAACGGTGGCCCTTTAATAAAAATAATGTCTACTGTGCCGCCCATCAGCCAAAATCTGACTCTGTAAGATACATCGATCTTATTGTCCATGGATAGCCAGTTCCACCTCCTTCAAACAGAATGAAAGCCTACCAAGGTAGCAAGTTTGTTCGAAATAATGGTCCCCCGCTCCGGCCCCCTCACTCCGCAGTTTAGGCAGAGGTTTCTCTGCCTAAACCGCGGAGTGAGGCCGCCTGTTTAGGCGGCCGCCAGGGGCGCGAGCGGCACGCGGACTTCTTCTGGTGCTTAGTTTTGAATAAATCGTGATATCTCCTGAATGAAACAACTAATTCCAATGTTCCAAAAAGAGAACTGCTGCTACTAAAATTACCTTTGATATGACGTAATTTATTTGGATAAGGATTAATAATCTCTCGGGCTCTGATTTCGACTGGCATTTTAATTAACTTTTCAGACATAAAAAAGTAGTCATAATAAAGAAACTATATTAGGTAGATATATGGTGTCGCGGACTTTTTTATAGGCATTTTTAAGGTCTACAATACTGTAGTACATTGTTTTGATCTATCTCATAGGGTTCAGCCAGCGTTTGCAATGTAAGTTCAAAAAAATGGGTTTATTTTGCGACATGTGTTAGAAACCTCAAGAAATATCAGTGTTCCTCTTACTTATTATGCATATTATATACATAAAAACTTTCCTCTTGAATCACTCTATCTATTAAAAAAAACCGCATCAAAATCCATTGCGTAGTTTCAAAGATTTTAGCATACAAGGGACAACAGCTTTGACCAGTGTAGCACAGCTTTGACCAGTGTAGCAATGAGTTCCATATCACACTCAAATGCAACACTGAGCTAAAATGTAGGTTAAGTGAAGCCCAGGACACCATCGACAGGCTGGAGGGTGCTAGCCAGAGGCTCCAAGCAGCGTAGACCAATTCTTTGTTTGATGAACTGGTTGGTACCACTCCGTTGCATTCTGCCAACTCAGTCTTGGGCAACATAAACTGTAATAGAAAGAAAGAAAGAAAGAAAGAAAGAAAAATGCATTTATTGACATTACAGAAAAAACATAAATTTAAAACTATAAAACTTGGCGTGTAATGCCAAAAGGGCCTCAGCTCAGCATAATGTCAGATGACAACACAAGGTGTACCATCTGACGCTGATTTTCAGCTGCAACCCACGAGTGCCATACGCTAGAATTACAAAAACACAGTCCGCAATAATATAAAGGATATATTACAATAATAGTTATCCAAATGATATAAAAACTAAACAGAATCTCATGAAAATGTTGTGACATGCATAAATGAGTGTGTGTGTGTTTAGGTATATATGATAAATATACTGTAATTAATCAAATATAAAATAAGCATTCAATTTACATTAATTTTATAAACAAATACGTTAGATAAATATTAATACCTAAATAAATACTTAACAATATTAAAATTCAATAAATAAATCCGGAAAATAGAAAAACCCCCTCCCCACCAAACATAGAAAATAAAATAAGATGGCTTATATGGCGGATACGTCTACTTCGACATCTTCGAATTCTTTTTGTTGAGATAAAAGGTATTCTTTTAATTTAAATTTGAAAGTCGAGGAACTTTTACAAAACTTTATGGGAGGAGGGATATTGTTCCAGCATTTAGAAGCTGCATAGCGAAAACTGCCTCTAAAAGCCGCCGACTTGTGCTGTGGGATGGAAAGTTGCTGAGAACATTTTCTCCCCTCACCAATTCTGTGCCTGCTTGTCCACGTTAGCTTATCATACAAGTAAGAAGGGGAGTGAGACTTAATAACTCCAAATAGTAACGTCGCCAAGTGAAGTTTACGTCTAGCCTTCATTTTCAAAATGTTGTGGTCATTGAGGAAAGGCTTAACATGTCCCCTATAGGGAACTTTAAAACAGAAGCGTGCACAAGCATTTTGAAGTCTTTGGATCATTCTTTCAGTTTTTGATAGTAATCGTCGACCATAGATCGTGTCCGCATAATTTAACTTAGATAAAACCAAAGACTCCACAAGCAAAACTCGCAATTCTTCACTAAGATAGGGACGGGCCTTGTATAATATCCTAAGTCTATAAAAGCAATTACGAATTGACTCAGACACGTGCTTGTGAAAACGAAGTTCTGTGTCCATGATGACACCTAAATTTCGTGCTTCACACACTCGTTCAATAGGCTCTCCCATAACGGTCACACAGCTGGCACAGGGTTTAATTTTACCTAACTGGTTTTCGGTTCCAAAAAGCATATACTTGCTTTTTGCAGGGTTCAAAGTAAGCGTGTTGGCATTGGACCATTGCACTATGTTTTCAAGATCCGTATTAAGATCATTTAGCGCTTGTTCATAGTTCTCTGGCTTAAATGATATATATATATCTGTGTATCATCAGCATAAATATAATAATAATAACATTGAGACAATTGATCTTACTTGTGATAATAGTATAAGATCAAGCCCTCCCCCATTTGTAAATAGTAGTAAAAATAAGTTAAAAAAATACATTAAAATTAATAAAATGATTAGAAAAACTCAGAAATCAATTAAAAATCACAAAAATACTTTTTCAAAAAGCTTTAATGTACTTATTAAAAAGTTCTCAAAAATTAAAAGAAACCATTAGTGTGCATAAAATAAAATTAGATAGCACTAAAAATAATTATGAGGCTGAAATTCAACAATTACAGTCAGAGTAATGTAGTAGTACTTGAATAATGTTATAGCTAAATATGAGACTTCTCAAAAGGAAATGGGAGAGTATATTCTGGCAATGAACGGTCTGGTGGACCTGTGTAGTGAGAACGAGAGAATGTTAAACTCTTTAACGAACAATCTAACACCTGATTGTAATCATGGTCCATCGGGCTGTTCACGGTCAGCTGTCTCTAATGAGTCTGCACCATCAGTGACTCATACTGTGGAGTTGTTTGACAGTTTCAGCAGTACTTCCCTCGCCACACCAAACACAGAAGAATTCATAATAACAAATAAATTGTTAAACAATAGAAATAAAATATTGATGTACTGCGATGAAATGGGTAAAAATATGGGTCATACACTACAACACCATTTAAATGACCAAGTAATTAATTATTGTATGCCTGAAGCATCTTACAGTAAAATTATAGAAAAAGTTATAAGTGGTAATTACAGTCCATCCACAACCATTGTTATTTTGATTGGGAGAAGGGGAAATGCAAACAGTGTAAAAATTAAGAAATATTTTGAAAGTCTAGCCTCCTTAAATGTAAATAAAATAGTTTTGTTTGCCTTTCCTTATGGCAATGGCCTGTCACAGACGGAAAACAAAATTAGATATAGATGTAATATGACATTACAAACTATGACATTATATAATGAAAAATTTTAATTTATTGACTCTAATGTACTTATTAGTCAAAATTATTTTATGACCAAAGATAACTATTATCTTTGTAATTTTTATAAAGGACAGGTAGCAGAATCGCTATCATACTATATATATAAGTCAGCCAAGTGTTTGACTAACTATACTGCTTCTATTGAGCAGTTAAGTAATACACTTAGTGGTAATGAGCAGAGCTTGGAATATGTTCCAAGCTATTTAAATTACTACTTGAGACAATAGAGTCAACCTCTAGCACTATTTTAAATACCAAGTTAGACTTGTACCCATTATCAAGGGACATTGAGACAACAGAGTTAAACTCTAGCATAACCGTAAACCAAGATATAATAATATCACACCCATCAAATAATTTTCAAAATAAAATGAATAATAATAACCTTAAAATTGTTCATCAAAATATACAGGGTGTGATAAATAAACAATTAGAATTGGAGTTGTTCATGAACTGTAATTACATTGATATTGTTTGTCTTACTGAACATTGGTAAAAAGCCCATCAGTTCATGTTCAGCTTTAATAACCATCAGATTGCTAGCTCGTTCAGCAGAGTGAATATGATAAGGGGTGGCTCCCTAATAATTGTTCGTAACAATTTCAAATTTAAAGAAAGGACTGATATCGTAAGCCTCTCTGTTGAGCGGGTTATTGAAATTGCTTGCATCGAGCTTGAGCGGTTCATTGTAATAAGTGTCTACAGGCCCCCATGTGCTTCCTATGATATTTTGAGAAATATATGGAGGAAGTTTTATTAAAGACTTGTCACAGTAACAAAACAGTTGTTGTTTGTGGAGACTTCAACATTAATGTTCTAGAGAAATCAGCTACAGTTAATAAATTTATGTCATTATTTAAGTCTTATAACTTGTATGCAAGATTCTTTGAGCCGACTAGAATAACTGCCACGAGTGCCACCTGTTTAGACAACATCTTTACTAACTCAAGACCTTCTGACCATTTAATTATAAACGAGTTAGACTCTGATCACTGTGGCCAGTTAGTTATTTTTACTCAGAAAAGTGAAGTCAGAGCTCAAAGAAAACTTGTGAGTTTTGTTCCTATAAATGAAAATCGTTTAGGACAATTTAAAAATAATTTAATTGAAAAGCTACCGGACTTGCCTTATCACGCCAATCCGGATCATGCGTATAGTGTACTATTTAACCTAATTAATTGTGAATTTATGAAAGTTTTCACAAAAAAACATTGCCTGTTAGCGACCGTATCATATTTAGTGACTGGGCAACCCCAGGTATTTATAAAAGCAGGGAAAAAATGTATGAATTGTATCAGGAAAAAACATTTAACCATGATGAAGCTTTTCAAGAATTTGTTAAAAATTATTCAAACACTTTTAAAAGAGCCTGTTCCTCGGCAAAAGCCATACACATTAAAAATAAAATAAAATCTTCCGGCAATAAAATCAGAACAACTTGGGGAATTATAAATTCTGAAACTGGAAGAACCAAAGTACAAAATCGCGATTTCCATCTTAAAATTAACGATAAAGATATAAAGGCGGACTTGGAGGTAGCAACTGAGTTTGAGAATTTTTTTAATAGTATTCCAATAATGACAACAAAAACTTTGTCTTCTTCCTCCACTTCTGCTTATGCCATACTAAAAGAATGTGTTCCAGATTGTGACAATCACTTTGAATTTGCATTTGTGACCGGTAAAGACATTATAGAATCTTTTAAGGATCTTGATGTAAAAAAAACTGCCGATCATTGGGGTTTGTCAGTATACACTGTAGCTTCAATAATAGATGTTATGGCACCTTTCTTAGCAATTGTTTTTAATTCTTGTGTCACATCTGGCGTATTTCCTGATTTGATGAAACTAAGCAAAGTAATTCCACTGTTCAAATCTGGTAGTACAACTGATCCCACGAATTTTCGGCCAATATCGATATTACCAACTTTGAGCAAAATTTTGAAAAATTAATTTTGAAACAGTTGTTGAGGCACTTTAACTTACACAATTTATTGCACGTGAAACAATTTGGTTTTACAAAGGGTCGTTCAACTACGGATGCGGGCGTGGCGTTGCTAAAGAACATATTTGGGGCCTGGGAGGAATCGCAAGATACTCTTGGTATTTTTTGTGATTTGTCCAAGGCCTTTGATTGCGTACATCATGATACTCTTATCAGGAAATTGTACCATTATGGTTTGAGGGACAGAGCTCTCGACCTTCTGACTTCTTATCTGAATAATCGAATTCAGAGGGTTGATGTTAATAGCAAGAGATCTGCAGGATCTGTGGTCACCATGGGCGTTCCGCAGGGCTCAATTCTAGGTCCATTCTTGTTTTTAATTTATATTAATGACTTACCTCATCACGTGAGGGATAATCACAACATAGTATTGTTCACGGATGACACTTCACTTATTTTTAAAGTCAAGCGTCAGCTAACAAATTTTGACGAAGTTAACAATGCACTCTCTAAAGTTGTCCATTGGTTTAATGTAAATAACCTCCTTTTAAATGAAAAAAAAACTAAACTCATTAAATTTTCTACGCCAAATGTCAGGCAGCTAAGTACCAATGTTCAACTGAATGGAGTAGAGTTGATCCCTGTCGAGTCGACAGTTTTTCTTGAATTAACTATTGACGCCAAGTTACAATGGGGTCCTCACATTGAGAAGCTGTCGGGTAGACTCAGTTCTGCCGCCTTTGCTGTTAAGAAAATTAGACAGATAACTGATGTGGATACAGCCAGAATTGTTTATTTTAGTTATTTTCATAGTCTTATGACTTATGGGATTCTTCTCTAGGGAACTTGTGCGGACATCAATACCATCTTTGTTTTACAGAAGAGGGCTGTTCGAGCCATTTACAACCTTGGTCCTAGAGAATCTCTTAGAGAAAAGTTCAAAGAGGTGAACATTCTGACTGTAGCTTCACAATATATATTTGAAAATCTTATGTATGTTCATAAAAATATCTCGAATTTTAAGAAAATAAACGATATTCATAATATAAATACCAGGAACAAACACAATCTTGCTGTACATCACACTCGTCTCCACAGAGTAGGCAACTCGTTCATGGGTCAATGTATACACTTTTACAACAAGCTTCCCATGGACGTTCGAAACTTACCCATTAAACGATTTAAGAACCATATAAAGGCCAAACTTTGCAAAAGGGGGTATTATAAAATCACAGATTATTTAGAAGACAAAAAAGCTTGGGACTGAGCTGCTCGCTCTGTTAAGCATTGTTAATTGTTATTAAGCAATATGCGTAATTATAAGGTAAATTATTGTAAAACTTTTCATTTTTAATGTCTGGACTTGAAAAAAGACGACGATCCCTGAGTTTGTTTCGGCTATTTCTTCTTAGAGGTAGTCAGTTAGGAAATGCCGGCTTCATCTAGTTAAAAAAATAAAATAAAAAATAAACATGACGTGTAAAAGTGATCAGTGATCCTACTTGCTTAATAAACGATTTCATTTCATTTCATTTCATTTCATTTCATTTCATTTCATAGGGACAGAGAAAGCGACTTTGTTTTATACTATGTAGTGATAATACTTATATAATTCATATTAATAGAGAACTCGTTCATTCATTTATTCGTAAAACAATTTATATTGTGTTGTATAGCTATACATGCGAGTTACACACATACACAAAGAACTAAGAATTATTCATTAACACTATAAGCGACATTTAAATATGGTGTTTTGAATTCAAACACAAAGTCAAAACGGTTAAAAATTTAATGACAAAAGTTGTAAATTAAATATTATATAATATGTAAAGAAAACCTTGTCCGATCCGTGAAGGAATTTTTAGGTATCGCTAACCGATTCTATTAATGGACACAAAGCCGGCCTCAACTTAAAAAAAATCTCCCTAAAAAAATAAATATTATTTCTCAAAAAGAGGTAACTTAATATATGTGCGGTAGGCAACCCTTCCGCGGGGGACGAGGGGCAGGGCACGCGGCACGTGGTCGCATCGCTTATAATAATACCGTCAAAATGGTGTTGTCACTTTTTTTAAAATTACCAAATTTCGTGGAAGTTGGAATTAGGTAATTAGCGGGGAAAAAAGATTATTTCAAAATTCATTAGTATTGTTACTATGATGATTACGTAAAACTTTTATATTATATTTGGTCATGTGTTTACGTAACCTTTATTATCCTTATGGGTCGGACGGGGTTTTCTTTACATATAGTATAATGGCCCCAATTCCAAGAGAATTGGGGCCAAACTAAACTTAGTTCAGTGCATATTTTTCTTTATATTTCACTAGCGGCCGCCAGCAAGTTCGTTCGCGTGGAGTTAGTTATGCTCTGCTCCTATTGGTCGCAGCGTGATGTTATATAGTGTAAAGCCTTCCTGAATTAATGGGCTATCTAACGCAAAGAGAATTTTTCAAATCGGACCAGTAGTTCCTGAGGCTAGCGCGTTCAAACAAACAAACAAACTCTTCAACACAATATGATAATAGACCTGTCAAATTAGTCCGCGCTTGACGTAAATTGATGTAATTTTGGTCGACATGTTTATAATCACGTTTAAAGTGTCTATGGAATACCTTAATTTGACAGGATTAAGCTAAAATGTTATCTTCTATCCATTTATTAATGAAATAGAATTTAGTTTGTGAACAAGAGAATCGGCGCCACTGTCAACCAATTTACAATAATATAATGTCAAACAATTTTCAATTGAATGTCAAACAATTTACAACACAATGTCGAACAGTTTTTAATTTAATGTCAAAAGATTTTTCGATAAAATTTCAAACAGTTTTATTATTTATTACAGTCGCGTTTATTACGTAGAAGCCATAGCGATAGTTTCTGCATTGATATTCGCAATGACCGGGCGTTAAATCGTGGAGCGGAGCTTAAATCCTCGGCCTCGTGATTAATGCTCCCGTCCGCTCCGATTTACAGCCCGCGGTTTTCAGGGCCAAATTAGCCAATGGGCTCATAAATCCTCGAAAGGTGCTTGTGATGTTTGCCCAGTTCAGCCCGTTCAGTGTTTTGCCGCAAAAGTGCAATACAAAAAGCTTTATTTTAACTGTCGTATTGTATGGTTGAGAGAAGATGCGTTTAATTCATGACGCAAAGAGTGAACAGCACAAAATTAAATTGCTAAAGTTAGGATATAAACTTTTAGTTTTTAAATAGAATGCTACTTTAAATAGCATAATCAGCAGGGTATTTGCGTAACACACTATCAGTAGCAATGGGTTTCATTTTGACAGTTCAACAACATTCATTGCGTTATTTTTGTTGTTGAGCAGACACGTTTTCCAAACATATGGAGCAATGGATTAGCAATATACTTCAATGTGAATCAAACTGATAGTAATAGTGTGTTACGCAATTAGGGTGCTGCTTATAATTTTCCCATAAGTGAGACATGAGCCTCCTCTTCGTGAGAGGGAGTAAGCAATAATTCCAAGCTTCCCATGGACATTCGAAACTTACCCATTAAACGATTTAAAAACCATATAAAGGCCAAACTTTGCAAATAATACCCCTTGGTATTATAAAATCACAGATTATTTAGAAGACAAAAAAGCTTGGGACTCAGCTGCTCGCTCTGTTTAGCAGTGTTATTAAGCAATATGCGTAATTATAACGTAAATTATTGTATACATTTTCATTTTTAATGTCTGGACTTGAAAACAAGACGATGATCCCTGAGTTTGTTTCGGCTATTTCTTCTCAGAGGTAGTCAGTTAGGAAATGCCGGCATCATCTAGTTAAAAAAAAATAAAAAAATAACATGACGTGTAAAAGTGATCAGTGATCCTACTTGCTTAATAAACGATTTCATTTCATTTCATTCATCACACGAGCCAGCTGTGTGTAGGTATGTCACATGTCTTCGAGTTTGTTTGGTCTAGGTTATGCTGGTTACCTCATGATGATTGCATTTACTGTTTTGGGAGCAGTGGTGATGAAATTTAATACACGAGGTAAAGTGCCTGATTGGGTTCGAAGTCATTACCTATCAACTAGCGAGTAGTCGAGGCTACTGAGGCTGAACCACCAATTTATTTAGTTTTTCTGAAGAACAATGTACCTACGGCGGTATTTCCGTCTCACTACCATTTAAGTGTCTTCAAGGCTAGCACTCTAGCCTTTCACTAATAGGTTCTTAATAAACAAGCGCGCTTTACCATCAACGATTTCATCACTGCATACGATGGTATGCAGTGATGAAATCGTTGCCAACCGTCGACAATCGTTGTCGTTGAATCGTTACTATAAACTAGAGTTCAAACTCTAGTTTATAGTAAAAAAAAAAAACCGAATCCTGTTATTCTTGTTTTTTTTTCTGACAACATAAATAAAGGCAACCAGTTTAAATATACAACATAACATTTTTATAATGAAACAGATTAATATAAAATACTTTCCTGTAACAAATAGAATGATAATTTTATATACGTATTATTAGAGCGGTCTTACGATACTGCCCTCGGTAATTTAGAAGGCCAATTCCGAGTTTTAATTAAATTTCCGTTCCAGAATAACATTAAAAATACGAACAGTTACTATTTCTCAGCAGCTTCGATAAAGAAAAGATTAAAATGGATGTTTTACATAAGCCAGCGAAAGGCACCTTTCAAACTTTTCCGTTTTCATTTTATGTTTGAAAAGTTTTACGCGCGTTATTATTTATGTTTGTTTTCGGAATTGCCTATATGTATACCTTCTTACGTTAACGTGCATCAGCACCATTTACTAGCAGATTTTTATAACTAATAGTAAGTAAGAAAACTAAAAAACAAATATAAAGATGATTACAAAAAGTTGTTTAAAATTTGTAAAATTCTCCCTGTCAGCGTAAAGCATAAATACCTAGTTCTGGTTAACAGTTATGGTAGCTGGGAGCGTCACTCGCTTGTAACCCATAACTACGCAACACTTTAAGTTAACTACGTTAACAATTATTTGGCGACCGAACTCTGGACGAAAGTGTACCATACTGGCTCAACCAATTGCCTGCTGACATAACAGGTCAGAAAACAAAAGGAAAACTTGCCAGATTACTTAAAATGTTCTTACTCGCGATTCTGTAAGACCTAATATCTGTAAATAATGTAACTTCTTTGCTAGATACCAATTTAAATGTCCGCGCTAGTAATAATTAATTATTGTTGATACACTGTTTGTTCTGTTCCCACAGACCAACCGTGAAAACGGTTTTGCAGGGCATAGCTTATAGCTCAATGTTTTATAAACTATGTTAAAAAAAAATAATAATAAGATAATTAGGTATGCTTAAGATCTGTGAAAGGTTGATGAGCCCTTCTATGAAATTAAACAACGTTATAACTTCTTCACGTGTACTTTGACTGAACGTGTTTTCATATTGTCCACGAAATTCTGTTCTTTCCTAAACAAAAAAAGCTACCTAAAAGTATGAGACACTCCGAGATAAATTAGAGCCATACCGCGCTACTTTTTTTGTCGCAATGGGTTATCATCAAATGACTTCTGCCGCTCTCGGCGGAGCGGAAGGACGTGTCAGACTTTTACTGACTGAAACCCACACGTTTCTTTTTTAATCAATCCGCAACCACCCAGGAGACATCGGTCTTCGTGGACCCCGTCACGATGTGCTGACATCTCTTTCTTCACACAACGCGCTGTCGACTCGGGCCTGGTCCTTACCGGGCGGCGAGCTGCCCACTGCTCACCGCCCGCATCTTGCACTACGTAGGGTTGACTTTAGGAATACCTTTACAGATATGTGAAACCAATTTTTGCCATATGCGATTATCTCGTCATATTGACGTCACGCAAATCCTTCATTTTCTCATATTCTTTTTATAATTTTGGTCCAAATCTTGAAAGAGGTTTTATTTAAAACATTATTACTATTGGATTCTCACCGTCTCTCCAGCAAGCACTCTACACTTTTAAGTTCGGCAAAAAAGCAGTTAATTGGCAATACCTTTTTAAAAAAATGTACTACTTGGTATTCAAGGATCACTTTAATAGAAATGTTTTGGACACCTTTTCACGAATGCTTCGTAAAATTCATTCGAATACCAAACCCTTTGTACCTATAAAAGGGAATGAGGTAAGCACGGTTGCAGAAACGTGAAAATATTTCGGGAAATTTATAATAAAGTGTTGTGTTGACGAAGTAACCGTTGGAAATCTTCCTAAAGCGTAATAAAAGATTTTCCTTGAACCTGATGTAAAGTAAAAGTAATTTAACTGTATATTTATTGCTGGTTTTCAATTTAAACACGAAATTGCTATATTGCTGCAGAATTTCGTAGAAAGTTCGTCTCGATTGCTAACAGAATAAACATGCGAACGAATCGTTCGAAACAGCCCGCATTAAACAAACGGCTCAGGTAGAAATGTAAGGTTAAACTTTTGTACAACTATCTGTAAAGCGATCTAACGCACTTCTGAAACTATGTCCCCTAGTTGTTTATTTGAAGAATCGTTGGCATGCGCGACATTAACCTGTCACTCACTCTGCGAATGTTCGCGCCAAACTGCGTAAAACAAATAGAATATTGTAAAGGCTGCTTCAATATCGTTTATCTGTGGAATAAAAGATAGTAGAAGTGGGACAAAACTGTCAATTTCACAGGACAAAATTCGAACCAAAAGAGCTCAGTTGATATAAAATAAGCGCCTGTTAAAATAATGAGAGCCATATGTACGTCCGCGTTTGCTCCCGTTTTGGCAACATTTTTGTTCCTGCTCTGCTCCTATTGGTCATAGCGGGATGTTTTATAGCTTATGTCTTTTCTCAGGCTCTAGACTATCTGTGTACCAAATTTCATTACAATCGGTTCAGTAGTTTTGGCGTGAAAGCCGGGCAGACAGACAGAAATACGTTCGCATTTATAATATTAGTATGGAAGTATGGATTAATTCGCGTGACAAGATACCTATACTAGGTATAAATGTATGAGGATTCCTTTACGATCTAGAATTGTATTAATCTTTCGGAACGTTTTCAAATTCTATTTAATAAGATTGACGAAGTACCATTTGTTTGAACATAGTTCTGTGTAATGAATACGATCTTAATCGCTAAGGTCGCCAATGAAGCGAATTATTAACATCTTAGACAATTTAAAGAACAGTCAGTGGCTCAAATATTTGCCATATTTGAATTGACTTTAGTAGTTGGCTTAGTTGAAACTAGTTTAATATCTTATAATAGGGTCACATCCAGGGCAAAAAGACGCGCTATTTGAATTTCCAATACTTTGAACGAGTTTATTTATTATTGGAGGTTAACTCTTTTTCGTCTAGACTTTAAAACTTGATGAACATTATATAGATTTTTTTCTACCCTCTTGATCAGTAGCTATCTAGGAAATGTGGATAAGTAGTTCAACCAAAAAGGCTTCTTCTAGATGACTGGATGCTACTGATTTTGGTATATAACTCACCTTATTCAATAGTCAGCTTCATGTACATCGGATGGCACACATTGATGTAAAAAGAAAATTGAAAAGCGAATATTACGTACTAGAAAAGAGAAACTATCGGTTTGGTAAAGCGGACCCCAGACTCCAATGCTGAAAAAGTTTCGGATGCGACTGGGATTAACGCTGAGATGATGATAATGATGATGAGAAAAGAGAAACTATCGGATATGTATAGGTAATAATAGTAGTAAGTTAGGTAAGTGGAAGTATATGTATATGACGGGGTAAACCCGGTGTCTTCTCATCCGCATGAGCATCCATTGTGGGCGGTATTTCGAGAAAACGTTGAACAATAACTATAGTGTGATGTTCGATTCTTATTGTTTTAACTGTACAGGCACTTAAATCACTTTAATATTAAGGGATTACAATGATAATCTCAGATTAAAACAGATAAGAACCACTGAGTTTGAGTATGACCAACCCATTCGATCAAAGCTTGAGCAAAGAATGCCCAGCGCCAACGGTCGATCGCTATGTCAAACGCCACTCCAGTCGGCGGTACCATTCGCTCCATGGTGTTACCCGCTCTTAATAAAAATCATAATTTATCCGAATACCGGCCGATTAATCGACTTAAAAAAATAATAGAGTAATTTACGGTCAATTGATACTGATACGATAAAACAGATCACAATATTCAAAATTAACAAGTCAAGCGCCGTCATATATGTATTTTGGAATAGACATGTAATTATTAAAGAGCAAAGAAGTCTGAAGTACTCTATTTACAAGATAAACCAACACGTTATGAACATCTTCGAGCATTATCCCTTTCCCACTTGGAATGTTTCTCACTAATCGGTTCATCAACTGGAATAGCTCGCGTTACCTCGGATTCTTAGAAAACAGAACGTAGTAACAAACTAACAAGATGGATTTGAGCTGCCAATATCTAAAGAAAAGTTTATCTATCCAAGGATTTTTCGTGATAAGCGTGTGTGCAAGTCTGGAACATCAATTTGCAGAACAATGCTTTCTCTGAATGTGAAAGTTTTGCACATAAAAGCGTCCTAATACAATTTAGTGGTGGGAGGGAACAATAATTCTCGGCCCGACAATAACTTAGCTACCTCCGTTGCGTTTACCAACTTTGATGGAGGACAGCGATTCGATTATATTGAGAGCATTGATTCTAAAATACTGGGCTATAATATAAAATAATACCTAGTAACTGAATTGTAGAGGTCAGATAGGCAGTCGTACGCAACATATGTACATAAAAAAAAACTAAAAAAAACATGCTTTTAAAAAATATCAACCTAAAAAGTTAAAAATTATTTAAAAAAAAGCGTGGTGGCACAAAGCGCCTCACGCTTTTTTAAAAAATATTTTTAACTTTTTAGTTTGATATTACTTAAAAGCATGTTTTTTAAATTTTTTAAACTATATTTATTTTCAACTTTTTAGTTCGATATTCTTTAAAAAAAAAAACGAACGATAGAACGTATTGAAAACGGTGGGACATTTTACAGTAATGAGCCGCTCACTCGTAGTCCAAAGAGTTAGAGACGGACAAACAAACAAACAAGCAAACAAGCAAGCAAGCAAACATACGAGTGAAGCTAATAAAAAGCATGTAAAAAGGATATGCAGAAGATGGTTATGATGAGTTCGAAAGGTGTTACACAAATTTTCGTTTTTATATACAAAATGTTTGCTTACAGTAATAATGATAATATATTTTTTTAATTAGCGCTTGACCACAATCCTGCCTGATGGTAAGCAGTGATGCAATCGTTGATTGTAAAGCGCGCTAGTTATTAGTTATTAAGAGGCATTCACTCTAGCCTTGAAGACACTTAAATTGTAGGTCGACGGAATCACCGCCGCTAGGAAAATTCTTCCAGTCCCTCGATGTACGCGGTATAAAAGAGGAGGCGAAACGCTTCGTTCTGATCGTAGTTGTGTCAACAACTTAAGGGTGGAAACTCGCCGTACGACGGGTCGTTCGATGGTGAAACGGAAATGGACAATTTAATCATGCAATTTCCTCGTACACTCACCAAAATGCATCCTATAGATTACCGACAGGCTGGCTACTCTAGTCTGTGCTCCAGGCTTTGGAGACCGTTTTGAGTTAAATCTGGCTCGCCAATCAATCGACATTTATATTATGATGCTTTTTGATTATGTAGCAACGAGTACCTAACTAAATAAGAAGAAACTCCTGATACAGGAAAGTGAAGCTATAGCCAATAATTTGGGCACTACGTTTTAACTATAAACTTGTACTGTATATGGAACTTCCAAGAAATAGGGTGCTTATTGTTTAATTCACTTATTCTCTAAAGAAACGGGATGATCCTCTGACTAGACGGGCGTTGGTATCTGGAGGGCAACTACCCGATCATGCCAGGCTGTTGTATATACGCTGTTTTGCTTGCAAGAAGCAGGAGATTGTTATGGATTCTTAGATACCGCTACATCACTCTCCTCCGGAGAAAAATGGTCAGAAGTAGGCTGAGTCTTGTACCTGGCGATGCTCTCCAGTTCAGCTGAGGTTTCATTGAGTCTGTTTCGGGTACCGCATAGGTCTCGGTGAGTAGGAACTGTCTGTAAAGATATAACAGTGAGATGGGGTGGCACTGCGTTATACTCCAGTGCGTCAGATTTTACAACGCCGGGTTGATGCTGACTACTAGATTAGGAGAAGGTATATGTGCTTTGGTTGCTGGCCGGATGAAACTATTATTTGCTGTGCCAAGTTGCTGATGAGGTTGAGGGTGCTGACCAGATATGCGTAGACGGTACAAGCACAGGATACCTGTTAAAGCAACGGATGTGTTAATAATAATCCGGCTGACGTCTCACACGATCACAGCCGAATGGCCTGGTGACCTACAGGTTTTCGTAAAACCTACTTCAGGCACCAGCTCTCACAACGTGAATTTATTATATAGTTCAAAATTGTTGAGCACTTTAAAATCATTTTATGAGAAAATAAATGAATTTATTGTTATGATAATGTCTAGCGAAGTATTTACAAGAACGCTACGCTGATGTTTACACCTACAGCAGAAAAATGGCATAAGGAACTGGGCGCAAATTTCACTCATACTCTATAGAAACTCGGACAGCCTCCGTGGCGTAGTGGTAAGAAACGGGGCCGCTGCTCAAGGAGGCGCGGGTTAGATACCCGCGCAGTGCAAATATTTATATGCATGAATATGAATATTTGCACTAGTCTGATCGTGCCTTGGAAAGCACGTTAAGCCGTTGGTCCCGGTTGCCATACGAACATCTAATGGCAGTCGTTACGGGTTGTTGGAGCCCTCAAAAGTCCAACAATCATTCTAACGGCAATGCTTTTAGCAATATCATCTTCGGATAGTGGAGGTCAGACGGCAGTCGCTTCACGGAAAATATCGAAGTTTAGCCAAAAATCAGAAGTTACACTGTTAAAGCGGACCCCAGACTCCAAAGCTGAAGAAAGCTTTGGATGCGACTGGGATTAACGCTGAGATGATATGATGACGACTCTATAGAAACGGGGGATCCTCCAACTAGACAGGTCTTGTGTCTTACAGGCAACTGTCCGATGAATCATGTCGGGCTGTTGTGTATGCTAATTTCGCAGTAAACTTTGCTTGCGACATGTAGGATCTTGCTTGACGTCAATATCACGCGTTGTTTGTATGTGGTGTTGTTGATACCCCTACAAAAGTATTATGATCAAGGTGGTTGATTGTTTTGGCACAATGCCCTAGGGTGAACAAGCACGGTTACTATCCTACATTAAAGTTCATTAGCGTTATATTCTGTCAAGTTTATGATGTTATTTAAGCTATTAATTATGCATTGTTGTAACACATGCCAGACATCTACGTATACATTTATGGATATAGCTTTCAATGAAATTGAAGCTTCAAAATATGTGTATATTGGAAAAGTGATATTACTTAAATTTTATGTTTTCATATTCATAGCTTCAGTCAATATTAACACATACAGTTGAATGACGAAATGGAAAATATATTCCATATATTTTTATTTATCAAAAAGAGAATTTACAACTCCCGACAGCATTATCAAGTTTTTAGGATAATATGAATATTTTGAGACAATTTGAGTTGTATCTAATAATGTAAGTTTATTTTTGTTGTGACGTGTATGAGTAACATTCACCCTCTTTTCCTGCGACAGAAATTTAATTTAGTCGGAGACACCTGCTTGATATCACAGCGTGCAAACATCCTTTGTATTAATCAAAGTCGGTTTGATATATCTCTGCATTTTCCCTTCCAAAGCAAAAATACTGTTTGAAACTTTACCGGGTGGTTTTGGAAAGATACCGTAATTCGTTCATTGAGTTCAAATATTGAAGGAAAATATCGAGATGAAGTCAATATAATCATCGTAAAAAGCTGATGTGTGCGATGTCGTAAAAAGCCTTAGGTAGGTAGCGCAACCTGTCATGTTGGGCATGAATCATGGGTGTGATGTGAAACATGAAGTGTCAAGCTTTCACGTTAATGATTGATCGAATGACTCGATAAGTCGTTATGTTGCTTATCCGGTACAACATGTAGTGACAGACTTTGTAAATCAGGCCAAAACTGAAAACACACCTTTTGAAGGTAAATAAACAATAAGGAAATATTTGTATGGCCTACAATTATAGTCTGGCCGTTTGTGTATGTGACTTTATAAGTTTGTAAACGCACCCACGATACAGGAGAAATTCCTGGTGTGGGGCCTCGTTTTTTTTTTAAAAAAGGTATATGCACAAGGCAAAAACTGTGGTTTTTTAAACCAAAATGACTAAATCGTACCGCCTGTATGAATAGCTGGCTACAAATTCCACTAGGTAAGTAAGAATATAAAATAAAATACCACATCAAATATGTAGATATAGCAAGAACACTAGGTGTTAGATGTACAAACTAAGCAACAATAAACCTGGAAATTGTGCACATAGTTGAGTTTTAGTTTCAAAGGATAGCCGTCTGTAGTAATATACATTATACATACATTGTTGAGCGGGCACCTGGAGGCCATGCCGTGCCGGACTTGCAATATTGTTAATATTCCTCGCTAATATTGTTACAGTTTGCAGGCAGCCCGGAATGACCTTCTCAGTCCACGGGTTTGTTATTAACAAACATGGCTATGTGTACACTAGTGCATAAACACAACGCGCTCCACAGTAAAACTCTACCAACAACAATGTTCTCGTAAGTTTTTGTTGCATGTGTCCTTTTTTGTGGTTTTGGTTAGGTTATTCATAGGTTGAATACAAAATATAAAATACAGACTAGAAAGCTCTGAAAGGGTATAAAAAACTTTATATTTTGTACAGTTCGACGTATTTAAAAAGAGTCCCTCCTGTACCCCTTTTTTGTGTGGATAGGAATTCATCAAATGACCTCTCCGGCTCTGGGCCGAGCGGAAGGGCGTGTCAGACTTTCACTGACTAAAACCCACCCGTGTTCCTTAACTTGCCTGTGCGCCAGGGCCACGGTTTCTTATTCAACCAACCCGTACCCTGACCCAGGCATCGGTTTTCGTGGACCACGTCACAATGTGATTCTTGACTCTCGACCAGGGCGCTGAGATTCCTGTTCCCTCATGCGCTCTGCCTCTTCCTTTGCCAGTATTACCAGGGCCGGATGAGACCAGAGATTGCCGCTGATCGCCAAAGACAAAGAGGTGCTCCGCCCAAGCCCGGCAGAACTTGACCCCATGCCCCACCGTGTCCTCAGGGCGATCCCCACAGTGGTAACACACCCTGGCGTTTCCTCCCGTCTTATCCAGAACAGAAACCTTCCGAAACAGCCGTGTTCTTGTAACTTCTCTCAAATTCTCAATTTTGAGAGTTTTCGGTTAATATTGAGCTGCTATTGCCTTAGTAAAGTAACACAACAAAATGGCTCTAATCCTTCATCGAGATTGCGTACGTGGTGGGCTAAAAGCATAACACTTCTTCTTCTTCAGCCTATAGATGTCCACTGCTGGACAAAGGCCTCCCCCAAGGCTTTTTACGCTGACCGGTCTTGTGCTGCTCACATCCATTGTGTTCCCGTGACCTTCACCAGGTCATCGGTCCACCTTGTTGGGGGCCTCTCTACGCTGCGTCTTCCAGTACGTGGCCGCCACTCCAGAACCTTACTGCCCTATCGGCCATCGGTTCTACGAGCAATGTGCCCTGCCCACGGCCACTTAAGTTTAGCGACTGGCAGAGCTATGTCGGTAACTTTGGTTCTTCTGCGGATCTCCTCATTTCTGACTCGATCACGCAGAGAAACTCCGAGCATAGCTCTTTCCATTGCCCTCTGTGTGACACTGAGCCTTCGTATGAGGCCCATTGTGAGCGACCACGTTTCAGTTCCGTAAGTCATCACTGGCAACAGACACTGGTCAAAGACTTTAGTCTTGAGACACTGTGGTATCTTGGACGACGAGAAGATGTAGCATAGCTTCCCGAAAGCTGCCCAGCCGAGCTGGATTCGGCGAGACACTTCTTTCTCGAAGTTGGACCTACCTAGTTGGACTGTTTGTCCCAGGTATATACAACGTGTAACATAAAGGATATATACATAACAAAGGCATGGCATCTTTACATGAAATCAAACGATATTGGAAGGGTTTTTTAATCCTATCTCTTTATGTTAGGAAGTTATGAGGAAAAACACCGCCTGTGATAGGCTACTATCATACTAGTCGTACAGAGATATTGAAGACATTTATCGGATTTTGGCAAGTAACGTGACGGGTAACGAGTAGTTGTTAACGTATGTAGTGTGCTGCCACGTTTGTTATGATTTGATTTTAAGAAACACACGAAACCGAAAATTTGGTACCAATTTTTTGAGTATTTTATTTTGAGTTGAAACCCTTCCGATATCGTTTGATATCATCTAAAGATGCCATGCCCTTGGTATGTATATACCCTTTTTGTTACACGTTGTATACTCGTCAACAACTTCGAATGCAGAGCAACCAATTAGAATTGGCATAACACTAACACATGCAAACTTGAACATAGTTCAGACACTTGCTATGGAACCACGTCTTACCGACGAGGCACTTTGGGACATCTGATAGGGGTTTTTTCAAGATGTCCACGTTGATTAGTGTTAGTTGATGGTCTAGTGCGTGCTATGTTTTAATTGTCTATAGGAAGGAGGAACAAGTCCTGCAACATTGCGGTTAATATAAATTTACATTTTAACGGGCAGTTACTGTGCAGCCGGGCGGAATGGCCGCTTGAGATATAACCTTATAGTGCCCGACATGCATTTAAACTGCCTTATGAACACTTTTAAATTATTCTCATACTCACATATTGAATACGTGATCATTTTTAGTTTCCATGCAGGTAGCTTCTATTCGGAGAACAATTTACGGTACTACTTTCCGAGTAAGTGTAGGATATCTTGGCTTCAAAGAGAAAAGTTTCGCTTCCGAGCTTGACTTTGGTACTTCAATTTAAATTACACCTCTTTGATATAAGTAAAATATCTTAATTTAAGACAGTGGCCCCAATTCCTTTGTTCACAAAATAAACTAAATTTAAGTTCAGTGAATCTTATTCTCTCTATATCAATATGGTAAGCAAAGAGTATAATAATAATAGGATAAAAGAAGAGAAAGGGAATTTTGTGCATATCGTTTGAAAGCGCCCCCTGGTTTTCTGAACGTACATTAACGTCAATATATATATATACCTACGCATACCATAGCTATAGACAGGTATATTGTATAGTCCTATTGATTAGAGGTTATTAATGTTACTTCCTTAAAAGCTATTTTGTTTCAGCAAGTTACAGAGATTATAAATCATTGAAACAAAATAACTTTTAGCGGAGGTAACATTAATGTAATGAATATAATAGAAATAAAACCACTTAATAAAATATAATAACACAATATTTATTTATTACCTACTTTTAAACTTGTCTTATATTCTTACATCCAAGAGCACAGTGATGCGGCATTTTCTCTATTCTAAAAGACACACACACAGAACACAAGCGTCTTTTCGCAATTATAAGATTGTATTTTACAATTTCTTATGGAATCACAATTCACAGTGCACAGGTATAATACTACGAAGACTGAACTGGTTTCCGGGTAAGACTGATTATCAGGACGGAGGAGGTCCCAAGAGATCGCAACTCGACGTCAATAACACAGAAATCCTCTCGAAAACCAAGAAACATGCGCAAAATGAATACGAAACAAACACACGTGCAAGCCGTGACCACAAACCATAGTGCACTGCTTTATCGACAGTCTAGTTAGAAAAGTTAAATTTTACTTTAGCGGCACCTATCGGCATGCCATGGGTACCAATGTTTATGTATGCTGTTCACGTTCAAAGATGTCATTAGTCACTTTGCTTCAGTTGCTGATGTTCTAAGTGAACCCCCCCTGATGGTAAGGATAGAAGATAGAAATTACTTTAGTACTTTTTTTTTTTTTTTTTGGGACAAACCCGCCACACTGTTCCCAACCCACTGCAACTCCTGAAAGCCAGAATCAACAGTGGAGACCGCCAGAAAAACGCCGAGCAATGAAGCCCGACGAGTCCCGGAGAAACGTTTCAACTGTCTTGGGTCCCGCAACGAAATTAATCAGAAAAGAATAGCGGAGGAGTAAGAAAAAAGATATTTTTTCCACTTTCCTCCATAATAAGCAGGAGACAGAACAGAACTAGGCCAATCGGCACAAAGGGACATTATTGCAACTGGGAGAAGCCCAGATTGCCAAGCACCACGGAATAACATTTGATCAAGCTAATGGGTCCTAAGTAGGTATTTGCTGTTACAATTGATTCCAATAATAGGTATGGCAAAAGCGCCTGAACGCACGGAAATTAGTTCTAGTTTCAACAAGGTCCGTATAATAAACAACTCCGGATGTAACTTGTACACTATCCAACATAATATTGCGTTCATTCTGCCAAAGAATACACTCCCACAAGATGTGATGTGCGGACTGTTCAAATTCACAGTTCGATGTAGAACATTGACACAAAGGCGAAGGAACAAGTTTAAAAGAATACAGTTTACTTTTAAAGTTGCCATGACCTGTGAGAAATTGGGCAACGCAGTGGTCAACCTCCAGCCATGTCTTAGCCAGCCGATCGCCAACGGATGGAAAGAACAGATGGAGGTGCCGGCCCTTGATGGAATTATCCCACCTACTTTGCCATTCGGATAAGAGGTCCTCCCAGACGTCAGTCTGAGGTTTAAATAATCTAGAAATTCTATTGAGGTCGCGTTGTGTAACAAAGTTAGTGTCCATGGCCTCCCCCCTCGCGGAGTAGTACATTGAAGCACGTCGCTGTACTTCAAGATCGACTGGAAGTACACCTGCCAGAACGGGTAAGGCTTCAGTACTGACTGTTCTATACGCCTTGCATAAAAATATCAATGCCAAACGTTGGCTTTGAAGCAGTTTACGTCGCGCCGCCCCTATGCTGGCCCTATCGGCCCAAACAGGTGCACCGTAGCACATACATCCTAAGTAGGTAGCTCCATATATAGTTTTTAAAGTTAGGAATGATAGACCCCAAGTTGCTTTGGATATTCTAGTTAGGGCATAAAAGTTCCTTTTAGCTTTTTCGCCAACTATTTTTATATGTTCGATAAATGAAAAATTCCTTTCTAAGACCATACCAAGGTAGCATACGGATTGCTGTTTTTTAACGGGAACGTTATTAAATTTAATAGTAGGCAATGATTTAAGATTACCTTTTAGTAGAAGTTGATAGGTTTTATGCGGCGCAAACGCTAGGCGGTTACGATCACCCCACTGAGATATTAGATTTAGGCAAGTATGGGCCAAGTTCTCAAGTCCGGCTCGGGTACTTGACTGAATGAGCAGTAGGCCATCGTCCGCGTAACCAGTAAGTGAACAGCCGCAAGGAAGCGGGATCGCGAGAAAATCATCAAAACCCAAATTCCATAAATAAGGACCGACAACTGAACCCTGAGGACATCCCATGGTTAGTGCTTTAGTACTAGAAAAATGACCGAGCTTAAGTACATTACTTTAGTACTGTCAAATTATTCAGCGCTTTGTGTAAATTGGCATAGTATTTTTAGTTGCCATGATTTTAATCACTTCTAAACTGTCTATGGAGTATCTAAATTTTACAGAACTAAACTTACATTTTATTATATTAAATTAATATTTACATTTTAACGACGCGACCTGGTGAAGGTCAGACGCAGTACCGGTCGTCGTGGAGATTGTTGGGGGAGGTCTATGTCCAGCAGTGGACGTCTTTCGGCTGAAATGATGATGATGGTGAATATTTAAATAGAAAGAAAATGCATTGAACTTTAGTTTAGTTAGTGAACAAGGGACGACCTCCGTGGCGCAGCGGTCAACACGCCTGCCTGCGATGTGGGGGCCCCGGGTTCGATCCCCGGCTAGGTCATGATGGAAAACGATCTTTTCCTGATTGGCCTGGGTCTCGGATGTTTATTTATATATGTATCTATTATAATAATATAGTATCGTTGAGTTAGTATCCCATAACACTAGTCTCGAACTTACTTTGGGGCTAGCTCAATCTGTGTGATTTGTCCGTATATATTTATTTAAGGGAGCCGGGGCCAGTGTCGAGTTTCCGGAACTTATTTTAGTAGTTATAGCACTAAAGAAAACTTGTCCTTCAGGGCATTTTATCCTGAAATTAGGCTGCGGTGACACTAGGGTACATACATACCTACTACTGTTCTTGCTCTCTTTTCTTGGTGCCAACTGCAGCATCTTAAAAAACCGCTGAGGGGAAATATTCGGAAACACTTTAAAACTTTTTTAATCTGTGACGAAACTTCGTTCGCGTTGTCGGTGAACAGTGAGGCTTCAGGATTTTTTTGAATTGCTTTTAGGAAGTTCAATTTTTAACTTTCCGAATTAAAAAGGAACTTTTGTAGTTGGAGAACGGGTCATCTCGTTATCTGTTTTAAGTATCTCACTGCAACTTTGCCTAGGAACTATGGCAGAAGTTTTGAGTATGGTTACCTAACTTTATATAAATTATTCTTAGGTGTGTATTTATTCGTACCTCTGACATTTGAAACTTATATTTATTGGAATATGCTAAGTTAGGTATACCTTTTTGGCGCTTGACCGCAATCCCGCTTGATGGTAAGCAGTGACACAATCGTTGATGGTAAAGCGCACTAGTTTATTATGAGCCTATTCACTCTAGCCTTGAAGACACTTAAATTGTAGTCGACGGAAACACCGCCGCTGGCAAATTATTCCAGTCCTTCGATGTACGCGGTATAAAGGAGGAGGCGAAAAGCTTCGTCCGGATCGTAGTGATATTAACAATGTTCAATGCTACCTTTGAACAGTGATTCAGCATTTCGGCAGCGGACGCGCGGCCTACTTCAAATATTGTTGAAATTGCAGATTTCACGTATGGAATACCAAGACGTTTGTGTATTTGTGTGTGTTGGGAAAAAGTAGTATATAAGCTGCAATATTGTAAAAATAAATCAGATTAGAATTTATTCTGGTCTCATTACCCCTCACTGTGGCCAAGACACCCTTAGCCATCTCTAATCAGTCCTGTGAGTCTGCTGGACTGGCAGTGAGTTTACCCCTCACCCTTACCTGGAAATCTTACCTACTATCCGTCTGTTACCTTAGGTCTCTTGGTGCAGACATCCCGCACTTATTTATATATTTATTTATTACGAACTATATGGTAGGTCAGGGCTGTAGGGCTTATAGGACTTAGGGTCGTAGGGACTGTAGGGCTTATAGGTCTTAGTTTAGGTTCTGTTACCTTTCCATATAGGCGCATGTACGGCCGCTAATAAGGGTGGTCGTACAAACAACGTAAGGGGGGAAATTCGCCGTACGACGGGTCGTCCGATGGTGGAACGGAGATGGGGGAATTAAATCATGCAATTCTCTCGCACACTTCCCAAAATGCATCCTATAGAACACCGAAAGGCTGGCTAATCTACGCCTGTACTCTAGGCTTTGGAGACCATCTCGAGTTAAATCAGGGTCACCAATCAGCCTCTTCGGACGCCTCTCCACTGAATCCAAAGTGGCCAGGTAATACCTAGCACCAGCCCAAAATACCTTTTATGAAAAGACCATTAAAGTTGCGACTTGTTGTCTGTGCAATGTTCGAGAGCCAGAAATGCTTTTTATAAAGTTTTCTAAAAACTAATTTGTCAGTTGCCTAATCTTCCGTGAACCTACCTAGAAACTACATGTATCTAGTATTAGAGGATAGTTAGCAATAGTTCTGACCCTGTTAGAGGACTAATTAAAATGTCACCGGGGCGAAGCATATCGCGGCTAGCCGCATGCCTGTCACGGTGACTGCAGCTTCCGCTCCGATAATGCTGGCCTCGGAATTTCACCACCTCTAAAACCTGCACGTTATATTTTGTTATTATTAGGCAACTGTCAAACCCGAGTGCATGTTGCCTGTGACAAGTGGTTACAATAAATTAACAAATGTGTGACGAAACCAACTGGTTAGCACAATTTTGTGTTTTGAGACTTTTATTATTTCTGATTGAGCTATCTTTTATTTTACTCTTTTACTCTTCGATTCATTTCGATTCCACTGCCATTGTTCGCATAAAGTGAATAAAGACCCCATAATATTATGGTAAACAAACAAGACATAATCGTACTTTCTAGAAGATTGTTAAAATTAATCACACGTTACGCGATACGCGTTATTAGCTATTGAATAGGTGCTACGTAGCTTAAAAGTGAGTTAATGTTGTCATATATCTGCAGCGGTTTTACAGCGCGCGCAATAAAACGTGCTGTTACGGTATGTGCTCAAGGAATTATGAGCCGAAATTAAATTTTTGATATGCTCATAGTAATAACCTCTTATATTTGTTACGATCGTCGTATCAAAGTACGTTTTTACATTACTGGAGAGCATTAATCACGAGGGCCGGGCGAGATCGACGGACGGTAAATAATTTACTGCTGATATCGAGCCTTCGCTCAATAAATCCTCGTCATGAAATAGCAACTGGATTGACAGTCACTCGATTATAATCAGCGGTGGCGCCCCTCATCTGATATTCTGTATTAATCACGGCTAAGATCGTTGTGGGCGTGAGGCAGTCTGTTTACAGCTTAAGGTTACTGCTAACTAACCAGGATTCATCAGGTTTAATTGGAGCGCAACAAAATCGCTCGTAAAGCTTTTTGGTATGTTGATAATGGCTTGCACAAAGGATGTGTAGTAACAACGGGCTTAGGCCCACGTTTGTGCAGGCTGTAGTTGTTTGCGTGTAAACACGAGACCTGCAGGGAAGTCATGAATTTTGCGCGCAGTAATAACGCATCAAGTGTAAGTAATCGTAGCATGAAGCAGCCAGCTCCAAGCTATACTTTCATGTTTTATTGCCATTTGTTATCTTTTTTTCATAACAAGAAATTGAAAGAAAACATAATAATATGTTATTGATATAACGCAACACAACTTCTTTATCGGGTCATGGGTTTTTTTTTATAGCAATGCCACCAAAATGGCGCGTAACTTTTTTGTTACGCGCCATTTTGGTTTCTTATCGAAATTCAATTGTGACGTCAAAACATTAGTGATAAAATAAAATTACTTTTTCAAATTCACGTGAATTATTCGTGAACGTGATTTTATTTACGTTTGATAAATTCAACATCTCGGCGTGGATTTGATATTTATTTGAGGTTAACATCATTTTTTGATTGGAAGTATGGCAGTATCAGTAAATAAATCAAAATCAAAAGTCATTTATTCAAATGAGGCTGATAATAAGCACTTTTTAAAGCGACTTCGTTCGCGTAGAGGTAGCTATGCTCCGCTCCCATTGGTCGCAGCGTGATGGTATATAGCCTAAAGCCTTTTTGCAAAAATTCTTTTTGCGTTGGATAGCCCATTAATCCAGGAAGATTAATGGGCTATCCAACGCAAAAAGAATTTTTCAAATCGGACCAGTACTTTCCGAGATTAGCGCGAACAAACAAACAAACATACAAACAAACTCTTCAGATTTATATATTAGTATAGATATAAAGCTGAAGAGTTTGTTTGTTTGTTTGAACGCGCTAATCTCAGGAACTACGGGTTCTGATAATGTAATTCGCTGATAATGCATTGCTGATAATGCGGGTTCTGATAATGGTTCGGGTAATGATATTGGTAAAGATAGCCACGCCAAACTACCAGCAATCAAAAATAAAAATTAAATATCATTAAAATGGAAATGTAAATAAGTAAAAACTTATTACCTAAATAAAAGCCCCGGATATAAAGGGCGTAGCAGCTCACATATTTAAGTACTGAAATAAAAAAAAAAACAATTATATGAACTCACATAACGTGTCAGTAAGCTAATTCTGGAGAAAAAATACAAACACTATCAGAGCGACCAACTATTCTTATCAGTTAAATAGTCGTTTACGGAATAATATGCCTTTGAAAAAAGCTTGGATTTGATTTGTGCTCTAAATGCGTTGTAAGGCAAGTTTAGCAAAGCAGAGGGTATATACTAATGCCCACAAAGACAGGCTAAACTTAAAAAAACCCACTAAAAATAAATATTATTTCGCAAAAAGAGGTAACTTAATACATGTGCTTAATGCATGTAAGAAACCCCTTCCGCGGGCAGCGGGGGGCAGGGCACGCGGCACCTATGACGTGGTCGCGTCGCTATTCGCTTATAATGATACCGGTGTTGTCACTTTTTTAAAAATTACCAAATTTCGGTAATATTGGAATTAATTCCCGGGAAAAAAGGATTATTTCAAAATTCATTAGTATTGTTACTATGATGATTATGTAAAATTTTATATTATATTTGGTCAAGTGTTAACCTTTGTTATCCTTATGGGTCGGACAGGGTTTTCTTTACATATTGTATAGGTAACTATAAAAAAGTAAATATAGATCTATTAATATTACCAAGTAGGTATTAATAAATATGACTGTCAATCTGGTAAACATTAATTACTTTTGTAGGTAGGTATGTAGGTACCCAATTTCTGAAAAGTTGTAAACAGTAGAAAATTATATGACATAAAGAAGTTCCTTACGAGTGTACACCGACACACACATGCTCTTTTTTACGTATATTGAAAAAGAAAAACAATTTGGCAACAAAACTCATTTACTTGCATTGCTAAAACTTCGTTTTTAATATGGCAACATATTTCATACGTTACCAGAAAAAAAGTATACATAACAGTACTATCTTCGGTCGAATCTAACGGGAAATTGTGCTATATATTTGGGCGGTACAAAATTACTTATACCGGAGGATCCAGAATTTTATACACGTAGGAAAATCATAAATAGGAGGACCCTTTCTTCCCTGAATCATTTATCGTACGATATAATACCTAACTGTGATCTGATAACCGTATAATGTATCAGTTTTATATTCCTGTAACAGATCAGTGATATTTCAGCTCTGTAAGACGTCTTATTTTGCTCCGTCACGGCGCTTTATTAAGAGCAATCTCGGTTGCTATTTCGCCGCTTATTTTGTTACGTAGAACTTATACAGCAGCTTCACTTTGTTGATGAAATGCGACAAGATTGTTTCATGATGAGCTGACATGGGCGTGTTACCTTTCTGCAATGGCCGATGTGTGACCCTCTTCAATGTCCATTGATATATTAGTTTGTCAAAAGGTCCATAAAAATAGTGTACCGTTAATGGACGGTGTCATGAGGCAGCGGTATTTCGATTATATATTTATTATTTATATTTTTATTAAAGGTACTGGTCGCCGCGACTTCGATCGAGGGCATGTCGGAAAACAAATTGGATTTCATGGGGTTTCATTTATTTTACGCGTAAACGGAGTAAATATTAATCTATACTAATATATAAAGCTGAAGAGTTTGTTTGTTTGTGCGCGCTAATCTCAGGAACTACTGGCCCGATTTAAAAAAATCTTTTTGCGTTGGATAGCCTATTAATCCAGGAAGGCTTTAGGCTATATAACATCCCGCTATGATCAATAGGAGCAGAGCAGTAACAAAAAATGTTGCGAAAACGGGAGCTAACGTAGCCGTACATATTGCCAATAGGAGCTGAGCATGACTAATTCCACGCGAACGAAGTCGCTGGCGGCCGCTAGTTTATAATAAAATCGGTCAGAATTTAATAATGTAGTGCTTCAAAGGAGTTTGGCCTAAACAACAGCTAAACATTAGTTCCTGGTAGTATCTACCGTAGTGTTATACCTGGTGCCGCTGACGGAAGTACTCTATCAAATCATTTTGACATAGAATATTTATGTATTTGTCTGATGTTCTAAAAATTTATATGATGACAATGAAATGAAGGATACTTTTTAAATTAATGAACCTATAAAAGATTTTTGCGTTTCTAATGTTGCAGACTGATAATTTAGTCCTTTTAAAGTTTCTCGCCTTTTCATTATTGGTCACATATGTAGTTAATGTGACAAATAGTGCTATATAATATAATTCTTCTTTTTCTTCTTCTAAGCCTATAGAGGTCTCCTGCTGGATAAAGGCCGCCCCCAAAGCTTTCCATTATGACCAGTCTTGTGCTGCCCGCATCTATCGGTTTTCCGAGAACTTCACCAGGTCATCGGTCCACCTTATTGGGAGCCTCCCTACGCTGCGTCTTCCAGTACATGGTCACCACTCCAGAACATTACTGCCCCATCGGTCATCGGTTCTACCTGCAGTGTGCCTCGCCTACTGCCACTTAAGTTTAGCGACTCCAAGAGCTATGTCGGTGATTTTGGTTCTTCGGCGGATCTCCTTATTTCTGATTCGATCCTGCAAACTTCGAGCATAGATCTTTCCATCGACTTTGGTTTTACCTTGAGCCTTTATATGAGGCCCAATGTGCGCGACCACGTTTCAGTTCCATATGTCATCACTGGCAACACATACCGGTCAAAGACACCATCATCATCTCAGCGTTAATCCCAGTCGCATCCGAAGCTTTTCAGCTTTGGAGTCTGGGGTCCGCTTTACCAATCCAACTGCTGATTTTGGCTAAACTTCGATATTTTCCGTGAAGCGACTGCCGTCTGACCTCCACAACCCGAAGGCGATATCGAAGTTATCGAATTGCAGTTAGACCAATTGTTGGACTTTTGAGGGCTCCAACCACCGTAACGACTGCCATTAGATGTTCGTATGGCAACCGGGACCAACGGCGTGCTTTTCGAGGCACCAGACCTGTGCAAATATTCATATTCATGCATACAAATATTTGCACTGTGCGGGAATCGAACCCGCGCCTCCTTGCGCAGCGGCTGCGTTCACTCCCGCTACGCCACGGAGGCTGTCGTATACTGGTCAAAGACTTGAAATATAATTATATAATTTAAATATGCAATAAGCTACGGTGCCCCGACCAAATGGCTTAAGTTAGGTTATAACCGTGGAAAACCGTGCGCATGTCGATCGAGTAAAACGAGCGGTGCGGTGCCGCTACCGCGGCCGGCAAGCACTACATCCAAGTGATCGCAGTTACTAGACTATTTGAACTTTTTAGTAGGTTCACAAAACATACATTATTCTAGATTATCTAAACCCTAATGGCCTGATCTAGCAACAACACGGATGGGAATCTATACTAATATAATATAAATAAAAAAATCTTTTTGCGTTGGATAGCCTATTAATCCAGGAAGGCTTTCGGCTATATAACATCATGCTGCGACCAATAGGAGCGTAGCATAACTAACTCCACGCGAACGAAGTCGCTGGCGGCCGCTAGTGTTGGATAAATAGTCTGTGGTCATTAAATTGAGTTCGACATTGGAGGGATTTTGGTGAAACCTTTACCCAAAAATAAA
Source organism: Sesamia nonagrioides (assembly GCA_017933935.1). NCBI lineage: Eukaryota > Metazoa > Arthropoda > Insecta > Lepidoptera > Noctuidae > Sesamia > Sesamia nonagrioides. The sequence continues at coordinate 753,478 of JADWQK010000122.1, forward strand.
ATCAAAATGATGTAAAATCCGATGAGGTTACACGTAATATATTATTGTTAGCTTAAGAAGGGCTTGGTTCCCTTTATTAAATGTTATATCAGCCCGTATGAAAATCTTGTATATGAATTTCTCGTGACAGTATTATTTTAATGAATTTTTGTGGAAAAACGCGTCAGTTAGTTTTTTTATAACCGCGCAAGTTTCGATCCCATGGAAATATCGGGAAATAAACTATATGTTATTCCTGGTAATAAACCACCTGATTGCCAAATTTCATCAAAATCAGTTCAGTACTTTTTGCGTGAAAGCAGAACAAAAACACTCCCTTGTTTTAAAATATTATAAAGTAGTGCTTGACAGAATTCCCGTCTGATGGTAAGCAGTAATGGTAAAGCGTGTTAGTTTATTAGTATTACCTAGCTAGCCTATTCATTCCAGCCTTGAAGGCACTTAACTTCCACTTAACAGTCCTTCGATGTAGTGGTGTTAACAACGTAAGAGTGGTCTCGCCGTACCGCGCCGGGTCGGCCGATGATAGAACGGAGATGGAGGAATTAAGTATAACATCATCATCAACCTTTTTATCGTCCCACTGCTGGGCACAGGTCTCCTCTCATACAGAGCAGTAGTATAACATAAGATTATTTATTTATATATTCTTTATTGTACACCAAATATCAAACAAAACAATCAACACAAAAAAAAAAAAACATACAATTGGCGGCCTTATCGCTAATGCGATCTCTTCCAGGCAACCAAGGAATGGACAGATTTTTCCGAACCACAAATGGGACTGTCATTGGTGCAAATATTAATAAGGATAAAAACATTTAATGAATTGTCAGTCATGAGTTGTAATAATTTTATTAAAAGGCTTTACATATTTTTCAGTAGGATAAAAATAGCACAAAGCTAAACACGGCTCACTCGTAACTTCTATACATGTATGCGCGTCATGTATCTATTTATATCGGGATTATGCTGCGGGAGGTTTAATTTATGTTAGAATTAACTGCCTCCCGGCAACTGGTTTGTAGGTCAGGCTCGTTCAAGCCTCAATTTTGCATCCCGTTTAGATATTAAGGTGTGAGGGTGAAACTTAGCAAAGTGGACCACCTGGGCTCGGCGTATCTTAGCCGAGTAAATAATAGCCTAGATTAAATAGTAATAGAACTGCCACGGAGTGCGGCCATTGTCGGTGGAATATTAATTCTCTGGACAATGGGCCAATGGTAAATTATGCATTGCCTTGTGTATTGAGGTATGCCTTTCCTAGGTTCAGATTCATTGTGCTCCTTGTGTTAAATATTTAATTTCCGGTTTTATTCCATTGATACGAATACATGTAAAATAATTTATTGTGCAGTGGGTAGTTGTATTGTTAGTTTAAAGTAACAATACATTTGATTGTCTTAAGTTACACAGTTCGACATAAGAAAAAAAAAATGCTCCAAATGTCTTAAGTTGGACAGTTACACTTAAACTGACACTGAAAGGGTTAATCATGGCAGTACGGACTATAAAACAGAAATTCATTGCTTGACTGCAATCCCGCCTGATAGTAAGCGGTGATGCTATGGTGGATGGTAAAGCACGTTAGTTTATTCAGAGCCTATTCCCTGGAAAAAACCTGAGTGAATAGAAAGTAAGACGGCAGTTGAGCGAGGTGATGCAATATTAAACCCAACAACACGACCAACGGTGCTGTGCCAGATTGAGACTGATCTGGAGACTTTTGACACAACCACATTTGGCGCATCGTACCCGGCACACATCGCAACACAACTGCTCAGACCCGTCTTCCGTACGGCTACACCAGAAATCATTGCGGAACACGACGAATTGACAATCTTCAGTCTTGGCGGCAAGACTTTGTCTCGTGGGTGGTAACTTCTGCAGGCAGCCGACGTATTAAATAATAATAATAAATGACCGTCATTACGGGTAATCAGAAGTCCCCAGTTCTGACATAGTTGTCAGACTAGTATCTTACCAAGGGGTATTGTAATACCCAGTAATTGTGGAGGTCAGATATTCAGTCTATCAATGTAAAATAGTCGTAGTGGCCTAGTTGGTTAAAACACCAAGCTCTCAAGTACGAGTGCGCGGTTTCGATTCCAGTTCAGGCAAGTATCAATGTAACTTTTCTAAAGTTATATGTACTTTCTAAGTATATCTTGGACACCAATGACTGAAGGTGAGCGAAAACATCTTGAGGAAACCTGGAATTTAAGTCTGAAATCGCCAACCCGCATTAAGCGTGGTGATTACGCTCAATCCTTCTCTGTATGAGAGGAGGCCTGTGCCCAGCAGTGGGACGATAAAAAGGTTGATGATGATGATCATGATATAAAATACTGGTTTTTAGCTAAACAGAGCTGCCTCTGAAACCGGTTAGATGCCGACCCGACCAGAGTTGGGAAAAGACCGGATAGATACCGATTCCCATGTTGTTCCTGAATAAAACAATTTATTATTATTTTATTCAGGAATAACATGGGAACCGTTTAAAGGTTTTAATAACCGTGTTCAATCAAGTAGAGTGCGTAGTATTTACAACGAATGTTTGTTTCAAAGTCATTATGAAAAACAAACTAGCCAGCCAGTTACCATACGTGTGTCTCGTGACACGGAGTTTATGGAAAAACAACCTTTTAAAGACTTTAAATTTTGAATTTCAACCGAAACAACACAAAACTCGCCAAAACAACAGACAATTTTGGAATTCTGTTTTTCATTCAATACGTTACAAGTTCGAATATGTTATATTCAGTGGGATTTATAGGCGAAACGCGAGATACATACGAACGTAACAAAGACTAGCGTATTTCAAAACAAAAGAGCATAGCTGTGGCATAACTTGTTGGGTGAATCGTTTTAGTGATGTGTGTTGTTGCGGGAAACTACGGGATTTTCCTGTTATATAAATGAATTGAAGAGTAATCAAACTGCTATCGTCAATCTATCAAAGAGAATTCTTAGAATGTACACCAATTAAGGTACCATTATATACCTATATGCAGCAATACATACCGACGCGTAGGCGAGCGTAGCTGCCCTATAATTAGTTGCTACGACAACATAACCGACGCGCTACGCCGTAGTAATTGTAGCAACAATAATAAATTGGGGAATAAAATCTTCGATGTTTTGTCTAATAATCAGTCAAAGTCATCAGTCAATCAGTCAAATCCAGTAGTAGTACTATAATCGTTGGAATCAGGGGCGTGTCGCAGTCTATTAAATTTAACGTCGTTCTCCTGCCTGCTTCAGGAATTTTTGACTGCCAATTATAGTGATTTAGGTACTTAATTCCTGTTTTGTTTGCCAATCGCAGCAGAAAAAAGGTTTAATATTTGCGAGCTATCAATATTTGGCGCTATTCAATCTTGGTAGAAGCGTGGTGATTACGCTCAATCCTTCTCTGTATGAGAGGAGACCTGAGCCCAGCATTGGGACGATAAAAAGGTTGATAATGATGATGATGATTCAATATTGCAGTTTTACAACTAAATGTAGCTAACTTGTCTAAACCCCGTGTCCGTAGTTAGTATGCTAAATGCGGCAGCACTATATATGGGGTGTAGGACGCGGGACGTGCGGCTCGCTATCGGTGGCATTTTCGCGCTCCGCTGGATATAGTGAAAAGCGTCCGGTGCAATCTCTGCCCACGCTTGAACACTTCAACCTCACTGCGTATATATTGTTCCCCGCTATCACTTAGTAATATCCATACTGATATTATAAATGCGAAAGTGACTCTGTCTGTCTGTCTGTCTGTTACGCTTTCCCGCTTAAACCTCTCAACCGATTTTGATAAAATTTGGCACAGACAATCTTTAGACCCTGAGAAAGGACATAGGCTACCTTTTATCTCGGAAAAATTTGATATTCCCGAGGGAAATCTAAAAAGCGCGATATAACCGAACACCACGCGGGCGAAGCCGCGGGCGGAAAGCTAGTTGTTTTATAATTTTTATGTGCTGCAGCCCCGTAGTCTACTTCCCGAGGAGGCAAACTTTGACCTATTTTGAAACGCAGCAATAATTTATTTTAGAATTTATATGGAGGTGAAATGGAATTGAATAATGGAAAGACTGACCGTTTGTTTTTTCTGCTCCATAAATGTCCTCTTTAGAAAAAGAATTACGGGTTGCGCAAGCAAGAAAGTGTGGGTTACATTTTATTCGCTCTTATGTATATGATTATAAGGAACAAAATATTTGGAAAAAAGTATATCGAATGATGTTTTTTCATAGTAAGGGCGTGTTCTGTTCGTTGCTCTTCATCATTAGTGGATATGGATCAGATCAGCCGTAAAGTTTTAATGAGCGGTCCCGGGGTCGCACATACTCGTGTAAGCATGTCATAGTTATTCACATATCCCAATTAACATTGGCTACCACGGAAGTTATATATACGATAGCTAAGAAACTATATGTAAAATACTAATCGTCATTTGTAGGCAAACCATTTTTTTTTTCATAAATCATGCTCAGAACGACCATTTCAAAATGTTCGAATTTACAACCGTAGTCAGGTATTATTTAATTTTTTTTTTAAACCTTTTTGCCTAAAATATTGATTTTAATTGTTTTGGTTCTGTAAATTAAGTTTAAAAACTAGACGGGGAGAGAACGAGAGTTCTTAATACCTAGGTATTTAGGACCAAAATGGTTGATTAGTTCTCCGGCTAATAATAGGAAACGCATCACTAACCAAGTGTTTGCTAATCAACAGAGAGATATCCGTTAATTCTAATTGAATCGAACCAGCAATGTGTTTGACTAATACAGACATAAATATGATAATAGTCGCTTCATTAATTCCCAGGTGTGCTGCATGGGATACCAATCTGTTGAAATCAATAATATAATCTACTAGCGGCCGCCCGTGACTTCGTTCGCATCATTTGAACATTTTATTTTAACCCCAAAAGAGTTATTTTAAAATATGTTAATATGATTATTTTAAGATGTTAAGCGAAATTAAGTGAAGCCAAGGACAATTTTATTCAAAATTAAATACTGTTCAATTATTAATATTTGTTATTTGTTTTTATTAATATTTTTATGCTCTGTGTAGTAGTTTATGGTTATTAAATTAAAAAGAAATCCAAACTGTTGTCCTTGTCATATAATTGATATATGTCAATATACTAAAAAGTATTCGATTCCATTTAATTAGTTAAATAAAACCTAACATTCGGGTTTACTCATGTATTTTACTCAACACTCTGCTCCTATTTCAACTCTGCTCCTAGCCCAAATCGAGACTCTGTGCTGTACCTGAAAAATTCCTGATTAAAAATACAATACTTCTACCTTTACCGCTTCTATTTGCAACCATTAGACCAATGAGGCAGGCTATACCTATATTATACTAGCTTTCCGCCCGCGGCTTCGCCCGCGTGGAATTCGGTTATATCGCGCTTTTTATATTTCCCTCGGGAATATCAAATTGTTCCGGGATAAAAGGTAGCCTATGTTCTTTCTCGGGGTCTAAAGATTGTGTGTGGCAAATTTCACCAAAATCGGTTGAAAGGTTTAGGCGGGAAAGCGTAACAGACAGACAGACAGGCAGACAGACAAACAGACAGACAGACAGAGTTACTTTCGCATTTATAATATTAGAATGGATTATTGAAAAAAATAAAGACTGTATCCTATCACTAAACATCTTATACCTAGCCATGGTCAAAACATTTTAGATGTTATCAGAAGAGCTTATAACAATCGTAACAGATGCTCATTTCATTTATCGATGGATTTCGAAGAAATATCGATGCAAGACTAATTGTGGTTCTGGTGGTTAGGTCACCCTTCTCTAGCGTCGCATCTATCGTTCTAAATTAGATTGGGGCACTCGCGACCGCATCCCAACTTATTTCGACAGAACAGAATAATATATTCCAAGCTGATACATGCGAGTGATAGGGAGAAAATATGAAGACGTTTTCGAACAGATCAAATATCTACCAATATGAACGACTATGCTCGTATTTGTGTTCTAGGTATGCGTATCTGTTCCATATGTATGTAGTTGTGAGTTTTCCTCATTCAGAGTTGACTTTGATGTGCAAGAACTGGTCGCGAGCTAGTTAATTAATGTTCAACCGGTGCCTTCTCATTAGGAGATTGTGGTCGTCTATACTTTTTTCTTGATGATGAGTCTAGTTTTTACATGAGGGATATATGGAGAGTCAAGTGTCTTTGACTAATGTACTTAATAACATAAATATTCATTACAAATCCATCAGTAGGTACATCCATAAATTGAATTAGGTTTTTCGTTTTCGCTTCGTAAAATATCGCGTTGAGAAAGAAAAAAGAACATTTTAATTGTATTATGTAAATGTGATATGGAGAGTCATGTGTCTTTGACTAATGTACTTAATAACATAAATATTCATTACAAATCCATCAGTAGGTACATCCATAAATTGAATTAGGTTTTTCGTTTTCGCTTCGTAAAATATCGCGTTGAGGAAGAAAAAAGAACATTTTAATTGTATTATGTAAATGTATGCTAAAAAAACATTACGAAGGATTGAGTTACGGTTTCTGTTTAATTTAATTAAAAAAAGAGAGTAAAGGAAAAAACAACAAACATTTAGGTACTTATATACTCTCAAGTATGTAATTATACTTTTTATAAATGGTTTGTTTATCTCTTCTTTGTCTTTTTAGAACAAAATTGCAAAATACCTTCGACGTTTATGACACTCAGAAGACTTTGGTCAGTACTTTTGAAGCCCTCTAAATCAAAATCAATAAAATGAATATATCATAGAGTCGGTAAATAAGAAACTACAGCCAGTCATGAATTAAATCGTAAATTAATCCTTGTATTATTTAACTAGTGCCTTTTGGAAGACACTCTGTAGCAAACAATCCATGGTCGGAGCAGCGATTCATTCCGTACACACAAATATTTGTCCGCCGCGGTCAATAAGCATTGTAACCCAACAGGCTCGTCACTATGTAAGCATACAATTTAATCTAAACCTCGCCATTTGTACTCGTAGTTTACATTACAATTGAAGCCTGGTTTGTTTTCATAGCTTTGAGTTTGACTTTTAGCCTTACATACATATACGGGCCGCTGCGCAAGGTGGCGCGGGTTCAATCCCCGCACAGTGCAAGTATTTGTATGCATGAATATGAATATTTGTACTGGTCTGGTCGTGCCTCGGAAAGCACGTTAAGCCGTTGGTCCCGATTGCCATACGAACATCTAGTGGCAGTCGTTACGGGTTGTTGGAGCCCTCAAAAGTCCAACAATTGGTCTAACTGCAATGCTTCGATGTCGCCTTCGGGTTGTGGAAGTCAGACGGCAGTCGCTTCACGGAAAATGTTGAAGTTTAGCCATATTAGCAGTTGGACTGGTAAAAAAGCGGACCCCAGACTCCAAAGCTGAAAAGGCTTCGGATGCGACTGGGATTAACGCTGGGATGATGATGATGACATATACGGACTTCAATTTAGGTGTCTTCAAGGCTAGAGTGAAAAGGCTTTTAATAAAGTAGCGCACTTTACCATCAATGATTGCATCACTGCTTACCATCAGGCGGGATTGAGTAGAGAGTCAAGCAGTAGTTTATAACAAAAAAAAAAAAAAAACATGATTACATATCAAAATGATAAAAAATATAATTTGATAGTTATTTTGGAGTCAACGACCAGTATTAGTGTTGTTATAAGATGTTGATGATGATGTGAGTTGAGAAAATCTAGGTTTTTTATGTGGTGATATGGATGCTTATGCTGACAAACTCCAAGAGGGTCGCCTACGCTGGTACGGTCACGTCTTACGAAAATGTTACGTGGGTAGCAAATGTCTTGCCATGGCGCCTCCGACGGGCCGGAACAAGCGAGGTAGACCAAAGAAGTGCTGGCTTGAAGTCGTGAGAGATGACATGCGTGCCAACAATCTCACACCATGCGATGCAAAAGATCTTGCAAAATGGAGACTTATTTGTAGAAAAGTGGACCCCGGGCTCCAACGCGAAAGGCGCGGGTGCGACCCGGATTATACGCTGAGATGATTGGATGGATGGGATTGCGGCCAAGCACTAGTTTATCCATACTAATATTATAAATGCGAAAGTAACTCTGTCTGTCTGTCTGTCTGTCTGTTACGCTTTCCCGCTTAAACCTCTCAACCGATTGTGATGAAATTTGGCACAGACAATCTTTAGACCCTGAGAAAGAACATAGGCTACCTTTTATCCCGAAAAAAAATGATGTTCCCGAGGGAAATCTAAAAAGCGCGATATAACCGAACTCCACGCGGGCGAAGCCGCGGGCGGAAAGCTAGTAATATTATAAATGCGAAAGTAACTCTGTCTGTCTGCCTATTTGTCTGTCTGTCTGTCTGTTATGCTTTCCTGCCTAAACCTCTCAACCGATTTTGATGAAATTTGGCACAGACAATCTTTAGACCCTGAGAAAGAACATAGGCTACCTTTTATCCCGGAAAAAATGATATTCCCGAGGGAAATCTAAAAAGCGCGATATAACCGAACGGCGAGCGGAAAGCTAGTAATTTATAAAAAACAAAAGGTGATGTGTGAGATGTGGAGTCTGTAAAAAAAAACAAAATTTTGAAGTGATGTTTCAAGCAAATACTGGTATAATGCTGACTTTCATATGAGAGATAATTTCGCAAATTATATTAGATATATTTTGTTGTATACCATACCATCAATGTTTCTTTCATGTTTCTCTATCACTATAGGTAAAAGGAGTGTTTATTTTTCTAATGTTTTTCCTATAGAATAAATATATTCACTCGTAAAGTGAATATCTACCGATACCTACTGGGCAATATCTTTATTCAATATTTGACGATCATATCAAGCTCTCTCCGGCTCCGTCAAGAGAGTTGGTGAAGCGAGCAATAATGCCCGTTTCCAGTTAATGCTTCAATGAATTGGGTAACGTTACGCATTTCGAATTTGAGGGAACATGCTCCATGCCAATAGATACCAATATATGCGAATATTGACTGAAGATGTCTGTTAATATTGCTTTTAAACAACTTTATAAATTTGATCTGACAGCTACATAAAATACTTGAGACTATTTTCGAATTAGGTACTTTACTAAATAAGATAATCTTATTAAGGCTCGTCTGAACAACTAAATTCCAATTAACATTCTTCTTTTGATGGAAAAGCCTTAACGACAACGTCTAGATTGGTTTTGAGTTCATAATTACAAAGACAAGCGAGATTAACTCAGTCTAGGGATAAATTGATCATATTTTCGGATATACGAAGGTCCTTTAGTTGTTTGCGCGATCGAGTTGAGCTCAAAACAAACACGAACAATCTTAGCCAAACAATGTTTTGTTAGTTCATTTATTACTTATTTATTTGGGCTAAGATCTCATTAATTATAATAAGATTTCCGTTGCATCACTATGCTTAAAGAAAATTGATGCATTTTCATCGGTATCTTTATTATTTGCGAATACTAAATTGATTCAATCAATTTGGCGTGGCGGCGGCGGCGGTGCGGCGCGGATGTCACGCAAAAGACCGACGTGGTGGGTAATTGTTTATCAGACCCTAACAGCTCAGTCGGAAACAATTACGTGGGGATTGGAAGCTATGTCACGCTAACGCATACCCCGTCACCTGTCAACTAACGAAAATCTCTAAAGATATGGCGCTGCTGGCGGTTTATAGCGATCACATCGATTAGGTGAGAACGACCCGAATAAATTATGTTTGAAAAATGATCTATGGCGCTTATGTATGCACATTTTTCTTCTATATTGTGAAGAGTATCTAGACGAGCAGTGGTGGCGTAGTACTGAGCAATGCGAATTGTATTTTCAAACGTAAGGCTACTTTGTGTTAATTATTTCATCATCCCTCCGCACTGCTCTCAAATCGGTCACGAAAAGCATCGAAATCATGGGATATCCAATAACACTCATGGGTGCGTGTAGTGTCTGTTCCACTTCCTCTCACAGAACCTGTGTCCAAGCATTGGCAACATCATTTTTATTTATTTATAAACTAGTGCTTCACCGCGATCCCGTCTGATGGTAAGTAGTGATGCAATCATCACCATCATCTCAGCGTTAATCCCAATCGCATCCGAAGCTTTTTCAGCTTTGGAGTCTGGGGTCAGCTTTAGTAGTCTAACTGCTGATTTTTGGCTAAACTTCAATATTTTCCATGAAGCAACTGCCGTCTAACCTCCACAACCCGAAGGCGATATCGAAGTACTGCAGTTAGACCAGTTGTTGGACTTTTGAGGGCTCCAATAACCCATTACGACTGCCATTAGATGTTCGCTATAGCAACCGGGACCAACGGCTTAACGTGCTTTCCGAGGCACAAGCAGATCAGTGCAAATATTCATAATCATGCATACAAATATTTGCATTCCACGTGGATCGAACCCGCGTCTCCTTGCGGCCGCGTTCATTACCGCTACGTTACGAAGGCTGTCGATTGATGAGTGAGACTGTGAGATGGCGAGTGATGCAATCGATGATGTTAAATTGCACTAGTTTATTAAGGAATCCATTGACTCTAACCTTGAAGACACTTAAATTGAAATCACAGGAAGACCGCGGCAGACAAGTTGTGCAAACCCTTCAGTGTACGCGGTATAAAAGACGAAGCGAAATGCTTCATCCAGATCGTAGTGGTGTCAGCAACGTAAGGATGGATACTTGCCGTACGACGGGTCGTTCGATGGTGGAACTTATCATAGAGTTATCTTACAGTAAACACGAGAAAGCACGAGAAACGTAACGAGAAATGTGGAAAGCCTTGAGAGTGGCCTTTGTCCAGCAGTGGACCTCTATAGGCTGAAGAAGAAACACGATTATTTTATTAGAAGGCGCTCTGATAAGCTAGCCAATCGGTTAGCGTGTAACAGCACCTCTAATAAGATACTCATGTTATGACTGCTTTCTAAAGTCATCAAAAGTCATGATCATTTTATGACTGCTTTTAAAGTTCGACCAAGTGTTTTACTTTGAAGATTCTGTCTCAGTAAAAAGGCAAGGCACAAAAAAGCTCTTTCAATCATAATTAGGAAAAGGAAAAAGTTTTAAGTAAGTAATTACTTAAAAGTTTTTCGTCGTTATCATTTTTCTCGACGTAAAACGTACAGTTTTATGTAACGTGGCGCGAGCGAGAAGTCACTTTGAAATTCATTCTTATATTACGGCCGTGGACGAAGCGATGAGAAATATGATGTATGAAGTGTGTAGTATGATAAATGTGAAGCGAATCCTACCTGAACCTCTCGAGACGGTACTCTCCTAAATTCAGGTAGGTGTGCATGTACTGAACTCATCGTACAAATGCTTTTGTTATTTAGTCCGTCCTGCCGTCCGTGAAAACGCATTTTATCCCTTTTGCCCCACTTATGGCTGAATTTGTGATCCTTTCTTGAAGGGCGTCCGTTTTATAAAAGGGATGTGTTCGACTGTTTGAAAGCCCTTTGCCGAGGTCTGCGAAGTTTCAGATACACGGAATGCTTGTTAGCAAATGATAGTGCAGTTGCAATGTTGTTTACGATGGCACTGTGGCACTGCTGCAGATGATATTTTCAAAGCCCTCTTATAACCAAACAAACAATAGCTAATTTTAGTTCCAGACTTAACCTATGATGTTAAGTTAAAGTTCTTAATAAAAAGTAACAAATTAGTACCGAACAAAGCTGTGACTGAAAGAAAAATAAAGAACTGCATTTTGTAATAAGGGTAATGTTTAGTCTTTAGTCTAAAAACTGTTTTATCCTTGGTATTTCCCGAATGCACTCAGTTTCATCTGTTGGAACAAACGTAATAAGATTTAAAACATATGTTTTATCTCTTGATAACAAGGTCCATTAAATGTAATAATACCATTAATTTATTTAAGCATCCAAAGCATTGATCCGGGTAGAATTCCGATTCCTAATTCATCGCTCCCTTTAGGAAGGTCTGTCATCATGAATCACGGGGCGGATCATAATTATTCGCTGGATCTACGGTGATTTTCCCTCAGCACTGCTAAATATAGATCGTTTCTAATGTGACTGATGAATTGTTTAGTCACCCGAGATTGTGGCGAACGAACTCCCGCTATTTATTTGAGTAGTTATATGCATGTGTCTGGTTTCGAATTGATATTGGACTTGATGGGTATTGGTCCGGGTTTATTTAATTGCTATTTATTTTTGATCTCTTGAGATTTTGGAATAGTTTTATTTTTGCACTGCCATGTTTTAGTATCGTGTGAAATTCGTGAATACTGATGAAAATGACAGTGTCTTCCTATGAAGTCACAAAAATAGCTCTGTGATAGATCGACAGACGGGCGTATAACCGAGCCTTATAATAGGTACGCGTTACCGCCTTTTTAGGTATGGAAACAAAAAAGAAAATATGAATACAAATTTCAAGTGCTGGTCGTACGAGTTAATTAGCGGGCAAAAGTCAAAGAATCCATACTAATATTATAAATGCGAAAGTATCTCTGTCTGTCTGTCTGTCCGGCTTTCACGCCAAAACTACTGAACCGATTTTGATGAAATTTGGCACAGACAATCTTTAGACCCCGAGAAAGGACATAGGCTACCTTTTATCTCGGAAAAATTTGATGTTCCCGAGGGAAATCTAAAAAGCGCGATATAACCGAACTCCACGCGGGCGAAGCCGCGGGCGGAAAGCTAGTTTATTATAAAATTGATTCTAGTCACCACTTTTTTCTTTAGTTCACCCCGCTCTGGGCGGAGCGGAAAGGCGTGTCAGACTTTTACCGACTAAAACCCACCCGTGTTCCTCCACTTGCCTGTAGGCCAGGGCCACGGTTTTTTATTTCACCCACTTGCAACCCTGTCCCAGGCAGCATCGGGTCTACTTTTTCGTGGACCCCGTCACGATCCTTCATGCGCTCTGCCTCCTGCTTTGCTAGTATCACTGCTTCGCAGAAGGAGGTGATGACCTACAATGTACTCTCGCTCCGTACCATGGCCTGGACTAGGGTTGGACGCGAGAGATCGCCGCCACGAGGACACGGCGGTGCACTACTCAAGCCGGGCCGACCTCTACCGTATGCTCCAGCGTCCCTGGTGTTCCCTCCCGCCTTATCCGGAACAGAAACCTCCCAAAACGACCGTGTCCGATGAAAAGATTCGTCAGGCGGAAGGTGAGGGTGCCGTGGCGCCTCTCTAGCCACTGCTCAAAGAGGTTACTTACCGCCGCAATAGCGGCCAATAGTGGCGTGCCCAATTCTAGACACCCCTTCCAAGTCACAGTTTAGTTATAAAGAATGGGCAAGAAACTCCATAAACAAATACAAATTAACAGAAAAATAAGTTTGATTCCTGCACACTAAAGTTCAGTTTACGCGACAACTTCAAACCTTTTTATAACATTTTAGAGAGTGCTGATCATCTGAAATTGACCTAGTTGCCATTGAAATAAAGTTCTTATTTGTTTAACGTGAGTTACGTCGTGGTGGCCTAATGGTATACGTCGTGGTGGCCTAATGGTTAAAGCACCAGCCTCTCAAGTATGAGTGCGCGGGTTTGATCCCAGGTCAGGCAAGTACCACTGTAACTTTTCTATAGTTATATGTATTTTCTAAGTATATCTTGGACACCAATGACTGAAGGTGAAGGAAAACATCTTGAGGAAACCTGGACTTAAAGTCTGAAATGGCCAACCCGCATTGAGCGAGCGTGGTGATTACGTTCAATCTTACTCTGTATGAGAGGATACCTGTGCGCAGCAGTGGGACGATAAAAAGGTTGATAATGATGGTAATGATGAACTTGAAATAGGGTGCGGGTGTACAGAACTACGCATTTTTATTATAGATATTTGTACATACTCTGGGGCGCAAATAAACAATCCGACAAGCAATACCCACATGGGATGAGAGATACGAAAGATATTTGTTGTTAGTATACAATAATGTGGTATTCTTATTTGGTTTCAACACTCAAAGATTATATCTCTAAACCCAATTAAAGTTGGAGCTGTTGTTTTAAGACCTCTATGCACAATAGTCCTTTAATGTTAAATGTCTATTGTTCGCTCAAATTGGGTTAGGTCGGTATATTTAATATTCTCAATGTACAGAGTCGGAATAGGATAAGATATAAGCAGTAATAACGAACAAACTAACATTATCCGGAACTGAAAATTATAGAAATAGAATTTGGCGTGATGCCAGTAACAACAGGCTTGCAGAGGATTGGTGATTGCGCGCCAATGTATGGACCATTCTATACGTATATTGGCGTATCTCGATACTGCTTCTGTAAAATGTTATGAGTTGAAATGGTTGAATTGCGGATACTCTCTTTTCTATTACTGTGGTGATGAAATTAGATACAACGTAACGCCAGGGGATATGGCGTTGGAGATAGGGAAAACATAAAAACGCATGCTTGTCATTAATCATCCTTTGTTTTTCTCCGAGGTTAAACCCAAAGGAATAAAATAAATGACATTTTGTTGTTTTCATATTGTTATGCAAAAAATAAAAGCCCATTCAGTTTTGTGACTGCAGTAACGTCGTATGTATATGGTATTTTACGGCAACGAAACAGATAGAATTGCTTATTTTATGAGCTCTAGTTACAGTTGTGGTAACCGGGATTAAAAAGAAAGTCTTCAAAATGTGCATTCATTTGAAATAGGTAATTACTTAAACGAAGAAGTGCCTCAGAGAAAAAGTTGTACTTGACGGCTGACAATAAAATTCTTCTACAAAGTCAAACTATCGAAGTCCCACAATGTGTTGCGCTTATGCCGCAATGCACTGTTACATAGTTTGCGAAAAGTATCCCTTCAATCTCCGCTACTTTGTGGGTGTAGGGGGCGCGGCAAGCGGCGCGGCGCAGTCACTCACTCTAATGGGGTAATAACTACACTTGAACGTGGCAATTTGTACTACATTTTTTTCGCTAAAAACTTTTTCCTGTTAGTGAGCTTTGAGCTCGGAATGTTGTGTTACTGCGACATAATCCTGGAAAAATATTATATACAAGCATTTTCTCTCCCGTTCTACCTTGCGCTGATTATAAAATACGTTTAAATGTTCCCCAGAAGGCTCTGCGCTTTACTAATTAACGTTTGTTTTCTTAATGCCCCCTAATTAGCATCTTTTTTTAAAAAGCTACATCACCGCCATTAGTGTAATGAAACACTATTTAAAATTGTGATTAATTTATTAATTACTAACATCTGTACCGTACTGTCTGGCGGACTTCGGGCATATTGTACATAGGTAGGTGTGCCTCGTCTCATTTGTACGTAATTTGCATACATACATATGTATTGACACGTGTACATTGGCTTTAACTAATCCTGTGACTGATATAAACTGTAGCCGACATAGGCAGCTAGCGACCTCTGTTGTCGAAGGGAGGCGACAGCTTCAATGAACGTAGTACGCACAATATTAGTAGTACCGCTTTTCGACACTGGAGGCGCTGTATTATGAATGAAGGCGGTCGCCATATTGATCTTGAGAACTGTAGTACCGCTATTGGCCGCCAGATGTGCTAGATTTATGAATGAATCACGATTATTTGTCAATGAAAGTTGTAGTTTAAACCCGCCTCTCGACACCTGGGGGCGGTGAGATAAATACGTTTAGAATGTTCTAGAAACTCTCATTGCCGGAAGTTAGAAAATATCGGTTTCTTCCGCCCACATACTGTGGTAACAGCCCCTTTCTGTTCCGAGACGTCGTAGAGTGCGGGTGTGTTAGTTTAGTCTCGTAAAATGTAATCGTGTGTTAGATTTTAAGACTACACCGTGTCTTTACTTGACCGAATCTAGAGATTGTATACTTTAAAACCTGTGGAAATACCGATAATAAATCTGGTAGTAGCATCCGCCTGTTTTTCATTACTATCCAGTACTTATTCTTATTTTACATTAAGAGTAGGTCCGCTTCTGTGCTCAATATTGGTCCATTCGAGCCGGATGCTCCAGTATTCTTCCTAAGATAATCGGATTCGGTCGGGTAGGGCTTCGGTGTAGTTTTACGCAGAAAGTGGTAGTGGTGTGTGTGCCGTCGACATGGTGAAAACACGCGGTATGCAAGAAGCCGTCACAGGAGCCACGGATGGGGACTCCACGGAATTGGCGACAGCGGTGGGACCAGCAGACCCGCCCAACTATTCCGTCACAGAGTCGGACGAGACCCAGCCTCACAGCCCTGTGGCGAGCACACCCCCACACAGACAACCACGTGGCGAGACGAAAGCCGACAGGAAGTCGTTGGCCCGAGCGAGATTGGAACTCGCTGCCGCTAGATTGGCACTCTTAGAGGCAGAATCGGCAGACGAAGAACTGCTAGAGGAGAGCTCTGCTGCGACATCGAAACGTCGGACGGAAGCCGCAGACAGACTCAGTGAACACGGCGGCCACATCAGCCCACCGCAGTCACAACTCGTGTCGCCTCACAGGGATTCACCCACTCAGCCGCGACACGACGACACGCGGAGGACGAGGGCAGACGACATGGCGCCGTTGCCACTGCAGCAACATAGCGATGAAGGGAGCCTGCTGCAAGGACTGACTCAGGCATTGTTAGAGGTAGCGCGGGGCAAACCCGCTGCCAGCAGGTATGAATTTGATTTACCTATTTATAGTGGCCTCCCAGGCGAATGGCTGCATTTTAAAGCAGCGTATAATGAGTCCGCGTCGACTCACACAGAGGCGGGAAATTTGGCCCGTCTCAGAAGGTCCCTGAGAGGGCCCGCGTTCGAGGCAGTTAAATGCCTATTCCTAGGATCCTCGGCCGTTCAAATTATGCAAAGGTTGGAATCTCGATTTGGACGACCTAACGCATTAATAACTTACGAATTAAATAAAGTACGTCAGTTACCTAGGGTATCAGATAACCCTACAGATATATGTGTGTTTGCATCAAAGGTCACAAACGCTATTGCCGCGGTACAAGCTCTGAAAAGAACAGAATATTTATATAGTCCGGAGATGATTTCTGCAATTTCAGAAAAGTTGTCAGTTACGTTAAGGAGCCGCTGGTACGATTATGAGATGGCGGCAGGTGACACAGAGCCCGGCCTAGTAGTATTGGGGCGATTTCTCGATAGAGAGGCCGATCTTAATGCGCGTCACGCCACAGTAGAGGTGGAACATAAACGAGACCTTCCACGACGACCGGCTCATAAGACATTTAAAATAGGGACTGATAAAACACCTTGCATGATTTGCAACGGTGACTGTAGTAGAGTGACTATCTGTTCTAACTTTAAGAAAATGTCGATAAATGATAGATGGGAAACTGCACGTAAAAATAAATTATGTTTCAGATGCCTAAACCGACGAACGTGGAAGCATAGATGCCAAGGCAAGCAGTGTGAAGTGCAAGGCTGCGAGTATTATCATCACAGGCTACTGCACAGCGACAGAGGGCAGGGAGGACGCGCTGCAAACGACTCGGAAGAGCGTCTTCGTGTGACAGCAACCGAGCACGTAGCGTCGCGCAACGATACGGCGCCAAGCGGTGACAGCGCGCCACACGCCGTCATCAACAACACGAGCACGCCGCGCGCTTACAATCAAGTCCTGCTGAAAGTAGTACCCGTAACACTATCGGGACCAAACGGTAAAGTAGATACATTTGCTTTGTTGGACGATGGGTCGACAATAACCCTTCTTGCCGCTGATATGGCGCAACGGATAGGCGCAAAAGGCCCAAATGATCCATTTTACATCGAGGCCGTAGCAGGCGCGCGTATTGACGCCACGAACTCACAACGAGTCAAGGTAAATATACGAGGCAAGTACACATCTGAAGGCATAGACATCGAAGCCAGAACCATTGACAGACTTAAATTATCAGGCCAGTCGATACGGGCAAAGGACTTGATGGGTTTCGAGCACCTGACACCAATAGCCGAGCAGCTAGCATACGATATGGGCGTGCCAACTGTTTTGATAGGCCAAGACAATTGGGCACTGCTGCTCGCCTCTGAAGCACGAGTAGGCACAAAGAACCAACCGGTAGCGTCACGTACACCACTCGGCTGGATTTTACATGGCAAGACCTGCGACCTGACAAAGGTACATGTATTACCACAGATTGGAGAACGCTGCGGTCACGTAAGTACAGAGGAATCTATTGAAAAGCTCATACAAGAACATTTTAGCCTGGAGTCGTTAGGAGTGCAGCCACGTCGGCCGCAAGCAGACCCGGAGACGAGAGCACTGAAAATATTAAAGGAAACTACGCGTGCTCTGCCGGAAGGTGGCTATGAGACTGGGTTATTATGGAAGAATGAAAATAGGTCGTTCCCAGATAACTACGCCACCGCGCTCAGTCGACTACACAGCACTGAATCCCGTTTACGTAAAGACCCAAATTTGAAACAAAAATACTTAGAGCAGATGAAGACGCTGATATCAAAGGGGTATGCAGAGCTAGCGCCATCGACGCCATCTGGCGGACGTAAGTGGTACTTGCCGCATTTCCCTGTAATTAATCCATATAAACCAGGTAAGGTCAGAATTGTGTATGACGCAGCGGCACGCACGCAGGGAGTGTGCCTCAATGACTATCTTTTGACGGGTCCCGATCTCCTACAGTCACTCCTTGGCGTGTTGATGAGATTTAGACAAAAACCTGTTGCCGTTTTAGCAGACATAAAAGACATGTTTCTGTGCATAACGGTGAGAAGGGAAGACAGAGATGCGCTCCGTTTTCTATGGCGCGATGATGCGACCTTAAAACCCATCGAATATAGAATGAAAGCGGTGTTGTTTGGTGCAACCTCTTCCCCAAGCACTGCGATTTATGTTAAAAATCTCAACGCACAAGTTCATGAGGTCGACTACCCCGAAGCTGTTAACCCTATAGTACGGAATCACTATATGGATGATTTTTTACAGAGCTTCGACAACGCAGAAGAAGCAAACCAAGTGTCTACAGCAGTCGACGTTGTACATCGACGAGGAAATTTTGTGCTGCAAAAGTGGGCGTCCAACGGGCCGGCCGCTGTTGCTGGCCTCTCGACCGAGCCGGCAGAGGAGGATACTCTGCTCAACAAGGAAGAGAAAATTCTCGGTCTTATTTGGCGACATCAGGGTGACACTTTAGGATTTAACTTCAGGAAAGTAGACCCTTCTTATTTGAGCATGCGGGTCACTAAACGACAGTTATTAAAAACAACAATGTCTTTGTATGATCCGCTGGGTCTAGCCGCACCGTTTACGACACAGGCAAAGTGCCTATTGCAAGACGCTTGGCGTTTAAAAATCGGTTGGGACGAACGCCTACCTAAAAATCTAGAACGTAAATGGTGCGACTGGATAAATGCCCTGCAAATTCTGAAAGGCGTGCATATTCCACGTTGTCACCCGGGTTATAATGACTCGACTGGGTTAGAATTGCACGTTTTCGTGGACGCGAGCGAACGAGCCTATGCTGCAGCAGCATATTGGCGTTCAGTGAATGACACAGGTCATTTAGATGTGTCGCTCGCGGCAGCGAAAGGGCGCGTTGCGCCCCTTAAGGTCACATCTATACCTAGACTTGAATTACAGGCTGCCGTGCTCGGCGGGCGCCTGGCGCGCTGCGTTGAAGGAGAGCACGATCGTCGCGCCGACCGCCGAGTCTTCTGGTCCGACTCGCGCACTGTGCTGGCGTGGCTGCGCGCGGGCGCGCGCACTTTCAAGCCGTTCGTCGCACACAGAGTAGCAGAATTAGAAGAAATCACAGAACGGAACGAGTGGCGCTGGGTGCCCACCGCTCACAATGTCGCCGACGACTCAACTCGCGATACACCGACTGACTTCACGGCGAGCCACCGTTGGTACATTGGCCCTTCATTTCTCTATGACAACGAAAAGGATTGGCCACAGGAAACAGATTCACACCTCTATATCGACACGGGCGAGGAGCGTGTTGCCGTCACTGCTGCTCACGACTTCGAGTTCATACCGCAGCAGCTGTCCGCAAACGCAATAAAAACATCAGCATTGAAGACCCGAACTGGACGGAGAAGCAACGGGAAGGTACGAGAAAGCGGTGCAGAGAGCTGAACCGCAACCCCCGCGTTACTCCAACGGTCTACATATCCCTTGGTACACAATACACACGTCGGGCAGAGATTCTTTGGACACGCGCTATACAGGAAGAAAGTTTCGCAAATGAGTTACGTCACGTCACCGGCGGGAGAACGGTACCGATTGACAGTCGGTTGAAGCGACTATCGCTGACAATCGACGAACACAAGATAATGAGAATACGCTCGCGAATCACGGCAGCAGTCGATATATCACGCGAAACACAGTCACCAGCAGTATTAGACGGTAACCACCGTTACTGCCGCTTGTATATAGACTGGATACATCGAAAGTTACACCATAGTGGCGTGGAATGCGTCGTGAATGAGGTACGGCAACACTACTGGATTCTACGCTTGAGACCATCCGTCCGTGCAGTTATCAAGCTATGTCAACCCTGCAGGCTCCGTCGAGCTGTACCACCAGAGCCGTTGACAGGTGAATTACCACCCTGTCGACTGGCACACCATCAACGTCCATTCACACACACAGGACTAGACTACTTCGGGCCACTCTCTGTCACAGTGGCGAGACATCATGAGAAGCGCTACGTGGCATTGTTCACATGTCTCACTACGCGTGCTGTACATTTAGAAGTCGCCGCCTCGCTGTCAACGGATGCGGCTATACTCGCATTGAGACGTATGATGGCTCGTCGTGGATGCCCTGAAGTCATTTGGAGTGATAACGGCACCAATTTCCATGGGGCAGACGCTGAGTTCCGTAAGGCCGCCCTAGAATCGCTTCAACACGAAGCAGAGGTACGTCACATAGACTGGCGCTACATTCCGCCAGGAGCGCCGTTCATGGGCGGAGCTTGGGAAAGATTGGTACGCACGGTAAAGGCTGCATTGAATGCTACACTTGTTGATCGGCATCCGTATGAAGACGTGCTGCATACACTCTTGACAGAGATAGAACACACGGTCAATTCCCGACCCTTGACCCATGTGTCGGTTAACCCTGACGACGAAGAAGCTTTGACACCTAACCACTTTCTGCTTGGAGCTCCTTCTAAAGTCCCTTTGCCAGGGACTTTCACGAGGCAAGATGAACTACGCCGTTCGCATTGGAGAGCGTCGCAACGACTAGCGGATTTGTTCTGGCGACGGTGGGTACACGAAGTATTGCCTACGCTTCAAAACCGGCGGGAGCCGCATGGACGCGGCGATTCGATTAAGGTGGGCGATTTGGTTGTCATAGTGGACCCAAACTTACCAAGAAACATATGGCCAAAGGGAAGAGTCGAACGCACGTACCCAGGCGCAGATGGTATCATAAGAGTCGTCGACGTCAAAACCAAGAGTGGTGTGATGCGTCGTCCTGTTAAACGTCTCGTCGTTATACCAGTAGAAGTTTAGTTATTGTCATGAATAATTGTTTGTCTTGTATTTGTAGACGCTAGTGTAGAGTAGAATAAGTTCTTACATTATGTGTCTCCTTGATAGAATAAGTTCTTACGTTATGTGTCTCCTTGATGGCGTCGCTCCAGAATTCTGCTACAAGCAGGAGTTTGTTTTTAGTTAAAGCTGAACTAATATATAGCAGAGCAGGAATTCTGGGGCGGCTACCCTTAACTTAAATTGTTATGTTATATAGTTGCTTGAATTGTTCATTTCATTGTTAGTGTCGTGTAGTATATACTAGTCACTGGTGATATTTATGTACACTGCATGTACACGGCGGGAGAAATGTGACTGATATAAACTGTAGCCGACATAGGCAGCTAGCGACCTCTGTTGTCGAAGGGAGGCGACAGCTTCAATGAACGTAGTACGCACAATATTAGTAGTACCGCTTTTCGACACTGGAGGCGCTGTATTATGAATGAAGGCGGTCGCCATATTGATCTTGAGAACTGTAGTACCGCTATTGGCCGCCAGATGTGCTGGGTTTATGAATGAATCACGATTATTTGTCAATGAAAGTTGTAGTTTAAACCCGCCTCTCGACACCTGGGGGCGGTGAGATAAATACGTTTAGAATGTTCTAGAAACTCTCATTGCCGGAAGTTAGAAAATATCGGTTTCTTCCGCCCACATACTGTGGTAACGGGCCCTTTTTCTGTTCCGAGACGTCGTAGAGTGCGGGTGTGTTAGTTTAGTCTCGTAAAATGTAATCGTGTTTTAGATTTTAAGACTACACCGTGTCTTTACTTGACTGAATCTAGAGATTGTATACTTTAAAACCTGTGGAAATACCGATAATAAATCTGGTAGTAGCATCCGCCTGTTTTTCATTACTATCCAGTACTTATTCTTATTTTACATTAAGAGTAGGTCCGCTTCTGTGCTCAATAAATCCTATTGCATTAATTTATGGCAACGACCAGTTAAATTATAAATCGTACATGGTAACTAAAACATGTAAAGGAATTCGAGATTTCCTTGTACATTAGCGCTGGAGAGTGTTAGGAGAAATATTCTAATGAGAATGCAAATGTTGAGCGCTGTACAGCGCAATCTGCTTTGCTGTAACAGAGCTGCAGTTTAGTCAAATTGAAACTATAATCAGATTTAAAAATCCTACTTGTAACCTGCCTTTATTCTATATTAGTATTCTTGGGTTAATTCTCCGAGTTTACCTAGCGGATCTGTGACGTTATTGTGATTGGCTTTTGCCTTTATAGCTTCACTCGTTTATAAAGTTTTTAAGTAGACTTGGATTGGCTTCACGGCTTTTTGCTTTTATAACTATTGCCCGTAATAATATCAAAACAAACGCTTCTTTCAATTATTATGTAGATTGTTACTGCAAATATTTAAGCTTTATAAAATATGCACGCTGATGAATAACATACAAAACAATGTCATGAATAATTTAAAACGATTCCGGCGGACAGGTCGTGCATGTTTTAATAAAATTTAATCCGAAACTGATTATTTCATTCAGGCGTTAACATATTGACTATTCAAAAACGCTGAAAACATAAATAAATTCAATAACTTTCGCTTGTTTACTTCGCAAATTTGTTTCTTTTTGAGTGAACACCATACAAAATAGTTACTTTACCTACTAAGGCATGTTATTGTCAACTAAAAGGCATGGGTCTCGCAAAATTGCTTTAGGCCGTTGCCTAAATTGATCAAACATCTCTCTCTGCATATTTTATGTTGCAAAGGTAAATTGCTGAAGAACCAGGAAGCAAATAAATCAATTTATTTTTACTCTTTTGACGAATATGACATTAATGGCAACCGGCTAGATACTTATTGTTGACAGACTTGTGGGTTATTTTAGAAATACATACACACACCAAAAAAGTCTGAGCAACACATTGATATAATATTAAACTAAGGTAGATAAGTCACTAGCGCATTGAACTCGGAGCGTACAAAAGATTATAATTCTAATCTCTTGCCTTAGTCACTCTCGATTCACTCGTAAAAACAAACGACAAACACTAACAGCGCAAACGACAAACACTATCCATCTTTTTCTTCTCTATGCTTTAGATTGCGCCCCATCTCACTCACACTGTACCAACGTGTGCAATGTACGCAGAATAAAAAATTTGCATGTGTGTTGCTCCGATCTGCACATTTATTTTGGTTAATTTGTTAGAGCATATCATATCTGTTTAATATTATATCAATGGAGCAACACATACTATTTCAAAATCTTAATCAATTATTATATCATTTCTTACCAAGTAGGTAATACTTGTCTAAACTTTTTTGATCTATACTGGCTGATTGTAAAAAAAATGAAATACAATTTGTTTTTTTTTTAACAAATTAAAAAGCGAATGCGAATGCAAATGCATTTGTTCAAATTTTATAGCGTTTTCTTTGCTTATTAAAATTTAGTATTCTGTATCAATTTTATCATTAAAACAATAATTTTAAAACGGTTTTGAACAGATTTGGATATTGAGACATTTTTCACATTATAGAGCGACGTTATTTGACCGCAGATGAAATACAAAGAGCTCTAGGGATGTTGCAAGCGGGAAGAAGTCAATCTCAAGTATTTTGGTGTAGACAGAAGCGTTATTTGTCGTCTTCATCAGCGCCACACTAACACGGGAGATCCTGTTGAGCAGCACCCAGGTCGAGGAAGACACAATTAACTGCAAGACGCCAGCCGATGTTAACCAACCGAGAGATAGGTAAAAAAGCAGGTAGCTAAAAAAAATTCAAGTGGTTTTGATACCTATATACGGACAAATCACACAGATTGAGCTATCCCCAAAGTTAGTTGTGTTACGAGACTTGTGTTATGGGATACTAACTCAACGATACTATATTTATAATAGATACATATATAGATAAACATCCAAGGCCCAGGCCATTCAGGAAAAGAGCGTTTTCGATCATGACCTGGCCGGGGATCGAACCCGGGGCTTCCACGTCGTAGGCAGGCGTGTTGACCGCCGCGCCACGGACGCAAAGACATTCAATTTTGCATCTATTTTAAGTCTCTTTGCGATAGGGGATAATTAAAACATGTTACAACTTTGTTTTACATTTTATGAGACACAAGTTGCATTCGCTATGTTTTTTTTATATGCTTAGCTCCTATTGGTCGCAGCGTGATGTTATACAGCCTAAAGCCTTTCTGGATTAATGGGCTATCTAACGCTAAAATAATTTTTCAACTCGAACAAGTAGTTCCTGAGATTAGCGTGTTCAAACAAACAAACAAACTCTTCAGCTTTATATATTAGTATAGATGATATCGATTAGGTATAGGAATGTTATTGAATGATGTTTCAAGGTGAGCCGCTATTGATAGGTAGGTCCAAAGTGGTTCAACTTTATGAGGCTTTCAAATTATTTTACAGTTTCAGTATTTAATAATGTGAAAAAACGTTCAAAAGTAATATTGTTGAGGAACCAGGAAGCAATTAATTTATTTCTTTTTTCTTTGACGAATTTAACTTTAATGGGAACCGGTTAGGTACTTACTTATTATATTGATGGAAAGCTTAAGGAAAAATGAAATTTTTGCAAAATAGAAAAGATTTTTCCTCCTCAAACCAAGTTACTATCTAACAAAGAATTGAAAATAAAATACGAATTTCGTCAAAACTGAAACCTCGTAATTGAAAAGGCGGATAAAAGCTAACAATGTAGATGCAATAACGTCCGCGGAAATCGAATAAACGTTAAAACAATAGGCATTTCCCAAAAACACTTTGATCTGTTGTTTTTCCATTCGGTCTCAAATGTTCGGCAGTGTATTATTCAGAAGGGTAATCGTGTTCAATCAATCACTTATTTAGAGTACCTACGTTGGACGAAATTGTTCCTTGTACCTGTATATTAGGCCCTTGTCAAAATATATCAACATACTTAGATGACGGCATGGCATGTATGCCCGTGTAAATTCATAGCGATGTAAAAATTTTTGGTTTTACGAGTATTTTGATAAATAACTAAGTGAAGGGCTCGTGTTTCTATACTGGTGAGATGCGCATATGAGCTTAGATACATTTGGTGGCAAAAATAATGAGTGTTTGAACTATTAACTATTACTTAAAATAACATTCAATACCCGAAAAGCGAAGTTCGTCATTTTCCTTTCTTGAAGAAATAATCAATACATAGTATAAAACAAAGTCGCTTTCGCTGTATGTCCGTATGTATGCTTAGATCTTTAAAACTACGCAACGGATTTTGACGCGGTTTTTTTTAATAGATAGAGTGATTCTTAAGGAAGGTTTGTATGTATAATAAATGCATAATATAGTAGAGAAACACTGAGAAATCTAAAAAGCGCGATAAAACCGAACTCCACGCGGGCGAAGCCGCGGGCGGAAAGCTAGTTATAAATAATTTAAGTAATTAAATTATCAGCAAAGTTCACTGTAGTATTCCAATAATAATTTAATTAATAAATAAAGCATTAAACTAGCCTATTCTATG
Source organism: Sesamia nonagrioides (assembly GCA_017933935.1). Classification (NCBI taxonomy): domain Eukaryota; kingdom Metazoa; phylum Arthropoda; class Insecta; order Lepidoptera; family Noctuidae; genus Sesamia; species Sesamia nonagrioides. The sequence goes on from JADWQK010000122.1 coordinate 779,409, forward strand.
TTACAGTTAGCGCGAGGTCTACGCAGCGCTACGTAGAGCTACGCAGTACAGTGCTACGCAATATGTTCTACGCCTGGATTTAATAGCATTTTTGGCGCACTAAGAGATCATCGCTTAGGCTGTATATATCTAGTGCAACTGATTTTACTGCTTAATTGGCACTTCACGTACGTTACAGCTGGAGAAAAACGAGTTGAAAATATTTTTCAAAGTGCTTATTAATATAACGAGGCAAATCGAGCGACGTTTCAGAGAAATGGGCTTCATCCTACGAAGATTTTCCCTCGACAACGTAGGTGTTTTGTAATATTGGGAAACAAATATGAAGTCGATTGAAAAAGGCGGAGTTTTGTGGTTCCTACTAAGGCTTGAATTTATCTGTGCATGTCTACTAACTTATATTTTATTTTTGTACCATAACTTGTGGATTTAACAAATAAGATGTCTCATGTCATGTTACATAATGTATGTATGTACATGATATCTCGGAGGTTTTATGACACACTAGCTTTCCGACCGCGGCTTCGCCCGCGTGGATTTCGGTTATATCACGCGTTTTAGTTTTCCCTCGGGAATATCAGTTTTTTCTGGAACAAAAATACCCTATAACTTAATCCGGACTTCTAACTTTACGCCTGCAAAATTTCAAAGTAATCGGTTCAGTAGTTACGGCGTGAAAGTGGAACAAACAAAACAAACAAAGTCACTTTCCCATTTATTATATTAGTAAGGATAATTAATTCTTGTAATTTTCAGATCATTCACAGTCTGGTATATAATCAGTCTTATTCTATCAAAATATACTTCAAATTTCTCTTCATTTCAGCAAGTTATTCACATCTGTTAGCCGTCGGGATGAACCTGTGACAAGATTTTGAACGCTTTAAATTACTGGATAAGGCCTTCTGAGTTTCATAAATACACATGTGTCAGTAGATTATAACTTCTTTACTGAGAAATACAAAATTTATACTTTTACTTTTCTTCCTAAAAATCTGAAAATTACGCACATAAACGAGAAATCCCAAAAGCAAGTGAACCTATCGAATTTCAGGTCGTTACATTTTTAAAGGTTATCGATAACGGAAACGATTACTGCGCCAATGCTTACCGGAAGGAATCGATTGGCTCTGAATTATTTTTTATAGCTCTGGAATGGAAGGGAATTTCCACATCGATACGCGTAAATAACCTCGATATTCGATATCTTTTGCCCAATAAAATTCTTTCGTAATATTAGTTTGCACCATATAATTGGAAGCAGTTCTTCCAAAATGCATCAATATCTACAGATCATAATGTTATCAGGAACAAGAGATTTATGTTTGAAAATTGTTTTGTTTCCACAAACCAAATTAACTTTGTTTTAGAACTGTTCACCGCGAATTTTTAGGTTCTGGAAATATTCGACCGTAAAACGAATCGGTACATATTGCGAAATTGCGTTTTGTATTGTGTGGAGGTGTGTCAGTAGTTCTGCCGAAATGTACAAACTTTTTAGTTTTTTTTTTTCCAAAATTGTTGACATATTTTTAGTTTGATGTTCAAAACTGCTACAGCGAGATTGATTTTTTTTTTCACCTGTCTTTTACTACATACTATGACTAGACGAAGGCAGAACAAAAATCCATAAAAAGTAGGTACGTTGTTGACACCACTGCGACCCGGACGAAGCGTTTCGCTTCCTCTTTTATACCGCGTACATCGAGGGACTGGAACAATTTGCCGGCGACGGTGTTTCCGTCACATTAAAATTTGAGTGTCTTCAAGGCTAGAGTGAATAGGCTCTTAATAAACTAGCGCGCTTTACCATCAATGATCGCATCACTGCTTACCATCGGGCGGGATTGCGGTCAAGCGCTAGTTTATGACTTATTAAAAAAAAAAAGGTATAACGTAAATAACAATAGAAAAATCTTGTGGCATGAAAAGAAATATTCCAGATTTATTCCTACTGATACTATTCAAGTGGGTAATATTATTGATAATGTACATACATAATATAAGTTGCAAAAGATATAGAATAAAAATATTTCTATCTGCGGTGGTATATTTTGGGAAAACGGTTTTGCAGGATATTAACATATCTACCAGTTCGGGGGAGTATTTGCGTAACACACTATCAGAAGCAGTAGATTTTATTTTGGCAGTTGAATAACATTCATTGCGTTATTTAAATTGCTGAGATTGCCAGATTGGCATCGTAAAATAAATTCTGTGGATAGCTAAATCATTTTTGCAAAACTAAATCTAATTTAGGTTTGGATACTTAAAACAAGATAAGTAGAACTAAAGCCTCAAAAATAAACAAATTAAAAAACCCGACTGCGTAAAATGTTAATCAAACTACCTACCTAATAAAAATAAAACTCAAAATACAAAAACACGTAGGTACATCTAGAACATCATCATCATCAACCTTTTTATCATTCCACTGCTGGGCACAGGTCTCCTCTCATACAGAGAAGCATTGAGCGTAATCACCACTCTGGCTCACTGCGGGTTGGCGATTTCAGACTTAAAGTCCAGGTTTCCTCAAGATGTTTTCCTTCACCTTTTAATCACTTATTGGGTTCCAAGATGTACTTAGAAAGTACATATAATCTAGAACTATGAAGAATAACAATCAAGATAATTAAATAAAAAAATGCTACGTTATGTAGGCTTGGCTTTTCGCAAAGATGCGCGAACAGAGATCGGACAACGGCTCAATTCAAAGTTGTTTTATAAATAAATAGTCACTAAAATCGAAAAGTGATGAAAGAAAATTATTAATAATTTTTTCATCCCACCATCTCGGAAAGAGTATTTTTAATCTTCAATATCTGACTGGAAAAGCCGTTTTTATTCTCTAGAGGATAAAGTAAATTGAATTTAGAACATCGTGTGCACTAAGTTTGTAAATTAAAAAAAAACATTAAACCTATTTACTGTTACCTCTATGGTGCCGAATATATCATACAACTTTTTTTTAATTTGTTAAAAACTCAGACTCGGAACCTTCTTGGTGTTCTTTTTTCAATTTTCTTTGTACGCGGTTCTTTACGCGGCATTTTTTCACGTCATTGTTAAACCTTATATTAAAAAAAAAAGAAACTTGAAAACAAGTGAAAAACTAAAATGAGTGATTCTAGCGACGAGGAAGTTTGTTTGACGCCAACAGAATTGACTGAAACTGTTAATAATGCGCAAATGAGCTTTCTACCTCAACAATCACGCGAGAAGTATTACACGCGAGTAGAGAACACGTGGCGACTAGCAAAAGGAGCCAAAACTTTCTCAGAAAACGTTTTGCTGGCATATTTTATAGAATTATCCGAGAACAAGAAAGCAAGCACTCTATGGAGTACGTATTCGATGCTAAAAGCAACAATAAAGATGAAAAAAGACATACAACCTTTCCTAAATTAGTAGCATTTTTAAAAAGAGCCTCATCTGGTCATCATCCAAAAAAATCGAAGGTTTTCACAGTATCTGATATTGAAAAGTTTCTTAAGGAAGCACCCGATTCCGTATATTTGGCGGCAAAAGTAAGTCAGTTGCACATTCAGTATCTACTTAAGTACATATATTAATCTCAATTAAATAGTATACTTAGTAAATGTTGATAGGCATAATTATGCGTTCATATAAATTTTATCCATTTATCTACTACATTGAGCAAGCGTGGTGATTACGCTCAATCCTTCTCTGTATGAGAGGAGACCTGTGCCCAGCAGTGGGACGATAAAAGGTTGATGATGATGATGATGATGATCTACTACAATACTCTTTACATTGCAGGTTGTTCTTATTATTGGAATAAACGGAGCATGTCGAACTAATGAACTAACACAACTTAATGTCAAAAACTTTGAGAAACATTCAGATGACTTACTATTAATTAATTTACCTACCTAATACAAAGACAAAAAGAGACCGCAACTTTGTCATTCGCAAGAAATACGTAACGATTGTTGAGAAATATCAAGCCTTACGGCCGCCTAACACTCCAATCAATCGTTTTTTTCTACAGTATCGCAATGGAAAGTGTGTTAGACAGCCTATGGGTACTAATAAAATTGGCAGTATCTCACGAGAAATAGCAACATTTCTTGAACTTCCAGAACCCCTGTTGTACACGGGTCATTGTTTCCGACGAACTTCAGCCACACTTTTGGCTGATTCCGGAGCTGATCTCCTGTCCCTTAAGCGCCACGGAGGCTGGAAGACCAATGCAGTTGTAGAGGGATACATAGAGGATTCCATCCAAAATAAGTCTAAAATATGTGAAGGCATCGTAGGAGCCATTACACTGAAAGAGCCTCAATCGGAAACTTGGACTGGCCCTTCTACATCAAAAATAAGCCGTTATGAAACACCTAACCATCTCCCTCTCTCTCCAACATTCACGCCAAGGGAATCCGATGAATCGGTACAACTATTAAGTATGACAGACAGTTTACCGAAAAACAGTACACAAGTGACTAACACCAATATTACAGTACCAAACAAAAATATTACACTCAATTTAAATAACTGTTGCAACGTTACTTTAAAATTTTCTTAATTATACTTTAGTATTATTTTATTATAATTTAAAGATTATTCTGTAATACTTACCTGTCATAATGTAGTAATTAATACCTAAACTGAAATAAAAGTGTACCTATCTTGTGATTGTAAACATTTTTTTATTGCATTTAGTCATTTCCTCGCTGAGGTGGAATGAAAAGTTACGTGTTGCACTCGAGTGCAAAGATTTTTCACCTCGTGTCCTTTTGATTCCCTCGCTAACGCTCAGGATTCTAATTTTGAATCACTCGCTGCGCTCGTGATTCAATTTTCAAATCAAATCATTTATTTCAAATAAACCAGTTACAGGCACTTTTGAATTGTCAGAAGGTCGGTCAGTCAATTAGATGAAGCTAGTCGCCCATTCCAAAGAGTAGGTACCTATGGAGAAGAACGGGTAAGAAACTCCATGGACACTCTTTTAAATTTTTAAGCTATTGTTACAAACATTTGATTACATCATTCATGTTGAAATCAACCGCGTGAGAACGATGCAGAAATATATTGTACGCTGAGAGCGTCCATTATGGAAAACATACAAAAATCAATTCAGAAATTAAAATACGCCGTGGCAGCTAAGAGATGACCAGTCCCCTCCGACGGCGTCCGTTCACGAACATGACGTATGGATCAGCATCATTCAGCTCAACCATATCGAAGGGAACCCAATGACCCAAAACACACGCCACCATCAGCGAGACATTTGAGTGAGCATGACATACTCTCAACAGCCAGAGCACAATTAAGTCAATAAAAAAGACTAACCCAACAAATAAATGCCTTACAGCACATTCGTACATTGTGCTCACACGTTTGCCATGCAATTATACAATACTAAGAAATTGAATCTACACAATGCTAAGATGGTTTTGTCCAAGGTTCAGCAGCTCCAACAGTGTTCCCGAATCTGTGGAAAGTTTAGCTCCTGTGCAGCTCTACAAGTGCCGAACACCTCTGTCAGCGATACAATTCCGTAACGTACAATATGCTTGGCTACATAGTGTGTAATACAGGCTTTGAATAAATAACATAAACAATTACATATTAAAACTACAAGAGGAAAAATCAAAGAACAATCATTGTATAGAAATCGGACGCAGCTCAAGCCCAAGCCTTTTTGTCCTCAATATAATCCTTCACACTATAAAATGCTTTCTGACACAACTTACGTTTAATGAAGGATTTGAATTTATTCAGGCTTAGATCTTGAACCACCTCTGGAAGTCCATTGTAAAAATGTATACATTGGCATCTGAAAGAGCCACCTATTTTCTTGAGCCTTGTTGTAGGTACAATAAATTTGTGCCTGTTCCTAGTATTTATATCATGGACATCACTGTATTTTTTAAACAATTTTATATTTTTATGAGCATACAAATATATTGAGACGGCACGGTCAGTACATTAATCTCTTTAAATTTTTCTCTGAGAGAGTGTCTCGGACTTAATTTATAAATTGCACGAACAGCTCGTTTCTGCAAAACAAATATTGTTTGAATATCGGCGGCATTTCCCCACAACAGAATGCCGTACGACATTACGCTGTGGAAATAGCGCTGTAGAATTTTAGAATCCTTCGCTTGCTCGGTCATCAAAATTGAACACGCGGTTAAAAAGCAACTTTGCACTCTTGTATAACAAATAACTATTAAATACCTACTCAACAATACGCTACTTAACTTTTCATTTACACAATATGACGTCTGATGGCCGCCATTTTGATTTTTATCAATGCCATATTTTTAGCGATACCCGCAGGACTATTTTATTATTCACATAAGATATTATCATAAAAATCGGCCTAGGCGTTAAGTCTGTATAGAGCTACAAAGGAACAATTATACATACAGACAGCACAGTTGTAGAGAGATACCTGCCGGATGCTCGGGCTAGTAGGGAATCAATCCGGTCCGAAAGAGAGGCCATGGTTGAGCGAACGAGGTTTGCACTGCAGGCAGTCTCCGAATGGGGCAATGCCAATCTTGTAGCATTCAATGCCGCAAAAACACAGGCGTATCTTTTCACCGCCAAAAGGGCCCGTTCACCTTGGCTTCTAGTTTTCGAAATGTGTCCTTGGAGTATTCCGACCGCCTTCAGCTTTTGGGGGTTGAGGTTTCCTCGAAACTTAACTTTGGGCAGTTCATTGAGTCCAAGGCCAAGGTGGCTGCCAGGAAACTTGGCGTTATCGCAAAGGTCCGGCAGTACTTCACACCTGGGCAGCTTCTAATGTTATACAAAGCACAGGTCCGTTCGTGTGTGGAGTACTGCAGCCACATTTGGGCTGGTGTTGCTAAGTGTCACCTGGCCATTTTGGATTCAATGGAGAGGCGTGCGATGAAGCTGATTGGTGACCCTGATCTAACTCGAGATGGGCTCCAAAGCCTAGAGCACAGGCGTAGAGTAGCCAGCCTTTCGGTGTTCTATAGGATGCATTTTGGGGAGTGTGCGAGGGAATTGCATGATTTAATTCCCCCGTCTCCGTTCCACCATCGGACGACCCGTCGTACGGCTAGTTTCCACCCTTACGTTGTTAACACCACTACGATCCGGACGAAGCGTTTCGCCTCCTCCTTTATACCGCGTACATTGAGAGACTGGAACAATTTGCCAGCGGCGGTGTTTCCGTCGGACTACAACTTAAGTGTCTTCAAGGCTAGAGTGAATAAGCTCTTAATAAACTAGTGAGCTTTACCATCAACGATTGCGTCACTGCTTACCATCAGGCAGGATTGCGGTCAAGCGCTAGTTTATAATAAATATATATATATATATCATCATCATCATCATCCCAGCGTTAATCCCAGTCGCATCCGAAGCCTTTTCAGCTTTGGAGTCTGGGGTCCGCTTTACCAGTCCAACTGCTGATATGGCTAAACTTCGACATTTTCCGTGAAGCGACTGCCGTCTGACCTCCACAACCGAAGGCGACATCGAAGCATTGCAGTTAGACCAATTGTTGGACTTTTGAGGGCTCCAACAACCCGTAACGACTGCCACTAGATGTTCGTATGGCAACCGGGACCAACGGCTTAACGTGCTTTCCGAGGCACGACCAGACCAGTGCAAATATTCATATTCATGCATACAAATACTTGCACTGTGCGGGGATCGAACCCGCGCCACCTTGCGCAGCGGCCGCGTCCGCTACCACTACGCCACGGAGGCTGTCGAATATATATATATATATATATATATATATATATATATATATATATATATATATATATATATATATATATATATAAACATACATAGACTGATGAACACATTAGGTACCCTCTTTGTGGCGCGCATTCGGGTAAAATACAAGATAAGTGAGATTAAGGACTAATAAGGTCATACAAATCTCCTTCATTAAGTAATAATAATATATATATTTTTTTAATCATTAAAACGTATATATAATTAAACTAAAATAATAAATTTGTGCCGCGATACAATTTCTTTAATCATCATCTGGCCACAACGAGCCCCTTATTCCTAATGAGACCATTTAACTGTGCTCAATTTAATTACTTTCGTATTATTTTGAGAACAGCGCTAAGCCGCCTTTAATCGCTGACGACAATATTTTATCATTAAAAGAATCGAATGCTCGGATTCCCGCCGGTTGTTTCGTTCGAACATTAAGGACCAACAAAATTGTGCTGATGTCTAAGCACAGTGCAGCATGCCTTTTGTTGGTGTGGATAGGAAATCATCAAATAGAGGTCATTTGATGATTTCCTATCCACACCAAAAAAAAGGTTCCGCTCTGGGCGGAGCGGAAGGGCGTGTCAGACTTTTACTGACTAAAACCCACCCGTGTTCCGGCCGAAGGATATCATGGCATTGTTGACGAAGTAATTTGAATTTTATTGTCATTACTATTTGTGGTTTTATTAACACCCCAGCCGCCAGTGGGCGCCGGCCCTAACTAGAGCTAGAGTTTAATCGATATTCGGGCGTGCAAAATACGACTTCAAATATAAAAACTAGCGGCCGCCAGCGACTTAGTTCGCGTGGTATTAGTCATGCTCAGCTCCTATTGGAAATATGTACGGCTGCGTTAGCTCCCTTTTTTGCAACATTTTTTATTACTGCTCTGCTCCTATTGGTCATAGCGGGATGTTATATAGCCTAAAGCTTCCTGGATTAATAGGCTATCCAACGCAAAAAGAATTTTTCAAGTCGGACCAGTAGTTCCTTAGATTAGCGCGCACAAACAAACAAACAAACTCTTCAGCTTTATATATTAGTATAGATTATCCCTGATATTAATAATATTATGTAGGTACATAGTAAGGTAAGTGTATTCTTATATTGTATGTTTTGTTGTTGGATTTTATTTATTTAGTTGCCTCTTCTACTCTATCATTGTCTATATCTTTTTATATGTACTTTCCATTCCTTGTCAATTTAGGTACCTATGTCATATGTGCATAAATAAATATATATTGTGCGAATACATTAACGTTTATTACATCATATTTGCGAGTCGAGCGAGCGAGCGGACAGGCTCTAATGGATAAATGGTGCCGGCGAATTAATGTTCTATCAATAATTTATCCGTCGGTTGTAGCCAGCCCTAGCGCTCTTCAATGGATTCCTTCGTAGATTTTCATTATCGTTTAGCAGTAATAGACGCGTTTTTGGCATGCTTTACCGCTCGAATGGGAATAGTTAGCGGATTTTATGGACCCCAATTAACTTAGAATTATTGTCCTGATTAACGATTTAGGTTGTAGTATGTTCAGAGTGAATATTTCACTCGTTTCAAGCACTTAGTACGAGGGGACTCATTATAAGTTAACTACATTCGAAAAACTTATTTATGAAACGTGGTGAACAGTTTATCTTCTCCAATTCAACGACCTAATGACCGATACAATGTTTTACCAATATATCAAGATTTCAGGAATCGTTGCCTTGCAATTTGTATTTAATTTAGTTAGAAATGGAGCGGCGCGTGACTTAAGAAAATATTATGAATTTATTTGTGTTTAAAGAATTTTCTATTCTAAATCCAGGACAGTAAAATTTTAATAATTCACCTTCAATATTTCCTTTTTTTTTCCAATAAACCCCAAAGCAAAAATTATGTGAAGACACGATTTCGCCTGGAATAATTTATATTCGTAAAGATAAGCCACGCGCGCAGTTTTCTTTATGGTAACGGTGAGGTGATAGATCGAAGGAATTTGACAAGGGTCCCATTACACTACTTCTGGTGCTCGATATTTGATTAAATGTAAGGTGGACGACTGAATTTCAGAGTTACTACTAAATTTCCGAAATTACACGTAACGTTACATCTGTATCCCCCAAAGAGTTAGTCTAACTCACAAATTTCGCCAGTTAATTGGAAGCGAGTCGTTTGCAATCACCCCTGCATAAATCAAGATCCCCGGTCGGCTGTACGATTGACAAATTTCACGTTGAAAAACCCAAACAAAAACACTTTTTCTCCCGAAAATCGAACTCAGTTTCCAGCTTCCCAGTTATTTCAGAAATATGAAGGACCGTAACAAATTCAGTACAGTTCCCACTAACTTGTTACAGCTGGAAAATTCTTTCGCAAACATTTACGAACCTTTATACAATGAAGAATTTAAAACAATATGGTTTCACGGTTTCAGGAAGGCATTGTTCACGATACAAATTACAAGTCTGACGATGTTTTGGGATACAATGGCGGACGTGGTCAAGGCAGTGATTTGACAAATATCATATGTATGCATATATGTGAAGAGGGTTTGTCGCTTGTCGCCTTTTCAGAAATACATAAAGAGAGGAACGTGGAATTACGGACTTTATAATGAAAATGGTACGTACCTACTCATTGGTGTTTAAGTATGATCCCAGATTTATTATGTGAATCTTCATTTGCTTAACCTATACTGAAGAATGCTTCCTGCCTAATAGAGTGTAGCTGAATATCAGTATTTTATTGTCAATTTGACCTGCATAACTCAGTCTCTGGGTAATACGATGACTTTCATACTTCTGGCGACCCGTAACTTTTTATTTTTGTAAATTATAAACTAGCGCTTGACCGCAATCCCGTCTGATGGTAAGCAGTGACGCAATTCACTCTAGCCTTGAAGACACTCAAATTGTAGTCCGACGGAAACACCGCCGCTGGCAAATTGTTCCAGTCCCTCGATGTACGCGGTATGAAAAAAGAAGCGAAACGCTTCGTCCGAATCGTAGTGGTGTTAACGACGTAAGGGTGGAAACTCGCCGTGCGACGGGTCGTCCGATGGTGGAACGGAGATGGGGGACCTAAATCATGCAGGGTGTAGCTGAATACCAGTATTCTACTGTCCATTTGACCTGCATAATTCATGCACTGGGTAATACGATAACTTTCATACTTCTGGCGACCCGTAACATCTGCCAAAGATCCACGAATGACAGGGGGCTGCGGGGGTCTTAGAATTTACGGATGGGTCATACATATTTGGATGGGTCATACCATCCAAGGGTCACCGGCGGCAAACGAAGCATAACCTGATTGATTGATCTGTAAGGGTGTTCCTTGCAGATATAACGTAAATACAGTTTGGAAAGGTTCATGAATGCTGCCAGAAGAACCTTTGCAGCCTTTGTACCTTTTTGTTGCGAACAGTTTATATAAATAAATGAGGAACAAAGTAATTAACAACTTGTTTGGCAGAGATTTTTTGGAGAATACAACATGAGATTGCTTCTTTTGAAATTACAAAGTATTTACTATATGAGTGCAATGTAGTTAAATACTTGTAATTTCAAAGTACAAAACAGAGGGAACTCAGGTAATTTGAATCTTGGTAGTCCAAATCTATGTGTATTTTCATTACGATTTGTAACATAGGTCTACTGAAATGAGTAAATTAAACATGGGTTTATTTATCCCTATGTAACATCAATAATGAATGAAGAATTGTTATAATGTTAATATAATTAAATTGTGTAACCTTTTTTATTGTCCCACTGCTCCTCTCATACAGAGAATCATTGGTGTCATTGGTGTTCAAGATATACTTATAAAGTACATATAACTTAGAAAAGTTACATTGGTACTTGCCTGATCTGGAGTCGAACCCGCACACTCATACTTGAGAGGCTGATGTTTTAACCACTATGCCACCACGAATTGTTATATTTTTTTACGTATTTTTATACTTTTCTTGTGTGTCATTAGCACACTGCAGTGCCGGTTCAGATATTTTGTTCATGCCTTGATATATACAAGTAGGTACTTATAAATATTAATGCGTTATAATAATTGTCGGTCGCTTAATTCCAAGTTAAACATTAAAATATTCCGTGTTACATGCAGAGATAACAAACTTGTCATAACGTTCAGTGTAGAGATGCTAAAACAGAATTATTCTTTCAGCACGACGAAGGAAATTTAATTAAACCTGGCTATTTAGATAATGGAAAGTGCCATCAGCGCGTCCGGCCGCGCGCAGATTATAAAATTATCACTTACCCCTTTCAGCGGTGACAATTGTTTTAAGCCAACCCTATCAATGTAATTTATTTTTATTTTTCAACATTGTGAGCGAATGGAACGTACGTAGGCGGAAAATTGTTTGCAGAACTGTATATTATTTTGACAAGCGCCGGTAACAAAATGAGAGATAATATTGTAATTGTGTTTTTTTATTCATATTCATATATAGAATTCACTAGGAAAAATGCCCTATGAAAAAAAAGTCGTGGTGGCCTAGTGGTTAAAACATCAACCTCTCAAGTAGAAGTGCGCGGGTTCAATTCCAGGTCAGGTAAGTATCAATGGAACTTTTCTTAAGTTATATGTAGGTACTTTTTAAGTATATCTTGGACACCAATGACTGAAGGTGAAGGAAAACATCTTGAGGAAACCTGGACTTTGGGTCTGAAATCGCTAACCCGCATTGAGCAAGCGTGGTGATTACGCTCAATCCTACTCGGTATGGGAGGAGACCTGTGCCCAGCAGTGGGACGATAAAAAAAACAGGTGATGATTGATGGTGATGATTCATATACAACGTGTAACATAAAGGGTATATACATACCAAGGGCATGGCATCTTTAGATGATATCAAACGATATCGGAAGGGTTTCAACTCAAAATAAAATACTCGAAAAATTGGTACCAAATTTTCGGTTTAGTGTGTTTCTTAAAATAAAATCATAACAAATGTGGCAGCACACTACATACGTTAATAACCACTAGATACATATCACGTTACTTGCCAAAATCCGATAAATGTCTTCAATATCTTTGTGCGACTAGTATGATAGTAGCCTATCACAGGCGGTGTTTTTCCTCATAACTTCCTAACATAAAGAGATAGGATTAAAAAACCCTTCAAATATCGTTTGATATCATGTAAAGATGTCATGCCTTTCTTATGTATATACCCTTTATGTGTTGTATATAAAGATAAGATAAAGATAATTTTCTTTTGCAATCATGGGTAAAAAAGATGACAAAAAGTAAATGTATATATAATGACATGTATACAAAGTAATACCTATTTGTTGAAAAGTGTTTCTCATATTTATTTTCCAGAAAATTCTTCCATTTTTAACAAATTAATCATCAACCGTTACTCATTAAACAGAAGTACAATAATATAGTTCCACATTCCTGTTAATTGAAAATGACTGCTTCATTTCGTGTAATGAATTAGTTATTCAGCGTTCAATAAACTGTTATTATTTCCCAAAATCACGCAGCTTAAACGGATATTTTGAATGCTATTATAATAAAGTAATCGTATCAAAAGATGTTTTCTCATTAATATTTATAATAAGTTCGCGTAGGAAGCAATTTCTACTCTAAAAAAACATTGATTACCATATTTACGTTTTTATCATGTACAATTATAGGCCTTCATTACTTGAAATAAAAATCATGTGTGAATATGAAATGAAAATTTCTCTTTGGATCTTCATAGGAAAACTTAAAGCTAGCTATTTATATTACTCCAAGCGGGATTGCGCCTATTAAAAATGTATCAATAGAGTCCTTCGCACTAGCGGTATACCTAGCGAATAACTTGTATACATATACCTATATTGCACCTCACTCAGGCTAAGATGAAGTAAGAGAGGACAAGGTCGTTTGCTGGGAAGTTAGAAACTGTTATTAAAGTTGTCATTAATGTAAATTTGCTACTTAATTTTGTAATATGACTAAGAGCAGCAATTCAAGTAATTTTTAAGGACGTTCATAGTCTGTCAAAAATACCTCTAATTTTCCTCCGTTTTTGTTTATCGCTGATATGTGACGGTGAGTAGGTACGTATTAAATTACTGACAAGAATTCACCTATAGATTACTATATTATATACAGTATGTTATATAACAGAGGGCGTTTCCTTAAACTCGTTAATATATATCATTAATAGATTAAAATAAAAATATCAGAATAGAAAAATAAGCATAAAAAAATCCGAATAAAAAAAATTCTAATTGGAAATAAATTTGAAACCTCCTGTTTTAAATCAAAATAGTAGTCGTCATGTATAAATAAATTGCGACGTTGCCGTCTTTCATGTTCGCGTGTACATGTCAATTTAAAATTTTTATTGAATATTTTCTTATTGGAAAAAAATTTAAAACATTTTGTTTTCGAATGGAAATATTTTTTTTAGCATGTATGTATGCTATACTATTTCGGGTTAACGGGAACGCCCTCTGTTAGTTAACATACTGTATAATTGTAAATCTTTATTTCACCATCAATCAAGAGTGTGTTAGTGACATAGGAGGGTACTGAGTTACTGATCACCCGACTTTTTTAGATATTACATGTTGCTTTACACAATGATTAGAGTAAAGTTATAATAAAAGTTAGAAATACAAATTAAGTATATAATTAATAATTATATGAACAATTCGTAAAGTGTATATTCGCCCTTACTAAGATCACATTTCTAACAATGAACATCTTGGTGGTCGGATTTGTCAGTTGTGTCGTCATAACACGAGGGAGGCAAGTTGGCGAGTTGGCGAGCTAATGTATGTAGATTAGGGCGGTTAACTTCAAATCAGCGGCCACGTGACAGGTGTCACGCGGCTACACCGGGTGGCGGCCACGATATGGCACCGGCGGTGCGCCGTTTGTCGCTGGCGACGATTTGTCAGTGTCGCTTCACGCTATGTTTCTAGCGTGACCGACACGTCACGCCCACCGGATACCAGCCGCGCTTACATCAGATTTCTGAACAAATATTCACTCCCATTGACAGAGGAGATTCTACATTTCCAGAAACTTTGACTTCAATCACTTGGGATTTGACGGATGTTGTTTGAATTGTGGCGATATTTGTTGTAAAATACTTTATTATTCTGCAAAGGAATTTCTGTGTTCGAATTTATGAAGCAGGCGAGATGTGGTCGGCAAAGTCACTGGGTGAAATTGAATGGAATAGACTTTGATCATATCAGGGCCGAAAATTGATTGCCGCTGTTTCACTTGACAGCCTTTATTTTTTCGTGTCGAGGTAAAATATAGAGCAAGGTAGAAGCAATTTATCCAAAATAAATCTAAGCTGCGAAAAGCCATATAGCTGCCGTTTTCCAATGTGACCTCGATCTCATAAATAAGAATGAGGAACGGTGGAGGAACAAAGCGCCGGCGAGCGGTGCTCAAAGACGATTTTAAAATCTTATCTAAGTCTGAGGCGTGATTGACAAAAGTCGGGCGGAATTTGAAACGGCTGTTTGTCGAAGGGTTTTTTGTGGGCGCGGCTGGAGACGCTTTCCGTCGCGGAAGCGTACAACGAGATGTGGCTTTTGGGCCGATCGTAAAACCCGTCGTAACTGCGCGTTATACCAGCTGGGCTCTCAGCGTCGAAAGGCGGAAGCTGAAAGTTGCCTCAAAATGGAATAAGGATTATATGTTTGTTCTCAACTTTGACACATGAATTTTAGTGGATTTACGTATAAGTCAGTTTTACGGGGAGTTTTTTAGGGAGGGTGGCTATGAATATAATGACAAAGTTAAGTTTATGTTTTATTTAATAACGGAAACTGGTAAGTATCGGCGCTTTAACATTAATGCTATTTCGTGTTCCTCAAAGCCACAAAAAAAAATTAAGATTTGGCAACTCAAGAAACGGAAAACCGTTTTCCTCAAATCAATAATCCAAATCAAAAAGATTAAAGCGAATCGAACGTAATGGAAAAAAGTATATACGGACCATTAAACTTATTTTACGATTTCATCGAGAAGATAATGTCATCGAAAAAAGTAGACGGAGCAGTCATCAATCAGGCGGACGCTCTCAAGCCCGCACCGAGTGTGTTTTTGTTTGTCCAATAGTCACACGGCTCTCGGAGCGGTAACGCCACTAAAATATATAGTGTTCACTCACTAAACAAATTGTTTTAAAACGGAGGAACGCTTCAGTTTCATAGTAGCTCGCTTAAAGTTTAACTCCAACTATTCATCTTAAGTGATTTACGAATTAGGTGACCAGTTATTAAAATTTCCTTAATATTAATCTAAATGTTTTCTTAAAATCTCTAACGTAACTTTTCACACCGTTTACAGCACTTTATTTTGCACAATTATATACATGATTTGGTTGATTTAGTTGTGTTCATACAAGGTCTCACTAAGGACCAGTTACCTATAATAAAAAAATATAAAATTATTATATATTCCCTTGCAGATCAGATTTAAGCGGTTCTTTTAAATCTCTACTATATATACCTTTTTATTCCGTCTTATAGCACTTTATCCCTATGTCTGACAAACAACTACAATCGTGCCTCCTTATGGTCCTCGCGCGATGTTATATGTACTACTTACTAGCTTTCCTAAAGAATTATAATAGCAAACGTCAACACATTTCTATCAAATCCGATTCCGCTTCATTCTTAGTATCTTACTAACAATAAGTCATAACTTAGGTTGCTATTAAATTGTCCAAGCAATATGAATGGAGGTTGTGCCGGATATAATCTTGCTTCTGATTATGTCTCGCTATTATCTGCAGAAATAATTGTAGGCACGTGATCAATTATATACCTGTTATGATATTAACTGACTGAGACATGTCTTATCTCAATAACATGCGTACTCGCAATTATAATGTGATGTCGACTATAGTTCCAAGGTACTACCAGGAGACCCGATAAATGCGATATTAAATTATCAGATAATTGAGAATTTCTATGATATGTTTGATCTTATGATTTTCTCATAGAATGATTTTTCAAAAGGAGTATTAATTTTTCAAAAGAAGAAGACAGTGGCATATTACATGAATCCTTAGAAACACATCTTAGATCAAATTAGAAAAGTGTAGTAATTTTAAGTGGCGAACAATCTTGGTACTTCCCTTTTTCTTAGTAAATTTTTATCACTGCATGATCAGTTTACCTTTGTCCGTGTGATACCGGGCTTAGAATAGTACCAACCCATATCCTCCCGTGGATGTCGTAAGAGGCGACTAAGGGAGGTCTCACCAGGGAAGCGGGCAGCAGCGCTTCTCCTATGGAATATCAATTTACTACGATCCCCAACCCGCCTGCCAAGCGCGGGTATTATGGCGAACCCCCTCAATCCCTTGGGGGAGGCTTTTTGTCCAGCAGTGGAAGAAGAAGAATATCAGTTTACCTTTCTGTAAAAATCTTATCGTGAAAGTTTAGCTGAAGTGAGCTGTCAATCATCATCATCATCAGCCCCTACTCGTCCACTGCAGCTCTCCGCCAGCCACTACCAGCCACCTTTTTGATGTCGTCGCTCCATCTCGCCCAAGGGCGTCCCACGCTACGTTTGCCGAGACGCGGTCTTCACTCGAGGACTCGTTTACCCCAACGGTTGTCAATAGAGCTTAGAGCTGACAATAGTGTCCACCATGCCAAATCCTTCCACCATGATATCACTGCCCGCTGACAACGCGAGTTTAAGAAACGAAAAAGATTGTTTTAATATTTTGATGTGTATTTGCAGTGAGCTTTAGTCAAATCCTTAGTGAGTGAAACATAAAGACTACAAGTGAGCATAACTTTAAAACTTTATCCTCCGGTCTTGGAACTTCTGACGTGATTTGAATATCCACTTTGTAAAGACGTGCATTCACCACTAGCTTATTAAATCCGGGTGGATTTAATAAGCTAGTGGTGAATGCACGTCTTTTAGAGGAACGGGTGTTCCTCTAAATTTTCTTACAGCGTAACGGTTACTCTGGACGATTTTGTGTAAAGACTTTGTCAATTTTAGTTTAAACTGATTTTTCAATCATTTATTCGAAGATTAATATTGAAATTTTGACATTTGTTTCATACAAAAAACTGCCAAATTTCAATCTTATTCTTCGAGTGAAAATTACCTCTAGTATAGTTACGATGGAAAATTCAGCCTGGGCTGAATTTGAGCGATGTGATTTTTATTGGAGCGGTCGGCAACACGCGGCCTGCGGGCCGCATGCAGCCCCCGTACGTCTTACTTGCGGCCCATGAATGTTTTGTAAATAAGTTGCAAACCCTATTCGCGTGATTATGAGGATGTACAGACAACAGCACATCAAGCTTGTAGTAGCTTGATGTGCTGTTGTCTGTCAGATTTTTTTTTCAGATTTAGTGTTTTAGGTAGCTTGACCTGCTGTCGTCCGTACAGAGTCATTTGTAAATGAACCGAATGGATCTCCAGTCTAAAGATGCTTTCAAATAATCTAATCAATTATGTTATTAAATTTTATGATAGCTTGCCTTCTTAGTTTGACGAGTTAGTATCATGACTGCGGCCCGCCTTAAGTATATGTTGCTACCTTGTGGCCCTTGCCTGCCAAAAGGTTGCCGACCGCTGGTCTACGTCATCTTTTATATTAGTGTTATAATCATTTTGGACAACACTATAGCTTTGGACAAATCTTTTTTTTTTGTTTGGTATGTATCATTGAATTGTATCATCAAATGAGAGGTCACCCGCTCTGAGTGGAGCGGAAGGGCGTGTCAAACTTTTACTGACTAAAACCCACCCGTGTTTCATCACTTGCCTGCGCGACACGGTTTCTTTCGGACAAAGCCTGACTAGTTCTTTGGCTACAAAGTTCATATTCAAATTATAGATTTCTATTTTGGATACCCAGTCTATTTCCATATAAAATATTCTGTCTCTCTTCTGCCTCCCCAGGTTTTTACTTCTTTTTCCCATTTCTTTTGAGTCTTTTCCCTGTATAAGCAAATGCAAATAAATGCGCTAAAGTGCAATGTCTGGTCCGAGAAAGCCGCTGTCACATACACGACCCTCGTTTGCGAACACTGGTCGGTTTCTCGCCTGGTGAATACTACGCTTTACCGCTTTACATGTCCTGTCTCTTGCAGTCAGTGCAGCAACGGCTTGTTAACTAACCAACCAACTCATCCCCCACAAGTAACGGGTACTACAGTTTTACCAATTGGTTTAGGACTGTAGGGGTTTGACGCAAGAATTGAAAGAAAAAGGTAATGTTGTTATCAAAACATTATATTTATTTTGATATACGAGTACATCAAGAATATGGGTATCAGAAATACGAATCTGTGAATAGTAGCTTACAGGAAGGATCAGAATGATATTAAAATATTTTTCCTGTTTTGCTTCCTTATTTTTATCTGTTGAGACAATTGAAGTTCTTTTTCCTAGAATACGGAGCTGCCAATACACAATTAATGTTGGTGAAACTCATCATCAACCTTTTTATCATCCCACTGCTGGGCACAGGTCTCCTCTCACACAGAGAAGGATTGAGCGTAATCACCACGCTTGCTCAATGCGGGTTGGCGATTTCAGACTTTAAAGTCCAGGTTTCCTCAAAATGTTTTCCTTCACTTTATAACCAGTCATTGGTGTCCAAGATACACAAGATACATATACTTAGAAAATAAATATAACTCAGAAAAGTTACATTGGTACTTGTCTGATCTGGAATCGAACCCGCACACTCGTACTTGAGAGGCTGATGTTTTAAGCACTAGGCCACCACGACTTACACGTGACAGTCATAGGAAGACATTATTTCTGTTTCAACCAAATTTCCAGGAAGGGAATATTTCCTTTTATCACAATTATTAAGGACAACTTTATCTTTCAGTCACGCAACATACAGAAACAGCTTCAAAAGAAAATATAAACACATACTTACCTCCAACAAAAGGACCCGCTATTGTTATTTTCAAATCTGAAAGCGTTCTGGGAATCGTAGCAGGTGGCGCCACCTGTCACGTTCCAGGGGGATCTTCCAGCAAAACATAAAACCAAGATATACAACGTATTCAAAGTGTTGTACTGATGACACCACATTAACCCCAAGAGTCACGGTGTGATGATATTTTTTTTTTACCGCCAGTAAAGCGAATTTACTGCTTCTTTCGTTTTTTCTCTCTCTTGGCATGTTTACTATGTTGCAATCCCATACGCAATACTGCTATACAGGAAAAACTTAGAAGTCGTATGGGATCGTGAGCTACTTTATGTTTCTTTTTCGTTTATTTGTATTTACAAAACCCTTGGAGCATATTTACCGGTACTTATGAATACTGAGCGGGGCATAGACATTTCAAAGAGCGAAACATCATATCTGTAACGGGAGCAGAGCACGATATTCATGGGTCGGCAATTTTCGTAAATCTCTCAGTAAGTGAGCCCATGTTGCGCTACACGTACAGGATTAGACTAAGCTCTGAGAACTGTTTTCCTTCCACGATTCATTCGAGAGAAAGTGTGCCGGAAATAAATAAAGCGGAGCGGGAATGCGAGACAAAAATACGACCTTAGCGAGCGAATTTTCAAAGAATTTTCCATGAATGGCCATAATCTCTAAGATAATATAAAAAGTATTGGAGCTCCTCAAAAGTACCTACCTAACATATGAATTTTCAATCATTTTAATACAAGTTACAGTCGAGAGCGCTTTATAAATGTTGAATTACTCATAGACAAAGGACGACGTTAAGACAAGCGAAGGTCTGTTGAAAAATTTCTTTTGGAATGTAAAGATATTCTCTTTCTTTTATCAACGTTGAGTTTTTTCTCTCTTGAAGCTGAGATAAGTCATCAAATTATGCGAACGCTATGTTGTTTACAAATTATTTCTGAAACGAGTCACGTTTCCATTTAGAGGTGGGCGCAAAAATTGGCTTAATTTAAATAATGCTCAGTTCCTTACCCCCCTCTCCCCAACAGACACTCTGTTTGTTTGGATGAGGTGACAAGATGACACTCGCGCAATTATCATAATACACTTATATAAATTGACTCTGGTTTGTATTTTTTTTTATAGAATATCGATATATTGTGTGACGTATATTTTTGTTTCATTATTGTTGTATGATGATATCATTTTGAATAATTGATAACGTCGATTGAACCTCGGTAAGTGACGTACATTGTGTTCATAAATCGTTCATGTTTTCGACGTCATTTCAGGCTCCAACGCAATATCTGAACCTATTAGCTTTAAATTTTCGCTGCAGATTATTCAATAACAAACACGTATTTGCATTTAGAGAGAATAATTTTACCATTTATTGGCAAGCAACTTGACGAGGAAAACAAACTGTTCGTTAATAATAATTAGCCCTGCAGGGTAAAAGCCTTTCCTTATTCCATTCAATTCGATAACTAATATAAATGTCAAGTTCGTCCCGCATCGCTGGCGTCTTCAGGGACGCCGTTGTTCGTTCAGGAGACCATGGTGTGGTGATCTTCTCCACCATGTAACTGATATGCGGCAAAACGTGGCCATTCCTACTCAGCTTGGCTGATTTTCGGTTGACGT
Source organism: Sesamia nonagrioides (assembly GCA_017933935.1). Lineage (NCBI taxonomy): Eukaryota > Metazoa > Arthropoda > Insecta > Lepidoptera > Noctuidae > Sesamia > Sesamia nonagrioides. The sequence continues at coordinate 800,696 of JADWQK010000122.1, forward strand.
ATGTGTGATTTGTTCGTAAATAAATCACATTTCTTTATTTAAAACCAAAGAACGATATACAAGTTATTTTTTGTTTTGCGAAACCCCAAACACGTGTCCAGTACTTTTAAGAAAAAAATCTATGTATAAAATTTCAAAAAGATATCATGAAAAACCACAAAGTTATGAGCTTGTTATCTTACTTGGTTGTCCCAAAAAAAAGGTCAATGCATCGCTCACCCGCCCGCGCCTCAAGCGGTGCGGCGTGGGGGCTCCTAGTACTACGATCTACCGTCAGCAGTGCTATTCACTCGGTAACCACACTGCAACAATTTTTATATGTATTTGGAAAAAAATATAAGATGGTGTAAAATGATTGGAATCGATTCAGTAGCTCATTCTAAACAAACTACATATATTCAGGTTTCTTATAAAGAAAAAAATTACTTTGTATACACAAAATACGACACATAGAAATAAAGGGCAAAATCAGTAGCAATGGGTTTCATTTTGGCAGTTCAACAACATTCATTTCGTTAGGTACTTACTTTGCTGAGCAAGCACATTTTTCGAACATATGGTGCAATGAATTAGCAATATGCTTCAAAATTATTCCAATTGATAGTAATAGTACGTTACCTGATTAGGGTACATCTTCTCCCCACGCTTGGCAGGGAAATTTGATTTTTTTAAATTTTTTTTTTTATAAATTATAAACTAGCGCTTGACCGCAATCCCGCCTGATGGTAAGCAGTGACGCAATCGTTGATGGTAAAGCGCACTAGTATAGTATAGTGTAGTATATTCCACAGGAGAAGCGCTGCTGCCCGCTTCCCTGGTGAGAGTTCCCTTAATTGCTTCTTACGACACCCTTGGTAGGATATGGGTTGATACTATTCTAAGCCCGACCACACGGGTTATTGAATAATTAATATTAATTAATAACTAGAAGGTATCACTCGGTACTAAATTAAATGAATAAGTAACTGTACAAAAGGATAAGAAAGGAGATGTTTCTTTTTGGTCACCACTATGTATGCTTTATAGATAAAACCGGCCAAGTGCGTGTTGTACTCACGCACAAAGGGTTCCGTACCATTGATTTATGAAATTAAAGGATTTAAGTTATTTGTATGAAAGATTACGCGGTAAAAAGCGGTTTACGATTTACGAGGTATTAAAAAAAAAAAAACTACTTACTAGATCTCGTTCAAAACAATTTTCGTTGGTAGTTTTTATAGTAATGTACAACATATCTTTTTTTAGATTTATCATTTTTTTATTTTAGAAGTTAGACGGGGGACCTACTTTTTTCCACTTTGGAAGCATCTGTCATGCAAACTATTCGGTTCAGAAAAAAAATATTTTAGAAACCTCGATATCATTTTTGAAGACCTATCCAATATATACCCCACACGTATGTTTGATAAAAAAAAATTTTTGAGTTTCAGTTCTAAGTATGGAGCCCCCAATATTAATTATTATTTTTTTAATTTTGCGTCAAAATCTTAATGCGGTTCACAGAATACATCTACCTACCAAGTTTCAACAGTATAGCTCTTATAGTTTCGGAAAAAAATGGCTGTGACATACGGACGGACAGACAGACATGACGAATCTAAAGGGTTCCGTTTTTTGCCATTTGGCTACGGAACCCTAAAAAGGAAAAAAATAAAAGATTTTTATAAAAATACTACTAAATTAATTTGAATAAAAATACAGATATAGGTATATAATTAATTATTTGAAACGTTTTTTAGTGAGATAACCCTTTATTAAGGTAATGACAGTGGTTATGACGTTTGATTGGCGACTTTGACAGTTCTGTTTTCCCGTTGTGTTCGTGTCAAGGAAATTCAATCTAAACAGTAAACTGGAATGTCATCATCATCATAATCATCATCAGCCTTTACTCGTCCACTGCTGGACATAGGCCTCTTTCATGGCACGCCAACAAGCTCGATCCTGAGCAGTTCTCCGCCAGCCACTACCAGCCACCTTTTTGATGTCGTTGCTCCATCTCGCCCAAGGGCGTCCCACGCTACGTTTGCCGAGACGCGGTCTCCACTCAAGGACTCGTTTACCCCAACGGTTGTCGGTCCTGCGGCATATGTGACCAGCCCATTGCCACTTCAGCTTGCTAATCCTCTCAGCTATGTCGGTAACTCTGGTCCTCTGTCGGATCACCTCATTTCTGATGCGGTCCTTCAGAGAGACGCCCAACATAGCCCGCTCCATAGGCCGCTGAGCGACTTTAAACTTATGGACTAGTCTGACCGTTAGTGTCCACGTCTCGGCTCCGCAAGTCATGACGGGTAGGACGCACTGGTTGAAGATTTTGGTCTTCAAACATTTGGGTATGGGCGACGAAAATACCCGACGAAGTTTACCAAATGCTGCCCATCCCAGCTGGAACTGGAATGTGAACTTGCATAAGTCTCTTATTTAAAAGAAGACTCTATCGCAAGAGCAATAAGTTCGATCAGAAATATAACTTTATTTGAAGAGAACACGGTCCGAGGGAGAAAGCACAGCCTAGAGCACAGGCGTAGAGTAGCCAGCCTTTCGGTGTTCTATAGGATGCATTTCGGGGAGTGTGCGAGGGAATTGCATGATTTAATTCCCCCATCTCCGTTCCACCAGCGGACGACCCGTCGTACGGCTGGTTTCCACCCTTACGTTGTTAACACCACTACGATCCGGACGAAGCGCTTCGCCTCCTCCTTTATACCGCGTACATCGAGGGACTGGAACAATTTGCCCGCGGCGGTGTTTCCGTCGGACTACAATTTGAGTGTCTTCAAGGCTAGAGTGAATAGGCTCTTAATAAACTAGTGCGCTTTACCATCAACGATTGCGTCACTGCTTACCATCAGGCAGGATTGCGGTCAAGCGCTGGTTTATAATTTGTAAAAAAAAAAAAAAAGCGTCCCAGTAGCCCTCTGTCTCTTTCTAAGTGTTAACCGTATTCATTTTTTGTAATTTTGTTTGAAACCAACAATTTCGATTAGAAAAAAGATGGTGAAAAAGGGTGCCATTAATGTCTGCAATAGTGAGTACTCCACACTCTACATACTCTAGATGCGGAATATCATTCTTTTAGTAAAGTTTTTGCGGTAATCATAAACAAGTTATTTTGTTTGTATGTAGGGTGACCATAAATTTCGGATTAATTAATACATGCGCACTTAGTTATTGTGTGCATAATAAGTAAGTGACTTTTATTGGGTATTTACGATGACATTAAATTCTGCTTTCTTGTAGATATTTTATTTATCTAAAGGTACAGTTTCGGATAGATTGACCTGCTGTCGTCCGTACATCATCAATTTATTCATCCATTTTTAAAATTCAATAATGAAATTAAAAAGTTCGCATCCATGCCTAAATGTTCATTAAAACTCAGGTAATATAAGTGAAAAAAAAATATTTTACGTACATTCCTTATAAATTCCATTATAATAGTCACCCTACACAACAAGGACAGAGGGCTACTGTGCTAAGCTATCTCTCTCGGACCGCGTTTTGATCGATAGTTCACATCCCTGTTTAGGTAGAAGTTCCTTGGTTGGTGTCGAGTGTTAATTTGAGTTGTGTTTATTTAATGGACCGTATGTTCAGAATTCATGTTTTGTTTTTTTCGCAGTCATATGGTAGATAATATAGATATGATAGCCTTAGATACATGACACGTCAATCAAATGTCACTGTCAAAATCTTATTTGGCTTATTGCTGAACACCATATTTATTAGTAGTTGTGTTGCACTCCTTGGCCGTGTAAATTGAATCTGTATAAAAACTATGCCAAAATATAGGAAATTAAAATTAAAAACAGTTAACAGCGTAACTATACCTAGCATTAAGTGTACAATGTGCTGGCCCAGGCTCCATACATTTCTGAAACATCTCCTTTAGCTGTCAAAGTACTCGTCAGCATTGCAGTCATTCGGAAACATGTCAGAAGACTATCAGCATTCCCATATTGAATGGAAATGCCATTTCCTTGTCTAAAGAATCACCCAGCCTAATCTTTCCCACCCATTCTAATCACGTGTAGTGTCGACTGGTCGTAATTATACTAAAAATACATAATCAGCCTATAATGCTCCCACTGTTGGGAAACAAGCCTCTTCTTGGTGAGGGAGTAATTATACTAATAGAAAAGATTCATATTTTTTTAGGGACCTATTTTATTTGACCGTTCAAAAGGTCAGTAAATGCGCATTGTGCGTAATTGTATTTATTACTGTTTCAAAGTGTTCGTATGCTAGAATAATCCCCCGCTTTGCGATTGTTTGAAAGAGATTTTAATTTTAAAGCAGTGGGCTGTTTTTTTTTTTTGTTTTTACAAAGCAATAAAACGTTTGTGAATTCAGTGGCTTTTTTCCTAAATGAGAATATTTGGAACGATTGTTGGTTGTTTGTTCGTGTAGGTTCGAATGTAAAAATAGGTTTACATTTTTATTTTGATTACGACTTTTTGCCAACTTTTTGATTACTGAACGCACGGTTAGCGTAATGGTTAAGCTGTTGACTGCTGCGCTGTGTGTCGCGGATTCGATTCCCGCACGGAACAAATATTTGTATGATCTACAGACTGACATAGTTGTTTCGGGTCTGGATGTTTGTGGATGTGAGTTATATGTTTGTAAACGTACCCACGATACAGGAAAAAATATAGTGTGGGGCGTATAAAAAAATAAGAAAGTAAATATTTTGTTTTACAATAAAAAATAGCAATATGCTACCTACAATCCTACTTAGAGCAGTGCTGGCCGATAACCCCAGACAAGCTTCTAACTTCATGTAAACTATATATCATCACCATTGCTTAGAAAACGTCGTGAGGAAACCAGCATGTTTTCGAACCAAAATTTCGAAGACATACAGTATGTTAAATAACAGAGGGCGTTCCCTTAAACTCGTTAATATATATCATTAATAGTATTGATTACTGGCAGGCACCGGCCTCCTTGTATATATGTTTTTTATACCTTTTTAAATTACGAGTAGTTTTTGATAGATTTGATTTTGTCTGTCAAGTTAGTCTGCCTTTATAGCTTGCGAATACAACATTGTAATTAAAAATATACGTGTTTTCATCAGAAATAATCTCCATTACAGTCCATACAGAGAATGGACTGTAATGGAGATTATTTCTGATGAAAACACGTATATTTTTAATTACAATGTTGTATTCGCAAGCTATAAAGGCAGACTAACTTGACAGACAAAATCAAATCTAACAAAAACTACTCGTAATTTAAAAAGGTATAAAAAACATATATACAAGGAGGCCGGTGCCTGCCAGTAGTCAATAAATAGATTAAAATAAAAATATCAGCATAGAAAAATAAGCATAAAAAAATCCGAATAAAAAAAAATTCTAATTGGATATAAATTTGAAACCTCCTGTTTTAAATCAAAATAGCAGTCGTCATGTATAAATAAATTGCGACGAAATATTTTCTTTAGCATGTATGTATGCTATACTATTTCGGGTTAACGGGAACGCCCTCTATTAGTTAACATACTGTATAATGTGGCATCTTACAACCCGCATGGCATCTTTAGCGTGGTGGTGTACGACACTCTTCTTTGGTGCTTTTGTGGAGTTGGAAATTCTTTATAGCAGGATATTAGAAATTACTTACGTGGCTTTAATAACATATGCTTCGCCTTCAGTAAGATAGTTCTAAAACTGGTTTACCATCGTGTATGTAGATAGTTGATCCACATTCAAATATTATAATAAAGTTCTGAATACAAAATATTGTTGTATAAACAAAACTCACATAGCTTATTTTTAAGCCATTGCATTGCTTCTATCGCGGGCCTTGAGCGCGGCGATAGAATTCAGAAATTCCGTAACGAAAATAGCCTAACACCACAACAATTATTGTGTATGCTGACCTACCAGGTCCTCATAAATGCGTAAGAACATAGCAAATATCCAAAAAAGACGTGTGGCACTCGGGGACTGCCGCGGCAAAGCTATTGCATAGCATTTTTTATCAACTTATGTGATTACAATTAGCCTAATACCTATTTATTTATGCAGTATTTTTTTCCTTTGTTTTTTATCAACGGAAAATAACATCACGGTGTTAGGTTATGTTCCGTTGATAAAAAAATCTATGCTTTACCGCGGCAGTCCCCGAGTGCCACATGTTTTTTTTTATCTAGTTTTTAAGGATAACAAAGTATAATTAATTTATTTTTAGAGATCAATGTATACTAATATGAAAATTAGTTTATACGTATGTAGGAGGTAATCTCCGGAACTACTATTCTGATTTAAACAAATCCTATTGCATTTGATAGCCTAATTCTCGACAAAGTTTATAGGTCCCGATCCTAAGCAGCGGAGTAAAACATAAAAAAGTCAGAAAGAACTCTAAGTGAAAATGAAGTAAAATCGCGGGATGGCGATACGGGGGCACCAAAACCAATGATTTTCTTAAAATTTTACGTTTCCCTCAACTTCCATTTTAATCCTTCCTTCCACTTTGACTCATTTACTAGCACCAATGACTAATGAAATAGACTCGCAAACAAAGACTTGTTGTTAAAAGGTTTCTACCAGTCCATCAAACTGTGAATTAAGACGACCGCATTCAGAGGACTTCCTTGTTCTGAGCAATAAAGATAAAGTAAGTAAAATATATATTTATCAGCAAAGATGGAGGAAATAAACTTTAAGGCCGGATGAAAAGTGCCTTAAAATTTAATTACTAGCGAACACTTAAGTTTACACGACCGACTTCATATCCTTTGTTTTATAGACAAAGGGGGGCTCACGACTGCTTTTACATTAAGTCCCCCGCTTAAGTTCCGTCGCAAACGGCCACGGCTAATGTATGGGAGCGTACAAACTGATATTGACTTGCTCCAACATTGTGATCCATTTCCTTGATTGCATTCAATTGAGATATGAGAGTGAGTTTCTGTGCAGGTATCTAATCAATTAGTCATCTTTGCTGAGATTTCAGTTTCGGCGTTTTGGCTTACTATGAGGCAGGTTTAACATAATGCTGTAATAACAAGCAGGCTTCTGCTTAGAATTCGTTTGATGGATCAACCTCCTCCTTTTCCTTTTATCAAAATAAAACTAACGATATCAGGTTTACTTCGTGTATTTTCATAACTTTGCCAGACTAATAATATCCATACTTGTTACTTAGGTATATCCATACTAATATTATAAATGCGAAAGTATCTCTGTCTGTCTGTCTGTCCGGCTTTCACGCCAAAACTATTGAACCGACTGTAATGCAATTTGGTACACAGATAGTCTAGAGCCTGAGAAAGGACATAGGCTATATAACATCCCGCTATGACCAATAGGATCAGAGCAGTTACAAAAAATATTGCGAAAACGGGGGCAAACGCGGACGTACATATTGCTCCCATTATTTTTACAGGCGCTTATTTTATATCAACACGCGGACGCAGTCGCGGGCAGCAGCCAGCAGCTAGTATTATAATAAATACAGAAACTCACGATCAAAAGCTTCGTAAAGGGTTTTTTTTAAAGTATTACCAACAAATAGAATTTTCTCATTCACCATTTTGTGACCGTCGATAAAAAGAAATTTTGTTCAAAAAATCCGCGCACAAACGTTTTAATCAAATATCAATTTTGAAAGTTATTCACTTTGTTGGAACGGAATAAAAAGTTATTTTGTCTGAGTGCTCATTCCATCTAACTACATCCATTTGATGAAACGTCTATACGTAGAGAAATCTGACGATATGCCAGAGTGAATTTCCTAAACGTAATATAATAAAGCTTTCACATTATTATTATGTTCTTCTTCCTTGGGTAAAAATATACAAAAAGTAGATGTTTTGATCGTATTTTCATTATAACTTGAGGATAATTGTAAGAAACCTCACGATTTATCCCTAAAGAGTAATATAAAGTTTATGTTACTCTTTCTCAGAAAGTATTTTTTTTAATAAGTATTTTTTACAAAGTTATTTTTAGTATTTGTTTATGCTATAAACAAATACTGGTTACTGTTACTTTCAATAGGTATGGGCAACAGTGCGTAACGTTCACTCGTTCTTTATAGAAAAAGAAGGATCCTCCGACCAGACGGGTGTTGTTTGTTAGGTGCGCGGTGAACTTTGCTTGCGCGATGCAGGTTTTGCGTGACGTCATTATGACGTGTTATTTTCACGTAGCGTTGTAGTGCCACTACAACTTCAACTGTTTCTGTGCTTCTCGCATCCAGCGGATTCTTACCGCCTTCACCAGGTCATCGCTCCACCTTGTGGAAACTGTGGAAAGCCTTTTAATTGTGGTCATGTTTTCCTGTACACGGTCGCCTCTGCAGACATTTGTCGGCCCCATTTGCCACCTATATTGCTAGCAACTGCCGTTTGCAAAAAAAAAAGCAATACATTATAGGTTACAAAATCTAGGATTGCATGATTTTATTAGAATGTTCTTAGGATACATAGATAGAGGTTGTTTGACAGCACAGTTGGTGCAGTGGGTTCATCAAACCAAGTTTTCATGAAACCAAGCATTTGTATGACCTATGGTAGTTATTCCGGGTCTGGCTGTTTGTGTAGGTATGTATGTGAGTTTAAACGTTTGTAAACGCACCCAGGTTACAGTAGTAATACCTAGTGTGGGGGCAACGTTTTTACAAACCTATAAAAAAAGGTATCAGTGTAAAACTATGATTGCAGCTTTGAAATACCTGTGCTGACTGTATGCAAGACTTTGCGCGACGGATACGAAGACGCTGAGAGTGCCCGGAAGACATTGAAATTTTCGATCTTTTTTATAATTCGTGTAATTTTCGAACTCATATGATTCCTTAGTACCTGCAGTTGATTAGGCAGTAGTCATCATCATCATCATTATCTCAGCGATAATCCTTGCTTTGGATCTGGGGTCCGCTTTACCAGTCTAACTGCTGATTTTGGCTAAACTTCGAAATTTTCCGTGAAGCAACTACCGTCTGACCTCCACAACCAGAAGGCGATATTGAAGCATTGAAGTTAGACCAATTGTTGGAATTTTGAGGGCTCCAACAACCCGTAACGACTGCCATTAGATATTTGTATGGCAACCGAGACCAACGACTTAACGTGCTTTCCGAGTCACGACCAGACCAGTGCAAATATTCCTATCATGCATACAAATATTTGCACTGCGCGGGGATTAAACCCGCACCTCCGTGTGCAATGGCCGCGTTTGCTACCGCTACGCCAAGGAGGCTGTCAGTTGATTAGGCAGCAGTAACTTTCTCAAAGCTGCTCCTCTCGCTTAATACTGAAGATTGTCAGTCAAATAACAACGCAATGAGGAGGAGTCCTCATTGCGTTGTTAGCCATTATTCTTGCATGATGAGCCTCGAGGGAACCGAGTATTTCAAACCGAAATTTTTCGACGAAATTCATTTATCGTTACATTTATCATGCCCACTTCGGTTTTTAACTTTTAGGGTTGGCAACTAATTCGTGAGACTATAAAATATGAAGCTTTGATTGAAACTATTTTTTCCTATCGATATTGACTTCATTTCAAATTTTATACAGTTTCGTAGACATTTATATACAATATGTAAAGATACCCCCGTCCGACACATATGGATAATAAAAGTTAGGTAAACACATGAACTAAAATATGAAAGGAGATGTTTCACAAATGTATGGAGCCTGGGCCAGCACTATGTACACTTAATGTAAATATTAGTATACACTATAGTTCACTGTTTTTATGTTAATTTTATATACTTTGACTCAGTTCTTATACAAATTCAATTTAACTCGGGCAAAGAGTGCAACACAACTACTAATAAACATTGTGGTCAGCAATAAGCGAAATTAGATTTTGACAGTGACATTTGATTGACGTGTCATGTATCTAAGGCTATCGCACCTATATTATCTACCATAAGACTGCGAAAATAAACAAAACATGAATTCCGAACATACGGCACACAAAACAAAACCAATCCGAGACAATTAACTCAAATCAACACTCGCCACGTACACAACGGGAAATTAGAACTGTCAAACTCGTCAATCAAGCCTCATAACCACTGTCATGGCTATCTTAAAAAAAGGCTACCTGACTAAGAAAACGTTTCAAATAATTAATTATATATACTTGTATTTTATTCAAATTAATTTATTAGTATTTTTATGAAAATCTATTTTTTTTTCCTTTATTGGTGGCCCAAAATGAAACGTCACCCTTTATAAAATCATCATAGAACAATACTAATGAATATTGAAATAATCTTTTTTTCCCGCGACTCAATTCCAATTTCACCAAAATTTGTTTTTTTTTTAAAGGGTCACTCCCGCCCCCGCCCGCCCGCGTGGAATTCGGTTATATAGCGATTTTTACATTTCCTCGGGAATAACAAATTTTTCCGGGATAAAAAGTACCCTATTATTTAACCCAAACATCTATCTCACTTTACGTTTGCAAATTTCGAAGCAATCGACTTAGTAGTTACGGCGTGAAAGCGGAACAAACAAACAAACAAACTCACTTTCCCATTTACAATATTAGTATGATAAGGAAAGGATACACCCAAGTACTTGAAACATTATACAAGTATCGTGACAACCCTAACATCTAAAGGCACGGTTTTGCCTCGCAGTCCGTAGGTAGGTCTTGTCTTCTCTCGAGCTTGTCTTACGAACCGTGTTTAAAGCCTCGTTAGTATCACTTGTCTACGACTGATGATGTACTATGGAATACCACATCTATTTGCGTACTCGAAATGTACAGACTAATTTGGAGAGCATACAAAAAGTTGTAGTCTGTTGCGGGCCTTGGAGTTTTGACTCGTGTAAAGTTTGCTACGTTCAAATGTTTCATAGTGGCATGCGGGTTTAGTGGTCTACAACATTTTGTAGAACAAAAATTTTATTGACTATGCTTTGTATTTATTGTTGACTGCGATTTATTTGCATAGACATGTTCCCAAATGTCGCGTATGGTATTAAGTTCGTCTCTAACGCAGTGCCTATATGAGATTAGTACCAGCATTTATGGGTGCGTGGGTTCGGTTCTAGGTCAGGCAAGTATCAATATAACTTTTCTAAAGTTATATGTACTTTCTAAGTATATCTTGGAACCCAATGACTGAAGGTGAAATAAAACATTTTGAGGAAACCTGGACTTTAAGTCTGAAATCGTCAACCCGCGAGCAAGCGTGGTGATTACGCTCAATCCTTCTCTGTATGAGAGGAGACCTGTGCCCAACAGTGGGATGATAAAAAACGGTTGATGATGATGATGAGTTTTTCGTTATGACTTAAAACGTTTTTGACTCTAGCCTACATGCCTTAATCAGTACCTAGATTCACAAGGCAGGTTTAGAGATAAGCTTTGAAACAATATTTGACGACTCATCGAATAAATAGTGTAGTTTCATATAATTACAATATTCATCTAACAGCTAAAATAATAACCTAAAAATATTAGAAAAATATCAGCACCTGATACCTACATTTTTTTCAGCATGAAATTTACGCATTACGCCAGAGCAACGAAACATAAATCAGCCTAACATGATCAACTTGAAATGTTAAAAATATACCTAGGTTGGACTTATCCTGAAACGACGTAAAGTAAACAAAATTAATAATATTCCTAACTTCAAAGTATCTGATACATTTTCTTTTGGTACTCTTGTTCATAAGAAAATACCAGTATCCTCGTTTCCATAGTAACATCATTTCTGATATTTAATAAAATCTTGAGGAAAATTGAAATTTTTTTCAAGTTTGTATAATTTACATACTTATTTTTGATTTAGTTTAAGATCCAAGAACAGTGACAATTATTACAGGTATTATTCGAGCCAGAGTTTATTGACTTGCTTCAGAAAGCAAGTCGATAAAATGATAGCATGCACCTGATTTTGTGATTGGTAATAAAAAAATAAATATTTTACGACTTTTGTCCATCATAATAACTTCACAGTTCGCACCTGCTCCTTTATTATCCAAGAGACAGGTATTGTTATTTTCGGGTGATTTGATTGACTTTTTCCAATTATTATTTCAGAAAGCTGTCGGTGCTGACACCTTGTCGTCAAACTTTTTTTTTGTTGTCTAATGAATACCGAAAGTGTTTGAAGTCAGGCTGACAGTGTCAAACTTTTACAATAATCTTCCCTCTTCATTAAGGGGCCGAACAAAAACGCGGGCTTATTGGTGCCCAACAGGGCTACTGAAACTGGCCTATTGAGATTATCCAACTTCGACAGAAAACAATGTAATTAAGTTTAGTGTTGGGCCTCGGTGATGTTTATTGGATTGCCACTTTACTTATTAATTTTCCAGTTCTTAGGACCCATCTTATTGCTATTTATATTAATTTGGCAAGGTCATCTTTAGGCGGTCTTTACCAATAAAAAATAAATTCCAGTGGGTTGTGTTGCTCTACAGTTTCTCGAATTTATTTCAGTAGCAACACTAGTTAATGAATTTAGCTGGGGTAGCCAGCTTGTTTGTCAAGTAATTATTTCAGTTAACAACAATATTCAGAGTTATCTTGAATAGATGCTATTAACGTCTTCACTAACTTTAACATTGTTTCTGAATATTTGACTCGAAGCCTTTGTAATTAATTGTAAAAGGACGTTTCTTGTTACTAATTTAAATTAATCCTTTCGGTTTATGTTCCAATGGAACTATTTATTCTTTGGAGGTAAAACGTGTCTTTGTGTGACGTCAGCATCTTTTGTGCCAAGTTTCCTTGTCGTCCACGGTAACGTGATTGAGTAACAATCAAACAAAGGCCACACACAAGAATCGAAAGCAGGGTTGCCAAGTTTAAACAAAATATCCTACCATATTCTTTGAATGGGAGAAAAATAAAGCATTTAGAAGAAAAATAAAAGTTTTTATTATGTATGTGTTTTTTTCCATGAACGATTTTTTGAGGTTTTTACAAGTTTTAAGGCTAGTTCTACAACCAAAATGAATAAATAAATCGTTTGTTATTGAAATTCGAAAATCTTTTTCTCTCATCTCGCTATTTCAGATTCATTGCCGAAAAAACTCTCACTCAAAGCTGAAATGGCAAGAAGAGAGTAAATGACAAATTATTTTTACATTTGGTTAGCCAGGTATCAGATGATTTTTCAATCATCTGATAACTTTATTCGAGATGGAATAATTTTGAAATGTTGACACTTTTTCATACAAAAATGTTAATATTCATGTTGTTCTTCGATTAAAAGTTATCTGGCGTTGGAAAAATTAGTACTTAATGAAAATTAGTACTCAATGAAAACTGTTTATCAATGTTTAGTTTTCGTATTTTTTTATTTATAAGAATTGTAAATATCGACAGATTTCAGAATTACTGACGTGAGTGTTTTGTTTTAGATCCACAACAAAGATAAGAAATACGTAAAATATTTTCTCATACTATATTTTAAGGAAAAAGTACATTTATCGAAAATAAAGTAGAATACGTTATATAGTACGCTTGGTAACCCTTAATCACAGGCCCAATGTAACGAAAATATCCAATCTTTTTTCAAAATCTACAATAAATAGACATGGTTTATTAAATATTTGTCCACCAATGTTATTGTATTTCTTTTTTATGTTTTTGATTTAATGAAAATCCATAGGAAAAATGCGTTTAAGTAACTTGTTTGCAAAAGGTATTTGAAAAATCTCAAAATTTTCTGCTTCACTCAACCTGACAAGATCCATAAAGGTAAGACATATAAACATAACATATTATACCTTAAGAATTACCGCTGTTCAATTGTTTACGGGACATGAAACAGGATCTTTACCTTCAGATATGGACCTTTGCATATAAAAACACAATAACGCCTATGGCTTTCTGTAAACCTCTACCGGAACACAGAATTTCCTTTGATATGACATTTTTATTTTTGTGAAAATAAACGGAAATTGTATTACAGAAGTTTCATATGTAATTTTGTATTTATTGTTAATATTTTCATTTGGAGTTAGTAGGAAGTTGATCTTAAGGATTTAGGCTATTTTTAGTTTGGTCTCCTAGACCACGGCCTTGCGAACTTTTGTTGTACATTTACTGGAAAGTTGTCGATGTACTGTGTAAGTATAATGTTCTTGTATGTGTCTACATGTGTGTGTAGTGTAACATACATGTGTTCTACACAATATCGTACATGTACAATCGACCACACAATTGTGGTAATGTTGAACTGGCCTATTATAGTATAGTACGGAGTTTAAATAGAATACAAGGTCATATAAAGATTTTGGAAATTATAACATGTGTGCTATTTGAAGCAAAACTGTACATTTAAGACTCCTACTAAAGTATATAATGATATCTGTCAAGATTTAGGGTATATTTTGGTTAGAAAACAAAAGGGAACACCACTGTCCTTTTTATTTTTCTGCCAGCCATGAATGCTTTCCAAATTGTTGCCTTTGTAAACGTAAAACATAATATATATACATATATATTGGACCACATGACCTGATTATGCTGGTCAGTTGGATTCCAATCATGACCTTGGTTCGAGTGCCCCCTAAGGAAATGCTTTTCCTCGACAAGAATTCGTAATTTTTTCGACGGCCGGAATGATTTCCCCACTGCATTCATGGATGAGAAGCCAACTAGAAAACTCAAGGAAGCCTGGGTAAATCTCCAGTAGATTTAAATATTTCAAGTTCAACTTTAAATATTTAACTTCACAGGAGCCGCATTGTGGCTGTTTTCTTTTTAAATATGTATGTGTGTTTCATTGGGTTGGTAGGTTAGGTAACCTACCATCTCTATGAAACATACATACACACACATAGGTAGGTTACCTATGATAAAATAACCCGCTCTGTAACGTAATAAAATTAAGGATTTCATGGGGTCTAGAAAAGAAAATAAAATCCTACATTAAGTGTGACAGACAACGATAAAATGTTCAGCCAATTAATTCAGAACTAACGATGTAATTTTAAAACTGCAATTGTCACGTAAACATTTTCGTTTACATAAAGGGAACTTAAATAATTTCATTTAATTAGTTATCTAAGATTAATGTTTTTATTACGATAATATTTATATGATAGAAGCTGCCACTTAAAAATAAGTTCATATATATGTACATAAATATATACGAAAGAGCAAAATCATCATTGGGCATCGATATTTATTTATTTCAGGCGACGCAAGCCCATACGTTAATAGTAGTTTATGATACTGCTACATAATGAGGGGTATTAAGCACGAGTGTAAGTTTAAAAAACGAGCGAAGCGAGTTTTTTAATAGTATCACACGAGTGTGTAATACCTAATTATGTACAGTTTCATACACTACTTTATCTAATCTCAGTGCGTCTGTCGCCAATGCAACGCAATTCCATTTATTCAGTTTCTTAATTGTAAATACAAAGTGTTTACACTTATGCACCCTGCATTACAGCGCATGTGGGAAAGCGCGCGCAGATACAGATAAAAAATGAAATAGTACTGTCTACATTGATATAATATTAAACAGATATGATATTTTCTACGCTTCAAGTTCAATGCGCTAGTGACTTATCTACCTTAGTTTAATATTATATCAATGGCTGTCTATGGTTTGTACCGTAATGAAAAAAAAAATTAGTATGACATTATTTTGTTAGAGAAATAATGTTATAATTTAATTTTTTAATTTCCTTTTGATATATTATTGGTAAAGTACGTCAATATAAACTCCTTTTTGGTTTTATATTTTTAATTTTTTGATATGAGAGTAGTTAAACTAAATTATAGGACAATGATACGAACAGATAATGATAATGATTTTAATATAATATAGTACTTCACTACTACACATCGGCATCGATGTCAACAGTAATAGTGCCCAAATTGATAGCAGCATTGTCACATCGTATTGTGATGATAAATAATTCTTTGACCAAGAAATAGGCCAAACCTCTGGTCCCGTGAATATTCGCGTGATTAGTAGAAAAAACAATCAAATAATAATGTTTTAAATTTTCTGAAACTTGTAGTAAACCCAAAAATATCACTTTCCGTGAAGTGTGGTTATTTATCTTATTCAGCGATTCCATTTGCCACCGATTTGTTCCGTCCCGAAAGAGACAAAAGCGGCGTGTATGACATTTGTCAATTCTTATAAAGGATATATGTTGCTATTTCGGGAATAAAAGACCCTTTTGCGTTACGAATTATATCTCGATATGGGTCGTTTATTCACGGATATCTCTTTTATATCAATACACTATATGAAATATGTCAAATACTGAGATACCTACTATACACTTTATGACGGCGATGTTCCCGATGTAGGTCAGACGAAATCTGACAAGTATAATAAACTGTCGATGATGTGAAAAATTATACTGGTTTTTGGACCGACTGTTTTCCACAAAATCTGGTTAGTCTGGAGGCCGAGCCCAACATAGTTAGAAAGAGGTTAGGCAGATGTCGATGATAATGATATTATTGAAAAATTATGGAGACAGATACTTTATATTCGTAATCACTACATATTTTAAAACAAAGTCACTTTCTCTTTCCCTATGTCCCTTTGTATTATTAAATCTTTAAAACTTCGCAACGGATTGTAATGCGGTTTTTTTTAATACGTAGAGTGATTAAAAAAAAGGTTTATATGTATAATAACATACATTAAAATGCGGAGTAACACCATTATTTTTGAGGTTTTTAATGTAATGTCGAAAATAATTACATTTTTTTCCGCGTTTGCAGCGAAACACAAGCTGAACCCTATGAGATTTATCAAAATAATGTACTAAATATTGTACACATTGAAAAGGTATACAAAAAAGTCTATGATGGTATATGTCTATCTCTTATGGATATCCCCCAATAACATTTTTTTGTCATTTACTTTTTACGACAAATACCGGCTAATTTTCGAAGTGATTTTAACCAATACAGCTTTGAAACTTATCTAATTTAATACCTTAAATATATTGTTGATTTATTTTTTAAATCAATATTTTCGAAGATATTATATATTTAAAAATTGCGGGGCCTCGCGTTTACGGCGATACGGTTACGGATACGGTTTTTTATACAACGTTCACAGTTTTTCTGTAGTGTATTTAGTATCAGCATTGAGCCCGTGTGCGTGAAGCCGGGCGGGTCACTAGTATCATATATTACTAAACCATAGACAATACCGAGCAGCTATTGTTGTTAATATCTTTGGCAAATGTGAAAAACCAAATTGATTCGTTATTTCTTTCTGTAACCTTATTAGTTTTGTTTTTGTACTTCGATTGTTAGTTTTTTGTACGCAAACACAGCCGTATTCTTGATAGATAACACAATCTAAGTTGCGACTTTATGGTCATAAATTGCCTGCTTTGTATGCCTTGAGTATTCAATACTTTCGATTTTTTTTTTCTGTTAAAATATGGTATAAACCATTTTGTAAAAATATTGACTTATAATTAGGAATCCGCTTGTAACATAATAACGTAACTTCACAAAATACTCATTAATATAAGCTTAGCTAGTTAGTACGTATACCTATAAAACACAACATGGATAACAAATAAATATAATAAATATATATGGACAAATCACACAGATTGAGCTAGCCCCAAAGAAAGCTCGAGACTTGTGTTATGGGATACTAACTCAACGATACTATATTTATAATAGATACGTTTATACGATATCGTTTTTCCATCATGACCTGGCCGGGGATCGAACCCGGGGCCTGCACGTCGCAGGCAGGCGTGTTGACCGCTGCGCTACGGAGGACGACATGTAACGACAGTGACATGTGACAGTAACTCTTAAAGAATGATACCAGAGATTGGTATGCCTTCCATCTTGAGCTATACTCAAGTGCATTCTGTCTTTTGCCGTAGCTGTTCTTATTATATCACAGCTGCCTATTCCCACAAAATAGCTATATCTGATGATTTATCTGTACGCAAGACGACGGCTACCGAAATTTGGGGCCCGACAAAACAATCTCGACTTGACAAATCCCGGCTAATAATCGTCGCTCGTTATTCGCACACGTCCGGCCCCGTCTGGATAGATTTCGATGTATTTGTTACCGGAATTTAATATCGCTAATGCTTTATTGACATTATTTTAGGCGTGATACACGTTTACTATCATGAAACAAGAGAAAACGTTAAAGAAAGATTGCTACCTAATATAAATATGTAACATAACTGTGCGTGTAATTCTTTGAGGGTTAAGCGAAGGTGTACCAGCACTGCGATTCTGTAAGCATCTGCCAATCAACTGAGCCCAAAGTGAGTTAACTAATGCCCCTAGCATTAGGTAACTCACTTGATATTACTACTACCTATTATATATATTATATATTAAATTATATATATATTATATAATAGCAGATGTGAGATACTACTAACTATTGGCACTATTGATTCACTTCATAAAACTTTTTACGGTGAGTATTTTGCAGAATCAATCAACTGTAGTGCATTATAATTTCTCCAATTATGTTGTAGTACCATGTATTAGTGGGTGATCCTATGGCCACGAAGCGGGCACAAATCCTTATTATTATCTTGGCTGTTTTAGAGAAAAACCCAATGACACTTTACCCAACCTGAAAATCAACATCAGGAGTAGCGATTGCGAGCTTTAGACAAACAAGGCGAAAAAAATGATATCATGAGATAGAAAATATACGTATAATTATTATGACAGGCAATTGTACATGAATGCACTGTCTGTAGTAATTTTAGTAACCAATTTTTATTTTTAATAGTTATAAACTAGTGCTTCACTGCAATCCCGCCTGATGGTAAGCAGTGATGCAATCGTTGATCGTTGTAAAGCGCAGTAGCTTATTAAGCCTATTCACTCCAAAACTGAGTGAATAGGAAGGAAGACGGCAGTTGATCGAGGTGATGCAATGTTTAACCCAACAACACGACCAACGATGCTGCGCCAGAGGATGATCTGGAGACCCTCCACGACCAAACTACCGACACAACAACATTAGGCACATCGTACCCGGCACACATCGCAACACAACTGCTCAGACCCGTCCACTGTACGGCAATTTCGAGCAACTTATTTCCGTTTATTCATATACAAGCCACATAACGCGAGTCTAATTTCCACTTCCAAGTTTATGTACGTAAGTGAAGCTACAGCTTTTGTTTGTGCCAATTAGGTTTATTGTGGACGCAGTAAAAGATACGTTGAACTAGTGAGACAAGTTCTACTTGCGTACTTTGTTTTTAGCTACCTTAGTGCCTTTCCTAATCTTTATTTGATCCGCTTACTGCAATCCGATTGAACTTGGATTTTCTACTTTCTGCCTAAGTTAGAGTTATTATATAATTCTCAGGCTAAGCTATTTTGAAATTCCGCAAGTCTGCGTTCCGGGTCTTAATCATCATCATCATCATCCCAGCGTTAATCCCAGTCGCTTCCGAAGCCTTTTCAGCTTTGGAGTCTGGGGTCCGCTTTACCAGTCAAACTGCTGATATGGCTAAACTTCGACATTTTTTCCGTGAAGCGACTGCCGTCTGACCTCCACAACCCGAAGGCGACATCGAAGCATTGCAGTTAGACCAGTTGTTGGACTTTTGAGGGCTCCAACAACCCGTAACGACTGCCACTAGATGTTCGTATGGCACGACCAGACCAGTGCAAATATTCATATTCATGCATACAAATATTTGCACTGTGCGGGGATCGAACCCGCGCCACCTGGCGCAGCGGCCGCGTCCGCTACCGCTACGCCAAGGAGGCTGGGGCGTTCCGGGTCTTAATGGATGGATATATATCACATAAACCTCGGCACGTATATTTTTGTACATCGCGATGTCCCGAGCACAAAGCGCGTCTTCAATTGAAAGATTCGCTATCGGGTCAAAGTGACACATTTCTCTTTGCCGACTATCTTTTCGGGCGGTTTACGTAAGTTTAGAGAACGCCTCATTCGATACGGGAACATGTGTGTTGACATCTGATTAATGGTCGTTTCGAGCTTTCCCCTGTTTGGCTTCCAAGATTAAAAAGGAAAACACGGGAAAATGTTTTTCGCGAGTCCCGTTTGTAGGCGCAGTCGTTGTGATGTCCGTCAAAAGATTTCCTTTGTTGGTTTGCTTATCTATTTATTAGCTTTCCTTTGTATTTAGACAACGTGAACGGAACAGGGAGACTTGTAATTTGACATATTCATTCCAGGACGTTGTAGTTTGACCTACTTGCAATAATTAATCATTCCATAAAGGTCTAAGTTATCTGTAAAAGATCGCTCTTAATGAAACCGTCCATTGAGTCACACTTTGTAAAATCTTGATATTTATGTTCTGTAATCTACATATATGGTGTACATAATACTGAGTATTCTATTCTATTCTCATATTCATTTTTTATATAATTGCCGTAAATTCTAAACTAAATATCATTTTTCTCTAATGTATCTGTATATCTGCATCATATGTATTTCAATGGGTACCTAATACATTATTGCTGAGTTGAAGACTATTAAAAACGTACAGACATGTATACAAATAATTTAGTTTGGCTCGATTTTGGAGTCTGGGAGTGTATTTAAATAATCCAGTTTCTATGAGCCTCCCACTTCGTGATTGAAGTGTATTTCCGTGTACTTAATTTGTATTTAGAGAGCAGGAACTTGAGTGGTATTAAATGTTTAATTTTATTTATGTACGAAGAAAAGGATTCAAATACTTTTGCTTGTAATGCCAGTCTATTTTATCTACTGTAGGGGGAAGGCTTCTATATATTTATTTATAAAATATATTTTTTTTAAATAAATAACTAATTTAGCCACCGTCTTCCGAATTTAGTTATTTTTCACTTTGTAGTGTTCGTTTTTTGAAAGTCGGTTGATTTTTTTTAAAAAAAAAACGTTGTTTTTAAAAGTAAGTACTGTTCAACTCCATCAGGTTAGACGGGACGCTGACTCCAACATATTGTGTAATAAGCTAGCAAACGACGCAATTTTGTTTACTTAAATTTTTACCCGTGATTTTGGTTTAAATACCAAACTACTGAACCAATTTTTATAAAATTCCTATAGCACCAAACTGAATGTATGAGCATTGCTAGAGATGACGTGATTACACAACTTAAATTCAATCTCTTGATTTTCATTAATTCAGCTTTTAGGAGTTGAGATTTTCTTAAACCTAAACTTTGGGCATTTCATTGAGTCCGACGTCAAGGTGGCCAGAAAACTTGGCGTTATTGCAAATGTCCTTTACACAGGTACTTCACACCGGGACAGCTTTTAATGTTATACAAAGGGCAGGTCCGTTCGTATGTACTGCAGCCACATTTGGGTTGGTGCTGTCAAAAAAGCCACTTGGTAACTTAGGATTCGGTGAAGACAGGCAACCTAGATTTTGGAGAGTATTCACGGGAATTGGGTTGTATCCTAAAAAATAATTTAATGTCCACCAGATGGATTTACAAAAAATATTGAACACATATTTTTTATTTTTTCTTTCATTCAAATACTTAGGAAGATACATTGATTTGAAATGTCACATGACGTCACGCCGTGGTACAAAATATACCACGGCATGACGTAATTAACCCCCACTCCGTAACTTTAATACACTATATCACAGTAATTTTTGGTAATTTCGACAAAATAACTCCTTCCGGTCTTATTTTTTTTATTATCTAGAAGACGGACTAATTACTTTTTTGATTTTTTTACCTTGGAAACATCCCTATTGCATGACTTAATTCCGCCGTCTCTGTTCCACCATCGGACGACCTGTCGTGCGGCGAGTATTATTCACACTTACGTTGTTGACACCGCTACGATCCGGACTAAGCATTTCGTCTTTTATATCGTATACATCGAATGACTAGAACAATTTGCCTGCGGTGGTCTTTCCGTCTGACTTTTTTTTTTACATATTATAAACCAGCGCTTGACCGCAATCCTGCCTGATGGTAAGCAGTGACGCAATCTTTGATGGTAAAGCGCACTAGTTTATTAACAGCCTATTCACCCTAGCTTTGAAGACACTCAAATTGTAGTCCGACGGAAACACCGCCGCTGGCAAATTGTTCCAGTCCCTCGATGTCATCATCATCATCGTCCCAGCGTTAATCCCAGTCGCATCCGAAGCCTTTTTTCAGCTTTGGAGTCTGGGGTCCGCTTTACCAGTCGAACTGCTGATATGGCTAAACTTCGACATTTTCCGTGAAGCGACTGCCGTCTGACCTCCACAACCCGAAGGCGACATCGAAGCATTGCGGTTAGACCAATTGTTGGACTTTTGAGGGCTCCAACAACCCGTAACGACTGCCACTAGATGTTCGTATGGCAACCGGGACCAACGGCTTAACGTGCTTTCCGAGGCGCGACCAGACCAGTGCAAATATTCATATTCATGCATACAAATACTTGCACTGTGCGGGGATCGAACCCGCGCCACGCTGCGCAGCGGTCGCGTCCGCTACCGCTACGCCACGGAGGCTGTCATTGTTCCAGTCCCTCGATGTACGCGGTATAAAGGAGGAGGCGAAACGCTTCGTCCGGCTACACATTACACATTACTATGACTACATTTTAAGTGTGTTCAAGACTAGAGTGAATAGGCTTTTAATAAACTAAAGCACTTTATCATCAACGATTACATCACTGCTTGCCATCAGGCAGGATTGCGTTCAAGCACTAGTTTATAGAGATAGAAAAAAAAAGATTGTTGCACAAGTGTGACAAGTAGGTAGTGGTTGTCCTATGTTGAATTTAATTGCTGTAAATCCTTGAGTAATTTCCTCAAATTTCTATGGTCTTCAATAACAGCTCAACAATATAAACGAATCAAGATCAAAGACAAGATACCTAACTTCTCTAAACCGCTGAGGCGTCCCCTGAACTGACCTTTGTCTTCATCATCAGACCCCTAATGACAGTCACAACCCATCTAGGTGTAAAGTTCTTATCAATACAAATTAATTAAGCACACACACACGGTAGCTTCTGTGAATAGTTAAGGAGTTCTCTCGAATATCTCGCAGCTCCATCATCAGATATACTCCAGACCTTTATTAAATTGTAGTGTTTTAAAATACTGAATGAAAAAACTTACAAATGCATTAGTCGCCCTTACGATTTTTAAAAGCTCCACTAGATATCTTTGGTCTTCCATCATCAGACCCTAATTTCTTTATCATGGAACCACCTTGAAGATATCTTCTTTGTAACAAAAAAAAAAAAACAAGAATAATTAAAATAGGTTCATAAACGACGAAGTTATCTGTGAATACACATAAAAAAACATATACTATACGGTCGAACTGAGTGACCTCCTTTTTGACGTCTGTTAAAAAAGCGTGGTATAAGATCATCATCACAACCGTGGCCCTGGCCGTCGCACAGACAAGTGAAGAAACACGGGTGGGGTTTAGTCAGTAAAAGCCTGACACGCCCTTCCGCTGCGCCCAGACCGGGAGAAGTCATTTGATGATTTCCCATCCTAACAAAAAAAGCAGTATCTTTCTGATTATGATAATAAAAAAAACCGGCCAAGTGCGAGTCGGACTCGCACACCGAGGGTTCCGCCGTACAAACGTAGCGGTCTCCAAAGCCTGGAGCACAGGCGTAGAGTAGCCAGCCTTTCGGTCTTCTATAGGATGCATTCTGGTGAGTGTGAGTGTGAGAGATTCTGAGTTTACGGAAAGTATCCTGTAGGTTTTGATTCCTTTACGAATGTCGAAAATTTGTTGAAAATATCGACATAATCGGCTGTATCTTTTGATTGGCTTGGCTTAGAAGTTTGATATTTTCACAGCTTAAAGGGACAATAGACCTGAGTATTTCATGTGAATTTCAGTTTGATACGTCCACGCGTTCTTGAGATAAAGGGTCTTGACAGACAGACAGACAGACAGACAGACAGACGGACAACAAAGTGATTCTATAAGGGTTCCGTTTTTTCCTTTTGAGGTACGGAACCCTAAAAAAGACTGCGAATATTTTAATTTAGAGTCAGAAAATTAGTGTTGTTTCAATCTAACCTCAAATGTGACTAATTTAAAATATTCGCAGTCTTTTTTTTCTTGGGGAATTATTATGGTCTAACATTATTGGTTGGAGAAATTATGTACGAGCGTTAGTGTTATTAAATGTGTTCAATATGTTTTTTTTTTGAGAATGCAAGCAAATATAAATGTTGAATCCAGGGCAAAAGTTGTGGTCTAGTATAACAATGGGTTTAATAAATCTGAAATATCCAAAGAAACGAGATTTTGTGTTAGTTATTTTGTTGTTATTGATTCTATTTCTTCTCATATGTGACGCTTTATAATATGAAATAAGGATTTCTTGTGATTTAGAAAAACGTCCAATTTTTCCTCATATCTTCTCAGTTTTCAGAAGAAATAAAAAAAAATTGTTGTTCTGTTTTAATTTTCTTTCAATTGTATATTAGTATTGGTACTCTGGTAGACGGCCGAAGATGGCGGAATTAAGTCATGTAATTAACGCGCACACTCCTCAAAATGCTTCCTATAGAATACAGAAAGGGTGGCTACTTTACGCCTGTGCTATAGGCTTACTAACTACTTGGGCTTAACTTACCTACTAAGAAAACATGCTAACAGAGAAAAGTTTGATATAAGACAATAGACGAATTACATACCATGAAAATTAGCATAAACTGCAGATTGGATCAGGAAGCCTTCACCAGATTCTACATGTGCAACTTTGGTTGCGGAGGATAGTTTCACGCTGGGTGTCGCACAATCTCACCGATGCTCAGAAGCAGGTGGAATGGTGCCATGATATGATAGAGAAATTTGAAGCAGCCTTGTCTCGGCGTGTTTATGACATCGTTACAGGTGATGAATCTTGTATTTAGCAATACGATCCGGAAACGAAGCGCCAGTCGACGGTTTGGGTGTTTCAAAACGAATCAACGCCTACCAAAGTGAAGCGATCTAGAAGCGGTAAGATATTGATGGCGAGCTTTTTCAGTTTGACTGGCTACTAGGTGTCAATTCCTTTACGAAACCAAAGAAGCATTAACGCTGAAAGGTATACCTACTACAAAATGCTTGACAGAAGTTTTCTCTGTTGTGAGCAACAAGCGAACTAACACAGGGCTCCGCGGGTTACTGCTTCACCACGACAATTCGCCCGCCCACACCGCAATCAAAATGAGGGACTTCCTGGACAGTATACCAGCTAAACTCCTGGGTCACCCTACTCAAAGCCCTGACTTAGCACCATGTGACTTCTTCTTATTCCCAAAAAGAAAAGATCAGCTCAAAGGAATACAATTTTCGTTGCCGTATGATGCTTTGTCAGCGTTCAAGCAGGCTGTAAACGAAGTGTCTGAGGCGGATTGGAAAAAGTTTTTCGAAAACTGGTTCAGACGCATGAAACTTTGTATAGAGGCTGGTGGAGAGTAATTTGAAAAGATGTAATAAAATATATGTACCTATAGAATTTTTTTTATTATCGCAAAACTTTCTGAGTGTCCCATGAGTAGAAACTCAGAAAGTTTTGGGGTACTAAAAAAAGAAAAAAGAGGTTTTTTTTTTCATTAAGAATTTTTTTATATAAATTAATTGTATTTCATTAGTTCCGTTGATTTGTCCATCAGTTATATTATAAAGCGTTTAGATTTCGATTTAGACTACAGAACAGTGAGTGAGTGATCGACTCCTACGTTCAGTGTCGCGGGTTCGATTGCTGCACGTAACAAATATTTGTGTGGACTGCATGTAATTGTGCCGAGTCTAGCTATTTATTTGTGTCAGTTTAAATGTTTTTAAATCACCCACTATACAAGAGTAATTCCGAGTGTAGGAAAGCAATTAAAAAAATATTAAAAAGTATTTAGTTGGTTTTATTGTTGCCACACCTACTACGTAGGATTTTATTTTTACTCTCCATTGCTAACAACCACCCACCTCCTACGAGGGGCCGCTGAAAAATTTTGAGCCTAATGTATTAAAAATGCCGATAGAAATGTACAAAAAAATATTTTCAATATAATCTCCCTCTGATTCAAAGCAGTTCTTAGATCTATTAAAAAGACCTTTTAACCCGGTCAAAATATTCGCTATCTTTGCCTTCAATATGTTCATTTACGGCCAATTCATTACCTCGTTACTTAAAAATCTCCGTCCTCGGAGATCCTTTTCCAAATTGAAAAAAGGAAATAATTGCTAGAACTCAGGTCTGGACTCTAGGGTGGATGGTTTATTTCTTCAAATCCTGTCTCGGCGAGGGCACGCATTGCAACTCGCGCGTTGTGGACGGGCGCGTTGTCTTGCAAAAACAGGATTCCTCTTCAGGAGTTTGCCTCTCCTTTTCTGAACAACCACTTGGGCCTATGTTTGTCAACTATGCGGCATAATAGTTTCCATTGATTGTAAATTATTTAAGAAGGTGAACAATGGACAAAATTCCTTCACAATCCCAAAAAAATAGTAAAATAGTGGCCATGATCTTGGACGCTGGTTGAATTTCCGTGGCGGCTTTTCTCCCTTTTCTATCCACTGCATTGATTTTTGTTTTAACTCAGGATCGTATTGTCGCATCCATGTTTCATCTACAGTAACAAGGCAAGACAAAAACATCGTCAGGATTATCGCAGATGTCCAAAAACTTCTGCAAAGTTGTGTTGTCCAGTGGCGTGAGCATTTTCGGTATTCATCGCAAACACACTTTTTTCATGTGCAAATGACCAAGTATGCAAAATATCACTGATTATTTCTTTGCTAATGCCTTGAACTTTAGCTAAGTTGACTCGCCGATCTACTAGAAGATTTTTTTTCTCTTTTTGGATGTTTTCTTAGGTAACGGCAGTATTTGGGCGGTCCGACTAGCTACTCCCTGCGGTTTTTGAATTCAAGGGTCGAGTGTTTTACGGTGGCAAACGAAGGTGCAGAGGCCCCATAAACTGCAGACATCTCTTCAAATATTCTGTCGTCGTTTTGGTCTTCTTTGTGAGGAATTTTATGACAGCTCTGTACTTCAATTTAGTAGAAAGCGCCGATGACTCAGACATGGTGATGTTTAAGGATCAATTACAAAATATGTAATGATGCTTATGACATGAAACTTGGTATTTATACTATTTAGGATACCAGCAATTAGTGATGTGCAATGAGAATTATTAGTGATACTCAAAGGTACTTAGGCTCAAACTTTTCAGCCGATTTTTAATAGAGAATTCGTGTATTCGAGTAGAGAATTCATCAGCCGTCTGTCCATCGTTGCCGCCGAAGTCCACATTGACACTCCAATCCATGTCCGTCCCAACCCTTGAGCTTTAAATTTGTTCCGAAGTAATTTGATCCAGCCTATGCCTTGTTGTCCGCCCCCTAAGCTGAGGTCAAGGGTCAAGTTGCTTAGTTTTCAAAATTTTAAGCCCGGGCTGGATTTGGTCTTCATTTATTAGGGCACTCATAGGCATGCTGGGTTATTCAGCCTAGGGCGATGTCATATATTACATAATTCAACCATTGTTCGAAGGTTGATAATGATGAAACAATGAATCTTTATACTCACTTCTTCATATCTCTAAAGTAAGTCTAACAGCATCTTTTCAACAAATTTTGAGTTGAGACAAACTATGTTGAAAATATCAAAAACACAAAAGTCAAAGTAATGAGTATGATTCGACTTCATAACATTTGTGGAGCGAATTGTTGTACTCAATATTCAAATGATCTATTGCTCCAATTCATTCATTACATACATATAGTGCTCTTATATACGTGCATCCAAAACATACCTTGGTGCAAGGAAGCCAAAGATTGTAATAGGATAAGTAAACTAAAAAAAAGGTTTGCGTTTCGATAATGGCAAACCTTCTTGTTTCCGAATAAGCATAAATGTCGCCCCAAAGATATGCTTACGTATATGTTTTGTACTACCACGCAATCCCCGCGGTGTTGCAGTGCACCTGTCATTGCATGTTATAAGAAGTTATCTTTCGGTTGAGTTATCTTCTCTTGTTGTATTTCACTACTTGTTAATCTTAATAGCTGGCTAACTACGCTTACCGTAGTCCGTTTGTGGAGGGATTAACTATCTATTACATATTGGAACCTACCAGTGTCTCGCAAACTACATTATGCCGTTTGTCGCAACTGCCATTCATAGATTATTGGTCGTAACAGGCATTCAGATGTCCAGAACACTGAAGACAAAGGGATCCCCTCAACCCTTTGATAAACCTTTATTTTGTTGTGCATGGAGTGATTTTATTACACCAGGGCAACCCCCATTTCTTTAAAACACATATACATCAGTTATCTCTATCTGTCTGTATCTACCTCAGGTAGTTCTTTAACGTTATGGCTATGGTAAACATGAACTATAGCTGGTGGTTTTAACAGAAAGCTCTCGAAATTGGCTCGATACCTATTGGAATATTTTTCAGATTCCAAATTGGGTATCTCCGCCCCATAGCCATTGGTATGTAAATACAGAAATTTATATCGTTCCGAAATGCCTATCGCGACATAAAAAACTTTTCCTTTCTTACAATTGATGTTGATCCCTTTCATATTTCTACAATCCAAATTGAGTTCTTTTTAAAGAAGAAAAGAGTGGAGTTTCCTTTTGGAGAGTTTATTCAGCCTATGTAGTTACATAAAATATTCATGGCTTTGGTAAAAGGTTAATTGTGTTTTGAGTTGATGTATTTGAAAGGGAGGGAGGCAAGGCTTTGATATCTTCATTCCTCTTAAGAACAAATATTTGATTGAGCGAAGGTAGGTAATTTAAAAACCAATAGAGTAGAGTAGGTATAATAGCCTGATATAAATTATTATTTATTTACCTAAGTATAATAAGTAAATTAGATCAAAGCTAATGTTTCTGAGACGAAGCAATTTTTATTCAGCTTTTATAAGGTATAATCCTAAACATGTACTTGTGTGTGATCAAATAAATTTATATATTTTAATGTATGCATCTATTAAAGCTAAAGTTTTCTAACAGAAGGGTTCCATAATATTGGGCTTGCCACAATAGCGGCGGTAAGTTGATACGCAATTAATAGATATAGTGTGTAATACCTAAAAGTAAGTAGGTTGACAGCCTCCGTGGCGTAGCGGTAGCGGACGCGGTCTTGCGCAAGGTGGCGCGGGTTCGATCCCCGAACAGTACAAATATTTGTATGCATTAATAATTGAATATTTGCACTGGTCTGGTCGTGCCTCGGAAAGCACGTTAAGCCGTTGGTCCCGGTTGCCGTATGAACATCTAGTGGCAGTCGTTAAAGGGTTGTTGGAGCCCTAAAAAAGTTCAACAATTGGTCAGCTGCAATGCTTCGATGTCGCCTTCGAGTTGTGGAGGTCAGACGGCAGTCGCTTCACGGAAAATGTCGAAGTTTAGCCATATCAGCAGTTAGACTGGTAAAAGCGGACCACAGACTCCAAAGCTGAAAAAGTTTCGGATGCGACTGGGATAAACGCTGAGATGATGATGATGATGACCTAAAAGTAACTAGGTATAGGTACATAGGTAACAATTGATCTGAATTGAGCTGGCAATACCAATAGTGTAAATATCTAGCCGCAGGGAGAATGCAATTACAACAACTCGCTTCAGGCTCACTTAACCAAATGTTCAGTGTGTTACAGACTAGACCGGCTGTAAACTAACACACCGGTATTAATTTTAGTGCAACCCTGTTGCATCTGAAACTCATTGACAATATTCGTTGTCAAACAAGATAAAAGATTTAATGGCATCCTTAGCAACCGTGTCACCACCATTGTTGCGAAACAATTTCCACGCTTTAATCGCTCCCCTGAACAATTTACCGCTCGACTGTCGCCTGCACGCGGTTTTGTACTGAAAACAGCCTTTTGTGAAACTATGAAGCTTTATGAATAATAACAGTTCTACTATAATTATGTTTGTCGACATATTTCGCCAAATGACTTGTTTTTAAAACAACCGAAGCCTTTTATTTTGTGGATAGTTTGCTTTGGATTAATGTTGAAGTTTGCTCCTCCCAGTAAGGTGGAGGCAGTGTATAGGTTGGCATATCTTCAGAATGTCGCACAAAGTTAGAGCCCTTAAAAGGCACTCTGAAGTGGGGAAATATATGCCAAAGAGATTCCCAACGAGTATCCAGGGCAGTACTTAGCTAATATGATTGATGTTGATGCCTGGTAATGCTCGTCTACATACGATCCGAAAAGTAACTAAATTAAATAGATTGGTCTGATGGCTTGGCTTGGCCTAGTAATCTCGTCGCCTTGAGTCGTAATCTAAAGCCGATTGAGCACGTTTGGAATGTAGGAAGAAATGCTAGGCAGAAGCTGCAGACCACAACCTACAACCGTCAGAACACTAAAACAGGCAATGATATCTCCTTCTCAGCCTATAGAGGATAAAGGCCACTGTTGGACAAAGGCCTCCCAAAGGCTTTCCATGATGACCGGTCTTGTGCTGCCCGCATCCTTCGGCTTCTCGCGACCACGTCATCGGTTTACATTGTTGGAGGCCTCCCTACGTTGCGTCTTCCGATACGTGACCGCCACTCCAGAACCTTACTGCCCCATCGGTTCTACGAGCAATGTGCACTGCCCACTGCCACTTAATTTTAGCAAGCGTGGTGATTACGCTCAATCCTTCTCTGTGTGAGAGGAGACCTGTGCCCAGCAGTGGGACGATAAAACGGTTGATGTTGATGAATGATATACGAAAGAATATTCCCCAACATCGACTCATTTCTTTAATGTTAAAAGCAGTACTCAAGTAATCTCAACCCCATTCCTACTTTCACTTATGCGAAACTTGTATACTACGCTACAAAGCTGGATTTGGGTACATTTATAAGAGCATTCATTTGCATAACCATCTTATTATAAATTTTAAAATGTCATTTAGCTCTGTATATTCTCTGTATATGCTCTAATATATTTGACGAAGCGCAATAAGTCATTATATAATAATTTGGGACTACACAAGTACAACACAAACACTCCTGTTATTACCTGACATAAGCAATCTTGTTTATAATGTACTAATAATTTATTCATTTTACTATCCACTTATTTCAGGTCCCAAGGCCCATATGTAATATGTTTAAATAAACTATGTTAACATATACATAAGACATGCACGGGTGAAGGGGAGCAGGGCACGCGGCACGCGGTCGCATCGCTATACGCTCATAATAATACCGTCAAAATTGGTGTTGTCACTTTTAAAAAAAATACCAGATTTTGGGGAAGTTGGAATTAATTCACGAAAAAAAAGATTATTTCAATATTCATTAGTATTGTTCATCATAGTTTATGATTATGTAAAATTTGATATTTTATACCTACAATCTACATACATGACAGAAATAATATTTATTGTTTAGGGGGATTTTTTTAGAATTTTTTAAATTTTCGTAGAATCAGTTATCGATACCTAACAATACCTTTACGGATCGGACAGGGTTTGCTTTCCATATTGTATATAGTGCATGAAATCGTGGGAAAGGCATTTTCACTGTATTGAAGAAGTTGTGAAAAAACAATATAATTCACCATTTTTTGGTAGCAGCCATCTTGAATTTGAAATTAGTCCTAGCATTAGTCCAATCCTTTAAGTTTAATATCCATGTTGCATTTTAGTGGCGGATATCTTGGACCAATTTTTATCAAATATAGCTGAGAACACTTCCGACTAATTCAACTTCCAAAAAAAAACCGTAATAAAAAAGAAATCGGATCCCCCGTTCGGGAGCTACGGAGCCAGACATACATACACGTCAGACTTATCCTACCCCGTCGTTTTTGGGATGAATGAAGTCTTTAGAGGGGTTACTATAAGTAGTTACTGTTCAATTCTGCTCGCTAATCATATAAAGTGTGGAATTATTAATTAAGCTTCATCTTTAGCGTCATAATAGTTATCGTTGTCAGTCTTGTGGTTAATTAGTAATAATGAGGGCTCCAAGACACTATTTTGGTTGTGAAACATTGTAACACCTCTTCGTCTAACTTCATTGTATTTCTTGGTTAAGCACAAATATAATCTAATAATTGATTAATTGTTATTTTCTGTAGGAATCTTGTGGTGTTATTATTTTAACTGTACTGGCAAATGTAATGTTGTTCAATTATATATGTTACTAATTAATTCGGTACAGTCAAGACCAAAAGTCGAGTTACAATCTCACAAAACTATGGCCAAGCAATACTAGTTGTAGTTACGACCTTCTTCTATAATAAAGTTTGATACACACTTATACACTTTGACAACTTGCTGCCCGCTTATGATTGTTAGGTACTACTTACTAATTTCAACGCTCACAGTAAGTGTTTAAATAGCTTAGCGGTTCTCGTCTTGATTGGCTTTCAAGGTGGTTCGAGTTCAAATCTAATAACTTACAAAATATTTTTGAAATGTTTATTGGTGAGTTATGAATGCTGACAACAAAAATATGTAAAAATACCGATCCGCAACTTAACGATGATACTTTATTTTAAGATTTTTTCTATATTAGAGTTATTTTAAAAAGATGACGGTAGATTTGAAACAAACTGAACAAAAAATATTCTACTACCTACAATAATAATTATTAACTACAATAACTCAAATAATATTACTTAGCTGTTGTTGGTTGGTGAACATATAGTTACGAGTTCGTGTTATTAGTTTTACTTTTTTAATCAATATGCAGGCATATGCAGGCATATGCAGCAATATATCTCAAATATCATAATATGAAACCGGCTTTTGTGTAAGTTGTTTTTATTATTATTTGGGTAAGGTGCAAACCAATCTCTTGTTGAAAGTGTGTAATAAATTTGTTATTGTTTTAGAGAACTACTGTAAGCCAAAGTCAAGAGGTTGGAGGACGAAGGTGGCTTATGTGTTGACACAAGTGGAATGAAACAACAATATTTACCGTTGAATAAACCTTTGAATCTTGCGAAGAAGAGAGGTTGCATTTGTGATTTAAAAATAAACTGGCGATAGTGGTGGAGACTTATCGAGCTAAACAAAAAAAAAACAATTTATAACAATCACAGTGCAGAAGTGTCCTACAAAGTGTTTTAAATATATGTCATTATATATCGTAATAACGGACTCTAGACCAACTCGTAAAGTAATTTAGCTAAGTGACAGTAATATGTTCGGTTGGCTTAATGGCTAACAGATGTCGCCTTTTGCAATTTCAATACAAATTACTTTTGGTAAATTATAAAAACAATAATTTCGGAATTCGATAAGAAATAAGTTCGTTTACTTTTGAACTAAGAAAGCGCTTGAAGATTATAATCTCATGTCTTCAAACTCCGAAAAAAGGCACTGCAGGATGGCATGCTATACACGCAAAAAAATTGTAAATGTAATAAGCACTGTTTTGTGTTCTAAGTATAGATTATTTTATGATTGTAATAATATTCAGGTTAAGCTTCAATCCTCTTTTCTTTAAGAAAATGAATAATTAAGCTATAACCTCTTTAATGATAACATGTAATACTATAACTTTCATATCTAAAAACCAAAAATGTTTTTTATATTTTTACCATAATAATATCATAAGTTTGTCAAGGATTACTTTTATATAAAATATTACAATGCTGCCATTTCAACGTTTGTTTCATTTATTAGTATAAGTATATCTATACCGAATAATATATAACTTTATAATATATTGCATTATATCATTTATTATATTACATCTATAGTAAACTAAAACATGTAATAAAAACCTATTTTGGTATAAATATTCAGTAAATTTTCCTATTCGTTTAAATATTATTTGCAAACATTTTTATTTTAAAATACAAATCAGATTATCATAATTTTAAATTATATGAAACAACAAAAAGATTTGCCGTTATTAAGGATCGAACCCACAATCGCTCGCTTATGATAGACCATTGTTAAGTGCGGCCGCTAACTTAACTTCAAATGAAGTAACGAAATTTTGCATTACTTTAAAGAAAGATGAAGACTGCGATAATAAAAATAATGCGTTAGTGTGCGTGGCCGGTTTAGCGCAGGCGACAGTAGTCTTTAAGGTGGGAATGGACTTCTACAGCTGATTGTACAACGGACAGCCTCAGTGGCGTAGCGGTAGCGAACGCGGCCGTTGCGCAAGGAGGTGCGGGTTCGATCCCCGCACAGTACAAATATTTGTATGCATGAATATGAATATTTGCACTGGTCTGGTCGTGCCTCGGAAAGCACGTTAAGCCGTTGGTCCTGGTTGCTATACGAACATCTAGTGGCAGTCGTTACGGGTTGGTTGGAGCCCTCAAAAGTCTAACAATTAGTCTAAGTGCAATGCTTAGATATCGCCTTCGGGTTGTGGAGCTCAGACGGCAGTCGCTTCACGGAAAATATCGAAATTTAGCCAAAATCAGCAGTTAGGACTGGTAAAGCGGAGCCCAGTCTCCAAAGCTGAAAAGCTACGGATGCGACTGGGATTAACGCTGAGATGATGATGATGACTAATTAATTAGGTATTGGTTAGTTAGAAAGTCATTTATTTATTAAATCTTTATGCACAATTTAGAACAAATTATGCACAATTAAGAAATTACTATACAAAGGCGAACTTAATCCTATTGCGCAGATAGAAACAGCTTGAGGAAAGGAGGAGACCGTCATAAGCCTACTCAGGTGGGAAGCTGAGGCTGGGTTTAGGATTCTGGTCTGGATTCCAACTCACTGAAGGAAGGAGTATTCCTCTAGTGTGGTAGAGGGTGTGCCGAGACCGGCAGAGTTGCTTTCTTCAGGATCCCAGTCCTGTATTAAGGAGTAGGCGTCAAGGCGTAAGTCCCCTCTTTGAAGAGTGGCTGGAGAGGCGCCACGGCACGGATACGGACAGTAAAAGTTTGACACGCCCTTCCACTCCACACAGAGCGGGAGAGATAATTTAATGATTTCCCTCAACACAAAAAAAGGCTGTGTGAGCGCCGCAGGTTGGTTGAAAGAGATACCATGGCCTCTGACGCACAAACAGACACGCCCTTCCGCTCCGCGCAGACTGGGGTGGACATATTTTGATAATTTCAAATCCAGAAAGAAGAAATGTCTGTGTGAGGCAAGCGGGGATTTGGTAGTCTTCGTCACCTGGCTGCAGATAGTCCAAGGAGGCTATGCCATCCCTGGATGACAGGCTAACCAAAAGACTGTTGCACCGAAATAGGAAAGGCCTGCGACTGATGACGGGGATCATCACGGGCCACTGCTCGCTGAATAAGCATCTCCACACAATAGGCATAACGGACTGTCCTCTGTGCAGAGACTGCATAGAGGCTGATGAGACAGTTGCGCATGTACTCTTCGAATGTACCTGCCGGCGTCACCCAAATTAGAAGCAAAACCATACGGGCACCAAGAACTTACACAGATGTTCTCAACAGGCCAGGAGACTCTTTCTGGAGGGAGGTGGGCTGGTTGGAATAACCGCCAAAGGCCGCCATGGCCCACGCACAATGGTCCACTAGTGGGACTGAGTGCGCAAACCAAACCCATAACATAGAACATGGCTGTGTGAGGAAACGGCAGTTGTGTAAGCGCTTTATTAGACGGTCGATAAAAAGTTAAAGTGATAGAAGAAAATTAAGAGTGCGAAAGAAGAGAAGTTAAAGTGTTCTTAAAATATAGATCTAGCAACGGCGCAGCTAACATACCTAATTATAAATTTAATAATTTTCTACTACTTTTTAGTTTTGTATGAATAAGTGATTTACTTTTTACGCAACATATCATAAAACAGTTCGTGGAACTTCTACAACAAATATTGAGTAGGTATTTACAATTGGTACATATTCGTATATATCTAAATACCTAGAAAGATTTTAGAGCCCGCGTTCAATTGTTCATTTAGACCGTCCCCGAGGGTGTTCTACGGGCAAATCCCTCTGATGGAAAATGTATGTTGTGGCTGGATGCCCGTTACTGTACAATTAATTTCACCTAAATCTACCATCGCGGTGAAATATTCTGTTTCACAGGCTTTTACAAAAAATGTAGAGAATTTTATAGAAATAATGTTCTATATTTTTTTTTTTTTTTTTTTTACAAATTATAAACTAGCGCTTGACCGCAATCCTGCCTGATGGTAAGCAGTGACGCAATCGTTGATGGTAAAGCGCACTAGTTTATTAAGAGCCTATTCACTCTAGCCTTGAAGACACTCAAATTGTAGTCCGACGGAAACACCGCCGCGGGCAAATTGTTCCAGTCCCTCGATGTACGCGGTATAAAGGAGGAGGCGAAGCGCTTCGTCCGGATCGTACTGGTGTTAACAACGTAAGGGTGGAAACCAGCCGTACGACGGGTCGTCCGCTGGTGGAACGGAGATGGGGGAATTAAATCATGCAATTCCCTCGCACACTCCCCGAAATGCATCCTATAGAACACCGAAAGGCTGGCTACTCTCGTGTCGTGTATGTCGTCGTATATGTCGTGGGTAACGATATTATTTTCATAAAAGTTGCTAATTCGATTTATGTAGTAGTGTGAGAACGGGGATGGTCAAACAGTCTCTTCACTTTGAGGCGCGAACCAGAACACTTCTCCGGGGCGAAACTGTCGCTTTGCTTATTCAAATTGTTATTATCAAGATTGGAGGGTATATTTAAACTTCGTGCCTTAATTCAATACTCACCTACGAAGTGGAGCTCTTACCACCACACTAACATGGTGACGACCCTATCGCTCCGCCGTCGCTAACATCGTCATGTATTTATTGGATTTTTATTTATTCATATTATATAATTTATTGTTAATCAAACATACATTAATTATAAATTAAGATGACAATAATTATGAAATGTCAAATAAATATTTTCGCACATGCAATCTTTTTCAGGCATTTTTAAGGTAATAAATTATTTATGACAACATAAATGCACATGAGTTGGGATATTGCTAATCATCCTAATACTTTCATTTCGAAATTACTTCAATCATAATATGGATCTTTATTCGAAGAAGATTTTTGAGTTCATTATTTGTCCCTTGTGACCTGTACCTATATACTTATGTAAAAAAACGCGTAATCCATTCTCCATACTAATATTATAAATGCGAAAGTAACTCTGTCTGTTACGCTTTCCTGCTTAAACCTCTTAATCGATTTTGATGAAATTTTGCACAATCTTTAGAACATGAGAAAGGACATAGGCATACCTTTTATTGAAAAATTTGATATTCCCGAGGGAAATCTAAAAAGCGCGATATAACCGAATGCCACGCGGGAGAAGCCGCGGGCGGAAAGCTAGTCCTATATAACATAATAGGTCATGAAAAAGGTTCACCAGTCCGAATGACCCATTTAATTAGCATTTTCATACTCGCAATTAAGACTGACGAGGCCGTGTGATAATTGAAAGGAACGTTCGCACTTTATTCATGTCAATTTAGATTGAGTGGCAATGAAATCTGGGCCTCGTCGGTACGGTACTGACGACTTTATACAGCGTGTATCAAAAAAGGCGTGGTCAAATACAAATGTGGTACCTACATATCATCAAACTAAACATTCTCTATGGAACTAACATCATGTTCGCGAAACAATTACGAACAATGATATTACAAAACTACAATACTAAGTCGACTACAATGTATGGTACGGCTATTAGATTAATATATTGTTCCGAAGTAGAAAGTGGTTAAGTTTAATGGTCTGTACCTGTACCCCGAAATTTTATCACATTTTTTCTGATACAATGAAATAGGTATTGATCTCGGTGGTAGGCCATAACATCGGCTGCCGGCATAAGTTACCACCCACCAGACAAGGTCTTGCCGCCAAGCGATTCATCGTGTTCCGGCATGATGTGTGGTGAAGCCGTACGGAGGACGGGTCTGAGCAGTTCTGTTGCGATGTGTGCCTGGTACGATGCGCCAAATGTTGTTGTGTCGGGAGTTTGGTCGTGGAGAGTCTCCAGATCAGTCTCCCTCTGGCGCAGCATCGTTGGTCGTGATGGTCTTGGGTTTAACATTGCATCACCTCGCTCAACTGCCGTCATCCTTCTTATTCCTAAGTTTTTAAGTGAATAGGCTTAATAAACTAGTGCGCTTTACCATCAACGATTGCATCACTGCTTACCATCAGGCAGGATTGCAGTCAAGCACTAGTTTATAATTATTAAAAAAAAAGTGTAGGTAAGATGGTCATTGAACATAAGTACTAATAGTAAGTTATGCCGAAATTCTAAAAACCAGTCTTACTAAAGTTCATTTCAGATAATCATGCCATAAAGTTTGTTCATCCCTCCTACTAATGTATCCCAATATTCCCACACGAAACGAAAACGATACTAAAACGGTTACAATATCGTATCGTTGTGGTACCGTGGTAAGAGGCAGACACACTTGTTTTGATCTGAAATGAATTTTAAGGGGTATCGTATTACCCCCGACATACTTGAGAATAGGCTAGGCAGATTATTTTAGACGCACGTCAATGGTAAGAAAACCAATATAAACCAGTTTGTTCTGGTTTGCGGTTTTTATAGTCGTTTTTAGGCTTTCAACAAGGGGTTTCAATACAATAAGGCCAAGTTAAGGTCAAAGTCTTCGCATTTATTTTAGTGCTGGCTGACTAATATTTCTTTTCGACAACCTAAAGGCTTACATTGATTTTATTGGAAATCTTTCAGGGTTCTACTTACTCACGAGTATGAGATTTTTTAATATTATTTTTTAATTTTTTTTTTACATACCTACCTAGTTACTGTAATTTTGAATGAACAATACTTTTATTAAAATGTCAAAATTAGTCTGGAGAATGGTTACAACGAATAAATTGAACCCCTGGATATATGCCAGTGCATTTTTTTTTGCCTATTTTTATCTACTTTGTTATCACAGGTATAGGTACTAGAAGAGATTTATTTATTCAAATACGCATCACTGTTGTACCAATTTTTTTTGCACACATTCACAATCGCTCTCGCACACACACACACACACACACCCACACACACAAACACACACATACACACACACACACACACACACACACACACACAAAAACAAATACGCACATTCGCATGCTGATGATATCTAAAGTTTTGAAAAAATTGTAAAGGTACTGTTGTAGAAGAGCGGAGTTTAATTTTAATTTGATGTAAATGGTATAACTCAACCTGTACTACGTATTATACCGGTTGAAATTTATTACTATTTGATAAGGCATATATTATATGTAGGGGAAAACCATCAGGAAGGTTTGGCCAAAAGTTCCAGATAATTGAGTTGTCTTCTCATCCGCATGAGCATCCACCGTGGCGGGTATTTCGAGAAAACGTTGATAACTATAGTATGATGTTCGACTCCTATTATTTTAACTGTACAGACACTTAGATCACTTTAATATTAAGGGATTACAATGATAATCTCAGATTAAAAACAGATAAGAGCCAATAGTAGTTAGAACGCGTGCTTTTCCGTCGCAGCTGTCAATGATATGACTACCCTATTATTATTATACTCTCTGGATATGACAGTCGCCACACCTTCAAAACACGCCTACTACTCTATTCGGGGTTACCCGCTCATAATAAAAATCATAATTTATCTGAATACCGACCGATAAATCGACTTCAAAAGATAGTAGAGTAATATTTACGGTCAATTGATACTGATACGATAAAGCAGATCACAATATCCGAAATTAACCAGTCACGCACCGTCATATATATGTTTTACTACGTGTAGCTAAAGATCCTGTAGGAGTACATACTAACAAACCCATGTACGTTAAATAAATAAGGCAAAGAAGAGGTTTCTAAACGAATATTGCCGATAGCACGGTTCAGTCTACTGTAGATTTTTGTCGACCTTATAATCTTTTCCCATGGCTGGCGAGGCAGCTAGGGGCTTCAAATTATGGGAGGGGTGGTAGATTATTACCCTCTGCTACTAACAAGCATAAACGGGTCTTTAAGGAAAAACTTTTACGCTATCATTCTGAAATCATATTATTATATAATTACGCTTTGCATTCTCAAATATATTATTAAATACATATATACGTAAATAAAATACATTATAGAATACTCTTTATTATGTACATCGTATAGATACAGAACAAGTATATAAAGATTTTACAAAGGGTGCCACAATGGGCGGTCTTATCGCTAAGAGCGATCTTTTACTGCCTTTGGGAATATTGATGGACAATCAGTTGACATGGAAGGCACAGGCTGAACATATTTGTAAGAAGCGAAGCACCTACGCCTACATGTTATACAATCTATCAAGAAAAGTTAACATTAATACAGTCCTCATTGCTTACCATGGCTTTGTGGTTTCAACATTGAGGTTTGGCATTATATTCTGGGGTAACAGCAGTGAAAGAGAAGTCATTTTCAAGGCCCAAAAACGATGCATTAGGTCAATTTTTAACTTACAGGTTACGGACAGTTGTATTCCTGTGTTCAAATCGCATAAATTATTAACGTTTCCATCTCTATACACTCTAGAAATAGCCATTTTCGTGAAAACTAACCCACATTTGTTCCCATCGTGAAACGAGACACGAAAGAGGACAAATTGTATGAGATCTCAATATCAAAATTTGTTGTATATAGGTGGCTATAACACCACACTATTAAAAAAAAGCGTTATGTGTGGGGCCAAGCGTATACAATAAGATACTTAACGAAATTAAAGAGCAACCATTAAAAGTATTTAAAACAAACCTTACTGACATATTGTTAAAAAGATGTTATTATTCTGTTACTGATTTCTTCACCGATGTTTTATGATGCTTGTATTTTATCCTTATTGACGTGACATTTAATTATATTTGACCTTTACTATTTTTATTGTGACCGAATCGTTTTTTTTTAGTATATAATTGTTGCGTTTTTTTTTTATTTGATTAATGATTATTGTTCTTTGTAGTGTTATTTTATTAACCTACATATACTTACTTCTTCATACTCATATATCATTCATTTCTGCAGGTCATAATACGCATTCTAGTATTATGAGGCGCTGTTCTGATAATATTATACTACACCAAGACTCATTATTCTGCTTACAGACACGGTCCTCAACTTCAAGCCAAGTTTCGGCGACTTGGCGATAACTAGGCGTAAGAAGTTGTACCTGTGCTGTACCGTATTCATTTTTCCTACACAACATAACGCTATAATTTAAATATTTACATATTTACAATAACATTTTCATTGTTATGACAGTTTTTGACAACGCTGTTGATTATGTCTCTATGACAACCCTTTTTCTTCTAAATTCTTAACTGCCCGCTATCTTTCTATCGGATTTGTTATAATAATAATAATAATAATAATTTAATTCAGACGTAGTCCATATAATGTTAGTAATACAAAAATTAAAACTTAAAATACAAATAAAACCTTATAAATCTATTGTTAGTACACAAAACAGATAAACAAAACAATCAATTGGAACCACACAGAATCGCCAGGTTATGCCAACCCCAGGATGCGACCACCCGTAGTGTGTAGTCGCATCCAGTGCCACCACATCGGCGAGTCCCAGCGGTCCACGAACACACTCAGAAGGCTGTTCGGGCTGGCCCGCATTCGCATCATGAGAGATGCACAGCGCTTTCGCATGATGGCATGGAAACCATCCACTCTTTTCTCAGCAAACATTGCAGAAGCGCTGCAGCAGCGCCGTAGTCCGAACAGCACTCTGAATGCATTATTATATTGGACTCGCAGAGCGGTGCATGTACGCTGCGTGTACTTAGTCCACAGGCTGCAGGTGTAGAATGACTGGCAGAAGGCCTTAAATAGAGTCACCTTGACTTGCTCGGTACACCGTGCAAACCTGCGGGCCAGCATGTTACAGCGCACAGACAACGCCCTGCGTTCCCTCTCCAAATCACAGTCATCACTCAGATCCTCAGAGACCCAGTGACCCAGATATTTGAAACTAGACACTCTGTTTAAGGTGGCACCGCAAAGATACAGAGGAGGCACACTAGCGTATGATTTGTTACCAGCCTTAAACACAATAACTTCACTCTTCTTTACATTATATCTGAGTCCATGGGCTAGTGCATATCTTTCACAAACTTCTAGCAGCTTGCGCATGGCACTAATCGACGGGCTCAGCAGCACCATGTCATCCGCGTAGCTTATATTATTGACGCATTGTCCATCAATATGGCACCCTATGCCCGCTCTGCTGAGCTCGCCGACCAGCCCATTCATGTACAGGTTAAAGAGGCGAGGAGAGGTTAACCCCCCTTGCCTCACACCGCACTCCAACCCATACATGTCCGAGTGTGTGCCTGCCCATCGCACAGTATTCCTTTGAGTCGAGTACCAATATCTCAAAATAGCGATAACATTACGTGACACGTCCGTTTCATCTTTCAATTTTTGCCACATCACGTCATATGACACCAAATCAAATGCCCTGGACAAGTCCAGGTAACAGGCATAGACCGGCGTATTTCTGTCCGTATAATACTGTACAGTCTGCTTGAGGCACAGAATGGCACCAATGGAATGTTATGCCGAACTCCTTTACGGTATTTTATATTACTTTTAAATTATTCAAATATTCAAAATTTTGTCGAAAGCTGTTCTGCGAGGTTTCTTCGGAAGCCCTCGCAGAACGTTGACAGTTTTTGAGTTCAGCTTGAGTCGCGGCCTGGTGCTTACATGTGTTTACTAGTATATTTATAGAGTGTTTTATCTCTGCAGAGCCCTCCTAGGGTTACCCTCTCCCTCGCGGAGAGGGGACCCTCCTATCGTGCTGCTGCCGGCTCTCCGTTGCAGGGGCCGGTCCTGCTGTATTTCTGCTGCCTGGTACTGTCTCTGTTGGCGGCGCCACCGCCTCTGATGGCGGCGCCGCTGCTGTAGCCGGACCTCTGCCGCGGGAGCCGCTTTTCGCTGCAGTCTTTGGATCTCCGCTGCTGTTGTCGGCCCTCTCGGCCGCCCCGCTCCTCTACAACTCTTCTGCGACCCTCAACCGCCTGCCTACAGCTGTCGCCGGCCCTCAGCCGCTGGGCTTCAGCCGCCGAGCCGCCGGGCATCTGCGCCGGCCCTCTTCACCCACCTTCAGCCGCCGGGCCCTCTGCGCGGCCCTCCCCCGCCGAGGCCGTCACTGAAGCTTTACTTTTTATATTTTATTGTGTACCTTTTTATATTTTACTTGTACCTCACCTCATTCATCATTTTTATGTTTATCTTTACTTTTTATTTGCTTTTATTATAATTAATAAATTCTTTGTGTCCCTCCTCCCTCTCTTTTACTGTCTAACACGACAGTTTGGCGCCCAATTCGCTCTTACCCACTCCCTTCTTTCTAAATTCCAAAAAACACTTCATCTAGTGTCTCAATTCTTTGGCTTAACATTTTGGCATTTATCTCACACTTTCTCATACTAACCTTTCTTTCTATCCTTACAGGAATTCTCTAATATTTTATTTTTCTTTTCACAGCGTTGTTTCTACTGTCTAACACACTAATTAATCTAATTCTCCACAGCTTCACCTACACCTTCATTTCAGCTTCACCTATTTATGTAAATATGTATATAATTTTATTCTTCAACTATGTATATATTGTACATATTTCTTCACCTTGAGATGGCTCTAAACCATCTCAAGTTCTACCTTCTCTCAACTATTGGCTCTACAGCCATAGTTGATGTCTTCATGGAGCGGTTTGCTTCACCCTTTCTTCTTCTTGGAGCGTTTTGCTTCACTCTTCACTTCTTCCTGGAGCGGATTGCAACTCTTTAAATAAGCCTATGCAGGAGCGGCTGGTGACTCCTTAAGTAAGCCTACACCAAATGTCTTTTTTTTTCCATGTCTGGAGCGGCTGACAACTCCTTAAATAAGCCTTATCGTCATTTTAAAACTCACTTCTATGAGTGGCAGTCATTGATTGTGAACTCCACCCATACCTGTATGAAGAAGATTGCTTGTCAGAGATAGTATGAATGGGTGAATGGGGATGTCTGAATCTGTGAAGTGAAGTTTTACGGTCCCTTTAGGAATTCTTTATCAAAATTTTCTCCAGGTGAAAATTTTTCCAGGGTCGGGGGAAAATGTAGTGTTATTTTATTAACCTACATATACTTACTTCTTCATACTCATATATCATTCATTTCTGCAGGTCATAATACGCATTCTAGTATTATGAGGCGCTGTTCTGATAATATTATACTACACCAAGACTCATTATTCTGCTTACAGACACGGTCCTCAACTTC
The DNA here is from genome assembly GCA_017933935.1 of Sesamia nonagrioides. NCBI lineage: Eukaryota > Metazoa > Arthropoda > Insecta > Lepidoptera > Noctuidae > Sesamia > Sesamia nonagrioides. The sequence continues at coordinate 844,821 of JADWQK010000122.1, forward strand.
AAGCCAAGTTTCGGCGACTTGGCGATAACTAGGCGTAAGAAGTTGTACCTGTGCTGAACCGTATTCATTTTTCCTACACAACATAACGCTATAATTTAAATATTTACATATTTACAATAACATTTTCATTGTTATGACAGTTTTTGACAACGCTGTTGATTATGTCTCTATGACAACCCTTTTTCTTCTAAATTCTTAACTGCCCGCTATCTTTCTATCGGATTTGTTATGCCGAACTCCTTTACGGTATTTTATATTACTTTTAAATTATTCAAATATTCAAAATTTTGTCGAAAGCTGTTCTGCGAGGTTTCTTCGGAAGCCCTCGCAGAACGTTGACAGTTTTTGAGTTCAGCTTGAGTCGCGGCCTGGTGCTTACATGTGTTTACTAGTATATTTATAGTGTTTTATCTCTGCAGAGCCCTCCTAGGGTTACCCTCTCCCTCGCGGAGAGGGGACCCTCCTATCGTGCTGCTGCCGGCTCTCCGTTGCAGGGGCCGGTCCTGCTGTATTTCTGCTGCCTGGTACTGTCTCTGTTGGCGGCGCCACCGCCTCTGATGGCGGCGCCGCTGCTGTAGCCGGACCTCTGCCGCGGGAGCCGCTTTTCGCTGCAGTCTTTGGATCTCCGCTGCTGTTGTCGGCCCTCTCGGCCGCCCCGCTCCTCTACAATTCTTCTGCGACCCTCAACCGCCTGCCTACAGCTGTCGTCGGCCCTCAGCCGCTGGGCTTCAGCCGCCGAGCCTCTGCGCCGGCCCTCTTCACCCACCTTCAGCCGCCGGGCTCTCTGCGCGGCCCTCCCCCGCCGAGGCCGTCACTGAAGCTTTACTTTTTATATTTTATTGTGTACCTTTTTATATTTTACTTGTACCTCACCTCATTCATCATTTTTATGTTTATCTTTACTTTTTATTTGCTTTTATTATAATTAATAAATTCTTTGTGTCCCTCCTCCCTCTCTTTTACTGTCTAATACGACATCTTCTCTCATCATCATCAACGTCATCATCACAGCGTTAATCTCAGTCGCATCCGAAGCTTTTTCAGCTTTGGAGTCTGGAGTCCGCTTTACCAGTCCAACTGCTGATATGGCTAAACTTCGACATTTTCCGTGAAGCGACTGCCGTCTGACCTCCACAATCCGAAGGCGACATCGAAGCATTGCAGTTAGACCAATTGTTGGACTTTTGAGGGCTCCAACAACCCGTAACGGCTGTCACTAGTTGTTCGTATGGCAACCGGGACCAACGGCTTAACGTGCTTTCCGAGGCACGACCAGACCAGTGCAAATAATTGGATTTGATTTGATTTGGATGGAATACTAAGGGGAAGGAGAGAGAAATAATGTAGTTAGTCTACAGTGTACTAAAGGGTGTTTCAAATAGAGCAGGTTAATATTAATAATCTGTGGCGGTCATTTTGTTTTGGCGGCATCTGTCAAATCTGTTTTTACTTATTCAGTCACTGATGCCAAATCACCATGGTCACACGGTTGAGCAGCATGTGCAAATGATAAAACTTTGATAACAAAATGAGTCTTACTTACTGCAAAAGTTGCGCGCATTGCGCCTGCCGCAGAGGTGACGTGAATTGGCCACCAAGATCGTGTAATTTGACTCCGCTAGACTTTTTCTTGTGGGGTTTTCTGAAGTCGCAGGTCTATGTCAATAAACCATATTCGACCGTTGCCCTGAAAGCCAACATAACGCAGGCCATCGCTCAGATTCAGCCGGATTTATGCAGCAGAGTCATTAAAAATTGGACCTCTTGGAATCGTGTCACCATACGAAACCACGGCGGGCATTTGAACGATGTTATATTCCATCCCTATTGGCATAAATGGGCCTTTCAAATAAAAAGTGTCCCACACATCTTGTTTTATTCAATTTTAACATCGACCCGTCCTTGTTGAGAGACCCTGTATTTACATAGATTATACAATAAATATGTACGTAAAGTGTAAATATGCTAGTTTAAATAAATATGTATATTCATCTAGATAATAAAATTCGTACAAGAACAAATAAAATATGATGATACTAGCAGCCGCCAGCGACTTCGTTCGCGTAGAGTTAGTTATGCTCCACTCCTATTGGTCTCAGCGTGATATTATACAATAGCCTAAAACCCTTCTGGATTATTGGGTTATCCCACGCAATAAGAATTTTTTAAATCGGTCCAGCAGTTCCTGAGATTAGCGCGTTCAAACAAACAAACTCTTCTAGCTTTATATATTAGTATAGATGTTTAAAGAGAGAGGAAGTGCTTTTTTTTATCATAGTTTTAAAAGTGGACAGAGTTTGAGCACGCCTTACGGACACGGGCAAGTCATTCCATAGCCGAACTGAAACTTCATATCAGAGTTGGGTTAAAATTATGTTAGTTTAATAATAATAGATAAATATTCCATGGTTCAACCGTACTTAGTCGTTCTCTCGGTATTCGAAAGTCTGTACCTACAGGGTGTATCTGACATCGTAACGCAAACTTCGCGAAAAGGCTAGACCGCATGCCACTAATAAAATTATGATAGTCATTTATGTCGTTAATGAACGGTTACAGAATACACACTGTTGGCTTTTGAACGTTGCAAGCGTGCCGCCGTGCGGGTTTGTAGGTATGACGTTGATCCCTGATGTGAACTCTATTAAATCAGCTGATAAGATAGTTTTTCGAGTTTTGTTTTCATTGCGCTTTTTTATGTAATTAGCGAATTATTCAATTTTTACTTTATAATCTTATTGGGTTATAAAAGTATAGCAATTGTGAACGGTCTGAAGTGAAAAAAACTACATATATATATTTTTTAATCATGAAAAAGCCGACGAAAAATTCCACCACTGGGGGGCTCAGAATCATGTACTGGATCCATGGTACTCGTTTGTGCGTCGATGTCAGATACACCCTATATATACAAGGTTATTTTTGGAAATGCGAAACCCGAAATAATACATGTCCAGTATTTTTATGTAAAGAATTTATGTACAAAATTTCAAAAAGTTATCATGAAAAATCTCAAAGTTATGGGCTTGTTATGTTTCCTGGTTGTCCCTACAAAAATATGGTCAACGCGCCGCTCGACCGCTCGCACCTACAGCGGCGCGGCGCGACGGGGGCCTAGGTCACTATGATCCGATGTGAACTGTGTCGTTCGCTAGGTAACCACACTGCATAATTTTTTAATTATATTTGGGAATAAAAATATAACATGGTGTAAAAAATATTGGAATCGATTCAGTTGCTTATTTTGAACAAACTATATGCAGGTTACGTGTAAAGAAAAAAAAAAAACCGTTGTAATTATGATACGTTTACACACCTAACCACTAAACGGATTTCGGTATAATTTGGAATGAAGATTTTGTTCCTCTTTATTATATAACTAGCTGATGCCCGCGACTCCATCCGCGTGAACTTCAGTTGATAAGCGCCTGTTAAAATAATTGGAGCAATATGTATTTCCGCATTCGCTCCCATTTTCGCAACATTTTTTGTTACTGTTCTGCTTCCATTGGTCATAGCAGGATGTTATATAGCCTATGCCGTTTCTCAGGCTCTAGACTATCTGTGTACTAAATTTCATTACAATCGGTTCAGCAGTTTTGGCATGAAAGCCGGGCAGACAGACAGACAAACAGAGATACTTTTGCATTTATAATATTAGTATGGATTTATATTTTAGACAATTTCCGACATATACGCGGACAAAGCTAGAGTTATGATAATGCTGTCAAAACGTTTATTGAGTACTAACTAACTTTGCCTAAACTTAGCTTGTTGGTTAAGTAAATTAATGTCATATAAAATATTTCAATTCCACAAACTCAGGCCTAATTACGACCCTAACAAGTTTTCAACTAAACCTACCAATGTACCTATTTAACCTCTAAGAAGGCTGCCACGCAATCTGTAAAGATGATTCAAGCTACAATAATTCCTAATGAAGATTCATTTACGGGTATTCAAGACGAGCTTCGGAATTAAACTGTATTCAGAGAAATGTGTACGAATACGCACGTGTCACAGTGAGCAAAGACGTCTCGTAACTAGAAACGGTAGGTGTATTGACGCAAATTAAAGTCAAACCTACACGTGTTTAGCATCGAATTTTTTGTGGGCTAAATTTAAATATTTTTACGCCTACATTCGGGTTCACGATGAGATCCTTACTAATATTATTATACTAGCTGTTGCCCGCGACTCCGTTCGAGTTTTGATATAAGATAAGCGCCTATTAAAATAATGGGAACAATATGTACGTCCGCGTTTGCCCCCGTTTTCGCAACATTTTTTATTACTGCTCTGCTCCTGTTGGTCATAGTAGGATGTTATATAGCCTATGCCCTTTTTGGGCTCTAGACTATCTGTGGACCAAATGTCATTACAATCGGTTCAGTAGTTTTGGAGTGAAAGCCGGACAGACAGACAGACAGACAGAGATACTTTCGCATTTATAATATTAGTAAGGATAGTATGAATTATAAATCGGAAAGTGAGGTTGTTTGTTTGTTTGTTCCACTTTCACGCTGTAACTACTAAACCGATTGCTTTGAAATTTTGCAGACGTAAAGTTAGAATTCCGTATTAAATAATGAGGTACTTTTTATCCCGGATTTGTTTTTTGGTATTCCCGAGGGAAATAAATAAGCGCGATATAACCGAAGTTCACGCGGGCGTAGCCGCGGGCGGAAATCTAGTACAGAATAAAGAAGGTATTTACCCTTATTCGTTAAGCTTTGTTCACCTCGCAAGAATATGAAAGGGTAACCGGGTTAGTCGGTCCTATAAAGTGGGGATACTTTTTTGCGAATCTAGGGGTTAGTGCCCTAGGAATGGGCTATTACTAGCTGCATCCCGCGGTTTCATCCGCATAAGTTTCGACCTCGTAGGACTATCAGGATAAAAAGTACCCTTTGTTGTTATAACTGGTTTAAAAAAAAAAGTCTCCCCACACTAGCAATTTCTCCTGTTTCGTGTACTAATAGCTTAATCAATGCACTAACCGTGCAGTCAAACTATGAACTATCTGTGTGCCAAATTCATCCAAATCCATTTAGTAGACTTTGTGTGAAAGAGTAACAAAGATCCATCCGCATCCGCAAACTTTCGCATTTATAATATTAGTAGGATAATCAGGATCAATTTGTTTGATGATTATGACCTTTATGTACAGTTTATCTGGTTCCAAACATAACAGAATATATTGCTAAAGCTCGAGGGCGCGCCGTGTGGGCTTCCAGTGTAGATTACCTACACTTTAAGGAACCACAGGAATTAACAGCCAAGTCACGCTTCAGAACGAGTATTATTATTCCATTATAGGATCCGAGGAGTGTGGATAGCTTAACAGTAATTATGGCGACGACGCCGATGTACGTGCTGCGGGGAATTTCTCATATGAGTTCGCACGCGCACACTTTAATTAGGCAAATGACGAGGCCCAAGGATCTCAATTTTGCAAGTCTAATTATGTATTATTTTTTTGCAAAAAATATAGTGTACATCAGAAGTTATGTCGAAAGCGTGGGCATTATAAGCTATAGACGGATGTATAATTGTAGAACTTGTAGAACAGACAGATAATTTTGGTTCGGTTAATGGCTCGCCTAGTTCTAGTACCATTTATAGTACTGATATTACCTTCCACAACTTAGGCAAATAGATATTTCAATTTACCCTTTAGTAAGTTTAAATACATTTCTGTTAATATCTAACCCTCAAAATCCTTTCACCCGTAAATATTTACGTGTCAAATAATAGCTGTTTCACTATAAGTGGAAATGCCGGGATTCTCTCAAAGGGTTAAAATTAATTACAACGAAACTCATCGGACAACCACCTTTGGATACAAAGGATACAAAATCCAGTGATGCTAACAAAATGGCTAGGGTTTTCAATAATACATAGCTACGGGTACAGAGACGCCTACGCTAAAGTGTACTTGCGAAAGGATTTAATGATCTTTGGCCACATTTGTTGTATAATGGCGCCGATTCGGTTGTTCACAAACTAAACTAATTTTAAGTTATGTGCATCTTTTTCCTTCCATTTCGTTAAGAAAAGGATAGAAGATATCATTTTAATTTAATCCTGTCAAATTAAGATACTCCATAGACAGTTTAGAGGCGATTATAAACATGGCGACTAAAAATACGCCAGTTTACGTCAAGAGCGCACTAATTTGACAGGTCTAAACTGACATTTTATCTTGTGTCCTTTTCTTAATGAATTAGAAAGAAAAAGATGCACTGAATTTAAATTTAATTTAGGTGCGTATTACAGAACGTCACTCGAAACTCAAGCTCTACTTAAGTCTCGTTTCAAGCCATTTGATTGGTTGAAACTAGTTTTAAGTAATGCTTAAGCAGAGATCAATGCTTGAGTTTCCTTCTGTAATACGGACCTTAGTTTGTGAACAAGGGAATCGAGGCCAATGTCTATTTATTATTGTTTACCTTTAGCCTCTGCCTGCAGAGCATTCCCTCTTTTTTTGCTGTCCTCTTTTTTATCTTTAATGAGAGTGTTGAGTTCGTCTTATCATCTCATTATAGACCTCCCGAGCTGCTGTTTGATGTCATGGACTACGTGTGGTGGGTTTAGCTCATAGCTCTTTAGACATCTGGCAGATGTAACTAAGGGTTATACAACGTGTAACATAAAGGGTATATACATAACAAAGGCACGGCATCTTTACATGATACCAAACGATATTGGAAGGGTTTTTTAATCCTATCTCTTTATGTTAGAAAGTCATGAGGAAAAACACCGCCTGTGATAGGCTACTGTCATACTAGTCGCACAGAGATATTGAAGATATTTGTCGGATTTTGGCAAGTAACGTGACGGGTAACGACTAGTTATTAACGTATGTAGTGTGCTGCCACGTTTGTTATGATTTGATTATAAGAAACACACGAAACCGAAAATTTGGTACCAATTTTTTGAGTATATTTTATTTTGAGTCGAAACCCTTCCGATATCGTTTGATATCATCTAAAGATGCCATACCCTTGGTATGTATATACCCTTATTGTTACACGTTGTATAATTAAATATTTATTCATTTTAGACAACTGACAAGTCTTATAATATTAAACTCATTACAACTTATAAATAAATATATTTATAAGTGGTAAACAATAAGTTATGAAGAACAAAAACAGCAGTTAGACTGGTAAAGCGGACTTCAGACTCCAACGCTGAAAAAGCTTAGGATGCGACTGGGATTGACGCTAAGATGATGATGATGCTGAATAAACTATGAAGGTAAATTAACGGTTTATTGCACACGAAAACTTATAACGACTTTATTCTGGTGCTGGGTTGATTTCCAGAGGGAAAACTGTAATAGTATAATTGGCTTTTTTGTTAGACAGTTCTGATGGCTTGCGGGTTGCTGAATAATATCGAACCAGACCTTAGTTATAGACTTGACGCGCCTCTGGGATTTATAAGCTCGATGTCAAATAGTGAATCTAGAAATATTATCTGAAAATGTAATCTGGTTTAAAATTCTTTATTGAATTTCCAAAGCTGTGTCAAAAAGTAATCATATAGTATCTAATTGTTTTTAATTATAAACGTTTAATTTAAAGCTGTTTACTTTGCTTCTTTATTTCGTAGCCAACATACAAGAACAAATAGTATCTTCCGTGGTTCTGCAAATTTCGTTTCATCTTTATTAAAGTTTTTTACGAAAAGTTAAATTTATAAGTAAGTACCTATACAGTAGGAACATGTTTCTAAAGTTAAAAATGTCTTTCAGCAATGTTTGTTAAACTACCGTATCATAATCAGCCTTAAATAATTCAACTGTTAGGACAGAGAGCAGACCAGGGAGGGCCCAAAATTGTAGTATATAATAGTAGCGGGTTGGTAATTATAAACTAGTGCTGGACCGCTGATGGTAAGCAGTGAAGCTGTCGTTGATGGTGAAGCGCGCTAGTTTATTAAAAGCCTCCTCACTCTAGCCTTGCACACACTTAAATTGTGTTGAATTATGGGTTCTAGGACACAGTTTTCTCACAATGTTGCCCTTTAGCGTTTTGAGAGCTATTCCGATGAAATTAATTAATTACACACAGTAAATCATTCATAAGGTGCGGTCGTTACTACTGGATCACCACACGTTCTGGGTATGGGTTCCGCACCTAAGGACGCCGTCGCCCATGCACAATGGTCTACTTAAGAGGGGATTCTAGTGCCGAGGAATTTGGAAAACAGAAAGAAAAACTTGAAGAAACTATTGCCGTCGAGCTGTTTCCAACCTCTCCCGGTAAAGTGCGAAAAGGACAGTTGCAGCGCAGGCTGATTTTACCTACAAAAACGTTGACCAAAAGACGTTTCGTTTTAGGCAATTCAAAGTTAATATTAATTTTTATTCAAATCCAACGGTCAAATGTGGTCCATTACTAAAGGGACTACATTTAACCGACAATATCAACAGCGTTGGCAATACCGACCACAGCAAGACCTCATTGCAGCCATAACACAACCATCAACAAGAGCGCGCACTAGCTGATCTAGCAATGGTTGGTCACATCGCAAACAGCGATCTTTTTGTCTGTAAACACCACAATATAACCACACAACCATACCACATTAGTAGCGACAAAACAGACACTACGCAACTGTAGAAAGTGATACTATTGAAACGTAACTACTTGACTACGTTTTGTCGCTGTTATGTGGTTATGGTACATGTGAACGGGCCCAAAGTCTTACTTATAAGGTGGTTAGTCTCTGCTATTAAATCATAAAATTCTAATGTAAAACTCAACATTATTTTGCCCGATCTGGGATTTAATAGTAAAGCCCCAGCCTTAGTACCTAAGTACATAGTTTTGCATGAATAATTAAATTTGGTCAATATTTTAGACTAGTTGATCTGACAGACGTTTTCCTGTTCAATTTTGAATATGGTCTTTAAAATCCTATAAAAAATAACTCCCAATTTATAAATCCAACACAATAAATTGAATTGTGATCGATTTATAAATTGGTCGTTATTTTGTATTGAATTAAAAAAAAAACAACTATGATATTTTATTAAAGTTTTCTTTCTTTGAAAACCTATTTCCGACTAATGCAAACATGTTTTTATAAAAAGAAAGATGTGTTCATTATCACGCACGGCTGACTGTTTTGTTTACTGTTTTTTGACGTTTAGTAGGTTTATATAGCGAACAGTCGTGGTGGCCTAGTGGTTAAAACACCAGCCTTTCAAGTATGAGTGCGCGGGTTCGATTCCAGGTCAGGCAATTACCAATTTAACTTTTCTGAAGTTATATGTACTTTCTAAGTATATCTTGGACACCAATGACTGAAGGTGAAGGAAAACATTTTGAGGAAACCTGGACTTTAAGTCTGAAATCGCCAACCCGCATTGAGCAAGCGTGGTGATTACGCTCAATCCTTCTCTGTGTGAGAGGAGGCCTGTGCCCAGCAGTGGGACGATGAAAAGGATGATGATGTAGCGAACATAAACCAACTAGGTAAACGTCTGCTATGGCACACGTTTAGTAGTATAAATAAATTGATGAATGTGATTAACTCGACGATACCTCGTCCGGCTTGCATTTGTCATGGCCACTAACAAATCACAAGGCCAATCCTTGAAAGTTTGTGGTTTAAATCTGGAACATCCATTTTTCCCATGGTTAATTATGTGGCATGTTCTCGGATCGGAAGATCGCGTAATTAAGAAAAGAAAAATATCGCATATCACACGGTACTTATCAATGAAAAACCATTAAAATACATATTTTTTTTTATTTGTATTTCCTAGTAATAATTGAACTTTAAAATCCATAACCTGCTAATTTATTGCCTCTAAGACGGAACAGAGTTCGCCGGGACAGCTAGTTTGAATATATTGTTACGGGCTGGGGGTACTTAAACGCCGGTTAAGGGTTACGAAGTTTATTAGCAACGAAGGTACAGACGATCGTAGGCAATGACAAGTAGAACGTAGCTGATGTCGCACCGAAGTCTTTTCTTACGTCCACGAAGTACGTGTCGTAAACACACAATATCACTACAGATGTTACTTCACGTAGTACTCAAAGTTCTCGTTACAGTTGTCGCAGTAGGTATTCTCAATTATCGCTTCTTATCTGTCGCTTGTTCTCGTATCGCTAGTCGAATGCAGACTGACTCTGCGCCGGCGTCCGCGTCACGGCGCTATATATAGGTCAGCTGATCGAACATTCCAGATTCGTCTAGACGTAATACGTTGACAAAATTGTTTAAACCTGTACCATTCGATAGGCCACCCTAGGTCTAGTAATGCGTTTTTTTTTACGGTACCTGAATAATGTCTAGATTTGGAGATATAGGGCTAAAAAGTTACACACTGCATGACACGCGATATGGAACCTTATGCCATCGACATAAGGTCCATTCGTAACAATATAAAAAAAAACAGTCCAGCCGTTCTCGTGTGTTGCACCTACCGAAAACTGCATTTCATTTCAAGTACTCACACAAAGGTATGTCCAAAAGCAGAATTTAATAAATATTTAAGATAAGTAGGAAAGTTAAAACTTTTCTGCCAGCATAACTAAACTGAGCTATTTTCAAACTCCCCTCACCTCTACAAAAAATTGTATTCCTCAGTTCACAATTTGAAGTAGCAATTTTATTTTAAAAAAGTAGTACGTAAACGTTAATAGCTGTAAGCTGACTAGAGACAGCGCTTAGCGGTTATTTTTTGTTTGCTGCTGTTTGGACTTCGAAGCGCCTGCCTAGTTAATCGTGCTTTTTGCAACGTAGTGGCGTCAGGCGCTCATGGATCGAGGCGACCGCGACGATAGAAACTGAGGAACAAACATTATAAAGGTTTCGATGGATTCAGTGGCCCCGATTCTCTTGTTCACAAACTAAATTAAAGGAGATGTTTCATTTTGGGCCACCACTATGTACGCTATATAGATAAAAACGAAAAAAATAAAAGATTTTCATAAAAATACTACTAAATTAATTTGAATAAAAATACAATTATATATAATTAATAATTTAAACGTTTTTTAGTGACATAACCCTTTATTAAGGTAGCCATGACAGTGGTTATGACGTTTGATTGGCGACTTTAACAGTTCTATTTTCCCGTTGTGTTCGTGTCGAGTGTTGATTTGAGTTGATTGTGTTTATATAATCGGCCGTATCTTAGGAATTCAAGTTTTGTTTTTTTCGCAGTCATTTGGTAGATAATATAGATACGATAGCCTTAGATACATGACACGTCAATCAAATGTCACTGTCAAAATCTTATTTCGGTTATTGCTGACCACCATATTTATTAGTAGTTGTGTTGCACTCCTTGCCCGAGTTAAATTGAATCTGTATAAAAAGCCAAAATATAGGAAATAAACATTAAAAACAGTTAACTACAGCGTAACTATAACTAGCATTAAGTGTACAATGTGCTGGCCCAGGCTCCATACATTTCTGAAACATCTCCTTTAGTTCAATGCATCTCTTTCTTTATTTATATTTTTTTTATTTAGAAAAGGAAAGAACATAATAAGTTAGTTTAGACCTGCTTAAAATTATTCCGCGCTTGACGTAAATTTATGTACTTATTTTTGGTCGCAATGTTTATAATCGCGTCTAAACTGTCTATGGAATATCTTAATTTGACAGAATCAAACTAAAGTGTTATCTTCTATTCTTTTCTTAATGAATTAGAACGTAAAATAGGCACTTAACTTAAAATTAGTTTAGTTTGTAAAGAAGAGAATCGGCGCCAGTGACTAGTGATTCTGATTTAATCTATAAAACTGAAGCGTTTGTTTGTATGTTTCTTTGTTTGAACGCGCTAATCTCAGGAACTACTGCTTCGATTTGAAAAATTCTTTTGCATTGGATAGTCCATTAATCCAGGAAGGCTTTTAGGCTATATAACATCACGCTGCGACCAATATAAGCTGAGCATAACTATTTCTACGCGAACGAAGTCGCTGGCGGCCGCTAGTTATGAACAAATATATTATCTCAATTGTTGGCAAGTTTAATTTCGTCCTGTTTACAGATATTAGTTATCTACAAAATATAATTAATTGATAGGTATAAAACTAAGCGCTGTTCTACCCATGTCAACCTCTCTTTCATGATTGTACTTAGTTTGTTGACATCTACCCTCATTGTCGGCTTGAATACGTCGCGGCTTCTAGATTATTCCACGGTCCCCTAAAACCCATTGTTTATGTAGCTAGTCTAATGGAAAGTGCAATAACGTCGTCTTTTATTATCCCCTTTGCTTATTGTGTGGTGCTGCCCGCTCAGCCACTTTGCTTTGAACGAACATGGCTATACGATATACCTAAGTATGCAAACAGCTTCGTAAACGTTTCCGAGGAGGTATTTTCTTTTTACTACCGATTTTCTATACCGTCTTTTATACTTCGTTGAGGTAAAGTTTTCTTACCTTACAATATTTTATCGGTAAACAATAAATCTTCGCCCGCATGATCACGGAATGAACGGAAATGGAATGTGTCAGCAGGCTCGTGATTTAAGGGAAACGGTGTGTTTACAGTCATTGACAGGCTTTTTATCCATTGTCTGATTTAGGGTTAACCAGGTAATGGTAGCAGTACCTACTGTTTGTTTGCACATCTGTTAAATAAATTTGTAAATACTGCCTCATGTGTCACACAAGCGTTGTAGCTGCTGTCACTTATTTCGTCTGTCTGCCACGAGGAATAGCGGGAAATAGAGAAAGTGAAGCAGGGGGTAATCGCGCTGAATAAAACAGTATAAGTTCAGCTCTTGTTCGTGTATAATCCAGTTAAAGTTATGGTTTAGATTCGATCACATTTCGTATCGCGCTAAAGTTTTAACTTCGGTTGAAGTAAAATCAATGTAGGTATGAGTGATACATTTCATCAGATATAATTATTAAAACTAAATAAATTTTAAGTAAATCTAAACCTTTAGACGTAAGTTTGACATGGCATAGTAAAGTTAGCTTTGTTTAACTTTTTCATTTGACAGCTGTTACGTTCCAATTGCGATCGAGTTATTAAAATCAATGTAGGTATGAGTGATACATTTCATCAGATATAATTATTAAAACTAAATAAATTTTAAGTAAATCTAAACCTTTAGACGTAAGTTTGACATGGCATAGTAAAGTTAGCTTTGTTTAACTTTTTCATTTGACAGCGGTTACGTTCCAATTGCGATCGAGTTATGGTTAAACCATCTGTCAAAAGGTTAGCGCGGTACGAAACATAACAAAAGTTATGGGTGGGTTGCGATCCAATTCTGTTTTGGGTGAATTATTTTAGCCGAGTGCCCCCCAGGTTATGTAGGTACGAAGGCGTTTGGTGTGGTATCACTGCCACGTTTTGCTGATACGTATACGCACGTAGATACCTACGTATTTGTGTGTGGAAATACGGAATCAACAGGATTTTATAGCTAGCTTTTTATTTTCATGGTTTACTGTGTTGATATCCGTGATGTCTTATCTCTCGTACGATCTTTAACGCCCTGCTTAGTAACGACAGTTGAAAACCCAACTTGTATTTTTATGACACACTGGGATGTCCTATTGGATTCTTAGTGCTCAGCTCAAGACCGAGAGTAGAAAATCGCACGTGCGGACTTGGGCTTACCGTTTAGCTATTGGCCTGAAAATATAGGTTCTGTAGTCCACCTTTCGTTTTTGTTAAAAACAAGTGCTCGACCGCGGCGATGGTAAGCAGTGATACAATCGTTGATGGTAAAGCGCATTAGTTTAATATGAGCCTAATCACTCTAGCCTTGAAATACTTACATAAGTAAACGGGAACCTTGGGTTTTAGAACTACTTAATCTATGATCTCAGCTTAGGTCATTTACATAATGTTACATGTTCTTAGCTGTTAAATAAAGTGCCATTGACACTTAATGTGTTTTATAATCCAAAGTGATGTAGGATTTTATTACGTCGGCCAATAAGATAGCTATTTGTGATTCGATTATCGATTTGCTGAGTTGATCGGGTATAAAAAACGCGAGGTTGAGTCTTATACGACTGTGTTTTTTTAAAAACTACGGATAGCTAATTGCCTTCCCAGTGCAATTTAAAGCTTTAAAAGGAGGGCGAATTGGGTTTTAGTCCGTCGTCGTATGTTCGTTACGCGGAACCAGGTTATGGATATGTCAGCGTCTATCTGAGGGAGTGCTCCTGTGATTCGATGCGAATCCGCTAGTGGTTAGAACTTTTCAACGTAGAAGGTAAAACTCGTTATAGTGCAATGCATTTGGGGAAACCAGGTTATTTTTCCCGTGGGTCACCGCCCAACAGTTTATCAAAAAGAATCTTCTTCTTCTTCTTCAGCATATAGAGGTCCACTGCTGGACAAATGCCTCCCCCAAAGCTTTCCACGATGACCGGTCCTGTGCCGCCCGCATCCATCGGTTTCTCGCGACCTTCTTCAGGTCATCGGTCCACCTTTATATGGGCCTCCCTACGCTGCGTCTTCCGGTACGTGGCCGGGCTCCAGAACCTTACTGCTCCATCGGCCATCGAATCGAAAAGAATCTTATTTCCCAATAATTCGACCGCCCAACAGTTTATCAAAAAGAATCTTTTTACCCAATAATTGGGTTGTAGAGGTCAAAAAGGCAGTCGATTTATGTAAAATATGGGATTCAGTTGCATCTCTCAAACCGACCAGAACCGACCCCAACATACTATTTTATTTTTTGATATGGCAGGATTGGGAAATCTTCATGGACGCCCAGACTGCCTCACTGGTGAGCCAGGTAGTGCCGAACTCTTACCGGCTAAAACCCACCCCTGTCTTTGCTCAGTCTCCCTCTGACATGATCAGAGACCTTTTTCTGCGTTGTTGTATGTATTGCCGTCTTTTAGATGTTTAAAGTTTTTGGACGGTCCTGTTTTGGGATGTTCCTGGAATACGTACAATGTATGTACATTGTACGTATTCCAGGAGACGGACTCCGTCGTATTACGGTGAGTTTTGATTTTATTCTATTTATTTAGGTAATATATACATAATTGCATACATACCTTATTTCAAAAAATCTAAAATATTTGTGTTTCTAACCTTCATATTATTTTACTATATTTAATTTCTTTTTTAAATATTTTTTTTTGTTTTTTTTATTTACCTTTTATATTTGAGATTTTTTATTTTAATTTATGCGTTATATGTTTAAGTCTACTGTACTTACCCCAACATAGTTGGCTAGGAAGAATGTGGACTTCTCTTGTTAGAAGAGTCGATAGTTTCGTAGATTTATTCTAAGTTACCAACCCGCACTGGGCCAGCGTGGTAGACGGCCCACTCCCTCTCATCGAGAGACGGCTAGTCTCCCATGAGTGGGAAGATTATAGGCTGATTATGATTCTAAGTCAGGTACTGGTCATTGTTACCAAAAGTGGAAAGTACGAAGTCGAGTAGATATACATACGAGTACCTAAGTATCAACAGCTTCAGAAGATAATAATGATAGGAACTTTTAAGACATTTAAAGAGGGGTCTTTATTCGACCAAAAAGTAAGAACTTGTGAAAAAAGTAACACTTACCGTGATTTAGTTAATTCACGCCGCATGCAGTGTAGGCGTTTCAACTTTGAATGGGCACTTGAATCGCCAACTTCTAAATCTCGACACAGCCATGACTAATGAGTACTTTACTCACTTTTACTGCACTTCCCGAACTAATAATGGCACTTGATGAAGTTTTCCGAGTAAAAACAGCCCGACATGGCTACATCGACGATCTTGCTGACTGCGCTGTAGCTCATTCGAAACAGGCCATTATGTTCTCAGTCGCTTTATCACTCGATTTATCTATGATGAAATTGTTTTTCGGTAGGTGGGTAATGGTTTGAATGGTTTGGTATGAATACCCCAATAGCTTTGACAGCCTCCGTGGCGTAGCGGTAAAGAACGCGGCCGCAGGGAAGCGCGGGTTCAATCCCCGCACAGTGCAAATATTTGTATGAATGAATATGAATATTTGCACTGGTCGTGCCTCGGAAAGTACGTTAAGCCGTTGGTCCGGGTTGCTCCCGGTGTTATTTTTATAATTATAAACTAGTGCTTGACCCCAATCCTGCCTGATGGTAAGCAGTGATGCAATCGTTAATGGTAAACCGCGCTAGTTTATTAAACGCCTATTCGTTCAAAAAAACTGAGTGTATAGAAATGAAGACGGCAGTTGTGCAAGGTGATGCAATGTTAAACCCAACAACACGATGCTGCGCCAGAGGGAGATTGATCTGAAAACTCTCTCCGACCTTCCGACACAATAACATTTGGCGCATCGTACCCGGCACACATCGCAAATTCGCAACGCAACTACTCAGACCCGTCCTCCGTAAGGTTTCACCAGAGATCGTGCCGGAAGTGCCCGGAACACGACGAATCGAGGCATTCCACGAAGCGCAGCCAAACGAAGCGCAGCTAGAGGAAGCGCATCTAACGTATTCCACTAAGCACACCCGTAGCTGGGCTTCAAATAATAATATTAAAATTATTAATTTTCTATTCCACGAAGCGCACCTATGAAATATCACTCGCATAGTGCGGGGACAATGAAATAAAATATCGATAGAAGAAAATATTTATTATTTAAAAGACGAACTTAAATTTCTAACATCATTCAGTTTCGTTATAATAATGTGTGGTGTATGTGTGTGTGTGTGTGTTATTTGTGTGTGTGTGTGTGTGTGTGTGTGTGTGTTATTTGTGTGTGTGTGTGTTATTTGTGTGTGTGTGTGTGTGTGTGGTCATATTGACATTCTTACTATTTAAAATCACAGATTGTTTCACCATTCTCTATCTATAATAAATAATCATTATTTCAAAAAAAAAAATTTTTTTATTGTTTGTCAAAAATTGCAATAATTATTCTGAAATTAGAGTAAAAATGCCTAATTCAAAGCATCAAAAACACGCTGAAATCAAAAATAAAATAATCGAAAACACAGTGAACGATTATAAAAATGGCTCAATTTCAGTTGGACATTGTCTAGAGAAATTAAGATTCTGATTAAT
The DNA here is from genome assembly GCA_017933935.1 of Sesamia nonagrioides. NCBI lineage: Eukaryota > Metazoa > Arthropoda > Insecta > Lepidoptera > Noctuidae > Sesamia > Sesamia nonagrioides. The sequence goes on from JADWQK010000122.1 coordinate 861,839, forward strand.
AATAATTTATTTAATTAATAAGTATAGATACTAAATTGTCCATTTCTTCAAGATTATTTAAGAATCGAAGAAAATATTGTGATTTGTGATTTAACAATCTGTGATTCTACATAAAACTATGATATTTTTATTATTATTTAAAAGCTAAGGAAATCAACATAGATCTCATCTCTATAGGAAACTATATTTACAATGTTTATAGGTATTTGTCAGTTTTTATTGTAATTATGAAACAATCTGTGATTTTTTATGTTAAGTTGTAATGTTATAAGAAAACTTCAACATTAATCTCTATGTAAAAGAATATTTACAATGTTTTTTTTTTATATTTCTCCAAGTTTATATTGTAATTATAAAACAAACTGTGATTTTTAATGTTAAAGTAGAGTATTTTTATTATTCATTAATAGGTAGTTCTAAGAAATTTTCAACATAGATCTCTATGTAAAACAATATTTAAAATGTTTTTTATATTTTTCCAAGTTTTTATTGAAATTAGTAAACAATCTGTGATTTTTTTTTTGTTAGAGTATTTTTATTATTCATTAATAGGTAGTTTTAAGAAATTTTCAACATAGATCTCTATGTAAAACAATATTTAAAATGTTTTTGATATTTTTCCAAGTTTTTATTGAAATTAGTAAACAATCTGTGATTTTTTTATGTTAAAGTAGAGTATTTTTATTATTCATTAATAGGTAGTTTTAGAAATTTTCAACATAGATCTCTATGTAAAACAATATTTAAAATGTTTTTGATATTTTTCCAACTTTTTATTGAAATTAGGAAACAATCTGTGATTTTAAATAGTAAGAATGTCAATATGACCACACACACACACACACACACACACACAAATAACACACACACACACACACACACACAAATAACACACACACACACACACACACACACACACACACATACACCACACATTATTATAACGAAACTGAATGATGTTAGAAATTTAAGTTCGTCTTTTAAATAATAAATATTTTCTTCTATCGATATTTTATTTCATTGTCCTTGCACTATGCGAGTGATATTTCATAGGTGCGCTTCGTGGAATAGAAAATTAATAATTTTAATATTATTATTTGAAGCCCAGCTACGGGTGTGCTTAGTGGAATACGTTAGATGCGCTTCCTCTAGCTGCGCTTCGTTTGGCTGCGCTTCGTGGAATGCCTCGACGAATCGCTTGGCGGCAAGACTTTATCTGGTGGGTGGTAACTTCTGCCGGCAGCCGATGTTATGGCCTACTACCTTGCTGATTTCGGCTAGACTGGAGCGTTTGTTGTTGTTATATTCTTTGTTTGTCAAGTAAAAGAGAGTAGGTAAATACTCTAATAAACTCATTTGCAATAAAAAAAAAAAACGGGCACCTAAGCAATGAACCATTTCCATAATATTGCTTTGTTTGATAATTATAGGTTGTTTTATCCTCACAATTTGGTAAATTAATAAGAAAATAATCGTTTTCATCAGTTTACCTAATATAATGATACAATTTGTGGGAAATAATGCTAAACCTCGTTAGTAGCGTAAGTTCGCTAGTAGTGCATATGCTCATGAAGTTGCACTGATCTCACACGCCGTTTCAGAACGTCCCAGACATTCACATACGCTTCCAAAACGCGAGCGCGGTGGGCGCGAGCATTGTCGTCAATGAAAATCGAGTCTTCACCTAGAGCGGCCAATGCGGGTTGTGCATGAGGAATTAGAACTTCCGTTATGTATCGATGCCCAGTCAGTGAGCCGTTTTCAATGAGGACTAACTTTGTACTATCAATTGAATTTATTCCTGCCTAAAACATAACAGAGCCATCACCATAAGGTGTGGTTTCTTCGAAACATGCCTCTGCAAAGCGTTCTCCTTGTTTTCTTAGCACTCGCCGACGACGATCTTTACCGAAGTAATTTGAGGCCGCGGGCTGGGCGGTGACTGCGTATATTAGCAACGAGAAGCTGAACGTCCTTAGAAATTGAATAAAAGTTATGAAAGTCCATGTTAACTTCTCGCGCCAAAAATGTAGGATAAAAGGGGTTTTCTGTAAAAAAGAGCATCAAATTAAAATTTGAATTTAGAACGTACTTTTTTTAAATATCACGGCATTTTTATAACCTGCCAGTAAGGTGTACAAACGATTGAAACCTTTTTTGTATTGTATCTTTTTAAAGGTGAATGTAAATCAAAACCGCCTGTTTTTTTTAGCAAACGAGTGTATTTGCTATGCTTTTGGGCACTCACCTTGAAGCGGCTTTCCATTCTGGCAATTTCAGCCACTACAATATTTTCCGAGAAATTCAGTCTGCATTTAAACTGTTATATCTAAGATCTATATATGTATTTGAAATGATAGTACAAGTAGTAGTAACACAGGGAGTTGTAAAGTCAAGTTTCTGACGTAACATAAAATGGCGCGATATTTCCTGTATTTTATATCCTAGGATTAACATCAATACATAGTATAAAACAAAGTCGCTTTCGCTGTATGTCCGTATGTAGGTATGCTTAGATCTTTAAAACTACGCAACGGATTTTGACGCGGTTTTTTTTAATAGATAGAGTGATTCTTAAGGAAGGTTTGTATGTATAATAAATGCATAATATAGTAGAGAAACACTGAGAAATCTAAAAATCGCGATAAAACCGAACTCCACGCGGGCGAAGCCGCGGGCGGAAAGCTAGTCAACAATAAAATAAGTATGTTTTGGATATAATTCAATAAAGCTATAAATAATTTAACTTACTGATGAAATAATACTCAGAATTTTGTATCCTTTATCACCTTTATGATGTACTGAAACGTTATTTATTTAAAGCCGAACAACAAGCGGAAGATTTTAAAATTACATATTTTATGTCAGGTCGTTCTATAAAATATGTAGAGATCTGAACGCGGTGCCTTTTAAAGTGTACATAAATAATTTCGAATGTTTTTGCTATGTTACTTCGTGACCATTAGGTACGGTTATAAGCCTAGAAAGGGTACGCTGGTAGTGCCACAGAGTAATCTTTTACTGATGATTCCCTTGTGATCGAAGCTCATTGTAATTACGAGGTTGGATATCATGAACCACTGCCACTTCAAAGAGCTAATCCGCTGGGCTATGTCAGCGAATTTCGTTCTTCTACGAACCTCCTCATTCCTGATTCGATCACGTAGGAAAACACCTAGCACAGCTCTCTGTGTGACCTTGAGCTTTCTTATGAGGCCCCTAATGAGGGACCACGTTTCTGATCCGTATGTCATCACTGGTAACATACATTGCTTAAAGACTTTTGTTATTAGGCACTGAGGTAATTTGGACGAGAAGACACTACGGAGCTTTCCGAACGCTGCCCAGCCCAGTCAGCACGTACTGTCAAGCGCAGCGTCGGACACCTACCGACTAGGTGGTCGGATGACCTGGCCAAAATCGCAGGGAAGCGCTTGATGCAGGCCGCGTCCAACCATTTTTTTGACAATTCTTGGGGGAGGCTCATTTCCAGCAGTGGACTTCGATGTATATCGTTAACTTGTAATATAGGTTTGCTAAAAAAATACGGCGTCTCCAATTCCATGCCATTCATCTCGTATTTCTGCAATTCTTCTCAAGCTACTACCAGGCACTCTGCGAGGATAGAGGCTCCATTTAGCCTGAGGTCGCCTTACCTTACGTTTGTCAATTCCCGGAACAAAGCCCGACAGTCATTGGTTTTAGCTTTAACTTGTCTATCTTCTGATCTAGTTCGACAACTGTTGTTCTCTGCCGAATTACCTCAATCCAGATTTTATCGTGTACAGACGTTCTATTTATAGCCTGTTCAATGTATGATACTGATCGATAATCTGGAATGAAACCTAAACCTAAAATTATTCGTTAGCTGTAATGTTCATAAACTTGATTAAATGCTGACACTCGCAATGTAAATTTACATTTACCGTATACACACACCATTATCATCATCATTTTAATCAGGCTGCCATCATGTTCTAACTGCTGGGCCTCCTTTCAGTGACAGGGAGTGTGCCATAATCTACCACGCGGGCCCAGTGCGGATTGGTAGATGTCACATATTTTCGAAGTTTTGCCCCTAGGACATGCCGGTTTCCTCACGCTGTTTGCCTTCACCGTTTTGAGAGGGGTGATGATAAAATAATTTAGACAAAGTAAAGCGCCTGGCGGAGTTCGAACCTGCAACTTGTAAGTCGTGGCCGATGCCACTAGGCCACCGCTGCTCTCTCAGAGGGTGAGAGGGAGAGAGAGACCATTTATCACTCAATTTTATTATAAGAAAACCAAATTTCTCTTAAAAAAATTGGAAATATATACCCCATGGAATACAAACATACATACGTATAATGCATTTAATTTAAATAAAACCTATATATAACATTTTGAATATATTTTTATGCCTTTTAATTTAATTTAATAATAATAGTATATATGTATATTTTATATTTTTTCATCGCAAAGGTCGGCGGTACTTCACACCAGGGCAACTTCTAATGCTGTACAAAGCCCAGGTCCGTTCGTGTGTGGAGTACTGCAGCCACATTTGGGCTGGTGCTGCAAAATGTCACCTGGCCACTTTGGATTCAGTGGAGAGGCGTGCGAAGAGGCTGATTAGCAACCCAGATTTAACTCGAAACGGTCTCCAAAGCCTAGAGCACAGGCGTAGAGTAGCCAGCCTTTCGGTGTTCTACCTATATCGCATGTGTATCCTAATTCATTTTGGTGAGTGTGCGAGGGAATTGCATTATTTAGTTCCCCCATCTCCGTTCCACCATCGGACGACCCGTCGCACGGCGAGTTTCCACCTTTACGTTGTTAACACCACTACGATTCGGACGAAGCGTTTCGCCTCCTCTTTTATACCGCGTACATCTAGGGACTGGAACAATTTGGGTGTCTTCAGGGCTAGAGTGAATAGGCTCTTAATAAATTAGTGCGCTTTACCATCAACTGCTTACCACCAGGTGGGATTGGGGTTAAGCGCTAGTTTATAATTTATAAAAAAAAACAGTCTGTTTCGAGGAGCGAGCCTTATAGTGTTAATAAAAATGTACCTACCTACTTGCAAACTATGTCAGCAATATGCTTACGCTTACCTACTTTAAAATCATATAAATAAACCGAAAAAAAAGTAACTGATTCTGACATTATTGCTACAATGTGACTGGACAAAGGAAACCTTGCAACAACAGTTCACAAATTCATAGTCAAGCCTGCTAGCTATCATAGCTGTTGCAGCAGCAATCATATTTAACCCCATAGCGGGCTTAAAATATAGTCCTAACCTAAATGCAACAAAACATGATTTTTGTATGTTATACCTTTAAGAAGACCTGAAAGGTATCAAACTACAATTGAAGGCCTAAACATGTTCTACGATTTCGTTAGTTTGAAAGCAAACAAAGAACTTTACTAACATGTGGCGCACGTGTTACTGCATAACAATATGTTTGTAGAAGCTTACCACAAGGTTCTTGTGGAATATTATAATTGATTTAGGTGGTAATGGTTTGATGCTCAAATTAATTGATTACTTGTTTTCTCAATCCTATATTGTCTTCTGCAAGGACACGGAGCAGCTGTTTAACCTTCACAATCCGGCACCCTAATTGCATAATACACTATTACTATCAGTTGGAATCATTCCGAAGCAGATTGCTAATCTATTAGCCCACATCACATCTTCATCACATCTTGTGGGAGTGTATTCTTTGGCAGAATGAACGCAATATTATGTTGGATAGTGTACAAGTTACATCCGGAGTTGTTTATTATACGGACCTTGTAGAAACTAGAACTAATTTCCGTGCGTTCAGGCACTTTTGCCATACCTATTATTGGAATCAATTGTAACAGCAAATACCTTCTTAGGACCCATTAACTTAATCAAATGTTATTCCGTGGTGCTTGGCAATCTGGGCTTCTCCCAGTTGCAATAATGTCCCTTTGTGCCGATTGGCCTAGTTCTGTTCTGTTTCCTGCTTATTATGGAGGGAAGTAGAAAAAATATCTATTTTCTTACTCCTCCGCTATTCTTTTCTGATTAATTTCGTTGCGCGACCCAAGACAGTTGAATCGTTTCTCCGGGACTCGTTGAGCTTCATTGCTCGGCGTTTTTCTGGCGGTCTCCACTGTTGATTCTGGCTTTCAGGAGTTGCAGTGGGTTGGGTACACTGTGGCGGGTTTTGTCCCAAAAAAAAAAAAAATCTGTTAGCCCATATGTTCCTAAACGTGTCTGCTCAACAATGTTAATAACCCAATGAATGTTGTTCAACCGTCAAAATGAAACCCATTGCTACTGATAGTGTGTTACGTGATTACCCTGCAGGTACTGGGTAATTAGTATTCGTCATTCATCAAAGCATTTGGTTGAAGTTGTATATTATTAAAAAAAAAAGGTCACTGATGAATCAGTGGCCTAGTGGTGGTCAGTCGTGGTTAAAACACCAGTTTTAACCACTAGGCCACAAAGGCCTAGTGCCTTTCAAGTATCTACGAGTGTGCGGGTTTCTTTCCAGGTTAACCAAGTATCAATGTGACTTTTCCAAGTTCTAAGTACTTTCTAAGTATATCTTGGACACCAAAGACTGATTAAAATTTGAAGGAAAACATCTTGAGGAAACCTGGACTTTCAGTCTGAAATCGCCAACCCGCATTGAGCAAGCGTGGTGATTACGCTCAATCCTTCTCTGTATGAGAGAAGACCTGTCCCCAGTAGTGGGACGGTAAAAGGTTGATGATGATGACTGGGTAACACGACACCCCTTAATTAGACTGTTTATCAGACTCCCAGGCTTCTGACTATGAAACGGCTAACAACACTCTGGACTGTCTACAGATTGTCTGAGGTGAGGAACGGATCACCATATGTTATGAATGGTCAGTCGCCACACACCACGTTAAATGAAATCACTTACCAAATGCAAGCTAGCCACGCCAAAATATCAGCGAAAAAGCATTAAAACTCAAAATGTAAATAAAAACTTCTTACCTAAGTAGAAGCCCCAGGCATACAGGGTATTTTTTTTTTTTTTTTAATAATTATAAACTAGTGACTGCAATCCCGCCTGATGGTAAGCAGTGATGCAATCGTTGAGTGTAAAGCGCACTAGTTTATTAAGCCTATTCACTTAAAAAACTTAGGAATAGGAAGAATGACGGCAGGTGATGCAATGTTAAACCCAAGACCAACACGACCAAACGATGCTGCGCTAGAGGGAGATTGATCTGGAGACTCTCCACGACCAAATTCCCGAGACAACAACATTTGGCGCATCGTACCCGCCACACATCGCAACACAACTGCTCAGACCCGTCCTCCGTACGGCTTCACCAGACATCATGCCGGAACACGACGAATCGCTTGGCGGCAAGACTTTGTCTGGTGGGTGGTAACTTCCGCCGGCAGCCGATGTAATGGCCTACCACCGAGAGTATGACACAAGCATTCAAGCATTGTATAAAAAGCCAATTACTGTGTTACATGTCTTATTTCTCTTATTCGACTTATTTGTCGTTTGTCTTATTTGGCTTCTTTGTCTAGTTTGTCTTGTTTGTCTGCTGAATAAGACTGTTAAGTATCAAATTATAGTCTTACATAATCAGTCTATAATGTTCTAACTAGTGGGACAAAGGCCTCCTCTCTGTGAGAGGGAGTGGGCTGTAATCTACAAGCTGACCCAGTGCGGGTCGGCAGATGATTGGCTCTTGCACATGCCGGTTTCCTCACAATGTTTGCCTTCACCATTTGAGAGAAGTGGTGGTGAAATGATTTACACAAAGCAAAGCGTCTGATGGGTTTCGAGCCTTTTTTTTTGTTGGGATGGGAAATCTTGCGTGAGCCCGGTGAGGGCGCTGGGATTCCTGCTCCCTCACGCGCTCCGCCTCCTCCCTTGCCAGCATTACTGTTTCGCAGAAGGAGGTGACGGCCTGCCATACACTCTCGCTCCGGACCATGGCCTGGACCAGGGTCGGACGCGAGAGATCGCCGCCGATCACCACCTACTCAGCTACACTTCGTGGCACAATAGATCGCGAGTTTGTGCCACGAACCGAAGCTGAGTGGCACAATAGATTAGCACAAGTATTACAATAGCTGTTTGCGACAGTGGCATACAAAACTATTTCTACGACCTTGAAATTATTAAATAAATATAAAAAACCGTCAATGTTGAACTTTATTAGGAATTATAGTAATTAACATTCTGGATGGTGCTACTATTAAAGTAAGATATTGTCCATTTCGCTATTACCACTGATACCACTCATTTTCAAAACAATTTTGTTTATAAAAATGCAGATAGAAGTTAAAAATGACGCGAAAATAGCGCGGCGCGTACCGCAATGTTGTTTTGTTGTCATAATCCCACAAATGAAACACAAAGGCAATTCATCCATACAGCCCGATAACATGCGATGTTTAGTCGTGACGCAAGTACGCGCGCTTTTTCGCATAATCATATGTTGTTTTTTTGATGCCATAGCCATAAAAAAGAAGTTTCACTGTTGAAATGGTCATTGTATCACGACTTGGCAGGAATTAGTACTATTGAGATATGACAAGCAAATTACCAAATGGTCGTAGAAAAATATATTTTCGAAACTCAGAGATGACATTATGAAATTATAATCTAATAACAGAAAAACAATTCTGATCTAGAACTAAAACAACTAATGAATACCTAAATTGTCCAAAGTATCTAAACTAGGTATATTATATAAATAACTTTTTAATAAAATTGTCATAAAAGAATATCATCTTAAAATGACCATACTTGCAACGATAATGTTAAGGCAACCTTTACTTAACCCCAGCCGGTCACTATCACTTCCGGTAGATTGGCTTAAGCTGCAATTCTCGTAATTTTTAGGTCATTCACAGTCTGGGGTCCTACTATGGCGCGTTAAAACCATCATTAACCGGTTGTGAAAAAGAGATAGCGTTAGTCATGCTCTATAGTTCCATCTTTTCAACATGTCATAGTACCTCCCTCTTTTTTTATGTTTTGTATCGGGATGGAAAATGCTCATGCATGTCCGCCGCCCTGGGGTGGGCGACGGAGTCTGTCAGACTTCTACTGACTAAAAACCACCCCGGTGTCTCTTTTGTCTGAGAACGCGTGGGGCCGTGGCGTCTAAATTCTTCCACGGCCCCACACCCTCGTGCTGGCCCGGTCCTAAGTAGCTCCCCTGATCTGAGCGTCATTCTGTTAAAAAATCTCTTTAATTTTCCCTACATTTTGACGAGTTGCGACAGCTACTGAAACTAGATTTTGAACATTTAAATGATGACAATTGACCTTCAGTCCCATGCGCCAGGTGTTCGTTTATTATTATCGATAAACAAAGCTATTAATTAAATAATTTATTTTAGTCTCGATATGAGTGATACTTAATTATTCTCTCTATTTATTATGCTATCTTCCACCACTGATTACGTAGGTACGTGTGGAATTCGTAAGACAGTGGAATATACTTACCCCGTTTTTTTACATGGCTCTTAAGAACTTAGTGATATGTAGCTTATAAATTCTATAGGCTATTTAACGTGGTCCAGTATTCAGCTATATATGTATAAGGTAATTTTTTTTTACTGAAAGTAATTCCGGAAATTACTTCGTGCAAAGAAAAAAACGAAGTCTTCAGTTTTATTATTTATAGATATAATAGCGCAACTCTTGTATATAAGCAATTTATTCTTAATAATGTGTTATGGTTATGCCATTACATCAGCTGCCGGCAGAAATTACCACCCACCAGACAAAGTCTTGTCGCCTAGTGATACGTCGTGTTCCGGCACAATGCCCGGTGAAGTCGTACAGAGGACGGGCCCGAGCAGTTGTGTTGCATTGTGTGCCGGGTACGATGCGCCAAATGCTGTTATGTCGGGAGTTTGGTCGTGGAGAGTCTCCAGACCAATCTCCCTCTGGCGCAGCATCGTTGGTCGTGTTGTTGGGTTATATATCCTTTCTGTTCACTCAGTGTTTTTTTTTAGTGAATAGGCTCTTAATACACTTGTGCGCTTTACCATCAACGATTGTATTACTGCTTACCATCAGGTGTCATTAGTTTATAATTATATATATAAAAAAAAAACTATTTATAACGACAGACTTAGCAAGTTAGAATATTTTTGGGATGACAATTTAATCACCACCACCAGTAAAGCTATCTCACGGCCTTCGTAGAACAGAAGAAACGAACAATAACCATAAAAGATCTAGTTAAAACATACCTATGTGTACATAGATTGGAAAATAAAAGAGTCACAAATGGTATTTTCAAATAAAAGGAAAATCGTGCATAACAGATAGAAACAAACGTGATATTGATACAGCGGCGGCTTCGTTTCCCTAAACAAACATTCTGACTAGTTTTTATTTCCATGGTAATGTGTATAATCCCAGCCCATTCCAGCCCCTCGCTACATGTCTCCATAATTCCGGGAAAACCCAACACGAATCGAAAAGGGGGAATTTGTATTAATGCGGGTTGGGAAACTCAGCAAAGCTCTTACAAGTGATGAGATCTAAGTTCAAATGCTCCAAATTTTGAGGTTTGTGTTATGTAAACTCCTTGTTAGACCTTTGAAGGGCTTTCGAGACTCTAAGTTTGTACGATCGACATACACATAGTATTGATTGATGGCAACATAAATGGAACTCACCGTGAATAAATTGGTAATATTGTTTGTTTCTATATTATTAAATACATCACAAAGTTTACATAAGTAAGTTTGCCGCCAAGCGATTCGTCGTGTTTCGGCATGATGTCTGGTGAAGCCTTACGGAGGACGGGTCTGAGCAGTTGTGTTGCGATGTGTGCCGGGTACGATGCGCCAAATGTTGTTGTGTCGGAAGTTTGGTCGTGGAGAGTCTCCAGATCAATCTCCCTCTGGCGCAGCACCGTTGGTCGTGTTGTTGGGTTTAACATTGCATCACCTCGCTCAACTGCCGTCTTCCTTCCTATTCCTAAGTTTTTTAAGTGAATAGGCTTAATAAACTAGTGCGCTTTACCATCAACATCAACGATTGCATCACTGCTTACCATCAGGCGGGATTGCGGTCAAGCACTAGTTTATAATAATTAAAAAAAAAAAGTAGCTTAGAATGTTCCGATTCCTGGGACACAGGCCTCCCCTCGGTGAGAGGGAATGGGCCATAATCTACCACGCGGGGCCAGTTCAGTTTGTTAGATATCACATGTTCTCGATGTGTTGCTTTTAAGATATTACTGTGTCCTTGCGATATTTTCCTTCACGTTTTTGAGAGCAGTGATGATCAAATAATTTACACAAAGTATAGAAATTTATGTTTTCCGTGTGGTACCGGGTATAGAATAGTACCATCCCGCATCCTCTCGTGGGTGTCGTAAGAGGCGACTAAGGGAACTTTCACCGGGAAAGCGGGCAGCAACGCTTTTCCTGTGGAATAACAAATTACTGCAATCCACAACTCGCCTGCCGAGCATGGGGATTATGGTAATGCCCTTCAATGGAATGAAAGCCTTGAGGGAGGCCTTTCACCAGCAGTGGACCTCTATAGGCAGAGAAGAAAGCGCCTGACGGGATGGGTTCGAGACCCATGACCTACAACTTGTAAGTCGCGACCGATGCCACTAGGCCACCGCTGCTCTCATAAAAATGGTTTGATAGAAATCCAATGTAGATCCATACTAATATTATAAATGTGAAAGTATCTCTGTCTGTCTGTCCGGCTTTCACGCCATTTATTGAACCGATTGTAACGGTCTGGAGCCTGAGAAAGAACATAGGCTACATAACATCCCGGTATGACCAATAGGAGCAGAGCAGTAACAAAAATGTTGCGAAAACGGACGCAAACGCGAACGTACATATTGCTCTCATTATTTTAACAGGCGCTTATTTTATATCAACACGCGGTGAGTCGCGGGCAACAGCTAGTATTAAATGTGCCGCTTCCAGTGCCCTTTCTTCGAATTCTCTCGAGAGATATTCTTTATCACAATGCAACTGATTGCCTTTATATTATGGCACTTCCAGTTAACCTCAATAATCTGTGTTCCTTTAGGAACGTATAAATTAATATGCAATATGTTTGTTATTTCGGTCCCAAGGGTTCTCAGCACCCTCGTTAGAATATAATACGTACCTGCTTAATATCTACTGAATATGGGTGCGTGGGATTTATACACCCTTGGTTAATAAAGATTATGCGGAGTTGAGACTTAGGAAGCCACCGTGGCTGCAGCTTTCATTCGACCTTTTAATATTCATGAAATCTTAAACACATAATCCGTCTACATACCCACATCAGACTTATCTTTCGATTCCAATCGTTCATCGTTATCACATATACGTCTTTGTTAAAGAAAGGCAAGATGATCATTGAGTATGAAAATGGTGAGCACAAATTTAGGCCATTTATTTTTTCCGTCGTTTTTAAAGTAATCCTACAATTTTTACAGCCTTTGAAAGATTCTTCTTTGACTTTGTGTTCAAACAAAAGGACACAAAAATGTAAATTTTCTTCAAGTAAAACGTTCAATGGCTTCCTAGATTGAAACGGTTTCCGATAAACGGCAATTCCATGGCTCTTTTATCGACCTACTATTGTGGGATCCCCTTTGCTTATCGCCACAGTTAATTTTTCCATGACATAGCTATAAAAGCATGGCGATTTACCATGCTATCATGAGTGTCTGTCGTATAATTTTGCCTCGTTTGTGAATCGGAGGGTCGTTCTCTTTATCATAAGACTTAATAAAGTTATCGAAAAACTGTAGAAATAGGTAGATATTTCTATTTATGGCACTGTTTACCGTCAGGAAAGGACCGAGTATCAGAGGAGGTTGTAGTATAACTACACGTCTTCTTACGAGGGCTACTTATGTTGAAACTTCAGATAACCGACACAAAAATTTGTTAATCATAAATAGGTAGGCAAAGAGGCAACGGCCTCGACTACAAGGCGGGTTGTGGCATGCGTTTTACATTATGTAAATAGTTTAATCACTACTGCGGTCAAACCAGTGAAAGATCTCGAAATCGCGAGGAATAAATGTTCTAAAACCAAAAATTACAATTTATGTATGTGAAGTCAACCAGCCCACGCTGAGTCCTGGTAGTAGATTATAAGCCACTTCCCTACATATGTAGATTCAGCAGACCTATGTCCTAGCAGACAACACAGAATAATGTAATATGTTTGTTATCGAATATGTACAGTAAATACCAATTTGTATCATGACTCATACTGATGATTTTATCAGTTTCCCTGTAAAATTTCATTGTATTAATTATTGATTTAAGTGAATAATTATTAAAATTTATTCAAATGCTCATAAAACCAGCTACACATTGTGATGCTCTCGAACTTATATTTAACAGATTATTAATACAAACAGTCAACTTACTCTAAGTTATTATTAGATTAGCTTCTGCTCGCCGAAATTTCTCGCTCTCCCTCCATCGCATCGCATTGCATTACATTACCGTCGGTATTAAAACTTACGTTTTGGATTAGTGATCGTTCTGTTTTTTTGTTATTTTACGTGGTTACTAAGAGCTCTAGTGTGGTGTTGTATCACCCATTGCCTTCTTCAAGAATTGAGTTATCAAATTCGGGTACCTATAATTTTCTCATTTAACTGGTAATTCCTGAGATTAACGAGTTTAAACAAACAAACTCTTCAGCTTACGGACTGTTAGTTCCAGATAGACAAACAAGCAAGCCAACTCTTCAGCTTTAAGTTCATACACTTAATCTTAATCGTTACTCAAATAGCTTATGTAATAAATGAAACAAAGTAGTACATTATATATTCATCTATATTCAGGATCTTAATGGTTTACTTTGTCTCTAACTAATCAATAATTAAATTAAACACTACATGTACAAAAATTGTTTTATATACACGAATTCATGCAATTACTATACTTAATCTAATTGGTAGGTACATAATGACCGTGACGCTCGTTACTCGAGGAATTTACAAATACAATTACATATATAATATCTCTGACGAAATTCATCATTTTGACACATTCAAGTAAATCCAAGTTTTTAAAACTTCCACACTAATTAGGGTTGTAATTTATTATAAGTGGCTAATCGCTAATTATATTTAAATTACAATTTAACGTCTTTGTGAACCTGTTTGACGATTTTTGCAATAATTAAAAATTGACGATCATCAATTACATTCTTAATATTATGAATTTGATACATGAAGACCGTTAGTTACTCTAATGCGTTTTCAATAACACTGAGTATGAGTTAAAATGATCGAATAAATATTATTTATTCTGAAAATGGGAACACACGACATTTCAAGTAAACAGTTCACAACATCGCAATCCGCAATCAAACCCTAGGCGGCGCGGTTTGGAGGCTTGTGCAATGGGGTCCGGTATCTATACCCTCTAACTTTAATGTTTCTATACGAAAGGAATATTATGTAATATTTACACGCACATACAGACGCACGAACATTTGGCACAAAGACGCGTTTCACGCTCACACACGGGCCACGGCACGATCCACTACAGGTTCTGAGCAAATATAGGTATGCGGAGAGATATCTACACAAGTACTTCGTAGCCTCACCTATTAGTCTCCACTTATAATATTGGTGAGTTCTTATTCTACTTATTTACATCTCACAATCAGTCGTAAATAGTTAATATTTTGGCAGATATTTTCCATTTCATAACTATTTTTTAATTACAGAAATATTGTTGTTTACAAAATAAATATCAAACGCGACATAACCATCTGGGTTGGCACTGTTAAGTCCTTTATAGGCCGGACTAAAAGCTGCTAAAAATATCTTGCAAAATTTAAAGTCGTATCATACGAGTATAATAGATATAAATTCAGAAATACGAGTCTAATTTCGATCTAATAATGTTCGGTTTCATAATGATAAAATTATTTCACAACCTGATACAGTATGTTTTGAAGTTAGTGACTAATCTACACAGAATGGATGAAATGTTTTATTCGAGTATAAATTAGGGTCGAGATTAAAAAGGAGATATTGTCAAAGATTATGTCAAGTCTCAGTAGGCGAATATATTTCTAGAAGGGTCTAGAAGTTGCTGTCGTAGTCGGAGCGACGGCGTGAGTAGTGCGAGCGCGGGTACTCGCCCGTGTAACCGTACACTTGGGAGCCGCCACCCGTCTGTCCATACAGCTGCGAACCTCCGCCGTATCTGTCAACACAACACACACCTATTAATATGTTTCCACATTTAAAACTTAGGCCACCCTGCCTCGACAAAGTTCTACCATGAAACAAGAAGCAGCGGTTTTCATTGCGGAAAAAGTTTGTGGCAAAAGTAAGGTTTGGTAGTCTCTAGCGTATTTAATGGAAAGTTGGACGAACAATATCGGGCGATACTCATCCTGTGAGCTGGTCCGCACCTGCCTTTAGTATCATGTGAATTTTTAACAGAGTAAGAACAGCTTTTTGTGAGCAAAGTTTCCCTTCATTTTAAACATATTCGTCGTACCCATAAGCATTTCCAACGGGCCCGTAAATCTGCGAGCCTCGTCCTGAGTCGGGCGTGTAATGCTGCATGTACTTCTGGAGCTGCGGTGTCCACTCCGACCGCCAAGAGTCACCCGGGTTAGGGTAAGCCAGCTGCTCGATGAAGGCAGTTGACATACGCTGGACAAAGAAAAAAAAAAATAGATGCAATGACATAATTTTAACTTTGGAACTTTAGAATAGGACTCATTTTACCTTGCCCGATGGAAGATACGGCAATTCACGTTCTTTCACTGGATGCACATCATCGAAGCCTCCCATATGACTCTTGTCCAAATCGCGAAGCATTTCCTCGCTGAGAGGTATTGGCTGTTTTGCTTTCGCACTCTTCTGTCGATTAACCAGCTGGAAGAAACATGGGAAGAGTTACATTACCAATCAAATACACAGAAATGTCATAAATTAATATCGGTTCGGGTTTTACTTACTACTGTGACTCCAAATATAACGACGAATAGAAGAGAAGCCAAAGCAATGACAATCACAGCAATGCCCCACTGTGGCAGGAACGATTCTTCTTCAGGAGTTACAGGTGTTGGCGCTTCACGCTTAGGTAAAACTAAACAAAAGAAATGAAAATCATTAATGTTTAAAAGTGATACACAGTATAAAAATAACTAAGGAAGAATAATTTATTCACCTATAAACTCGGTGTAAGCGGGGTCCATAACAAACTTTCCGATTTCTAGTTTTCCAGCAGACTTATCAATTGTCTTCGTCATTTTCTCATTGCTTTTTTTCATCCTTTCTTCATCTGGTTGATCACCTAACATTACGTCTGGATTAAATTCTTCATCAACATTGGGTGCTTCTGTGACTGTTTCAATCACAGAGCCAGGCTTGGCATCATGAAGAGATTTATGGAACATTTTCTTCAAGTCCAATGTGTCCACTCTTTCTTCTACCTCCTTGAGTTCGATGAAGTAGTCAACAAGAACAGAGCCTTCGCTGAATCCATCAATTCTAATGCCCTTATACCACTTCCGTAGATAGTCTGATTTCGAATAGACTGAATTCAACTGGAAAATAAAAAAAAAGTGATAGGTTGTTGTTCCAAAGTCGGAACTAATGCGTTTCTGGTACTTAGTCGTTAATCAAGCAGGTTATCTTTCAATTATTAATAAATAACTTACCTCTTCCTTTACATCAGTGGCAAGTCGTTTCCATTCTACAGTATTGTGATCTAACAATTCGGGTATCCATTTGACTCCTGAAAATATAAAATAAGGGTTTTAATTTTAATTACATTATACATTTTTTTTAAATTACTGTTTTTATTACTTCTTTAATGAGATTGGAAAGTTATACCGTATTGATCTCAATACGGGTATTTATAATAAAGAAATACTGGAACCTGAAACAATTTTTATGGTGGCAGCGATGTCACACTCTTTTTTGCATAATCCTGGAGTGGTCGGTGGAGGGGGAGCGGGTGTCGTCGTTGTCGTGGTCGGACGTCGTGTTGTAGCTTCAGTACTAAATTCTGGCATAGGACTGGTAGCAGTAGCATTCCTTTGTGCTTCTAAAAGTTTTTCTATAGAAAATGGTGTTGTAGACGGTGATGGCCAACCAGTGAATTCAGTGGAAGCCCTGAAAATATTTAAAAGAAAGTCAGTGGTTAGTATGCAAAAGTACAACTTAGTCGTTTTAAAATATTACACCGTTGAATTTTAGACAGTTTAAAAAGACAGCCCTGCTAAACTTTAGAAACAAGTAATCGTCAATTTTTTAAGCTAGGATGTATTAACATAATTATTTTTTTTACTAATGTGTGTTAAAGACTACTAAAATCTTTGGTGAAGTGAGCTGTCTTTACAAGATGACTAAAATAACACGGTGTATATAGAAATAAAAAATACCTTGTAGGCCAACCCTTTTGTATTTTAGGTGTCACTGGGGCAGGACCCAATGGCTTAGAAGTAGTCGTTTTTCTTTGAACTTTACCGCCTGGTCTTGAAGGGAATACCAGTTTAATCATGCCTCCAGGAGCTTTGGTCGTACTACTCGGTGGCGCGGGCGCTTCTTCTATAGTTTCGTTTAATTTATATCCAGGCGGCAACAGGCTTGAAATATCAGCGACTTTGAGCTTTATAAGGGGACCTTCCGCAGTCTCTTTTTCCGTTTCATTTAATTTAAAACCTGGTGGTAATAAAGCTGATACATCTATTGGCACAGCGTTTGTGGGCAGTTTGAGTGCGACCTTTGGTTTTTCTGTCACTGTAGTATTCAACTTAAAATCTTTTGGCAAGAGAGCAGAAATATCAACTTCTTGCACGTTGTCTAAAATGCCAGATTTCGAACTTGATTTGACATCGGAGCTCTCAGAGTTTGGAGGTTTATAACCAGGTGGCAATAATTTACTAAGATCATCCTTTTGTGGTTTTTTGATAAGATCTTCATGAGGCTTATTTTCTTTAGGCTTATACTCTTTAGGAAGTAGAGATTTATAATCTAAAACAATAACTTTGTTTTTAGCGCTAATACCTGATGAGCGGCCTTGTGTTTCATTAATGATAGGAACCACACTAGATGTTTCTGGGGCACTAGTAGTTGTAGTAGTCGTCGTGGTAGTCGTGCTGGTTCGTTTGTCTTTAAACGAGAGCCTTGATTTATAACCCGCAGGCAATAGTCCGGCTATATCATCCATCACAGTCACTAAGGAAGGTTTTTTCCTTGGCTTTGGTGTAGTAGACGTAGTGACACGAGGTGCGAATTTTTTAATCTGCACTGGTAATGGATCTGGCGATGATCTTTCGGTTACAGAAGTAGCCGTAGTGCTCTTTAATGTAAATACTTTTATAGGCGACGGAGTTGTAGTAGTAGTAGTTGTCGTTGTGGTTGTTTTACTTTCCGTAGTCGATTCCGTTATTAGCTCAATATTTTTATTTTCGTTATTTAACGATCCAGATAAAACTGCGCTCGATAGCTCTGATTGAATACTATCCAATTTATCGTTAATATTTTCGGTTGACGATGGTGTACTTATTAGACCATTTGTTTGTAGTCTAGGGTCTTTTGTTACTGATTCCACGTTATCATCATCATCTTCTTCTTCATTGTCATCCGCTAATACTTGTTTCTTTTCATCTTGTTCCACGGTTGGGAAAGGTAGGAAACGAGCACCTGAAACACTTCTACTTGTCTGAACTGATGCGACTACAATCCAGTTCTCAGTCGTTACTGGAACAGAGGCGTCATTCATTTGGTTGCTAGCAGGCGAAGTACTTTCTGTAGACGGATTTAGCTTGGTTGTACTTGGTGCAAAAGTTACGTCTGGAACAGATATAGTGCCATTAACTACACTCTTAGTAGTAACAACTGACACAACTTCTAACTGTCCTAGAATGGACGGTGTTTCTATCGACGTCACATCTTCTTCAGAAGTAGGTGCACTGTAATCAGTGACAGGCGTTTCTTTTTCTTCATTACGTTTGTGTTCAGTTTGGTCTATTACAGTGGTATCTACAAATTGTTTGAAATTATCATCCTTAACCATCGTGTTTTCAGGCTTCATTACTAAAACGTCAAAAGATTCCGTATTGTTAGCTTTGGCTAATTCTGTATTTATTTCAGGTTCTTCAGTTGTATCATATTCTTCATCATAAATATCTGTGGCATGTTCTACCGATTGTGGTTCTTGAGTAGTATGTTTTTCTTCAGTACTTTCGGCATCATCGTAATATTCCACATACTCTCCCTCATCCCCTGTATTATCACTTTCATGATCTTCATCAGAATGATTACTACTTTCTGTGGTGGTTGTTGTAGTTGAAGTAGTAGTCGTTGTTGATTTGATTAAATCTTCTTTTGGATAATTGTCTGCATTCATAGAACTCGCATCAGGTTTACTGTCATCAGCCGATTCAGATTGAGTTTGATTGGATTTAATAACTTCGACATCAAAAGAACCTTCAGTATTCTTCATGAGCTCTCTAAATGAACTAATATCGCGTATGTCATCTTCAAGTAAAGGTTCAATATCTAGAAGTCCTTTATATTCAGTGGAAGAACTTTGATATAAGTTAGCGTTTGTTTTGGGTGCATTGATATTGTTGTTTTTATTAAATGCGTTGTTTGGTGTATTTTGAGAATTCGTGCTTTCTTTTATCGAAGATGAATCTAATTGAGGAAATCGTGGAACATTAGATTTAACATTCAGTCTTTGTTTGGTTGCCAGTTTGTGAGGATTGTAAGTGGTCACGCGGTGATGGTCAAATAAGTCTTGGTTATCATTTTCAATATCTTCATCGTGTGGAATATGCCCGCTTTGCCCGTTGCTCTTTAAGCTGTTACCGTCAAAAGGTATGTTCTTAAATCTGTTATTTTGTAGGTAGTCAATATCAGGATTATTCAAAGTAATTTGACCCAAAAATGTTTCAGGTTTTGACGGATCATTTTGATATGCTACAGAATGTATTTGTGGCACATCGGGTCTTTTAGTTGATGCTGGGTGTACGAATTGGAAATTGTACGGTAAAGCTGGCCTAAACCTTGGTCGTTGTGCGGTAAATTCGGGTTGGTTTACATAATATTGCGTTCCTGCTTGACTCCTCCCGGTCGGTAATTGAAAAGGTGTCGGATTTTGGTTGTAGTTAGGGCTAGGAAACCTGGCTTGACCCTCGTTGTAGAGCGGCTGCTGCACAGTCGGCGCAAGTCTGTAGTTGTCCCCATGTTCGAAAAATGAAGATGGGCGAGTGTTCGGAAATAAAGGCGGTTGAACTTGAGCAAAATTTTTTTCTACTGGTGATAAGTAATAGTTGGCATCTGAAACAAGGAAATAAAATAAAATTACTATACATATCTCAGATAGTTTCATTTTATCTTGCACTGGTTAAACTTGCTGCTTATATGTAGACTAGGTAGTACGTTTTGTAAAGTAGACAGAACATGAAATTATTGGCATGTCACATGCAGTGTGATGTAAAATTTTGCATTGCGAAGAAGTATTGTAAACAACATGAGGAATGTATTGGGTATTTCCGTAGAATGCAGATACGAAAAATGGTGGTTTTGAGAATGCAAATCCCTGGAATAATGCATTAAATTGCTTTGTTGGACATTCCAAATGCAGCATATACTTAGACAGCGCGAGCACGCTACCTGACAAAACTATAGATTCTTTTAGCATGATTAAAGTTAGCTCCGGTAGGATAAAATTCGTTCTTTTTAACTTTTTTTTTCTCATTTTTTTTTCCAAATTTTCAGCGTCTTATTTTTGTTATTTCCTATCGACTTCAGGTTTTCATTTTAAAATCTACCACTTGAGTAGGAGACAACTACATTTTAATGATCTCTTAGGCCGTTTGTCCACAGTAAAGTCAACGGAGTTCCAACGAGAAAAAGCGGGTAGGTATAAACATCTATTAAGGCCAAGTGTCCACTGCACGTCCTAACCTAGATGATACGTTCGGTTCTAAATAATCCGTACAACCCGTAAAACCCGTTGATGGCAGCTTGAAAAACGGTGTTTTATAAGTATTTAGCAAATTATTCTGAAACTAATACTTCTGTTAACCGCAAACCTAGGGGTTAATCCTAATAGACTATAATTCAAATATGTAGGATATGAAGGTATCAAAAGCATTAACCAACTAATAAAATAAATTACAGCAAATGTGCAATAATTTAAATCCATGAGTTAGTTGTGACATAATATCGAAACATTTCACACGTTACGCGATTCGTGAATGCTACATGTGTACGTAATGCATCAACTGTATATGACTTTCATGTACTGTTCAATATTATGGAAATTAAGTAGGTTTTGAAAAAAGCTACTCAGTTTTGGTTTGAATGCATTATGTAGTGTTCGCAGAATAGGTATAGAGCTTTTTATCAATTACAAAATGCTGACATCAATTCTTTGATTTTTTTATGTTCACCCTTGTGCTTCAAATACAAAAGGTTCGTTTCTCAAGCCAAGACAGCCAGTAACTCTGGCTTCATGTATACAGAACTAATTTTGCTTCTGTAAACTAGTGAGAAAGCTAGTAAGCTAGCGTCTCAAGCTATGATAGTTTAATAAGACGGGGTTTTATTTTTGAGCTAGTTTACTATCCCTGCGAGGCTAGTTTTCACTCAGCTATAAGTATGCAGTGACTACGCATACCATAGTCGTGGTGACCTAGTGGTTAAAAACCACACATCGGCCTCTCAAGTATGATTGTGCGGGTTCGATTCCAGGTCAGGCAAGTGCCAATGTAACTTTTCTAAGTTATATATACTTACTAAGTAGGTATATCTTGGACACCAATGGACTGATTATAAGGTGAAGGAAAACATCTTGAGGAAACCTGGACTTTAAGTCTGAAATCGCAGACCCGCATTGAGCAAGCGTGGTGATAACGCTCTATCCTATCTCTATATGAGAGGAGACCTGTGCCCAGCAGTGGGACGATAAGTTGATGATGATGTTAACAGGATTACCACGTGCTAAGCCAGGATATAGAGATTCTAAGTTTGCTATTCGAGCTATGATACACTAGCTTTCGGTGTTACTGACTTTTGAATGCGTAGTGAAAGACATCAATCTACATTTGAGAAAATAAATGTCAATTTAATTGCGATCTTCAATGAAACTTCCAGTCACATAACTGTTCCTTAGTACAAAAAAAAATTATTACATCACAAACCACAGGGGAGGATAATAAATAACAAGAATAATAAAAGTGAGTGAAAAGTAATCTTATTATTCGTCAATAAACCAAGTTGGTGTACAAAACAACTCCTCACTTGTGGGGAACAGGGGCAAAACAATATCGTAATGGCTCCGGAGTTGTTTTGTATGAATTTTTGTTAGAGTCTGCAATCTCCTTCTCTGAGTGAATAATACCTAATCTTATATCAGTTAATACAAAGCTAGGCTATTTGAGAGTTGAATACATCATGTATCATAAGTTTACAAGGTCTAAGCTTAAGCTATTTAGGGTGTGAGTATCTATTACTTGAGATGACACTTCTGACCAACCCTGCAAGACAGCAAGCCAGGCGTGATGATATATGCTATGTATCTATTTATGTTTTTATCGCTTTACTACTAGATAATAGGGGAGTCTATTTATGGCACTGGGCTCTCCTTCGGGAATTATAGGCGTCATCATGCGTGTAAAAAAAAGCTTTGTCATCGGGCATCCGTTATTGTGTGGCCGTTCGCACAGTCCATTTCATCTATAGATAATAAAAATAAAAAGTATTAAAATATAATAAAATCAATTTTTGAATAATTTAAGAAACGGTAATATCTTTCATTATTAGACGCATGGCGTAGTTTTGAACATCCTATGGCGAGCGCACTCCGATTCTGTGGAGTACCTAGGTATATGAGACCTTCATCACGCAGACGTTCAATCTGCCCTAGTAGCGAGTATAATCACTCCAAACATTACAAACATAATGTTTCATAATTCTTTGCATTATTTATTTTTCTTTGTTCCTATTTATCTCAATTAATAACAATAAAAATAGCGCCCAAAGAAAAAAGTATGTCGAATACAATGAAACGACTTTTTTATTTTTTACAATTATAAACTAGTGATTGACCGCAATCTCGCCTGATGGTTAGCAGTGATGCAATCATTGATGGTAAAGCGCGCAAGTTCATGAGAGCCTATACACAAAAAAAAAAAACTGAGTAAATAGGAAGACGGCTGTTGCGAGGTGATACAATGTTATGCCCAATATCACGACCAGCGTTGCTGCGCCAGAGGGAGATTGTTCTGGAGACTCTCCACGACCGAAATCCCGACACAACATTTGGCGCATCGTACCCGGCACACATCGCAACACAAAATTGCATGGTGTGTATATTATTATGTCCATTCCATGTTTGCCTAGAAGAGCCAACTACTATATGTCTTTTTTTATATATATATTATAAACTAGCGCTTGACCGCAATCCTGCCTGATGGTAAGCAGTGACGCAATCGTTGATGGTAAAGCGCACTAGTTTATTCACTCTAGCCTTGAAGACACTCAAATTGTAGTCCGACGGAAACACCGCCGCTGGCAAATTGTTCCAGTCCCTCGATGTACGCGGTATAAAGGAGGAGACGAAACGCTTCGTCCGGATCGTAGTGGTGTTAACAACGTAAGGGTGGAAACCAGCCGTACGACGGGTCGTCCGCTGGTGGAACGGAGATGGGGGAATTAAATCATGCAATTACCTCGCACACTCCCCGAAATGCATCCTATAGAACACCGAAAGGCTGGCTACTCTACGCCTGTGCTCTAGGCTTTGGAGACCAACTCGAGTTAGATCAGGGTCACCAATCAGCCTCTTGTCTGGTAGTGTTTGGTGTGTTTTATTGTTATGTTTTTTGCGATGTACAATAAGGAATGTGTAAAGAAAATAAATAAGTGAGATGCCAATGTTCACCGTTGGCTACAGAATATTTCACTAGATTATTGTGTGGTTCACATAGTTTACATTAAAGCATAATAAGGACGAAGATACGTACAATAACCATTGGGATTTATAGCCGCTACGTGCGGGACTACGAAACGATTAATATAGTGATAAATGGACATTCTCTATCGTGGAATAAATTTACCTTCTCTTTGTTACGCGAATATGTATGAAGCGCATATTTTAAGACTTTCCTGCTATTTTTGGCCTTGTAATAAGTTATGCAATTTTAGTAGACCTCAGTGAAAAGAGTAGATGTCCGTTTCTTCTTTGTTTGGTTGATATTGGTGACTATTTGTTTTCTACTCTCTATTTTTTTTTTTTTGAAAAGTATGACTAAATTGCCCTATCCAGGTCAGTCATGCTATCTGTTACGTACGGTTTGTTATATTTAGAATAGTCAAATTTACCATTGCTAAAATACTTAAACGAACTAATTCTGCTTTTGGTTAATTGATATTTACCAATACCTATATTTTTATTTTGTTTAACTTTTAATTCTACATGAACGAACAAGAATACTTTGTGTTATACAATAATATAGGTAAGCAGAATAAGATTAATTAACACTCGTTTAACGTTTTCAACGAAAACTACAGTTTTCTAAGTACCTGCCTAAAGACTACGTACATATCAAGAACACACTAGAACATAAACAAAAATAATAAACAGAAAATCAAAAACAACACAATAAACATCAGCATAGGTACTATTTTTTGTACATTTTGCCTGAACTTCAAAGTTCTTCAATCTTCATTATGTGGGTAGCTTTGATATGCGTGGTGCAAAGAATCATATTTCCGAGCAGACCGCGGAGTGTAATCACATTATAAGGCTCTTCTAGTTTATCACGATTGGTTGGTTTCGGCCTGTATATCGTTCCGAAAGATAATCTTGGGGAAATTACTTTCTTGTGGATCATATCCCTAATTAAGAATGGCGGCGGTGTTTATCAGTTCTTGAGTGGGGAGTATCGTGGGCTTAATAGGAAATCGATCAATCGAATGACTCATAAAGTACAAGGAGTCTTCAGCCGTGGAAACTTTCAGACCCCCTTACGTAATGGCTTACTCACCCACTTAGAGTAATCCATGTGTAGGCACCTATTTTAGGAAAAGACTTACTATTATCAAAAGGATGTTTTTTTCATAACACTGTTTTGAATATTTACCATAAATTATCTCGACATTATATACTTTTACTGTCCGCATATTTAATGTCGAGAGAAGTTCAAGGTAAGCTAATTAAGTTACTATATTATTATATTAAGTAATTGCTCCACTTGCTTATATCGTAACTGTGAAATGCATAACTGAAATAAATTAAGAACCGTCTATAATCAGCATAATGTCCTCGCATTTGGCTGAACATTTTAAAGTCATCATTTTTATGAAGCTGGAGGAAAATTCAAAGCAAATTAAACAGATTTATGCTTCGATTACACTTTGGGGTACGCCTCCAAACTCAGCGTTTTTGTTTTAATATTACGGGAGTCAGGAATCCATTGGAAAAAAGGCAAGTATGGATAAAAAAGCGTTTCCATGTTCGATGTAAATTGGGGAATCGTTTTATTCGCATTTGAAATCACGAAAAGCATTTGTTTCTTAAGGTACGGTAAAAAGCAAATTTGTTTGTCAAAATATATTACTATATCGCGAAAACAACTAAGGGTCGAAATCAAGTGGCTATCAAAGTGAAAGTAATTTTTACAGTTTTATTTAAATAAAAATATAAATACATGGTTCAGTGGAATATGTTTAAGCATTTATACAGTTTCCATTAAAAAGGTTGATATGATGATATAGTTTTCGTTTCATTTTCATACATAATATATGGAAGTTATTTTTTATGTTCTGTTATGACTATCTTAACATTATAAATACCTACATATATTTATTTTCATGGAATCTTTTTGTATTAGTCTTTCCTTTGATAATTTGATACTAGAACTTAGCTTTTACGTTGTGTAGGGTTTGGGTAGCGCTACAAACATAAGACTGTTTTTGTAGTTACCTACGTTGAACCCACATAAAGTTACCTTCATTTGCTGTCGCTTTGTAAAGATAGTCGAATTCATTATTCCACAAAAAGAATCCCTATTGTGGGACGAAATGTATTACACTTTGAAGTCAGCGGAGTGTTATTACTACATTCCTTTTATACGAAGATTTGGCAATGGGGCGGATTATAATAACTGATTGCCGCGTGACCTCGCGGATCCCGGGAAATTTCAGTATTTTTATTATAACAAATTATCAACCCTAAATAAACTCCAGCAAACTGATGGATTAGAACAAATTTTGATGTATTGCGTTTCTTGCTTTTGTTTTATATTATGGCTGTCAGAGCTGTGAGTAAATTCTTATATCAGGCGAGGCGAGGCCGGGGGTAATAAACTGAAAGAAATATTGGAATGCTAATAAATTCTGTCTCACTCTTTTACCAAAGCATAAAAAGTCAAGCTCTGTCGTTGACAGGCAGAAAGAAGTCCCAAAAGTGAAAAGAGCGTACATAAATCATATACTTATCTGGAGCTCGATCTCTAAGCCAATTCCATCATAATTTCATCCTTTTCAAACATCAGCCCTCGCTCAAAAAGGCACAAAATTGACAGGGAAGGTTCACCTGATGAAAAAAATGTTATAACATTCACAATGCCTTCAATACATTTTCTGATTAACCCTTGAGGTCGCAAGAAACCGGAATTTCCCCTGAGACTGGCCGAGTTTCGTGGTTTTATCGTTCATGTCAATGTTTATCCGCCACGGTTGATTATGAGAGCAGAGTTGCAATACCTATCTAAGTAGGAGGGGTAAGTGTGTGGGGTCCCGTCAAAACTTTCCTTTATGAATACGGAATGAAACGAATCGCTTATTGGGCTACGTGTGAGGAGTTGAAGTAGATAAATTACTTTGACCTTTCTGCGTGTGATCTGATAAAATCGCTTAGATTTTCGCTAATAACGCTTAAACCGCCCATTGTGTCATTTGCCCTTTGTAAAATCTTCTAATTCATTTTCTGTACTTTATATGGTGTATATAATAGAGAGCATTCTATTCTGTTCTCAGTGTATAGTTAAACGAATTTGCTGATTTATTTTGGGTATCGAGTCTATTTAGGATCGACCTACGTATCGGCTCAATAGTAGCGCATCGGCAAAGGCCACGAATTACAAGTAGTAACTCTGTCAGTCGTTTTATTCTGAAATTATTTAACTACAGAAGAACTGACATAGCCTGAAGAATTGCAATACTTAAGTGCTAGTAAGGCCGGGCACATTGCCCGTACAACCAATGCCCGATGGGGCCGACAGGTTCTCGCATGGCGACCACGCACCGGAAGACGCAGTGTCCGTGAACCGAAGACCTGGTGAAGGTCGTGGGAAACTGCTGAACGCGGGAGGTGTAGGATTGGTCGTCGTGGAGATCATTAGGGGAGTTCTATGTCCAGCAGTGGACGTCTTTCGGGTGAAATGATGATGATGATTTAATTACCATTCCTCTAAAACGATAAGGAAAATACCATGAAAAAACCGACGTATCGTGCAACATGTCGTGGTGGCCTAGTGGTTAAAACACCAGCCTCTCAAGTATGAGTGAACGGGTTCGATTCCAGGTCAGGCAAGTACCAATGTAACTTTTCTAAAGTTATATGTACTTTCTAAGTATATCTTGGACACCAATGACTGAAGGTGAAGGAAAACATCTTGAGGAAACCTGGACTTTATAAGTCTGAAATCGCCAACCCGCGTTGAGCAAGCGTGGTGATTACGCTCAATCATTCTCTGTATGAGAGGAGACCTGTGCCCAGCAGTGGGACGATAAAAAGGTTGATGATGATCGTAGAATAAAGGACCAAACAAACCTTTACTAGACCCGTGTGATATGACCCACTCACTTCTCTTACAGAGAAGAGACTTATGAGACTTATGGACTGACTTATCACAGTTGTTACACTACTCGATCGAAAAATGTAAGATGTTATTGTGATTACTTATACCTACTCTACTCCAACAAAAATATGATATTCCGGGCACAATTTTAACATACACAGAACTTTTATTTTAAATTCATTCATTTCAAAATGTTTTCGAAATGGGAGATATCCTAATTGCCAACTCTGGCGTTGGTACGTACTTGCTGACTCACGGTAGAATGAAAGGGCTTTCTGTAAAACAAACACATGTCAAGTACACGCGTCGTCATGGTAACCTCGCCCCCCGCGGGACTCGCACACCGCGGTTATTCATACCGGGAACGCTCAAATTTTGATCGAGTGATTGATACCTATGTGCATTAAGTAACAAAGGATCGTGATGGAGTGTAGCGGCTTTATTAATATGAGAGAATTATGGTCATGGGTATAATGACGAGTTGTCCACGCTTCAGTCATTTTGTTTATCTAATGGAACTCAATATTATTGTTTTAAATTTACATACTATATCACGCCTAAGCCACATTTACATGCGTAAATATCCCATAGTTTTCTTCAAAAGGGACTTACTCGTTGCTACGAATATAGTTATTGCACTGCGATTTTCTTGAGAGGGCTATCCGCTAGGTAGGGCTAGGGCGAGGACATCCGCAGAAAAACGAGAGTAACCAACATAGCCCCGAAGAATTGCAACACTAAAGTGGCAGTGGGCCGGGCACATTTCCTATAGGACCGATGCCCGATGGGGCCGACGGGTTCTCGAGTGGCGACCACGCACCGGAAGACGCAATGTGCGTAGGCCCCCGACAAGGTGGACCGACTACCTAGCTCGGTAAACCGCTGGGTGCGGGAGGCGCAGGGCCGGTCGTTGTGGAGATCCTTGGGGGAGGCCTATGTCCAGCAGTGGACGTCTTTCTGCTGAAATGATGATGATGATGACAGCGATTTTCAGAAATTGCTATTGAAAGTTTCTTAAAGTAAACATATTATTATTCGTAACTGTATATTCTTCATTTTGAAATTAAAGATCCTGTTTGAGTCTGAGACGGAAAAATACAATTTATGCATAAAATACAGCGTTTAATTTAAAAAATCCGGAACAGGAAAATAACATACATTTCTAATTTTGTTGACAACTCTTGACGTATCAAATCGACGTCATTTGCAGGAACTTGTTTAGAATCAAAATGAGGCCAAACGACTTCTATATTTAGATAGGTTGACAGTATTATCTCTAACTCTTCATTAATCAAGACATACCTACAATAGATAAAGCAAAAATATTTAGGAAACACACGTGAAAAATTAACTCGTCTGTATGAAAACGGCCAGGATTTACGAGGCCTTTGGGGCTGAATGTGTTGTGTTATGGTCCCACTAATCTCACTTATCCCTTCGCTCAAAATCTATGTTTGTTGAGGATCTTCTAGTTAGTGAGTGCCGCAAAATTGGGTCATCATTTTACGTTTGAAAACTTGGAAACTCGGTTCCAAAACATTGTAACTGAAAGCCAAGCCAGTGTCTAGAAATGGGTAGCTTTATATGAAATATTACCCACTTTATCCACAAACCCCGAAGCATTTAGAATGATCTATAAACTCGGCAAAACAATAGCGCTAAATGGAATGCGACTAAAAAATTAGTCACGGCTTTTTGCGAACATTTTGAACTTTCATTAGACGACCTCTTGGGCCTAAAAACAACATCCATTAGAACAATAAGTTGTAATTAATATTAGGGGAGGGGCACACGCCGTAAATCGCAGGTAATTAGGCAGGCACACGCGTCGGGTAAGGCCCGGCCTGCACGTGACGTGTGCGGAAAGGGCTTAAAAGCTCTTTGTAATGCCGTTGGCCCGATGTGTAGCTCGCGTAAAGTTAAACATTTCACTTTTTACGTCACCGTAAAATTTTTGTAAGGATTTTTTACCAGCTGAAATAAAAACTGGTAGTATATGTTTTGTTTTGTTTTTATTTCACCTACTAGCTTTCCGCCCGCGGCTTCGCCCGCGTAGAGTTCGGTTATATAGCGCTTTTTAGATTTCCCTCGGGAACATCAAATTTTTCCGGGATAAAAGGTAGCCTATGTTCTTTCTCAGGGTCTAAAGATTGTCTGTGCCAAATTTCATCAAAATCGGTTGAGAGGTTTAAGCGGGAAAGCGTAACAGACAGACAGACAGACAGTTACTTTCGCATTTATAATATTAGTATGGATAAACAATCTTAACTTTTAGGCTATGTTTTTTTTATAATAATTATAAACTAGTGCTTGACTGCAATCCCGCCTAATGGTAAGCAGTGATGTAATCGTTGATGGTATAGCGCACAAGTTTATTAAGCCTATTCACTTAAACATCTTAGTGAGTAGGAAGGAAGACGGCAGTGGAGCGAGGTGATGCAATGTTAAACCCAGCAACACGACCAACGATGCTGCACCAGAGGGAGATTAATCTGGAGACCCTCCACGATTAAACTCCCGACACAATTGGCGCATCGTACCCGGCACACATCGCAATACAACTGCTCAGACCTGTCCTCCGTACGGCTTCACCAGACATCATGCCGGAACACCACGAATCGCTTGGCGGCAAGACTTTGTCTGGTGGGTGGTGACTTCTGCCGGCAGCCGATATTATGGCCTACCATCAAGTTAAGTTGCTATTAGTGGATTCGAGTATATAAAGTTAACATAATAATGACCCCAACATTTATATAGGTTCGTGTTTCCTGAAACGAGACTAGGTAGAAGGTACAACCACTTCATTTTCAGTTCGTATTCATAATATTAGCACAAAAAGCCCCAACATTGTAGATGAAATTATCCTGAACATTAGTTTCAAAAAGTGCGCTCCCAATGAAGTCGTAACGTGGAAACTGGATTAGTCTCTCCTCAGTGTTCGGGTGCCCGGGGGCTTAGGAACTGGATCATAGTCTGACGAAGTGTAATCCCTGGAGCACACTGCCTGCGCTTCGCGATCACAACTTTATCACTAACTAGAGACATAGTCTAATATCATTTAATATTAGAAGTCTTCCAACAAAATCACCTAGCAATTTGTAAAATTTTGTTATTAGCCCATTTATCCCTTTTAGAGTTTAATTATGAGAAAATTTAACCAATTTGCTAACGTCACTGAAGCTTATTTCTCGCTATTAAAACTCTTTAGAGGACGCTGGTTAATCCATCTAAATAAATGGGTATAAATATTATGATTTAAGTTATTCTTAAGGGGACGGGATACTGTTCCTTTTTCTGCCAAGGAAAGTGACAAAAACAAGATCAAAAAAAGAAAAAACTGATTGAGTGTAGGGAATCATTTAAATTGGCAATAATTAAATTTATATTATACACTAATTTATACTACTACATTAAATAACTAATTTATATTACTACATTATATTTTAAATATGTTATATTGGAAGGTTTAATATCCAAACAAACATCTGGAGTTAGTTTTATCATTTTATTAAACACTAGCTGGCGCCAGCGACTTCGTTCGCGTGGAGTTAGTTATGATCCGCTTCTATTGGTCGCAGCGTGATGTTATATTATAGCCTAAAGCCTTTCTAGATTAATGGGTTCCTGAGATTAGCGCGTTGAACCAAATAATCAAATAAACTCTTCACCTTTATATATTAGTATAGATAGGTAATATAATTTATTAATGAACTATTCGAGTTAATTTTACACCTTTACACAATTCCATATTATATATAGCATGTGGTTCTATTAGATTAATAACGAAATTAACCTCGTCTTGAAAATAATTTAAATTACCATGTATTCTGTCAAGCCTGAATCTAGTTATGTATCTTTCACACTTACAGATATTCGTTATGCGGTCCAGACGAGGCAATTAGTATGCAAACTGAGCAATCTGCGCAGAACACTGCGAACCGTTATTAGTACTCGCAAATAGAGCGTATGCATCTCGCGTTTTTATATAAAACCTAGAGGCAGACTGTACATTGTTCCACTTTAGTAACATAAAAATTCTGCAAGAGGTTTCAGTTCTTTGAACTGCGAAGTTATATGGAAAACTTGTAATTATTTTCATTGCTCTCTAACAGAATATGAATAAGAAACGTGTGAATACTCTGTTGGTAGTTAATTCAAAAATTTCTATTCCTAACATGTCTCTTTCGTCTGTCCAAAAACTGTCTAAAACCATTTTTGTACAAGATAAGATCAACGTCTTTCAATCCAGCATTTTGCTAAAAAACACCTTTTTATGACGAAACCTTGTTAAAAACTCGCCTATCCTCATTGTATTAAACATAAAGTAAGTAACAAACAAAAAGGAAGCGCATCAAGTTTTATAGGATGGAAAAGTTTGGCGTAAGCGAGGAGGAGGCGAGATGTTACCGGAATATTTAAAACGTACACCTGCGTTGCAGCCGGGCGTTGCGTAGTTTTACTGTTTTGTAATATTAATGTAACTTATCCGTTCGAATTACCGCCGGGTTAATGGCTCCCTAATGAAGGGGGAAGAGGCATCTTATAAGGAAGGGATAAAAACGGTCAAGCACTTTTTTATAATTTAAAAAAAATGGAAAGGCTACTGCGACTAATGCGCTGCTTGTCGCGGGTTTTGATGCCTGCATGGAATAAACGTTGGTTGGTGCCTACAGTAATTGTTCCTGGCTGTTTTTGTAAATGAGTTTTAATATTAAACGCACCCACGAAACAGGAGGGAAATTCTAGTATAGGGCAATTTAAAAAAAAATAATTGCTCCGAGACGTTCATTTGCGGAATCTTCAACAAGGAAAAGTAACTACAATTAGCAGGAACTCCTGATGGGAGGCTACAGTATTATAATTAGCGACATTTAGAGTGGACGTTCCGCTTTTCTATTTTCCGTTTCGTTTCTTTTCTTTTACGTGAAAGGATGTTTTTAACAGCTTGAAGAAATTCTTTGGTGTACCAACGAGGAAAAGCAGTTGGTCGGTTTACTTTGAATGACCAATAAAAAGGTTGGACTCGAAGAGTATTTAGATCGCCGCAGGATTTACGTGATTTTTTATTTTTAAATAATTATAACCTTGTATTTGACCGCAATCCCGCCTGATGGTAAGCAGTGATGCAATCGTTGAAGGTAAAGCGCGCTAGTTTATTAAGCCTATTCACTAAAAAAAGTGAGTGAATAGGAAGGAAGACGGCAGTTGAGCGAGGTGATGCAATGTTAAATGCAACAACACGATCGACGATGCTACGCCAGAGGCAGATTGATCTGGAGACCCTCCAAGAACAAACTCCCGAAGTCCCGACACAACAATATATGGCGCATCGCACCCGGCACACATCGCAACACAACGGCTCAGACCCGTCCTCCGTACGGCATCACCAGACATCATGCCGGAACACGACGAATCGTTTGGCGGCACGACTTTGCCTGGTGGGTGGTAACTTCTGCCGGCAGCCAGTGTTATGGCCGACCACCGAGAAAACGAAGTTACTTTTAAGTGTCCCTTTTAATTGTACTTTTACACGATATAGAGAAGCAGTTTCTAGTTATGTTGTTGTAAATGCTAGTTTGGTAGGTATTCATGAAAGTCTGGACAAAACGATATCTAGAAGTGTACTCAATCAATTTCAAATATTTAAACAAATCACTTAACACACAACTAACACATAACCAGCGAAATTTTATAAGTATATTTGTTCATTCGAAAGTAAATAAATAATGAAAAGACTTGAATTTCTAAAGGTACTTTACCAGTATAAATAAACTCCATAGCAAAACAAAATTTAAAAAAAAAGAAATTAACGTGCCGAAAAATATTGAAGGTAAATTTTTCCTTCTTTTTATAATTCCTTCGTTAAGGAACGAAAATGATTAGGTACTCCATTTTACATGCCTTTATAATATAACACAACATAAAATTATTAAAGTTTCCATAATTCAGAACGTCGGTAACAAAGAATAAATCAAAATACAATTTAGAATTAATGCGAGAAGAAACAAAGTTTGGAAAAGTTACCCTAAATTACTGTTTCATTATATTCACAATAGGGATCGACTCTGACTTTGCCCGGACAAATATTTTCGCTTGATATTTTCCGACCCTATTTATAATATGACAGGGAACAGAGTGCAAAGCACAAGTAATAATCTTGTCAAAATTTTGATGTAGGTTCAATCGAATGAAATTAGCTTAGACAGGTAGGTACACAGAATAGGCGAAATATACTTACTTTAGCCGATTCTATCCCTCTTTGTAAATAAGATGATAATATCTAGAAAAGCTTCCTTATTATACATGCTAAGGGACATTATCGGCGCACAACTTGTTGCCATAGATTTAGTACACGATTCGAACCTGTATTGCAAAGACATATATTTAAAATAATAAGTAAACTTTATGCACACTACCCTTCGGCCGCCATTTTTTTTTAAATAAATTTTAAATTAGCGCTTGACCGCAATCCCGCCCGTAAGCAGTGACGCAATCGTTGATGGTAAGGCGCACTAGTTTATTACGAGCTTATTCACTCTAGCCTTAAAGACAAGTTGACTTGAAGTTGTATTAAGTAAACGAAGTTTTTCCAACCACAGACAATTTTATCGAAGGAATAATTTTGAATTTTTGACAGTTCCTTCTTTCATACGCAAACTGTTAGATGTCAATTTTTTCACGAACGAAAATCTTTATACTGAAAAGTAAGCCTAATTAAATAAAATAAAAACTAGGTGTTAACTGACCATTTATTTTCCTTGGCATTTGATGCCTTCTCTGATTTTTATGATAGCCTTTTGATGTTAAACATGATTGAGTAGCGAAGATCTTGCGTTTTTTTTATTCGCATTTGATTTTTGTTAAATACGTACATTTTACTTAATGTGTTAACATATTATACTATTCAGACATAACTTACATTGGCAAGGATATCGGCACACAATTTGTTGCCATGGATTTAGCAAATTAATCAAAAGTAAAGAGAATGGAAAGAATAATTTTCATGGCTTATTAAAAATAAATTGCTCTTCCATACTTTTTAATAAAGCTCTCATGAATCTTTTTCTAGCTTTTTTTTTAAAGCCGACAAATAATTTGTTCCCTAGGATTTGTGTAAAATAATGTGCTGAATTCATGGTTACAGTGAGCTTTCCGCTGCTCTGTACTATTATTATTTTATTTATGTTTCCAATTTACGTAGTTTTAATTTAAAAGATATCAAATTTATTTCTGATTTTTCTACACTGAATTTTAGTTTACACATTAAAGTTGTTTTTCCATTTAAAACTGATATTTGTTTAATTTTTTTTGATTTTGTTCATGCGAAACCTGAATACAGTTTCTTAAGAATAATTTACTGAATTGATTCCAATCATTTTTTACACCATGTTATATTTTTTTGAAATACATTTAGAAATTGTTGCAGTTGATTACTGAGCGCGCTACGCAGCTTACGGTAGATCATCGCCCGCGCAACAGCTGACGCCAGAGGTCAATGTACCCTCGCCCGCCCGAGCAGAGCGTGGACCATATTTTTGTTGGGACAGCCAAGTAGGATAACATGGTCATAACTTTGTGGTTTTTCATTATATCGTTCTGAAATTTTGTACGGACGACAGCAGGTCAACCTTGAGCCTTAATGTTTTAGAGATAAAGTTGAAAATCTAATAAGGAAATCTGACAGATTGTAGTATCTTGATGTGCTGTAGTCTGTACATAGATTCTTTACTTAAAAGTACTGGACACTTGTTTCGGGTTTCGCTTAAACAAAAAATAATGCTGTATAGACAGACAGACTTAGACTTCAATAGAAGACTTATTATGAAAATGTACCTAAATAGCTTAGTCAAATTAATATTCCGTACGCGTGGGAATTTTAGATATATGGGCAACATATGTAAGCAAAATATTTTGATCCACAGAGTCTGTGTAGTACATATATGAGAGAGCTCTACGTTGAGCCCCTTCATCCCTAATTAAGTAGAGCCCTCACGTACGCACCTCTGCAAACCTTTGAATAAGAGATGCTCAAAGCCAACACAATCATAGTTTTATACACGGGCTTTAAATAAATGGCCTTTCGAAATACCAATTATTTATTTTAGTCATCTTGTCGCTGGCCGACAGTTATTAAAATTTTGCTGGGCCAATACTTCGAAAATTCCACTGTGTTATAAGTGGCAGCTCAGAGGACACTTTGACTGCATGTTTTGGGCACAAAAGGTAGAATAAGAGGTGGAGCATACACAGAACAGCTCCATATTTACTACTTGCCGCCGTTCCGTCGAAGTAGCTCCACTTTACGAGGGGATTACTTTTTGTTTAAAGTATAACACAGATGAGATGAAGCAACTTTCCCATTAGGGAATTAAAAAGTGGGAGTAAAATGTCGAATTTAATTGGGGACCATCCTACGCAGATTGAGGGTTGGAATTGTTTTGGATAGGTAGGCGTTTTATGTTTAGATTTCAAAGGACGTTGTGAAAAAAGCTCAGGACATGATTCAGATTTTAGCTAAATGAGTCATCTTAGCTTCTAAGTACTTAGATTCATCTATTCGTGGTTTGTTAGTATTTTTCTCCCTGCTAAGCTGTTGGAAGTCGTAGTAAAAGTCGTGGTGGCCCAGTGGTTAAAACACCAACCTCTCAAGTATGAGTGTCCGGATTCGATTCCAGGACAGGCAAGTACCAATGTAACTTTTCTAAGTTATATATACTTTCTAAGTATATTTTGGACATCAATGACTGATTACAAGGTGAAGGAAAACATCTTGAGGAAACCTGGACTTTTGAAATCGCCAACCCGTATTGAGCAAGCGTGGTGATTACGCTCAATCCTTCTCTGTATGAGAGAAGGCCTGTGCCCAGCAGTGGGACGATAAAAAAGTTGATGATGAAGCTGTTGGTAAACATTCTATGGTATTAGGGGATTTAAATGTACTTTAAATGAATAATTCAGTAATACATTGTATTCAAATACTGGTTTGTGGAGGGGTGACCATGCTTACATACGGAGATGCCTCCGTGCCTCGGAAAGCACGTTAAGCAGTTGGTACCGGCTGTTATTTGTAAATCTTTGACATTTGTTAAAGTCTGACCACCAGCATTACCAAGGGGTATTACCCAGTAACTGGGTTGTGAAGGTCAGATAGGAAGTCGCTTCATGTAGAATACTGGTATTCAGCTGAATCCAGTTACACTGGAAGCCGACCCCAAACGATGACGACGACCATTCCCAAGTTGGGAAAAGGCTGACTTTGTATTCAAACAATGCACACCATAATTTTTTCCGACACCTTCAGAAATCGTTGTCATATTTCAGCCAATAGGGTAGTTGACTAAAAAAAAGTAATTAGTCCGACAGTAAGATTTCCAAAAAAAAAAAAAATTAGACACGTATTTTTTATTTTTTCATATAAACAAAAAATGAAGACGATACAGTGAGTTGAAAACTCGTGTGACGTCACTCCTTGCTACACTTTTTAGCAACGAGTAACGTCACCAGCCACCACTCCTGATCTTTCATGCCTTTTATATTTGTCATTTTTTATTGATTTGATAAAACAAAATGTACGTATCCAATATTTGTCTATAATCTGAATGACGGACTAAATAGAAGCATTTTTTTACCCAGGAAACGTCCTAAACCAATTTTACACTTAAACCTTGCGCATGAATCACGCCGTCAAATTGCCATCGCGTTTGAAAATCCGTTCAATAGTTTAAGACTTTATCGAGTTCTGGCAGTTAAAAGTGGCGGGGCAACTTTGTTTTTTATTGTGTAATGACAAAACTATTACCTCGATAAATATTTGTTATCTGGAACGTAGATACACGAGCCCACATTTTATGAATCATCTTTACAGGGTTTGAATTTCGTAACAAAACGTTATGTAACATTTGAGTGAACTACAACAAAGTAGGTAGTTATAAAAGGCTCGTTCGTGTTTTATGGTACATTAAACAAAGGTACGTTTTTCTCTCAGGGTATTTAATTTACGTTATAGCAGTAACTTTAAATGAACTAGGAAATTCATTTCATTGTCTCTTTCGCATTTTTGTACCCTCGAGTTCATCGCGTTTTATTGTAAAATATTATTAGCAGTAATAAGAGTTATGTTGTGTAGCGCTCTGTGTTTATTTCAGTATGTTTTTTATTTTTCCTGGTCCACACAAAGAGGAATTGCAAAGCCTTTGAAGTGACAAAGCAGTCAACTAATTTTAGACGCACTTTACATCGCCAGTTTGATGGTTTCGTCTGATTAATGAAAATGTAATTTGGTAAAAACATGATCAGTTTACCGTTTAAATAATTTTCGCAAATCTTGAAAATTGGAGCAAAATTGATGATGTAAGAAAACTCGTCTAAGAAAGTTTTCAAAGTAAATGTACCCACCGCAATTTCCTTTTCAATTTGATTAATATTCTTTGGCCTCAAGTTTCATGC
Source organism: Sesamia nonagrioides (assembly GCA_017933935.1). Classification (NCBI taxonomy): domain Eukaryota; kingdom Metazoa; phylum Arthropoda; class Insecta; order Lepidoptera; family Noctuidae; genus Sesamia; species Sesamia nonagrioides. The sequence continues at coordinate 900,115 of JADWQK010000122.1, forward strand.
ATTCGGGGAAATTAATTAATAAGTAAAATTACAATGAATTGAGTTTTTCATAGGTAAACAAATCTCAACTGTAATTGTTTAACGCCTTCTTAACTACACAAGAACTGTCAAATAGTTCGGATAAAACTAAGCCGAGGGTAGCATTAGGTCTCATATAAGAAAGCGTGTCGCAATTTATCGGAAACTATTCCGATATCGAGCAATAGCTCGGAGTTGTTTAGTAGAAAAGTTAAATCATACTGGAGAATAGAACTAAATGCTTGTCTACACTACTGAACTAGGACAATGAGGCCAACTATACTTTTATAAATAGATTTTATTGAAATGAAATCGTTTATTAAGCAAGTAGGATCACTGATCACTTTTACACGTCATAGAATACTCTTTATTATGTACACCATATAGGTTACAAAAACATAAATATATTTTTTTTTACAAAGGGTGACACAATGGGCGGTCTTATCGCTAAGAGCGATCTTTTACAGACAACCTTTGGATGGAATAGTAAGGGGAAGGAGAGAGAAATGTCATATTTTTTTTTAACTAAATGGAGACGGCGTTTTCTGATGGAATCCTGAAGGATCATCGTCTTTTTTCGCCATCTAAAGCCAATCATTTACGTGACTTAAAAAAAAAACAGTGTTTTAAATGTCATAATTACGCATAATTGTTTAATAACAATGCTTAGCAGAGCGAGCAGCTCAGTCCCAAGATTTATTGTCTTTTAAATAATGTGTTTTTTATTATTTCAGTGTATTATTGACACACATAAAACAGTTTTTCTTTCTCTCTTTTCTTTCTTTGTAATTACCGAAGCTAGTTTTCCCCGATTGCAGGACAGGTAAGACAGAATAGGGATGTATCCAAGGTATGAAAATCAAAAAAATAATTAGTCCGTCTTATCCATACTAATATTATAAATGCGAAAGTAACTCTGTCTGTCGGTCTGTCTGTCTGTCTGTTACGCTTTCCCGCTTAAACCTCTCAACTGATATTGATGAAATTTGGCACAGACAATCTTTAGACCCTGAGAAAGAACATAGGCTACCATTTATCCCGGAAAAATTTGATATTCCCGAGGGAAATCTAAAAAGCGCGATATAACCGAACTCCACGCGGGCGAAGCCGTGGGCGGAAAGCTAGTAGATAATAAAAAAAATTAAGACCCGTATTTATTATTTTGTCGAAATTACCAAAAACTACTGAAATATAGCGTATTAAAGTTACGGAGTGGGGGCTAATTACGTCACCCCGTGGTATATTTTGTTCCACGGCGTGACGTCATGCCACATTTCAAATCAATATATCTTCCTAAGTATTTGAATGAAAGAAAAAATAAAAAATACGTGTGCAATATTTTTTATAAACTTATCTGATGGACATTACATTATTTTACGATACAACCCAATTAAATTTTATATAATATCGAGTAGGTAGGTATCTAAGTAAGTTTTAAATAATTCCGTGCTTCATTAAACCACAATATCCTTCATGACTTAAGGAAACTTAACGCTAAGTGTACTGACTAATTAATATTACAATCAAACCTAGATTGTAAGTCCGCCATCAGGATCTGTGAGAATTGTCTAACTTTGGCCAGCGCCTGCCCGGAGCGCGTCTTATCTTCTAATCTGTAGCTTTAACAGCAATTTTGAGAGATTTAAGTAAAATTCGAGTAACCATTCCTACCCTGATATTCTCCCCCCTCTTTACCTTACCAATGTTGTTCATAAGTGCATAGGGTAAACTTGAGATCGAACAATTAGTACCAAGGTCTCATAAACCTTATGTTTCATGTAACAGGAAACTCTAAAATAATTGACCTACAATTTATCATTGAACGAGTTGCAATTAATTTTGCTAACAAATTTAGATATTAATTTCACACAAAAGCATATTAATACTAAAATTAATTTGTGCAAAAGCATTTCATTTAACTAATTTAACATGACTGCATACAATGAATTTTCGTCAAAATACCTGAAATTTCAGAAGTGTGAATTGGGGTAGTTTCAATTAATATTTATTTTTCGATGTTAACATTTATAGATATTCCTAAAGTCACAATAATTGATGTTTAATGAACTATTTTACATCAATTATTGTGAAAAATTATGTGTTATTTCACAAAAGAAGATTTGGGTGGATTGGAGATTTATTTGAAGAAACTGTCGAAGCAATGAGAAATAAGTTCAGATTTTTCTCCGCATTTTCTTTGTTAATGAAGTTTTTACTTACACACACAACGAATTCTTTAAGACCGTATATACTCTACTAGCGGCCGCGCGCGACTTCGTCCACGTTTTATATGCTCCGCTCCTATTGATCGTAGCGTGATAATATATAGCCTAAAGCCGTCCTGGATTAATGGACTACAACACAAAAAGAAGTTTTCAAATCGGACCAGTTGTTCCTGAGATTAGCGCGTTCAAAGAAACAAACTCTTCAGCAATATATTAGTATAGATTTTTTAATTGTTATGTTACTACTTAATCAAACCTGTAGCGGTATCTACAACCGCCACATGCGAACAACGCGTCATAGTGACGTCACACGAATTCTATATCTTGCAAGCAGAGTTTACCGTGCAACTAGCATACAAACAACTTCCTAACATCAACCGTTGGGCAACGCATGACATAACACCCGTCTGGTCGGAAGATCCTCCGTTTTCTATGGAAGATGAGTGAACTTTACTCCCTATTCCTAATTACATCCATAAACCTACTACCTACTTATTGCAAATCAGGGGTCTATTGTCTAAGTCTATCAATAAAGGTAGTATCGGCCTGTATGGAAGTAGTAGATCCGTCATAGAGTCAAATTAAAAGATACTTTTAATATTACTCTAAGACGGATGATATTTTATTCTTAGTTCGGGCTCCGAATAAGTCATATGTCCGTAAGTGATAAGGAGAAAAATACGCACATAACTGCGCTTAGGGAGTAGACCCACTGATACGATCAGAAAAATCTTCGCTAGTCAATCATATTTAACGTTAAAAGGCAATTACAGAGCAGACGTCTAATGTCAGGAAAAACACTTAGGTTCACTACTAGAAATGTCGAAACAACCACACTTTTAAAATGTACGGTATCTTTTATAGATTTAAGTGTTACATGTATACTTATATTATAAACTAGCGGCCGCCAGCGACTTCGTTCGCGTAGAATTAGTCATGCTCAGCTCCTATTGGCAATATGTACGGCTGCGTTAGCTCCCGTTTTCGCATTATTTTTTGTTATTGCTCAGCTCCTATTGGTCATAGCGGGATGTTATATACTGCCTTCCTGGATTAAAAGGCTATCCAACGCAAAAAGAATTTTTGAAATCGGACCAGTAGTTCCTGAGATTAGCGCGCACAAACAAACAAACAGACAAACTCTTCAGCTTTATATATTAGTATAGATTCGAAAATAAGTTGGTATGTTAACTTTTCACTCCTAAATCATTAAACGAATTTCGATAAAATTTGGCAAGGCGACAGTTGGCATCCTGGGGGCAACATACAACATCGTCGGGGTGACAGCATAGGCTACTTTTTTCCCGGCAGCAACATTGCCCTATATTCCGGTTGGAGAAGCCGCGGGCTAGTTATGGATAAACCAAGAAATGATTTTAGTACAATAATCATGTATGCAAGCACTAAAACTTGAACTCTTCAGCGGGCGATTTCTATTTGCAGACCGGCTCTTGAATAGTTAATAAATAAATAGAGCAGCAGTGACTCGGCGCACGTGGGCACAGTCATTTGCATTGTCCACCCACGCGACGCTGCACAGCTTGCTCGCCACTTTTATATAATTTTACGCTAGTTCTGTCTTTATTGTCTCCTTATTTATCTAGGTTATAAAGTCTGTATTGACTCGAGACCTATTTTGTGTACCCTGTTTTTCAAATGACCTTATTCCGCTCGAGCGATGTAACGTTATATCTTCATACATAACATTTTCTTCCCCACCTACACTAAGCTCTGATCTTTGTTCATCTAAGCAAATTACGCCACTCGGAATTTCAAAGGATACGTTATTTATTCATGACGCTATAAATACATCGATTACACTAGATTTAGTAATCAATCTCTTTCATTAATAATTTAGAACACGAAAGTCTTTCGGAGAAGAACACTCTAGGGAGAATATGGAATACAAACTTCGTTGAGGGATTCCCTTATATAGAACATTGACAATGAATAGAGAATGAGCCAAGTTTAACATGCTAGGCTTGTGTACACTGCCTAACACACGTCTACCTTATACTGTTACACAATCTCGAACATGAGAGCAAGTTGTTTGCGCTGATGTGATTAGCTCTTACCTTGACACTGCGTGTCTTTTGTAACGAACAGCAAAAACGCCGTGATCGTAACAAATCTCCAACGTCGTCTCCCCATTGTTGTAATTAATTTTCACCGAATCATTGATATTGTCATATACACCACTAGAATGTTCACTTTAGAGTTCATCGGAAGTGTCCCGAGGTTTGGAGAAAGCCATGTTTGGCAGTAGTGAAATTAGAAGTCTTCGCTACGCCATGCCGGAAGCTGTCACATCTGAAACAAATAAATCAAGCGTGACTTCACTGTTCTTAGTAAAACTTACTTCACATTGTTCGTTTGATAAACTTTTCCAATCCCGGATACCCCATTAAAGAAAACTATGTTTCTTTATCAGTCATGGCACGGTGATCAAGTAGGTTAACAGTTTTATAAAAAGGTTGTAATCATACACGTATATAATTTTAAATTCAATGGAGTAGCTGGATTCTCATTTATATTTATTTACATTATAACATGTTTATAATTATAATAAGGAATTTTTTTTCATGTGTATAGAATTTGAGGGCTTTGAACTCGAGCTATTTGATCACAACACTAACCTGATAAGCCAAAAAGCGTAACTCATTTAAGAGTAAGTTTTGAGATATAATACTTCATTCCCACTTTCAGTATTAAAAATTAAACAATTTTAAAACACATCTTTTAAAAAATTTCAAATCAAAATTATTCATTTGTATTTTTGACCATACATATTTTGACATATCCAAATTATCCGTAAATTGCACCATTATACCCATTTTGTGTAAAAATATAGGCTTAAAAAATTAAGATACTCCGTTTAGCTTATAAAGCATTCCATAAAAAAATAACAGCTTTTTATTATCACTGCTAAATAGCAGTACATTACACGTGATAAAACTTATTTTGTTTTTATACTGTACTGTTCAATTATAAAATTTCTAGGAAATAAAATTTATGTAAACTTGGTACTTAGTCTTCGCCAAAAAGACATCATATTAATAGATTACTAAACTATAAAGAGACTTTATTTTTTCTTTTTTTTATATGTATGTACCTGCTGGTACCACTGCTGCCAGCTAGTAATGGGTACATTATGGAAACTAGTTTTGTACCCTATATCAAAATTTCCTCTGCTAACTTCCACTTCAACAATGTCACTAATGAACGGTAGTGGTGACAGCCGGGAAAGTTTGTATTGGCTTGTACTTGCCACTCGTAAAAAGCATCTCTTGTATTTTTTGGCATTCTAAGCATCGACAGTCAACAATCATCAAAGTGATAGATTTTATTTTTCATTCGATTCATGCCCAATTTTACTCTATGGTACAGAGTCTGGGAGCCTACTATGACGTGTTAAAATCATCATTAAATCGTGGTAAAAAAGGATAATGCCATTCATCTAGTACAACTCTATCTTTGTCTGATACTGGAACCATAATGGTTTTAACATATCAAGTAAGTCCTCTGTAGATTAAACATGCGTTCGGTTTCAAAGTATTTCATAAAAATCTTTTCTGCATTAATCTAATCCGAACTTATATTACAGATTAGTAGAACACCGTCTAGTTAAATGTTTGTATAATATTTTTCATGATTTCTTCCACTAAAAAAACAAAGAGCTGGAACAGAATATTTGGTACTAAATAATTATGATCAGTCACTATTACCCCATACTAAGCTCACGCAATCAATAAACCCCAAAATTGAGTGGTATCCAATCAACGATCCCGAGACGAGGTGTCAGGTAGCGAGCAAACTTTAAGATAGGTTCCCCGAGCGCCAACAGCGATACTGTTGAACATTATTAGAACATTGTCTGACAGCGGGCACTGTCACGCTGCTACAAAGTTTACGTGACAGCCTTCGAAACTTGAACGCGACCGGACGTGACCACAAAGATGGCCGATACCAACTGTCATTGCGCCGCCTTTGATGTTTTGATTCACTTCACTTTGGCACGTTGATTCATTAGTCCATCAATTTAAGGGGTCTTGTTTGTGATTGCCTCTAAGCCCCTTTGCTACAAAGTCGGCTTTCAGTTTGTGTTAATTAATAGCTTACAAGTGAGGAGTAAGTTAAGTCAACTGAAAATTGCCAATTACCGTCAGTCATGAATTTGTTTTAAAATAAACAGGTAGGTCTGGTCTGAGCCGGCTCGTTAATAAGTAGTTACTTGCCTCTTTTACCTATAAGGAGACTGGTTAAATGTAAATGTAGTGAACGGTGAACGGTGACGGAACGAATAAGGAGTGACAGGACGGAAAACATTCCAGCGAAGCACTCGTTTTAACGACCATACCAGCATTAAGATCCGGAAAATATCTATTTCCGACTTTCAAGGGAATAAGTGACAAAGTAAATATTGTGTTTAATAAATTGTATTTATCTTCTAGCTGTATTCATGACTGCATCATCGTTTAATTGTTCTCTAGAGGAATAGGATCTGTTGTTATTTACGCAGGTTTCTTCATCCCCACGGAACGTCATGGACTTCGAATACTCTTGTACTACGTCATAATTATTATAAATTTTCATTACAGTTTCATCTACATAGGCCACATATTTCTTACGCTATTGTACAAATGCTCTAAAAGGTAAACGTTTATTACAGGGGGATTATTGGATGAAGGGTTCCACGAAAATATAACATTGTGACTATTCGAATGGCAGTGAATGTCATTGAAGATATCTCATTATGTAATATCTTCCTAAATGTCAAACCTAATTCAGCCACAGATAACTACATCTGCATTTGACAATTAATTGGATGTCGCTCAAATCATGATGGATTTGCTTAATCCTATATTTACATTGAATCGCGTTACGTACAGTAAAACCTTTAGTAATTTATATCAATAATTGCTTATGACAGATTTATATGTATTTTACCTAGTAGGTTTATCTTCCATGTAGATGGTGATGATTGATATAGTATTAGCATATTTTTTTTGCGAATCGTTTTGGAAGAGATGAGTTTCACTGCAATTGAAATTAATGGAGCACGCCATCAAGCTCAGATTAGTCGTACAACAAAATCCGTGTAATTAATTCCATAAAGCTACGTGACTTGTCGCCGAACACTTGCTGGATGTGTAATCATTAGGTGATTACAGCGATTAGTGTCATTTCTGGTGGTTCAACATCTAGGTCCCTATTATCGGAGGTAGTGAAACGTGTAGTGACGTCATCACGCGTCACGTATAGAGTATACTTAGACGCTGCGCGCTGTGCGGCGTACGCGGGGCGAGTCGTGAAAGCGGCGCGTTCCGGCTCGGCGGACAATTTCTCGCAAACACATAGCCGCACCGATACACGGTGATGCGTTAATGTCTCTAATAATTCACGTAATCAAAAAATACCTTGACAAATAACAATAGAAAGTCATTTAACGACGAAGTTCGTGTCAAAGCCTGTAATTAGAAAACTGTAATTAGAAAAGTATTGAATTAATTCTGTTAGATACTATTTTATTTTTATAGAATGAATTTAATGAGATTCTACCTAAAGGGGAGGTACAAACAGTGTTAACTTCTCAAGAGTGTAATAAAATCTTTTTATTTTTTATTAAGAAAACTAATCTAAGAAGTAAATGAGTAACGTTGAAAGAAAACAAGTAGGTACTCTTTAGTTTATGCTTCCAACGAACGGCGAGGACATAGCATAGAATTCACTTTAGATTTATTATATGATATTGTTTATTACATGTAATTAAAATAAATACAGTAATAGTAAATGCGAAGAGGTTGCTTTTTGAAAGCATTATTGGAAGAACCGGCCGGATTTGAAATAAATATTTTAGCATTTGATAGCATAACTCTTGAGCAATGATATAATTAGGGTACTAGAGAGCTAGGGAAAAATCTAAGAGAAAATTCTAAGCGAAACACTGCGGGCAGACGATGCAATGCGACGACTTCGATCAGGTAACAAGAATTTCGCTTGAACGAACTCGCAAGCAGAGACTAGTAACTAATAAAAATTCATCATAGGTCACCAAAGGGGTAATTCTCGTACTTAAGGACGAGAATTACCCCTTTCGTTCGCTACGCGTCGGAGCGCGGTGGCGTAGCGGTAACGAAAGCGGCCGCTGCGCAAGGAGGCGTGGGTTCGATCCCCGCACAGTGCAAATATTTGTATGCATGAATATGAATATTTGCACTGGTCTGGTAATACCTCGGAAAGCACGTTAAGCCGTTGGTCCCGGTTGCCATATTAACATCTAGTGGCAGTCGTTACGGGTTCTTGGAGCCCTCAAAAGTCTAACAATTGGTTTAACTGCAATGCTTAGATATCGCCTTCGGGTTGCGGAGGTCAGACGGCGGTCGCTTTACGGAAAAATCGAAGTTTAGCCAAAATCGGCAGCTTTGGAGTCTGGGGTCCGCTTTACCAGTCTAAGTAAAGCGGACCCCAGACTCCAAAGCTGAAAAGCTACGGATGCGACTGGGATTAACGCTGTGATGATGATGAATTTTAATTAAGAATGGTTAAAGTATGAACACAGTCTCAATATTTCAAAAAAATTCTCTGTGACTTTTCAATTGACCTGTATTTTGACATTTTTTTTTTTGTCACCGCGAGGAACCTGACCCGTGTGGTACCAGCCTTAGAATAGTACCATCCCATTTCCTCCCATGGCTGTGAGGCGCGTAAGGGAACTCTCACCAGGGAAGCGGGCAGTGACGCTTCTCTGGTGGAATATCAAATTACTGCGATCCGCAACCCGCCTGCCAAGCGTGGGGATTATGGCAAACCCCCCAATGTAATGAAAGCCTTGGGGGAGGCCTTTTTCCAGCAGTGGACCTTTATAGGCTGAAGAAGAATAAGCAGAGATGAAACTGCGACTAAATTTTAAACGTTTTGTACTGGGGGAATTGACCTTCTGTTCAACACTTATATCTCAATGTCAAAAATCTTTTTAATCTCTTTGAAATTTTGACAAGTTACAACTGTCAAGGTGAATTATAAATGCTCGTGAGCTAATGGATTTGTAAATTATACTTAGGCTGCCTTAAAGAGAAGACTTGGATATAATAAAGTTCTAATTGCGGTTTGGGCGACTCGTTTTACGCCATTTCAATACTGTCTTTGTTTTAAGCTACAATGGAAAAGTTAAGATTACATTTCAAATTATTGAATTGGTGGAATTTGGCTTATTCCACTCGGTTACGAAATTTACGAATCCAACTAATATTATAAATGGGAAAGTTTTTGAGGATGTGTGTATGGATGTTTGTTACTATTACACGCAAAATCTACTGAAAAGATTTCCATGAAATTTGGCACGCCGTTGGTTGATAACTAGAATTAACATTTAGGATACTTTTATCTTAATATTCCCACGGAATCAACACTTATGCTGATATCACCGCGGAGCTGATAGTCAACTATAAACTTTGAATGAGATTTGTATTACATATCACTGTCTTGATTTTATAGTATTCTGAAGGTCAGTTTTGTGCCAATTTAAGAATTTTCATGGTAATGACTGTTCTACGAGCGACATATTTCATCAACTCATTGCCAAATGCTAACTCGAATCTATCTATGTCAGGGTTAATATAATGAAGTATTGCCTTCCTTCTTATTATTTTATTATCCATACTTATTAGGAAATGGCTTACTGTTAAGTTATAATTGCCACACGGGTCGATAAATCGGGTTAAACTATGTTTGCTGTGATTGATCTATGGATAGGTAATGAATATATTTTGTAAAAATGGTATCAAAACATATTCGTGTCTCAAAAGTACCTAAAGCCATTGGTCCTGGCGATATTCTATTAGCCTATCTATTTTATCTACAATAGGTATGTATCCAAGGTATGAAAACCAAAAAAAGAATTAGTCCGTCTTATAGATAATAAAAAAAAAAATTAAGGCCCGTATTTTTTATTTTGTCGAAATTACCAAAAACTACTGACATATAACGCATTAAAGTGACGGAGTGGGGGCTAATTACGTCACGCCGTGGTATATTTTGTACCACGGCGTGACGTCATGCGACATTTCAAATCAATATAATATCATCCTAAGTATTTGAATGAAAGAAAAAATAAAAAATACGTGTTCAATATTTTTTATAAATATATCTGATCGACATTTTAAATTATTTTTTAGGATACAACCCAATTGTTACACTATAACAAAACAGTACAAGCAAGATCAATCACACTAGGTAATATAACGTGATAGACACAGCATAATGATGATGTGTCATGAGGGATGCGGGAGGATCCGTATAGACGGGAGCTGTGTCTGGCAGGCACTTGCCCAACGGTTGATGTTGGGAAGTTGTTTATAAACTAATTTTACCGTAAACTCTGTTTGCGAGATCCAGTATCTATGTGACGTCAGTAGGATACATTATTCGCATGTGGCATTTGTTATCTACAAATGCCACATGTGAATAATGCATCCGCTCTATAGTACCATTACAATATTGTAAACTATTTGCCTTATCTTCTTTGTATACAATATGTAAAAAAACCCTGTCCGATCCGTGAATTTATTGTTAGGTATCCATAACTGATTCTACTAATGCCTACAAAGCCTGGCTGAACTTAAAAATATACCCCTAAAAATAAATTTTATTTCGCAAAACGAGGTAGTTAGTAGTTTACTTACATGGCAATACATGCACGGGTGACGGGAGGCAGGGCACGTGGTCAAAGAAAATGCCTCCAGTATTGTACATCCATTCATCCAAGGTTATACATACCAATAATACCGTGGAAAATGCAGTTGTCACTTTTTAAAAATTTACCGAATACTGGGAAAGTTTGAATTAATTCGAGGATTAAAAAGATTATTTCAAAATTCATTAGTGTTGTTATTATGATGATTATGTAAAGTTTAAAATTTTATTTGGTCATGTAATTACCTAACTTTTATTATACTTATCGGTCGGACGGGGTTTTCTTTACATATTGTATAACTGTTTGTCTGATATCCATTTATGCCTAAACGCCTGAATAGATTTTAGGCATAACAAGCGGATCTTTTATGACCTGGGTAAAGAGATACATAGGTATAATATTTATTATCCCGGTAATACGATTCAATGGCATAATTTACAACCTTCACGAGGGCAAAGTCGTGATAAAGGCGAGTAACATAAATACTCTGGATAATTTGTTTTCCGAATAAATTATACGAATAACGAATTCATATTTTGTTACTTAGATATTCAATATTCATGAATATTGCTTTGTGTTTCATGAATTGCGAATTATTTAATGTCGATCTGTTATGGTAACACCTTTTATAATATGAAAATGATGGCTTGTGAGGCTGCGGGCTAGGAATTTGATGCGGTACGTGCCTCTCGTATTACAATCCGACGTCTATCAGATTATATTAATTGAGAACTTCGTAATAGGGATGTTTCCTGGGTGAAAAAAAATTGATTCTATTTAGTCCGTCAGTCAGATTAGAGAAAAATATTGGTACGTATATTTTGTTTTATCAAATCAATAAAAATTGACAAATATAAAATAAAAGGCATCAAAGCTCTGAAGTGGTGGCTGGTGACGTCACTGGCTGCTAAAAAGTGTAGCGTGCAGTGACGTCACACGAGTTTTCAACGCGTTGTGTCGTCTTCATTTTTTGTTTATATGAAAATAGAAAAAATACGTGTCTAGTATTTTTTGGAAATCTGACTGACGGACTAATTAGTTTTTTTTAGTCAATTACCCAAATAAGGCAAAATACAAACAGAATACTGTTTGTATTTTGTTTTATTCTTCAGGTCTGGGTTAGGTTGGTTACCTGTGATGTGAGTGTCTTCGTATTATATTCTGTTGAAATCATTTTTTTTTTTCACACTTGGAATTGCTCCTATGTCGTGGGTGTGTTTACAAACATATAAACTCATATACACAAAGAACCGAACCCAGAACAACTCTTATAAATATTTTTTACTAGGTGCGCCACGCGGTTTTACCCGCATAGGTTTCGATTAATGGAAAAGGCTTTGTGCAGAGTCCACACGTAGTTCCTAATGCCGGTATCTATATTGGTTATTTTATATCACAGAAACACATCTGTTCATCTCAGACTTTTATTACGAACTATAACATCATATTTTGAATATGACAATCATGCCACCATGTGTCAGATTATACGCCTAACAGCCAGTAGTGTTCTACAGGAACCAACCTCCAACATCGATATGTTTATTTTTTTTATATGCTCAGCTCCTATTGGCTGTAGCGTGATGTTATATAGCATAAAGTCTTCTTGGATTAATGATTGAATGAATTCATTTCGGACCACTGGTTCCTGAGATTATTGAGCGTTCAAACAAACAAACTCTTCAGCTTTATATATTACCTAGTATAGATTATTATAATTTCGTGCGGGAATCGAACCAGCGACACGCAGCGCAGCAGTCAATCATTCAACCACTGCGGCAAACGTGCAATGTTATGTTTTAAAAACGACGAACGCGTCGTGTCGTCGCATCATAATATCATACGTTCTTTCAACAAAAACGAAATACAAAAATTTGAATGATCATTCTATATTTCGACTGTTCGAATGCTACTTGAAGGCCAATTTTTGTAATTAAAAATAAAACGTTCAGAATCTAGTCGCAGTCTCATAACGGCGACAAACCTATGTCAAACCTTGTCAAAATTAGGGAAATTCGAGGATAGGATAGGGGATTTCCATTTTTGAAAATCATGTGAATTGTCGCTCTTATTTCTTTTATTGCCAGCCAGCACTACATAAAGTCTACTTTTGAGGATAACCTTTAACAACACTAATAGTCAATATCTTGTTATTTAACATAGGTATGTATAAAAAATAATAGGTAAGGGTACCCACTTGGTAACTAATACAGATAAAAAACACTATCCACGAGAGGACCTCTTATATATAAACATATAACTCTTCCTTTTCGCTTCGCTGCAGTCTAATAGTTACAGTAAAAACTTAATACACAGTCAAAAGATGCAATTGAATTTTTTATTACCCAATCAACAAAATATTAGAAACATAATCAAAGCTAAATTGAAGAATATGCAAATTAATTGACCTTATCGCAGACACAATCCGTACAGTTGAAGTTTTAATGTCACGAGAACCATATGTAGGAATGATGCCATTTGTTATTTCGTAGTTTCATTTTACAATATTTTAGCACAGATGTATTCAAATTTATGTCTAATTGACTTATTAAAGACTCAGATTAATTTCTAATGAAATATGCAATATGTTTCTGAATTAGAATGTTCAGATTCGTTTACTGAATCGAATTTCGTCATTTTGAGATAAATATTAATTTAGTTCTGTTAAATTAGTCCGCTCCTGACGTAAATTGACTTTTTTTAATAGTCGTGTTTTTAATCTCCTATACACTGTCTATGGAGTATTATAATTTGACAGAACTAAACTAATATTTTATCTTTTGACCTATTCTTAATTAAATCCTTACTAATATTATAAATCGGAAAGTGAGTTACTTTGTTCGCTTTCACGCCGGAACTGCTGAACCGATTGCTTTGAAATTTTGCAGACGTAAAGTTAGAAGTCCGGTTTAAATAATAGGGTACTTTTTATCCCGGAAAAAATGACATTCCTGAGGGAAATATAAAAAGCGCGATATAACCAAACCCCACGCGGGCGCAGCCGCGGGCGGGAAGCTAGTTAGAAATAAAAAGATGACCGAAATTAATTAATTTAGTTTAGTTTGTTAACAAGGGATTCGGCACCGCTGTCATTATTATTAGTGTTATATTGCCATTGTCAGACTATAATAATTTCAATCAGGGACCATTTCACGTTAGAAAGTGACAGCCAGAGAATTGGCACTGACAAAACTCTCATCTGACGTCACTATACCATTATATTGCTTGACATCATCTCCGTATTCCGTGAGCGCTTTGTTCAACAATTTTCGATTAATAAACCGGATCTGTCTACTAGCACGGAACACTTCGATGAGCCATCAGGCAACTTTAAGGTCGTAAAGGAATTAAATTCTTTGTTTGGTCGCTCAAATTTGCATTTACCTTTTTGAGCTTTTTATCTTCCTCTAAATTGGATGAGTTGTGGTACTTTATTTGTTTTATTACCACGATAGCTTATTTCGGCTAATAAACTTTTTAAATATATTATTTCAACGTTTAGCTGCTTGCACTTAATTATTTAAAATGAAAAGTGCTTATTCAAGCAGTTGTTGAAACTCGCTCGTAATAGCAATTTAACCGATGTAATTGCCAACCTTAGGAAGTAAAAGATTTTTTTTAATTTCACCGCGTCCTTTTAATGCGCTGTTTCTTGTAAAAGCTGTTGTACGGACGACAGCATGCCAAGCTACCTGAGACTGTCAAATATTCCCAATCAACCTTGAGCCTTAATGCTTTAGAGACAAAGTAGAAGATCTAATAACGAAATCTGACAGATTGTGCATGATGTGCTGTCGTTTGTACCTACAAATTACACAACATCGGACGTGGGCGGTGAAATTTTCATTCACTCTTTACTTAATTGTCGATTAACTAAAATATTGGGACGTGTAGTATGTTAATAGCTTGTGTTATTATAAAGCGTTCTCGTATGCAAATGGGGAGTCCGAGCGTGGCTGAGGCGGACTTAAATTGCCTCTATTGTCGGCTATTGTGTAGGTTACAACATTAGCAGTACATTCTCACGGCCGACGCGACTAGCGACGCATTGCCGACGCTTAAGAGAGTGTTTAGCCCAACACATAAGGCCGCTGCCTCGAATCTTGCGGGCAGCGGGGCGGCGGCGGCGGCGGCGCGGGAGCCGAGCGGGCATCGAAGACCCGTTCTCGAAACTAGCGGGTAGATCGCGCGTCACTATAGCCGCGTAGTGTTGTGTTCACGATTGTGTCGACGAGACATTTGTTTTTATTCGCGAAAGAAATGTCTGAACAATGGCGGCAACATCTTTTTGATTCAAATTTATTCCTAACGCTCGATCATCGCTCGCCACCGCCCCGCTGCCGCGCCGCTGTTTTCGAGAACCGGTCCATTTGATTTTACGCATAAGATCCTGCCGCTCATTCGCCGCCGCCGCCGCCGCTGCCCCGCTGCCCGCAAGATTCGAGGCAGCGCCCTTAGACTCGAACATTATAACTAAAATCACCATTCATTTTACTAACGATTTGCTCATAAAGTTTTCTGGCCACAATTACTACGTGGTTTTCAAAGTAAACTTTGAGTTAACATTATCATTGCGAAGAGCAAAGCTTTGTTATGATACCTGTCATTGATTGACGTTAACAGTAACTTAAATCGTTAAGTTTCCAAATATTGAAATAACAAGTTCATCGACTGATTACTTGAGAAATATCTGTGTTAATATTTTAACAAAATGTCGACACAATAACAATTGATTTGTTAAACGACTACACTTGCGTAAAGTTAGATATTATTATTAAATGTCTCAAACAAGTATATTGTAATGATTATTTATGTGCAATAAATTCTCAATCCACGTTTAGAGAGGAGAAAACTTATGCAATTTAATATAGCGTCAATAGGTATACACATAAACCAAAGTGACAGCCGACATTGTGAACTTAAGGTCAGAGCGTCACAGCACCTTCATCAAAATTAATATACGCACATATTTCTCAATCGAACCGTTAGACAATAATTGCAATGTCAAACCAAAGACTCGGTCTCAAAGGACACATACTTCGGTTTAACCCTCACCAGTTTCAAGGTGCTATACCGTGCTAACAGCTGTATGAAGGTCTATTTGACACTTAATACGGATTATGCTCGTAAATAAATCACGATTCTCCTATAAAATTGGTACATAATGTACGCCCAAAGTGATAAACATTTAACGCCAGCGCCCTTTGTGCTTTATTGGTGATAAAAACAATACTTTACAATATTTACATTTGAAATGATGTTGTGTTAATATTTTTTTAAAAGTAAGTTTATTTTCACTTTTACTATATTTTAAGATAATTATTAGTAGATACCTAAATATCTTAAAACTTAAAATTACCAATTATAGTATTGGCCAATTAAAGTATTAAGTTATCGGCTATCATTGGAATATTAACATTGTAGGTAAATTTAGGCTTTTCCAAAAACAAACCACGGAACTTTTTTGAAAATAAATTTCCTTATCAATCCTTTGAGTTTTGACTCAAAGATTTGATTTGAATTTTTGCTAATCCTGGAAGCTAGGTTGATTAAGAAATGGTACAAGGAAAATACTATTCAGCATTTGTCGAAAATACCTATAAAAATAAGATGTTTAAATTTAATTTATTAGCGAGCTTAAATTGTTCTGGCCTCGATTTTTTTGGAGTAATCTCATAAAATAACATAATCAATCAGTTTTATTGCTCGGGGTATAGTCAATATAAAATACTTAGGCTATAAAACCAAAGGCCGTCTACACACTTAGTAAGTTTTTATAATAAATGGTTTATGGAGGTTCTCGCCCGGATTTGCCCTACTTTCAAGGGTTACATTGAGTGGCCTATTTCGCGGGAGTTGTCTGGACTTTTAAACGTCAATAGCTCATCGACAAGTCTAAAACTTGTTCGTAAGAAACAACTGTAGCTGACTTTAGTTAAATAAATATTATGGTGGGTGTGGAGAGAGTTGAGATTTTTTTCTGAATATTATTTATTCTCTTTGAGAATCGTCAAGATGAATGTAGCATTATTATTAGTCTAGCATCATTACTAATATTATAAAATGGGAAAGTGAGTTTGTTTGTTCCGCTTTCACGCCGTAACTACTGAACCGATTGCTTTAAAAATTTTCAGACGTAAATGTAGAAGTCCGGATTAAATAATAGGGTAGGGTTTTTATCCCAAAAAAATCTAATATTCCCGAGGGCAATCTAAAAAGTGATATAAAACCGAATTCTACGCGGGCGAAGCCGCAAGCGGAAAGCTAGTATTTAATAATTTTCATAGGGAAGGTGTACTTAAACAGAGGGTAATAGAGAAACAAACCTGACTTACTATATCTGTAATATTTATAATATACTAGCTTTCCGCCCGCGGCGCTTTTTAGATTTCCCTCGGGAACGTCAATTTTTTCCGGGATTAAAGGTAGCCTATGTTCCTTCTCAAGGTCTAAAGACTGTCTGTGCCAAATTTTATCAAAATCGGTTGAGAGGTTTAAGCGGGAAAGCGTAACAGACAGACAGACAGACAGAGTTACTTTCGCATTTATAATATTAGTATGGATGGCGACTTGAACGGCGTTTTATAGCGTAAGCCCTATGGCACTTTGGGCGCTTATAGATCTAACCTAGGTTGTAGCCTGGATTAGATTTTTCTGTGATACGTAATATGAAAACCTGCAGGATCAACGGGAAGTAGGAATCTATGATATAGGTATGTACTTACTACTCCGCTGGTCGCTGCCGCCTGATTCATTCACACAATCACAGTGCACTAAGGATAGGACAAAGAAAGGTGCAAGCTCAAACAGTGTAGGTTATAAATTATAAAGAGTATTCTGTCTATCAAAAAGGAAATGCTCATTGTATTGTGAAATTATTTCTATGCTAATGAAAGAATAACGGACCGCTTCAGTAGTTTGTCTTCTCATTTAAATTACAAGTAAATTGGTGCGCGTTGGCTCGAGGAAATAGGCTTTTAAATGGTTTCCAAAGTAAACGGGCCACAAAGACAGTTTTCGAGCGTCAAGCGAGCGAAAAGCTTACGTGCATTAGGCAAATTCTCTGAAAGGAATTTGAGTACTTTAATGCTCAGCTCTATTACACTGTATAAGCCATATAATGTAACAGTATATTTAAAAAAAAAGTGGTGAAACGTTATGATAAATGTGAATAAAGTATAAATTAGATGAATCCCTCGTCGAGTTGGTTAGATTGCAGACCGCTCCCCTGATAAATTAGTATTCTGCTAACGTGCAACGTGGGTTTGACCGCTAATGCAAACCCCTATCCACACTGGCCAGAAATTTTATAAAAATATATCTATTCGAGTCTAGAATCCCCATAGATTTACTTGTCTGTTGTTAATAACATGACGCAGTCTCGAGTCTTCAAGTAGAGGATCAAATTCAACCTTTGCCTCGCCACCACCTCGCCGTAATGAAAAATGTGATTAATGGCTTGAAAAAATACACTTATCTCTGGACGTCAGGCCGAAGCTCGGAGCAACGTTGATTTAAGATAAACCGATGTTGATAGCCTGGATTTATCTGGTTTTTCTGTTTGTGTAATTATCACCTTTCTGAGAATTTAAGCAGCCTTCCGAGGTGTCTGGCTGTCTGAATTATTTTTTCTCTCAGATCATCTTTATTTCTTTCTTATCGTCCAACATCTTTCCATCTGACTGCCTTTGTTTCTTTACAAAATAACATTTCAGTAAGCTCCGCGGAATGTTTTATACTTGACTGGCTTCTACCACAGAATAGTGAAATCCTGGCTTATTTTTTGTAATTTTTCTCAATATTAAATTATAATATTTCATAACGATAGCAAAAATAACGCAATGTGCCATGTTTCAATGCACACGGACATATAACTGGAGCGTAATAAATTCTCGCTTTTGTAGTAACGCCAATCATATTATTTCACAGGCGAGTACAGTAACTGGTGCGCGCCGATAATATTTGTTACTCAATGGGATTATTTTGTGTGATTCTACTGATTGAGCGCGATCACCTCAACCGCAAACCAACCGCATTTTATATTTTAACCCTTTTATAATTAAGTCCAAAATGAATTGGCAGTGTACAAAAATTGCCCAGTTCATTTGGCAAGCGCATGCTTTCAAATTCGAGTATTGACATGAACGCCTGCCAAGTTTGGAGTGGTCAAGTATCTGACCGAGTTTTATTAACGTGTACTGTATTTGCTTGCAGTATTCTGCCCGCTGTGCTTCGTGAATGCATTGCAAAAGCTGCTAGTTGAATATTTATAAGTCATCAATCCGTATAAGTCCAACTGAACTAACTATCGAGCGATCCTTGTGAATGCATGTTATTTTTTTGCCTCTGTGAGTGAGTCAGGTGACGACAATACTGATTTATTTAACCCAGGGTTGATTAAATCAGATTCTGACAAAGTGTTTATAAAGCTAGCTTTAATGAATTCGAATGATTGTCAAAGGTGTTGGAATAAGCATTCTGAACAGTTTTTTTTTTTGGGAAAATTCCATTAAGTATTTACTCTTTATTCGACTGGGGATCTACGCCTAATTCAAGCACAATCGACTGAACGCCAGTCATTGCGCTGATGACCCCTGAAATTATGCTCACGTAACCCGACAAGCTTTAAGATGATTTATGTAATTACATCTTTAACGCAATCATAATTACTGATTATATACGAACAGCTAACAGAAATAACATGTAATTTGGATGCAAAATAATTAACCTTGTTCTACGTTATCTGAATAGGAAACCTGAGTGTCTCAACATCACAATGGCACCATACATCACCGAATCATTAAGGCAGCTAACGCAACGCTTATTACTTATTACTCAATGCGTTGTTTGGCATGTCTAGAGCCGGTGCAGCCGGTTCGCAACCTTGTGCCCCCTCCCCCTCTTTATGCCAGCCCCCCTCCTCCTTCACCGCCCTCGATTCACTTTCACTAGCTAAGTTACTCGGGCCAATGCTTCGGCCTCTCTCGGCCATCCTCGGCCGTGTTCGGTATTTCTGTATACGAAGAATTTGAATAACAAAAATGTTTCCTTGTGGCAGCTTGGAGGTTTTGCAAGAATTTGTTTGTATGGATCCGCGTTTTCAATGAAACGAAATGCGAACTCTTTTGTCGTGAGATTGCTTATAAAACGGATATGTTTTGGAAAAGTTTTTCCAGCGGTAGAGAAATATTATTGTATTCAAGCTGTTTCCAAAAGAAATTGTGAAGTATGTATTAAGATTACTTTAATCTTGTATAAATAATTTGATAATAATCATTATACTATATCAATCGCTGTTTTAACCGACGCGTTAACAAAGTATAATCATAGAAGATAAACATTCTCATAATTGATTCCGTGACAAGCTCACACTAAATATTTCAAAAGTTATTAACAAAAAATCTTAACGACCAAGATTTTTTTTTACTTCCTTTGATTAACAAACTAGTAATGCAACGTCGAACCAATCAGCTAAATGTTTTGGCCTTCTCATCACATTCAATTAAATGATATGTATCAATGGATCGTATTAAATTTTATGGAATAATATAAATAATTTAGTCATTTTGCCCGATGTTGAATAACAAAGCGGCCTCAAGGCGCGGCCTATAATGTTTACGTCACACCGAAACTGCCCAAAGGTTAATCTAATTAAACCCTGAAGTTGACTCTAAAAATAACTGGTAAAAAGAAAACTAAACAATTTTTTGTAAACGTAGTTATAATACGGCAGTTTTCATTAAAAGTCTGTGATGACGAACGCGTTGATGTCTTTTGAATGATTTGATGTTACGACATGTACATACATACATCATATTGTGATCCTTTTTTTTCACGAAGTTTTTTTTTTTTTCACTGATTATAATAAATACTCCGTGTATTTATAAATTGACTTTAGTTACAAAATACGTTCATTTGCGTTGTTCATAATAATATTAATGAATCCAAAGGCAAACATGACCAATTACAAACTTATATAAATTCACCTTTTACGTTATTGCATACGTCTGAGCTAAGTAATAGAAGCTAAATAATAAGTATTTTATTACGCAAGCAATTGCAGTTGATCCACATACCAATTATAATTTAGTGGGGCGGATATCAAAAGAATGTTAACCTGTGTAAAGTGTAACAAAAAACAAGATGGCTGCAATGACCGGTTTATGCAAATGGTGTGTATAAAATGACGACTGTCCGAGGCACGGAAGACAAACTGAATGTCACTTGATCACCTTCTGGACCAAATCGACAAGATAGGACTTCGCCACATACTGCTCATGTTTATTAATATTAGGTCCAACTCACGTACGAATATAGATAATTGCGTTACTGATTTTTAAACTAAAGATCTCGTTTTATTTTGATTATGATTTTGAGTCATCCACAGTCTGACCTTCGGGTTCGGATAGAGGTGAATATGAACGTTATTATTAATAGATAAAGTCAAGTCCATTTTACAATAACTCATACAAACTTCCATAAAAAATAACGATTTTCCGAAATTAAAAATTTATTTTTTTAGACCCTCGGTCCTACGTTCGGTCCTGGTTAAAACACCTGCCTCTCAAGTATGAGTGTACAGGTTCGATTCCAGGTCAGACAAATACCAATGTAAGTTTTCTAAGTTATATGTACCTTCTAAGTATATCTAGGACACCAATGACTGATTAAAAAGGTGAAGGAAAACATCTTGAGGAAACCTGGACTTTAAGTCTGAAATCGCTAACCCGTATTGAGCAAGCGTGGTGATTACGCTCAATCCTTCTCTGTATGTGAGGAGACCCGTGCCCAGCAGTGGGATGATAAAAAGGGTTGATGATGAATCTCTCGGCGGTCTATTACCAACTTTTTAAAATATTTAATAGAAAAGTTCCTTCCAGCTGTAGGTACTTAAGTGATGCGCTTACCTCTACGAATATAAATTCATATTTTTTTATATGGAACGTTAATATATTTAGTACATATGTTAAGTCTTTTCCAAAGTTCTGTGCTAGACGAAGCAAAGAAGAGCAATAACTAAAACAGTGTACCGCGGTCTCCCTCTGCTCAGAAAATAAATTGATGATTGAATGAATTTAAAACCTTGAATAATCTCGACATCTATCTATAATATTATGGTGGATCGGATCGTGATTCATCATATGGGAATCCAGAATCTTTATCTTAAGATGATTAAAAATATCTTTTAGTGTCTGATACTTTTAGTACTGGCTATAAAATTGGAATTCGGCGATGAGGTTAAGCCATTCGACTGGTTCTGCAATGACCTTGTGAAGCGGATCATTGTGAACACACAAGAGTGATAAAACTATAGACGTCTGCGTCAAGACGAGTAAATGGGCACGACTGCCAGAGAGGAAGGGTACAATCACAAATATCTTATTCAGCCTATAGATATACACTGCTGGAAAAAGGCTTTCCCCAAGGCTTTCTACGATGACCGGTCTTGTGCTGCCACATCCATCGGCTTCCCGCGGCGTTCACCAGGTCATCGGTCCACCTTGTTGGGGGCCGCTGCGTCTTCTAGTACGTGACCACCTATATAACTATATAGTATAACTATAAACTATTGCTTGACCACAATCCCGCCTGATGGTAAGCAGTGATGCAATCGCTGATGATAAAGCGCACTAGTTTATTAAGACTATTCACACAAAAATACTGAGTGAATAGGAAGAAAGACGGCAATTGAGCGAGGTGGTGCTGTGAAACCCAATAACACGACCAACGATGTTGCGCCAGAGGGAGATTGATCTGGAGACCTCCGCGACCAACCTCCTGACAACGTTTGGCGCATCCTATCCAGTACACATCGCAACACAACTTCTAAGACCCGTCCTCCGTACGGCTTCACCAGACATCATTCCGGAACACGACTTCCGCTTGGCGGCAAGACTTTGTCTGGTGGGTGGTAACTTCTGCCGGCAGCCGATGTTATGATTCAAAAGCGAGTTTCTATTAAATATCTAGTTATTTATTGTAAATGACTGTGCCTAAGTGTCTATGCTGTTTTACTGGGTCAAACATTTTAACATGACTCGTCTGAGAGTATTTTAAAGTTCAATAAAAACTTTATGTAAGCCAGCATTGAGGATAAATATTGGCAGCGTACCTACCGCATACAAACATGTTCTTTTTGCTCGCATACCTTGTCTTTTGTTGACTGTTAAATTTTACATACATACAAATATATTATATGTATTATGTGGGTTTGTTTTGTGTAACCGTAATCGTGGCCGAATGCTAACGGCCCCGATGAATCAGGTGTTAGTTGTGAGTTTGAAAGTTCGCTGGGGTGTTACTTTGTTGTAATCATTTCATCACCCACTCACCGTGTGTTTCTTCTTCATCATTTTGCTTTTAAAACGGATAAGTTGTCTCATAAGAGAATCTACTGGAATCAATAATTGGAAAACATGTAAACATGCCCACATTCATCGGCTTCCAGCGACCTTCACCAGGGCATCGGATAAGACCGGTCATTGTGGAAAGCCTTGGGGGAGGCCTTTGTCCAGCAGTGCATCTCTATAAGCTGAATATGAAGAAGAAGTAACATATACCAACCCACACTGGGCTAGTATTTGACCGCCCACATCTCACAAAAAGAGAGTCTGTCTCAAAAGTGGGAATATTATACAATATAACAACAACAACAACATAACAACAACAACAACAACATAACAACAACAACAACATAACAACAACAACAACATAACAACAACATTAACATATTCGGATGAACCTTTTGTCTTCGAAAAATAAAGTATAGGTTACCTAAATTAATGTTAATAAGTTTAGATTAACAATTTATATATTTAGTTCAATCTCATGGGAAGGAATAATAATAATAAATTTGGATTATCCGAACCATCTATTTTGGATAAGCCCAACTTTAAAGGCCCCGATTAAACTAAATTTTAGTTGTGCCTGCAAACGGCAGCTACTCAATTAACACAACTAACCAAGTTTATTCGACCATGGGCTAAGGGGCTAATATTTGTATGTAAACTGTGTATATCGTCAAAAGGCAAAATAATTTTATCAATGTCCAATACAAAATAGGAATCGCGATAACGGTGCGGTACATACCACTTTCAGCCTTACTACAAAATAATAAATGCTATAATTGCGCATACATGAAACTGGCATGACGTTACAAGAGTTGGCAGCCGTGCGGGTTTTCGGCGCACCTCGTTTGTTTGACGAAATCGCGTCGCAATGGCAGCGAATATCGACCATAGAGCAGTTATTACCACAAATTATGTAAATGAACGCAGAGTTATCAAATTAACGTTTCCCTCCTCCAATTAGTGGAATAACCTTTGCAATACTGGAATCTATTCATTGAATTTACTCCGATATGAAAGCTGGCGCCCATTCAGTTTTGCCACGCTCTATCTTCTAGGCTTTTGAGTGTGCTAACTCACGTAGCGACTTTGATTCAACTTTCAACAACTAACCAATTAATTTTCACAGTATTGGATCTAAACAGAAGGTAATAATGTAGGTTCAAATTTGAAGGAGGTAAACTTCTGTGAATACATTTGATGAAAATATTAAAGGTAAAACTAATGCTTCCAACCAACCCAAACTATTGTTGCTAATCAAATCCTGATAGTAATTAAAACAAACACTCTATACATAAAAGCATCGTCTCTATTAATTGAGTACAAAGTTATGTACTACATTATGAGGGGATGCATTAAATGTAATATCTAAGTATTGTTCTTAATGAGTTCATTGAATCTATTACGATTTCAGAGCCTTCCTGATCCCTATAATGAAATCTGTAAAGAACATTATCTCTGCAATTTATTACGGCTTGAATATTAGCTAAGTTTTAGAGTTATAGCACCGCATAAGAAACTTTTATATCCGCCTCGGCAACTTGCTGTCGGCGACGAAAATCGTTATAAATCTTTTACCATTTCGCCAACAGCACCGAAAATATTTCTGGCTAAATTCGTTGGGTAACTCGTGCGAAAACCGTTTACCTTGCTAACTTTCATGTAAAATAGATAACCGTCGGTTACAAAAATAACCAAATTACATTACGACTGTTTAAATTGTTATGAAGTCGGCCACTTTGTGAATCAATTATCTCGCAAGTATTTTATTACTTAATACTTAAATGTAACACCTACTTGTGTGTCTGATTCCAACTTGAAAGTTTCCGTGCCTTTTCTTGTTACTCAATAGTTTCTGTAATAGTTTTGTTTTATCTGATAAAGCCAAGTGAGATAATTGTACGAGGCTCAATTCACTGACAATAAAATACTACGCTTTCGCCGTGTTATTTGCTTTGATGAATATTTAGAAAAGAAAAACAAAGAGGAGTATTTAAAAATTTAGTTCAGATTTAGTTACGGATATTTGTTACTCTGAAAAAGGTTATAGTCAAACATTCTGTTCCAGAATTCGTAAAAAAAAATTGTTATAGGTGTAGAGAACTGAAATTTAACGTTTTATGAATTTATAATTAGTCGCTTATATTCTTTGTCATCTAATATTTTTTTTATATATATATAAATTACAAACTAGCGCTTGACTGCAATCCCGCCTGATGGTAGGCAGTGATGCAATCATTGATGGTGAAGCGCGCTAGTTTATTAAGCCTACTCACTCAAAAGAACTGAGTAAATTGGAAGGAAGACGGCAGTTGAGCGCGGTGATGCAATGTTAAACCCAACAACACGACCAACGATGCTACGCCAGAGGGATATTGATCTGGAGGCCCTCCACAACCAAACTCCCGACACAACAACATTTCGCGCATCGTACCCGGCACGTACATCGCAACACAACTGCTCAGACCCGTCCTCCGTACGGCTTCACCAGACATCATGCCGGAACACGATGAATCGCTTGGCGGCATGACTTTGTCTGGTGGGTGGTAAAATGTTCCTTGTTCCTATATCTTTTAAAACGTAGTCATTAAAGCAATTAGTTGCTAATGTCTTCGAGTCAATAAAATCAGAGTTTAATAAAAAAAACTGTGAGGTCAAGTCTATATATCGGAGAGCGTTCGGCCTTGCTGTGACCTAGCTCATAAAATATTTCTAGATACGCCTTAATCGAAGAAAAGGAAGTGTTGAACATTAAGGCCGTAAACGTCTACTAACTGAATATGACACGAAGAACATGACGAAACCTTATTTTCGTTCACATTTTCTCTCGTATATTTTTGTAGCCATCTCCAAATTATTTGTTTCTGTGACGAAATCGTGTCACGGTTCATCGTGCAACCATGAAGTCGAACCGCTTTATTTTCTGTTCTTTTTTTGGTTTCTTTATACCTTAAAGGTACATGTTTGGCGCAGATAAACGTGAACTAATATTCGTTATGCCCCGAGCGATTGCCTGACAAGAGACCCGGTAGAGAATTTCGATGTTGTTTGAAGTAATTTTTTGTCTATAGTTGGTTCTATTTTGGTTGTCAAAATATGTGAAATCAAATCTAGATATCAATACGCTCAAAATGTATCAATATTTCGTCGATTGTGTACAAAGAGCTTAGGGAGGAGGTTTGAAGAAGTCAAACCCATCTGATCTGCATGAACCCATCGGCGAAAACAAAACAACAAACAGATACACGGAGGCCTCGTAAAAGCCGTCACATAAATACTCCTCTTGTGTTTCACATTCCTTCGCTTCCCGGATGCAATCGATCTCGAACGCGACTGAACGTTACTTTATTCGCATTCATTTTTATAGTTAGGGACAATGGAAAGTCAATACACTTTTTAAATGTAACGTTTCTGGATCAATTGAGTGTTACGTTAGTTTTTGTGTACCATTGGATGTGAAACAAATATTAAAAAAAAATATGTAATAATTTTAATGGAATTCCGACATAATTAACCCAGTCCCTCATAATTAAAACTTTTCTCTGCCATATTTTACTTAATCCAGCAAAAGCAAAGTTATGCTTCAAATGACCTTTTCCAATTGAAGTTTTAATTGAAATACTACCCACACATTTAATAAAAAGGTTTTTATAAAGTATTTTTCTTTTAGAACTGTCCATAAAACTTCGTCTACAATTTTCGATTATTTTGTAAATATTTGACTCACTTTGCGGGCGACTCGCCCCGAGGCTCTGATTGCTCAAACATTTTTAGTCATTCAGAATTCAACACAAGCATTTGAACAAAGTGTGTATCTGACACCCGCCTACAAATATATAAAACTAGAACTATAAATAATACTACAGCGAATCTGTGTCTACATTTTCCAAAACGCGTTCTGCGTTGGTGTTTGCGTCGGTTATGAGGAATTGTAAGAAGCATTATTGATTTATATTTTGCCTTAATGGAGTAGCTCTTGAACTATACTAAATCGATCTGATTGTCACTATTCCACAACAATGATGACACTGATAGGTCCTGAATGCAGTTCAGATGTGCTGATCGCGAACAGTTGCATTGGCAAAATTGCATTTGAGTTTCATCACAACCATTTCAACCCGCTTTAGTTTCACAAATTGTTGTAAATTGTTCTAAATCTATACTAATATATAAAGTTGAAGAGTTTGTTTGTTCGCGCTAATCTCGGGAACTACGGGTCCGATTTGAGAAATTATTTTTGCGTTGGATAGCCCATTAATCCAGGAAGGCTTTAGGCTATATAACATCACGCTGTGATCAATAGGAGCGGAGCATAACTAAACCACGCGAACGAAGTCGCTGGCGGCCGCTAGTAATTGATATGAAAAATAACAGTGTTGATTTTAAACCTACTTTTCTAACAATTTCACCAACAGATTTGTCAAGTAGTCTGTAATATCATATTATTATCCTTTTAAAATAATATTCATGGTACAGTAGAATGCACACGCCTCGAAGCAAAATACTCTCTCTTTAAACACGGCAATATTGATAAACACATGTTTTCTAGAAAATTCCTTGGCACTAAAATTAGTTGCATGGTCTATCCACAGTAGGTAACTAGTACGGTCAGCCGCGCCACAGTACGTTTAGATGCAGTAGTTTCGTTGTGGAAATACAGCTGATATACTCGAAGCTTAAAATAATAATGTGTACCATTCATATTTTTTTTAGTTTAATTGTACTACCGTTTCGTCTATTACCGTTTTGTCACATGTAACTGTTTGCTGCATCGGGTGACGTCTTTACGTCGCATCGGCGCCTGTTGTAGCTGAAAACCAGCGCTGGGCTCTGTTTTATTTTATTTTTATTTTATTTATTGATCTATCTACAATTGGTACACAATAACAACAATACAAGCAACATAGTGCACAATATGATGCGATAGACACAGCATACAAAAATAATGATACAATTAAAGGTTACAAAAAGTTTTGCATAGAGTCGCAGCATAATGCGGAGTGACAGCCGTTTTGCGTGCACGTGGCGCATGTTCACTCAACTATTTCTTATTTTTTGTGTTTTTGTAAACTTTTGCGTCATTATTACCGCAAATAAACAATTTTCTTTCTTTCTTTCTTTATGCAGCGGTGTTGCGCTTTATTTCCGATCTTACACTACGCGTGTATTCTTTACATAATTAGTTTGTTGAAAACTTCTATACCTGTCTGTAAGTTAACAAAGTTTGTGTGTAGGACGCGAGAATGTTAAATAGAGCTGTCCACCCACATCACTATATAACTTGTGAAGGGAACACTGTCAAGGCTGTATATATGTATGTACTAGCTTTCCGCCCGCGGCTTCGCCCGCGTGGAGTTCGGTTATATAGGGCTTTTTAGATTTCCCTCGGGAATATTAATTTTTTCCGGGATAAAAGGTAGCCTATGTCCTTTCTCAGGCTCTAGACTATCTGTGTACCAAATTTCATTACAATCGGTTCAGTAGTTTTGGCGTGAAAGCCGGACAGACAGACAAACAGACAGAGACACTTTCGCATTTATAATATTAGTATGGATCGGTTCAGTAGTTTTGACATGAAAGCCGGACAGACAGACAGAGACACTTTCGCATTTATAATATTAGTATGGATAAAAGAGTTAATCACAAAAAGAGTGTACTAATTATCGTCACTTTAGACCAATTTCTGGAATCGCCGAGATACGAGTTATACGAGTTGTTTACGGTTGCAGATGCTCCTGTTTTGTAGTGTATGTACTATGTAGTTACTATATTTTAAATCGTGGTGGCCTAATGGTTAAAACACCAGCCTCTCAAGTATAAGTGTGCGGATTCGATTCCAGGTCAGGCAAGTACTAATGTAACTTTTCTAAGTTATATGTACTCTTGGACGGACACCAATGATTGATTAAAAAAGGTGAAGGAAAACATTTTGAGGAAACCTGGAGTTTAAGTCTGAAATCACCAACCCGCCCAGCAGTGGGACTATACTAAGGTTCATGATGATGATGATGGTATTTTATGTTGTTTTGTACTATGTATATTTTTTGGTAAATAACAAAAATATGTACCATAATGTCAGGTGAAATAAATATGTTGTCCATACATTTTGACCGCGTATTGCACTTTGTGGAAGAAAGCTGGTTATCTTTAAAAAAGAAATCGTCAAATTCAGTACCATGTTTGATTAATGGTAACCAGTTATGCGTCGACATCAAATATACCAAAAAGCGTCGTAAAGAGACAGGAAGTGTCAGTTCGCCTTCTCTACTACTTTACTCTGTGGTCTGCATCTAGTTGCTAGTTAGTGCCTGCGGCTATTGAGTGGTCTCACTTTCAGTTGCGAGCACTCGACGACCTCGGCCCACCACGCCTTGTCGCCGTTCACATGCCATACCTGCGCGTGATTCGTGATCTAAACTTGTTTATCAACACTGCTCTGCGCATTTGTGTCGATTATGCTTTGGCAATATTAGAAACTTGTACGACTTGTTTCGGCATACACCTATTTGCATATTTATTTGTCGAGACTGGCTTGATTACCTGCTAAATTCTGTAGGACTTCTGCAGAATAATTTAAAACTTTTGATTTAATAACGTGACATTTCGATAACGCCTTAAATGTTATGCCAGTATAATCGTATAACCTACAAAATACTAGCTGCGCTTTGCGGTTTCACTCGCATAAGATTCACAGATCATCATCATCATTGGTGTCCAAGATATACTTAGAAAGTACATATAACTTAGAAAAGTTACATTGGTACTTGCCTGACCTGCAATCGAACCCGTACACTCATACATCAAAGGCTGGTGTTTTAACCGAAAAGTTTTTACTAGCATGTAACCGTAGAAGTCGTGGTGGCCTAGTGGTTAAAACACCAGCCTCTCAAGTATGAGTGCGCGGGTTCGATTCCAGCTCACCAATGTATCTTTTCTAAAGTTATATGTACTTTCTAATTATATCTTGGACACCAATGACTGAAGGTGAAGGAAAACATCTTGAGAAAACCTAGACTTCTGAGAAGTCTGAAATCACCAACCCGCATTGAGCAAGCGTGGTGATTACGCTCAATCCTTCTCTGTATTAGAGGAGACCTGTGCCCAGCAGTGGGACGATAAAAAAAAAAAGTTGATGATGATGAACCGTAGATAAGTGGTGGATGGGATATGAAATCTCAAGAAAATGCTATACCTGCCAACAAAAGAAACATTCGCATTATATCATTATCGTACACCATGAAAGTTCTAAAAACTAGGCGTTTGAATACATCATTCAGTTTAGAGATACTGAATGATGATATGATACTGAATGATGATGAGATACTGGAAGATATTAATGGTTTGTTGGATACACATAGATAGAACATATATAATACTAGCTTTCTGCCCGAGGCTTCGCCCGCGTGGAGTTCGGTTATATCGCGCTTTTTAGATTTCCCTCGGGATTATCAAATTTTTCCGGGATAAAAGGTAGCCTATGTTCTTTCTCAGGGTCTAAAGATTGTCTGTGCCAAATTTAATCAAAATCGGTTGAGAGGTTTAAGCGGGAAAGCGTAACAGACAGACAGACAGACAGACAGACAGACAGACAGACAGACAGACAGACAGACAGAGTTACTTTCGCATTTATAATATTAGTATGGATTAGTATGGATTATTACAGAATAAAATATAGTTAGAATAAGCTCATCAACCATCAACGATTGCATCACTGCTTACCATCAAGCGGGATTGCAGTCAAGCACTAGTTTATAATTATAAAAAAAAAAACACGAAGTTAATAAAAACGTACTCAAAAAAAGCAATGTATGTAATGTGGTATAAATGGAGGAGCATTTATACCACATTACATACATTGCTTTTTTTGAGTTGTTGCGTGGGAGAGATTAAACAATATTTTTTTTAAAGTCTCAGTTTTAGAGAACGAAAACAAAACGTTTCGTTATTGGTAAATGCTTCACATGAATAAGCTTTCAAAGGGTCAATATGTCGCACTATCGCCACCATTTATTTCATCCCTGAGACTTGATGGTTCTCGGTAAAAACAGAAAAGGCGGTCGGACAAAAAATGTCCTTCAATTTCGATAATTGAATTTGAACGGCGCGGCATCCTAAATATAGCCACAAAAAATTCGATATCAATCCTTAATTTGATTTGACAAAAACCCAAAGACTGGTGCTATTTTTTCGCCGAAAAATAATTTATTTACTAAAGGAAATGTTTGGAGCGTTCCAGTAAATTAAAGGCACCGAAAATCGTACAGTCACCCAGTCGATTTCCAATGTCATTAACAGAACTGAAGAGCGTCAGTAGCTGGCTGAGGGCGTTCGGCCCACGGACGCCGCTCTTTGTGAATTTCTCGATTCGTCATGGGGACGGTACACCGGCTTAATGGGAAACGCTTGACAATGAACGCGGAAATTCCGGTGTGCACCGGCTGTGTCCTATCCAATT
The DNA here is from genome assembly GCA_017933935.1 of Sesamia nonagrioides. Classification (NCBI taxonomy): domain Eukaryota; kingdom Metazoa; phylum Arthropoda; class Insecta; order Lepidoptera; family Noctuidae; genus Sesamia; species Sesamia nonagrioides. The sequence continues at coordinate 931,849 of JADWQK010000122.1, forward strand.
ATTTTCGCGAATCACAGCGTGGTCGTTGCTGCTGTTAATTTGAAGTCAAAATTAACCTACCAAGTACCTATGTTTTTCATATATTATCTTTATATATATAATTCTGCTGTACGTGTGTATGTCATTGAACTCCTCCTAAACGGCTTGACCGATTAAAATGATTTTTTCTGTATGCGTTTGAGTGGCGCCCTGGATTGTTTAGATTCACAAATCAGCCCGGCAGATGGCGCTAATTGCTTGAAAAAGCACGTGATCTCGGAAACGGCCCTAACGATTTCGCTAAAATTTGATATGTGAGGGTTTTCGGGGACGAGAAATCAATCTAGCTCAGTCTTATGCTTGCGGAACCGCATGTTTTCAAGTTTTCCCTTTCGCAATATTTCACGCATAATATGGGCGCTAATTTCGTAACGTTTGACATTGGCGCTGTAGCGTAGTCAATAGCGGTATGGTTCTACTTGCGGTGCCTGGTGTTCCCGGGTTCAAACCCAGGCAGACTCAGTTATTTTTTTTTTTTGTTATTAGACAAGTTTATATAGTTTTTTTTTAGTTTTTGGAGTCACTTAAAAAGAAAATTGTACATAAGAACTGAAAGGGGAAAAAATTAAAAGAAATAAATATTTTTTTTTTTTTATTTAACTAAAATTGTACCTAAGAACTGAAAGAGAAAAAAAAATTATAGAAATAAATAAATATTTAAATTTTGTGACGCCCTGGATTGTTTAGATTCACAAATCAGTCCGGCAGATGGCGCTGTAGGCGGTGTCTAGGTTATTAATTTATCCTAAACGGCTAAACTGATTTAAACAAGTGGGGGCGTGGAAAATTAACATTCACAAATCAGCCCTGCAGATGGAGCTGCAGCTGTTAACTAGGTTATTTATCTATACCTAATGCATTTTTTTTTTGTTTGCGTTTGGGTGACGCCCTGGATGGTTTAGATTCACAAATCAGCCCGGCAGATGGCGCTGCAGTCGGTGTCTAGGTTATTTATCCTAAACGGCTGAACTGATTTGAATAAATATTTGTTTATATATTCAAGTGGGGGTCTGGAAAATTTACATTTCCAAATCAGCCCGGCAGATGGCGGTGCAGTCGGTATCTAGGTTATTTATCTATATCTACGTTTTTTTTTGGGACAAAACCCGCCACACTGTTCCCAACCCACCGCAACTCCTGAAAGCCAGAATCAACAGTGGAGACCGCCAGAAAAACGCCGAGCAATGCAGCTCAACGAGTCCCGGAGAAACGATTCAACTGTCTTGGGTCCCGCAACGAAATCTATACTTACTGCAACTAAACGGCTGGACTGATTTGAATGATTTCTTTTCGTTTGCGTTTGGGTGATGCCCGGGATGGTTTACATTCACAAATCAGCCCGGCAGATGGCACTGCAGTCGGTATCTATGTTATTTATCCCTTACGGCTGGATCGATTTGAATGATTTTTTGTATTTTTTGTATTCAGCTGGAAAATTTACATTCACAAAAAAACAATTCGGCAGATGGAGCTGTAGTCGGTATTTAGGTTATGTATGTATTTTTGTTTTTCAAATTTGATACAATTTATTTTTTTTATTATATCTAGACTATATTAATCACTCCGGCAACATATAGTAATTAATCAAACATCACAGGCGGACTCGGATTGCTGATGATGTCTTGACTTGGCTCGCCGAATTTGACGGCGTGGCGAGAGGCCTCGGTGACTCGGACAAGTCTGGCTGAACCAGAATATTGCCGATGTTGCGCTCCTGACTTTTTTCTACCTCATTCAAATCGTTTAGTTCTTCGGCAGTTAAATTAAGCTCTGAAAATGTTATTCCCTCAGAAGATGATGGTGACATTGTTGAGATGTATTTCCGTTTTAACAAGTATTTGCTTCACTCGATTTTTTTGTTCCCTACTAATTTGTATTATTCGGCTCAAATTGTGACCGCATTTGCTGCAAAACTTGAAGGTTTCAGCGGTTATTGTAAAACATTCGTCGCATCTTAACAAGTGTTTTTTGTGCAAATATTGATTATAACGAATTGTTTTCGAAAAATTGATGATAGTTCAAAATGAAGAATAATAATAATATCATTGATCTTTCCTTTCATACTTTTTAATACCCTAATCGCTTGAAATATCATATGCAGGACAACGTCTGCCGGGTCCGCTAGTTATTATTATATAGATATTTTCGCTTGTAAGCATACACTGAGCAGGATATAGTTTGACTGCAAATATATTTACTTTGCTAAGCTTTATTTGACCCTGAGTTCATCAATACGTACCAGAAGGTGCGGAGATTACGTCACCTAAATCTAATGTTATACTAGTATTTCCAATTCGAAGCCTGGGACTGAGTCACTTGGACACATGGCTTGGCGCTTATATGTACAAAAGTAAAATAATTCGAGCATTAAATGTCTCGACAAGCACCTAGCCGTTTTCATCGTTTCTTCCAATAAAGGGTTATCGATTTAGGTATCAGGTGTTCACTTTATATTTCGTGAAAAACTTAAGTGTTCGCACGAATGAAGTAAGTAGAAGTATCTATGCGTATCTTATTGTAATTCAATCTTATAAATCCTTACCCTCACTCAACTACTGCGCAAGAAAGAACCTCATGGTAAAAAGAAATAGTGCAGTACTTGAAACTACATAATTAAATTACATTACCAATGATTATCTCATCTGTCTTCATGATGTGATTTCGTGGTAGATCAAAGTTGTTATTTCAAAACTCAATTAGGTACACAATAGCAATCTAAGTCAGAGCTTAGGAAGTCACTTAAGTTAAGCCTGTAGCTTCCGACTTTAATTGACTTTTGAACAAAATTACCTGGATTCAAGACTTGCAAATAACTTTGTAGGTATGAAATTAATTTGAGGTATTAGAGAGAGCATTTAGACGCAATAAAATCCCAAATAATGATGACTGATTGAGATCAAAATGATCCATTGCTAATTAAAAAAAAAAATAACGGATCATGATTACATAAATTCCATCTAGTTAGAGAACAAAATAGTCTTTTATAGATTAGCTATCATTTATAGTGATTAGAATATGTGCCATGCGTTGGGAAAGATTTAAATAAAACCAGGAAGCAGCGAAGCATGTATCGAATGCGAGATTAAATTTAAGAAATCGATTGCATTTAAAGGTACAAACAATCGAAAATCTATAAAATAGAATAACTTCAAGGTCTGGTTACTTCACTTCTATCGTCAAGCTCTACAAATAATACTACATTGACCTCGGACTACAATTCGAGCACAGCAATGCGAAGTATTTTTATATCATTTCTAACATTGACTAAGTGCGAACATTTTCATTGTAGTACATTTACGACATAATAATATCACCATATTATCAACAACGTTTCCAGACATATTTTATTTTCCTGGACATAGTAATTCAATAAAAAGAGAAAAAGGTCTTGCTTGTTAGTTTTTTCTTAAGACTCTAAAGAGAATCTATAACTTCCTAGTTTCGCCCGCGTGGATTTCAAAGAAAAAAAATATCCCACGGGAACTTACTATCTACCGAGTATAAAAGGATCCTATGTCCTAGCACGGGCTACAATCTATTAATTTGTCAAACTTCATTCAAATTTGTTCTGTCGTTTTAACGCGAAAGCGTAACAAAGAAACTCACTTTCTTATTTAATTATTATACTAGCTTCGCCCCGCGGTTTCATCTGCATAAGTTTTGGTCCCGTGGGAATATCGAGATAAAAGTATTTTATATGTTAATCCAGGTTATAAGCCATATGCGTGCTAAATTTCATCTAAATACGTTCCTAGGTTTAGCCCAGAGTGAGGGTGGTTATTTGAAGACTTCCCATCCAAATATATGGATAAGCGTGGGTTGGAACTTAGAAGGGACAATAGGGATGTATCCAAGGTATGAAAATCAAAGAAATAATTAGTCCGTATTATCCATACTAATATCAAATGGCCGTTAATGCGAAACTGTCTGTCTGTCTATTACGCTTTTCCACTTAAACCTCTCAACCGATTTTAATGAAATTTGGCACAGAGAATCTTTAGACCCCGAGAAAAGACATATGCTACTTTTTATTGAAAAATTTGATATTCCAGAGGGAAATCTAAAAAGCGCGATATAACCGAATTCCACGCGGGCGAAGCCGCGTGCGGAAAGCTAGTAGATAATAAAAAAAATTAAGACCCGTATTTTATATTTTGTCGAAATTACCAAAAACTACTGACATATAGCGCATTTTATAAATCTATCTGATGGACATTAAATTATTTTTTAGGATACAACCCAATTAGAACCAATTCCATTAGCCAATTGAATTAGTTCTTCAATCTACTGAGTACGAGTTTGACTTAACTAAACATGAAACAAATTTTGATATTGTTTTCATCATGACTATCATCCCTCATCCCAAAGATATACTTATTCAAATTGAGAACATAATATAGACGCAAGCAACTAAAATTCCATTAAGTTGTATCTCTCATTCAGTGGTGCATAAATAATTATCAGACGCGGAACAGTAAGTTAAACTTTGAAGAAGCTTTAATAAGTGAAACATAATATTCCAAGACGGTGCAGCTGGCTGCGATGAAAATTGCCTCACTCACCTACAAAGCATATTTCATTATGAGCCGTTTTTGTGTCGCAATTTCCCTAACTTTATTTATCCCTGGAAATAATATAGGTATAAGATTCTGTTAAGTCGCAGTTTAAAAGCACTTGTTTGGAGCTAAACACCTGCACTTTAATAATGGAGCTTTTATTTAAAACTGGATTGTGCCCGCGGCTTCGGCTGGTGTCTGGTGAAGCCGTACGGAGGACGGGTCTGAGCAGTTGTGTTGCGTTGTGTGGCGGGTACGATGCGCCAAATGTTTTTGTGTCGGCAGTTTGGTCGTGGAGAGTCTCCAGATCAATCTCCCTCTAGCGCAGCATCGTTTGGTCGTGTTGGTCTTAGGTTTAACATTGCATCACCTCGCTCAACTGCAGTCATCCTTCCTATTCCTAAGTTTTTTAAATGAATAGGCGTAATAAACTAGTGCGCTTTACCATCAACGATTGCATCACTGCTTACCATCAGGCGGGATTGCAGTCAAGCACTAGTTTATAATTATAAAAAAAAAAATACTACTGGAATAAAAACTAGCATATGCCTTCCCCTGGATGCTATCTATACTCTTGCCAAATTTTATTTAAATTAGTTCTTTTGTTTAGTCGTTAAAAGGTAACATATATTTAATAAACTAGTGCGCTTTACCATCAATGATTGCATCACTGCTTACCATCAGGCGGGATTACAGTCAAGCACTAGTTTATAATTATAAAAAAAAAAATACTACTGGAATAAAAACTAGCATATGCCTTCCCCTGGATGCTATCTATACTCTTGCCAAATTTTATTTAAATTAGTTCTTTTGTTTAGTCGTTAAAAGGTAACATATATTTAATAAACTAGTGCGCTTTACCATCAACGATTGCATCACTGCTTACCATCAGGCGGGATTGCAGTCAAGCACTAGTTTATAATTATAAAAAAAAAAATACTACTGGAATAAAAACTAGCATATGCCTTCCCCTGGATGCTATCTATACTCTTGCCAAATTTTATTTAAATTAGTTCTTTTGTTTAGTCGTTAAAAGGTAACATATATTTAATAAACTAGTGCGCTTTACCATCAATGATTGCATCACTGCTTACCATCAGGCGGGATTACAGTCAAGCACTAGTTTATAATTATAAAAAAAAAAATACTACTGGAATAAAAACTAGCATATGCCTTCCCCTGGATGCTATCTATACTCTTGCCAAATTTTATTTAAATTAGTTCTTTTGTTTAGTCGTTAAAAGGTAACATATATTTAGAATTACCTTCGAATCCATAATACTGGAACGGATAATAAGCTTTATAGAATCATCAAAGTCAAAGAAAAAAAAAAAAGAAATAATTCTGCGGGGTAATAGTTAACTGTTAGTACAGTAGGAATAGCTTTCATTCTATCCAAGATTCAATTTTGTTGTAGTTCGGTTAACAACATTCATTGCGTTATTTACGTTGTTGAGCAAAGAAATTTTTTCATATGAACGGTTAATGGTTTTGCAATAAATTATTTGAAGGATCAAATAATTTTATGCAATTGTTGCTTAGGTTGGTGACTTAGATTCATTTATATGAAACTGGCTAAATGGAAACTGAGGTGGCACTACAAGTTAGGAAGTAGAAAGTAGAAGGAGTAACAGAAGTAAGAAAAAGTCCTTGAGAAATAGTCGAGCTGTAAACAAAAAGAAAAGTTTATTACACACGTAGAGTAAATGGTGTAGAGTGCAAACGACAACCAGGAAAGTTTATTTGTCCTAAAACTAGAGGTGACGTGGAGTTCATGTCACTTGCAGTTTTAACATATTTTATGCAAATACAAGTCATTCAATCCCTAGCCAACAACACTATATCTCTAAATCTTAATGTGTAGGTACAACACGTTTCATATAAAAAAACTCCGTTTCCACGAATGACTATTAAATGTTTAATCTGATCCTGGAGTAAGAGAAAGTTTTTGTTTAGAAACGATTAACCAAATTGTATGTAGTGAAATTGTAAATTACAATAAATATTGGTGAAGAGGTTTAGTGATTTTGGTTGATTGCAAAATTCTAAATTTAAATATTTTAATGAACTGAGAGAAAGAGAGGAAGAACTTTTTTGAATAAACCCGGAATTAACCTATTAGCTTATTGTATACTTAGGAAGGTATCCGAAAATATTGACATTGGTCCTTAGGTAAAGTTACAAACGTCACCGAACTCCCAGCCACCGTAGGCGCGCGCTTGCGTGCGGCGAGCAGTGGGCAGCTCGCCGCCCGGTAAGGACCAGGCCCGAGTCGACGGCGCGTCCTGTTTCACGCGCGCCTCAAAGAGATGTCAGCACATCGTGACGGGGTCCACGAAGACCGTTGCCTGCTGTGTCTTGTTGGTTAAACAAGAAACCGTGGCCCTGGCTGTCGCATAGGCAAGTGAAGAAACACGGGTGGGATTTAGTCAGTAAAAGTCTTACACGCCCTTCAGCTCCGCCCAGAGCGGGAGAAGTCATTTTATGAGTTCCCATTACAACAAAAAAAGGTAAGGTTATAATCTTATTTTCTGACCAGTTTGAAGTTCAAAAATATTACAAGTTTTTTTTATTCTTTTCATAATAAAACCCGCGCCTATAGTTTCTCAAATAGACGTCCTATATCTGATTTAGTTTTAATGTACAATATCGCGAGTTCTCAATATTTATCGATAGATCGGACGAGGGAATTTCAATATAGTCTCGAGTCGGGCCTCTGGAGCGAATTGACGTTAAAACTACCTACAAGCTCCGAGTAAGATATTTTCATATATAAGGAACCAAGGCCTGAAGACAGAGGAAATAATATGAAGCTGAAAATGTTTGCTCCATTTTTCTTTCCCGTTCTTAAAACTTATGTTGATTTAGTTTTAAAAATCGTGGAATGAGGAAGATGATGGCGCAATTTAAAGTCAAGCTTATAGCTTTACGTATTCAACGATACCAATAGCATTTGATAAATGTTCTCAGTTTAACATTTTGATAATTATTTTTCTTGAAGATATTTGGCTAATCTTGTTTGATAGTCCTTACAAAGTAATTTAACCTAATTATACTTTATGCCTACAATTGTTTTCAGATAGCCCAAACGTAAAAATGTCGCGAAAGGATTTTATCGTGCAGTTGATTTTCAACTCTGTGTTAAGCCGGGAATCGAGAATCCAACGAAGCCCACCCCAGCTCGTCAAAACAATACACTGTTGAAATTTCAACTCTAGGCCCTCTGCAGTGCGTTTAAATTCCCCCGTGCACGAAATAAAACGACCCTGCGAACTTGAGCCAACTATATTGTAACATTAATCTTGCAATACCCCCTAAATTGTGGTCAGTTAAAGCGTGGTATAAGTAAAGCTACAAGAAATAACATAGCCAGCTGGATAGAGTTAGTAATGTAGCGATTAGTGCACCTAGCATACCTAAATACTAGATTATATTGTAATTCACGACTCACGGTGCTTTGCAATAATCAGATATCGGGTTATATATTTATAATGCCTGGTACTTATCTAACCAAGTTGAAATTCAAACGGTTAAGAAATCAAGCATGAACGATGTGGAATCTAGCACAAACATGCTACTTACACGTACTGTAAGTTTTTGTAAAGAAACGTGTCATGTGGCGATTAAGACAAAAAACTAACTGCCCACCATGATAGAGGAAGTAAATATTTCATAAACACAGAAAAATCTATGCCAATGCTCTATAATAGAGTTTTTTACAACAGCTTTAGTTTGATTTAACGAAACCATTCGTCTCAAATGCGTATGGTTGAACGGTTGTCGAAAAACGAGTGAAAAACCCGATTCACGTAGGACCCACAACAAAAGGAGAAAAAACAATTTTATCCGTGGATGCGTGAATGATTCATGGGTTTTGCCGTTTGCAGTGAGTCGGCATTGCGTGGGTTGTATGCGGTAGTTCGAGTGCGAAGCTCTGCCTACCCCGCGACCCGCCCTGCGTCGTGAGCATAAGGCATTGCGTTGCGGTCACATTCCTCGCGTGCCAGTGTCGCCTGCCCGCGGATAGGGCTGCCAGACCCAAACAAAATGCTAATCTTGACAGGACGGTGTGACATGTCGCCACTCTGCTAGCGTAGGCAAGGGCCGACATTATCGTGGATTAACAACAGTGAGTGACGATTTGAGCTATACATATCAATGATAATGAATGTAAATATGTTTGCTTGCTTGCTTGCTTATTTGTTTGCTCGCTTAGTATACAAAAATTATGGCTCAAAGCGCTGACGCTTTTTTGTTTTAATTTTTTTGGTCTTTTTAGTTTGATATTCTTTAAAAGCATGTTGTTTTTAGTTTTTTAAAGTATATATTCATTATCAACCTTTTAGTTAAAAATTCTTTTTTAAAAAATGAAACGAACGAACGAACGTATTGAAAACGGTGGGCCATTTTACAGTAATGAGCCGCTCACTCGTAGTCGAAAGAGTTAGAGACGGACAAACAACAAACAAACAAGCAAGCAAGCAAACATACAAGTGAAGCTAATAAAACGCATGTAACAAGTGTTTTTAATTAAAGTAGACTTAAATTACTGATGAAAATGGTCATGATATGAAAATACCGCACGATTAAACGATAATACAGACCTTGTGAAGGAAATAATTTATTTGCCTTGGGTGCGCAATTAAAAGAATTGTCTAAAATTTATTAGAAAGTCCGCCAACCCTAGCAGCGGTAGTCGGCTTTTTGCGAAAAAACAAAAACTTCATGGGTTTAATTGCTTCATTCTGCTATTTACATAATTGTTATTACATGTGATGCCGACGTGGAATGCGCAATCAAAATGTGTTTACACGCTTATGAAAACCGTATTTTTACAAAACGAGTCTTTCACAACGATGCCACAGTTATTTGCTAAAATAATGACGGCATTTGTGTGAATTAGGTTCAGAAACGACTGATTGGTTATTGGTAATGTTTAAAATAGAAACTCATTCGTAATGGAAGCATATTTGGATTATTATTATAAAATATATATAACTCGGTGGTAGGCATAACATCGGCTGCCGGCGAAGTTACCACCCACCAGACAAAGTCTTGCCGCCAAGCGATTCGTCGTGTTCCGGCATGATGTCTGGTGAAGCCGTACGGAGGACGGGTCTGAGCAGTTGTGGTGCGATGTGTGGCGCCAAAAAGCGCCAAATGTTGTTGTGTCGGGAGTTTGGTCGCGGAGAGTCTCCAGATGAATCTCCCTCTTGCGCAGCAACATTTGGTCGTGTTGGTCTTGGGTTTATCATTGCATCACCTCGCTCAACTGCTATCATCCTTCCTATTCCGAAGTTTTTTTAAGTGAATAGGCTTAATAAACTAGTGCGCTTTACCATCAACGATTGCATCACTGCTTACCATCAGGCGGGATTGCAGTCAAGCACTAGATTAAATTATTAAAAAAAAAAAAAAAAAATAAGCATATAGGCCATTTCTACGGTTTATAGTATGCATATTGTGGAAAAAGGTATTGATCGAACACATCGTTATATCAGTTTCGAGTTAATTGTTTATGCACGACAGATTATATTTTATGATTAAACGAACTTACCTGTTGTGAAGTTCAATCATAATTACTCGAAAGCTTCGTTCGAAGATATTAGCATTGTCACACTTGTAGTTCCACATTCAAGCCCACTATTTTGCACATTCTTTTGGAGGTAGTAGCAACTAATAAAAATAAAAAATGTTAAGGAATATGAGGGTATCCGAATATACCCCGCCACTTGTGATTCCCGCCTGTCCTAGCCGATCATTAAGTTTGGAGGTTGATACTGAGCTGATCATTATTTCACGACCATGGGAGCCAGTCTTGGCGGGGAGGGAGGGATGCTAATATCTTCGAACGAAGCTTTCGAGTAATTATGATTGAACTTCACAACAGGTAAGTTCGTTTAATCATAAATTACTCTTCAAGCATTCGTTCTCGATATTAGCATTGTCACACTTGTAGATGTTGAGAGAAGCAGTCGTGAAATAAGGATAATATTATGTAATTAAGTAGATATTATTAAAAGTATGTATGCATATAAAGCTTTAATCAACTGTATTTTGAATCCATCACAATATTTCTAATTGTGTAATATTTTGTAACAAGGAAGAACTGTATATACTTTTGTTATAAATAATACTTTAGCTCATTTATAGGAGATGTCCCTTTGTACCTACATAATAAGTAATTGAAAATGACATATTTTAAATAATTATTGATTAATACACATATGTACCTTTATGATGTTAATATGTTAATAGCAAACTCATTTTGGCTGTCTATCTCAACAATCACCTTATTGTAATGCTTAGCGAATACACGAGAATTAGCACCCCAGCCAGCGGTGTTTTTTACGACGTCCAGGCTTACACCAGACATGTAAGCCTTTGAGGAGGACGCGTGGCTGGTGCTGTGAGCGGTAAATATACTAGTATCGATACCACTGCTTTCCAGAATAGATTTAACCCATCGGCTCAATGTTTGAGAGGTAACTGGACGATGAGGTTTTCTGAACGAAATAAATAACACTTGGTGATCAGAGCGTAGATTTAAAGTCTTGTCAAGATATGCTTTTAGTGTACTAGCTGGGCATATTTGTGGTCTTTGAATAAAGAACGGTAAGGACAGCACCAACCCGCGAGGTTTTTAAAAGGTCTGGAATTTTAATGTTAAAGTCAGATTCGTACGACACTATATTATTAATCTTTATCTTAGACAATGTTTGTACGCGATGTGCTGTTATAAGGGCGACAAGAGTAACTAATTTTTTGCTTATTTGCTCTAAATTAAGAATATCGTTTACATACTTAGATACATTTCCGCCAAGTGATTTAATACAATGTTCGTGTCCCATGTTATGTTATATTTGGGTAATGTGGGTCGCAATTTAGAAACGCCTTTTAAAAACCTCGTGACGGAGTCATTGTTGACCGTTCCCGAGTCTAACAGTAACGATAATGCTGATCTATAGCTGTTAATAGTACTGTACTGAGCGCGTTCATTAAAAATCTGTGCGAGGAAGCAGAGGACGTGTGAAGTTGAAGCGCTATAAGGATTAAAACATTTTTCCTGACCATACCTAAAGAATTTTCCTAAACAGGAATCATTGTTTTACCGTATTGTCTAAGAATGAGGCTAGCATTATGGGCAAGGAGGGTTGTGGTATTCCTCTTCGGAGTAGCGTAGTCCCGACAACATTCCTACAACCAGAGTAATCTTCTGGTGTATCCTACGGTCCCTACAACGAGAAATGATTAAGTCTTCACTTGAATGCAAAACTGTTTTGATATGAGTAAGTTATTAAAAAGCGGATATCAGGCTTGTGTAGGCAATTGATGCACTACTACAATGCCGGTTGCTTGGTCATTTATAATTTTGCGTAGTGTTTTTAAAATTATGGAATTGGGTGGGAACGCATAAAAGAATAAATGTTCCCATGACATTGTAAATGCATTTATTTTATAAACATCTGGATCTCGACGCCAAGATGCATAAATGTTGCATTTATAATTAGTTCTGCTTGCAAAAAGGTCTATTTGTGGGGTACTGAAATAATTTGTAATTTTATTGAGAGCCCGTTCTGAAATTTCCCATTCGATATCGGGATGCGATTTTCTAGATTCAGCATCTGCGACACTATTGTCCTTAGAACTAATATAAACGGCGTGAATTATTATTTTGTGAGCTTCACACTATTTCCATAATTGTTGGGTAATATCTGTTAGATGGAGGTACCGTACGCCTCCCATTCTATTAATATAGGCCATTGCGGTGGTATTGTCAACGCGTAATAGAATTTGGTAATTGTAAAAAAAATCACAAAAGTTTTAGTTTCTAAAAAGGCTGCAAGAATCTCCAGGTAATTGATATGCATGGACTGTTCTAACTCACTCCAAGGGCCTCTAGCAGTGTCAGTGCCACAGGCTGCCCCCCACCCCGTAGTTGAGGCGTCCGTAAAAATCTCTAAGGCGTATTCATCCGTTTTAATTTTACAAGAACTGTGAATAGCCTGTAACCACCAATCAAAAATAGGAATCAGGGTCTCTGGTATGTCACGAAATTATCATATTCGATTGATTGCTCGAAATGTTTCGTGTAGAGCCAGCCATATTCAATAGCTTGGCAAGCAGATGTAAGTAATCCTAAAATTCGAGCAAATTCTCTGATTTTGCACCTTTTAACAGACTTAAATTTTAATATTCCATTTTTTGATTTTTTGAGCCTTGTCACTGGGTAATCGAGTTTCAAGTTTAATCGAATCGATCACGTTTCCTAAGAATTTAGATTCGTGACTAGGGCCAAATGAACTTTTTTCAAAATTTATAATAAATCCAGGTGCCCAGGTGCTTTGTGTCATTTATGTTATTTAAACATTCATTATATGTTTGACCAAATAACCAGATATCGTCCAAATAAGAAGTTGATAGATATCCCATAGATCTTAGTACCCTAGCCACAGGTTTTATAATTTTCATAAATACATAAGGTGCGGTATTCAAACCAAACGGTAAAACATTAAACTGGTAAAGATTTCCATTGAATTTGAAACGTAGACATTTTCTCGAGTGCTGATGAATATTTACCAAAAAATATGCGTCTTGTAGGTCAATTGTACTTATATAATCATTTTTTGTTACAAGCTTGACTGCGGTTCTGAGGTCTTCAAGCTTAAAGTGTAGTGTCGAAATAAATTGATTGAGTTGTTTCAAATTTAGTATAAATCTATTTTTACCCTTTGATTTTGGAATGCGGAAAATACTAGAAATAAACTGATTTTCGCATGGTTCACATTGCGAGATGGCACCAGAGCTTAGCAGATTATCTATGCATTCTTTATACGATTTGTGTTCAGACGATTGATCATAAAAAAGATAGTCGGCCTGCTGACTTTACCGTGCTTATCGTCTGGGACGAGGCTGCTGCTGACGCGATGACGTCCTCGAAGCGCTGTGATGCGTCGTCAATCTCATCGTGTGCCTCGTCGCTGGGGCCGCCGCCGCCGCCCGTGCGGTCCTCGCACCCCCCGCGGGTGGCGCCCGACGATTCGCGGTCGCGAAGGGTGCTCTGTAGTTTAAACCTCTTGTCGATGCTCTGCCATGAGCGTTTGCGACTGATCTTACATTTGTAGTAGACCGTAACTGATCGCCAGTGTTTATAATGGTTTTGGCAGATTTTACAGTTTCTGCCAAACTGCTACCGAAAAGCATCTCGACAATTTTTGTCTTCTCCAGCTGATGTTCGAGCTGCTTGCTCACTGTCGATAGAATAAAATATCGTCGTGACATTGAGTCTGTGTGTTGGATGTCGCTTAATGTACGAGCAGTGTCCATAAGTAACTTAAGAAAATCAGGGTTTCTTTGGTCAGACGAGAGAAGCAAGGTTATGGCTTCTGCCAGAGATGATAAGGGACAGGAAGTAAGCATTTGTTTATACTCAAAACCGTTATCTCTCTTGGCCTGGCTTTCTTGAAGAGAAGCTCGTATTTCGAGATTGAGGGTAGGTGCCTTTATAAATTTATAATTTACTGTAGTGAAATTCTTCTCCTTTAGTTCTTTTCGTTTCTTTAGGCAAGCCTGATGTAGCAATATGGTTTAGTCGAATAGCTAAGTTGTTTTGTCGAGGCTGCAGATACGCTCGCAGCTGGCAATACTTGTTCAATAGTTGGGGTATATTCACAAGGTTCAACCTGGGTTGAACCTATTTGGTTAGTGCTCGGTAAGACATGAGGTGATCGATCATAGACTGTTTTTTCGAGTACCATTGGCATTGCATTGTCGGTACCCCAATATAAGCAGCCTGGCTGGCATAAGTCTGAGTCTGCGTAAATTTCAGCTACTGATGCGCTGTCGGTAAGCGAAAATAATATTTTGCACTCGTATGTTACGGGTAGTGAGACTCCTGGTGAGAAACACGCATTCCCAGAACAAAAAACATACGTAGGTACTCGCTTCACACGACCGAGTAGCCATACAATGCGCATTGCGCGGGGTGGTGAGACTCCTACTGAGGAACACGTCAACCCTCTATGATATGTCATAATATGGGGCAGTATGTGAAGTTCCTATTGAACAACACGCGAGCCCAATTAATTGTGTATATAAAAATTAATGAATAATATGTAGGGATTGTATGTGAGTCTCCTTTTGAGAAACACGCAAACCCGTAGCACTCTTTTGTATCGGTATAGTTGTCCTCGATTATTCTTAATTTGCACGGTAGTTATAGCAAGTGAAATAAAGGAAAATATTTGTTCCTCTATATTTTTACTTAACGAACATATTTATGTAGAATACTCGCCACAAATTCAAAAAATTTAATGTACGGCAGTATGTGAAGCTCCTATTGAACAACACGCGGGCCCAATTAATTGTGTATATAAAAGTTAATGAATAATATGTAGGGATTGTATGTGAGTCTCCTTTTGAGAAACACGCAAATCCGTAGCACTTTTGTATCAGTATAATTGTCCTAGATTATTCTTAATTTGCACGGTAATTACAGCAAGTGAAATAAAGGAAGATATTTGTTTATCTATATTTTTACTTAACTACCATATTTATGTGGAATACTTGCCATAAATTCCCATCGTTTTTAAAACGTAACATGTATAAAAACACTTTAGGAACCATCGTAATCAAAATTCTCGTTTGAAACCGTTTACTTAAGTGCCCGTATTTATTCCACAGAACACAAAATATAAAACAAAGACTCACCTGATTGCTTGCGAGATGAGTCACTCGCTGATATACTCCTTCGACGACGTCGCCGGTGTTTAAGTTGACGTCGTAATTTTTTAACTTGTTTAGACAAAAACTCGTTATCATCATCCCTGCACTCACGTTTCCTTTTAGGCATTATTGACTATCAGAAACAATTTTAAAATACAAATTTTAACAAAAATAAATTTAAATACGAACGAACGTGCGAAACAGCGAAGCACAAAAATGCGAAATGATCGGCTAGGACAGGCGGGAATCACAAGTGGCGGGGTATATTCGGATACCCTCATATTCCTTAACATTTTTTATTTTTATTAGTTGCTACTACCTCCAAAAGAATGTGCAAAATAGTGGGCTTGAATGTGGAACTACAAGTGTGACAATGCTAATATCGAGAACGAATGCTTGAAGAGTAATATTAATTATATTGAACCATCTATCACATGCAAAATATTTTAGGGCGTCCCATACCATAATTAGTGGTGAAAGTGATCAGACGAGTTAGAAAGTATTTGTTCGCCAACTATTGATATTTGCATTAGAAATCTGTGAAACACAAGTGTTACTTTCTCACATGGAGATTCAACGCATCGCTTGAAGAGGACTTTTTGCTAAGCCATCATTTTTCCTCCATTTTATAAATGGCTAGCTACACAAATAATAGCTTCGGTCACACAATTGTGCAAATTTCTTTCAACGAATAGGACCCTCAATTTCCATTTTATTATTACATACAGTCATATATCTTACAATAAGAAGGTGAAAGGTTCTGTATAAATTTAGATACCACTGAGTTTCCATCAATATTATGAGAAGCGAGTCGGTTCGTGCTTACGAAAAATACTAAAAATAGAGTAGGTAGACTTACATGAAAAGTTTTATTATTGATCATGTCGAGCCCGAAAATATGGCTCTTTAGTATGTATACCGTTATTCGAGAAGAAAATTTAGTTAATGTTTAGAGTGAGCCAACTTTCATCCCGAACACGACGGATTGATGTCCTCAGGGGAGCCGACGATGTCGCAAACAAAACAAAAAGATTCAAGACGTTGTTAAGGGAGGAATTGTTTTTACATACGATGGTACAACCGCGGCCCCGTGCCCTCAACTTGTTATAATAAATAATGGAAAGTCTTGATTCGTTACTGTCCTAGTTAATCCTTGTTTCTAATTTTTTTTTTTATATTTGCGACTTCGTTGTAAGGTTCGGTTCTTAAATTGCTCCTGTTCTGAAAAAAATCTTGAAGAGTGTAAAACACTGGGATATAAAGTCTGACAATTTTAACGATATAATATGAAGCGTGAAGTTTGAACCTGTCTTCTTTTGTATTTTAATGTAATGCGAGTCGTAATAACCGGCCAAGTGGGATTCGGACTCGCGCAAAATGTGTTCCATACTATTATTTACAAAAACACGCCTGTATGGGAGCCCCCTTTTAAATAAATTTATTTGTTTTTGTAACAACTACAGAAATACATCGTATGCGAAAATATCGACTGCCTAGCTACCACGGCAGCATGCGGACAGAAAGTTAAACACAAAGCCTATTGAGAGACAGACATGGGAGGCTTAGTAAAAGAGCCCCGTTTTTACCTTTTTGGGTACGAAATCTTAAATATTTGGAAATTTTTGAGTTGCAATTAAATACAGTAATATTGCAATAAATATTAGGATAAATTAATAGCTAATTAGTAAACAAAACATCCTCGATCATACAACCATTTTGTTCTTGTCATAAGAGGTTAAGTAACGGGCATCAAGAGGACCCCAATTTAAATAAGTCCTCGTTGGAACTAGCCCCATTATCCCGAAATACGGCTTAAAAATAATTGAGTGGGGCCAAATCCTCTGCGGGAAATTAAAAAGGAGTCCACTTCCACTGCAGTGTCTTCCGGAAATAAATGAGCTTTGCCTTCAAGTGGCGTTTATTGCCTTATCTCAAGGAGAATGATGGCATTATACCCCAGACAAAAAATACTTGTTCCATGCCTTTGAACCTTGGCGAGACATCTTGGATTCGAGCCAATGACATTGTGAGAGCTCAGTGAGCTCGAGCCACTCTTAAAAGGCAAAAACTAAAACTGGGGATAATTAAGTTTAAATAATTATTCAGTTCCTTGATTTAAAGTAAACACAGCACTCAGAATTCTCGATTGATGTTAAGCAAGCTGATAATGACAGCCAACAAAACTGAAAAGAAACCTCAGAAAGGCAAGATGGTGTTGATAAAATAATAATTACTCGACAGTATTATTTTACGTTTTTTATTTTTCTTTCAATGCCAGTTAGATTGAATATCAAATAATCGGGTATAATTGAAATTCAGTAATGAAATAATTCTGGTGGATTATATAACACATTTTTATCACAGATTGAAATCAATATAAATTTTAACATTTCGAGTATTTTTGAGCTGTAGAGCCTAGCGGTAATGGCCCCGATTTACGAGTGAAATTTGGTCGTGGTAGGAACCCTGGCTGGCGATGTACTTTGTGTAAAAAATATCATCACCATCGCTCTCAAAATGATAAACAAAAACATCATTAGAGTTTCTTCCATGTCCTAGAAACAAAATAAAAAAAGAAATGTAACAGTGCAGGTTGCAGCCGGCTCCCTCTCGAAGTAAGGAGGTCCCAGCAATGGGAACAGTATAGTTTGATTACAATGGTCGTCCTGTGTGGCGTAGCGGTGGAGGCCCGGGGATCGATCCCTGGCCAGGTCATGATGGAAAACGGTTTTTCCTGATTGACCTAGGTCTTGGATGTTTATCTATATATGTATCTATTATAAAATATAGTATCGTTGAGTTAGCATCCCATAACACAAGTCTTTGGGGCTAGCTCAATCTGTGTGATTTGCCCGTATATATTTATTATTATAATAGACCTATGTCAGTATATATGACTAATAGACCTATCACTAAATACTAGAAAATAAAGTCACTTTCACTTTCCCTGTGTCCCCTTGAATGATTAAATCATTAAAACTACGCAACGGATTTTGATACGGTTTTTAATAATAGATAAAGTGATTCAAGAGGAAGGTTTATATGTATAACGATACCCATTAAATAATGGGAGAAATACTATTATTTTTGCGGTTTCTATTGTGATGTCGTAAATAATTAAATTTTATTCGCGTTTGCAGTGAAACGCAGGTTGCACTCTGCAAGATTTATCCGGCCAGGTCATGATGGAAAACGATATTTTCCTGATTGGCCTGGGTCTTGGATGTTTATCTATTTAAGTATCTATTATATATATTTTCTCGGTGGTAGGCAACAACATCAGCCGCCGGCATAAGTTACTACCCACCAGACAAAGTCTTGCCGCCAAGCTATTCGTCGTGTTCCAGTATGATGTCTGGTGAAGCCGCACGGAGAACGGGTCTGAGCAGTTGTGTTGCGATTTGTGCCTGGTACGATGTGCCAAATGTTGTTGTGTAGAGATTTTGGTCGCGGAGGTCTCCAGATCAATCTCCCTCCGGCGCAACATCGTTGGTCGTGTTATTGGGTTTAACCTTGCAACACCTCGCTCAACTGCCGTCTTCCTTCCTATTCACTCAGTTTTTTTTTTTTAGTGAAAAGGCTTATTAATCCAGCGCGCTTTACCAATAACGATTGCACCACTGCTTACTATCAAGCGGGATTACAGTCAGGCACTAGGTTATAATTATTGAAAAAATAAACCTTTGCCCAGCCATGAGACAATATAGGATAACTGAAAAATGATTATATGGCCGAGTCGATCGCAAGTAAAAGCTGACTTCGGGCTGCCACTGAGAAATCCTTAATTCCTTTCTTTCATTTAGGTACATGACAAGATCTTAATATTTATTTAGCATAGTTCAGTTTTAGTCATTGATAAAAAATGCGGAGAATTGAATCATGTACCACTACAGCAGTCACTGAAATATCTATTTATCTATACCTGGGAATCTTTTTACTCCAACAGCCACTTTGATGTCCTAAGCTTCTTTGAGGAAACTTCTCGAAGTCTCAAAGGCGTGTTGCTTCCTTGGACTATCCCAGCTAGAATAGACAGATTGAATAAACGGTGTCAAAGACGGGGGAGAAAGCACCATATCTACCTACTGTACATAAAAGGTTGCTTAGTACTCTACTTTGCTAAAGGAACTCCGTATTCGATTTTGTCGCGGAAAAGTTTACAAATTTTCTGTTCCAACAAAGGTTTTTTTTATTTTTTTTTTCAAACGGAAAAATTCTGCTGTTTTTTTTTTAAATCCGGTCTGTAACATTTAGTCGCAATGAAACATAGGAAATAAATTCCGGTTCTCAAATGGTAAACACGTGAAATGGTCGGTTGGTTCTAACGCGAAAAAAGCAACTGTATTGGACATACAATTTGTGCAAATATAAGTAAATACACACGTTTTCCTAGATATTCGAGCGGATTTTATTAGACTCTTTTAAAGTCGTAATACTTGTTTGTTTTATAAGTACCAACATATAAAGGCCGAGTTATAATTTCATATAAATTAACGTAACTTAACTTAATTACTGGAACGTGTAAAACACATTTTTACACTACTCTTTGTATAAATTACATACTCTGGTTAATATTTAAGCAACTATTTGAATAAATTTGAAATATTTAAAAATTAACATTTGTTATTGTAATTTGAATAATTTCCTATACTTACGCGTTCATTCATTACTCATGGAATAAGTACGAATTTGAATATTACATTTTTATTTCTCTTTGATACTTTAGACGTAGTAAATGTACTCAGTACAAATGAAATCACTCTAAAGGCTAACTAAATAAAATTATCCCAAAGGGAGGGCCTAAGTAAGACACGAATATTGAAATAGGAATATAATATTTTATTTTTTTATTAAATTTGTTTATCAAAGCAATGAAGTTGTCAATTACGGGTAAAAGACAATATTTTTATTCCTAACCTTTGAAACAATGTGACGCTTATGCTACATAAATTTCAATTTCAGTGACCACCTTAAGTGCGTTGTATAGTTACGTACATTTTGCCAAACAGGATAGTGGAAGCACTACTAGAGTAATCGATAGCTGAGTCGCTTTAATTGATGATGCAGACTACAAGTGTAACGTACTACTAGAAGTGTAACGTGTCCCTTATACACAGACGTTGAGAAATGCGCCTATAAAACTGCTCCAATCAAACCATTCACAGTTAATATTTATGCGTAAATTATTATTAATCATATTCAGCTCACATCCCAGTCCTTCGGCTCTATTCACTGACTGAAAGTGGCTCACGTAACAAAGGAACGGTAACCCGATACGTGACAAGAAATATGATGTATTAGTCGCGACGTATATTCTATTGTGCTAGACCTATTTACCGACTAATTGGTTCCGTCTGTTCCAGAGTTATTCGTGACTTTCGCAGCGTATCGCGTGCGTAGTGAAATCTCTCCGCTCAGTTGACGCCAGACACTCAAGTTTCCACCGACAAGCAGAGTATCGCAAATTGACCAGATAATTCACTCGAGGATGCTTAGATCTTAGTGGCGTTGTCACTACAAATACTGTTTTAAATATAGAAGTATTTTATTATATTAAATGTTCTAGCTAGTTATATAAACTAAACATAATATAAATCGTCTCCGCAAATCTAACCGTATTTTTTGTAGGCGTGTGCTCTAGGTTCAAATAATTGTGTGATCTAAATATGTATCGACTGATTTAACTATCACAGTTAAAACACATGGATTCGATTGCTTTTACGAAATCCGAATCGGTCACGTAAAGTAACTGTTGAAATAACGGATTCTGGCTTTTTAACGAGCTTTACAAAGGGATACTGTGAATCATTATGCATTTAATATACAATATGTAAAGAAAATCCTGTCCGATCAGTGAAGGTATTGGTAGGTATCGATAACTGATTTTACTAATGCCTACAAAGCCGGGCTAAACATAAAAAATACCCCTAAAAATAAATATTATTTCGAAAAAGCGAGGTAACTTAGTACATGTGCGGTAGGCAACACGGTAGGCATACATGCGTGGGCGAAGGGGGGCAGTTCACGCGGCACGTGGTCGCATTCCTCATAATAATACTGTCTAAAATGGTATTATCACTTTTGCCTTTCCTGCCTGTAATGCACTAGAAACAAAACAATATTAGAAATGTTTGAATGAAAGTTTGTTGAAAGCTTTGTAAGAAATAAACAAAAAAAAAGTAACTAAAGTAAGGTGACCGCACGTATCTCCTTCACGTCTGACTCACTCTCAACCTGTTCATATGACATACACCCTAAGGAATTTAAAACCTTATTGCTAAGACAAAGTTGTGTCACTGAACGACCTTATGCAATTACTTTGAAGGCACAGACACGTTGCGTCATATCTTCTCCAAGGGAATAAGAAGTGTCTATTACATACTAATTACATTGGACAAGGCCGCGTGTTTATCTTGTCTTTCTGAAGACTCTTATGAAGCCACCCGTATTAGGTGTCTGGTTGTCTCTGGTTGAGACAGGCAAAAGTTAATGAGAAGGTTATTCGGTAAATTAACGAAGTTAGTCATTTAAATTGGCTTGCGAAACTCCGCAGAGGTGATAGGTATCACTATCAAAATATGAAAAATAAACAACAAAAAAATATATATGTTTTGTTCTATGGCTGCTGGTGCTTTTTTAGTATTTGAAGTCCGGCCCGAAAAAATTTCTTTTCTTATGTTTTATCGTGTCCAAATGTCGATTCCCAAGTCGTATATGCAGTATATAGAAAAAAAGTAGTATAGTAAATATAGTCGTGGTGGCCTAGTGGTTAAAACACCAGCCTCTCACGTATGAGTGGGCGGGTTCGATTCCAGGTCAGGCAAGTACCTATGTAACTTTTCTAAATTTACATAGGTACTTGCCTGTATATCTATACTAATATATAAAGCTGAAGAGTTTATTTGTTTGTTTGTGCGCGCTAATCTCAGGAACTACTCGTCCGATTTGAAAAATTCTTTTTGCGTTGGATAGCCTATTAATCCAGGAAGGCTTTAGTCTATATAACATCTCGCTACGACCAATAGGAGCAGAGCAGTAACAAAAAATGTTGCGAAAACGGGAGCTAACGCAGCCGTAGATATTGCCAATAGGAGCTGAGCATGACTAATTCCACGCGAACGAAGTCGCTGGCGGCCGCTAGTGTTCTATATATACTTTCTAAGTATATCTTGGACACCAACGACTGAAGTTGAAGGAAAACATCTTGAGGAAACCTGGACTTTAAGTCTGAAATCGCCAACCCGCATTGAGCAAGCGTGCTGATTACGCTCAAACCTTCTCTGTATGAGAGGAGACCTGTGCCCAGTAGTGGGTTGATAAAAAAAAAGGTTGATAATGACGATATGAAGTATACACAAAGAAAACTGTCATCAAAAGGGACTACATCAGTTGCGATTTATGACCCGAATTTTTTTTCTGGGTTTATAGCCATCATATCTATGGAGTTTGACTAGCTATAGACCTCATACATTTAAGAATAAATGTTTTATATAGAAGCATTTGATCTTTTGTTCTAAAGATTTTAAATTTAGATTCTACTTATATTTTCCCCTATAAATTCATAAACTTTGAACGTCACTTAACTTTAATCATCGTTTATGAATAAACCCTCTCATGTTCGAGAATGAAAATGCTATTGGTATTCGAAACGACACTCAATACTTCAAACGTATATTTTATTTCTCAAATGTAAGCGTGACAAACTCTTAACAATATTTGTCACTGGTGGTAAGCTGTAAATACTTACTTCACGATAGAATAAGGGCTATATTTGTTTGGCCACAACTACAAGCCTTGCGGGGAGCAAACATGGCGAACTTTTGCGCGCAGTGTGTTTTGTACTCTGAACTTTTGCGCGCAGTATGTATCTCAACTTTAGTGAACAAATAAAAATACATGGTCTTGTTACAATACGTTTAGCTTTTATTACTAATCTACTTATCTTTTAAGCAGTTAACAAATTACCTTTTGTGAACCTTGATTACAATCTTTAAAATCATAAGAACTGGTATGACGAGATTTAACTTATCACACAGATTGAGCTAGCCCCAAAGTAAGTTCGAGACTTGTGTTATGGGATACTAACTCAACGATACTATATTTATAATAGATACATAAACATCCAAGACCCAGGCCAATCAGGAAAAGATCCTTTTTCATCATGATAAACATCCAAGACCCAGGCCAATCAGGAAAAGATCCTTTTTCATCATAACCTGGCCGGGGATCGAACCCGGGGTCTCCACGTCGCAGGCAGGCGTGTTGACCGCTGCGCCACGGAGGACGTCAATATTATAGTCAGTACAGCTCTTTTATGCTTATGACTGAGGTGTGTCAGATCTGGTGGAGAGACGGTTGTGACTCACTAGCTTGCAGGTTTGAAAATAGAACGTCACAGGGTTGACATGTATGTGATCTCACAAAGGGACATATACAGCTCCGCTGAATGCAGATCTGATTCTGATTTTGAGAGATTTCTATGAAATCAATTGAATTCGATGTTGTATAAAACCTCATTTTAACCAGTATTTATCCATCGGCTTAAAAAAAAACTAGTCAATTCGAATGTTTTTATGTATTATATTCTTTTTATAGAAGTTCGGAACAAATTCCGTATATATAGGTATAGACGAAGTTGCTAAATTCTTTTTTTTATTTATAAAAGGGACGTGATACCTAAAGAAAGAAGAAATTTTATTTGGACACAGTTTGTTAAACATGTAATAAAAACAATAACAGTGCCTCAACACAAGTAGGTTAGGTCGTACTTACATACACGTAAAAATACCAAACTACAGGAATAGCTTTGTATCGCACCGTTCAATTAATCCCCAATAAAAGACTCACTAACTCCAGTACGAGAATGTAATTAAAAGACAAAGCTGGAATCAGTTAATGAATTTCCCATTAACCAACCCTGTGCAGATACCAATTCATATTTGGTTCGTAAAATGACATACTTAATTTATCTTTCCAAGGTTGTATTAAAGCAGGTGCCCCAACTGAATTGAGTATCACCGCGAAAATTGTAAGTTTGATGTTATCCAAGTAAAGTTATCCCGTCTCGACGCGTCGAGGGAGCTATTTGCGTCAACTCGGAAATTAGGTTTAATTCCACTAAATAGAAGAGAATTGATGTTAGTTCCTTAACTAATTTGCAGTTAAGGAACAACCGGTATTGGAATACCTCGTGCTTAATTCTGATTATAACAAACGTTATGTATAACTCGCGTGACTTAACTGTGCACCTCGCTCTGTGACGTCATTCGGACGGTATATATTATATGTTAAATTTTTTTTTTTTTGTTTTATGTTTAAAAAGGTCGTTTCGATGATAAAGCGTTATTGTACTAGATCATTTTACTCATGACGTTTTGCAATTAAATTGAGACATATGGACTGAAATATAATGTTGGTGCAACCAACAGGCTTCACTAACGCGGCAACGGCAACGGCTCTTAATAAACTAGTGCGTTAAAATAAAAAAAAGCTTCGAGCTGTTATTATGATATCACAAACAGATACTTCAGTTTTATTTATTTATATAGACATAGATGTACATACACATAGATAGATAAACCAATTAGGTACGTTAAACTAATAACTTTTGAATTGTCTTGGGGTCGGTCAGTCAAAATTGGAGTTATATGTAGTCACTTACCTAGACCAAAATGTATACGTAAGGTAATGTTATATGGTGATGTTATATCAAGTTAAACAAATAACAACTTTATTTAGTGGATTTTAGAGTGACACGAAAACTTATAAATATATATATAGTTTACGCTACAACTTCAAATGAAGTTGTACTGTAAACTAAACTTTATTATGTAGGGTTTTTTTTTTATTGGGACAAAACCCGCCACACTGTTCCCAACCCACTGCAACTCCTGAAAGCCAGAATCAACAGTGGAGACCGCCAGAAAAACGCCGAGCAATGAAGCTCGACGAGTCCCGGAGAAACGATTCAACTGTCTTGGGTCCCGCAACGAAATTAATCAGAAAAGAATAGCGGAGGAGTAAGAAAAAAGATATTTTTTCCACTTCCCTCCATAATAAGCAGGAGACAGAACAGAACTAGGCCAATCGGCACAAAGGGACATTATTGCAACTGGGAGAAGCCCAGATTGCCAAGCACCACGGAATAACATTTGATTAAGTTAATGGGTCCTATGTAGGGTTTAAAGATATTTTTCAATAAACTTATATTCACTCCCATTTTTTTGGCCATTAAGATGCGATTGCAGATTAGGTATAGTATTTTTGGATCCCATACGAGGAATTTTTAAGTGTTTAACAATATTTTCAATTAAGCAAAATGGGATTAATTTGACGTTCGATTAAATACATACTTAAATATAACAGTTTAAGTATGTGCACGTATCCGAGGCGAATGTTAATGCATGTAATAGGTAGCTAATACCGTCAAAGCAAAAACAAAGGCACATTTTTTGAATTGTTTTGGAATAACTTTCACGTGAGAGACTTCCAAGGTACATATGTAGCTTTAAAACTACAGTGATTCGTAAAACTTGCACGTAAGTGTAGTCACCACATTTACCCTCTTTTTTCGAAGACTTTAGTTCTTGTGCGTGATCTCTTTCCTTGATTACTGCGTAGTACCTACCTACTTTAGTTGTGTAATGAAAAGTCATGTGTGTAATAATGCTTCGGAGGCGGATGTTGACCGACCTCGGTAAAGTTTCCAATAGTGAATATTGTGACTCATCCGAATAGAGAATCCTATATTTCTACCTACATCTCGGTTCTTTCAATGTCATGACACCCAGCTGTTGTCTTATACCTAATGTGTTGTATGACATTCTAAATTGTTACGTATAGCATAGGACCAAAACTTTACTTTTTTTTTCATAGATATTCCGTCTGACAATTCAAAAGTGCCTGTAACTGGTTTATTTGAAATAAATGATTTGATTTGATTATAAACTAGTACTTGACCGCAATCCTGCCTGATGGTAAGCGATGATGCAATCGTTGATTGTAAAGCGCTTTATTAAGCGCGTTTATTAAGAGCCTATTCACTCTAGCCTTGAAGACACTCAAATTGTAGTCCGACGCAAAAACGATCACTGGCAAATTGTTCCAGTCCCTCGATGTAAGCGGTATAAAAGAAGAGACGACACGCTTCGTTCGCAACGTGAGAATGGAAACTCGCCGTACGACGGGTCGTCTGATGATGGAACGGAGATGGGGGAATAATAAATCATGCAATTCCTACGCACACTCTTTAAAATGCGTCCTATAAAACACCGACAGGCTGGCTACTCTACGCCTTTGGTCCAGGCTTTGGAGACTATAAATAAAAACAGTCTTCACCTTACTCTGTATTCAGAATGAGGATATTTTTAGTATTGGTCTCTATAGGGATCTTCCTACGCTTTGGAACTGGCAACTGGCTTCATCTTTCTGACTAACCGATCCTTTGATAATTCCAAAGTGCCTGTAATTGGTGTTTTGAAATAAATGCTTTGAGAATTATTTTCCAAGAAGTTTCCTTTGAAAATATCTACAAAGACAAATTAAAGTGCTTTTTCAACGTGCCAAAAAGGTCTGTTCAAAAAAGCGTCTAATGAAAATGGATCAGAATATATTTTTATTTTTTATACTTAAATTTAATTTAGGGTGAAAGATGTTTTTTAATGTAAAATTTATATTAATTTTATGAACTCAAATTTAGTCAATGATTTTTCAATCTCATTTTATTCATGGAAAAAGTATTGAAATATAACTTTAATACCTTTAATATAACTTTATAATTGCATTTCTTGTGCAATTATACACTAAAGTATTTACGTTATAGGACTTCACCTGAACAGAGCTTGTTTACAATTTTACACGATACTTTTCGAATACATCATACCTAACAGCTTTTCGCTGCATACCTACTCTACCTTTATTTCCCATTACATACCTGAAACGCAATATTTATGTAATTATAAGCATCTCTACGTTACGTACTCTTATCATCTTTTGCAAGCAATTTAGATTACCATCCACTTCCTATAATTGCTTGAACAATACTTAATCGCTTGAACAAAGGACGCACTGATAAGTTATGTCAAGCTGCATTGTACCTCGGACTAAGGCTGACATGACAGCATTGTAGCATACAGCATGTATAGGCAAATAGATATATAAAGACAGTGACACAGAGTAGATAAAACTAGAAGCTAAGGTTCATGGAACGCCATAAAATGCACGCGCCCATAGACAAAATTCACATACAGCAAGTGTAAGCGTACTCAAAGCTAGCCTTTAAGTGTAGGTATTTATTTATTCAACACTTTAAGCATACAAGTGTACTGAAGCGAACCTTAACCATGGGCATTTCTGTCATCTTTTAAATGATGCAGTGGTGGGTGCAAAACTGAAAACTGAGAAATAAATATTTTTAGTTTTCACATTAGACACACTATTCTAAAGATTCTATTTCATGATAGCAGTACGTCAGTATCTTATTCTAAGGGTTACAGGGAGACAGATTTAAATAAAGATTGACCGAAACTGTACAGGGAATCAGATCTGGTACCGATCTGACATTAGCCAAAGCGTTTGTGATCCCTGGAGTGGTAAGAAACATACGGAAAAGCCAAAAAATCAGTCTCAAAATGTGTCGAAAGCATTTTATTTAAGTTTTAAAAGAGAATAGGTTCCGCTCATGTATCTAGCAAAATGTATAACTGTTCATTCATAGTTCTATATTGTTTATTAGCTGATCTGTTCCTGTTTTAGACCACCTATGCAAGGTCAAGACGGGTCTGCAAGTGAAATATAATATCCAAACAGAGTTGAATCCAAAGGCAACAACATTGTTTAATTTAATATAGAACGATGCCGGAAACACTTGTAAGTACTCAATAGCGAAACATATCTAATTTCGTCATTAGGAGCGACTACCAAATAAGAGAAAAAGTGAGTAGCGACTAATGTAATTAAGTGTAATGTTAGAGAATGGATGGACAAAGTGAACGAGATTGAATCGAGAACCAGCCAGTCTTTACTTGAGCGGGATAAAGATAGGATAAGAATGCGTCGCTTTACAATTCTCGAAGCAGAAACGTGCGAAATTCTATCTAGTAGAAAACGTCTAAGTGACCAAACAAAGCCTTGACTTAGCTTTTGCAGCCTTTATAGCCGCGGAGGGTTTCATTGAATTATTCTTTAAAGCAAATAGATCATTGTTTTATGGGGTGAAAGCTCTGTATTCTGTATAATATTAAAGAGTCAACATCATCATCTCCGCGTTAATCCCAGTCGCATCCGAAGCTTTTTCAGCTTTGGAGTCTGGGGTCCGCTTTACCAGTCTAAGTGCTGATTTTGGCTAAACTTCGATATTTTCCGTGAAGCGACTGCCGTCTGACCTCCACAACCCGAAGGCGATATCGAAGCATTGCAGGTAGACCAATTGTAGGACTTTTGAGGGCTCCAACAACCCGTAACGACTGCCATTAGATGTCCGTATGGCAACCGGGACCAACGGCTTACCGTGCTTTCCGAAGCACGAACAGACCAGTGCAAATATTCATATCCATGCATACAAATATTTGAAATGCGCGGGGATCGAAACCGCGCCACGGAAGCTGTCAATATAAATAATTATTGAGAATGTAAAATATTAAAGAGGAATGGTGAAAAATATGACAGTGTATAAAATTGTGTTTTAGACGGGGCCTGAAATTCTATTTGTTGCAAAAGGGACGAAAGCAATAAAATTAAGTATAATGGTAGCTATATCGCTTTTGACTCGTCTGAATGAAATGGCCTATCTAACATTAATGCTCTTTATTATTATAGGTAATTATCCTAACAGAGTGTCCGGACACCTCGATTATAATCGGGGTGTGAAAGAAAATGTTTACTTGTCGATGACCGTAATTTATTCAACGATAATTAAAGTAAAATGGCGTAAAATATATTTAAGTGTTGGTTGACCGCCAGTCTGAGGGGTGGGCAACCAACAAAAGATACCTGAATAAGCCTTACACAGGACCAGAAAGGCGATTCTTGTAATTTCAGGAATGTTTATAGAATTGCACCCTAATTTCGTAATACACTTTTAGTCACAATATTAATCATTTTGAAGTATATTGCTAATCCATTGCGTCAAATGTCCGTAAAATGTGTCTCCTTAACAACGTAAATAACGCAATGAATATTGTCGACCTGCCAAAATAATAGCAATTGTTACTTAGAGTGTGTCAAATACCTACACTTGCTTTTTCTACATTTTGTCAAATTTTTGACATTGATTATATAATAAATGTTTTATTTATTATGGTAAAATATTTAAATACAGTCTTAGATAAAAAGTGTCTCTGACATCGACGCACAAACGAGTACCATGGATCCAGTACCTGATTCTGAACCCCCCAGTGGTGGAATTAATTAATTCGCAAATTACACAAAAAAGCGCAATGTGAACAAAACTCGAAAAACTATCCTATCTGCTAATTTAAGAGTTCGCCCGGAGGCACGCTTGCAACGTTCAAAGGTTGAGCCGACACATTTTTTAAACACTGTTATTTCTGTAACCACTCATTAACGATACAAATGACTATCATAATTTTATTAGTGGCATGCGGTGCAGCCTTTTCGTGAAGTTTACGTTACGATGTTAGATACACCCTGTATAACATCATTAAAATAAAGCCGTAAACCCTTAGATATAACAACACACAGTGACAACCTTATACATAGGTGGTAGGTGATTATATCTGAGATGAGATTGCAATCAGATTTTGAACGTTATTAAAAACGATAATTGACCTTCAGAGAAATAAAATAAGACAGGAGGACTATACTCAACAGTGAATGGAACAAGGCTGTCATTGATGATGACGTATATGTAGATTTAGACAAACAAACAACTTACTCTTATATTTTGAATGTATTCGTCCCACTGCTGGGTACAGGTCTCGTCTCATACAGAGAAGGATTGAGCGTAATCACTACGCTTGCTCAATGCGGGTTGGCGATTTCAGTCCAGGGGCCCTAGCCAATGTAACATCGCTTCGTAGCGAAGCGAAAGCGAATACCAAACCAACCAATAACGAAAACGATTGACCACGCGACGCGATAAATCACGTGGTCAATCGTTTCCGCCATTGGTTGGTTTGGTATTCGATTTCGCTTCGCTACGAAGCGATGTGACATTGTCTACAGGCCCAGGTTTCTTCAAGATGTTTTCCTTCACCTTATAAGCTGTCATTGGTGTTCAAGATAAACTTAAAAAATACATATAACTTATAAAAGTTACATTGGTACACTTGAAAGCCTGGTGTTTTAAAGGCCACTACGACTGCTGAATGTAATATCGCTATGATTCAAACACGTTCATGAAGAAAAAATCATGATTGTCCCTTGAAACCAACTTCAATAACTAACACGGACTTGACAATGACAAATCAAACTGCTATTTCAACCGGATCTAGTTACCGCGTGTAATATAACTCGTTACGTACTTCTCATTATATAAAAAATATGTGATTGCATTGTGAAACGTTTGATGGAATGATTAATAATGGTGGAGAGAAAACTTGCTGTCAGTAGATTAACACTTGTTTTATTGCTTGGCATTGTTTTATATTAGAACAGATTACTTTTGTTTGCATCAAGACACTACGAAATTCGGAGAAGTAATTCTCATTTTCTTAAGAACGTTCAGTCTGATCGCTGTCGCATTCTATCAAAAATACCTTTCTTCTTCTTTTTTCAAGGTAAGATTCAACCTCAACTCTTGATCAATGGCCTCTGTGGAATAGATACCACAGTTTTGCCAATAATATGTGTAACAAATTATAGAAATTCATTTTTCACAATAATGATGGACTATACGATGTACGATGGGCAGGTTTGAGGGATTTTGAAGACCAAAATCTTCAACCAGTGCGTCCTACCCGCCATGACTTACGAAGCCGAGACGTGGACACTAATGGTCAGACTAGTCCATAAGTTTAAAGTCGCTCAGCGAGCTATGGAGCGGGCTATGTTGGGCGTCTCTCTGAAGGACCGCATCAGAAATGAGGTGATCCGACAGAGGACCAGAGTTACCGACATAGCTGAGAGGATTAGCAAGCTGAAATGGCAATGGGCTGGTCACATATGCCGCAGGACTGACAACCGTTGGGGTAAACGAGTCCTTGAGTGGAGACCGCGTCTCGGCAAACGTAGCGTGGGACGCCCTTGGGCGAGATGGAGCGACGACATCAAAAAGGTGGCTGGTAGTGGCTGGCGGAGAACTGCCCAGGATCGAGCGTGATGGCGTGCCATGAAAGAGGCCTATGTCCAGCAGTGGACGAGTAAAGGCTGATGATGATGATGATGATGATGATGATAAGGGAGGTTTGAAGCGAAGTCAAGATGTAGCCACTTTGCTGCGATATTTCAATGTTCTTTATAAATTATTTTCTGAATGCACTTCTTACTACTTAGATCACGCGCTTTTATTTAGTAAACAATACTATAAATAATTTTAAAAGTCCAATGAAAATGTGCGTGACACTCATCTTAGCTTTCCTGTCAAAACTCCAAAAATACCTTTAATTTATCTATATTTCCACATTAGTTTGCCCTCGAGATGACATTTAGGTTTTGGACGTTTAAAATTACAAGAACTAGCCTTCAGGTCAGGTTAAATAAAAATATTATTTACAAATATAATGTCATTATCTCATAGTTGAAAGACCATTGTTAGTGGAAAGAAAATATTGACCAATTCTCGTTTTGCTGTCGGCATCGTTTATTTATATAACAATTGCTTGCAGCACTTGCAGTAAATACCAAATCGTGCCGCAAGTCAAGTAAATGATGACCTGCCTAGCTTTTTCCCAAATATATACAACATGTAATGTATACAACGCACACCCTCAAATACCCCAATTAAAATATTATGTTATAATCATAATACATACATTGAATTTTTATTTTAACATGTATATGCATTGTTACTTATTAAATTAGTTATACCAGTTCTTGGAGAACGAAGACCTTAAATGTTCTTAGAATAAGGTTTCTTTTCTTTATTCTTTACTGAATGATTAAATTTGTATGAATATAAGTAAAACTGCGATTTTAAATATGTGTACAAACAACAGGGTAAATATAACAATAATTTCCGTAGTTTTAATTATTTTTGGGATACAAAGTTACCTATATTTCAAATGATATAAACCGATTCCGTAAAAGATTCTGAAGAAACTGTTTTCAGGAAATGCTTTAATTAATTTACATGTTGTATGTGTATATTGGGGTCGGTTTTTAATCTAACCAGCCCCCTAATCGGCGAACACATTTTTGTCAAATGATTGCGACTAGTTGGTATTAGTTGGGATCGTTCGGAGCGCCCATTGGTCCGTTCGGTCCAAACGATCCCAACTAGTCGCAATCATTTGACAAAAATGTGTTCGCCGATTAGGGGGCTGGTTTCTCGATCTGTAATGGATGTGGTCATCCATCCAGAAACCGCGGTAAACGACCCATGAGGCCGTTGAAACTAAGCCAAGTAGGTACCTCGATACGATGTAATTGACGAAGCACAAATAATTCCGATCCGGCGAAATAATGATTACTTAGCATTAATGATAAGTAAACGAAATTTCCACTGAATATAATTAATTCAGTCTTTTTAAACAATTTATTCCATTCTCCTGTTTTTTAATAAAGCAATTTAATGGTATTTTTGCCTAGACAATGAAATTGGTTTGACCAGTAAATTTTTTATGTAAAAATTAATGAGATATCTAGTTTTCTTTATTGAAATTATTTGATAATCCTTTCGAAGAATATGATTGTCTGATAACCAGTCTTACAAAAAGGTATCGCATTACTCGGTAACTGGCAATTTTTGACAGTTCAACAACATTCATTGCGTTATTTACGTTGTAGAGCAGATACACTTTCCGAACATATAGAGCAATTTAATAGCAATTGGCTTCAGAATGATTCCAATTGATAGTAATAGTGTTACGTAATTAGGATGATTAGAATTAGGAGGAGGGGTAAAGTGCGTCGTGTTATCGTTACGGGTGTTCACAAGCCCTAACTATGGATACCACCACCAGCCGATTATCAACAAAGGGTATTTTGTGTTCCTTCTGCAAAGCAGTGATGTTGGCAAAGGAGGAGGCGGAGCGCGTGAGGTAGTGGGAATCCCAGCGCCCTCACGCCACTAGCCGCCGCAGGAGACGCCCTGGTTGGGAGACGACATCGAACTCCCAGCCACCGTAGGCGCGCGCCTCGGGCGGTGATCGAGTCGACGGCGCGTTGTGTTTCACGCACGTCTCAAAGAGATGTCAGCACATAGTGACGGGGTCCACGACTCCTGGGTCAGGGTTGCGGGATGGTTAATAAAGAAACCGTGGCCCTGGCCGTCGCATAGGCAAGTGAAGAAACACGGGTGGGTTTTATTCAGTAAAAGTCTGACACGCCCTTCCGCTCCGCCCAGAGAGGGAGAAGTCATTTGATGATTTCCCATCCCAACAAAAAAGGATATTGTGTTATTGAATATCTGATTTATGGAGTTAAGATAAGCAGTCGCTCCATATATAGAATACTAGCTGCTGCTGTATCCCGCGGTTTTATCCGAAAAATTCTCGATCCCATGAGAATATTCATATAGCTATACAATATGTACAGAAAACCCCTTCCGACCCATAAGGATAATATCGGTTAGGTAAACACATGAACAAATAAAATATGAAATTTTACTTAATCATGATAGTAATAATACTAATGAATTTTGAAATATTATGAAGTTATTATTACATAATTTAGTATATTATGAAAATTTGGTAATTTTTTAAAAAGTGACAGCACCATTTTCGACGGTATTATTATGAGCGATGCGACCGCGTGCCACGTGCCCTGCCCCCCTTTACCCGCGCATGTATTGCCTATCGCACATGTATTAAGTTACCTCCTTTTGCTAAATAATATTTACTTTTTAGGGCGATTTTTTTAAGTTTAGCCTGGCTGTTTTAGCCATTAGTAGAATCAGTTATCGGTACCTAACAATACCTTCACGGATCGGACAGGATTTTCTTTACATATTGTATAAATAAATCATTTTAGCGTGACAAGGTACCAAAAAAGAAAACAAATCTTTCCTCTATATTTATTGTAAATATTACTTTGAGTTGCACTCGGTTATATTGGAAAAGGGTCCGGAATAGTTGTGAAAAGGCAGTGGGTTTAGCCTTGACCGCATCGATATTTTGTGACTCAATGCTAATAAGATACAGATAGGTATTTAAATAGTGTTTTATATTCAGGGATTTCCTAATATCTTTTACTTGTATGCCGAAGTGAGTGGGTGTGTCATCAGCATAATAAATGTTCAATATAGTTCGACATCTTAAATGTCCTTTGCAATAAAATATAGCTGCGGTCGCCAGTTCGTATTGCCTAAGACCTACATATTACCTTGTAGCTTAACACGTTTTTTAGTGCAGTCTACTGATTTTGGGTGCTACCTACAACATTATTAATATCCTGGTTATTGACTAGTCTTTGCAACTCGCAAATAGAAGCAAATGAAGATTTCGTATTTTTGATTAACGATATTCAATATTTATTTAGGTATAATTTCAAATAGACTCAATTCCAAGTTGTTTACATTAGTTTTTTAACGGATATCATCTTTATTCTTTAATGTTAATTAAGTTAATTTTAGAGTGACTAGCACTATGGAAAAGTCATAAAAATATTTATAGTTCTAGCGTAAATTGAACGTTATTGTGTAGGAATTAAGGTTTTTTTTTTTCACTCATAAGTGTTTACATTTTTGGCGCTATCTCGCAATATTATTTTATGCTTCTTGGTTCTACCTGCCTGGTTGGTCTAGCTCTTGTAAGCGCTACTACTGCATGTGTTGTGTTCTGGATTTTCTCGGGTCGGGCAAAGTATTCCATTAAGAATTTTTCAATAGTAACCCGGAATTGGGATTTGTGCTCAGTGGATGATAATATGGCCCATATTGGCCCCCCATTATTGTACATAGGATTTATGGCGAAATGACGTTACTACAGGTACGCCTCTGCCAAACTTTTCAATGATTACTGGATTGATGTTATATTGTGTTGTGTATTTTTTTATAAATAAATCGGCGATCCTTTCTCAACATTCGGAGCGGTATGTTTGGTTTAGAATTTGTTAGAATTGGGTCGAATAATATTTACGAAAATCCCGTACTTTTCTCTTGTTCATGGCTTTATATCGTTGTAACGAATTGAAGCAGAATCAACCACGCCTACTTCTTTGAAGAACAAACATCAGTTATTGTTTTCTTATAGCCTCTATCTACACAGTGTTTTTATTTTCTTGAAGGTAAATACAACCTCTATTTATTTCGTGTGTGGGAGCTGTGATGAATGAAGAAAGCTTATCATTATGTAGATTTTTTGCCCAAAGAAAGGCTGCTCTTTTCCCAATTAAGTCGGGGCCAAATGGATAATCAGGAGAACGCTGATAAATGCCTAACGTTATAGTATTCTTTTGGCTTATGGCTGAAAATATGCACAATGGTAACAAAGAAGAAGCGGTATAAAACTATACATCTGCCACGGCTTAATATTGAGCGAAGGTCAATTTGCGTGGTTTTAACGCAAATGTTCTAAACCTTCTTTGAATTTATTTCTTGTACAACTTAGGTAGATAGGTATCAGTTAATCTTTTGAACATTTTTTTTTAAATAATATAAACTAGCGATTGACCACAATCCCGCCTGATGGTAAGCAGTGATGCAATCGTTGATGGTAAAGCGCACTAGTTTATTAAGAGCCTATTCACTCTAGCCTTGAAGACACTCAAATTGTACTCCGACGGAAACACCGCCGCTGGCAAACTGTTCTAGTTCCGCGATATACGCGGCAACAAGGCGTAAATGAATGTTTTTCTCTAAAAACACTACAATATTATACTGAATTTTGTGGCGTCACAACGTTTTCGATACCGTATACAACCTTGTAACAATATCAGAGCAATTTAAAACGACATCCTTATTCGTCCAGTGGCTTCAAACACAGTTGCCACCTCATTGAAGGACATGAGATCAATACCCATGTAATTGGGTTTTCTGATGGCAAACCCTCAAAAATAACCAGAGATAGATGTTATTCCGGTTCAATAGGGTTGATCATGTCTATTGTACATTGTATCATTGCCAAACTTATATCTGCCGATGGATATATGGATTTCATGGAATGTAGGGACAGTAGATACCTATTTGTACTTCTCGTAATTGGTTTATACTAAAATTTATATTCGCCATTCTTTTCAACAGTATGTCAGCTGTAGTTAGGCCTAACATGCGTTGCATAGGGGGGCTCCAGATTGTTTTTTTAATAGGTAACGGCGCCCCTTATATGTGCGGGTGGTTTTGCTATGGCATCCATAGTTTTAAGAGACCTCGTCCAAAGACTTCGTTAATATTATGTTTTGGCTGCAAATGGAGATCGCGCTTATTACCAACTGGCCTACTAATCAGGGACAAACACGCTTGTAAAAATATCTGCGTTTTGCATCATATCATAGTCTTTACAATGGATAATAGGTACGGATGACAGCAGGCCAAGCTACCCGAAACTGTCAAATATTCCCAATCAACCTTGAGCATTAATGCTTTAGTGATAAAGTTGAAAATCTAATAAAGAAATCTGACAGATTGTAGTAGCTTGATGTGCTATCGTCTGTACTAGAACTAAAACTAAACTGAACTAGATTAATACCAAATAGATGTTATTCTTTATTATGTCTTTTTTTCTTTCTTATAAAATGTAAAGAAGGGATCTCATAAATCACAACAATCAATTTTTTTGCTGTAGCCATACCAGGAGTCCGGAATGAAGAATCTTTTTGTTTATCAGAAGCGCAGTGAGGGTTATTTCAGATACATAGGTGTTACTATATTCATATACAAAAACAGTAACATAGCAATATAATTATCATATTATAACAGTATTATTTTGACATTTAACCAATATTTGACAATAACACCGAT
Source organism: Sesamia nonagrioides (assembly GCA_017933935.1). Classification (NCBI taxonomy): domain Eukaryota; kingdom Metazoa; phylum Arthropoda; class Insecta; order Lepidoptera; family Noctuidae; genus Sesamia; species Sesamia nonagrioides. Next base: position 969,184 of record JADWQK010000122.1, read on the forward strand.
TCTCCTGTTCATAAACTAAACTAAATTTAAATTAGGTACGCCTTTTTTTCTATATCATTGAAAAGGACAGAAAATAAATAAGTTTAGTCCTGTTAAATTAGTCCGCGCCGGATATAAATTGAAGATTTTTTAGTACCTATCTATGTTATGCTATATTTCATAAACTGTCCATACCTATATCTTTAATTTGACAGTACTAAACTAATATGTAATTTTCTGTCCTGTTAATGAAATATATCGACGCTTGAAAGGCAATCATCTCTAAGCGACAAAAATTCGTAAATTGAGATATATACACCATTCGAACCGCCAGATTTTTCTGCATCGTTTGGTGTATATAACTCATTTTACGATTTTTTGTCGCTTAGATATGATTGCCTTTCAAGCGTTGATATAGAAATTGATGCACTGAACATTAATTTACTTCAATTTATGAACAACGGAGTCGGTACCAATATCTACGATATCAACTCAAGAAACCTTTGACGAGCTACGTAACATAACCAACCAAAAATAAATGTGGCTTGCACAACTTTCCAAAAGCTTTTTACAATTACAGTTAATTCGTTTACTTGAGTAGCGGACATGCATGCAGCAATTCTAATGAAAACAATAATGTTGTTAATAAATCGAATAGCAATTTATGAAAATAAACTTAAATAATAAAACATATAATTTTTACATAGGTACATACCTAATGAATACAAGAATACAACTGATTAAAATAAACATAAACAATAGAAATAGCCAAATAGGTACTATTGCAAAAAATAAAAAGCTGATCACAAAAATAAGAAAAAAATACATTAAATATTGTAACTCACCAACAACTCCAGTGACAATCCAAAGATACAGGAATTAATCACAACAGAAACACAGAAATGGACGATATAATGAACACCACAGGAGAGGGTTACAAAACAATATAATAAAATAAAATCACCAGGGTCAAATAGGACCGCACAATCAAACTTAACGCGGTCGCACCATACACACTGTTACGTAGGGATGTCCAGGACTCGGCTTACAGTTACAGACGTTTCATAATCAATGCGTGAGTGTTGTAATATTTACGTAATTTTTTTTTCAGCTTGCTAGACTGTCAGCGCGATGTATTATGCCACAGCCGAATGTACCGCTCCCGGTGAACGCTCGGGCCGCACTGCTTGCCCATAACGGCAAAAGGTCGTTCGTTACCCACATTCTCTTTCCGCGCAAGCCTTCTCAAGTTAGACGGAGATGGAAAATTTACAGCTCCACTAAGCTGGCTGCCAGAGCGAGACAGCTACACAGCTTCACAGGAAAACCCAAACTCGAGTCTTGATAGTTCTAACTTAAGACCGTGCTTTGCCTTTGTGAATTATTTGAAAGGTATATCTCATTGCACAAGCATTTTACTATGTGTAAAACGGAAATAAGAAAAACGTTCTAATTGTCAAATGAATGGGCAAGCATTGCGAGGTAAATGTTTATTGCCACACAAGTTCGTATTGTGCGTGTGTTTTGCCGATTCCCATAACATTGTAAGTAATATATGTGCGCCGCAGGCATTCGGGAATATTTGATTTGCATTATAATGTTTAGTTAGCCCGGGTCGTAGCAAATATTAGCTTCACAAGTATCTGGTTACTGGTAATAATACTCTAATTAAACATAAGCTCTCGTTATCCCTGTTATCTTCATTTTAACAGCACAATTTTGTTACACGTCCAAATCCCCTATTTAATATTTTGGGTAAACAGAAGATCCCAAATCATTAATTTCGACTAACATAGTCTATGGCTTATAATCCCTGAATCGTAACTGTGCGTTCTCGATTTGAATTTTCACGGGAAGCGAGTTTTGTCCGCAAACCGATAGCTGGTAGTACCTGAGGCTGAATGATTACTCAAATTACTTACTGGATTTCGATATTCAATTGCGATTTGTTAATGAAGGTTTTTCTCTATGATTATGTAAATTTCGATTTGTACCCTCCTTTTTGGGAGCCTGGTAGTATCTATGGTTTCCGAAACCACGGACTTTATTTTACTGCTATAAATTCAATCCACGTTCCTTATATTTTATTACCTCTTTGTGATTGAAGTCGAAGGTTACCTCTTCTACCTTTTTCTTTGGCCTAATAAAAATACCAATTTTATTAAAATATATTAAGTACGTCTTGCTAACACTGTTTGTACTTGCAGTGCTCACTTGCTTTCTTCTGTTCGGCTCCACCTACAAATAAACGCATTAAAAAGGGTCTCTTAATACATTTTTGTGGAGGACATCAAAATATTGGCTTTACTATTAGATGTATAATATTTTACTAAGTCTGAAGAACAAAATAGGCAGTTTCCACTAAAATTTCCAGAGGACCACCTCCTAATATCTTCGTCTACATAAAACAAGTTGACTTACAACTAGTAAAGATACAGAATACACAAAAAGTAAAAAATCATAAATGATCATGGTGTCGGATCGGTGACGATGGAGCGCGTGAGGGAGTGGGAATCCCAGCGCCCTCACAGCTCTAGCTGCCGAAGAAGACGCCCTGTACGGGAGACAACATCGAGCTCCCAGCCACCGGGCGGCAAGCTGCCTATCGCTTGCCGCCTGGTAGGGACCAGGCCCGGGGCGATGGCGTATTGTGTTTAGCGCCTCAAAGAGATGTCAGAACATCGTGACGAGGTCCACGAGGACCGATGCCTCCTGGGCCAGGTTTGCGGGTTGATTAAAAAAGAAACCGTGGCCCTGGCGCACAGGCAAGTGAAGAAACACGGGTGTGTTTTAGTCAGTAAAAGTCTGTCACGCCGTTCCGCTCCGCCCAGAGCGGGAGAGGTCATTTGATGATTTCCCATCCAAAACAAAAAAAAGGGTCGGTCACGGTCACGCGAACTGAATGTTTTTCCCCATCCAACAAAAGTGCTCAACGTCGCTAAAGAAGTTTTCACTTCAATAAAATTTATTGAATAATTAAAATATATCAGAATGCTATAAGCTTTTCTCTCTAACCTAGAGCAACTTTTTTTTTATATAAATTATAAACTAACGCTTGACCGCAAACCCGCCGATCCAACTCTTGCGTTCACTAATGAAAAGTATAATTTCATTTTAAATGATTATTTTTCCGTGAAGGAAAGGTTCCATTGATATTGAATAGAGGATTTCTACCAAATGTAGAAATGTCTAATGTAGAATGTCTCACTACACAGCTTACGTTATGTTCCAATGCGTAGCTGTTGTATCGAGAAAATATTTCGGATAAAATTATTTATATATACGGAAATACTAAACAAACTAAATTCATGATATGAATATCTTTAAGTACTTTATCGTTACTTAATAATTACTATTCCTATTTCAAAATCGTAATCAAGACCAAAAGTCATTTATTGAAATGAGAAGAAAAATCAGCACTTTTTAAACGTCAAAATTACTAAACGCAGTCCCTCGAAATGCCCGCCATTTACCACATCAAATCAAATCAAATCAACAAATCCAATCCCAATGCTTTAACTGAGAAGAAGTAGTGATAAAAACTCCCCAGCAGCATATTTAAATATTTTAGTTATTTAATAGTAGTATTTTAAGGAATAGCTTCTGCTAGAGGCTTCGCCCACGTGGTATATTAAAAAAAAAAATTATCCTATAAATAGTAAGTTCTATGTCCTCCTCAAAGCAAAGATCAGCCGGAACAAATAGTCAGACAAACGTTTTAAAAAGGTTTTTTATTGTTATAAGTACCGTATATACTTTCATAGGTATTATGTAAAAAGCTGTTATTTTGACGCTATAAGGAAAAAGTTCTATTTCATCTCAGCCACATGAAGTCCACTACTGGATATAGGCCTCCCCCAAGAATTTGCAAAGAGAACGGTTAGGCGCGGTCCATTCAGCATCCAGCGCTTCCCTCGGCCTCGGTGGATGTCCGACGCTGCGCTTGCCGGTACGTGGTCGCCATTCAAGAGCCTTTCTACCCCATCGGCCTACGGCTCTACGTGCCATGTGCCCCGCCCACTGCCACTTCAAAAAGCTAATCCGCTGGGCTATGTCGGCGACTTTAGTTCTTTCTACGAATCTCCACATTTCATGTACTTCCATTTTTGTGTATTAAACGTACCTTATAATTTTGACCTCCTTGACCCAATTACTTTGTCAAATACCATTTTAGTACAGCCAAACAAAATAACACATCATACATTAGTTATCACAAACAACATTAAACAAACCAGGAAGAGCAAGACCATTGTACAACAACAAAAATGAAGCAACAGTGCATTCTGACTAAGAACCTGTTTACAAATGATCAATAATTGGGTCGAACGGCCTAGTATTATGCATCATTGTTTATTCAGCGCAGTACTGGTTACACCACTTGTGTTGCGACAAATTAATTAATGCCGCTGTGGATGGCTAACCTTAATCAGCGGTCATTACATTGTGACGTCACTGTAACATGTTGATCTTTCGACTTTCCGGATCATTACATTTTGCAATAAAGTGTTGTTTGTTTATATTTGAAGAGCAAATGCGACCTAGTTCGAAAAATATATGATGTAAATGCAAGCAAAAAGACATAAAAATGAATGGCTCAAAAACGTACCTCTGGATGTCAATTTAGAGCCTCGTTTAATAATTTAGTGCTTTAAATAGTTTATTTAAAAAAAAAATAACTTTGAATTACCTTCAAAACGCGAATTTGCGGTTAATTTTTCTTAACTAATATTATGAAAATGAAAGATTTTAGTTTTTACACGCTTTTTATTAGCTTCACTTGTATATTTGCTTGCTTGCTTGCTTGTTTGTTTGTTTGTCCGTCTCTAACTCTTTGGACTACGAGTGAGCGGCTCATTACTGTGAAATGTCCCACCGTTTTCAATACGTTCGTTCGTTCGTTTTTTTTTTTAAATAATATCGAACCTAAAGTTAAAAATAAACATAGTTTAAAAAACTAAAAAAACGTGCTTTTAAAAAATATCAAACAAGGCGCTTTGTGCCATAATTTTTGTATATTTAGCGCCTCACGCTTTTTTTTTAATTATTTTTAGCTTTTTGGTTTGATATTTTTTAAAAGCATGTTTTTTTAGTTTTTTAAACTTTAAAAAACTTTACTCTGATGAACGAAAGAAAATACATTTGTTCACGATGAAACGTGACGCGAAGAAAAAAAAAACACAAAAATAACAGCACACAATAATAAAAATATAATAACACTCATGCATGGAAAATAAATTGAATTTGCCGAAAGAAAAAAAGAGAGAGTTGCTAGACTTCAAAAATTTTAAGCTTGATCGAAATATTGCAGTTTAATAAATGACTTAGTAATGAATAAAGAGAAACAAAAAAAAAAAACAACTTAACTTGAACCGAAATTAAACCTATTAAAACGAAAATTATTTTATATTGTATTAAAAGAGATGTTTCAGAAATGTATGGAGCCTGGGCCAGCACAATGTACACTTAATGCTAGGTATAGTTACGCTATAGTTAACTGTTTTAAAAGTTAATTTACTATATTTTGGGTTAGTTTTTATGCAGATTCAATTTAACTTGGCCAAGGAGTGCAACACAACTACTAATAAATATGGTGGTCAGCAATAAGCGAAAAAGATTTTGACAATGACATTTGATTTACGCGTCATGTATCCAAGGCTATCGTATCTATATTATCTACCATATGACTGCAAAAAACACAAAACTTGAATTCCGAATATGCGGCCCATTAATTAAACGCAATCGACTCAAATCAAACCTCGACACGAAGACAACGGGAAAATAGAACTGTCAAAGTCGCCAATCAAACGTCATTACCACTGTCATGGCTACCTTAATAAAGGGTTATCTCACTAAAAAACGTTTCAAACAATTAATTATATGTACTTGTACTTTTATTCAAATTAATTTAGTAGTATTTTTTATGAAAATCTTTTATTTTTTTTGTTTTTATCTATATAGCGTCCATAGTGGTGGTCCAAAATGAAACATCTCCTTTATATAAAAACGTTTATAATATTTATATTTGGCTGTGCGGTGCATTCACAAATATTTAAACTCACGTACACAAGTATGTGAGTTTAAATATTTGTGAACCCACCCACGACACAGGAGTAATTCATAGTGGGCAACGTTAATTAAAAAATAAATACTTTGTTGTAACATCATATTGTTTTTCCTGAATTGGGTAAAAGTAGCATATAGTACAGCCCTATTTCGCCAGTTAAGTTGGAAAAGAACTAGTTGATAAAATACCCAACGACCATGAATAAATATAACAGTTTTACAACTGTCAAACTTTTGTATTCATTCTTCAGAAGCACTAAAAGCCTCCTTACGGTTAACAGTTTAAACCTCTACACGTCTTCAATGTCCTAATGTTTTGCTTGCAGAATAGTTAGTCAGTTTGGCAATTCGGTTTTGCTCGTAGTACCTACGCTATGCTCATTAGCAAGCGCATTGTGATTGAGGAAGTTTCCGATTTCATGAGTGGTAGCCTCTGGATCTGATCTATATAAGCTCCAGGAGGATATCTAAATTTAACATTGTTACTACGTACTCTTGTACGTAACTATCCAGTTTAATAATAATATTATCTTTATTTACACTTCACCATATTTCACTTTTCAAAAAGGTGTATTAGAAGACAAACAAGCTTGGGACTGAGCTGCTCCCTCTTCTAAGCGTTGTTATTAAGCAATATGCGCAATTATACACATACACAAACACAACAGTGTTTGTATTATTACAAACACTGTTTTTTTTTTTAATCACGTAAATTATTTTCATTTTTAATGTCTGGACTTGAAAAAAGACGGTGATCCATGAGTTTGTTTCTACTTCTTCTTCTCAGAAGTAGTCAGTTAGGAAATGCCGGTTCCATCTAAGTAGTTTAAAAAAACTTTGACGTGTAAAAGTGGTCAGTGATCCTACTTGCTTAATAAACGATTTCATTTCAAAGTCACAAACTTTTGTGTAGACATGGACTAGGAGTTGCTATATCACAGAAACCAAGTTTGTCAAGATTCAGAATTGTTTGTGACCCTAAGCGGGGCTCTGAAAATCCTATTGTTGTTTGTTTCGAAGACAAATACTTAACAAAATAAAGCAAATCTTATCAGATTAAATTTATTGTTGACTTATTGGATTCCGCTATCTTACTGTATAAAACTTTATATTATTTATTCAACGAAATACTGTTTCGTTGGTCTTGTGATCGCAGGCTTTTCTGGTAAACTTGAGGTGCTGAGTACTCAAGTTTGGCAAAATGACATTCGATTACTCCATTTTTTTATTATTATCTCGTTTATTTTTTTTATATACCTATACATAGTTATTGATTAACATTTTTAAATATTTAAGTATATAAAAACTGGCATCCTCCCCCCCTTAATTGGGAGGCCAGGACGTCCAGCAGTGGACGTCTTTCGGCTAAAAAGATGAAAATGATGATATAGAAAATTGTGTTCCACCGATGACGGGAGCAGGGTTCAAGCTACCGGTTGTTAGGGCTCCAGAGACAGGAACCTCCTCACAATGCGGGCTGTATCGAGGACTACTGCCTTTTTAATCAGACCCTTGATCCAACTGCCTAACGAGAGCCTCAGTAGATGTAGATCGAGACTCTTGGCTATCAAACCTTTGCCCGATACGGCAATCGGTACAATGACAGCCGAGTTCACATACCACATGTCAACAATCTCATGTGCCAAGTCGACATATTGCATTTGTTTCTCTATCTCAGCTTTCACGAGATTTCCGTCATGTGGAATGGTAACATAGACAATCTTTGCGAGGCGCGCTAATCGATCTATCACTACTACGTCTATCAGGCTTATTATTATTTCAGCACCCTGTATCTGGATTCGTGCCGGGTTGATTAGAAATGTTATGTTATACATGGGGATGACAAAAATAAATTACATTGTGTGGTATCTAAAGATATTCAACCCGATAAATCAAATACAGTAGTCACTACTATAACTAGTCAAACGTTGTCAGAACCCTTACTGGAAGTACACATACCTACAACTAAAACGTAGTGAAGCGCCGACCCTTTCACTACGATTTAGTTGGTTGGAAATAATAAAAAAACACACTTTTTTTAGTATCGGTGTATCTATTTGATAGCTTTGACAGCCTCCGTGGCGTAACCGTTGCGAAAGCGGCCGTTGCGCAAGGAGGCATGGGTTCAATCCTCGCGCAGTGCAAATATTTGTATGCATGAATATGAATATTTGCACTGGTCTGGTCGTGCCTCGGAAAGCACCTTAAGCCGTTGGTCCCGGTTGCCATACGAACATCTAGTGGCAATCGTTATGGGTTGTTAGAGCCCTCAAAACAACAATTGTTCTAAATGCAACGCTTCGATATCACCGTCGGGTTGTGGATGTGGATGTCAGACGGCAGTCGCTTCACGGAAAATATCGAAGTTTAGCCAAAATCAACAGTTAGACTGGTAAAGCGGACCCCAAACTCCAAAGCTGAAAAAGCTTTGGATGCGACTGGGATTAACGCTGGGATGATGATGATCTATTTGATAGCTCCCAAATACTAGTATGGATTAGTTACGCCAGTGTTTTCATTTATTGTATTGTCATCCGCATGGTGGAATACGCCCCCACTGCTACACCGAGGGGAGGCATGTGTCCCAATCTGTCTATGTTCCCACTGCTGTTCTAATATTTATGTTAAGCAATGTGTGAACATTATTTCCACATTGTATTGTATAACAAAAATATGAGAAAGAAAACGTCATAACTCCTTACCTTTATCACTTCTAAAATATAATGGCATTTATTCCGACGCAAAAGTCGAGCCTCCATCAAAACTTGCCGCAACACTGTATTGTGTTTCTCATATAAATAATATTTACATATTTAGTTTATTCGGGTACGTGGTTCTAATCTCGTGTCCATTGTTTTAGATTCCCACGACTTGTTAGTTGTTACGGCTGGGATACATCCGCGCCACCTCGCGCATATCGTATGGAATCTATTTCCTTTTCATTTGCTACGCTCGCTACGTGTTTTGTTTTGTCGTACAAAAACTAGATTAATTATAAATACTGGCTTTTCTAACTTAGATAGTTTTTATTTAAAAAATACAAGAAATTATCTAAACAGAAAGCCTTAATTATAAAATACATAGTACATATATTATATGCTTATATTAAAACAAAATGAAGGAGTACTTGTTTATTTCAATTGTGCATAAGATTTTGCTACCATGATTTTGCAAGTAATATAGTATTGTATATTGTAAAAGCACTTTTCAAGTTTGTGAATGTGAGGCACCGTGGACTATAGTTTGTTTTTTTTTTTATATGACTTGTTTGACATTACGAGCATGGCAGTTGAGAGTTTGTCATGCTCACTCAAATGTCTTGCTGATGGTGGCGCGTGTTGTTGGGTCATTTGGTTCCCTTCAAAATGGTTGAGCTAAGTGGGGCTGATGCGCGCGTCATGCTCGTGAACAGGGGCCGTCAGTGGAGACTGGTCATCTCTTAGCTGCCAGTTGGCTTAATTCATTTTCCATCTTTTCATTATTTTTTATATGTATACATTGTGCTCACATGATGGAGGCAACATAAATATGTAACAAAGAAATGTTACCCATATTATGATTTTAAAAGTGTCCATGGAGTTTCTTGCACGTTTTTCTCCATAGAGATTTGCGCTTTGGAAAGTGCAACTTAGCCTCACTTTTCTTGGACGACCGACATTGACTATTCAAAAGCACCAACGGATGGTTAATTTGAAATAAACAATTTTGATTTGATTTTTACATTAGGCGTCAAAAAATTCGTCCGCTTCGATGTTAATGTAAATTGAATGTTTTGATATACTTTTTTCAATTAAATCTTTGCAATGTGATAAACGCCCAAAAGACTGCAGAATTACCACGTTAGATGGCCATGCTGGTTCTTAGTGATGTGATATTTACTTGTACTTACTAACTGTGCTAGAATAATGGAATGGAAGTGGATAAGAATCATAGAACTGCAATTAGTTTGTTACGAAATACCTATTAGATTACTTAAAAGCACACGAATATTTGAGTTTTTTTTTTCTTTGGCTTCGCACGGTTTGTGCATTTAGCCAACATCACGTAATGAATTTTCATTCATGTCGAAAAAGACGGCCGCGTGAACCGTCTACGAGGGAGGTTTGAGGTAAAGTCATTATAAGGCCATTGTGCTGCGATATCTCAATGTTCTTTACGAATTATTTACTGAATGCACTTTTTACTACATAAATCACGCACTTTTATTTAGTAAACAACACTATAAATGATTTAAAAGTCCAATGAAAAATGAGCGTGACACTCACCTTAGTTATATGTGCATGCTGCGGTCTTCTATAATTGAAGAAGCACACGTAAAAGAGCCTTAATCAATTATTGTAATTTTCTGTTGTATTTGTGTATCCTTTGTTGAATATCCCATTAAATAAACAGTCGGTATCCTAGCAACGACCATAGACGTTTTCACTAGTGCGATCGAACCTTTGGTCACATGAAGAGTCGCCCAACCGATTAAACGGACCATTATTTATGTCTTTTTTTTTATTGGCTTTGTCTTTGTTCAAAATTGTGCGTTGGAAACGATATCAAATTTAAGAATATCAGATATTTTGATTGACTATTGATTACATGAATTAAATATATGAAGTTTAGAAAATTTATATCCACACAAATCCTAGTTATTGAATTTTGATTGAAATGTCAAATGCATAAATGGCTTTTCATTGGAGGTATAATTAATCTGTCAGGATATTTTGCCTTAAGCGTTAGAGTACCTATATCCAAGACGTTGAAATAAGTCAGAGTGTATTTTAACAAATTTACAGCATTCAAATAAACTTACATTGTTTGGGATATGCGATTGGGTTATCACATTAATTAAAATCACGTATTCTACATTCAATGTTTTAAATATTATGTAGACAATTAAAATAATTAATAACAATTAACATTCTAGCCGTAGGACAATTTTATTCATTTAGGTATTTACCTACATTAAACCTAACTATGACTATTTAGTAACAATACTGTAAAATGTGTATTTAAATGTTGATACCATCTTTCCGCGCATATCTAGTGCCTTATTATGAAAGGGTGTTTATTTTTATTAGTTTTAAGCAAGATAAGGTTTGCGTATTAAGTTTGCTATTATTTTAAGATATTTAAGTTAAACTGGTTATTTTAAAATATTGAAAGAACTTCTTATAACCACTGTACTGTATATGCTGACTGCCTAAGTACTGAGAACCGTTGATATTGCCAGATCTTTAAATGGAGGTTTACATAAATTCAATACATAAAAAAGTCAATAAATAAATAATTAAATACATAGTCGCACATCACATAAGCACGCAAACATTGTTTTGGTCATAAATACCCTATTTATAAAAACAGAATTCTCCCAAAGCACAATTCCATAGGTACCTTATGTTAGAACTTAGAAGCTACGTAACCATTCAATGATACGTTAAGAGAGCTGTTTTGAGAAAGGTTTCATTTTGCAAAAGCTCCACATGGCAAAAGGGAAACGATTTATCTTATTTGTCTGTATCCATTTGCAGTCACTATCCACAGTTATGCCAAGAAAACTGATGAAGAATGTAATAAGATTTTTCATCACTTTGATTTTGAATACCTTTAACTGAAGGTCATATCCCTGAAAGACATTCGTGGCTTTATGTATGTAGGTATGGTTTTCACGGTTGTCTAGTTCCCGACTGGCAATGTGGTTAAAGTAACTTAGATTATTTTTGTAACAGAATATGTATAGTAGATAGTTCATCCTCTTCGCTAACACATATCAAAAGCTTGATCATTAACTAGCAATGCGATTCTGTGATTCTCTGAAAACTTAAGTGACGAACCAGAAGGCCATTCCCGTAATTTGAAACGTTCATAATCTAGCCTCGGTCTCATTTCGGCGACAAACAAATGTCAGAAACTTGTCGAAATGTAGGGTAATTTGAAATATTATTTGACAGATTGAGACCGAGATCAGACTGGGAGTTTTGACGGGAAAGCTAAGATGAGTGTCACGCGCATTTTTCATTGGACTTTTAAAATTATTTATAGTGTCGTTTACTAAATAAAAGCGCATGATTTATGTATTAAAAAGTGGATTCAGGAAATAATTCATAAAGAACATTGAAATATCGCACCATAGTGGCCACATCATGATTTTGCCTCAAACTTCCCTCGTAGACGATTTACACGGCCGTCTTTTTCAACTGTCATTGGCGATATCCGCCATTATTGTAAAATAAAATTTTCAAATAATTTCTATAACTTTTTTACACGTGTTATTGGCAAAATTGTGGTATATATTCCACAGAGGCCATTGATGAAGAGTTGAGATTGAATCTCACCTTGAAAAAAGAAGAAGAGATCAGACTGTGAATTTTCTTAGAATTACTCTTTCGAAGTGAGGTGTCATTCCATCTAATGCTAGGGATTGATTGGCACTATTAACAGCTCACTCTAAGCTCACCAACTCATTTAAGATTTTACAGAATTAAAAAGAAAGTTTTCGGCCAACGATGGGATTTTAACATCTTATATTTATTCATATAAATAAAACAGAAATTAACGAATGAATAAATCAGAAATGAGTAGATCCACAGAAGAACGAGAGTAATCGAGATAGCCCGAAGAATTCCAACACGTGGCAATGGGCCGGGCACATGGCCCGTAGTACAGATGCCCAATGGGGCCGACAAGTTCTCGAGTGGCGACCATATACCGGAAAACGCAGCTTGGGTACGCCCCTGACAAGGTGGAGCGGCAACCTGGTGAAGGTCGCGGGAAACCGCTAAAAGCGCAAGACCGGTCGTCGTGGGGATCCTTGCGGAGGCCAATGACCAGCAGTGGATGTATTTCGGCTGAAATGATGATGATGTGACGTTTATAACGCAACATTAAAATTCATAGATTCATTTCATGATTTATAATTATGTTTGCTTAAATCAATCAAATATCCATTAGCTGTCTGAAAACAAATAACAATTGCGAGGTCCTTAAAATTGATGGCAAAGGCAATCAAATACGAAAAACATTTGCCGATCTCCATTCGTTCAAAAATATTAGAATGTATCAAAATGCAGACAAGTTTACGTCTCAATAAATATGTTGAAGCTGTTTTGCGAGCATAAAAGGCCACGTACTTGCACTACAATATCGGAGTGGACGCGGAACTGGTATTGAATTTTAACAACCTTCAGGCAGCCGTGGTGCAGTTCGAAATATTGAGATAATGACACCCTCCCACTTACCAACCAAACGCCTTGTTAAATGTGTTTGGCAAAAAAAAAAAAAAAAAAAACTATTCTTTGTCTTTGAAATGCGACACGTAGAAATAATAGCACTTATTCTATGTATAGTCAGGAACATTAATTGTAAGCTAATTGACACCCAACGTACCTAAACATGCTGTATTATACCCATTTTTACACAAAGTTGATTGACAGTCACAATTTTGATTCGAATATTAATTTATTTTGTTTTGAGCTAGCGAAATTGATGGGAATCAAAATGTTTTCTGTAGTTCAACGACCGATGGTAGGCTGTTTCTTGAAGTTTGAATTGAGAAGATCTGTTTTCATTTGTTTTATAGCATTATGATATCGAACAAAACCTATCGCGGCTGTGAAATTTACATCTCATCAATCTGCAGTACGATCGTTGACCCTACAAAAATAAACTAAGTATCCTCTTTTGTTTTATTGTGTTTAGATATCGATAAACATCACATCTGTAGAGTTTCGCCCGCTCATTTAATTTGGCCGTGTATTAAAACAAAAACTATGACGGACTCCTTGATAATTGTAAAAATGTCATGTTTACGTTGGGTATCAGTTTCTATAAAACTTATTTGTATGAATACATAATACCTATACCAGATTTTGGAGGAGGAGGCCTAATAGGCAAATACTTAATATAAAATAGGCTAGACTTAAAGCTGACCTTTACATAGTTGGGGAATGGTTAGACCTATGATAATGTTACGTACACTTTATTAGTAACTAGCTGCGACGGGCGGTTTCACCCGCGTAGGTTTCGATATGTTTTTTTATGCACCGCTCCTATTGGTCGCAACGTGGTGTTGAGCAGCGGATCCGATTTAATCCGGTGAGAAATAGTAGATTGTTAACCGAGGGTGGAAAGAATTAATTCCCGAGGTATTTCGACGCCCGAGTATAGCGAGGGCGGCTATAGTCCGAGTAGGAATTGATTCTTTTACCCGTGTTAAACACTCTACTTTTCATTTCGAATATGAGGAAAATAACTATTTTTTTAATTCCGTCACAGATATAACATATTAGTATCCCGCTAATTTATGTCGATTTTTTATATGTTAAATATAGAACTCACCACGTTATGGTTGCGATCATAGAATTAATAGTAGGTACTATCGTACTTTTTTATTCTATGGTTGCGACCTATTTCGCTCAATGAAGTTTGCGCTAATTTCACACTGGCTGTTTAGAAACTCACATTGCCGCTGCATTTTTTTTATTAGTTTTATTTTATACAAATTTCTTCACAGCTGACAGCAATTCTATTTTTAAAATTCATTCCGACCCTTAGGTGGGAAGTAATTTGTATGAGTTTTTCCCGCTCTAGGGAGGGAAATAGCACTTTCTACCCAATAATCAGATCAAGAAAATACTACTTTCCGAATATGAGAAATGAAAAATTCTTTTTCAAATCGGACCCGTAGTTCCTGAGATTAGCGCATTCAAACAAACAAATCTTTAAATATTAGTATAGATTTCCTTAAGAACACATTTTTCTAAATTTACGTATATTTTTATTTACTCTTCAGCTTTACATATTAGCATAGACTTGCTTAAGAATTCATTTTCCTAAATTTACATAGGTTCGTTTTGTATCTTCATGATATTTTGTGGTGGCCTAAGAGCAGCGGTAGCCTAGTGGCGGTATTGGCCGCGACTTACAAGTTGTAGGTCGTACTATCGAACCCCATCAGGCGCTTTACTTTGTGTAAATTATTTCATCACCACTGCTCTGAAGGAAAACATCCTAGAACCAAAAAAAATATCTAAGACATGTGACATCTACCAACCCGCACTGGGCCAGCGTGGTAGATTAAGGCCCACTTCCTCTCACCGATAGGAGGTCTGTGTCCCAACAGTGGGAATATTATAGCCTGATAATGTGGGATATCTTGTAATGATGGCTGAGAAGTTGTGTGGATATCAGTTGAAATGATGTTGGCAATTGGGTTGTATCCTAAAACATTATTTAATGTCCATCACATAGATTTACAAAAAATATTGAACACGTATTTTTTATTTTTTCCTTCATTTAAATACTTAGGAAGATATATTATTTGAAATGTCGCATGACGTCACGCCGTGGTACAAAATATACCACGGCGTGACGTAATTAGCCCCCACTCCGTAACTTTAATACGCTATATCTCAGCAGTTTTTGGTAATTTCGACAAAATAATAAATACGGATCTTAATTTTTTTTTTTTATTATCTATAAGACGGACTAATTATTTTTTTGATTTTCATACCTAGGATACATCCCAATTGTTGAATGTGTGAAGGAATGTGAAAAATTACATGAGGAACATTTTAAGTAGCTGCCCTTAAATGACGACCAGATGAACGATGAATATACTAAAAAACATGACAGTGCTAGAGAGAAAATGACTATCAAGAGAACGACTACCACCGTGGTATGGAAGAAAAAGATGTGTTGCACCAACCCCAAAGAAATGATGATAAAATGGCGAAAGAACGTATTAAGGTGCGTATTACAGAACCTCACTCAAAACTCAAGCTCTACTTATGTGTCGTTTCAAGCCATTTGATTGGTTGAAACTAGTTTTAAGTAATGCTTAAGCAGAGATCAATGCTTGAGTTTCCTTCTGGAATACGGACCTAAAACTCTTCTTCGTCTTCTTCTTCTCAGCTTATAAAGGTCCAATGTTGGACAAAGGCTCTCCCATGGCTTACCAAACTAACCGGTCTTATATTACCCGTATCCATCGTATTAAAACTCACCAGCTACTTATTTAAGTTTGCAGTAACACATTAAAGTGTTAATAAATAAGTTATCATCCCTACAAACTAATGAGTATTCATGCATATTTTAACAATAAACGTTAAACTCAGGCAGTTAAATTAGTAGCTACGTTCATGCAAAATGCACCACATTAGTCAGCCATAATAATTTAGACTGAACAGAGTATATAAAATTAGCTTCGGAGTATTTGTAAAGCCAATCCACTTAAAACTCGGGGACTTTGGCAAGGCCTATAATATGTGCTATTACATTATTGCAATGCTTTATTGGGTCAAAGTCCAACATGTAGACTGATGATCGTCATCCAGTGTTCGATGCCCGTTTTTAGGCTTCCGTAGCCAACTGGCAAAAAACGGAACCCTTATAGATTAGTCATATCTGTCTGTCCGTCTGTCCGTCCGTATGTCACAGCCATTTTTTTCCGAAACTATAAGAGCTAAACTATTGAAACTTGGTAGATAGATGTATTCTGTGAACCGCATTAAGATTTTGATGCAAAAATAAAAAAATAATAAAAAATATTGGGGGCTCCTCATACTTAGAACTGAAACTCAGTTTTTTTTTTCATCAAACACATTAGTATGGTGTATCTATGGATAGGTCTTCAAAAATGATATCGAGGTTTCTCAAATATTTTTTTCTAAACCGAATAGTTTGCGTGACAGACGCTTCCAAAGTGGAAAAAGTTAGTCCCCCCCCCTATCTTCTAAAATTAAAAATCTAAAAAAAAAACGTATGATGTACATTACTATAAAAACTACTAACGAAAATTGTTTTGAACGAGATCTGGTTCTTTTTTTGTTTTAACAACTGGAAGTTTTTATAGAGCGGTCTAGAGTCTGGATTTTTGCTAGCGCTTGACTCACCCTATATTTACACTTTTTTTTAACAGTTTCCGTTAGCTTCCGTTAGCCTTACGCGTGATCTTTCTCCGATATTGTCGAATTGCTATATTGGCGAACTATGACGGTGAGACAAGAGGGAGGTACATACGAGTACCTACCTGTTTCTGTAAACACTTCTCACCAAAGGATATCACTGAAATACAGGCTAGAGATATAGTATTTACATAGGACTTAGGTATATTTGACCAAATCTCTTCATGTGTACATACTTACGAGTATTGTGTAAGTACATACTATCGCCAACCCTTTCGGGAGATATAGCCAATAAAAAAGGAATAGCAAATGAAAAATCTATTCAGTCCAGGAAAATACGGTGCAATATTAAAAAAATATGTAACGTATGGGCAAATTATAGTGCTCTGTTACAGTGATTACGTAGGTTTATTGATCTTGTTATAGTGTTCGTACAGTCACGTGGCAGTCAGTGTTGACGGTCGCCACGTGAAAGTGAATCGAGGGCACGTCAAGGTCCCGGTTTTTTGCGATGATCCAATAGAACACGACTGAAAACGTAGCTACCGCCATAAAGTCACGTATTGTAAGGGTTGATTCGTGACGAGAAATATAAAATAATGTCGCACGTACCTTCCTTTGCCACTGGATATTTGAGCCTAAACGTTTTTTGGAAATACAAATTCGTCTTTCGATTCGTATTTTAGCTTTAACGGTAATTTTGTAGTTATTTTGAGGGATTAATAAAGCTTACAAATACCTAATGCAACGCATAAAAACACATCGTTTCGTTGTTGGAAGCCGGAAATTAAAATTCGTGATGAATTATAAGCAGAACTGTTTATTCCTAATATTTACTAATATAATTAACAAAACTTTATGAAAATTGTGAAGTTCCATTTTTTTATAATACATTTTTATTTTTTTTATTTTTGACCGCAATCCCGCCGGATGGTAAGCAGTGATGCAATCGTTGATGGTAAAGCGCGCTAGTTTATTAAGAACCTATTCACTCTAATCTTGAAGACACTTAAATTGTAGTCAGACGAAAACACCGCCGCTGGATATTTGTTTTGGCAAAACGCTTCGAATAAAACGTAGTACCGGATCGTAGTTCTGCCTAGATAGAAGAAGTTCTCTTGTAACCGTTCATAAGATTTTTTAAGCAATAAAATAAAATGGAAAGTATATCCTAATAACATACATATGTATGTAATTGTTATTACCCACTTATTATACCTATCGGCATGCAGCAAAGTTTAGGAAACGTCACAATGAATGTATTTAGGTTATAGCTGAAGTGTGCTGAAGTGTGTTTCTTTTACCTTGAAGAAAAAATTAAAAGTAAACCTCGAATTAATAACATAATTATGGAAAATAAGTATTACTAAATATATATTAAATTACACTCCACATTATTTTTAATACACCCAAGTAGACATTGGCGTACGGAACAGTCGGATAATTGCTTAACGGAAAAAGAATTGTTTAAAAACGGTGAGTGCAGTTTTGTACAGTGGCTGTGAGTTCTGCGATTAAAATAAGAGTAATAAATTATGTATTTTTATTAGTGTTACATATTAAAATATTTATCGAGACTTGTTCTTTCTGAATATGTATAAATACTTTGTAATAATGTCTGATAAGTTGACTTTACGAGTGTTATAGTGGATGATTAAATTATTGCTCATTGCTCATTGTGTGCCGGATTTTCGTCGAGTTTTTGTTTGATATAATATCATAAAAAACGTTTTTACAAAAAAAAAGCCGACTTCCAAAGTTCTACCACTACAAAGTGAAAAATAACTAATTTCGGAAGTCGGTGTCTTTGGTTTTGTATAGGTATTCATTTTTGACACCGACTTCCGAAATTAGTTAGATATTTTCACTTTGTAGTGTTTTTTGGAAGTCGGTTGTTTTTTGTAAAAAAAGCTTTTATTTTACACTTTTTAGTTGTTAAAAGTACTATGTATTCAGATGCATCCGGTCAGACTGGAAGCTGACGCAAATATAGTTGGGAAACGACGTAATTTTGTTTACTTTAATTTTTACCTGTAAGTATTCCCTCAACTGCAATATAGTCTTCATCATCAAATTTACTGCAGACCATTATTTTAACCCAATGGGTGCAAAGGTCTCATCAATATAAATGAATTGAGTCCAAATACGAGGTAGCTACTGTAAATCGTTTAGGAGTTCCCTGAACTGACCTTTGTTATCATCATCAGCTCCCTAATGACAGTCATCACCCATCTAGGTGTAAGGTTCTTGTCAATACAAATTATTCAAGCACAAACACAAGGTAGCTGCTGTGAATTGTTGAGGAATTCCTTCGACTGTCTCCCGGCTCCATCATCAGATCTACTCCAGACCTTTATTGAATTGTAGTGCTTTAAAATACTCAATGAAAATGCTAAGAAATGCACTAGTCGCCCCTGCCATTTTTGAAAGTCCCCCTTGTTTTCTCTGGTCTTCCACCATCAAACCCTGATATCCTTATCATGAGACCACCTTGGGAACGTCTTCTTTTCAACAAAAAAAGAATTATCAAAATCGGTTCATAAACGACGAAGTTACGCGCGAACAAACATAAAAAAAGCATTTATACGGTCGAATTGAGTAACCTCCTCCTTTTTGATTCGGTTAAAAATATGACAAAATAATCCCTGAAGAAAAAATTGTTCATATTAAGTAATTAAATAGACTTCTGCTAAAAAATAAGAAGAAAATAACGAGGATTTTATGAGCGTTCGGCGCGGCGCTCGGACGTAAGTACTACAACGCATTCCTAGCTGTCACATTGGGACGTTCAAGTGGGTAACACACTATCAGTATTCAGTAGCAATGGGTTTCATTTTGACAGTTCAACAACATTCTTTTTTTTTTTAGTAACTATAAACTAGTGCTTGACTGCAATCCCGTCTGATGGTAAGCAGCGATGCAATCGTTGATGGTAAAGCGCACTAGTTTAGTAAGCCTATTCACTTAAAAAACTAAGGAATAGGAAGGATGACGGCAGTTGAGCGAGGTGATGCAATGTTAAACGCAAGACCAACACGACCAAACGAAGCTGCGCTAGAGGGAGATTGATCTGGAGACTCTCCACGACCAAACTCCCGACACAACAACATTTGGCGCATCGTACCCGCCACACAACGCAACACAACTGCTCAGACCCGTCCTCCGTAAGCTTCACCAGGCATCATGCCGGAACTGGTGGTAACTTCTGCCGGCAGCCGATGTTATGGCCTACCACCGAGAAAACACACATTACGTCAGTTAAGTCTCATGTAATATTGGCTATTGGCGATTATTATATTGTTGTACTTCCTATTACATGAAACTTGGAGTCTGGATTCGTGGGTAAATACCCGCGAATTCAGACTCCAATCAACATTGGCTCAAGTTAAAATAATAGTCAAGTTATTGCTTTGTGATATTACCTGTGGACTTTTGGTCGACACTGTAAATGTACATAAAAAACGGAAAATAATTATTAGGCTTAAAAAATTCATCCACATTGCTGTCAAGAGAAAAAATGCCCAAGAAACGGGCAACATTGTCATGTTGTTAGCCAAAAAACAGCCCCTGGTCACGTGAAGTGTCGATAACCGCTTTGCGATGTCTCGAAAAACCAAATGGGCACTTGGACCCCATGGCCCCGATGATTTAACCCCAACCGGCTCGAAAATAAGATTGGTGGTAGCCAATAAGATTGGTATATTTTCGCCGTTAAAAGTTGTCTGTTAAGTAACCTCTTCTTTGAAATTAGGCTATGTAGCACAAGGCAAGCCCTAGTCTCACAAATGGATTAATCTCTAGCTTCGAACAAAATATCCGTGTCTATGTATATTTCACATGGATTACCTGATACTCGAAAGATCATCAAACCGTGGAATATCTCCAAATCCACCAAATCTTACACTAATTAGGTTGCGAACTTGAAAGACAATAAACAAAATTTAGTTCGTATAATACAAAGAAGAAAAACCAAACACAAATTTTAAACACCATAGTTTTAATTAGGACACTGCTCAAAGTCTTAATTTAAGTTCGAGAAAGCGTCATAACTCTACGTATTACGCACTAGCATTGCAGTACACCAATTAAATAATTTAAAAAAAAATCGTCGTTAAAATTACATTGTCTATGCTCAAAAACTCCAAACTTTCATATATTAGCATTTTTTATCGTAATACATAGATATCTATGGGTATAATTCACGAAATTACTAGCAAATTGGTATTCATTCAATGAAACAACCAAATAGTTTTTGTTTACAACAGTTGTAAATCAAGAGATAAGTACTACGTTATCGCTATAATATCGTGTTTAAACAGCCCGGAGTTTCAGTTACAATACTGACAATGCCATAAAAAGCAGCAGAGCGGGTCAACAGCAACACGGAACAAAACCCATAAATTATTTAAACAGATGTAGAACAAACTATATTGAAAGTTTAAAACAACCATGTCCACTTTAGCGCACACGAACAAAACTCAGCGTAAATAAAGTTGAACTAACTTTTACGAGCGCCCACAGCTTGGACAAACACGAAACCTTTTAAAAATGGCAATGAGTTCGGGATTCTGTTTTTTATTTAATCTTCCCGTAATCTGATCGTAAAACGGACAACAGGCCGCAGCGCCACCTAGCGGCCTGGAGCGGAGTGTTTCTGAAGCGTTGCCGTAAAGTTTTTATTGTTTCCGGGTCATGGCGCCTCGACAATTCGGTTTTCCAATCAACATCTTTATAGTGATAGAGAACGTGATACCAACTACAATAAAGCGTTCAGGGTCCGAATAGTGCTAACTGTACCTTTATCTGCTTTACACATGACCGATTCTCAAGATCCTGTAGCGATAGGTATTGGTTTTTAATGTTTATGTGTGTAGAGTATAAAGGAATAGATACTAATTAAAAAGGAAAGATCATATATGTAACCTGCATGATATAATCAGGCCTTAGTAAAATATGGTCTTTTGTATGGTCATTTGAATACTTGTTAGGTACTCCACACAAACGTTTTACATACATAATGGCGCAGATTCACTTTTTACAAACTAAACAAATTTTAAGTTAAGTGCATCGTTTTCTTTCTATTTTATTAAGAAAGGGATAGAAGATAACATTTTAGTTTAATCCTGTCAAATTAAGATATTCCAAAGACATTTTTTTTTGTTTTATTTGTTCCATTTGGAACAGGCTAAGGTCAGAGACCATACTGCCATGTCTTCAGTAATTAATTTTCAACTTTTGTAACTTATTCTATCTAACTTAATCTAACCTAAACCTATCTCCTTTCGTTTCCTGCGTGAAAAGATACTACGAGGAAGATTTGGTACAAAGCCATGATGTGGCTACTATGCTACAATATTTCACTGTTCTTTATGAATTATTCACTCAATGCACTTTTTACTACATAAATCACGCGTTTTTATTTAGTAAACGACACTATAAATAATTACAAAGTCCAATGAAACACGAGCATGGCACTCATCTTGACTTCCCGCCAAAAACTCCTTCCATAGACAGTTTAGACGCGATTATAAACATGGCGACCAAAAATACGTCAATTTATGTACGTCAGGAGTGAAGTAATTTGACAGGTCTAAACCAACATTTTATCTTCTGTCCTTTTCTTAATAAAATAGAAAGAAAAAGATGCCCTGAACTTAAATTAAATTTAGTTTGTGAACATAGTAATCGGGCCCATTGTCTTTATTCTAGATTAACACATACCGAAACTTTTTATCCCGGTTGGCGTGACATGACCTAATAACTGTTAACAATTTATTGCACTAACTATTTATATACACTGTTACATTGATATAATATTAAACAAATATGATATGCTCTAACAAATTAACTAAAATAAATGTGCCGATCGGAGCAGCAGCACACACATGCAATTTTTTTATTCTGCGTACATTTCACACGTTGGCACAGTGTGAGTGAGATGGGGCGCAATCTAAAGCATAGAGAAGAAAAAGATGGCTAGTGTTTGTCGTTTGCGCTTAAATAGAATCGACGAAAACTAAAGCTGCTGGACTTGCTGGACTTACCTCCTTTTGTACGCTTCATTTTCAGTGCGCTAGTGACGTATCTACCTTAGTTTAATATTATATCAATGCACTGTTATCCGTTATTTTTTATATTACTCCTACATTTTTCTTAACAGTCTGGACCCCAATTCTGAATCAACGGAGACGAATTCGCGGGCTGAAGCTAGTCTATTATTAATTACATAAGTAGGTATAACAAGGTAAATTATAATAGCGAAAATTGATGGAGGTTTACCAAAACTTAATAGCTTTCCACGTCTATTAATAGAGAACACAGCTGAAAACCGCATTTAAGCCTCATTGTGCGAAATGAATTAATTAAGTTCATGCTTACGTTTGGTTTCATCATTAACAGCGATCTCCTTTAACAAGTGGTAAATTCACGGAACGTTACACAGATAATTTAATTCTTTTGGACCGTCCTATTATACGTATTGTGGCGCCAAACTTTTGCAAATTAGGATTCAGCGGATTTCTTTTAGTCTGTGCTTTAACATATTTATAAAACGGGCAGATAATCATGTTCATTCCTCTATCGTAAAAAGAAAAAAAAAAGGAAAAAGTGTTTATTGCGATCCGCCCAGTAAGAACACCAAATAAACTAAACGCAGTTCGACATTTAAAAAGAAACATAAAAAAGTATAAATATAATGAAACCGAACGTCTTATACGATAAGATTAATATCTTATTATTATATTAATTATATTAATAATTATATTAATTAACCAAGAGGGTCCTTATTGTAGAAAAAAGGTCACGACTTTTGAGTATGTAGGTTCGAAGTTAAAACCCAGTCAGTCACTTTATTTCATGTAAATTATTCCATTACCACTTCTCTCAAAAACGGTGAAGGAAATCATCTTGAGGAAGCATGTCTTAGAAACAAAAATCCGAATGTGACGTCTATCAACCCGCACTGGGCCCGCGTGGTAGATTACAGCCAACTGCTTCTCATAGAGTGGAGACCTACCAAATGTATTAATGACATGAAAACTGGTGAAGGCGTCCTACCGATCGATTTGAGAATCTCACCATGAAAAGGTGAGCAAAGTGAGCTGTCAATAGTGTCAATCTTTAGTTTTAGTTGGAATAACACCTCATTCCACGCTCACTTTCTGTAAGTTTTATTTTGGAACGGTTACAGAATCGCACTGCTGTGATGTCAAAAGTCAAAGAGTCACTCCCTGTGAGTTTTAACTTTGAAATGGTTACAAAATTGCACTGCTGTGGTGTTCAAACAGTGTTCTTTTTCCCACTACACACCAGTTGTTTGTGTTGCCACCTACTGTTTTAAGAAACCCCCAAAAACATTTTACGGCACTCCAACCTAGCGTAGTTGGGAGTTTAAAACCGATATTTTATGGGAACAAGTCGTTATTTTCTTTAAAAGTATTGTGCACACTTTAACTGTCCCTGATATATTATTCGAGACAAACGAGAAATTACATTCATCATCATCAACATCATCAGCCTCCACTCGTCCACTGCTGGACATAGGACTCTTCCATGGCACCCCAACAAGCTCGATCCTGAGCAGTTCTCCGCCAGCCATTACCAGCCACCTTTTTGATGTCGTCGCTCCATCTCACCCAAGGGCGTCCTACTCGTTTACCCCAAAAATTGTCGGGGTAAATGAAATTACACTCGCAGTAAAATATTTTAGTTCTTATACAAACCCGGGCGAAAACAAATCTTTAAATAAATTTGTACTGAATCGCCTTACCTAAAGATTAAACATAATGATTGACACCAGCTCATCCAAAATTCATTAAAATAATGCCAGTCAGTATATTTTAAGGGGTTGTCTAATAGCTAAGATTATGGTAACGCGCCTCCCTGAGATTTTAAGAGGCTTTTAGGGTCAAATGTAATTTACATTGCTTTATAAATTATGTTCTGCTTTTCATAATAAAAACGGCAATTTATGAGATCTTTAATTAAATTTCTATTTGCAAGACTAATGGAAATAATTGATTATTAATATCAAGAGACGAAATTCATCATTTGATATTAATCTGATTACAGCATCCAATCTGGAGCTAATGCAGCACTGTAACAGTAATTACATTATCTACCTGTAAATGGAAATCGCTTTTACTTTTAGGCTTCACAAAATCAAATCTTTAAGCTAATGGCATTAACATAGCTGAAGATAAAGCAATAATAATATTAAAATTTAATTATAATTAGTTTTAAACATAATTTTACAATAAAACCTATTTTGCTTATTTAATAAATATTGAAAAAAAAAAAAACACAGTGGTTAACTCTGTAATGGGTTTGTTTTTTCCTTTTGGTTATACGTTTCATGCATTCTATACTTGCAGAAGTAGCAGCTTAATTATTTATACTCTTGCGACCGGAATCATAGAAACCAATTTAATACCTAAGTAACCTATAAGAAGTTTTAAGGAAAAATATACGATTTTTCAGTGACACATAATTTTTATTTGCTGGAATTAATTGATTGTCGGTTTTAAATTTTTGTATAAAAGAAGTTTTAAAAATTCTAAATTAATGGTATAAAATTGTCTAGCGTTAGAAAGAACAGCCCTTGGATTAAAGAATAATTTCCCGAAGAAATAATTTATTTTTATTTTATTTATTGCTAAATGACCTAGATCACGCAGAAAGCGATGGATCAGGTCTATAATGGAACGACCGTTCCCAAAAAATACCTGTTCACTCTTGCTTTAGAGGCAGACTAAATTCACTAACTGTAAATGGTGATGGTAAAAGCTAATGCGTAGGTTATAATATAATGCGACCACATACAAGCACGTAAACCTACTTTAATTTATAACGCATAGATTCAGATATCGGATTGTTTTTTATCCCACTAGGTTTTTATAAAGGCATTTTGAGTATAAATGATAAATAATTTATTTTCGTAAGTAGATTTATACAAACCCTTTACACTTTTATTCTTAACCTTTTAAATTAGATGAGGTCGGCAGTTCTTTTGAGAAGAAATGTTGAGAAAAGCCCAGAGGTCACAATCTCTTATAAAGCAAGAACGTACAAAAGTTATATTCCCTGAAAGTTCAGGCGTAAATGTATCTATATATTTTCTGAACCCTCGACATTTTTCTAAAGGATTAAAACTGATTAATGTTGTTTACGCTTGATTCGGTGCGTCGTATGTCGCGTATAAATGGTGGAGAGTGGACGCAATTGTTTCGCTTGGCATACCTTTGAGTGACGACAAACGTGACCGGTACTGTCCCAATTCTGCATTGCGGCCTTTTGTGACGCCATAGGTACTTAATTTGAATTTATTTTGTCGATTAATACTTTAATTTATGATTACGCTATGAAAAACTTAAATATGAATTTATTCGTGCCTCGTTTGTACAAATACAGTCTATTAATAATCTTTTGCAGCTTTTTGGCTTGAAGGCTGCTGATAGTGCTGATACTCGATAGTCCAACGAGTATCAGCTGTTCGATGTGAGAGATAAACAGACATAGAGACACTGGCGCCGATTCCGTTGTTCTCAAACTTTTTTTTTAATAACTAGTGCTTGACTGCAATCCCGCGTGATGGTAAGCAGTAATGCAATCGTTGATAGTAAAGCGCACAAGTTTATTAAGCCTATTCACTTAAAACATTTAGGAATAGGAAGAATGACGGCAGTTGAGCGAAGCAATGCAATGTTAAACCCAAGACCAACACGACCAAATGATGCTGCGCTAGAGGGAGATTGATCTGGAGACTCTCCACGACCAAACTCCTGACACAACAACATTTGGCGCATCGTACCCACCACACATCGCAACACAACTGCTCAGAGCCGTCCTCCGTACAGCTTGACCAGACATCATGCCGGAACACGACGAATCGCTTGGCGGCAAGACTTTGTCTCTAGTGGGTGGTAACTTCTGCCGGCAGCCGATGTTATGGCCTATCACCAAGAAACGTAACGTTAAGTTTTAAACTAAACTAATTTTAAATTAAGTGCGACTTTTTCTTTCCATTTCTATAAGAAGCGGACAGAAGATAAAATGTCAGTTTAGACCTGTCAAATTAGTGCGCTCCTGACGTAAACTGGCGTATTTTTCAGTCGCCATGTTTAGGTATAATTGCTTCTAAATTGTCTATAGAGTATCTTAATTTGACAGGATTAAATTAATGTGTTATTTTCTATCCTTTTCTTAACGAAATGGGAAGAAAACGATGAACATAACTTAAAATTAGTTTACTTTGTGAGCAACAGAATCGGCGCCATTGGAGCCATCGCATCCTGGAGATTAATCTATCTGTAAAAAAAAATAGGTTTGTAGTCTACAAGGCTTTTTTTTTCATCAAAAGACTTCTCCGCCCAGAGGTGGAGCGGAAGGGCGTGTCAGACTATTACTGACTAAAACCCACCCGTGTTCCTTCATTTGCCCTTGCCCGGGGTCACAGTATCTCTTTCGGAATACCCGTTGCCCTGGCAGTTCACGTTCCTAATGGACCCGACACAATGTGATTTACGTTATCATTAATGTTGTTAAATTTTTCGTTGTTCTTCTAATTCATTTTCTTACGCATAGCAATTGTACTGAGCGTATACTCTTACAGCGCTCACATTTAACAGTGTGTTTTTGTTTCAGTATTTCCTTAAACAGCGATTTTCTTAGACAACAGCTATGAACATCGTTTACGCTCCGGATGAGTCAGACTAATGTTTTAAATATACAGCTAGACAAAAACGCTGTCCAAAGAAACTGGAGTAATTTATTGTGTAAACAACTTGGTACTGGTTGGACTCTGTTCCTCTAGCTAGAACTATGTTCATCTATGTATGTTTTTGCTCAATAAAGTAATTTTTATTATTATTAGGTATTAACTACGTCCATATAACAGCACCCAAGTTATCACAATTCACCAAAATTTAAAAAATGGTCTTACTGCAATGCTTCGATATCGCCTTCAGATTGTGGAGGCCAGACGGCAGTCGCTTCACGGAAAATATCGAAGTTTATCTAAAATCAGCAGTTAGACTGGTAAAGCGGACCCCAGACTCCAATGCTGAAAAAGCTTCGGATGCGACTGGTATTAACGCTGAGATGATGACCAAAATTTAACAAAAGATTGTAGTTAATTTACTAACGGTTCTTTTTTGCTTTGCATGTTTTTTTTATATATATATATTATAAACCAGCGCTTGACCGCAATCCTGCCTGATGGTAAGCAGTGACGCAATCGTTGATGGTAAAGCGCACTAGTTTATTAAGAGCCTATTCACTCTAGCCTTGAAGACACTCAAATTGTAGTCCGACGGAAACACCGCCGCTGGCAAATTGTTCCAGTCCCTCGATGTACGCGGTATAAAGGAGGAGGCGAAAAAAATATAGTTCTTGATATTCTCGTAATGGCTTTACACAATCCTGTATAATGTATAATCCATGAAACGAGCATCCATAATCATGTATGACATTATGCATGTTGAAATACGTACATATTATTAGAGAAAAAATATTTTTATACTAATGTTGAAGAGCATGGACTGGATCTTTTCTATATATGTATTGAAAAAATCCATTCTCTTCCAAACGCGATTAATCAAAAACTCTAAGAAAGTCCATGCGCGATTTATGAATTGACGTTCGCCTTGAAAACGAAAGAAAGGGAAGATAAGCAACTTGCTATAAAAGCTTTTATTGAAAGTTCTCGGTGGGAGCAAAGAAAATAAGAATATCTAGAATATTTCAACTTTTTTATGGAGGTCTCTTTATTGAAAGGTTATGCAAACAAAAAGAAAAAAAAAGCTAAGTTATAACTACTAAGTCAACTGAACAGAAGTAAACTCAGCCGCATATTACTGGCAACATTTGCTCTACGAAAATCGCCCTTACTGCTATAACTCAACGGAGATATTTTTGTCTACCTAATTGTTCCACTGCTCTTTTAAAGCTAATTACTAGACATTTTCCTTTATCACACATACTTTAAAGAAGTTTCTAGGTCAATCAATTGATTTCTGCAAGTACGTTTGTACTGACACTTTCTACCATATAAATACACACGTCACGTTGCAGTGTAAAGCTATTTTAGATCCATCACCTCACACAGGTTCAGTTGAAAATCAGCGTCAGGCACAAGTTGTCTGACATTTGTCCTGAAATAGGCCTTTTTCGTGTAGCCGCGAGACTCGCTCTACGCTAATTTCTTACATGGGTTTTCATATTCACTATTTGATCTTTATTTAATGCTTTACGTATATTTAGCACAGACTAAAAGACACACAATACACTAGATAGTGTATTGTGTGTCTTTTAGTCTGTGCTAAATAAATATATTTTCTATTTCTTTCTTTCTAAAAACTGGATAAGTTTGATTTTGTATTGTCATAAGCTTAGAACTGACGACTCTGAGAAGAAAAGGCGATACAAATTCAGAGCATATCATATCACTGGAGGCCGCGGCCGATTTCGTTCGCGTTTTGTTTATATACTCCGCTCCTATTAATCGCAGCGTGATGTTATATATTCTAAAGCCTTCCTGGATTAATGGGCTATCCAACGCAAAAAGAATTTTTCAAATCGGGCTAGCAGTTCCTTAGATTAGCGCGTTCAAACAAACAAACATACAAACAAACTCTACAGCTTTATATTTATTTATTTATCAGTTTACAGCTGTCCTTACAGGTACCCTAATGCGACAGTGCAGTTATCCACTAATACTTTAATATACATACACTAATTCTTAAATATAACTAACAATATTTAATAATACTTGCGAGTTCACTCAAAGAATACGAAAATATGTCCAGTCTATCATGGATTTCGTTCACCATACGGATTGCACGGGTGAGGGGTGCTTTCGTCTTACCCTGGAGTTGCATCAGGGAGGCATTCCGGTATCACCGGATGCCGACCTATCTCTGTCGAGTGGTCGAGGCCTATCTGACGGACAGGGCCATAATCTACCCCGGTCACCAAGGAGTGTGGAACCGGCGAGAGATGTCGTGCGGTGTTCCACAGGGATCGGTCCTGGGACCGCATCTGTGGAACATCGGGTACGACTGGGTGCTGCGCGCCGACCTCCCTACCGGCGTCAGCGTAGTTTGTTACGCTGACGACACGCTAGTTCTGGCACAGGGGAGGTCGCACCAGGCGGCGGCTGACGCAGCGACCCTCGGGGTTGCGACAATCGTCAACAGGATCCGGCAATTGGGACTCGAGGTGGCCCTGCAGAAGTCCGAGGCCATGTGCTTTCATGGTCCTCGGAATGCGCCACCGTCGGGTTCCCACATAACGGTAGGAGGGGTTCACATCGGCGTTGGGTCGACGATGAAGTACCTGGGACTCGTCCTCGACAGCCGGTGGAACTTCGAGGAGCACTTCCGACGTTTGGCACCCAGACTGGAACGGGCCGGGGCTGCCCTAAGGCGGCTCCTCCCCAATCTAGGGGGACCAAACGCCTCCTGCCGGAGGCTCTATGCGGGGGCCGTGCGGTCCATGGCCCTTTACGGGGCACCGGTGTGGGCGCGGTCGCTAAGGAAGCGACCAGCCCGGTGCCTGACCGCGTCCCAGAGGGTCATGGCCGTTCGGCTGATACGGGGATACCGTACGGTCTCCGCTGAGGCGGCGAGCCTTCTTGCCGGATTGGCGCCATGGGATCTGGAGGCCAAAGTCCTCGCCCACATGTGGGAGTGGCGAGAGGAGGCAAAACGCCGGGGCATAACTCCGCTGCCGCGAGATATTGCGGTACGGCGGAAAGAGCTCCGGCGGGATCTCATGGCAACATGGAGAGTGCGATTGTCGCAACCCAGTGCTGGGCACGCCACAATAGCGGCGGTAAGTCCCCTCTTTGAGGAGTGGCTAGAGAGGCGCCACGGCGCCCTCACCTTCCGCCTGGCGCAGGTCCTCACCGGACACGGTTGTTTCGGGAGGTTCCTGTTCCGTATAAGGCGGGAGGAAACGCCAGGGTGTCACCATTGTGTGGATCGCCCTGAGGACACGGTGGAGCATACGGTGGAGGTCTGCCCGGCTTGGGTAGAGCACCGCCGTGTCCTCGTAGCGGCGATCGGCGGTGATCTCTCGCGTCCGACCCTGGTCCAGGCCATGGTCCGGAGCGAGAGTGCATGGCAGGCCGTCACCTCCTTCTGCGAAGCAGTAATGCTGGCAAAGGAGGAGGCGGAGCGCGTGAGGCAACGGGAATCCCAGCGCCCTCACGCCACTAGCCACCGCAGGAGACGCCCTGG
Organism: Sesamia nonagrioides; assembly: GCA_017933935.1. Lineage (NCBI taxonomy): Eukaryota > Metazoa > Arthropoda > Insecta > Lepidoptera > Noctuidae > Sesamia > Sesamia nonagrioides. The sequence continues at coordinate 1,000,355 of JADWQK010000122.1, forward strand.
TCGGGAGATGACACCAAACTCCCAGCCACCGTAGGCGCGGGCCTGCGGGCGGTGAGCAATGGGCAGCTCGCCGCCCGGTAAGGACCAGGCCCGAGTCGACGGCGCGTCGTGTTTCACGCGCGCCTCGAAGAGATGTCAGCACATCGTGACGGGGTCCACGAAGACCGATGCCTCCTGGGTCAGGGTTGCGGGTTGGTTAAACAAGAAACCGTGGCCCTGGCCGTCCCACAGGCAAGTGAAGAAACACGGGTGGGTTTTAGTCAGTAAAAGTCTGACACGCCCTTCCGCTCCGCCCAGAGCGGAAGAAGTCATTTGATGATTTCCCATCCTAACAAAAAAAAAAAAAGGGGTGCTTTCGTCAGTAGGTTGGTTCTGGCCACAGGCACTTTTAGCAGTTGCGGGCGTCGCCGCCATCACACGTACCGGTCCGGCACTTGAAGCTCTAGCTGACGTAGCACTCCTGGGTTATGTGCTACGCGACGCAAATAGATAGTAAATAGGCAATATATTAGTATAGATGAGAGGAACATATAGATCGATAACTGAAATGGCCTTTTGAGGATAAGACCATACAGAATGAGTGGACTTATCCAGTCACTGCACGCATTTTAGACTGTAATTGTATAACCGAATTCAAAACTCAACAAACTCCTGTACATGTGTATTAAATTTTACTTTCATCAAAGCTTTAGATCTAATAAAGTTTCAGTTCCACATGCTTTATATGACGTGACTCGAGTGCGGACTAAATTAGTTCCAAGAATTCATGAAACAAAGATATAATGAATGAGATGACGGCGTTACTCAGAAGCCTGCAAGCAAGTACTTACCTGCAAAGTTAATATTCAGAGGTCCTCAACACGAAGGCTATGGTCTGTTCAAAAAGTATGTGTTGAAAATGTAAATAAATGGATCTATTTTTGAATGCCAATTTGCAGTGCTACAGTGCGAAGTGCCTTGATTTGATTTATTGAAATATTTTAACCAAAAATTCTAATTTTTTATCATCATGAAGTTGTTTTTCATTAAATGATTAACATTAAATTTATAAGTTCGATCTTTCCCAGTATCCTGTAACGTGTAGGTCATGGGACACGATATCTTTTGTGAAACGATACCACATTTACTCCACCTTTGCTCCAGGGCTTAGTCGTCTATGAATCTCCATTTTAACATAAACATTAAACTTTCTCAAAACTAGTACCTATGACTATTTTACGTCTTCTAATAGAATGTTTACCTCCATATAACGAGAATTTTAGTCCAACAAGGTTTGTTTACACTTATATCTGACTATTTTTGGACAGACTATAGTTTAACAATAACTGTACAAGTAATTGCACGACTATTGTGGAAACTGTCACCTCTCACAACCCACTATCTTCGTAATATACGTAATTGTGGAGATGGGTGGTACTCAAGGACTTGGTAATATAGGTAGATGGGTGTCGGTTGGCAGGCAATAAGCAATTTCGCTCGCTACAGCCAATAGCCACTTGCGACACGTCACCATTTGAGACCGCAAGTTATTAGTAGGATGCGAGGCGATAAAGGCGGCCTGTGCTAGTTAATTTAGTATACGTCCCTTTAATACCTATTTGGAGCGTATATGATAGGCATTATTTGCGCGCTTTTGGCTTAGAAATTAATATGACGCAACAACCTAGGGGATATATTTGGCAATGTTGGGGCAGGGTCTTAGAATGGAGCACTGAGCTAAACTCCTTTTGAAGATAACGTAGGGCTTCAAACATCATTCAGGGCTTGGCCCGCAGTTCAACATCTCTGTGCTTATCTAACTACTCTCAAAATATACAAGATAATTCGTTTGTTGATAAGCCCCAAACTCTGGATGACCAGTGTGACGTGAAAAAATATTTTTCCATTTAGGACTGTGACAATCTTTTTACTCGGTGAAACTAGCGTCACCATGCGATTTTGAACCATTTCTCTTTTTTAAAAACAAATTTGCACGAAGTAGCTCGCAAACACTACAATAGCAACATATTTTATGAAAACTTTATTATAAAGAAGTTTATTACGAATATACTTTATCATAAATTTAGATACTTATCCACTTAACCATCAATATTATCCAAAGTGTATGGTTAAGTGGATAAGTGTCAAAATTATACACCTTAATCATAATGAAATATTAATATATTAATAATATATGTTGCTATAAACATTACTACAATATTTGCGAGGTTCTTTGTGCAATTTAGTTTTAAAATTAGAGAAATTGTACAAAATCTCATGGTGACGCTGGTCGCGCCGAGTAAAAGGTCGACGCAGGCTTATGTAATTCATCTCATCATCATCATCTCAGCCACATGAAGTCCACTGCTGGACATAGGGCTCCCTCAAGGATTTCCAAAAATAATGGTTGGACGCGGCCTGCATCCAGCGCTTTCCTGCGATTTTGGTTAGATCATCCGACCACCTAGTCGGTGGGCATCCGACGCGGTCGCCATTCAAGAGCCTTTCTGCCCCATCGGCCATCGGCTCTACGAGCCATGTGCTCCGCCCACTGCCATTTCAGAGAGCTAATCCGCTGGGATATGTCGGCGCCTTCAGTGGTTCTACGGATCTCCTCATTCCTAATTCGATCACGTAGAGAAACACCTAGCTAGTATAGTATATGTAATTACCAAATCTTTAACATCTCGTAAGGTGCATTCGCATGCCTACTACTGTATAGCCTATTTTAGAACACGCTAGGGTGTTTAGGAGCCAAGAAAAAAAGGCAGGACGTAAGCGAAGTAACAGGGAGCGCAGCGGAGAGATGTCAGCGCATCGTGACGGGGTCCACGAAGACCGATGCCTCCTGGGTCAGGGTTGCGGGTTGGTTAAACAAGAAACCGTGTGGCCCTGACCGCAGGGGCGTGCACAAAGATTTTGTGGAGGGTATGCACTACCCAAATATCTGTGCTTATACAAGTGCCACTAGACTAGACTAGAACGGCTTAACGTGCTTTCCGAGGCACGACCAGACCAGTGCAAATATTCATATTCATGCATACAAATATTTGCACTGCGCGAGGATCGAACCCGCGCCTCCTTGCGCAGCGGCCGCGTTCGCTACCGCTACGCCATGGAGGCTGTCAAAATACAATGAAATGTTATTATTAACGCAACTGTAAATAAGTAATAATTTATTTCTCAAAAAATTGAAAAAAATATTTTACTATACGCCTATCTTTTTTAAATAACTCTATAAAAATTAAATATGTGATCATTTCAAAATCGCTAAAAGTTCTTTTTCAATAGAAATATAGACTAATCTGGGAGTCTAACCCTATGTATTTCATAAATATACGTGATGCGCTACTCATTGGAATCATAACTATTAAATTTTGCTAATTTGTAAACTTCAGGAAAATTATTACAATATAAAGTTTAATAGTATTGAAATTCATAGCAAGTAGGTTGAAAAACTTAAGGTCTTTTAAGTTTTTAGGTTTTAACGAATTGTCAATACCGCGTTTTAAAATAATATAAGTACCTACACGGGAAACAAAATAATAACGTTAACGTCGAAAAATTCACCGTTTTAAATTTATCTAAATATACATCAACAGTACAGATCTTTCTTAAAACAATCATCAACAATTATTTATGTTACCAAAAACACCAATAACCAAACAACATAAGCTGATAAAATAAAAAGGTATTTTCACAAACAACAATTGTGCTAGTTTTGTCAACTTCTTGATTCGGCCGCGTAAAATGAAGCACTGCTTATCTGGGCTTATAAACCGAATGAAATTACAAGACAACACACGGAAAGTTTACACATACAATCAAATAATTTTATTCACACACGCGAATCACAGACACGTCAGAGAAGCACATTTCGTTTCTGCTTACGGCCGCCACGCGAATGTGGCGCGGTCGTCGCGACAAACAGAGTTGCGCGGGCCGCATTGTAATATGTGTTAGTAGTTTGCACTAGCCCCAATAGATGGCAGTGTTATCAATAACTGATTAAAGAAGTCTTTAAGTTTGTAGTATATAAATTATTTTATTGTACTATATTATAAATTATTATATATTTTTTTTGAAAATTATTAGGGTATGCAGTGCTTATCTGCCTCTATGGAGCGCACGCGCCTGCCTGACCGTCGCACAGGCAAGTGAAGAAACAGGGGTGCGGGGTGGGTTTTAGTCAGTAAAAGTTTGACATGCCCTTCCGCACCACCCAGAGCGGGACATGTCACTTGATGATTTCCCATGCCAACAAAAAAAAAAGGCAGCGCAGTTGATGCGATGCGACGAGGTGGGTCGGGGAAACAATAAATTACCTAAGGACGAAGGCGCAGATAGAAGCTAATAACTACAATAAATGCTCAAGTTCTGAAGTTGCGGTATCAGTTTTATCGCGACAGATTAGCCAGTGACAAACGCGGACCAGCTGACACATCGTTTGTTGTAGATCTGTTTGTTTATTTGTCCTCGGGATGTACCTATTCGAATTGAATAACGAAGTGTGACAGTCGGCCCATTAGTCCGCCTGCAGCTACCAAACCTATCTCTGAATTATGGACGAATAAACCTCGTAATGGACGGTATTGTCGAGAAATTCGGACTACACTCGTTGCCCCGCGATCGATCTATAGCAATTAGTCCAGTACGTCAAGGGTTTACGGCTATCGAATTTTGTGTTAAACCATTAAACGGCTCTGCGTACTGAACAGTCCAAATCGGTGATTATGCTTAACCAGCCGTTCACCGCCGATGTTGTACTGAAATTGATTTCGTATAAACACTCAAACTGCTCGAATAATGACGATCAAATTGTTAAATTTGTTGTGAAGGTTAAAACGTGCATCTCATTTTTTATCTAAAACAATGGTCTCCAATAATTACTGTTGTGTACTCTTTTTCTCTCATAGTCGTAAGTATAAAGAATCGGTTTTCTCGGAGCAACGAGATAATCTATTTATTACACGTACGACTTGATCGTGAAGCGATCGATACAAGAGATGCTTCAATCAGTGGCAACGATTGGAACTACGCTCTGGGCAAGTTAAAAACCGGCCAAGTGCGTGTCGGACTCACGCTTAAAGGGTTCCGTACCATTGATTTATGAAATTAAAGGATTTAAGTTATTTGTACGAAAGATTATGCGGTAATAAGCGGTTTACGATTTACGAGGTATTAAAAAAAACTACTTAGGTACTAGATCTCGTTCAAAACAATTTTCGTTGGTAGTTTTTATAGTAATGTACATCATATATCTTTTTAGATTTTTCATTTTCTTATTTTAGAAGTTATCGGCGACAAACTTTTTTCCACTTTGGAAGCGTCTGTCACGCAAACTAAAAATATTTTAGAACCCTCGATATGATTTTTGAAGACCTATCCATAAATACCCCACACGTATGTGTTTGATGAAAAAAAAAATTGAGTTTCAGTTCTAAGTATGGGGAGCCCCCAATATTTATTAATATTTTTTTTTATTTTTGCATCTAAATCTTAATGCGATTCCCAGAATACATCTACCTACCAAGTTTCAACAGTATAGATCTTATAGTTTCGGAAAAACATGGCTGTGTCATACGGACGGACAGACGGACAGACAGACATGACCAATCTATAAGGGTGCCGTTTTTTGCAATTTGGCTACGGAACTCTTAAAACGGCTCGTGTCAACATGTCGCAGTGAGACCCAACGAGTATACAAATGCACATGCCCGTGGCCTGTAAAACGTCAGAGTTCTTCTCAGTTACTGTGCAGCCAATAACAATTTATCAGAGGAAACAAAACATTGTGGTCGACGCGATCCCGGCGGGACAATCAAGTTTACAGTACGGGATCGTTTCACGCGCCGCTGCCGCCGGCTCTCGAGTGATGCGAGAAAGTTCCTTATTGCTTCCCACCGTATTCATCTCACCTGCCAATATTGTAATCCGGGAGTCTTTCATGCGATTGCTTCCGGAATCCCGGGCCCATTTTATAGCTTAAGAATAAAAAAAAGAGAACAAAAACGTGATAAATTCAGATAGAAACAATTGGTTGCTTATTGCTTTTTTCAATTCGCAATTTGAGATGTGTTTTCGCGGTTCAGTGGTAATGGATAAGCAATATTGTGCGTTGTATCAATTGATACACTTGCGAAGTTATTCGTAGCCATTGTAATCAATATTTACGAGTTGATATAAATCGGAATGCGACGCACATCAGTAATGTGATATGTTCTGGAACCTTGACGGTCATTAATTTCTTGATAATATGTACAGTAAGGGTCAAAAGTGAAGTACCACTTTTGACACTTATTGTTAGTGCAATAAAGTTCAAAAGTGGTAATGCACTTTTGACCCTTACCTGTACAGTCACGAGCACCAATATGTCAACACTTGGCAATTTACAATTGCCATGTTTTTTTTTTTAGTAATTTTAAACTAGTGCTTGACTGCAATCCCGCCTGATGGTAAGCAGTGATGCAATCGTTGATGGTAAAGCGCACTAGTTTATTAAGCCTATTCACTTAAAAAACTTAGGAATAGGAAGGATGACGGCAGTTGAGCGAGGTGATGCAATGTTAAACCCAAGACCAACACGACCAAATGATGCTGCGCTAGAGGGAGATTGATCTGGAGACTCTCCGCGACCAAAGTCCCGACACAACAACATTTGGCGCATCGTACCCGCCACAGATCGCAATACAACTGCTCAGACCCGTCCTTCGTACGGCTTCACCAGACGCCGCCTCATGGCAGACGGCGGCTTCAGATCATCATCATCATCTCAGCGTTAATCCCAGTCGCATCCGTAGCTTTCAGCTTTGGAGTCTGGAGTCCGCTTTACCAGTTGAACTGCTGATTTTGGCTAAACTTGATATTTTCCGTGAAGCGACTGCCGTCTGACCTCCACAACCCGAAGGCGATATCTAAGCATTGCAGTTAGACCAATTGTTAGACTTTTGAGGGCTCCAACAACCCGTAACGACTACATGTTCGTATGGCAACCGGGACCAACGGTTTAACGTGCTTTTCGAGCCACGACCAGACCAGTGCAAATATTCATATTCATGCATACAAATATTTGCACTGTGCGGGGATCGAACCCGCGCCTCCTTGAGCAACGGCCGCGTTCGCTACCGCTACGCCACGGAGGCTGTCAGATGGCGGCTTCAGATGTTTGATTGAAATGCGTCACTTTACATAAACCTATGTGTCTGAAAATGCTATGTTCGTAACAACATAAAATTTCATACAATTTTATAAGAGTTTTTGAATAAAGACGAGTCTACGCACAGTTTTGTTAGTGATTATACTTATCCACATTGAAAGAACACGAATGAATGATCTGGAATCACGAACGAATATAATCTGTGAATATTGTGATATAGGGAATCCTAGTGCAAGAGCCAGGGCTGCACAGATATGAGTAATGAGGTAAAAAATAAATAAATATTTTTTTTATAAACGAAAATAAACAAAATTATAATTATTGGTGAATGATTCAAGTTCGAACAACTAAGTAAACAAAGGTTACTTTGTTCTTCGAACTCAGATCATTACATCATATAACAAGAGCTTACACTAAATCGCAAAATGAGCTTCAGCGAGATTCTGTTAGATCAAACTTTTGTTAGTAATTCTGATCCAAAACACAACAAGCTTTATGTTTTATCTCTAAAGAGATATAACGACAGACGATATTTTGAAGTATTTTCAAATAACCTTAAAGGGGATAAAGGCGAGATAAAAAGGATTATTCGCTTAACGTTTAATGAATTGAATGCTACTATAAACAGCTTAGCCCAATGCAGGGGCACATATCCTAATGGAATACAAATAAATTAATTTCGAAGTACCCACAGTACTCACATAAATTCATAAATAATTTGGGCCTCATTGTAATATATTTAGGCTCAAAGTAATTTTTCTTTTTGGTAGATAATCTTTTTGGTAAACTCTGTATATTTTTATTTTAAAACCTTTTTACGGTAAAACCATTTTATCTAAAAACAATATGGTCGTGTCGTGTCACAAAATATCTTTTAATGACAATTCGATGTTATCCCGTTTGTTCGAGGATTACACAACACTACTATACAGTGTGTAATTAAACTGATCTATCTTTGTACGGAAAGCCTAAACAATACGAGGTCAAGCAACACTGGACGTATATAGCTTAGTGTGTGTATACTCATTACTCATGGAAATTAATTGTGAGTCAAACTGACACCCCTTAATCAATTTAATAGCCATCTGATAATAAAGAATATCCCCCGTGTATATACCCCGTGTGGTGCCGGGCTTAGAATAGTACCAACCCATATCCTCCCGTGGGTGTCGTAAGAGGCGACTAAGGGAAATCACCAGGGAAGCGGGCAGCAGCGCTTCTCCTGTGTAATATTAAATCACTGCGATCCCCAACCCGCTTGCCAAGCGTGGGGATTATGGCAAACCCCCCCAATGATGCACACGATACAGCCCAGGCCCCTAGTCCCCGGCAGCTCCGCTATTCCAGTCTACGGTAGCGGACTTGGTTACGGCGGAGCAAGGGGTGCTAAGAATCTCCGGCAGAGATCCGGCTACCATCACCAACGACGACCTTTGGCCCTGGCAACATTTAACACGCGCACACTACGGACCGATGAGAAGATTGTCGAACTGGAGGAAGAACTGAGCCGGTTGCGCTGGGACATTGTGGGGTTATCTGAAGTCCGAAGAGAGGGAGAGGACTCGATAATCCTGAAGTCTGGCAACCTGCTCTATTTCCGGGAAGGCGACCAGCTGTCCCAGGGTGGCGTCGGGTTTATTGTCAACAAGTCCCTCGTGAACAACGTTGTTAAAGTCGGGAGCTTTTCGACTCGGGTGGCGTACCTTGTACTCAGAATAACAAAACGATATTCGTTAAAGGTTACACAGGTCTACGCCCCGACGTCTAAACACTCTGACGATGAGGTGGAGGCTATGTATGAGGACGTCAGTAGAGCCATACATTCCTCCAAAACCCACTACACCGTTGTCATGGGGGACTTTAACGCAAAACTGGGCATGCGAGAGGCGGACGAGACGAAAGTGGGGCAATTTGGAGTTGGGAATCGGAATCCCAGAGGTCAGATGCTAATGGATTTCATGGAAAAGGAAGGACTCTTTGCGATGAATTCTTTTTTCAAGAAACCATTGCACCGCAAGTGGACCTGGCTCAGCCCCGATGGTCAGACCAAAAACGAGATAGACTTCATAATGTCAACGAGAAGGCAAGTGTTCAACGATGTCTCCGTCATCCATGCGGTTAAAACCGGGAGTGATCACCGTATTGTTAGAGGCATCTTAAACCTCAACATTAGGCTCGAACGCTCTCGACTTGTGAAGTCTACGCTCCGTCCAGCGTCAACACAACTCCAAAACCCCGAGAGCTTTCAGATCGAACTACAAAACCGCTTTGAATGCCTCGGTGAATGCGTAGATGTGGACGACTACAACAACAGGTTTGTGGAAACTCTCCAAACGGAAGGGTCTAAGTTCTACAAAACCCTCCGTTCAAAAGGACAGAAGAAGATCTCCGGTCCCACCCGCCGGCTAATGGAAGAAAGACGGGAGGTGATCTTAAAATCCCCTGATGACGCTTCGCGTATCAGATGCCTTAACAGACAAATCTCAAAGTCTCTGACTCGCGATATACGCCAATTTAATACAAATTGTATTAAAGAGGCTATCGAGCGGAACAAAGGCTCCAAAGTGTTCGCACGAGAATTGTCTGTTGGACAGAGTCTACTTGCGAAGCTGAAGACTGGGGATGGTAGGATCGTCACTTCCAAGCCCGAGCTTTTGGGTGAGATTGAGAAATTCTACGGAGAGTTATACACATCAACACACGCACCTGTTGTAAGCCTGGCTAATGATCCTAGAGCCAGACTAACCTGACACTACACCGACGATATCCCGGACGTCAGCCTGTACGAGATTGGTATGGCCCTGAAACAGCTCAAGAACGATAAGGCGGCTGGAGATGATGGAATTAAGGCTGAGCTTCTGAAAGCGGGTGGCAAACCGGTTCTTAAAGCGCTTCAGAAGCTATTTAATTCCGTCATTCTTAAAGGCGAAACGCCTAAGGCGTGGCACAGGAGCGTGGTGGTTTTGTTTTTCAAAAAAGGTGACAATACCCTCCTGAAAAACTACAGACCGATATCCCTCCTGAGCCATGTCTACAAGCTGTTTTCTAGGGTCATCACGAATCGTCTCGCTCGCAGGTTCGACGACTTCCAACCTCCCGAACAAGCAGGCTTCCGAAAAGGCTTTAGCACCATAGACCACATTCATACGCTGCGGCAAGTTATACAGAAGTCCGAGGAGTATAACAAACCACTATGCTTGGCGTTTGTGGACTATGAGAAGGCCTTCGATTCGATTGAGACTTGGGCGGTGCTACAGTCTCTCCAGCGGTGCCAAATTGACCATCGATACATTGAGGTGATAAAGTGTTTGTACAAAAACGCCACCATGTCAGTCCGTCTCCAGGATCAGGACTCGAAACCGATCCAACTGCAGCGTGGAGTGAGACAAGGAGATGTCATATCTCTTATATTGTTCAATGCTGCGTTGGAAGATGTCTTCAAGCTCCTGGACTGGAAAGGACTTGGCATCAACATCAACGGCGAGTACATCACTAATCTCCGTTTCGCAGATGATATCGTGGTCATGGCTGTGACCCTGGAAGACTTGGGCAAAATGCTCAATGACCTCAGCAGAGCTTCCCAACAAGTGGGTCTAAAAATGAACATGGATAAGACGAAGATCATGTCGAACTCTCATGTCACACCCACTCCAATTGTAGTTGGTTGCTCTGCACTCGAAGTTGTTGACGAGTATGTTTACCTGGGACAAACAGTCCAACTAGGTAGGTCCAACTTCGAGAAAGAGGTGTCTCGGCGAATCCAGCTCGGTTGGGCAGCGTTCGGGAAGCTACGCTACATCTTCTCGTCGTCCAAGATACCACAGTGTCTCAAGACTAAAGTCTTTGACCAGTGTATGTTGCCAGTGATGACTTACGGAACTGAAACGTGGTCGCTCACAATGGGCCTCATACGAAGGCTCAGAGTCACACAAAGGGCAATGGAAAGAGCTATGCTAGGAGTTTCTCTGCGTGATCGAATCAGAAATGAGGAGATCCGCAGAAGAACCAAAGTCACCGACATAGCTCTGCGAGTCGCTAAACTTAAGTGGCAGTGGGCAGGGCACATTGCTCGTAGGACCGATGGCCGATGGGGCAGTAAGGTTCTGGAGTGGCGGCCACGTACTGGGAGACGCAGCGTAGGGAGGCCCCCAACAAGGTGGACCGATGATCTGGTGAAGGTCGCGGGAAGCCGATGGATGCGGGCAGCACAAGACCGGTCAGCGTGGAGAGCCTTGGGGGAGGCCTTTGTCCAGCAGTGGACGTCTATAGGCTGAAGAAGAAGAAGGAGAAGAAGAAGAATAAAGAATAATAGTTGTAATTTGAAAGATGCGAACAATGCGTTTTTTTTTTCAAATATCGCGGGATTATGCTGAGGTAGGAGCCTTTTTTTTTTTTTTTTTTTGTAATTATTATTTATTGTGTTTTTAATATTTGTTAGTCTAAAATTCTCCTTTTTAACCTATACGTATGGATTTCCCATACTTAGCTGTTCTTTTAGTTTCTTTTCCTTACAACTTAAGTTGGTAATCAATTTGCGCACCTACTAATATAGCCATTCGTTTAATAATTATTAACAAGTTTTCCCTGACTGCACATATGAACCACGCAAGATTCTAATGATTTAGGTATTGTTCCCACTTTCCTTTGAGATCACAACATTAGGAGCTGAATGAAGGATCGCTTTAGGCTCTAAGCATTCTCAGAGTTGGCATCAATCATAGCTTTTTGTGGAAGCCGGTAACAAAGCAACCCGTGTGTCGTTATCAGGTGACATTACTACATAAGCATATATGATTTATAACTTTAATTTAGGGCAATAAGATCTGATCTTAATTGTATATGGTGGAATAGTAATTAGTTGTTTACAACCCATAATGTTTTGAAACACAGTTGTTTACCTCCTTCCTGTCTAGAACGCTTATACAAAAAACATTATACAGCGATACTCCCAGTAGATATTCCCACGGGTTCGAAACTAATTCGGATGAAACCAAGGGAGGCAGATAGTTAAGCTTTACATTTCCAATATCATTGTAGATACCTATACTAAAAAGCCAAAAACCGCCAAACATGAAAAGGAATAGAAGAAAGGCACGAGTTACAGTTAGGGCGCCGCGCCGCCGCAAAACGGCGCGCAGGAGCCCCGCCCGACTCCTGTGATCTGTGGGCTAGGGCTACCGTGTCAGCGGCGGACACGGCTGAAGAAAGCGAGCCCAAACCAGTAAACACAGCTGTTTACCTCCTTCCTGTCTGGAACGCCTATACAAAAAATATTATACCTATTAATTTTATACGTGTTTTGCTAAATTTGAACTTAATAGCTACAAGAATTGTTGCGCTGAGAGGTGTTAGCGACGCATTCTCTTGAAGGCCAGACTCTAGGAGTTGTTGCGTGAGAGAATAACCACGACGACTATGTTGAAATTGTTTCGAATACTAGAGCAATATCTAAAGTTATCTCTACCTAGATTAAGGATAGCTATGGTATTAGATTATTACACCAGCCTCTCAAGTATGAGTGTGCAGGTTCGATTCCAGATCAGGCAAGCACCAATGTAACTTTTCTAAGTAATGTTCTTTCTAAGTATATCTTGGACACCAATGACTGATTACAAGGTGAAGGAAAAATCTTGAGGAAACCTGGACTTTAAGTCTAAAATCGCCAACCCGAATTGAGCAAGCGTGGTGATTACGCTCAATCCTTCTCTGTATGAGACGAGGCAGTGGGACGATAAAAAAGGTTGATGATAATGATGGTGATAATACATTCAAAATATAAGAGTAAGTTGTTAGTTTGTCTGAATCTACATATCCTACGTCATCATCATTGACAGTCTTGTTCCATTCACTGTTGAGTATAGTCCTCCTGTCTTATCGTATTTCTCCGAAGGTCAATTATCGTTTTTAGTCTAGACTTTAAGTCTAAACTCGCCAATCCGCATTGAGCAAGCGTGGTGATTGCGCTCAATCCTTCTCTGTATGAATGGAGACCTGTGCCCGGCGGTGGGACGATAAAAAGATTGATGATGATGATATTTCTCGGTGGTAGGCCATAACATCGGCTGCCGGCAGAAGTTACCACCCACCAGACAAAGTCTTGCCGCCAAGCGATTCGTCGTGTTCCGGCATGATGTCTGGTGAAGCCGTACGAAGGACGGGTCTGAGCAGTTGTGTTGCGATGTGTGCTGGGTACGATGCGTCAAATGTTGTTATGTCGGGAGTTTAGTCGTGGAGGGTCTCCACATCAATCTCCCTCTGGCGCAGCATCGTTGATCGTGTTGTTGGATCTTCCTTCCTATTCACTAAGTCTTTTTTATGTAAATTGGATTAATAAACTAGCGCGCTTTACCATCAACGATTTCATCACTGCTTACCATCAGGCGGGATTGCAGTCAAGCGCTAGTTTATAATTATTAAAAAGAAAAAAAATAGATATACACAGTTAGATAGATAGGTTGTCTTTTTACGTAGAATCTAATTTTATTTAGGTACTTATTAAGGAAAGTTAAAAACTAACTCATGACTAGGTAACATTAAAATTCGACATCTTGAAACTGATTACGTAACTTAAAGTGAGAAGTTTCTAAACTTTTTGTAATGCTAATGTAACGCTCACGGTCTATATTTTTGTCAAACATAGCATATAATTGTGTACTGCTCTAATACTCTCTTTTGAGTTCAGTTAACAACCCCGGTCTAGTATAATGAGCGAATCAATCAAAGGTAAACTGAGCACAGCTTGCGATTGATTGATGATTTTGTGCTGAACGTAATTGAGCAATCAGTTGCGAACGCTCTTCTAGGTAGGAGATTATTTGCACGTATGTACCTGTATAGGTACATGATGTATGTAGGGACGTATACCATCGCCCGTTCACCCGCGGCACAGAAGAGATATGCATAGAAGGCTGAGTCTATGCAGTATTTCGAGGAGATCCTATTACAGTCTCCCTAGAGATGTGCCCTTATACAATATGTAAAGAAAACCCTGTCCGACCCATAAGGATAATAAAGGTTAGGTAAACATATGACCAAATATAATATACAATTTTACATAATCATCATAGTAACAATACTAATGAATTTTGAAATAATCCTTTTTTCCGGGGAATTAATTCCAATATCCCCGAAATTTGGTAATTTTTAAAAAAGTGACAACACCGGTATTATTATAAGCGAATAGCGACGCGACCACGTCACAGGTGCCGCGTACCCTGCCCCCCGCCACCCGCGGAATGGGGATGCTTACCGCACATGTATTAAGTTACCTCTTTTTGCGAAATAATATTTATTGTTTTAGGGGTTTTTTTTAAAGTTTTGCCTGTCTTTGTGGGCATTATTAGAATCAGTTATCGATACCTAACAATACCTTCACGGAACGGACAGGGTTTTCTTTACATATTGTAGACGTTGAATGAGCTCGACCGCTGACGTTGCATGCCCTAAGGTGCAGACGATAGCAGGTCAAGCTACCAGAAACAGTCAGATTCCCAATCAACTTTAGCCTTAATGCTATAGCCATAAAGTTAAAGATTTAATAAAGAAATTTCACAGATTGTAGTAGCTTGATGTACTGTCGTCTGTACATTATACTAATATTATAAATATAAAAGTTTGTATGGGTGTATGATTGTTACTCTTTCACGCAAAAAACTACTTAACGGTATTGGATAGAATTTGGCACACAAGTGGTTTAAATCCAGTATTACCATATAGGATAATTTCTATCAGGATATTCTCATGGATTCAAAACTAATTCGGATGTAACCGCCGGAGGCAGATAGTTAAGCTAAACATTTCCAGTATAATCTAACCTCTCATTGTATATATCTATATTATGCCTATATGTCAGCATACATCGCTTTTTATATTATATCGTCGTGTCATCATCATCATCACCTTAGCGTTAATCCCAGTAGTATCCGAAACTTTTTAGCTTTGGAGTCTGGGGTCCGCTTTTACCAGTCTCAACCCCTGATTTTGACTAAACTTCAATATGCTCCGTGAAGCGACTGCCGTCTGACCTCCACGACCCGAAGGCTAGGTATATCGAAGCATTGCAGTTAGACCAATTTCGACTTTTAAGAGCTCCAACAACCCGTAACGACTGCCATTAGATGTTCGTATGGCAACCGGGACCAATGGCTTAACGTGCTTTCCGAAGCACGACCAGACCAGTGCAAATATTCATATTCATGCATACAAATATTTGCACTGCGCGGGGATCGAACCCGCGCCTTCCCGCGCAGCGGCCGCGTTCGCTACCCATACGCCACGGAGGCTGTTAGATTATATCGTCGTGTAACCTGGTAAAATACCTAGTTATAATATGTGCGATAATATGTAATTTCGTTTTCGCATTTTATGCAGGTAGCCTTCTGTACCAGTCTATTCTGTGCCCAGGCTCTAATAACGTCCTCGTTAACGACACTTGTATCCGTCGGTACGACTCAGCTATCGGTTGGGAAATAGGAACACATGCGCTAAACGATGTCACGCCATCATATCCTTGATCACAGGGTCCGATATAGAAAAATGACGTAATATCATTATTTATTTATTTTTGAATCACGATTTGGACATAATTTTCAAGTTATGGAATAAGGAACTGAATGTCATACTACCAAAAAATTGTAATATTTTTTGTAAAGTTGTAAAGAAATTTCAACTTTGTGCTTTTTTATTACTAAATGATCAGTCAAAAATTAACTTAAGATCCATTTTACTAAAGTACATAACATGTATGGGTGTATGACTAAGTAGCAATAGAATACCAATTATATAATATTATGAACACTACTATATTGCACATTACTCAAACATCTACATATACAATGATGGATGCTACGAAGTTTTAAATTGAAAACTTCTTTATGCGCACAAAGCGCTCTCTGGAAACAGTGAGCGAAACAGAATCGTCATGTTCGGATTTGTGACGCTGAATCTTGTATATTTGGCGTTGAATCGGGTGTACTGAGCGCTGAATCGCGTTTACTGGGCGCTGAATCGCGTTTACTGGGCGCTGAATCGCATATACTGGGCGCTGAATCGCATATACTCAGTGCTAAATCACGTACACACGGCACTGACTCCTCCGGTCGTAAGGATCACGTACATATATTGTACGGTCATAAGCACACAACCTCTTATAAATATTTCTTTCAGTTACATGTTGTACATACCTATGTGAATTTACAATTACAGATGTAGGTACTTAACTCGCAAATTAACTTTTGCCAATAAATGAACTCGGACTTCAATTAATTTGAGGTTTCGACTGTCTCAAATAACAAATGGAATCAATTTTGTATTAAATTGATATAATACATACATTTCAGGTCGGTTAACACGGACGGATTACGTTAACAATATCAACCTTAATGAAAATTCCGAAGCATATACTTGGCCTTGCAAACTTTGGTTGGCACGTAGACGTTTGCCGAAATCGAATCAAACATTTACGCGAATATATTCGAATATTATTCAACGCCAGTGCGAATTAGTACGAATTTGATACGCGGGATTATAATTGACTAAATTAATGAAAATCTTGACTTGCTTGACATACGTGGATCGCGACTGTGCGTGAAGTGCTCGATAATTGAATCGCTGTCTTTATCTTTGTATTTACAGGATGCATGAGTTTGTTGTGGGGCTCGTCTGACGTGAGATAAATAAAACTGCCGAAATGAGCCCCATATTTTTATATCATTGTGAAAATTGTAAAGGGGAATACAGACGTAGCTTTGCACTCAGTGAACAACATTTGAGTTTCGTCTTAAAATATTCTGGCAAATTGTTGTGACATTGACTTTCTTTTTGCTTCAGACAATTGTTTTGTTTATTGGAAAATGTTGTTTGAAATGAGAGTGATGTAGCGAAAGAGAAATTAGAACCATGAGATTCTGATAACCACATGGTTTGTTTAATGAAAGAATATTCAAAACGCATTTAGCACTTTAAAAATACTCTTAATTTATTCTTAGCTACTTTTTCACTTACTTATCTCATCATCATCATCATCTCAGCGTTTATCCCAGTCGCATCCGAAGCTTTTTCAGCTTTGGGGTCTGAGGTCAGCTGTTACCAGTCTAACTGCTGATATGGCTAAACTTCGACATTTTCCGTGAAGCGACTGCCGTCTGACCTCCACAACCCGAAGGCGACATCGAAGCATTGCAGCTGACCAATTTTATTGTTGAACTTTTTGAGGGCTTCAATAACCCTTTAACGACTGCCACTAGATGTTCGTATGGCAACCGGGACCAACGGCTTAACGTGCTTTCCGAGGCACGATCAGACCAGTGCAAATATTCATATTCATGCATACAAATATTTGCACTGTGCGGGGATCGAACCCGCGGCACCATGCGCAGCGGCCGCGTCCGCTACTGCTACGCCACGGAGGCTGTCAATGTCTGTTTTTTACTTATCTATTAATCTATAATTACCTAGATACCGAAAGTTTAAACGCGTTTTCAAGAATTTTCTTAACTTTTAAATCCTCCTATCGACCTAAAAATAAAAGACATGGCTAAAAAAACACGCTCCCAAGTTAGTGAAAAGAATTTTAATCACAATTGTGAGTCAGCAACGAAACGGCTCACCCTCATTAACATGGAAAGGAAGAATAATTAAAAGTCACGAAAGAAAAAGTCCCTTCGTGTCTTTGAAACTCAAATTACAGGTTCCAGCAAAAGTTAAAAGATTCCCATACGTGCGGACACGATGTTACATTTATCTTCTGTAGGGCTACCAGTTAACACGGCTATGTGCTTCAGGACAGCTGTATTAAAAGAGATTTAGAAGTAGTTTTTACAGAGTCCTTAATGTTAAGCCGTATACAGAAAGAAAGTTGGAAACATATAAGCGCTTACCAGTGCTTATCAGCGCTGGTCCGTTCTACACAGCAGGTTGAAGCAGTTGTTTCTTAATTTTAAATGACAGCCAGACCAGCGCTGACCAGCGCGTGTTGAAACTTGTCTGAACTTGTTGGAACCGTTCAGTGCTTATCGCCGCGCGTTCATATATTTTCCTGTGCGGATCACCAGCGCTGCCAAGCGCCGGTAAGCGCTTCTAAGTTTGCTGCTTTCTTTCTGTATACGGCTTAACATCACAACGTCAAGCGCCGGTAAGCGCTTCTAAGTTTCCTGCTTTCTTTCTGTATACGGCTTAACATCACAACGTCAATGATTCGGCAGAAGTATATAAAGCAATACATAAAGATAAAGATCATTTATTTGTCAAACATGCGTTTACATTAACTGATTTGACAGACATGCAAGGTATAAAAAATATATGCTGTGAGCGTCCATGTTTTGCCAATCACGGCGTACAAATGTTCTAGGTATAAGGATAACATTTTACATAATTGGTATATAGTCGTTTTAAGTCTCGTAACAAAATATATATTTTTTTATATGTAAATTACAAACTAGCGCTTGACTGCAATCCCGCCTGATGGTAAGCAGTGATGCAATCGTTGATGGTAAAGCGCGCTAGTTTATTAAGCCTACTCACTCAAAAGAACTGAGTAAATAGGAAGGAAGACGGCAGTTGAGCGCGGACCCATACATTCCCATATTTCGCTAATGTTCTAGCTCCATGTAATAATGGGCGAAAATATTGTCGAGCACTAAACCAGCTCCTATTGAAAAAACATATATAAAACTTCAAAACCTCCTATTTTAGTATCTAACGAGCGATGAAGCAGTTTTGAGATTTTATATTATTTTTATCTTTAATCAATCCTCCTTTAAAGACTTCAAAAGCTTAAGGCTCTTTTTAACCGACTTCAAAAAGGAGGAGGTTACTCAATTCGACCGTATATATGCTTTTTTTTTTTTTTTTATGTTTGTTCGCGCATATCTTCGTCGTTTATGAACCGATTTTGATAATTCTTTGTCTGTTGGAAAGAAGACGTTCCCAAGGTGGTCCCATGATAAGGATATCAGGGTTTGATGGTGGAAAACCAGAGAAAACAAGGGGAACTTTCAAAAATTGCAGGGGCGACTAGTGCAGTTCTTAGCATTTTCTTTAAGTATTTTAAAGCACTACAATTTAATAAAGGTCTGGAGTAGATCTGATGATGGAGCTGGGAGACAGTCGAAGGAACTCCTCAACAATTCACAGTAGCTACCTTGTGTTTGGGCTCGATTAATTTGTATTGATAAGAACTTTACACCTAGATGGGTTGTGACTGTCATAAGAGCTCTGATGATGAAGACAAAGGCCAGTTCCGAGAACTCCTCAACGGTTTACAGTAGCTACTTTGTGGTTGGACTTCATTCATTTATATTGATGAGACCTTTGCACCCATTGGGTTAAAATAATGGTCTGCAGTAAATTTGATGATGAAGACCATAGGTAGTTGAGGGAATACTTACGGGTAAAAATTAAAGTAAACAAAATTACGTCGTTTCCCAACTGTATTTGCGTCAGCTTCCAGTCTGACCGGATGCAACTGAATACATTGTACTTTTAACAACTAAAAAGTGTAAAATAAAAACTTTTTTACAAAAAAACAACCGACTTCCAAAAACCACTACAAAGTGAAAAATAATTAATTTCGGAAGTCGGTGTCAAAAACGAATAAACAAAACCAAAGACACCGACTTTCGAAATTAATTATTTTTCACTTTGTAGTGGTTTTTGGAAGTCGGTTGTTTTTTTGTAAAAAAGTTTTTATGGTAGGTAAAGTTGATTAGATAAAGCAAAGATTTCGGTATACCTTTATGAGTAATAGAGTAAAATACTGTTTATTATGTACACCATATAAATTACTACGGAACATAAATATGAAGATTTCACAAAGGGTATTCTACAATGGGCGGTCATATCGCTAGGAGAGATCTTTTACAGACAACCTTTGGAAGGAATCCCGGGGGGAAGAAGAGACAAATAATGTAGGTAGGTACTCTACAGTGTACACAACTGCAACAATCAAATACTTGAATACTTCTTCTTCGTCTTAGCGTGTCGATGGCAGTTTTTTTTTTTTTAAACGTTGCCCACACTCTCAATTTCTCCGGTATCGTGTTAACATATAAACGCACATACACAAACAGCCAGACCCGGAACAACTAATTGTAGGCTAATATTTGTTCCGTGCGGGAATCACGCCATTGTACGAATCGTGTCGACATGACGACACGACAGTTTAAATGGACTCGGCCTGGAATTTGCCAACATATTTGTCATCTGCATGATAGACAAACAGGACGCGAAGCGCAAGCGTTCATCAGTTCCTCAATCGTGCAGCTGTCAGGACACGTAGGACATTGAATACTGATTTTACGATATAAACTACTTTGTGAAAAGAAATATTCTGACTTTATCATGGAAACACTATTAAGTTACGCAGAAAAGGTTCGGGAGGCTGTTCAATTAGCAACAAAAGGCGATTAATACTTTAGTTTCGTAATCTTAATTACTGAACGAAATATTTTATTATACTTAATCGAAATCTAGGTGACATTTAATTAAAGAACAGTAGGTACTCTAAAATTCTCTCTTTCTGCTTTAACTCTTAGGTTCGATAATAAAATGACAAAAGTGAATTATCAAATAATTTTCGTGCCTGAAGCTACGTGGAAGTGCATGAAACATACGTGGAGTACATGAAAGTGTTCTAACCAGCTGGTGTTAAACGTGAACTCGTTTAGGAGTTAATTTTTTACATATTTGGCACTCTGCTTACCTACTTGCAAATATATATATAAATATATATATATATATATAATATATCATAAACAAAAGGCTTGAAGATGGATACACTAAACGAATCACCACACCATTATTATAATGAAGGTGTAGGTAAAACATTCAATCATGTGAGGTGTCTGTTTTTACATAGAACAAAAAGTTGTAATACATAAATAAACATAACGTACAAAAACAGTAGGTACCTAAAAAAAAAAAAAAGGAAAAAGAAAAATAAATGTTTTTTTACGAAAAAACTTGTAGCTCATACATAATGTTTAAATCAAATAAAACGAAATAGACTTTACAATAATTCACAAAAAACGCAGTTCTTGAACAAATAGAAAAAGTTTACAGACAGCTATTTTTCTTCAGAGTTTAGAGAAAAACGCTGTTCAGTTTGAATAGTTTATTCGCCTTACCTAATGTCTCATTGGTATTGTTCATCGAATTGTTGATGCACGGTTACTGACAAATTGACTGGTGGAGTCAGTTTGTCACCCTCACTCAATCTGTCTGATTCTTTTTTCTTTTTGTAATTAAAACGTTGCACCACGCTAGGAATTTTTCTTGTGTCATTGGAGCATTTACAAACATATAAATTCACAGACACATACAGCCAGACCCGGAGCAACTACTTGTAAGTCAATAGCTTCGCTAACAGTCTGAAATCTGATTGATGATTCTTTCCTCAAAAGACCATTTCAGACATCAATCTGCATGGTCTTCACATGATTTGATCATGACTATTTCTAGATTTTAAAAGAGACCATGTTCGTTTGTTTCGGCCTTTCTTATTAGAGTCTATATAATTATAAAAAAAAGATTTAAGTTTACAAATATTTGTACAAACCTACTTATTCCTCAGCCTATAGATGTCCACTGCTGGACAAAGGCCTCCCCCAAGGCTTTCCACGCTGACCGGTCTTGTGCTGCCCGCATCCATCGGCTTCCCGCGACCTTCACCAGGTCATCGGTCCACCTTGTTGGGAGCCTCCCTACGCTGCATCTTCCAGTACGTGGCCGCCACTCCAGAACCTTACTGCCCCATCGGCCATCGGTTCTACGAGCAATGTGCCCTGCCCACTGCCACTTAAGTTTAGCGACTCGCAGAGCTATGTCGGTGACTTTGGTTCTTCTGCGGATCTCCTCATTTCTGATTCGATCACGCAGAGAAACTCCTAGCATAGCTCTTTCCATTGCACTTTGTGTGACTCTGAGCCTTCGTATGAGGCCCATTGTGAGCGACCACGTTTCAGTTCCGTAAGTCATCACTGGCAAGACACACTGGTCAAAGACTTTAGTCTTGAGACACTGTGGTATCTTGGACGACGAGAAGATGTAGCGTAGCTTCACGAACGCTGCCCAACCGAGCTGGATTCGACGAGACACCTCTTCTACGCTCCGTCCAGCGACAATACAAACCCAAAACCTCGAGAGCTTTCAGATCGAACTACAAAATCGCTACGAATGCCTCGGTGAATGCATAGATGTGGACGACTACAACAACAGGTTTGTGGAAACTCTCCAAACGGAAGGGTCTAAGTTCTACAAAACCCTCCGTTCAAAAGGACAGAAGAAAATCTCCGGTCCCACCCGTCGGCTAATGGAAGAAAAAGAGGAGGTGATCTTAAAATCCCCTGATGACGCTTCGCGTATCAGATGCCTCAACAGACAAATCTTAAAGTCTGTGACTCGAGATATAAGCCAATTTAATACAAATTGTATTAAAGAGGCTATCGAGCGGAACAAAGGCTCTAAAGTGTTCGCACGAGAATTGTCTGTTGGACAGAGCCTACTTGCGAAGCTGAAGGCTGGGGATGGTAGGATCGTCACTTCCAAGCCTGAGCTTTTGAGTGAGATTAAGAAATTCTACGGAGAGTTATAAACATCAACACACGCACCTGTTGTAAGCCTGGCTAATGATCCTAGAGCCAGACTAACCCGACACTACACCGACGATATCCCGGACGTCAGCCTGTACGAGATTGTTATGGCCCTGAAACAGCTCAAGAACGATAAGGCGGCTGGAGATGATGGAATTACGGCTGAGCTTCTGAAAGCGGGTGGTAAACCGGTTCTTAAAGCGCTTCAGAAGCTATTTAATTCCGTCATTCTTAAAGGCGAAACGCCTAAGGCGTGGCACAGGAGCGTGGTGGTTTTGTTTTTCAAAAAAGGTGACAATATAACCTCCTGAAAAACTACAGACCGATATCCCTCCTGAGCCATGTCAACAAGCTGTTTTCTAGGGTCATCACGAATCGTCTCGCTCGCAGGTTCGACGACTTCCAGCCTCCCGAACAAGCAGGCTTCCGAAAAGGCTTTAGCACCATAGACCACATTCATACGCTGCGGCAAGTTATACAGAAGTCCGAGGAGTATAACAAACCACTATGCTTGGCGTTTGTGGACTATGAGAAGGCCTTCGATTCGATTGAGACTTGGGCGGTGCTACAGTCTCTCCAGCGGTGCCAAAATGATTGTACAAAAACGCCACCATGTCAGTCCGTCTCCAGGATCAGGACTCGATCCAACTGCAACAAACCTACTTACAAAAAAATAATTAATTTATCACAATAAACTGCGACCTTTTCCAATACTAAAATGGAAATAGTAGATAGGTATACTTACGTGGGTGTCTATAAAGCTTAGCAGTATAACAAAAAGCCTATTTTATCGATTCTAGTCTTTTATCATTTTGTGTATTTACCTACTGTGATTTTTTATACCTACTAAAAGCATAACGTCATACCATTATCTTGTACCTTTCTGTCTTTTTTGGCTTCGCACGGTTTGTGCAGTAAGCCAATGTCACGGAATGAATTATTCATGTCGAAAAAGACGGTCGCGTGAACCGTCTTGCGAGGGAGGTTTGAGACAAAGTCATGATGTGGTCACTATGCTGCGATATTTCACTGTTATTTATGAATTATTTACTGAATGCACTTTTTACTACGTAAATCACGCACTTTTATTTAGTAAACAACCCTATAACTAAATAATTTTAAAAGTCCAATGAAAAATCAACGTGACACTCAGCTTGACTTTCCCGCCAAAAAACCATCTTGTATCTTACATCATCATCATTAACATTTGGCGCAGTACCTACTTATTGCTCATATCCATGAGCGACACGCGTCGACGTAAAGGCATTTTCAGCCATCTACGGCTGCTATCAACTTGCAAGTCAACTTGCCACTGTAGTATTTAAGCATTTTGAAGAGTGTGCGCCGGAATTCAGTGACTTAATTCCCTCATCTCAGTTCTGTCATCATACGACCCGTCGTATGGTTAGTATCCACCCTTACATTGTTGACACCATTACAATCCGGACGAAGCGTTTTGCGTCGCCTTTTATACCGCGTTCATCGAAGGACTGGAACAATTTGCCTGAGCCGGGAAATTTCGTAACACACTATAATTAGCAATAGGTTTCATTTTGACAGTTCAACAACATTCATTGCGTTATTTACGTCATTGGGCAGACACTTTTTTCGGACATTTGGAGCAATGGATTCGCAATATACTTCACAACAATTCCAATTGATAGTAGGTAATAGTGTGTTAGTAAGTTAGATAGTACCTAATGTGTTAGCAAGTATGAGTGCGCGGGTTCGATACCAGGTCAGGCACTTGCCTGACCTGGAATCGAACCCGCGCACCAATGTAACTTTTCTAAAGTTATATGTACTTTCTAAGTATATCTTGGACACCAATGACTGAAGGTGAAGGAAAACATCTTGAAGAAACCTGGACTTGAAGTCTGAAATCGCCAACCCGCATTGAGCAAGCGTGGTGATTACGCTCAATCCTTCTCTGTATGAGACTCCTCTCAGGTCTCCACCTATGCCCAGTAGTGGGACAATAAAAAGGTTGATGATAATCATAAATAGTGTGTTACGCAATAAGGGTGCAGGATCCTAATTACCTTACTATCAGTTGGAATTATTTCGAAGCATATTGCTCAACATTTGCTTCATGTGTTCAAAAACGTGTCTGCTCAACAACGTAAATAACGCAATGAATGTTGTTGAACTATCAAAATGAAACCCATTGCTACTAATAATGTGTTACGCAATTGGCCTACTAATTGGACCTTTGTAAGTTTGTATGACTGTCAGTAGTCATAGAAACTCACAAAGACAAAAGCTCTTTATAATATTAGCGAGCTAACGTTAATCACATAATACTATATGTATAGCCGTAACATATGGACAAAGAAAATAATATACTTACTTAAGGACTTAATACGACGTAATTATCACAACAATAATTAACACAACAACTGACGTCATTAAATTAACAAGCATTAAGCTTGATCTGATAATTACATCGCTGTGACAAAGGAAACCAATATCCGATAAGTAATAATGAGCTCTGCGTACATTAAAAGAGATTTATCAACAAAAAAAAAAAAAAGAAAAAGCTTGTTTTATCGTGATATTTGATTCGATGATTTTGATTTCAGAAACCTTTTTTTTAAATTGAAAGAGGTTTTGTTTAAATAAAAAAAGGTTTCTGAAATATCGACTAATCCCAGCGGTGATTCGCCTTCGCCGCGGGAGATATTGTAGTCTCACTGTCGTAGTCCGATGGGACGATAATCATATGACATGAGACATGACCGATGAGAGACCAATCCCTGCCATTGATCTCTCTACCTATCTCTATCGCACCGCCGACATCCGAACTCTAGCTCTGGATATCAAAAGAAATAATTAGATATTTCTAGACGCCACATACTGCTGATATAATGTTGCTCATCATAAACCATTACATAGAAACCTGTTTCTATACAGTATCCCCGAGAATCCTCAAAAATTACATGATTAAACAAACGAGTCTTCCCTAAAAACTATTAGAAGTATCTTAGTTATGTTGTTACATATAAACACGAAACAGGAGTTACGCTAAAACAAATGACGCCCAAGAAAAATCTTACAAATTAGACGAAGCAACTGATCAGAATAAACAATGCCCGAAAATTACGAGGCTATAACGAACCCCACAAAAATAATTGTATCCTCATACAAAAGCCTCGCTCATTCCTCTTACAGTTATCAACAGCACCCCCTCCACAACTGATTAGTTCCAGCGGTCGTCCATAATCTTATAACAGATAAACCAATTTGTGCCATCCCTGTTTGGCTCTGACAAGCGAATAATTCACTAGATGGAGGCAAACAATCGAAATGTAACAAATATACGTTGTTAATAACGTTCACGAAGGCATTGTCTTCGGCTTTTGTGCTGACGATGATGGTAGAAATTGGTTGAGAAGAAGAGAGGCAAATTACTTGGTATTACTGATAGACATTAACAGCTACTAGAGTAACTAATGAGTGGTAAACCCCTCAACCCAACCCTTTTGTGACTGTGTATATAAATATAACTTATTTCAGGCATCAGTCTCCCACAAAGTTAGCTCCTTGTTCGTGCTCTACTGACAGAGATGAGCTCCAAAGGACGTCATTCAAGTGTCTAACATTAAACATCCAAAAATGAAAACCAAAATGATTTGTGAGCTTTCTTGGTAGTTGTAAAAAATGTTTCGTATTTTACCGTATTTCGTGTTTGTCATATTTTTTCCTTTATAAACGTTTTTCAGTCTGTTCTGTTCACCACATTTAACAAATCATTATTACAAGATCGTCGCTGGTTAATTTCAAATAGTATAGCTCTTCAATAAAACCTTTTCTGACTTTGTCGAACGTCCGCCATGTTAGATTAAGAGTAACGTCACATTATTTTTCGGGTTATTCTTAGCAATATTTTATTACCATGTTGTAGGAATGTATAACAAATAAATGGGCATCCATCTTGGGTATGCGGACGTGTTGGGTTAAACCTGAACTGGACGTGTATTCAAAATTTCAACACAATCAGTTAAAGATCTGCTTCGAAACTGAATTGAAAAATACCACCCGAACATAGGAACTTGCAGAGTAAGATAATAAAAAGCTTATAAATAATGAATGATGTATTTTATAATGCACAAAACCAAAGAGAACTTTCCGCCAGCGCCAATGTTCCTTTCCACATTTAACCCGCCTACATTCAACGCAAGAGAAAAGCAAAGAACAGGCATCGTCCGGTTTTCCATCAGACGTGATCGAGGTCAAGAGCAGGCTCATTCAACAATAAAAAATGCGCTTAGTAATAACTTGCGTAGACAAAAAAAAGGTTTAGTATTATTTATGTATTTTGTATTTTTGTCAGTGGCATATTTTGGCAGCTAAGCCTGTACAGCAATTATAATGAAATCGAATAACTTGTGCTATAACTAAGTAAACAGACTTGTCTAATTCAATAGAATACTCTCCCATTATAACCTAACTAAACTTCCAATAGAATTTCCAGAGAAAAGGAAAACGAAAAGTATTTTTTCTATTTTTCCGACGTAAACTCCGTTAGCTTCTAGTTTTTATACGTTTTCCTTACGTAAATTTATTTACCGTTTATAGTGAATAAGAAAAGCTCATTAAACCGTCTTTTGTGGCATAAAATGTACTGACTGGAGGCTCCTGCCTCTAAACTTCTTGAAATTTTAATTTGCTTATTTGCATTAAGTTCAAACTCATTTATCGTCGCGGTAAAGCGAACGTAATCTGCATATCTTTGAGAAGCTGTGTCAAACGAGCAACATTTTAAATAATATGACCAGTGTACTGCAAAATCTTTGTAAAAGTACGAAGTTACAGTAATTGTATAAACTTCAAATCGCAAACAGTGCGACAGATTTAATTAAGGCAAAAAATATTAGGTACGCAGTTCTGGTTTTTTCTACGAATCCAATTTTCATGAGCATTCATTCGTTAAAAAACGTGCATGCATACATGCCTTCTGTGAAGCACTTCGCGTCCGATTCATCAATTTTCCATTTTTACGTGTTTCGCCATCGGTATGATGAATATGTCCAACACCACAGCTATGGCACAGACATGCGCCTCTCTATCTAATTGGAGCGTCAATATTCGTTCGCAGAACGCTTTGCATATTTCATAGCTGGAGTAGACCATTGAAACTTTGCAAACGAAGGCAGGACTAGAGTTAGGTACTTTAGTAAGTACATATAGTTTAAATGGCAAGGGCACACTTGTACAAATGAGTTGAATATGCTCATTGTGTGTGGCCTCTATCTTTGCATATTGATCTGACAAGGGACAAATGTACATCGTCTACAATTGTCAGGGGCAAGTAAAGGAATGCATCATTAAGATGCAGCTCGTAAGTGATCGGCTGGTGTCTATCGCTGATTGCGCTTTGTTCGGTGCTTGCAACGAAGACTTGCTATTTGCAACTTACATACTAGTTAATGAAACTTGCACATTCATTACTCAGAGTAGAATTGTGATGCAGGAATCGTACATATATTCCTATTCATTTATTCCCATACATTATGTACAAATGTGTCTATAATATGTAATGATAGATGATACATATGAGAACGGACGTCACTTGCTCATTAATTCCAAGTTTAATTTCCGATTGAAGGAAATAGATTTTTGATAAATTTCATCTGCTCACTAATGTTTCGTTATATTTCAATATCCAAAAATGTTACATAAAACTCGATGACAGCTTTGTATAGTATATATATTTTTTTTTTTTTTAAATATTTTTGGGATTACATATAACTTCTACATATTATGAAGTCTTAGTCAGTTAGCTGGTGTAACTCCACAAACATGGTAGCCGTCGAAATCTAATAATAATAATATCTAAATCAAAAGAGAAAAAAAAAACACATTTATAACATCATGATTTCAAGTAATGGATGGAATGTGTGAATGGTGATATGATAAGAAAGGGGTTCTTTAATAAAACGATTAAAGATATATGAAAGAAAAAAGGAAGTTACATTGACCCCAAATAAATTGGGATAAGGGGCAGGCGAATGATAATGATACGTATGACATAAGGACACAGTGATTGTAGTAGTTACCCAATACATACTAATCATTACTGTTTTCATTACCTAATTAACTACCTAGTCTGCTATTTTTATAAATTTGTCATTCCAACACGATTCCATTGTCATTTCATTGTCATTGTGCTTAAAAGTTCGTAATCTGCAAAATTCGTAATGATCGATCAATTATTGCAGTCGTCTCGTGATGGAATGGTGATAGAATGACATTGCCGTATTGCTATTGTTAAAAACCCGTTAACAGAAATGATTTTTTTAAAACTAATACTCAATTTGAACATTTATTAATATGGAGTGGAGTGTCACTGTTTTATCACTGGAAAGTCATTTTGTTAGTAGATTGCGAAAGTTGTGAAAATCGATCATTATGAGATGATCGACTATTCTGACATTATTGTAATCGCAGACTACCCTGTAGTTTGTCCTCAAACTGTGAAGCTTAATATTTGTCAACTTCAGGTTCCATACATATTGTGAAGGGATATTATGTTCGTTCAATCCAATTGAAACCGATATTCTTGTGTAATTAAGAATATCAAGTTCTACTTGGCACATACATTAATTCTAAATCAGTATTTGTCAAGTTACACAATGTAGTTCAGAGCACCCTTTGTGCCAACAGTTTCTTTGGTGATCACAGTGCAGGGTCCGTGTTTGATGTGCTTATGTTGGAACGCAGTTGTAGGTCCGGACAAAGAGCAGTTCGAGATGTAGCCAGTTACAGATCAACAAGCGATTAATTCTCGTCAGCAAATGAGCTTAAGACGTCATTTTATATCCAAAATACTCTACGCTGTTCCAATCTTGTGCAAAGGCCTCTCTTCTCCTTTAACACGGTATTGACTACTCCTTATTCAGTCCTATATAAATTGGGCAAAATTTTGAGCCAACACACAACATTTCTTTTGAAGCGCCATAATTTGTTTTGGAACACGATCCATTAATTCAGCTCATATACACTGCGCTTCATTATATGCTTGAGTTTGAACACCTGGTTGAAAATCAAAGAACAAGTCGGGGTAACCTACGTTAAGACGAGACATGTCTATGAGCCTGAGTTATAGTGCTATAGACAACTCACACTTGAATTATTCCCTTATAGTAGCGTTCCAGCTGGGTTGGTTGCAGTTAGTTCTTGTGATTTCTTTATCTTAGCTCTGAAATAAGACTCATCATCATCTCAGCGTTAATCCCAGTTGCATCCGTAGCTTTTTCAGCTTTGGAGTCTGGGGTCCGCTTTACCAGTCCAACTGCTGATTTTGGCTAAACTTCGATATTTTCCGTAAAGTGACTGCCGTCTGACCTCCACAACCCGAAGGCAACATCGAATCATTGCAGTTAGACCAATTGTTGGACTTTTGAGGCCTCCAAAACCCGTAACGACTGCCACTAGATGTTCTTATGGCAACCGGGACCAACAGCTTAACGTGCTTTCCGAAGCACGACCAGACCAGTGCAAATATTCATATGACTCATGCATACAAATATAAGCACTGCGCGGGAATCGAACCCGCACCTCCTTGCGCAGTGGCCGCGTTCGCTACCGCTACGCCACCGAGGCTGTCACCTCTGAAATGAGACTATTTGGCCCAAATAAAGAACCTTACTAAATATTTCAATAATGTCGAAATTACATTAAAATGATTAAAGATGCTCAGACAGAGCATTCACAACAACATTTATTATAGGTGTAAATAATTGGCATTATGTAAGGAGACTAAATAGCTCATTCGCATGAAATCCTAAAGAATTAGAATAGACCCAACCTAACCCAACTAACCCTTTGAATCATCTTTCATCTTTCCCGAAAAAAATTTAAATGTCCCGATATTTTTCTAATCTCGCGCGAGTCTTTCTTCATTGTCTCGTTTCATGGTTTTAATGATTCTATTAGTGGTAAGAATTCGATTTAGTCAGCTACACTGATCGAGTAAGTCAATATTGCCGAAAATTGTTTTGCGATTGTCGGCCGATAATTTAATTATTTCGGGATCCAATTTAACAGGGATGTTGTTTGGGCCGCTTACACTGGCCGCCACAGATGTGATTACCCAGCCTGGACTGGGAGGCCTCTGTTTGAGTTAATCTCCAATATTGTTGTTCGTCAGTTACACTCTGGGCCCGATGATGTGTAACATATTGTTGTTAACTAACACTAGGTAGGGTAAATTTAACACTAGTATTAGTGAGATCGGTTTGAAGTTTAACAATAAATATGTCTCGTAAAGCGTTTAGTTTAGTGTATATACGAGTACAAACGATGGCCTAGTGGTTGAAATACCAGCCTCTCAAGTATGAGTACGCGGGTTCGATTCCAGGTCAGGCAAGTACCAATGTAACTTGTCTAAAGTCCAAGATATACTTACAAAGTACATATAACTTTCTAAGTATATCTTGGACACCAATGACTGAAGGTGAAGGGAAACATCTTGAGAAGACCTGGACTTTAAGTCTGAAATCGTCAATCCGCATTGAGCAAGCATGGTGATTACGCTCAATCCTTCTCTGTATGAGAGAAGGATTGAGTCGCCCAACAGTGGGACGATAAAAAAGGTTGATGATGATGACGAGAACAAACGAGGGAAATGCGTCAATGGCAGAAAAACTGTAGCCGTCGAAAGCGCTCATGTATTTAGAGACGACGCTACTATATAAGCTACAGTTACAGACACGAACGCATCGACAGCTGCCACATAGGCATAGATAGCAACCATCGTTACGCTACCAAAGTGTACATTGGACCATTGTTAACATCAACACAAAAGGAGAAAAAACTTTTAGAAGATTATTATCTATATATACCTAAGATACATATTCCATGCATCTGAATGTATCTACCATGCGTAAATTATATCAACCTTATATAAAGCGGAACTTTGAACAATATATACCTACTAAGAACAAAATAAAAGGCGGGCCCGGGAAATTGAACGAACATACGAGTACTTTATCCCTGCACATTCGTTCTATGGGAACAAGGAAGCAAAAACTGAAAGTAAACGCAATCTCATTACATGGATAGCCCTCGACCATCCGACCTAGCAATATTTTCCCCAAACCACGGGGATTGCTAAAGATAAAAAGTCTATTCAAACGTACGCCGGAAAGAATTCTTCGAGTTCTTGTGTGTGCCATAAACGCTTATCCTTCCTTGGCACAAATTACATTGGGTCCAGAATACGTTGACAGCTCATTGGGGCTCTGTTTACATAAGCAAATATCAATAACACGTCAATTTCAGTACATTTCAATTTGGTCCCGTATCTCGCCGTGTGCCAAGAAATACTGGGCGAGGGTAATGTTCTTTATTATCTGTCTTCTCATTGTATATTCTTTCGTCGCAGTAAACCAGTGAACGTAAGCAGAATCCAAACGTAACTTTTTAATTATTTTCGATTTCTGTAGAAACTTTTTCCGAATGCCTCAAGTGTACCACTAAGTACGGCGCCTGAATTTCAGTGTAAACGATTTTGAACTTAAGAGACTAGAAGATACAGCCAGCCATAATTAGGTATATTCAGTCCGGCCTTACGTACCTACTTATTATAAAAAAACGAATCAGTTTATTTATCCGAATATTATAGCTATTTGTAAGGTTTATACTTGAGCAAATATACATCTGTAATAAGGTAGGTAATTGGATATCATGTATTCAGAAATGATAACATGAGGGAATTACTAAGATTTATGCTTCAGTCGATATTTAAACAAATATTCCTTGAATATCTGCTTATATTGAAAGAGAAATGTACATTACTGTACATATATGTATTTACAAAGGGAAGTAGAAACCTTTATTTATTATATATTTATTGTTGGGAAACTTTGATTGTCTTACCCACATCTTGCTGTCCGTAACTCAGCGACGATGTGTCCTGTTTAACTTGTTGTATTTGCGATATGTTGTTTTAGTCATACCATTAATTTAGTTAGTTCATTTCCAGCTAGTATTGTTAACGACTACCTAGGTTTTAAAATAAAATACACACACAGCGGAACACATCTGAGCCTCAGATGTGTGCCGCTGTGTGTGTATTTTATTTTTTGTGTTTTTTTTTTTTTTGTGTATAAGATTTTAACTGGGAGAGACGGCAGTTGAGCAAGTTCACTCAACTGCCGTCATCCTTCCTATTCCTAAGTTTTTTAAGTGAATAGGCTTAATAAACTAGTGCGCTTTACACTTAACGATTGCATCACTGCTTACCATCAGGCGGGATTGCAGTCAAACACTAGTTTATGATAATAAAAAAAAAAATTAAGATCGGGTCATGGAATTTTTAATAGATAAGTTACGCAGCCTGTCCAGTTACTTTGTATAGCTACATAGATTTTTATTCATTTTAGTTTAAAAATGTTCTTTCAGTCCTAGCTAGTTACATGAATTATAAAAAAATAACAGTAATGTTAATATTGCAAGAAACCTATACGATGTAAAATGATTATTTAATCTCTAGCGATAGTTATATATTTAAAGTTAAGTATGTCTAGCGGCGACGTAGTAATTGCCCTCATAATAAATAATACCTTTTTTTTTTTTTTTTTTTTTTTTTTTACGGGAGCTACCCACACACGCTGGTCACACTCGGGGGCTAAAGGAGACGGGGGTTCGTCCCCCGCCTTCTTCGCCCCGCCCGTCTACGCCGGATGGGAGCGGCAAGAGCATTCTCTTCCCGCTCCCTCTCCGCTGCCTCCTTCTGCAAGAGGACGGTCTCGCAGAAGGAGGCGGCAGCCTCCCATGCACTCTCTCTTTCAACCATGGCTCGCACCATGGTTGCCAGGGAGAGGCTTCCGCCTCCGAGCGCCGCAACGAGATCGCGGCGCTCGTTTCCATAATAGATAATACCTACCTATAAAAAAGAACATTATTATATTTGCCCGTAGGCAATGCTTTGTGACATTCTTAAGGCTGCAGCAACCAGGCGCGACGCGACAACACGGCGCGAAGTTAGTAGAACAGTTTCTATCAATCGCCCCACAGAATAAACGTGCAACACATTTTTTTTTTCTTGCATTTTTCGTTTCATTGACCTATGCAGCACCTTCTAATTTTTATATTTTTTTTACTCAAAATACATATATTATATGATTTGATTTCTTTATTTCAGGGAAAAATAATGGAATTATATCACAAGTATTAAATAAAGTGCATGCTATTATTAAACGCTTTTTGGGTCCCCGAGTTTATACTAATAAACGTGTTAAAAAACTTGTGCAATTCTTCGAGTTTGTATAATAGCAGCTTACTCGTTTATTCATTGCTTAAAATGTTTATTCTTAATGTGTCACACGTGAAAGTTTACTGTGATCTAGTCATAGAAATCGACAAGAACAAAAAAAAAAAATGTTTTTCTTAGACTGTCGGAAAACGGTTTAAACTAAAATATATCTAATGTAATAATATATAAGTTATTTTAATTTGGTATAATTTGTTTAACCCTATCTACTACCAAACACCAGTTATTAAAGTTTTATCGTTTTTATTTTTTCCTGAAAAGTGCGCATGTCTGCGGCAGCCTTTAATCCACGAGGCGTTCTAATCAAAATTTTAGGAATTTGTAATGAAGAAAACAAAAATATGGACATAATAATTTTATTCTGCCTCGTTAGTGCAGTGGTCGCAAGCGCACTGCTGAGCATGAGGGATTAGGTTCTGTAGGGTAACTGCATTACACACTATCAGTAGCAATGGGTTTGGTTATGGTCATTGCGTTAATTACATTATTGAGAATATATGTAGCGATGGATATGAACTATATGCTTCAAATGAATGAAATTGCTAGTAATAGTGTATTGCGCAATTAGCCATCGTGACCTAGTAGTTAAAACACCAGCCTATCAAGTATGACTGTGCGGGTTCGATTTCAGGTCAGGCAAGTACCAATGTAACTTTTCTGAGTTATATGTACTTTCTAACTATATGTTAAACACTAATGACTGATTAAAAGGTGAATGAAAACATCTTGAGGAAACCTGGACTTTAAGGTCCGTATTCCAGAAGGAAACTCAAAACTCAAGCTTTACTTAAGTCTCGTTTGAAGCGATTTGATTGGTTGAAACTAGTTTTAAGTAATGCTTAAACAGAGATCAATGCTTGAGTGACGTTCTGTAATACGGACCTAAGTCTGAAATAGCCAACCAGCATTGAGCAAGCGTGGTGATTACGCTCCATCCTTCTCTGTATGAGAGGAGACCTGTGCCCAGCAGTGGGACGATATAAAGGTTGATGATGACGCAATTAAGGTGCCAGGTGCAACTCTCAGGTCGAGCAGAATGTTTGGGTTTGGTGAAACCCAAACCCATTAGGAATTTCTCAAAAGTTGACGGGAGTCTGGGTTCACGGGTATTAGCCCACGAATCCAGACTCCAAGTTTTTTATTTTTTATTATTAAATTATAAACTAGCGCTTGACCGCAATCCCGCCTGATGTTAAGCAGTGACACAATCGTTGATGGTAAAGCGCACTAGTTTATTATGTTCTATTACGTAGAACTTAATAGACGTACAACAATATAATAACCGCCAATAGCCAATATTCATTAAACTTGATCATAACTGACGTAATCTGTGTGTTACTATAAGTACAGCTCAGCCTTACCCTTCCAACAAGTTTTCTTTTTTTATTTCTTATCTTTCTTCAGGGAATACTGGCGTGATCTTATGTAAGTGAATAAAAGGATTTAGTTTATTTATTTAAAAATAAATATGGGAGTATTACAAAAGGAAAAGTCGTATCCCGGTGGATGTCGCGAGGATGTTGGCAATCCGACACCTTCCCCCAGGACAGCGTTATTTGTTTTACTTCAAAGGTGTTGTCTGCCAGATATTGTGTTTAACAACCATTATATATCGCTGCGACGTTACTGTACATAAATAAAATTTACAACGTAAGTGTGCTTGTAAGTACGTAACGTAAATGTACTTACGTATTAATATTAAAAAGAATTTCCATACTAATATTATAAATGCGAAAGTATCTCTGTCAGTCTGTCTGTCCGGCATTCACGCCAACACTACTAAACCGGTTGTAATGACATTTGGTACACATATTATAGTCTAGAGCCTGAGAAAGGACATAGGCTATCCGCTATATAACATCCCGCTATGCCCAATAGAAGCAGAGCAGTAACAAAAAATATTGCGAAAACGGCAGTGAACTCGGACGTACATATTGGTCAACATTTATTTAAAAGGCACTTATATCAATTGAGCTCTTTCGGTTCGAAACTTACGCTGGTGAAACCGCGGGGCATAGCTAGTAGTTACTTAGTACTTGATAACTTTTGCTCATTTATTTTTCCTAAAAACAACGTTTTGCAAGAAACAGATAGGTATAGTGTAAAGCTTCATTTAATTATTTTGCAAAAATAAATTATTTTTCCTTAGTTACCAAGGAAAACTTCGGTGAATTAATATAATACATAATTCTAAATCGTCCTCCGTGGCGCAGCGGTCAACACGCCTGCCTGCGAAGTGGAGGCTCCGGGTTCGATCCCCGGCCAGGTCATGATGGAAAACGATCTTTTCCTGATTGGCCTGGGTCTTGGACGTTTATCTATATATGTATCTATTATAAATATGGTATCGTTGAGTTAGTATCCCATAACACAAGTCTCGAACTTACTTTGGGGCTAGCTCAATCTGTGTGATTTGTCCGTATATATTTATTTAATTCGAATAACAAACAACAAAGTAAGTATTTTCCCTATATACAGTATGTTAACTAACAGAGGGCGTTCCCGTTAACCCGAAATAGTATAGCATACATACATGCTAAAAAAAATATTTCCATTCGAAAACAAAATGTTTTAAAATTTTTTCCAATAAGAAAATATTCAATAAAAATTTTAAATTGACATGTAAAAGAAACAGACTATACACGCGAACATGAAAGACGGCAACGTCGCAATTTATTTATACATGACGACTACTATTTTGATTTAAAACAGGAGGTTTCAAATTTATTTCCAATTAGAATTTTTTTTTATTCGGATTTTTTTATGCTTATTTTTCTATGCTGATATTTTTATTTTAATCTATTAATGATATATATTAACGAGTTTAAGGGAACGCCCTCTGTTATTTAACATACTGTATTATACAAGTAATTAATGCTTCCGTTATATCAATGCACACCCATTGGCAGCGGCACAAAGCGGAGACTAAACTAAGTTTACCAACATATTATGTGCTTAAATCGCTAAGTTTATAATGCCGTTGTTAAACGTGGTGTCTCTCCCAGCGCTTCAGCGGAAACTGTAAACTTAATGCATTGACATTAAATACTTGAGATAAGGGTAATTTCAAAATGGAAATAATTAATAACTTGATGATCGAAATGACGTAACGCAGAGGAATGTGGTTTGAACCAAATTCAAACAGGCTAGCTACAAAGGTTGATTCTAACCGGGCTGTAGAGCGAACATTCAATAGTTTGGTAGTTTATTCGTGTATTTTATTGTTTATGCAAAACCCGAAACACGTATTCAGTATTTTTACATGCTACTATATACAACTGCTAGCTTTCCGCCCGCGGCTTCGCCCGCGTGGAGTTCGGTTTTATCGCGCTTTTTAGATTTCTCAGTGTTTCTCTACTATATTATGCATTTATTATACATACAAACCTTCCTTAAGAATCACTCTATCTATTAAAAAAAACCGCGTCAAAATCCGTTGCGTAGTTTTAAAGATCTAAGCATACATACGGACATACAGCGAAAGCGACTTTGTTTTATACTATGTATTGATGAACAAAATTTCAAAAAGATATGAAAACCACAAAGTTATGAGCTTGTTATCTTACCTGGTTGTCCCAACAAAAATATGGTCAACGCACCGCTCGCCGCTGCGGATGATGGAGCGGTGCCCCGACCTGTCTCACGTGGCTAGAGTACTATGAGCCCAGCTGTGTGATCAGTCAGCTGAGTTGCGCGCTCGCTAACCACAATTCAACAATTTCTAAATGTATTGGGGAAAAATATAACATGGTGTAAAAATAATTGGAATCTATGCAGTTACTTATTCTGAACAAACTATATTCAGGTTTCGTATAAATAAAAATCATCATCATCAAACTTTTATCATCCCACTGCTGGGCACAGGTTTCCTCTCATATAAAGAAAAAATATCGTTGTATATTGTATTGTACTCGGAAATCACCTCTTCTCCATGCCTAGAAGTAATTATGAGGGACTTTTATCGAATAAATTAACAGTTATCGTCGGTCTTTCGATTAGTCCGTGGATCGGTGAACTTTTTTACAGAGGGAGACTACTCAAAACTCCTCTGCGCCTCAAAAAGCAGCATCACCCGTTGCTTCCGACTGTCATTCGTAGATGTCTGGCACTCGTTTCGGATCATCAGTAGCCCAAAATTATGTATGTAACCAAGTCATTGGATTGTGGAGACCTATGACTGAAAACTAATCTTAACATAGTTGGGAAGAGTCGATGTATTTGGTCCAGAATACCCACTTCTCATATTGGTACTGGAG
This sequence comes from Sesamia nonagrioides, assembly GCA_017933935.1. Classification (NCBI taxonomy): domain Eukaryota; kingdom Metazoa; phylum Arthropoda; class Insecta; order Lepidoptera; family Noctuidae; genus Sesamia; species Sesamia nonagrioides. The sequence continues at coordinate 1,038,611 of JADWQK010000122.1, forward strand.
TCTTAAATGGACTAATTCTTAAAATGCCAACTTCTATATTATTTTAGTAAAGTTAGCTTCATGTACCAATAGTAAAGCTACGTAATAATTCAAGCATATAAAATAAAACGCAAAGAAAAAGCTGTACATTATTATTTATTTTATAACTTAAGAGTAGTTGACCGCGCGGTCTTGCGGGCGGCGAGCAGCGGGCAGCTCACCGCCCTGTAAAGACCAGGCCAGGGTCGACGGCGCGGCGCGGAGACCACGACGACCGATGCCTCCTGAGCCAGGGTTGTGGGTTGGTTAAAAAAGAAACCATGGCCCTAGCGCACAGCCAAGTGAAGAATCACGGGTGGGTTTTAGCCAGTAAAAGTCTGACACGTCCTCCCGCTCCGCCCAGAGCGGGAGAGGTCATTTGATGGTTTCCCAACCAGAACAAAAAAAAAGAGTAGTTGATAGAATCTGAAAATTAATTAAGCCAACAACAAACTTTAATCAGGCAAACGCAATAAAACTTAAAGACGGTATTGTACAATAAGATGCCATCACAAAATTGGAGTTTAAATTGCCTGCAAAATGGCAATATTAAAGTCTTTTTATTGCATAATGCCGTCGCTCACGAGCTCCGACCCTCAATCCAAGTAGCGGAATGACGGTAATCTGAAATGACAATATTATCCTTCTCACGTTCAAACTCCTTACTTTCTCCTGAGCATAAATCCCTAGGTACATTAGGTATATGCCTTAAAAACTTTTCATTTAAACCTGAAGTATCGGAACTTCTTACACCGCTAATCAACTTTAATTGGGCCCGATGATTAAAATCTTCGCTCACGAAAAATTTTCTTTATATAACTTTGATAGAGGAAAATATCGTGAGAGAGGCACGCTTCTACATTGTACAAGTATGATAAAAAAAAACCATAGACAATGGCTTGTTTTATGTGAAACTGGCATTCATGACTGTTGGCGCCATTGAACCAGAACTGTCACTGCATTCACTTAAACTTATTTTATAATGGTATTACGGCATCAACTTCTTAAGTAATTCACAATTAATCAACTAGAAACCATTTAAGGCGCTATCCAAGCGTAGGACAATGTAAATCGCTCAAAATTTTGTCTCACAGTTAGGCGTATAACAATAAGGAACGTAGAGTGTATTTGTATTTTCAAATATTCAAAGAGAAGACATTCTTAAAAATTAAATACGTTCACAATCCAAAACAGCTTTAAGCTTAATTACTAAAAGAACAATGACGAACTTTCAAACATATATTTTTCTTTTACTTTTTGCAACTCCGATTAAAAGGATGTTAAAATAGAAAGATAGATAGATAATCTCTAGTTATACTTTCCATTTTGAAGTTCTCGAAGTGTCTTATCAACAATTATTTAATAATACTATTTTCTTTTTTTTTTACAGCGGCAGCAGATCATATATCATCTGTGCAAATTCAACTGTCTAGCTATCACGGATCAAGATCCGTATGTCTGTTTACCACCAGGCTGTATATCACGATATATAGCCTGGTGGTAGGCAGACATACAGTGGAATGATGGTTACTATTCCGGGACGGAACCCTATAAATATCTAGATGTCTAAATATATACTGGTAAGTATTTATTTAGACATCCAAATCCTCCCGTGGTTGTTGTAAGAGGCGACTAAGGGAACTCTCACCAGAGAAGCGAGCAGCATCGCATCGCGCATCAGCAGACTCTTCTCTAATGATCCATTTTGACAAGTTTCTTATTGTACTAACAAAATGGCATGGTCATTATGTCTTTCCAGTGGTCAATCACTGATACTCCACACCATGTTAATAAATGTTCAAATTAAGGAGTAGTTCATCTAAAAAATCATTTCTACTAACGGGTTTTATAATATTGGCAATACTGCAATGTCATCACCAACACTATTTCATTACGAGACTTTAGCAGATTAAGAACTTTTTTTACATAATGACGATGGAATGACAATGTAATCGTGTTGGAATAACCAATTTATAAAATGGCAGACCATATATGTACATATGTATGATGATGATGATGTTCCCGACCGATTTCGGCCACGGCGACCACTTCGACTCCTAGCCGATGATTAAGTAAGCCATAAGCCATCTTCGGACGCAGGAGCATATATATATACATATATAGACCCCTATACTCTTGCCAAACGACAAGATCACATTCTAAACTCCACATGATCCAAGGCAATGAGACGAAAACAGCACACTCAGGCTGCAATCAACCCCACACGAACTGGTTAAGATAGCAAGCAGTTACACCAGTTATTTTCAAATGTTCAACATTTGCCTTTGTGTAAAGGACCCATAACATTATATACATTTATCTAGCAGCGCTATTCTTTTGTTTTTATAACAGACATTTTCCCCAGGCGACCTCCACCTACAAGCTGGAAATGCCATTAAAAATAAATTTACAAAGGAATGCTCACTCTTTGCGACCCCCGAACTGGTGTTACAACTATAAACAGCACATTAGGGTAAGCATCTCTGAAGTCCATACCTTCGTAGCAATTCAACTTTCATTTGGTATATGTTCACACATTAGGACGGGACGAGGGCGCGTTTATATTGCTTTGGTGTTGGCGGCCGCGCAAACTGCCAGTAAACTGGACCCCGACTCTTCGGACAGTCGGCTACACGGAGACTGCCACATACTTGCAATAGAATTCACTGGCGACAATTTATCTTTACAGCCGCTAGTACGAACGACGCGGTTAATGGCACTGCACGCCCACGAGAGCCGAGTCTCGGTTCCTATACGGCCTTTAAAATATCTTATATGTACATATATTTATGCTCTGATAATAAATTCTGCCCGCTATACAGAGTGGTGCCGACAATACGACAATAAATGAAAACACAGACCATGCTGGTTCATTGGAATAATCCTGAACCATAGAAAAAACCTAGCATCAAAAATAAAAAAAATGAAAATTTCAAACAAACTAAATCGCAGAAAAGTGTAAACGGAAAAGAACATCCTTTAAAATATTGGTTCAATGACCTCCGATCAGCGGGCGACAGCGCGTTCCTGTATCGACTTGCTTTTTCGCGCCATTATTAATAAAGTTTAGTACCGCTGAATGCGGCGGTCATCAACCTCCTAGCGCTTCCTTATCAACTTGTACATCATGTAAAAAATGTGAAAAAAGAAAAATAATTTCCTGTGACTAAAGTAATGGATATATTTGTATATTTTTTACTGAGAGTGTGAGAGACTGGCTGAGAATGTGTTGAGGTACACGATGTTTAATTTATTGTCGTATTGTCAGCACCACTCTTTATACATAGTAAAATGCATTTAATACTACAAAAGGCTCTTTAGATGCGTCTCGCTGCTACCACTATCCTCCATTTCGTAAGTACCAATATATCCTCTTTTTGCATGACCAGGTAACACGCCAATAACTTTCACAATAAAAGAAATATAACAATAATAATAGGGTTTCTCTTATTTCCTTTCGTATCTTTCAAGATTATCGTAGCGAATAAAAGTGGACGAAATTGAATTCGGCCTGTGATTGGGCCTTGAACAAACGGGTCAACGATGCCAGGCTACTGAAAGCTAACGAATTAGGTATTCACCTGCGTTCGTGGTTGATTACACGATTCATTTAAAATAGCGTAAGGAATGTAACGGAACGACAGGCAATCATCCCATCCCTACCCAGGCTGTTGTACAGACGACAGCACATCAAGCTACTACAATCTGTCAGATTTCCTTATTAGATTTTCAGCTTTATCTCTAAAGCGTTAAGGCTCAAGTTTGATTGTTAATATCTGACAGTTTGGGGTAGCTTGACCTGCAGGCTGCTGTCGTCCGTACATTGATAAAATCAATGTCGGAATAGGGAACGTTTTTCCTGGAAATAATTAGGTGGATAACCGAAACAAATGTTACACAAATAAGGTTGTTGTAATTTATTATGTGTTTGCCTGTAGTTTGTGAGACGTGTGTAGGTAAATAGACTCATCATCATCATCATCATCATTTTTTCACCTTTGGGGTCTGGGGTCCGCTTTATCAGTCTAACCACTGATTTTGGCTAAACTTCGATATTTTCGTGAAGCGATTGCCGTCTGACCTCCACAACCCGAAGGTGATATCGAAGCTTTGCAGTTAGACCAATTGTTGGACTTTTGAGGGCTCCAACAACCCGTAGCGACTGCCATTAGATATTCGTATAGCCACCGAGACCAACAGCTTAACGTGCTTTCCGAGGCACGACCAGACGAGTGCAAATATTTATATTCATGTATACGGGGATCGAACCCGCGCCTCCTTGCGCAGCGGCCGCTTTCGCTGCCGCTAAGCCACGGAGGCTGTAAGTAAATAGACTACTAGCAGTTTATTTGAAGATCATATTTTTATTATGTTGACATGTTTCTAAAAATAGCTTGTACAAATGCACGTAACTGCGACATTAAACCTCGTGAAAACGTCGTGACAAAATAATAAACCTATCTAATAACCTAAATAAACCTATCTTGACAAAATAATTTAGGCTTTTCTTAATTTGGCATTGTACAAACAATGCTTCCCCGTAATAAGTAACACAACATGCTCCAAGCCCAATAAAGGTGGTGCCAGGACCATTTGTAAAGACCTTCCAGCTAATTACCTTGTGCAACATTAATCTGCCTGCGTCTCTTGAATTAGTGAAACGTTCCAAATTATTATGTCATATTACGGCGCTGGAGAAATTTAAGGAAAGGGTTGCTAAACATTTCGAACAAACAGTCGTCTGTCGACAAACGGTTGGCACCCCTGTTTGTTACATTGTATTGAACATACTTGTAGGTAAGCAATTACCGTTAAACAATGACCGCGTACTGGCACGACAATGTTATAATGGAGTGTGATTTTAGAGCGGGGGCTAAATTACATGAACATTTGTGACTATTATTTCTGGTCAGCATTTGTAGTAGATATTATTAGTGTCTGACCGAATGTTCTGTTTCGGTTGAGTGTCGGCAAAAACATGAGTTTCGGTTTAGTTTCGTTTTCGGCAGCAAACTCGCCGAAACTACGAGGGAAACCGAATGTGCTTTTGGGAGTTTAAACGTTGTGATACAGTCATTAATGAATGAATCCTATCAAAGCAAATGTCGCTGCTATTCGTTTTAATTTGGTAAGTTTTCTAGTGATTGAGAGTCTATCCACACAATAGGTAGTTTCCTATTGTGAGTATTTTTGCGGCGCAACTAATATTTTTTCTTAAATAAAGGTTCCTGGACTGATAATAATAACGTTTTTTTTTTTTTGTTTACCTCAAAATATAATCCTTGTAAGGAAAACTCGGTTACGGTTTCGTCCGAAACAGAGACCGTTGCCGAAATTCGTTTTCAATTTCGGTTTCGGTCGCAAAACTAGTTTCGGTCAGAGACTGGATATTACATAATATTATAGTCTTATGTCTGGTTATGACCTATTTCACCAATACAACTAATATGTAGTTTTAACTAATACTGAAATAGTGACTAATAGCAATTGAAGTCAAAATACTAAGTGGAGTCATTATTATTTTAGGTTGTTTATTGTATAAAAGCTATTCTAGTTCTGAGTCTTGTTAGCTATACCTAACAAACAATATTTTTGAATCAACCAATACGAAACAATCATAAATACGACAACAACATAAGTATCTAAACGAATACGTTGGTTGAAGGCATATTTATTTACCAAACAAAACTTATATGTAATGTTAATCTTTTATTAAATCTAAAAAAGGGAAAGAGAGGTGTTTTTTTTCGTCTGCGACTTTTTTTAAATTATACAATATGTAAAGAAAACCCTGTCCGATTCGTGAAAGTATTGTTAGGTATCGATAACTGATTGTACTAATGCCCACAAAGACATGCTAAACTTAAAAAAAAAATCCCCCTAAAAAAATAAATATTATTTCGCAAAAAGAGGTAACTTAATACATGTGCGATATGCAACCCCTTCCGCGGGCGGCGGGGGGCAGGGCACGCGGCACCTGTGACGTGGTCGCGTCGCTGTTCGCTTAAAATAATACCAGTGTTGTCACTTTTTTAAAAAGTGACAACACCGGAAGTTGGAATTAATTCCCGGGAAAAAAGATTATTTCATAATTCATTAGTACTGTTACTATGATGATTATGTAAAATTTTATATCATATTTGGTCAAATGATTACCTAACCTTTATTATCCTTATGGGTCGGACAGGGTTTTCTTTACATATTGTATAGGTACCAGCGCTTGCCCGCAATCCCGCCTGATGGTAAGCAGTGACGCAATCGTTGATTACAAAGCGCACTAGTTTATTAAGAGCCTATTCACTTTAGCCTTGAAGACACTCAAATTGTAGTCCGACGTAAAAACCGCCGCTGGCAAATAGGAAGCAAAACGCTTCGTCCGGATCGTAGTGGTGTTAACAACGTAAGGGTGGAAACTCGACATACGACGGGTCGTCCGATGGTGGAACGGAGATAGGGGAATTTAATCATGCAGTTCCCTCGCACCAAAATGCATCCAATAGAACACCGAAAGGCTGGCTACTCTCTACGTCTGTGCTCTAGGTTTTGGAGACCATTTTGAATTAAATCTGGGCCGCCAATCAGCCTCTTCGCACGACTTACCCTTCCATAAGTAAGTATAGAGTTTTGTTTTTCTACGACAAAATTACCGATATCGATGTGACCACAATTTTGTAGGTGCTGTACCTACAGATGTAAGTACAAGGTGATGGTGATAATCAATGTTTTTTCACTGTAATTATTTTAGCAATGGTATATTTTAGTTCTGCTTGTGGATTATGTTTATTTAATGAATTAGAATTCAGACGCGAAAATGATAATGGTCAAGTGAGCAAATTTCTTACCGGCATTTTCTGTCACTTGTTTCAAAACTCCCGACGATAGGCTTTCGCATTCCTGACATTTTTATTTTTTATGTTTTTGAGATTAGATGATGCAAACAATTAGTCCGCGTTCTTGAGTATACCGTTCCATGACTTATTGACATTTATTCTGTATCCATTTACTTCACAATTGACATTTGCCACCATTCGCAAAAATTATACCGCATTCCAATCGGATGATTTTACCCCACCTTGTAGTATTTATTAAGGCTTCGCACGCAGCTCAGCACGGCTGCAGTCAACAGACCGGTCATGATGATTTGCGTGCCGCTTCATCTGACTATGTAAATGAGGGAAAAGTCATCCTAGAGTGGCCTTCTATATTTTTCCACTTTAGCTAAAATAATAATAAATAATAAAAACTTTATTGTTCAGAAAAACATTACAAGATTTAAATAGCACTAGCCTCCACACTAGGATTCCTTGTGTCGTGGAGACCAGTCTATTTCGTCCAACAACATTATTAGATAGGTTCATACATAGCATCGGTCGGTATTGATTTTTGATGTGATAAAAATGGGTTGTCCTTCCAAACAAATTCTACTAAAAAAAAAAAAAACAATTTATTTAGTGTGTATTATTTAGGATTATGAGCTTTTGTGGTGTGCCGTGTAGTGTATTGTGTGGATTTGTTATGAATGAATGAGTTAAGGCTGTATACACTTTATGATTTATTCTAGCACGAAATATTTTGACACAATACCGTTTTTATTGTCGAATTCAACCTATATGTTTCATTTTATTTAACCACTCATGTACAAACAAAACAGAAGAATGATACAAAGGCAACTTATAGCTTATCAGAAAAATAACATGGCATCACAGCTGGAATGTAGAATGACACAACTAATTTATGGAGGCCTCAGTATGGGCATTTACATAGTTTATATTTGTCGTGGATCGTCGAAATTATTTGAGGAAAAGTTGTTCATTTGATTTACGTAGTAGAGGGGCAAACGATTGTGACGTTATTTTGTGATGGCGGCACATGGACAGAGTCGCTTTGGAAATTAGGGTTCGTTGAACGGTCCCTTTGCATCGAGACGCGGACCAAGGCACTTCTCCGAACCGAAACTGTCAGTTTGCCTATTCAAATTGTGATTATCAAGATTGGAAGGTATATCTACACGTCGTGCTTCAATTCAAAACTCACCTACGATACGGAGCCTGTACCACCACACCAAGATGCTGTCAACCCTGCCGCTCCGCCGTCGCTGACTGCGACATATTTATTTCACTATACTTTTATTAAGTCGTAATGACACATCATTACGACTTAAGAAAAATATAGTGAAATAAATGAGATACAATCGTTTTTCTCTCCAAGTTGTTCTTCACATGGTGGGCAGTCACGCCATGCGCACACCCACTTCTCTTGTCGCCGTCTGATCAGTAACGCTATGGATTCACTAACAAATATTATTAGAGCTCGTAACTAAATTACGGTTTTGATCACCCAATTGGTAATCACCTAGCACACTAGCTCTTTATTGCGCTACGTAACGCTCATTTCACATTTCTCTCAATCATTTTCTCATTATTTTAAAAGAGTTGACAACTTTCTAACACAAATCAAAAATAATCCTACAATAAGACTATTATAATGACGTTAATCAGTCACACAAAAACTACTGAAAAGATTTAGATGAAATTATGCATATAGATAGTTTATAAGCCAAGTATATTAAGGTTAAAATTGTATTACAACAAATCAGAAACTATCTTTATTCTTATAATATTTTAAATACGCAAAAATTTAATTTCGCGGGCTTCATTTGCTCATTTGCCTTAACACATAAAATTTAACTTTTATCCCGATAATCAGTCATCCACACAGTCGAAGTCACAGGCAAAAGCTAGTGATTAAATAAAACTTTTGTTAGAGAATGAAAGGTATGAAAGATGTACACACATCGAGATATAATCGCGATACAATGTCAAGGGTGAACTCATTGTTATCCGCAGCCTTCGCTTAACTATTCGAATGAAAGGAGTTTTTATTGCTAAATAATGATATAGAGGCTACATCAATTACCCAATATGTCTTGTGTATTCATGCCCTATTATTTGGTGAGTCTCCCGCGATATTGCACCTAGTTGCTTCATCTCGTGAGTACCAGGCTTAGGCATAAATATTTACATGGAAACCCACTTCTCGCCTGTAGTGCTATTTGTTCAATTTAATCTCGTGGAATTTTATTTAATCTGATGTTATCTGCTCTATTTCTTGCCAAGACATTCATTAAGTGTCCCAGTGTTTATATTGCTCTGTAGTTTGCAGTGTCTTTTTTTATCAGCGTGCAATGCATAGCAACCACGTCTGAGCGCTAGAGGCAACTTTACTTAATGGCGAATTCTAGTTATTCTTCCTCAATAATAAATGTGGAGATTTTAGTTGTTTATTTGAATTCGTTAATCTCTTAAACTACCTGTTGGTTTTTGATAATTGTTTTTGGGTTTTATAGCCCCATTCTTGCAATGGTAATGTTGTACCGACTCCGGTAAAGATTGGAGACTCTATTCTCGAAGTTTTTGATAGTTGCGTATACCTTTTTTTTGGGATGGAAAATCATCAAATGAGTTCTCCCGCTCTGGGCGGAGCAGCAGGGCGTGTCAGACTTTTACTGACTAAACCCACCTGTGTTTCTTCATTTGCCTGTGCGACGGCCAGGGCCACGGTTTCTTTTTTAACCAACCCGCAACCCTGACCCAGGAGGTCATAGGTCTTCGTGGACCCCGTCACGATGTGCTGACACCTCCTTGAGGCGCGCGTGAAACACAACATGCTGTCGATTCGGGCCTGGTCCTTGCCGGGCGACGAGCTACCCACTGCTAACCGCCCGCAGACCCACACCTAAGATAGCTAGGAGTTCAATACCGTCTCCTGACTAGGGCGTCTCCTACGGCGGCTAGTTGCGTGAGGGCGCTGGGATTCCCGCTGCCTCACGCGCCCTAACAGTTACATATAAACTATCCAGTTGTAGGTAGGTCCAACTTCGAGAAAGAGGTCAATCGTCGAATCCAACTCGACTGGGCTGCTTTCGAGAAGCTACGTAGAATCTTCTAGCCTAAAATCCCGCAGTGTCTCAAGACAAAAGTCTTCGACTAGTGTGTGTTGCCAGTAATGACTTATGGAACTGAGACGTGGTCGCTAACAATGGGCCTTATAAAAAAGCTCAAGGTCATTCAAAGAGCAATGGAGAGGGCTATGCTTGGGGTTTCATTGCGTGATCAAATCAGGAATGAGGAGATCCGCAGAAGAACGAGAGTAGCCGACATAGCCCATAGAATTGCAACACTAAAGTAGCAGTGGGCGGGGCACATTATCCGTATGACCTATGCCCAATGGGGCCGACGGGTTCTCGAGTGGCGACCACGCACCGGAAGACGCAGCGTGGGTAGGCCCCGACAAGGTGGACCGATTACCTGGTGAAGTTCGGGGGTAACCGCTGGATGCGGGAGGCGCAGGACCGGCCGTCGTAGAGGGCCTTGGGGCCTTTGGAGAGGCCTATGTCCAGCAGTGGACGTCTTCACGAGGGGCTGAAATGTTGATGATGATGATAAGCCCTTTTCTTAAGACTAATAGACTAGGGGTATTTAAGAGCACGCCTGGGGTCAATGGGATATGAGCAAAGAAACAATTTTATGAACAAAGAAAAAAGTCATAAAGAACGATAAGTGAAAGCGAAGTAGGTACGAGCGACGGGGAGTATAGTAACAATATGGCTGTTATTCCTATCAAGGCGTTGGCTCCGATCCTGCCAGGGCCGCGGGTTGTCCGAAAGAAATATCGAAGCCCTAGCGCACAGGCAGTTGAAGGAACACGGGTGGATTTAGTCAGTAAAAGACAAAAGTGTGCGTACACGCTCTTCCGCTCCGCCCAGAGCGCGAAAGGTCATTTGATGATTTCCCATCCAGAAAAAGAACAGAAGGCCCTGGCTCTAATTCCCTTATTCACAAACAAAACTAGTTTTCAAATTGAGTTCATCCTTTTCTTTCTATTACATTATGAAAAGAATAAAAAATAAATATGTATTAGCTTAGTGCTATCAAATTAGTCTGCGCTTGACGTAAATTGACGTATTTTTAGACGCCATGTTTTAATCTAGTCTAAACTCTCTATTTCCATAGAGAGTTTAGACTAGATTAAAAAAATAAAAATATTAGTTTAATCCTGTCAAATAAAGACATTCCTGTCTTTATTTGACAGGATTAAACTAATATTTTATCTTCTCTCTTTTTTTAATAAAATAGAAAAAAGGATGCTCTGAACTTAATTTTAATTTAGTTTAAACTTATAAATGAATGAATGTTTACTAATTTATAAATGAAAATAATTTCGCAAACAAAGATTACACCAAAATTTACAACTCTGAACGTAAAGTTACAATTCATTAGACACTTACAAATTGAAACAAATGACGTTCTAAGAATCAAAAGTCATAACGTTATCTACCCTGATACTCAACATAAACATTCTATCCTCTCAAATTTCTACCTTAATGCCTGCGAACTCCAATTTGCAAAGTTAAAAGACAACTTCTAAATGGGCTAATGGGGCACAGAAGACTTAAACTTTTCAACGCATTAATTAAACACAATGAAGTTTCTTAGTTGCAAGCCAGTTCATTAACATCAATTACTTATACAATGGTTTATTTGCATCATCACTTTTTAATAGGCATTAGGCTACTGGTTATACTATCCACAAAAAAAACACAAATCTTGACGCACTACCCACAAAGTTTGACGTTTATACAAGCTAGCAATTAAAAAGATTCTTAAAAAAATTAAGTCAGGGACACTTTCCGTCCCAAAGCTCTGACCCTTCAACGGCTCTTAATTATAAAGTTTTCCATACAGCACTTCGGTCGTTGAAAAAAGATTATTCTCAAGAAAGTCGGCAAATAAAGAAAAGTAAACTCGTCGGCTGTCAGCTCCCAGAGGAAATGTCCGCTCTCGCCTTTAAAATGCTGCCTTTTTCCAATTTCTTGACGTTGCCTGTGTAAACCACAAACTCTAACGAATTTAAGCTTTCCAGTGTTCCTCTGTGTCGAACTAGGGTTATCGACGGGAGTAGCGAAGGGGAAAAACTACACCTAATTTAATCCCAGATCCGAAATTACAGCATCGAGTTACAAATATGGTCTCATTAGCTATGAAAAATTATTTATCGAAATGTATGTGTAGCGATGTTATAGTGGTGAGGATATGATGGGAGGTGATATAATTGTTGATTACGTGACCAGAGGGCTGGGCTATTTTTAGGGTTCCGTAGCCAAATGGCAAAAAACGGAAGCCTTATAGATTCGTCATGTCTGTCTGTCCGTCAGTCCGTCCGTTTGTCACAGCCATTTTTTTCCGAATTTATAAGAGCTATACTGTTGAAACTTGGTAGGTAGATGTATTCTGTGAACCGCATTAAGATTTTGATGTAAAAATAAAAAAATAGTAATAAATACTTAGAACTGAAATTCAATTTTTTTTTTTATCAAACTCATAGGTACGTGTGGGGTATAGGTCTTCAAAAATGATGTCGAGGTTTCTAAATTTTTTTTTTCTAAGCCGAATAGTTTGCTTTATAGACGCTTCCAAAGTGGAAAAATGTTGGTACCCCCAACCCCCCTCTACCTTCTAAAATAATAAAATGAAAAATCTCAAAAAAAAACGCATGATGTACATTACTATAAAAACTACCAAGGAAAATTGTTTTGAACGAGATCTAGTAAGTAGTTTTTTTTTTTTAATACCTCGTAAATCGTAAACCGCTTATTACCGCGTAATCTTTCATACAAATAACTTAAATCCTTTAATTTCATAAACCAATGGTACGGAACCCTTTGTGCGTGAGTCCGACACGCACTTGGCCGGTTTTTTTTGCCAAAGATTCAGCATCGCCATACAACGTGGTAATGCTGCCAGCCTTTTGGGCACATTACCTGTTGACAGCGATGCGGATAAATTTTATGATGCCCTCTAATTATTTCCCTTCATACTTTACACACTTGTACAAATATGTAACGTTTTAAATTACGCAAATATACTATTGGTCATTAATTTCTGTAATTTTGAATAAATAAACAATACGTGTTAGATAAACAGAAAAAGAACAGTGTACCTACACTTCAATTATCTTCTATAGAAAAGGGAGGATCCTCCAACCAGACGGGTGTTGTGTCTGGCGTCGAATTGTACTCTACTAAGGTCCGTATTCCAGAAGGAAACTCAAGCATTTGATCTCTGCTTAAGCATTACTCAAAACTAGTTTCAACCAATCAAATGGCTTGAAACGAGACTTAAGTGGAGTTTGAGTTTTGAGTGACGTTGTTGAATACGTGCCTAAGTACTGGAAAAATCACATTTTTTTATAACATAGTCATAACATGACGCCTGTGGGTACACTTTTTTATATATATAATTATATTCTAGTGCTTGACTGTAATCTCGCCTGATGGTAAGCAGTGATACAATAATTGATGGTAAAGCGCGCTAGTTTATTAAGAGCCTATTCACTGAAAAAATCTGAATGTATAGGAAGGAAGACGGCAGTTGAGCGAGGTGATGCAATGTTAAACCCAATAACAGGACCAACGACGCTGTGCCAGAGGGAGATTGATCTGGAGACCCTCCACGACCAAACTGCCGACACAACAACATTTGGCGCATTGTACCCGGCACACATCGCAACACAACTGCTCAGATCCGTCCGTCGAACGGCTTCACCAGACATCATGCCGGAACACAACGAACCGCCTGGTTTGTCTGGTGGCAACTTCTCCCGGCAGCCGATGTTATGGCCTACCACTGAGAAAATCCACACACCCACATTAATCCAGTTATATTTATGTTCTACGCAATAAGGAGGCTAGCTGGACTGATCTAGACTCTGGAATGCTACTGAGAAATAACTCAACTATTTTTATTTATTTATTGTGTTTTTGTAAACTATTGCGTCAAGTTAACGGTAGATAAATGTTTTTAACCGACTTCAAAAAGGAGGAGGTTACTCAATTCGACCGTATATATGCTTTTTTTTATGTTTGTTCGCGCATAACTTCGTCGTTTATGAACCGATTTTGATAATTCTTTTTCTGTTGGAAAGAAGACGTTCCCAAGGTGTCCCATGATAAGGATATCAGGGTTTGATGGTGGAAGACCAGAGAAAACAAGGGGAACTTTCAAAAATTGCAGGGGCAACTAGTGCATTTCTTAGCATTTTCATTAAGTATTTTAAAGCACTACAATTTAATAAAGGTCTGGAGTAGATCTGATGATGGAGCCGGGAGACAGTCGAAGGAGCTCCTCAACAATTCATAGCGGAGCTTGTGTTTGGGCTCGATTAATTTATATTGATAAGAACTTTACACCTAGATGGGTTGTGACTGTCTAAAGAGCTCTGATGATGAAGACAAAGGCCAGTTCCGGGAACTCCTCAACGGTTTACGGTAGCTACTTTGTGGTTGAACTTCATTCATTTATATTGATGAGACCTTTGCACCCATTGGGTTAAAATAATGGTCTGCGGTAAATTTGATGATGAAGACCATAGGCAGTTGAGGGAATACTTACTTACGGGTAAAAATTAAAGTGAACAAAATTACGTCGTTTCCCAACTATATTTGCATCAGCTTCCAGTCTGACCGGATGCAACTGCATACATAGTACTTTTAACAACTAAAAAGTGTAAAATAAAAACTTTTTTACAAAAAAACAACCGACTTCCAAAAACCACTACAAAGTGAAAAATAACTAATTTCGGAAGTCGGTGTTAAAAACGAACATACAAAACCAAAGACACCGACTTCCAAAATTAGTTATTTTTCACTTTGTAGTGGTTTTTGGAAGTCGGTTGTTTCTTTTTTTTTTTGTAAAAAAGTTTTTTTTTTCTTTCTTTTCAAGGCTTTTTACCTGTAAATTGAATCCAGAACCTCGTGCTTAGCTGTTCTGTGTTTATTTTTCATTTACTGTATTATTTCTGGTAAGATATAAAATGATAATTTTATTTCCTATAGTTGATCATCTTATTTTATAGCATTTATTTTATTTCTTATAAATTTACAAAATGTTGACTCCGTTTGATGGCTGTTTTTACTGACGTTTGAGGCTTAAGGCGCTGATAACCGGAACAGAGGTGCTTCCCTAGTTCGGCTACAGATGTCTAATTCAATCAGCACAGCTTAATTGCGTAACTCGCTATTACTATGAGTTGGAATCATTTTTAAGCAAATTGCTTATCCATTGCTCCATATGTTCAAAAAATATGTTTGCTCAACAACGTAAACAACGCAATGAATGTTGTTGAACTGTCAAAATGAAACATATTATAAACATTAAAAACAACAAACTAAACAAACAATTATCGAATAAACGTAACATTGTGGCAACATTGTAAACAATTATTAATTAGTAACATTGTAAACAATTGTTGAATAAACGTTATTCATACTAATATTATAAATGCGAAAGTACTTAACTCTGTCTGTCTGTCTGTCTGTTACGCTTTCCCGCTTAAACCTCTCAACCGATTTTGATGAAATATGGTACAGACAATCTTTAGACCCTGAGAAAGGACATAGGCTACCTTTTATTGAAAAAAATTATATTCCCGAGGGAAATCTAAAAAGCGCGATATAACCGAATTCCACGCGGACGAAGCCGCGTGTGGAAAGCTAGTATATTATAAACATTAAAAACAACAGACTAAACAAACAATTATTGAATAAACGTAACATTGTGGCAACATTGAAAACAATTGTTAATTAGTATCATTGTAAACAATTATTGAATAAATGTTATTATTATTAGTTATAAGGCTCACGACCAGTATACCGCCGACATTCTGACATTTTATGATCAGCTCTCGACACTCTGTTAAAAGTATATCAACCGCGCAACGAGAGTTTTCTTTTGAAAGCTTTTGTTGTTCCACACAATCAATAGATCCTTAGTTTTTTTTGGGATCCGTATCCAGCCACCGTACCAAATCCCATTGACACTTTATCTGTCTACCCAACTGTCGAAGCAAATAAGTATAGGTAAGCTTTTATCGTACCTTTGTTCAATACTTGTCGTTCAACTGGCATTTTTATCAGGGGTAAACAGGCGGAAATCTCCTGGATTTAGCAATACTCTCGTCGAGAGACATCGATATCCCTGAATAAAGTTGGGATACAATATTGCCCTGAAGTAATGAAATTTTTATTTGTTTATTCTATACGCTTTACGTTTAGAATAAACGACGTCGTTGTGGCCTGGTGGTTAAAACACCAGCCTCTCAAGTTCCCGGGTTCGATTCCAGGTCAGGTAAGTACCATTGTAACTTTTCTAAGTTATATGTGCTTTCTAAGTAGGTATATCTTGGACACCAATTACTGATTACAAGGAAAACATCTTGAGGAAATCTGGACTTTAAGTCTGAATTCGCCAACCCGCATTGAGCAAGCGTGGTGATTACGCTCAATCCTTCTCTGTGTGAGAGGAGACCTGTGCCCAGCAGCGGAATGATTAAAAAGTTGATGATGATACTCTTTACGTTTCATATTGTTGAATAATAAGACAGATAAATTTGATATTTCTTATCTGACTACCCTTCAGAAGAAATGGCTTATCAAACTCAATGGTTAAAGTATCTTTTGAAGTCCAAAGATAATCTTTGTCAGATCATCTGACGACAAGGTAGAAATGGTCATTTGAGGAAAATTCAGATTTGAAAGGAACCAGTCCAGATAGAGCAAGCATTTTAGAGTACCTAATTGTATATGTCAATATAAAGAAGTAAAGCTCCTTTAGCTGATTTATCAGTTAGTTCTCACTGTTAATTAGTTTCCTAAATATGCAGTATTCTTGCAACAGTTACAACGCACCCAATGTAGAACTGTTGTTTTATAAACATACTCTTTATTTGAATATACCTAGGTACATATATTTGTAGTTCTTCTCTACTGATAGGTTATGTCAATCATATTACAAAAAAGAATTCTTACTACATAAAAACACCTTTTAATGTAATATAGAAAAACAACTATTTCGGTAAGTACGCTCAATTGATTTTCCTTTCTACGTGATCCGGGAACACAGCCTCTCTTTGCCAAATTGTGTAGTTTTATTCGATTACTAGCTGTGCCCCGCGGATTCACCCGTGTAAGGTTTGAACCGAAAGAGCTCAGTTGATATAAGCGCCTGTAAAAATAATGAGAGCAATATGTACATCCGCGTTTGCTCTCGTTTCCACAACATTTTTTGTTCCTGCTCTGCTCCTATTGATCATAGCGGGATGTTTTATAGCCTATGTCCTTTCCCAGGCTCTAGACTATCTCTGTACCAAATTTCATTACAATCGGTACAGAAGTTGTGGCGTGAAAGCCGGACGGACAGACAGACCGATAGAAATACTTTCGCATTTATAATATTAATATGGATTGTTTAGAATTCATTTGACAACACCTGCGTATCGTAACTAAATGATTTCTTTGAGCAATCGTATTTCCAATTGGAAACTGGACGAGAAATCCTTTTCCTTGTTATGAAATATGAAATTGCCATCGGCAATGGTTAGAGAATAAAAGGCAGCCCTGCCATCTGGAAACGGCAAATGGAACTATTTGTCACAACGATGTATAAAGTAATCGATTGACCCCTGCCGCCGTATCTCTTCCAGGGATAAATTGCTCTTTGTTTTGATTCAGAAATTCCGCCTCATATTTTTCTGTTTGTTTAGAACACAAATGATTCAGGGCGAGTTATTGTGTTTGTTCTTCGTCCAAAACAAATACCATTCTACTCAGGTATCGAAAAGAGAAATATAACAAAGCATAAATACATACGTACATACATACCCGCATTGAGCAAGCATGGTGATTACGCTCAATCCTTCTCTGTATGAGAGGAGCCCTGTGCCCAGCAGTGGGACGATAAAAAGGTTGATGGTGATGATGATGATAAATACATCTATGTAGAAGGTCGGTTTAACACAATATCCATACTAATATTATAAATGCGAAAGTAACTCTGTCTGGCTGTCTGTCTCTCTGTTACGCTTTCCCGCTTAAACCTCTCAACCGATTTTGATGAAATTTGGCACAGACAATCTTTAGACCCTGAGTAAGAACATAGGCTACCTTTTATCCCGGAAAAAATTGATGTTCCCGAGGGAAATCTAAAAAGCGCGATATAACCGAACTCCACGCGGGCGAAGCCGCGGGCGGAAAGCTAGTATATTTTATAAATAAAAACAGGATGCCGCGACGATAGTAATTAAATTTTCGTTGATTTTGAAAAATGTATCTTACCTAAATGGTTGGTCCTTTGTTTTCATTTCCCAAAAAATATTCACATTCCTCAACTGAATTTTTCATGCAATCACTGAATCACACAAGATTTCATCATTTATGTAATGACGGTACCGGAGCTTTGTTAGTCCCAAAGGGCAGTAAAATCAGAAAATTAACTACCGTAGCAGGCCGGTACCAGTGCCGGCCCAACACATACGGACGATAAAAGACACAATGACCACACATCAGCCCCTGAGGAACCGCGGTGCCCTTGGCAACTACGTCACGACAATTGCGCCATTTTTCATTTACAGCCCATTAACTACCCTGTTCCCGAGGCTTATGCGACGGCTATTACCACAGTCATAAACATACACCGCATTAGTCCATAAAGACATAATCTCAGCACCAAGTCCGCATTTCGCTGTTAAATTAATTCATTAATAGGATTACACTACAAATTATTATATAGTTGAAAAGCTTGATTAAAATAACAATGGTTTTAGAGGATATAAACAAAGGTTGCTCTGTGGGCGGCGACTTTTGTTCTAACTTACCTATTTTCAGTTGTACTTCATAGTTTTATGCTACGGTCAAAGCCCAGGAGTTGCTCACTGAACAGTTTCTACAAACATTTGATATTTTTTCGCTATTTCCAGAATTCTTTTACAATTTATAGCGAGAACTGAGAAACAAAGCACATTTCCAGGAACTGAAAGTATGTTTAACCAAAACATGTATAATACAGTTTCCTATTTATTTATAATCAATCCAAGAGCTGTTCTCGCGCTGTTGTTTTAGCACTTGTAATGTTATGTACATATTCAGATATACTTACACTTATTATTTATACTCATATTCATACTTATATATGTATTATTCATTTCCACGGTCCATAATATGCATTCCATTATTATGAGGCTCTGTTTTTGATCATATTCCACCACACTAGGGCTCATTTTTCTGTTCACAGATACAGTCCTCAACTTTAAGCCTAAGTTTCGGCGACTTAGTGTCCCCTTAGCGTTGGAAGCCGTACCTATGCAGGACTGTATCACTTTTTCCTATCAAACACTGCACTTTTTAATTTAATACCATTTATATTTACATTGTTACAGAACATTTTCATTATTTTGACATTTTTTTGACAACATTGTTGATGATGTATCTATGACAACCTTCTCATCAAAATTCTTGTTGGTCTGCTATTTTTATTTTATAATTGTTATTCGAACTCTTTTATGGTAAAATTATTTACCGTTCCTCGTCCATATTTTCGAATATTTTAAATTTCGACCTCCAACCGTTCTCCGAGGTTTCTTTAGAAATCATCGCAGAGCAGTGGTCAGTCGAGCTCTGGCTTCCAAACAAGCCTCTTAAAAGTAGGTCTCCAGTAAACGTTGCCTCGAGAGCCCTTCTAGGGTTTTTCCTGCTGTGCCAGTCTCTATATAACTGGTGCGCCTGGAGCTGCCTGGCCCTTTGCCGCCGGAGCCTTCGACTGCTGCCGGCCTTGTGACGCCGGGGCAGTCCCTCTTCCGTAGCTGCCGCCGGTCCACCAGGGCCGCTCCTCTGTACCTGCCGCCGGTCCACCAGGGCCGTTCTTCCGTTGCTGACGCCGGTCCACCAGGGCCGCTCCTCCGTAGCTGCCGCCGGTCCACCAGGGCCGCTCCTCTGCAGCTGCCGCCGGTCCACCAGGGCCGCTCCTCTGCAGCTGCCGCCGGTCCACCAGGGCCGCTCGTCCGTTGCTGTCGCCGGTCCACCAGGGCCGCTCGTCCGTTGCTGTCGCCGGTCCACCAGGGCCGCTCGTCCGTTGCTGTCGCCGGTCCACCAGGGCCGCTCGTCCGTTGCTGTCGCCGGTCCACCAGGGCCGCTCGTCCGTTGCTGTCGCCGGTCCACCAGGGCCGCTCGTCTGTTGCTGTCGCCGGTCCGCCAGGGCCGCTCGTCTGTTGCTGTCGCCGGTCCGCCAGGGCCGCTCCTCCGTAACTGCCGCCGGTCCACCAGGGGCCGCCCTTCACCATCACCCATCAATCATTCATCGACATTATTCATTTTTATACTTCCATCTTGTCTTTTCTGTATACTTAATAAATACTGTCTCCCTCTAAAGTCTTTTTCTTGTCGTTATACGACAGTTTGGCGCCCAACGAAAATTTCCTGCACCCCCTTAACTTCCTAAATTCAAAAGAAACACTTCGTCTAGTGTCGTACATTCTCAGCTCTTTGGTTAAATATTTTGGCTATTCTATCCCTTTCATTTTCTCTTAACACACACATAACTCATTCACTCATATATACTTACTACACCTAACTTAATTTTCTTTTTTTTCCCTAACAGGAAAACAAGGTATACTTTTACATACTTCAACTAGCTTTTTTTTTTTTTCTAACTTACACTTAAATATGTCTCGTCCAATCAAATTTGAACTCTTAAATAAAAACGAGCTTGAATATGAAGTTACAATTAGACTGGAGGAACCAGCAAAAACAGTTATATTGTTAAAGAAGCAGATACTTCTGCTAGCTCCTTCTACACCATCGGAAGATATTTTAACTTCTCCCATTCCTATAGAGGAGGAGTTAGCTCAGATAGATAGTACTCTGAGTTATTTAAATATTAAAATAGATAATCTATTACAGGGTGATTCCAAATACCATCGCTTAATAGAATCTTTTATTAATCATTTATTTTACAGGTTGGAACGTATAGACACAGACTTAAACCCTGACTATAAACT
This sequence comes from Sesamia nonagrioides, assembly GCA_017933935.1. Classification (NCBI taxonomy): domain Eukaryota; kingdom Metazoa; phylum Arthropoda; class Insecta; order Lepidoptera; family Noctuidae; genus Sesamia; species Sesamia nonagrioides. Next base: position 1,059,515 of record JADWQK010000122.1, read on the forward strand.
TAATCTAGACACTTTAAAATCAAAATTTGAGACACTTGAAGGAAGTTTCAAGATTTATTGTTCAAATCTAAACTCTATGAATCCTCATTCATATATCACTGCTCCCTCTACCCCTCCTATTCATACTCCTCTCGCCACTCCCTCTCCTCCTCCTATTTCTCCTCGTCTCACTGCTCCCTCTACTCCACCTATTTACCCTCCTTTCACAGCTCCTCTTTCCTCTCCTATTTTAACTTCTCCAAATCATAATTTATTCAAAGATCTGAAACGATATACGTTTAATGGAAAATCTTGCCCTAGATCGTTTTTACAAAAACTTGACGAATATTGTCTTGTGCGGAATATACCCAAAAATTTGTTAATTACTCAGGCGTATGATATTTTTACAGACAGTGCCCTACATTGGTTTAGATTTAAAATAAATCAAAATCCAGACCTAACATGGGATGAAATTTCTTTGTCTCTAATTAAAGATTTTGGCGGTTTTGACTATGATTTTAAATTATTGGAGGCCATCAAAAGTTGTACCCAAGGTCGTGATGAACCAATCATAATTTATATCTCAATTATGTCGGGAATGTTCTCTCGTCTGGCTAAAAATTGTCTGAAACGGAACAGTTAGAAATCATTCTAAGAAATATAAGACCATGTTACTCAGTATTCGTGGCACTAAAAGATATTAACTCTATTGATGCACTCTTGGCTACATGCCAAAATTATGAAAAATTCTTAGATCGAGATAAACAATTTAAAGAACCAAATAACCAACAAAATCCCCTTATTTCAGAATTTGCTTATAAACAAATTCATCCAACTTCTTCGGAATTTTCTACTTCTGACCCAAAACCTCCTTCATACACAAATAGATTTTACAAAAACCCTCCCAAACAAGTAAACAGTCTAAAACAAGCTTACTCGCAAGAAAATTCATTTTGCGTTCGTTGTCGTATGCATGGTCATACCTTAAATACTTGTACTCAACGTCACTTTCTAATTTGTTTTAAATGTGGTCTTAAAGGTTTTAAAACCCCAGACTGTCCTAATTGTTCACCTAAACCTAACTCTAGTTCAAAAAAACTAACGACTGACTTGAAAAGTAAAACAAACTTTGATGCCAACGATTGGAACGATTGGATTAAAACTCTTAAGAATTTCTTTTCATGCTATAAAATCTCTTCAACTCTATACTCTAATGAAAAGGATTTTAAACGACCTTTTGTTAACATCAAAGTTTACAATTTAACTTTGACGGGATTACTTGACTCTGGTAGTTCAATCACCTACTAATTATTTATGTAAATATTACTTATTTCTTTTGTTTACAGCTGCACATCTTATTTATTTTTTATATTATATATAAACATCACTCACTACACAAACATTACATTACATTTGCTCGACCCCACTCTTCAGTCTCACTCTTCTACCCTACGGAGCGGATTGCAACTCATAAAATAAGCCTATGCAGGAGCGGTTGGTTACTCCTAAAATAAGCCTAAACCAAATGCTAACTCTTTCGCTCTTCTAGGAGCTTAAATTTCTACTTTATCTAATGTTTCCTTTTTTTTCCTTCCAGTCTGGAGCGGCTGACAACTCCAAAAATAAGCCTTGTCGTCATTCTAAAACACACTTCTATGAGTGGCAGTCATCAACTGTGAACTCCACCCATGCCTGTATGAAGAAGATTGCTTGAAAGAGAGAGGTGGTATGAATGGGTGAATGGAGATGGATGAATGTGTGAAGTGTTGTTTTACAGTCCCTACTTAAAATCTTATTAGAAAATTTTCTACAGTTGAAAATTTTTCCAGGGTCGGGGGGAAAATGTAATGTTATGTACATATTCAGATATACTTACACTTATTATTTATACTCATATTCATACTTATATATGTATTATTCATTTCCACGGTCCATAATATGCATTCCATTATTATGAGGCTCTGTTTTTGATCATATTCCACCACACTAGGGCTCATTTTTCTGTTCACAGATACAGTCCTCAACTTTAAGCCTAAGTTTCGGCGACTTAGTGTCCCCTTAGCGTAGGAAGCCGTACCTATGCAGGACTGTATCACTTTTTCCTATCAAACACTGCACTTTTTAATTTAATACCATTTATATTTACATTGTTACAGAACATTTTCATTATTTTGACATTTTTTGACAACATTGTTGATGATGTATCTATGACAACCTTCTCATCAAAATTCTTGTTGGTCTGCTATTTTTATTTTATAATTGTTATTCGAACTCTTTTATGGTAAAATTATTTACCGTTCCTCGTCCATATTTTCGAATATTTTAAATTTCGACCTCCAACCGTTCTCCGAGGTTTCTTTAGAAATCATCGCAGAGCAGTGGTCAGTCGAGCTCTGGCTTCCAAACAAGCCTCTTAAAAGTAGGTCTCCAGTAAACGTTGCCTCGAGAGCCCTTCTAGGGTTTTTCCTGCTGTGCCAGTCTCTATATAACTGGTGCGCCTGGAGCTGCCTGGCCCTTTGCCGCCGGAGCCTTCGACTGCTGCCGGCCTTGTGACGCCGGGGCAGTCCCTCTTCCGTAGCTGCCGCCGGTCCACCAGGGCCGCTCTCGTTGCTGTCGCCGGTCCACCAGGGCCGCTCGTCCGTTGCTGTCGCCGGTCCACCAGGGCCGCTCGTCCGTTGCTGTCGCCGGTCCACCAGGGCCGCTCGTCCGTTGCTGTCGCCGGTCCACCAGGGCCGCTCGTCTGTTGCTGTCGCCGGTCCGCCAGGGCCGCTCGTCTGTTGCTGTCGCCGGTCCACCAGGGCCGCTCGTCCGTTGCTGTCGCCGGTCCACCAGGGCCGCTCGTCTGTTGCTGTCGCCGGTCCGCCAGGGCCGCTCGTCTGTTGCTGTCGCCGGTCCGCCAGGGCCGCTCGTCTGTTGCTGTCGCCGGTCCGCCAGGGCCGCTCCTCCGTAACTGCCGCCGGTCCACCAGGGGCCGCCCTTCACCATCAATCATTCATCGACATTATTCATTTTTATACTTCCATCTTGTCTTTTCTGTATACTTAATAAATACTGTCTCCCTCGTAAAGTCTTTTCTTGTCGTTATACGACACACTCTGTTTGTAAACATTGCGGCAAATGGTTTACATTGTAAAAACAAAAGGGAAGCAGTAGTCGAACCAGCGATCGCTTGATGATTAATTGATGAACTACCACTCAACCAGAACATATTGGATGTCAGTCATTCCCGCGTTGGACTCCGTGATTGACACTTGATTAATTGTCTTACTGGTGTTTAATAATTGAGAAATCCTGGTCACTTTGAGTTTCGTCAGTCCCCATTACAGTTATTCAAATAGCTATATCATTATCATGTCTCATTAACATAATATCTTCATTTCACATTGAAGACGTATACTGCTGGACAATTAGACATGCATTCAAGATTTCATGGTTAAGATATGACCCTCAATGCTGTTTTGATGCCCTCTAATAATTTCCATTCCTACTTTATAGACTTCTATATAATATTATTTTTATTTTATTTATTTAATAATGCTGTTCATGTATTATATAATATAATAAAGTTTTAATGACATAAAAAGATGTTAAAATGATGAAAACATTTTAATGTTATCTCCTAACTCCTGTGCTATGTTGTACAGACGACAGCATGTCAAGCTATCCGAAACTGTCAAATATTCCCACTAAACCTTCAGCTGTAATGCTATAGCGATAAAGTTGTTTTTGTAACTTTTCTTTGTGTTATAATTTTTTTTTTTTTGCATACTGTGTCTATCGCATCATTTTGTGCACTATGTTTGTATCTTGCTTGTATTGTATTGTTGTTATTGTGTAACAAATAGGGTATTTGACAATAAATAAACAAATTAGTCCGTCAGACAGATTTCCAAAAAATACTAGACACGTATTTCTTCTTTTTTCATATAAACAAAAAAATTACAAATATAAAAGGCATCAAAGATCAGGAGTGGTGGCTGGTGACGTCACTGGTCGCTAAAAAGTGTAGCGTCCAGTGACGTCACACGAGTTTTCAACGCGCTGTGCCGTCTTCATTTTTTGTTTATATGAAAAAAGAAAAAAACGTGTCTAGTATTTTTTGAAAATCTGCCTGACGAACTAATTAATTTTTTTTAGTCAAATACCCAATTGTAGATAGGCCAATAAATAAAATAAATACATAGGTAAATAGAATAGAATAGAATAGAATACTCTTTATTTTTTTTTTTCATAGTTATAAACTAGTGGTTGTCTGCAGTCCCGCCTGATGGTAAACAGTGATGCAATCGTTGATGGTAAAGCGCACTAGCTTATTAAGCCTATTCACTCAAAAAAACTGAGTGAATAGGAAGGAAGACGGCAGTTGAGCGAGGTGATGCAATGTTTAACCCAACAACACGACCAACGATGCTGCGCCAGAGGATGATCTGGAGACCCTCCACGACCAAACTCCCGACACAACAACATTAGGCCCATCGTACCCGGCACACATCGCAACACAACTGCTCACATCCGTCTACCGTACGGCTTCACCAGACATCATGCCGGAACACGACGAATCGCTTTGGCGGCAAGACTTTTTCTGGTGGGTGGTAACTTATGCCGGCGGCTGATGTTGTTGCCTACCACCGAGAAAAACTAAGTACACCATATAGATCACAGAACACAAATATAAAGATTTACAAAGACACACACACATTGGGCACGACGCAATGGGCGGTCTTATCGCTAAGAGCGATCTTTTACGGGCAACCTTTGGTTGGAATACTAAGGGGATGGAAAAATAAGTAATGTACGTAGTCTACAGTGTACTATTTACACAAATTATACAGTAAATATGTTCGTAACGTGTTTCATACTAGTTTATATAAATATCTAATTAATAGACATCATACAATACGCAATAAAATATAATGGTATGTTTAATAAGGAGGAGTGCTTTTTTTGTCATAGTTTTAAAAGTGGACAGAGTTTGAGCACGCCTTACTGACGCGGGCAAGTCATTCTATAGCCGAACAGGCATCCTTTACTTATACAGTAAAGGATTTATCATAAAATCTAATGAAGAAATTTGGGAAACTGTAGCTTGATGTACTGTCTGTACCTATATTACAAGAGTCAGCATGTATGTATACCAATAGGTCATCCTAATACTTAAAACTGTACGATAAAGCTATTAAAAAATGTTGAGATATTAATGGCTAATTAAGAAGATAATTAAGTTATTAATCACGACACTTAAAATATGGAGGCCTTCATAGATCATCATCATCATATCAGCGTATAATCTCGATTGCATGCGCGGCTTTCGCGTTGGAGCCCGGGGTTCGGTTTCTTACATATGGGCCTCCATTTCGCACGATCTCTGGCATCCTGTTGTGTGAGATTGTTGGCACGCATGTCATCTCTTACAACGTCACACCAGCCCTTCTTTGGACATTTGTTACCGTAACGTTTTCATAAGACGTGACCGTACCAGCGTAAGCGACCCTCTTGCAGTTTGTCTGCTATGTCACACACATGGAGACGGCCACGGACGGTGGCCTTCATGGATACCCCGTAGTAAATGAAATCAAAGAAACTTACGTCATTTGTAAAACGCATAAGGTTTAATTTTAATTGAAAGTTGTTTAATTGTTGAACCCTCCGATCATTATATTCATGAATAATTTTGAGAGTTTCCACGCTGCAATCACTAAAATGTTCAAAGTTTTGCAATCTTACCTTCCTTTATGTACTTATCTGTATACATAATTAATCAGCCTATAATGTTTGTACTAATGAAACATAAGTCTAATCTCCTATGAGAGGGAGTGGGAACTAATCCATGTGGGGTGGGTAGTAGATGTCACATGTCTCTTGAATTTTTGATTCTAGGACATGCCGGTTGCCTCACAATATTTTCCTTCGCTGTAGCGATGAAATAAATTACACAAAATAACTTGACTGACAGGATATGAAGCCATGACGTAACAGCTTGTGTTTGAGCTGTTACGTCATGGCTTAGTTGTAGGCCCCCATTGTTCAGTCTATAGACATTTACATTTCTATAAACCCAATTAAATTAAGCAAAGGTGGTACATATGCATATGATAATTATCCTATGTATTAAATCAGCACGGTTTGTATGACCGAATCTTCTCGTTATGTTCCCGCCATAATTTTATAGGTATAATAATTATGTTGATTACACTTTGATCTCTCACATCATTGACTCTGACCCTTCTATTTGTAAAGTAATTCTAATTTCAAATTGGAGCGGTGGTTTCCTACTTAGCTACCAGCATTTTTTTTTTTATTATAGTTATACTTTTTTTTTTTTTCTTGTTCTGGCACTCCACGGTTTATGTTAGCCATTGACGAGTATATTGTTATACTTGTCCGTCGCTTAAATCTTTAATTTTAAACATGCGGTTGTCACAGAAATAAATAATCTTATATGTAGAATATTTTTTTTTTTTTTTATTTATTTGTAAACTAGTGCTTGACTGCAATCCCGCCTGATGGTAAGCAGTGATGCAATCGCTGATGGTAAAGCGCACTAGCTTATTAAGCCTATTCACTCAAAAAAACTGAGTGAATAGGAAGGAAGACGGCAGCTAGGCGGATGCTTAGATTATACTTAAAAAGAATATACTTAGATTCGCATATGATATTAGATTCTTTTTTTTATTGAATATGTAATAATGTTAACTTTTTTTAATTATGGATGAGTGAGAGTATTATAAACGTAAGGGTAAATAAATATACCTAAGCAGAAAGCTCGGAACTGCTAAGCTATCGGGAGTTACGTGTTATTGTGAGTCAACAACCATAAAAATAGACACATGCTCTTCGGGGATATTTTTTAGATAATTTTATGTAGAACATTTCCGTCTTACATGATTTCTATGTAGCTTTAACCATTAAGGCTGCACGCGCGACGGAAGCTTAAAAAATGGAGTAACTTCTTTCGTTTTTAGTACATTTCCCTTCACTGCTCTGCTCCTATTGATTTTAGCGTGATGGAAAGTATACTATAACCTCCCTAGGAGGATGAAGAATAATTGTACCAAGTTTCGTTAAAATCCGTACAGTAGTTTTTGTTTCTATAAGGAACATACATACAGACAGACAAAAATTTTCCTGATTGCATTTTTGACATTAAAATCGATCACTATTCACCCTCTGATAGTTATTTGGTAAATATATTTCACTAGCTGCGCCCTGCGGTTTCACCCGCGTAGGTTTTACTACTAATACTACACTACACTACTAATACTACTAATATACTACCAACACACTACACACTACTACTAATATATAAAGCTGAAGAGTTTGTTTGTTTGAACGCGCCCATCTCAGGAACTACTAGTCCGATTTGAAAAATTCTGTTGCATTGGATAGTCCATTAAACCAGGAAGGCTTTAGGCTATATAACATCACGCTGTGACCAATAGGAGTGGGGCATAACTAACTCCACGCGAACGAAGTCGCTGGCGGCCGCTAGTTTTTTTATATGTTCCGATCCTATTGGTCGCAGCGTGATGTTATATAGCCTAAAGCCTTCCTGGATTAATGGGCTTTCCAGTGCAAACATAAATTTTCAAATCGGACCAGCAGTTCCTGAGATTAGCGCGTTTAAACAAACAAACTATTCAGCTTTATATATTAGTAATAGATGTACAGAATTGACCTCTCTACAGATTTATTATAAGTATAGATAGTTCTGTCTCTTGGAGAAACTGGTATACATAACAGTGGTCTGTACGTAGCATAATTAGCCTAAAATGCTCTCACTGCTAAGACGCAGGCCTCATTTCTTTGAGAGAGCTATATCTACAATCGGGCCACAGCGGGTTGATAGATATCAGATGTCTTCGTATTTATGATTCTAGGACATGGCGGTTATCTCACTAAATAATTCAAACGAAGTAAAACGCCTGCTTTGGTTGGAACCCAGGAACAACCAATTCGTAAATCGCGACCACTCGGCTAATATTGCTATCCGTGAGTAGCTTTCGTAATGTTTATTTGTCGGAGTGGGTAATCGCGCAGTTCTTCTCGTCAACACACAAATATTATATAAAAAGGAAGGTCGCCCTTTGAAATAAACATCAAAGTAATGGTTTTGTTGAGTCGTCACACGATTTTATTCTTTAGATGTGGGTAGGGTGCTTATATTGAGTTTCTATTTGTAATCTACTATGTATATGTTTTTCTGTCTAAGGGTATTTGAGTTGAATGACTCAAAATATTGGAAAGAAAAACAATATTTTGACATCATTTCTTTGAAAAATATTAGAAGAAAAAGTAAAAAGGCCGTTGCTTACACTTTAAATACTAAAAAGCTATTTATTCATACTAATATTATAAATGCGAAAGTAACTCTGTCTGTTACGATGTCCGCTTAAACCTCTCAACCGATTTTGATGGAATTTGGCACAGACAATCTTCAGACCCTGAGAAAGGACATAGGCTATGTTTTATTGAAAAAAAAATGATGTTCCCGAGGGAAATCTAAAAAGTGCGATATAACCGAAACCCACGCGGACGAAGCCGCGGGCAGAAAGTTGGTACAAAATAAACTTCTAAAAAATATATATATTTTTTTTTTATATCCATACTAATATTATAAATGCGAAAGTACCTCTGTCTGTCTGTCTGTTACGCTTTCCCGCTTAAACCTCTCAACCGATTTTGATGAAATTTGGCACAGACAATCTTTAAACCCTGAGAAAGAACATAGGCTACCTTTTATCTAATTAAAATTTGAAGTTCCCGAGGGAAATCTAAAAAGCGCGATATAACCGAACTCCACGCGGGCGAAGCCGCGGGCGGAAAGCTAGTATATTATAAACTAGCGCTTGACCGCAATCCTGCCTGATGGTAAGCAGTGACGCAATCGTTGATGGTAAAGCGCACTAGTTTATTAAGAGCCTATTCACTCTAGCCTTGAAGACACTCAAATTGTAGTCCGACGGAAACACCGCCGCTGGCAAATTGTTCCAGTCCCTCGATGTACGCGGTATAAAGGATGAGGCGAAACGCTTCGTCCGGATCGTAGTGGTGTTAACATATGAGCCAGTAAAAGGGGTAGAAAAGGAATATATTTAGATATGTCCTAAAATAAAGCTGTATTCAGAATAATATAAAGAGTATGACTTCACATTATGTAACCTCAAATATGTTTTATTTTTATTTTTTTTATTATTATTTGTATGGTTGTCTCTTAATAATATATTAATCCATACTAATATTATAAATGCGAAAGTAACTCTGTCTGTCTGTCTGTCGGTCTGTCGGTCTGTCGGTCTGTCGGTCTGTCTGTCTGTCTGTCGGTCTGTCGGTCTGTCGGTCTGTCTGTCTGTCTGTCTGTCTGTTACGCTTTCCCGCTTAAACCTCTCAATCGATTTTGATGAAATTTGGCACAGACAATCTTTAGACCCTGAAAAAGAACATAGGCTACCTTTTGTCCCGAATAAATTTGATGTTCCCGAGGGAAATCTAAAAAGCGCGATATAACCGAACTACACGCGGGCGAAGCCGCGGGCGGAAAGCTAGTATTGAATAAAGTACTTCTTCTTCTTCTTCACTACAACAACAGCCTTTTTTTTTGATAAATAACAGCTGCCTTCAAGTTATGGCGTCATATACAAAGCCAATCTCGACGACTTACCGTCGACGTCATAATAAATAATATAGAGATGGAACAAGAGCAATTTAAACTTTAACGTCTCGGCCATATTTCACATGGCTGGCGGGAAACAATTGGTGTTTTGTTAACACGGCAATGCCGAACTAACTTGCCATAAAAAAAGAACAAAACTGTGCCGTTTTCAGCGCTTCAAATATACTCCTACATTTCTGGCTCAGTACAATCGGTCTATTCTGTAGCAATCTCATTGTAAAAATATGGGTGAAGTGAGTTTGAATTCAGCTGTCATTCAATCTGACATTAGGAATTGGGGGGACAATTCACTTCACCCATGTTTTCATGGAAATTTTTACGAGGGCCAGGTATACAGGTGACTATAGTCGCAATATTATAAACTACAGTCTAAATGGTAGTCTAGTAGTAAATCAGCTAAATGGTATCTGAATTACAACCACAAAAAAAAAGAACACAAGTGGCTATAAGTACCGGGAGTTTTTGAAGGGAAAGCTAAGATGAGTGTCACGCGCATTTTTCATTGGACTTTTAAAATTATTTATAGTGTCGTTTACTAAATAAAAGCGCGTGATTTATGTAGTAAAAAGTGCATTCAGTAAATCTATACTAATATATAAAGCCGAAGAGTTCGTTTGTTTTTTTTGTTTGTTTGTTCGCGCTAATCTCGGGAACTACTGGTCCGAATTGAAAAAATCTTTTTGCGTTGGATAGCCCATTCATCCAGGAAGGCTTTAGGCTATATAACATCACGCTGCGACCAATAGGAGCGGAGCATAACCAACTCCACGCGAACGAAGTCGCTGACGGCCGCTAGTAATTGATAAAGAACATTGAAATATCGCAGCATAGTGCCACATCACGACTTTGCCTCAAACCTCCCTCATAGACGGTTCACGCGGCCGTCTTTTTCATCTGCCATTGGTTATATCCGCTATAATTGTGAAATAAATTTTTTAAAGAATTTCTATGATTTGTTACACGTGTTATTGGCAAAATTGTGGTATCTATTCTATAGAGGTCATTAATCAAGAGTAGAGGTTGTATCTCATTTTGAAAAAAGAAAAAGAAGATGACTATATGTACCAAAGTGAAAGATTCGACTTTTGTCGTGTCGCATGCGGTGAGCGACTAAAATGACACTGAATATGTTCAATCAATAAGGTTCGCCCGCCAAGGTAACAATTTGATGCATAATGAACTACTTACGTAATTTTTATCGACCTGTTTACAATGTCGACCAAAAGTCCATAGACAATTTAAAAACAATGGCTCGACGTTTCATTTGCTCTACGTTCTTCCTGTCGGCCGAAATTAGTCCGGCTGGCTACACCAACGTTTTGTTATTGACAACTTACCCATAGCTTGGAGGAAATAAATAACAAACAAGGAAGGGAAATTTTAAATTTCAGTTGCTTTTTGTTATAAAAGGGATGCACTATATTATCTATGAAACAGTAATTATAATTATTGTATCTATTATACTTATAGGGCTTGAGTATTTCGAGGCTAAGAGTTTTCTACTCTGCATAGGTACTTCTATTAGCGAAGAAGTGGTTACCTTAGGCTCTGGATCACCATGGAGGATTACCATGGGCTGATGGATAGGAACTGAATGTTTGCTTACATGGAAAGTCAGGCAGAGATTCTGTAGTTTGTGTGTGTGAAATTTCCACATATTTTAACTAAGGCGGACGGTTTTTTTTTACTTACTGAATGAGTGAGTTACATCGATCACGCCTGATGGAAAACGATAGATAAGGTTTATTATTGAACGAGCATGTCAAGAAAATGCCTGTACTCTTTAGCTTTAAAGACAGACGGGGTAAATGTGAAAGGGGAACAGAGCCAGCAGACACAATACAATGTAAAACAGAACTTCGGGACGCACAACATCATCCCAAAATTAACGAAATAAAAAATGTTATCACATAATTATGAATTGTTATCCTTTCTTCACAAAAGATGAAATAAAAAATCAAGGCTTTTGAACGCAAAGTATAAAATATAAAGTTATGTAATAAAAGCTTTTATAATAAATAAGGCCTTTGCAGTACAGCCGTTTAATTTCAGCAAATGCTTCAGTGGCTTAATTAAAAACATTCCGAGCGAATTTTTGTGGCTTACAACGCTTTTAATAAAACCTTCACAATGATCTCTGAAACCTAAGGAAGGTTATTACGGTAGTCTTTTGTTATTTCGAATGCCCACTGGCTTTATTATTTTGGGAAAGTTTTGCACACGTCTTGTAACATACATAGCTTAATGACGTTATGGTTCTTAGATTTATTGTACACTAGCTGTTGCCCGCGACTCAGAAAGAGCTCAGTTGATATAAATTAAGCGCCAGTTAAAATAATAGGAGCAATATGTGCGATAGGCAACAACATCAGCCGCCGGCATAAGTTACCACCCACCAGACAAAGTCTTCCCGCCAAGCGATTCATCGTGTTCCGGAAGATGTCTGGTGAAGCCGTACGGTGGACGGGTCTGAGCAGTTGTGTTGCGATTTGTGCCGGGTACGATGTGCCTAATGTTCACTCAGTTTTTTTGAGTGAATAGGCTTAATAAGCTAGTGCGCTTTACCATCAACAATTGCATCACTGCTTACCTTCAGGCGGGATTGTAGTCAAGCACTAGTTTATAACTATTTAAAAAAAAATGTGCGTTCGCGTTAGCTCCCGTTTTCGCAACATTTTTTGTTACTGCTATGCTTCTATTGGTCATAGCAGCATGGTATATAGCCTATGTCCTTTCTCAAGCTCTAAACTATCTGCGTACCAAATTTCATTACAAACGGTTCAGTAGTTTTGGCGTGAAAGCCGGACAGACAGACAGACAGAGTTACTTTCGCATTTATATTATTAGTATGGACGGATTTGTGAGTATTCCGTCTCTTTGTTATTTAATTAATTATGTGTTTCACGTTCCTTTGTTACAAATTGGGTAACAATTGTTTAAGTTCATTAGTTTAACTGGTTGATTTTCAAAGGAGATTTCTTTTTTCATGCAAAAACTTTTCTAGATACTTGTGAGGTGACCTTGTAGTACAGGTCATCATCATCATCTCAGCGTTAATCCCAGTCGCATCCGAGGTTTTTTTCAGCTTTGGAGTCTGGGGTCCGCTTTACCAGTCTAACTGCTGATTTGGCAAACTTCGATATTTTCCGTGAAGCGACTGCCGTCTGCCCTCCACAACCCGAAGGCGATGTCGAAGTATTGCAGTTAGACCAATTGCTGGACTTTTGAGAGCTCCAACAACCCGTAACGACTGCCACTAGATGTTCGTGTGGCAATCGGGACCAACGGCTCCACGTGCTTTCCGAGGCACGACTAGAACAGTGCAAATATTCATATTCATACATACAAATATTTGCACTGCGCAGGGATTGAACCCGCGCCTCCTTGCGCGGCCGCCGCATTTGCTACCGCTACGCCACGGAGGCTGTGACCTTGTAATACAGGTATCCACATATAATACCTGTCATAGTTTAGGTATGGTTAAGAATTTAAAAGAAAATTCAAACTGTTCTCATCATTGATATACATATGTCTATCTACTGAAAATATTTTGTTCAATTTATTACTTAAACCCCTACAATCGGGTTTATTCATGCATTTACTCAACAATACCTATTTCTGGAAGTACCTTCTTACAAAGTTAGCTCCTTGACCGTGCAGTGCTGTCAAATATTAACATTAAATAAACCTACAACGTGTAACATAAAGGGTATATACATAACAAAGGCATGGCATCTTTACATGATATCAAACGATATTGGAAGAAGACATTTATCGGATTTTGGCAAGTAACGTGACGGGTAACCAGTAGTTATTAACGTATGTAGTGTGCTGCCACGTTTTTTATGATTTTATTTTAAAAAACACACGAAACCGAAAATTTGGTACCAATTTTCTGAGTATTTTATTTTGAGTTGAAACTCTTCCGATATCTTTTGATATCATCTAAAGATGCCATGCCCTTGGTATGTATATACCCTTTTTGTTACACGTTGTATAGCTTTCTTAGAGAAAATAAAATGTTTTTTTTATACATTGTTATTTTAAAAAGCTTGTTTAAACGCTTACCAGAAAAGTACCTATTTTACTAGAAAACGATTCAAAATACCTACCAAAATGCATTAATGCTCACTAAATTGCATTTCTTAGAGTACTGTATAAATAAACCTACTTTCTTTTTGTTTTCAAAGCCATAAAGATTTATAAATGCCTTTTTTTTGTTGGGATGGGAGATCCGGGGCGGAGCGGAAGGGCGTGTCAGACTTTTACTGACTAAAACCCACTCGTGTTTCTTGATTGCGATGACCAGGGCCACGGTTTCTTGTTTAGCCAACCCGCAATCCTGACCCAGGAGGCATCGGTCTTCGTGGACCCCGTCACGATATGCTGACATCTCCTTGAGGCGCGCCTGAAACACGACGCGCCGTCGACTCGTCCTTATCGCCTGGTCCTTACCGGGCGGCGAGCTAAAATTTATAAATCCCTTTGAAGTTAATTTCGGCGGATAAGAAGTAGATAATAGGCTTTCATGAATTAAATAATGAGGTTGTTAAGCAACTTGAACGTAGCTTTAGACGGTCGCTGCAGCGGCACAGTTAGCGTCCCCCGCTCGGCTCATGCATGGTTGGTCGCAGTTCTAAACATACAAGTCAAACTTTTACTGACTTAAAAACACCCTATTGTTCTATCTCACACCTATGTCGGAGGTCGCAAGAACGAACGATGCTTACGCAAACCTACGACCGATGCTGTTCGAGCTGGCGTGTGGGGGTCGTGGTTGCACCGGCTAGCGAGCAACAATCCCAGGTACTGCATGGTGGACTCGACGATCCGAGCCCCCCGACCACGATGTGTGAGCCGGGCGGCGCGGCGGCGGCGCACGTCACACTTCCAACGAAACTTAACCTAGTCCGGTCTTTTAGATTTAATTAATTTATCGCTAATGTATTACTATTTCTGGGAAACAAGGTTTGGTGAGCATCCATCCATTCATACATATAATGTATACCTAGCTATCCGCCCGCGGCTTCGCCCGCGTGGAATTCGGTTATATCGCGCTTTTTAGATTTCCCTCGGGATTTTCAAATTTTTCAATAAAAGGTAATCTATGTCCTTTCTCAGGGTCTATAGATTGTCTGTGCCAAATTCCATCAAAATCGGTTGAGAGGTTTAAGCGGGAAAGCGTAACAGACAGACAGAGTTACTTTCGTATTTATAATATTAGTATGGATACTAAGGCAAAAAGAATATAAATACTATTCTGATGACTGAGTATTTTTATTTTGCAGTTTAACACCTTGTTTTTTTAATTACTTGATATAAGGTAAGGACTTTTATTTTAATCTTTCGTTAATCTAGTTAAGATATCGATCCTTATCGCGTCTGCGGAGCTCAGCTACCCATTTTAAACTTACCTTGCATAATACGTAATTCTAAATACCAATAAAAGCCAACTCCACAATTAATAAGGTCCATTCAATCTTTACTATAAAGAATCGTTTAGATGACAGTACATTTAGTTTCCACAGAGTCATGCCATCATTATGGACACATGACGCCGTTATTGTTCCTAATATTATGAGGGCCGGGTGATGTATGGCGGGCCCGGGATCCTATGCATATAGTCTTCATTGTTATATGGAAATATTACGTATGCTTCTTTGTATTTGTTCGGTGTGCTGGAAATAGGTAAGGTACAAAGGGAGAAGGAAACTTTACTATAGTGAGCCTTTTACTACTGATAAACATAGCCTTCGAATCAATCTTTATGGGCAACATAATAAACGACGGACACAAAAATAAAATGTAAAAAGTAGATCATTTACAACATTAGTATTTTAAGGCCTTATCATCATCGATTACTATAAAGCATATTCATGACTGTACCCTTCCTCTCTGGCAGTCGTGCCGATTTACTCGACTTGGCGCAGACGTCTATAGTTTTATCACTCTTGTGTGTTTGCAATGATCCGCTTCACAAGGACATTGCAGAACCGGTCGAATGGCTTAAAGTCATCGCCGAATTCCAATTTTATACAGTACTACAAGTATCAGGCCCTAAAAGATATTTTTAATCATCTTAAGATGAAGATTCTGGATTCCCTTAACATGAATCACGATCCGATCCACCATAACGTTATAGATAGAAGTCGAGATTATTCAAGGTATTAAATTCATTCAATTATCAATTTATTTTCTGAGCAAAGGGATACGGCAGTACACTGTTTTGGTTTTTGCTCTTCTTTGCTTCGTCTAGCACAGAACTTTGGGAAAGACTTCAAGACATATGTACTAAATATATTAACGTTCCATATAAAAAAATATGAATTGCTATTCGTGGGTAAGCGCATCACTTAAGTACCTACAGCTGGAAGGCATTTAATATTTAAAAAAGTTGGTAATAGACCGCCGAGAGTTACATCATCATCATCATCATCAATCTTTTTATCGTCCCACTGCTGGGCACAGGTCTCCTCTCATACAGAGAAGGATTGAGCGTAATCACCACGCTTGCTCAATGCGGGTTGGCGATTTCAGATTTAAAGTCCAGATTTCCTCAAGATGTTTTCCTTCAAAGATATACTTAGAAAGTACATATATCTTTAGAAAAGTTACATTGTCGTGTAACGACAAGAAAAGACTATAGAGGGAGACAGTATTTATTATGTATACAGAAATTTAAAGACAAGATGGAAGTGTAAAAATGAATAACGTAGATGAATGATTGATGAGTGATGGTGAAGGGCGGCCCCTGGTGGACCGGCGGCAGTTACGAAGGAGCGGCCCTGGTGGACCGGCGACAGCAACGGACGAGCGGCCTGGTGGACCGGCGACAGCAACGGACGAGCGGCCCTGGTGGACCGGCGACAGCAACGGACGAGCGGCCCTGGTGGACCGGCGACAGCAACGGACGAGCGGCCCTGGTGGACCGACGACAGCAACGGACGAGCGGCCCTGGTGGACCGGCGGCAGCTACAGAGGAGCGGCCCTGGTGGACCGGCGGCAGCTACGGAGGAGCGGCCCTGGTGGACCGGCGGCAGCTACGAGGAGCGGCCCTGGTGGACCGGCGGCAGCAACGGAAGAACGGCCCTGGTGGACCGGCGGCAGGTACAGAGGAGCGGCCCTGGTGGACCGGCGGCAGCTACGGAAGAGGGACTGCCCCGGCGTCACAAGGCCGGCAGCAGTCGAGGGCTCCGGCGGCAAAGGGCCAGGCAGCTCCAGGCGCACCAGTTTTATAGAGACTGGCACAGCAGGAAACACCCTAGAAGGGCTCTCGAGGCAGCGTTTACTGGAGACCTACTTTTAAGAGGCTTGTTTGGAAGCCAGAGCTCGACTGACCACTGCTCTGCGATGATTCCTAAAGAAACCTCGCAGAACGGTTGGAGGTCGAAATTTAAAATATTCGAAAATATGGACGAGGAACGGTAAATAATTTTACCATAAAAGAGTTCGAATAACAATTATAAAATAAAAATAGCAGACCAACAAGAATTTTGATGAGAAGGTTGTCATAGATACATCATCAACAATGTTGTCAAAAATGTCAAAATAATGAAAATGTTCTGTAACAATGTAAATATAAATGGTATTAAATTAAAAAGTGCAGTGTTTGATAGGAAAAAGTGATACAGTCCTGCATAGGTACGGCTTCCTACGCTAAGGGGTCACTAAGTCGCCGAAACTTAGGCCTAAAGTTGAGGACTGTGACTGTGAACTGAAAAATGAGTCCTGGTGTAGCGGAATATGATCAAAACAGAGCCTCATAATAATGGAATGCATATTATGGGCCGTGGAAATGAATGATAGGTACATATATAAGTATGAATATGAGTATAAATAATAAGTGTAAGTATATCTGAATATGTACATAACATTACAACATTGGTACTTGCCGGACCTGGAATCGAACCCGCACACTCATACTTGAGAGGCTGGTGCTTTAACCTTTAGGTCACCACGACACACATTCCTAGTGCGGCGCAACGTTATTAAAAATATATATGTATATAATAAATCAAAGAGCAGTGGTGGCATAATGGTATCGGCCGCGCACTTACAAGATGTAGGTCGTAGGTTCGAACCCCGCCAGGCGGTTTAAATATGTAAATTATCGCCACTGCTCTCAAAACGGTCAAGGAAAACATCGTGAGGAAACCGCCATCTTCTAGAAGCAAAACTTCGAAGACATGTGACATCTACCAACCCGCACTGGGCCCGTGTAGTAGATTATGGCCCACTCCCTCTCATTGAGAGGAGGTCTGTGTCCCAGGAGTGGAAACATTTTAGGATGATTATATATATCAAACACTTCAGAACATATAACATTATAGGATGATTATGTATATCAAACACTTCAGAACATATAAATTTATAGGATGATTATGTATATCAAACACTTCAGAACATATAACATTATAGGATGATTATGTATATCAAACACTTCAGAACATATAACATTATAGGATGATTATATATATCAAACACTTCAGAACATATAACATTATAGGATGATTATGTATATCAAACACTTCAGAACATATAACATTATAGGATGATTATGTATATCAAACACTTCAGAACATATAACATTATAGGATGATTATGTATATCAAACACTTCAGAACATATAACATTATAGGATGATTATATATATCAAACACTTCAGAACATATAACATTATAGGATGATTATGTATATCAAACACTTCAGAACATATAACATTATAGGATGATTATGTATATCAAACACTTCAGAACATATAACATTATAGGATGATTATGTATATCAAACACTTCAGAACATATAACATTATAGGATGATTATGTATATCAAACACTTCAGAACATATAACTGACAGCATTATCGCTTTTATGATCCCCTTCCAGGCAACCTGGGAATGGGTAGTCATTTTCCTGGACATAAAATGGGGCTGTAATCATGTCAATAATAAGAACCTATAAAATAAGTATACTAAAACTACACAGATATATGAATATACCTATCCTAAATTAGAGGTAGAATATTATGGTGGTAAGCAGTTATAAGTTGCGGTTATCATCAAGAATGAACACTTATTTTTATAGCTACATACATTTGATACCATCGCTGTACTCATACATATTATCTTAAGAGGGGACTCTGGAAATGGGAGGAATTTGGAAAATAGGTATTTGAACTCGGAAAATAGGTCTCCCGGTAAAGTGCGAAAAGGACAGTTGCAGCTCAGGCTGATTTTACCTACAAAAACGTTGACCAAAAGACGTTTCGTATTTCGCTGTTTTATTTTTCAAAACATGACAGATCTCAATTATGTTTTATATAAAAATTTAGAGGAAAATGCTTCTATTATTTTCTTTTTTGTCAAAAACTTATCACGTTTCTCTAATAGTCATCTGAACATCACGGTAAAAATCGGTTACTTTTCGCGACTTTGAAGTATCGTATTTCTTATATTATTAACTAAGTTTCGGAAAAAATCAAATGATAGAGGCACGTATAATCACGGTGTGAAATTGTACAAAAAAAATGCTCTAAAAGCATTATCCGCGAAGAAAACAGCGGAATACGTTTGTATAGGGAAAGCACCACTAGAGTTCCCTCTTAAACGCCACTGTTCTTCTCTAAAGTATCAAGAGTGTCTTAGCGAACGCTTAGGATATCATTTCAACTAGTTTAACTGTCAGTAATTGTGGCAATACCTACCTAGCGCAGCCATGATCACACACTTCAGCGAATGTTTAATTGAGTACAAACTCAACAACCCGAAGAATACTAACAGTATTTGTTTAACAGCCGATGTTGAGTAGTAGTAAAGTAATTCATTTCATGTAAATTAAAGCGATGTACAGCACCTATGAATAGGGTATTCAGATCCCACAATATGCTATACAATTTGACCTTTGATGTTGTATCTATATTTGTGAGTGAATACGTTATGAGTTCAGGTTGTATTTGCGTTTCATGTACCACGCGACTTTATATGTACCATCTGTAATTGAAATGTTGTACCAGCTTGCTAATATACTTCCTATATAGGGAACTGTGTATAAGGGTTGCCTCATATAAACAAAAACGAATCGTTTTGTTTACCAATGGTAATATAAATTGCCGAGCTGCAGGCGAATTTCGTAACACATTATCAGTAGTAAAGGGTTTCATTTTGACAGATCAACAACATTCATTGCGTTATTCACGTTGTTGAGTAGACACATTTTAGAACACATAAAGTAATGGATTAGCAATTTGCTTCGAAATTATTCCAACTGACAGATATTGTGTGTTAGGCAATTAAGGTGCTGGTCATCAAATAGATTCGTAAGCTAATCGTACCTGTGATAACTAATTCCATATGAGAGGGTCTACCATGCAAAGCCTACAGGTTGTTTATTATTGTTTATTATTATTTTGCCTTTTTATAAAAGAATCTCAATTTTAACCAACCACGATCCGTCAATCAGCTATAGAAATCGGCCATTAGAGGGATGCTTTCTTATCTTGGAAGGTTCTGTTCAAAATAAATATAAAAAACATACGTATAGAAAATGATAAATGATGTAAAAGTCTTCTGTGCGTGTGTGTATATGTATATATTTAAGACCGGTGTTATGAGGCTGTAAATGATGTAATTGACCCAAATGGTGTAGCTAACGATATCTTTTTCTTGCTAAATCTACTACAGCATTACCTAAGTTTGTAAAAATAAACGAATATTGGTATAATTTTACCAACTCACATATATATATCGATATATGAAGTGTAGGTATTTATAAGGCTAGTCTCTATTTCCCTCGACAACCTAATACTAATGTAAGTTTAGGAACTGCGGAACAATAAAGTTGTTAAAGCACCATTTTCATTGTCTCAAATAAAAAGGGTAACACGCATACTATAGCGTGTCAGTGAAGTATTACAGTTCTGAAAGCAGCGGAAGAAATAATAAGAAAGAAAAGCATTAGTGTTGAGAAATGCGTATTTCTACTAGCACTTCAGACGCATTGCGCTAGCCATTGCATTGTTATAAACGCATTGTGTAACACTCACTGGTCAACACAATACATTGGCTGTTTCACATCCTTATATTTGTGCTCTATGAATTCTATCAATAGAAAAGCATTATGACCAACATTATATAATCTGCAACGTTGAAAAGGTCACATGTTTTAATAGGTACCTATAATGTCAAGTGATTGACAGCTGTCATCTGTCATTATTGTAAAAATGGAGGGATAAAGTTAACAAGAAATACAATTGAAAATTTTTCAGCAGTATTAATGGTGGATGCCAATCAATGTGAATAATCGAATATAATGGAAAACGAAGTTTCATCATAACCAGTCTATATTGTTCCACAACTTCCCAGCTGTGGAGTGGGGGCCGTGTCCCCACAGACCCCACTCTTCGAGAGAAAATGGGACATAATTTACCACGCGTAACCAGTGTGGATTTATAGATGTCACAATTCTTTGAATTATAGATTCGAATTAGAAATGTCGGTTTTCTCGCGATTTTTTTTCTTTTTAAGTTTCATAGTATCAAGAGCAGTGCTGATGAAATAATTTACACAAAGTAAAGCATCTATCGTAATCGCCAACCCGTATTGAGCAAGCATGGTGATTACGCTCAATCCTTTCTAAAAATTATAAAAAAAAGGTTGATGATGATGATGATGAAAGCTCCTATTTGGGATCGAACCTACAACATAGATCTCGTAAGTCGTAGCCGTAACTACTCCGCCGTAGGTACTAATACGGCCGTCACTGCTCTTATTTAATTGAAATGAAGTATGGTTATGTACAATAGGACAATGAACCGTAATCATAACTTTTCGATGATAGAATTTTACCTCATAGTAAATATAAAATCCCAAAAGGAAACTTTTAACTACAAACTGTAAAAAACCAAGTTAAAAACAATAAAGCAGTTAACATGAGTTGCATTTATTTATAAATTCAATTTGGATGGAAATTTTTACTTTTGTTTCATAATAAAATGTAAATAAATGCAATCTCTGCGTTACTTGCCGTTCGGAACTTTATGACATTTATAACAGAGTATCGATGGACCTGATAGTATAAAGGACTTTTGGTGTATCTGATAATACTGATGAAGAAAAACTTTCCACCGAGACTTTTCGATAACTTTGATGCCAATTAAACAGTGCCTATTTGATACTAGCTTCGGGCCGCAGTTTCGCCGGTGTTGTATCGGAAATTATCATACGGGAACATGTTAGCGAGACAAAAGTTAGCTTATAAATCTTATTAAAATATTCAATCCTCATTGTGTGCGGAAAGTTGAAATAATTAAGTATATGTTACTCCATAACATCAGTTAACTGTCAAAGAAAGTCACGTCAGCACCCTTCCAAACTTTTAAAAGATTAACCGCAACAAACAGACATACAATTTCTTTTTTCTATTGATATTACAAACAGACACTTGAATTCCTCATTCATCCCACACTTAAAATATATTCTATTTATTCGCATATCTATTTAAAAATCAGCATAAGCCAACGCCAACATAGATGTGAAAAGACCAGGCAAAATTATTCTGCCCTATTCAATTTCTTTATATTATAACATACATACCACTTCGCCTGCTAGGACGAAGTTGCGAACGAAAGCGAATAAGTGTTATGTACGTATAAAAAGAAATAGAATAAGACAGAATACTTCGTCCAGCCTTAAGTGGTAAAAAATATTTTAGAAAAATAATTATTAAAATCTTGTCATTTATTCGGAAAAACTTGTTTTTAATGAAAGGAATAAGACAAGTTTTTAATGAAAGGAATAAAACTAGTTCATATAAACTATGTGCCTAACATAGGGCTTAATTTTTTAAAACCCGTTCGCTACGTTTATATCATTTGGCAAAAACGTTATTCATACCCATTTTCTCAATAAAATTTGGCCCATTGAACGGTATCGACCCTTTCCACCCAGCAGGTTATTTTTGGAAAACCCTAAAATGTATGATTGTTTATCTTTTATAGATGATAGCACATCAACAACTTATAAAAATATATCTATAGAAATGAAATGAAATTTCAACATTTCATTTCTTTTCAACTATTTTACAAATTACAGTCCAGATCAAAGGAAGGTATATTAAATCTCGCGAAGCCACTTGGCCCCTCCATTGTGGTCCTTCGAGCCGGATAGAAACTTTGATACCCTCCATACCGTTCTAGAGGGGCAGTGTAAAAAAATATAAGTATTTTTTTACAACCCCTACAAAGGGCTTAATACAATCGAAATCTTCCAATGTCACCCTCATGGAGGTGGCATTTCTAAAAATCCTTACTTAATGCATACACCCTCCAAATTTCATATCTTTATTGCCAACGCAGAACCTATGTAAACAGATTGTGCGTTGATGTACCATTTAGTAAGACAGGACTAAAAGTTTTTCATAATAGGGTTCAAAATTGTATTCACATCTTACAAGATAAAAATAGTCCCATACGTAAGCCTTTAACAGTATACTAAATATATCGGACTTAACAATTTCCATTTTGCGTCCTTAAAATACCTACACCAAATAATAAACACCAAGTAACTCTTATTTTGGTAACAATTCCAAGCTAAACTAATGTTCGTGAAATCCTAGCTCATATAATTACTGCAACCAATTGAGAAAAGGCTAAAAAATTAATTTTAAAAAGGCACAATTTTCATAAAACTTGTGCATCATAAAAGTTTTTATAAGTAGATTCATTCATTAAAAAAGATTTCATTATTAGAAAGACTATAAACTTTTAGAAAATCAGTTATGTTTTTACCAATAGCTGCTATAGTTGCTGTTGCTAGCTGCTATAAATACCTGCAGCTACATAAAGGGTGTATCTGACATCGACGCACAAACGAGTACCATGGATCCAGTACATGATTCTGAACCCCCCAGTGGTAGAATTTTTCGTCGGCTTTTTCATGATTTAAAAATAATTAATGTAGTTTTTTTTCACTTCAGACCATTCACAATTGCTATACTTTTATAACCCAATAAGATTTTAAAGTAAAAATTAAATAATTCGCTAATTGCATAAAAAAGCGCAATGAAAACAAAACCCGAAAAACGATCTTATCAGCTGATTTAATAGAGTTCACATCAGGGATCAACGTCATACCTAAAAACTCGCACGGCGGCACGCTTGCAACGTTGAAAAGCCGAGCCGACACTTTTTTTAAACACTGTGTATTCTGTAACCGTTCATTAACGACATAAATGACTATCATAATTTTATTAGTGGCATGCGGTCTAGCCCTTTCGCGAAGTTTGCGTTACGATGTCAGATACACCCTGTATATAAAAATATCTTGTGCTGTTCCTGACTGTAGCTCTCAACAGCATACGATATTTTTATACAGCTTACATTACCGAGGATTATTCTGTACGAAAAATATAAAATCCCGAGGTTGAAAGACAAGCTAAAGTAGGGTATTTGACTGAGCTCACGCTCGCATCTCTACACGTATCACAAATGCAATGCCTACACATTTTACAAGACGAAAACTAAAGCCACAAAGATTTTCAGTTTTGCATAAAAGAAAACTCATTCGATAACTATGCAAAATAAAAAGTAACATAGTTTAAAATAAAAATGAAATACTGTTCCTTGGTTACTGTAGCACTGGAGATAGGGTGGAAGGAATTCTAATAAGGCTATTTTTTGTTTGAAAATGTTCGTAATAGTCCGAATTAGGTGGTTATGAAAGATAAATTGGAAAAGTTTACCGGGAAAATTTCAAATTTGGGTCGATTCTGTAACGTCACTTTTTCTATTACACTTTATACGAACTCAAGAACCAGAAGATACACACATTTTGTCAGGAAACCTATTGTAGGGCTAGTAAGTTATTAATTTTAAGCAAAATATTTACAAAGATAACTAAATTAAGTCCCATATTTTTCTCGGAAATCTGTTTAAGGGCCCTTAGTAATTTATTTAGAGCTACAGGTAGTTGTGGCTCTTGTGACCCCTCCACGATATGACATTAATTAAAATTACTAATTCACTTCCACAGCTTCGAGGAACACTTTGAGTTTAGGTACTAATTACCTACTGTCCTTTCAAATACAAAAGCAATAGAGAGTACCTTGAAAATACATTCTTAAAATATGCACTGAGTCACTTTATTCCACGTTTGTGAGTGCAACAAGACGCCATAGTGCTCATCGGAGATACGGCTGCAACTCAAAGAATTTGATATTTCTACTCGTAGTGAGCGCACTGAGCGCACAGGAACACACGTACGAATAAGAACAAATAGAAAATACAATTTCCACATAAAAATGTCTAGAAAATTGAATAGCAATTCTTCGCTTATTTTAAATTTTCTTTTGAAGAGTTTTATAGGCGTTTGGCTTTCATTGAACGTTGTTATATCATAGCTTCTTTTAGCATCGTTTTTGCTAAATAAGCTTTAACTTTAACTTCCCCAGACTTTGTAAAGAGGCCTCGCTTCTTCAGCCGTGTCCGCCTCTGACACGGTAGCCCTAGCCCACAGGTCACAGGAGTCGGGCGAGGCTCCCGCGCGCCGTTTTGCGGCGGCGCCCTAGCCGTGACATGTGCTCTTATATTCCTGTCCATTTTAGATTGGCTTATTTGGCTAATTATAAATGCGACTGCCGTCTGACCACTAAACCCCGAAGGAGAAGCCGGCGTCAGCGCCCCGTTCGTTAGTCAACAGGTGCACCGTCTGGCAGGTGGGGTTGACTTGGGTCCCAAAGATGGTGGTGGGACCCCAGAGCACCCGCTAAAGACCGCGCGAAATGGAGGAAATTGAGTAAGAAAGCGGACCCCGGGCTCCAACGCGAAAGCCGCAGATGCAACCGGGATAAACGCTGAAATGATGATGACTTTGTAAAGAGGCCTAATTTTTAAACTGGCAAACGTCATTTGTATTTTCTGGTAATCTATATTACGAAGATAGTAAAATCGAAAATTCACAGACATTAGTTGAAAAAAATATAATATATATTTATTTTAATAACGTTTTCCGAACAAAGATGTTTTTCGAAAAACGGTCTTTTTGTCTTCCCAATTACTACGAAAGTGTAATTAAGCGAAAAATGTGGTTGATAAAATTCAATGAGAAAAGTTTATTAATTTCGGTACTTTAATAAAACAATGCCCCAGTAATTACTTTCACGAATCTTAAGACTTCAATTAATTTTATTTTTGTTCGATTGATGTATACATTGTCTAATTAATATTAATCTGACAATGACAAGGTAGAGACAACGTATTTACAAGGCGGATGTAAGTGGAAATGCTGGAAGACGCCATAGAAGGACATAAACTAGTCTTATTGGTAAAACTAGCCAGCCAGTCGGTGTACTTAATTCCCCCATCTCCGTTCCATCATCGGACGACCCGTCGTACGGCGTGTATCCACCCTTACATTGTGGACACCACTATGATCCGGAAGCGTTTCGCCTCGTCTTTTGTACCACGTACATCGAGGGACTGGAACAATTGGCCAGCGGCGGTGTTTCCGTCTGACTACAATTTAAGTGTCTTCAAGGCTAGAGTGAATAGGCTCTTAATAACGCACGCTTTACCATCATCCATTGCATCACTGCTTACCATCAGGCGTGATTGCGGTCAAGCACCAATTATAATTATAAAAAACCATTTCATAAAGGTTAGGTGCGTACTCGCAACCATCGTGCTTGTATGACTAGATATTTTAACGTAAACAAAGCAAAAGGTGTGCGTAAGGATAAATCTTTAGATTTTCTCTCTACTCTCCATTGCTCATTCATTGACATATATGTTCGAAGAAGGTATATACATAACGCAATGAATGTACAAATCCCATTGCTACTAATATTGTGATACGCAATAATCCCGCAGTTTAATTATTAGTTTGATAAAATTCTGATAATAATCAAAATCAAAAGTCATTTATTCAAATTAGACTTAGAATCAGCATTTTTTGAACGTCAATATTACATAAGACAGTCCCAAAAGGCCCACCCTTAGATACAAATGGTTTCTCTACCATTTTCTTTCACGAGGCTTCAATATTTGTTCATGTTTTCTGACAACCGTCTCCGCTCATAATGAGCCAAATTTGGCAAAGACTAATGTGTCGGAGATTAAATATTTTAAGTTTAGTGAAAGCTCTCGACTCAACTCGAGCAGCCTCAATATTACCCCACTTAGAAGATCACATGTAAAACGTTAAGTTTAGTACTTATATGCTAGATTAATCTCTCTCAGATCTAGAGAGATCTACTACTTAACTGTGCAAAAAGCACTTAACTAATTACCATCTTCCAACTTTATAAGACTTTAACTTCGTACCCACTATATGGAAACTAAGGGACATTTCAGTTAGTAAAGCAATAAGGTTAGTTCGAATATTCTTACCACTGGCATCGGGTTACAGAGCGTATGTAATGAGGACACCCTTGAGCAAAGTCTAATAGAAACTTAATACTTACACATATTCCCGTGACTACGCCAAGGGCCTGGATCTTTGTCATGTCACTGTCGGGTAAAAGTCATCCTTTATTATTACGTGTAATATTAATTGTGTCGAGGGCCCATATCATACGACATTGTGATACTAATGACAAAAAGATGATAGTTGAAATATGATACATGAAGGTTTTAGGTAAGCGTGGACCATAATGTGCACGTTAATAGTATTAGACCTTTGTTGTGGATTTTAAGAAGACTCAAGGTATGATGCCAAAATTAATCTTCCTTCCTAGTATTAAGCGAAAGCAAACAAGAGGATTACTTATAAAAAAAAATGTTATTTGATAAAGGAAAAAAATTAAATGCATGTTAGAAAGAAACAAGCAAAAAATGGTTACTCTGCACAAACAACATGAACATAAAAAACACTCACTTACAAGGTAGCTAAAAGCCACGTACTAAAAAATTATGAGCTTAAGGCTCCTGCGGAAAGGCGTGCCGCGACTGTGGGACGCGTTACTGGCAGAACAATTTCCTTCAAGTTTTCATACAAATTATTCTACTTCATTTTTTGATGTCAGGCCAGGTCACAACTTAAGTAACGGTCACATGACCAAGGACAATACACATTGCGTAATTACTCTGAGTTGCTACATTGGGAAATGGCAACAAAAATAGTCAAAACAAACACAAACAAAATACCAATTTTAGAGTGGAAAATAACGACTTCATTAGTTGAACAGCTTTTCAAAGCTTTCCGCTTTGTCACGTTTCCGACAAAACCGTAGACCACAGTTAAGTTTCTGAGTGGCCAAGAATAATCCACTAGCGTTTAAGTAAAATAAAGTAGTCGCCATTCGTAGCAATCATTTATAGGACTGCTGGCAACACTACGACATTTCCTTTTTTGTTCCAGTACAAACCGGGTCATAAGGCAAGTCTACACGATGTTATAAACTTCTTATGGCACTCGAAAAGCGAGGATAAAAACACGAAACAATAACACCAACCCATTAGGGTCATATTTTCAGGATTCGGCGCTTGAGGCTGCGAACAACATGTCGCCATGGCAACGCTTCCGCAGAGGAAATTGCCTCTCCCCCGCGTTCCATAAATCAAGTCTCAGGTAAAATTTAATATCATTGCACGAATCAGG
The DNA here is from genome assembly GCA_017933935.1 of Sesamia nonagrioides. Taxonomy (NCBI): domain Eukaryota; kingdom Metazoa; phylum Arthropoda; class Insecta; order Lepidoptera; family Noctuidae; genus Sesamia; species Sesamia nonagrioides. The sequence continues at coordinate 1,087,753 of JADWQK010000122.1, forward strand.
CTCGTCTTGCTAGTTGACATTTTCTTTTAAAAAATGGCAACACTCCAATTTTTCCGTCGGCATAGAATCAATTTAGTGATATGCTCTTAAAGTGTTTTATTTCGTATTCGCTCGGTCTTTCATTTCCTCACTTGTTTTGCCGGCGGCGATAGTGTATGATTTTTTTTTATATCCTTTATTGTACACCAATTTCTTTACTTTAGCGTATGCTAGTCGAATCCATCTACAGGATAATGTTTTCTGATATAACACTAATTAAATAGTAACCATAAGTCTCCATATTTCATTATACGTATACGTAATTACGGAAGTTACTCAATATTATAAGAATATCTGAACCATTTATTTTGACTTACCAAAGCTGTTTTCCTTATACACAAAATATATTAATCTTGCTTTTACTTACATATTTCCTTATTCTCGCTCTGACCACAGCTGGACTTACATACCTACGAGCAAAATGTCTTCTCCTGAATAGAAAAACTTATTATCCGTAGCGAATAAGGTGTGTATATTTATAACCCATATAGATAAACAATTGCTTTAAACGCAACTCATCTAGTTTTAAAAACATTTATATTTATTTTGATGTGTCAAAGTATTGTTCGATCCAATTTACAGATTAATAATACAATTTATCATCATCGTAATATTTGGGATATTGATCACACAACTTTCTGAGTGGGGATTACAGTACCATATTTTGACCAAAAACAAACGCCTAACCAAGGAGTATTCATTCAATCTTGAGTGACGTCATAACAAGTATTTGTTTGAATCTCAAAACTTTTAAACGTTCATAACCGAAGCTTGAAACAAAAGAAGTAACTGTTTCCGTGTAGGGCTCGAGACTGGAGTGAACTCGAAACGTCGAGAACTATTCCAGTTGGGAGACAGACTAGGTTTGAACAAGTCAGCCAACGTTTCTCGCACGATAGTACTTGAGCTGATGTCGACTTATCTGCAGGCTCTGCAGCGCGCCTCTAACTACACACAGAAGAGTCGTTCAAACAGCGTCTACCTACAAGTTTGAAGCGCTGCAAGTATGAGCGGACTAATGAATTTAATTTAACTTGATTATGTTGCTGGATTAGAGTTAGAATATTACGCTGCGAAGTAAATTATGATAGGCATATTAACGTGCTATGTTTACAGTAATGGGTTTCATTTTGTTCAACAACCCCATCATCGTCCCAGTGTTAATCCCAGTCGCATCCGAAGCCTTTTCAGCTTTGGAGTCTGAGGTTCGCTTTACCAGTCCAACTGCTGATATGGCTAAACTTCGACATTTTCCATGAAGCGACTGCCGTCTGAGCTCCACAACCCGAAGGCGACATCGAAGCATTGCAGTTACACCAATTGTAGGACTTTTGGGGGCTCCAACAACCCGTAACGACTGCCACTATAATATTATAGATGTTCGTAGGGCAACCGGGACCAACGGCTTAACGTGCTTTCCGAGGCACAACCAGACCAGTACAAATATTCATATTCATGCATACAAATACTTGCACTGTGCGGGGATCGAACCCGCGCCACCTTGCGCAGCGGCCGCGTCCGCTACCGCTACGCCACGGAGGCTGTCATCATTTTGTTCCCTAGTTTCTATGATAAATCCTTTACTGTACAAGCAGTTCGACTGTGAAATGACTTGCCCGTGTCCGTAAGTCGTGCTCAAATACTGTCTACTTTTAAAACTATGATAAAGAAGCACTTCCTCTCTATTTAAACACTGTTATATTTTATTTGCTCTTGTATGATATTTATTAATTAGATGTATACATTTATTTAACCTAGTATGATACACTTAACGTATATATTTATTGTATAATCTATATAAATAGTACACTGTAGACTACCTACATTATTCTCTCTCCTCTCTCCTCTATCTCCTTCCCCTTAGTATTCCATCCAAAGGATTTCTGTAAAAGATCGCTCTTAGCGATAAAACCACCCATTGTGTCAAGCCCTTTGTAAAATCTATTTATTTATTTTCTGTAATCTATATGGTGTACATAATAAAGAGTATTCTATTCCATCCATTGCGTTATTTACGTTGCTGAGCAATCACATTTTTCGAACATACTGAGTAATGAAATAGCAATATGCCCCAAAATGATTCAAAATGTGTGTTGCTCATTTGGGGTGCTGATAAGGTTCCAACAAGTCTGTTGCTGAAACAATACTGTAGAGATGTGTATACTGAACACACCATCTTTCGCGAGACGTTACTGACTGACAAGAAAAATTGGACCTACAAACGACATGAAAACCAATGTCCCCTACATTGGTTAAGCGGACTTAGGTTAGGTTAAGCGGGACAAAACTGAGAAATGATTTTTCATTGAAATATTATAGTTAGTTAACATAAATAACTCTAATGTGTTTCCTGTGTAGTAATTAGCGTTAACATCAGTTCTCTTGTTTGCAATACACTATATTATGTCAACGTTAAATTCCATTTCAAAGTTTCATATCGATTCACTCCTGACTGCAGGAGTCTTTATCCCATTTGACGACATTAAATTCCTCTATCATTAGTATAATAAGCCTATAATGTTCATATAATGTTTACTGGAACACAAGTCCTCCTCACACATGAGAGGGATTGGCCAATAATCCACCACGCGGGTTCAGTGAGGCTTGGTTTATGTAACATTTCTTCGATTTTTTTGATTCTAGAACATGTTTCAGTTTCCTCATGACTCCTTCTTTTTTTCCGTTATATAAATATATGTAAAGCTATAGATGTATATAGCTTATTTAAGTATTTAGTATAAGTAGTGTTAAGAGATGTTTTTCCTTATAATTTTTTCAACTAAAGCAGCTGCCATCTAATATCTTCACAACCTGTGGTTGACTGGTAAAGAATGCCTAAGTCATTAAGTCCGCTTCCATACAGTTCATGTGAGAAAGTGTAAATAAATATATAAATACACAAAGTGCCTTGGTTCAAACCCACGACCTACAACTCGTAAGATAGGGTCAGCCCCAACCGAGGGTCATGACCGTTCGGTTGATCCGAAGCTACCGCACGCTCTCCGCTGAGGCGGCGAGTTTCCTTACCGGATTGCCCCCTTGGGATCTGGAGGCCAGAGCCCTCGTCCACATGTAAGAGTGGCGAGAGGAGGCAAAACGCCGGGCATAACTCCGCTGCCGCGAGAAATCGCAGTACGGCGGACAGAGCTCCGGCAGGGTCTCATGGCGACGTAAAGAGTGCGATTGTCGCAACCCAGTGCTGGGCACGCCATGGCGGCGGTAAGTCCCCTCTTTGAGGAGTGGCTAGAGAGGCGGATGGATTCTTATTGTTATTAGGGGTCTTATGGAGAAGACGACGGACAGTTCAAAGAACTCCTCAAAGGTTTACAGTTGCTATATTTTATTTGGACTTAATTCATTTACATTGATAAGAACTTTGCTCCCATATGAAATGAAATGAAATGAAATTGTTTATTAAGCAAGTAGGATCACTGATCACTTTTACACGCCATGTTCATTTTTTATTTTTTTTTTAACTAGGTGAAGCCGGCATTTCCTAACTGACTACCTCTGAGAAGAAATAGCCGAAACAAACTCAGGGATCATCGTCTTTTTTCAAGTCCAGACATTAAAAATGAAAATGTTTACAATAATTTACCTTATAATTACGCATATTGCTTAATAACAATTAACAATGCTTAACAGAGCGAGCAGCTCAGTCCCAAGCTTTTTGTCTTCTAAATAATCTGTGATTTTATAATACCCCTTTTTGCAAAGTTTGGCCTTTATATGGTTCTTAAATCGTTTAATGGGTAAGTTTCGAACGTACATGGGAAGCTTGTTGTAAAAGTGTATACATTGACCCATGAACGAGTTGCCTACTCTGTGGAGACCAGTGTGATGTACAGCAAGATTGTGTTTGTTCCTGGTATTTATATTATGAATATCGCTTATTTTCTTAAAATTCGAGATATTTTTATGAACATACATAAGATTTTCAAATATATATTGTGAAGCTACAGTCAGAATGTTCACCTCTTTGAACTTTTCTCTAAGAGATTCTCTAGGACCAAGGTTGTAAATGGCTCGAACAGCCCTCTTCTGTAAAACAATGATGGTATTGATGTCCGCACAAGTTCCCCAGAGAAGAATCCCATAAGTCATAAGACTATGAAAATAATTAAAATAAACAATTCTGGCTGTATCCACATCAGTTATCTGTCTAATTTTCTTAACAGCAAAGGCGGCAGAACTGAGTCTACCCGACAGCTTCTCAATGTGAGGACCCCATTGTAACTTGGCGTCAATAGTTAATCCAAGAAAAACTGTCGACTCGACAGGGATCAACTCTACTCCATTCAGTTGAACATTGGTACTTAGCTGCCTGACATTTGGCGTAGAAAATTTAATGAGTTTAGTTTTTTTTCATTTAAAAGGAGGTTATTTACATTAAACCAATGGACAACTTTAGAGAGTGCATTGTTAACTTCGTCAAAATTTGTTAGCTGACGCTTGACTTTAAAAATAAGAGAAGTGTCATCCGCGAACAATACTATGTTGTGATTATCCCTCACGTGATGAGGTAAGTCATTAATATAAATTAAAAACAAGAATGGACCTAGAATTGAGCCCTGCGGAACGCCCATGGTGACCACAGATCCTGCAGATCTCTTGCCATTAACATCAACCCTCTGAATTCGATTATTCAGATAAGAAGTCAGAAGGTCGAGAGCTCTGTCCCTCAAACCATAATGGTACAATTTCCTGATAAGAGTATCATGATGTACGCAATCAAAGGCCTTGGACAAATCACAAAAAATACCAAGAGCATCTTGCGATTCCTCCCAGGCCCCAAATATGTTCTTTAGCAACGCCACGCCCGCATCTGTAGTTGAACGACCCTTTGTAAAACCAAATTGTTTCACGTGCAATAAATTGTGTAAGTTAAAGTGCCTCAACAACTGTTTCAAAATTAATTTTTCAAAAATTTTGCTCAAAGTTGGTAATATCGATATTGGCCGAAAATTCGTGGGATCAGTTGTACTACCAGATTTGAACAGTGGAATTACTTTGCTTAGTTTCATCAAATCAGGAAATACGCCAGATGTGACACAAGAATTAAAAACAATTGCTAAGAAAGGTGCGATAACATCTATTATTGAAGCTACAGTGTATACTGACAAACCCCAATGATCGGCAGTTTTTTTTACATCAAGATCCTTAAAAGATTCTATAATGTCTTTACTGGTCACAAATGCAAATTCAAAGTGATTGTCACAATCTGGAACACATTCTTTTAGTATGGCATAAGCAGAAGTGGAGGAAGAAGACAAAGTTTTTGTTGTCATTATTGGAATATTAGTAAAAAAATTCTCAAACTCAGTTGCTACCTCCAAGTCCGCCTTTATATCTTCATCGTTAATTTTAAGATGGAAATCGCGATTTTGTACTTTGGTTCTTCCAGTTTCAGAATTTATAATTCCCCAAGTTGTTCTGATTTTATTGCCAGAAGATTTTATTTTATTTTTAATGTGTATGGCTTTTGCCGAGGAACAGGCTCTTTTAAAAGTGTTTGAATAATTTTTAACAAATTCTTGAAAAGCTTCATCATGGTTAAATGTTTTTTCCTGATACAATTCATACATTTTTTCCCTGCTTTTATAAATACCTGGGGTTGCCCAGTCACTAAATATGATACGGTCGCTAACAGGCAATGTTTTTTTTTTGTGAAAACTTTCATAAATGCATGATCCGGATTGGCGTGATAAGGCAAGTCTGGTAGCTTTTCAATTAAATTATTTTTAAATTGTCTTAAACGATTTTCATTTATAGGAACAAAACTCACAAGTTTTCTTTGAGCTCTGACTTCACTTTTCTGGGTAAAAGTAACTAACTGGCCACAGTGATCAGAGTCTAACTCGTTTATAATTAAATGGTCAGAAGGTCTTGAGTTAGTAAAGATGTTGTCTAAACAGGTGGCACTCGTGGCAGTTATTCTAGTCGGCTCAAAGAATCTTGCGTACAAGTTATAAGACTTAAATAATGACATTAATTTATTAACTGTAGCTGATTTCTCTAGAACATTAATGTTGAAGTCTCCACAAACAACAACTGTTTTGTTACTGTGACAAGTCTTTAATAAAACTTCCTCCATATATTTCTCAAAAATATCATAGGAAGCACATGGGGGCCTGTAGACACTTATTACAATGAACCGCTCAAGCTCGATGCAAGCAATTTCAATAACCCGCTCAACAGAGAGGCTTACGATATCAGTCCTTTCTTTAAATTTGAAATTGTTACGAACAATTATTAGGGAGCCACCCCTTATCATATTCACTCTGCTGAACGAGCTAGCAATCTGATGGTTATTAAAGCTGAACATGAACTGATGGGCTTTTAACCAATGTTTAGTAAGACAAACAATATCAATGTAATTACAGTTCATGAACAACTCCAATTCTAATTGTTTATTTATAACAACCTGTATATTTTGATGAACAATTTTAAGGTTATTATTATTCATTTTATTTTGAAAATTATTTGATGGGTGTGATATTATTATATCTTGGTTTACGGTTATGCTAGAGTTTAACTCTGTTGTCTCAATGTCCCTTGATAATGGGTACAAATCTAACTTGGTATTTAAAATAGTGCTAGAGGTTGACTCTATTGTCTCAATTTGTAATTTAAATAGCTTGGAACATATTCCAAGCTCTGCTCATTACCACTAAGTGTATTACTTAACTACTCAATAGAAGCAGTATAGTTAGCCAAACACTTGGCTGACTTATATATATAGTATGATAGCGATTCTGCTACCTGTCCTTTATAAAAATTACAAAGATAATAGTTATCTTTGGTCATAAAATAATTTTGACTAATAAGTACATTAGAGTCAATAAATTCAAATTTTTCATTATATAATGTCATAGTTTGTAATGTCATATTACATCTATATCTAATTTTGTTTTCCGTCTGTGACAGGCCATTGCCATAAGGAAAGGCAAACAAAACTATTTTATTTACATTTAAGGAGGCTAGACTTTCAAAATATTTCTTAATTTTTACACTGTTTGCATTTCCCCTTCTCCCAATCAAAATAACAATGGTTGTGGATGGACTGTAATTACCACTTATAACTTTTTCTATAATTTTACTGTAAGATGCTTCAGGCATACAATAATTAATTACTTGGTCATTTAAATGGTGTTGTAGTGTATGACCCATATTTTTACCCATTTCATCGCAGTACATCAATATTTTATTTCTATTGTTTAACAATTTATTTGTTATTATTAATTCTTCTGCGTTTGGTGTGGCGAGGGAAGTACTGCTGAAACTGTCAAACAACTCCACAGTATGAGTCACTGATGGTGCAGACTCATTAGAGACAGCTGACCGTGAACAGCCCGATGGACCATGATTACAATCCACCTGATTGATTAGATTGTTCGTTAAAGAGTTTAACATTCTCTCGTTCTCATTACACAGGTCCACCAGACCGTTCATTGCCAGAATATACTCTCCCATTTCCTTTTGAGAAGTCTCATATTTAGCTATAACATTATTCAAGGAATCCTGTAAGCGGAGAGTTTCTGACTGTAATTGTTGAATTTCAGCCTCATAATTATTTTTAATGCTATCTAATTTTATTTTATGCACACTAATGGTTTCTTTTAATTTTTGAGAACTTTTTAATACATTAAAGATACATATGCGAATCTGATGAATCTGTCAATTTCTTGCGTAAGTATTCCCGCGCGTATTTTAATTTTAAAAGTGTACTGACTGGCCAATGTCCTAAAATTCTGAGGAAGATCATTCCAAAGGAAAACCGCCTAGACAAGAAATGAAGACTTAAGAAAACCATAGCGGTGAGAAGCACATGAAAAAATGGTCATAAATGAGGAGATCCGCAGAAGAACCAAAGTCACCGACATAGCTCTGCGAGTCGCTAAACTTAAGTGGCAGTGGGCAGGGCACATTGCTCGTAGAACCGATGGCCGATGGGGCAGTAAGGTTCTGGAGTGGCGGCCACGTACTGGAAGACGCAGCGTAGGGAGGCCCCCAACAAGGTGGACCGATGACCTGGTGAAGGTCGCGGGAAGCCGATGGATGCGGGCAGCACAAGACCGGTAGGCGTGGAAAGCCTTGGGGGAGGCCTTTGTCCAGCAGTGGACATCTATAGGCTGAAGAAGAAGAGAAGAACATCGTGGAAGACAATTATTGGAAGAACGAAGATTCCTATTATGCGCAGAACATAAATATTAATATTCTCGGTTTGTAGAACTGAGTATCTGTATATAGCAGTAGAAGTATAAGGTTCTATGCCAATCATGGAGCTACGAGTACGCACAGACGATGGGCGCCCGTCGCCCGCCGCACGCCCTGAAGCATGAGGATGAGTTTTTTCATCAGCTTACTGCCTTACGCTCACTCACTCACTTTACAAACTCATACAATCCGAGTCAGTAAACAACAACGCAAGTAGCAATGCAAACTTACTTGCGTTAATATAATATGTTTGTTTATTTTCTCTCATCCTTCTCTGTATGAGGGAAGGACTGTGCCCAGGAATGGGACAATAAAAAGGTTGATGTTGATTTTCTGTCACAATGATTTTGCAGCATTTAGCAGTAGGTGCCCTAATTGGACACACAATTGCTATCAATTTTAAGCATATTGCTAAACCATTGCAGATGTTTGAAAAATGGACTTATTCGTCAACTCGCGAGTGTCCGAGCGAAATGGCACAGTGTCTGCACATCAACGTAAATAACGCAATGAATATTGAACTGTCAAAATGAAACCTATTGCATATGGTGTTATCCAATTTAGTTAATTTAGCGGACCCCGGACTCCAACGCGAGGGCCGCGGATGCAACCGGGATGAATGCTGAGATGATGATGATGACTGTGTTATCCAATTATCCTGCAATTTTGAACTATCTCACCAGTCATACAATTATTTTTATGTAATATCATGGAGGTAATATCATCATCAACCTTTTTTTTAACGTCCTACTGCTGGGCACAGCTCTCCTCTCGTACAGAGAAGGGCGTAGTCACCACGTTTGCTCAATGCGGGTTGGCGATATCAGCCTCTCCAGGAAGTCCCGATTTCCAGGTCCAGGTCAGACTTTTACTGACTAAAACCCACCGGTGTTCCTTCACTAATCTGAAGGCCAGGTCCACGGTTTCTTTTTTAACCAACCCGCGACCCTGACCTAGGAGGCACCGGTCTTCGTAGACACCGTCATGCTGACATTTCATTGAGATGCGCGTGAAACACAACGCGTCATCAACTCGGGCCTAGTCCTTACCGGACGGCGAGCTGCCCACTGCTCACCGCCCGCAAGCCCGCGCCTATGGTGGCCGGGAGTTCGATGTTGTCTCCCGACCAGGGCGTCTGCTGTGGTGTCTAGAGGCGTGAGGGCGCTGGGATGCCCGCTCCCTCACGCGCTCCGCCTCCTTCTTTGCTACCATCACTGCTTTGCAGAAGGAGGAAACGGCCCACCATGCACTCTCGCTCCGGACCATGATCTGGACCAGGGTCGGACGAAAGAGATCGCCGCCACGAGGACACGGTGGTGCTCTACCCAAGCCAGGCAGACCTCCACCATATGCTTCACCGTGTCCTCAGGACTCTCGATCCACACAGTGGTGACACGGGACACCCTGGCATTTCCTCCCGCCTTATATGGAAGAGGAATCTCCCGAAACAGCCGTTTCCTGTGAGGACCTGCGTCAGGCGAAAGGTGAGGGCGTCGTGGTGCCTCTCTAGCCACTACTCAAAGAGAGAATACGTAAAGTTGAACTAAAGTACTTATATTATCTCAAATAAAGTCTACAATAAAATAACAACTCAATAACTCAAGATTTTCCACTTCTCATTAACTTCAACTTAGGTTGGAGTTACCTTAAATAACAAGAAAGCAGCTATTTTGCCTACATATTTCATTTATGCAATAGAATTATTTTCTTCATAAATTGCTTCAAAACCGTGAGCTCTCCCAAACAACATTATTATGACATTAGGCTTACACCAGAAATGGTAATTGATAAAAAGTGGAACCGACCACCCCCGGCCGTTTCCGATCTAATAGATTCGGGGTCGGAACTTACGAGGCACTTTAAAATTTACATGCGTCGTTATTGCACGGTCACCGTGCACCGTGGCTAATGTTGGGTAACATTTATTTGTAACGTTTCAAGATTAATTACCTAATAGCAGATTCCTGTTAAAAGTTGTTTTAGTCCTGATCCTGATTGATATCAAATAATTTTGTTTGGAGGAATAATTTTGAATATTTGACAGTTCATTCGTATTAAGACTCAGATGATATCTTCCAAAGAAACTGTGCCCTTGGTATGTAGGCACATACTCTTTTCGTAATCATTAATCTATACTAATATATAAAGCTCCCTCTGGCGCACCATCATTGGTCGTGTTGGTCTTGGGTTTAACATTGCATCATCTCGCCCAACTGTCAGCTTAATAAACTAGTGCGCTATAAAATCAACGATTGCATCACTGCTTACCATCAGGCGGGATTGCATTCAAGCACTAGTTTATAATTATTAAAAAAAAAAGCTGAAGAGTTAGTTTATTTGTTTGTTTGAACGCGCTAATCTCGGAACTACTGGTCCGACTTAAAAAATCTTTTTGCGTTGGATAACACATTAGTCCAGGAAGGCTTTAGGCTATAATCGCCGCCGCCGCTCCTAAGCGGAGCAAAACTAACTCCATGCGAACGAAGTCACTGGCGGCCGCTAGTGTAATATACAACGTGTAAAATAAAATTGGTTGCTATCGAATGTCAGAGTAATAAAGGTTAGAACAATCCTTAACGAAAGTCACTTAGTAGTTGAGTAACATCGCATAGCCCTAATTTATATCCAACCATTACACATTAAAGCAAGGGATCTTAAAACGAAGCGGCTCATAAAACAAGAGGAACACTCCAACCCAATGGCTTTATTTCCCTGATTCGGCAAATGACATTGATAAATGGACCACTCTATCAATCAAAGCAAATTGTACTGTAAGCTTTTAACAGGTAGCTTCAAATGAATGGTAGTGTCAAAATATGATTAAACCGATATTCTCTCGTTTATGGATGTGAACCGCAGAGTACAATAATGAAACTGAAAGGTACAATCATTTACAGCACGTGCAGCGCAAAAATCAATTGTTTTTTATTATTACCCGACTACCAGGAGGGTTATGTTTTCAGTGCCTATCTTGTATGTATTATTCTTTATTACCTAGTATCTCCAGAACCGCTGAACGGATTTTCACATTTGAGGTATCGTTAGATTTGTCTTAATTGCCCAACTGCTACTAGATAGGTGACATTTAAAAAAAAAACAAAATGGCGGATGTATGACGCCATATTGTGAGATATAAAGAAATAAATTTCTACCAAGCATATCGAGTGGGATATCAAAATGAAGGATTTTAAACACTGATTCTAAATATTTATATAGGTAACTTAATATTAAATGGAACAAAAAAAAAGAATTACATATTTTTTTCTGCTAAGCATATTGAGTTGGGTATCAAAATTAAGGATTTTAATCACTGATTATAGTAAATATATTGATTCTAAATATGTTTTATATAAAAAGTCTTTAAATATAATATTGCCGTTTAATAGGAAAAAAAAATCTTTTGCATTAATTGAAGTTATTACCCATGCAATCAATGTATTTTTGCCAACACAGTGGCAGTTTATTGATTCTTAAAGAAATCAGCTGGACGAGAGGCAAGTGGCAGTCTCCGAATGAGGCAATGCCAAACTTGTAGCATTCAATACCGCCAAAACACAGGCGTGTCTTTTCACCCCCAAAAGGAGCCCGTTCACCTTGGCTCCTACTTTTCGAAATGTATCCTTGGAGGGTACCGACCGCGTTCTGTTTCTACCTTTTCAGTTCGTTAGAATTTTATGCAGGCGGGTTTTTTGTTTTTAATATTTTCAATTAATATATTATATAATTAATAATATTTTTTTATTATTACAATTCTGTTATCGTTACTGTTATTGTTGTGTTTACAAGGACAACTGGTTTTTGTTGTTGTTGATTTTGTTGTGATTTCGATGGAGTTGAACTCTTTTAAGTCAGGTGACTCCATGTTTTTTTTATGTAAGCATTTCATTGCAGGGGGCGCGGCGTTGAAATATCTGCTTTTAGTTCCGAATCATGTACTGAACCTATGGTGACAAGTTGTCACCATGATTTCAGTAGGTACATGAAAACCCTACCATTCTGTATGACATATTTAACTTACTTATTGAAGCAACACGCTGTACACATATGTTTATTATGTGCTTCACAAGGACAGTAGGTATGTTTATTTAGGTATATGCACATGTAGTCAAAATTCATAAAAAATCCGAACGAGGCTCAAACAAGACTAAGGCCCGTATTCGAGAAGCTCACTCAAAACTCAAGCATTACTTTTAAACTCGTTCCAAGCCATTTGATTGGTTGAAACTAGTTTTAAGTAATGTTTAAACAGAGATCAATGCTTGAGTTTCTTTCTGGAATACGGACCGAAGGCCACGACTAGGGTGGGGCTGAGTCGCGTTAAACCATATCAATCTCAATCTGAATAATTTTGAAAGATATTGCTAAAAAAAACTGCTCATATGTTCGAAAAATGTGTCTGTTCAACTTCGTAACTCAATATTATTCAACTGTCAAAATGAAACCCATTGCTACGGATCGTACGTCACGCAATTACCCCACCGAACTATTTATTAATAAAACATTATTCATCCCAAGAGATTCACTTGATATCGATCTTGAGATCATGGTCGTATTAATAAACATAATTTACGTACTCAAGTTATGGTTTGGGTTTACGATATCAGCCGAGTGACGGACCGTAGTCTATGCTTAAACCTGAGTGTAGGCAGTCCGTGACTCGAGGTCGTGATTAATAGCATGAAACATGGAGTTTGAAATATTTTGGGTGAAATTAATTATTACGATAAAATAGAATACCGTGCGTGTGTGTGTTTTTTTTATAATCTTCGGGATATCGTTTATCAAAAATCTATATAAGAAATACCTATTTTTACTAAATTGGAGTGCTTCCTACTTTCCGTTTCTGTTTATAACTTTTCGATAAATTAAAAAACGCAAGATGTTCATGACAGGAAATAAACAGAATGATGTTGATTGTTGTTTGGCTCCCTTTTTTGACCCTTGACGCAGACGCTGCAATGTGACGCTATTTTACCTTTTTTTGTCCATTAAAGTTGATTCTATGTTATTTAAAACTCCAGAGTTGAAATCTTCTTTACACAACATTTTATCAGTTTTATGCTTTCTTAAGTAAAGAAAAACGATTAAGGATGTCGTGGTGGCCTAGTGGTTTAAACACCAGCCTCTCAATTATGAGTGTGTGGGTTCTATTGCAGGCCAGGCAAGTACCAATGTAACTTTTCTAATTTATATGTACTTTCGAAGTGTATCCTGGACACCAATGACTGATTACAACGTGAAGGAAAACATCTTGAAGAAACCTGGACTTTAAGTCTGAAATCGCCAACCCGCATTGAGCTAGCGTGGTGATTACGCTCAATCCTTCTCTGTTTGAGAGGACACCATTGCCCAGCAGTGGGACGATAAAAAGGTAGATGATGAAGTAGAAAACAAGTTTATAAAGTGGTACAGCGCTATTCATTGGCGTTTTAACAAAATACAAGTAAGTATTTCAATAAATCTTACGATATAACTCACCACGTAATCGGTCACGAAATCCAAGTACGTCTTGAGGAACTGATCGTATTAGCTGATATACTGTTTTAATGTGTTTATTAATAGTATTGTACTTAAGATGTTGATATCGTAATAATGGCGTATAAAATGATGTCACTTGAGTACGTTGTTAGGGATCGTTCATTAATTCGTGCTTAAGAATATTATTAAGGGGGTGTTTCTGGAATCATTGTCATGACGACAGGAGTCGAGTGTAGATCATCGAAGACAACCAACAATTGACCAGAGTCATATTATGTTCACGACTCGATAAGCCGATTTATACAACACTTTTAAGTATTTAAAACTGTACTGTATTCAAACATAGGTATTCATACACAGTGTATAAACCCTTACAATACAGTTTTATAGAATCGGCTTATCGAGTCGTGAACTACAAACTTCGAGTGCAGGTTGTGTAGATACATTATTTCAAAAACTTCGCTATAACATTTTTCATGGTTGTAATTGGCTATAAGTCCCGAAATAATAAAGCCCTCTTTATTTAAGAGGAGCCCTTAAGTGTCCACTTGATGTTTCCTGAGATGATGAGTTTATTAAATTGTAATTTATGTTTTATATTTTTGAAATTTATAGACCCACTTGGCCAAAGAAAAAAATACTCAAACTTATTAAAAAACAAAAAAACAAGTCAAAATCAACAGGATGCATTAACCTTAGTTTCTTCGTCGAATTAAAATGGTCTACCAACTCAATATTTCAGAAAATATTAAAGTACTGACGACAGCAGATCAAGCTACCCGAAACTGTCAATAATTCCCAATCAATCTTGAGCCTTAAAACTTCATAAATAAAGTTGAAAATTTAATAAAGAAATCTAACAGATTGAAGTAGCTTGTGCTATCGTCTGACGTGATTATCAACTACGAGTAGGTACATAATACAATAAGTCTACTAAATTTACAATGACATATTACTTCTAAGATCATATGTACGTATTACCATAGCGTTACTAGTACAGTTCATTCAAATTTCCATATGAAATAAGAAATTATAACGGAAATCATTGCGTTTACACATTCATCGGCGTAATATTAGTGTAATTTCAACGTCTGCTGCGCGCACATCGTTTCATAACACGCTTTACGGCTCCGCGACTCGTACTCACTCATAACAGTCATAACCTTTGCCTCAATTAAACGGGATCAGTTTAAAATGCTGCAATTATGTATGTAGTGGCGCTAAGGATTTCTATGGCGGTTTTTTAAAACTGAGAAACTAAACGTCTCTTTGCATATAGATACAGAGAGGCACCTGCCGTTCGATGAAAATTAGGTGAAGCCACCTCGAGTGTCCGTGACATAGCAGCCATACTGCACGAGGGTCGCCTATGCTGCCGCGCTGATGCTGATGACGGGATGTCTTACCATGGCGCCTCCACCGGGCCGCAACAAGCGGGGTATAACAAAAGAAATGCTGCCTTGATGTTGTAAGAGAGGTCATGCGTGCCAACAATCTCACACTACAGGATGCTAACGATCACTCGAAATGGAGGAAAATGTGCGGGAAAGCGGACCCGGGTTCCAACGGTAAAAAAAGTCGCGGATGCAACCGGGACTATACGCTTAGATGATGATGAGCTTAATGTTGTCTATCAATACTGTCAATCCCTAATATTGGTTGGAATAACAGCTCTGACGGTGAGATGGTTACAAAATTGCACTGTAGATCTTCGTAGAGTAGAGATAAAAGTGACCATGCTATGCGTATTGTCGTGACTATAACATATTTTTCCTACAACTGAGACAACGGTCTCCTCTCAGTTTGTGAGAGTAGGACAACCATGCTGGCATAGTGTGAAGACGTCACAATTATTTTCTTCGCCGTTTTGAAATTTCGTGGATAGATAAATACAATAATCTAATTAGGTTGTATCCTAAACAATAATTTAATGACCATCAGATAGATTTATAAAAAATACTAGCTTTCCGCCCGCGGCTTCGCCCGCGTGGAGTTCGGTTATATCGCGCTTTTTAGATTTCCCTCGGGCACATCACATTTTTCCGGGATAAAAAGTAGCCTATGTTCTTTCTCAGGGTCTAAAGATTGTCTGTGCCAAATTTCATCAAAATCGGTTAAGAGGTTTGAGCGGGAAAGCGTAACAGACAGACAGACAGACAGACAGACAGACCGACAGACAGAGTTACTTTCGCATTTATAATATTAGTATGGATTGAACACGTATTTTTTATTTTTTGTTTCAGTCAAATACTTAGGAAGATATAATGATTTGAAATGTCGCATGAAGTCACGCCGTGATACAAAATATACCACAGCGTGACGTAATTAGCCCCCACTCCATAACTGTAATACGCTATATCTCAGTAGTTTTTGTTAATTTCGACAAAATAGAAAATACGGGTCTTAATTTTTTTATTATCTATAAGACGCACTAATTATTTTTTTGATATTCATACCTTGGGTACATCCTTATTGGGTTTATCTGGCCAAAACTACATATTATCAAATGGCGTTGCCCCAGTAATTACCATAGTAAACATGGAGTATTGGTACCAATTAGAAACGGTAATAAGTAATTACCAACTCTAACGAAGCATAATTACAAAGGCTGCACACAGTTTCTTAGGACAGCAGCCGTCTCAACCTTAAAATTGGAAATCCGAATTGTCGTTTCAACTAATTTAATTTTACAAGCTTTTTGAGACAGCCCTGACGTAATAAAATTTGCGCCGATCGAAGAGAAACTTCTTAATTAGGAAGGCCTATAACGAAGGCCACGTGACACCCCGCCGATCGAACCACTAGACATTTTCAATTCGTAACTAATTCGCAAAGCGATAAACTCGTCCTTAGATAACTTGAGAGAGAACTAAGCAATGCTCAATATGTATCTCAAGCCGAGAGTTCTGAGTAAATAATATTGAAGTGAAGGCTGAAGAGAATTAAACAGAGAGAATTTAAATTGAAAAGTTTACGGTCTATTTATTTTTGACCTTAATACTTCTATAGTAGTTACTAATGGAAAGTGTATTCATATAAGAACACTTTTATTTTCCACAATAATACATCACAGCAAAACACGACAAAGTGGGAAAATGTTACGACAATTTGCGAGAAACGAAAGGTATAATTTCCTGCACATCTGCCGAGCACGAGGCCGTTCGTCGGATTCAGCGCTTCCGTGGAGAGTGAACACGGCGTACCGGGACGGGACGGTGCAAAGTGGTGGACACGGGAACACTACACTAATCGAATAACCGACACGTTCCGTCCCCACTCAAGCAAATTATAGCTGTAACAGCTAGAATAGGTGTCCGACACAGATTGTCGGGTAACAGCTGACCCACAATAAAATTCTCAAAGCGTTTCAGAAAATTGACTTTCGTTCTCAATTCGTATTACCAACCTTGCAAACTCAGTGGTTTCTTTGCATTCTTTCTCAAAATCACTTAGCTTTGTATTCAAAGGTTCTGGAACATAACGCAAGACTTGGAGGGAATGTTATCAAACGAGACGGTTTGGTTTTGTATATAAGGAATGTACTTCGTTTATTTCAGTTTCGGTTTTGTTTGTGTAGTCAATATTATATTGTATTTACAAAGCAATGAAATGCTCAAGTAAGATATATCGTACCTATTTCTTTAAGTATAATCAATTAGGTACTTTCCAGGTGTATTTATTTTAGGCCTCTCGTATATTTAAAATTTATTTCATTTTCACGACTTTTGTTAATGCTTTACATTCGCGAAAAACAAAATAATGAAACTTCAGTTAAGTAAACGCTAAAGCTATTAAATTTTCACTTTATTTCGTATATCTATATACAATTCCGAGAAAGTGTACAAACACTTTACAAAAGCTATTTATCGTGAGTCTACATTAAATATTTTAAACAGCAGTTAATATTGAACATTTAAAAGTCAACGAACGCAAATTGTGAATTTCGAACAGTATAAATAATTTATTACCCGCAAGCACTTTTCATATTTGGAGACTTGGTTCGGTTAAAAAGTTCAATATTAAAAAAGTTCGGTGGCCTGTCGATGTCATTATTTCTGCAAGTCGGCCCCGAGTTTACGTAATACGTTTTGAGAAAATTTTCTCATAAGTTTAGGTACCCATTCCTTCATTTTCATCACTTTCTGGCATTGTATAGGGGAGTTTTAAAGTACCGATTTTACGTTCGACTGCTTTATTTGGAGCGCTTTAGCACTGCGTCTTTTCAGGTTATTTTTCGTTAGTCAATAGGGCTCGTATGCGGGTGCGGGAGGTTTCTGTAATGCGTCCCGTAGGCTACGCATGCAGGAAAGCGGTTCCACAAGACATTAGGCCCCGCGAGTGCATTGCTTTGTATTCAGCGAAGAACCTGCAACATACGACAACAGAGGACCAGTCGCGATTCGGTCAGAATTAGGTGAATGTAATTGTAAATATAAGCACGTATATAGTGTACTAGCAGCCGCCAGCGACTTCGTTCGCGTGGAATTAATTATGCTCCGCTCCTATTGGTCGCAGCGTGATGTTATACAGTATGTTAAATAACAGAGGGCGTTCCCTCAAACTCGTTAATATATATCATTAATAGATTAAAATAAAAATATCAGCATAGAAAAATAAGCATAAAATAATCCGAATAAAAAGAAATTATAAATGAAAATAAATTTGAAACCTCCTGTTTTAAATCAAAATAGTAGCGCGGAATAGTATCTACCTAACGTTGCATTGCCCAACACACATCAACCAACACACATCAATCAATTAGATCTTAGATCGCCGCCGCATACGCGGCTCGTCATTCATAAATAAATTGCGACGTTGCCGTCTTTCATGTTCGCGTGTACAGTATCTTTCTTTTACATGTCAATTTAAATTTTTTATTGAATATTTTCATATTGGAAAAATTTTAAAACATTTTGTTTTCGAATGGAATTATTTTTTTTAGCATGTAGGTATGTATGCTATACTATTTCGGGTTAACGGGAACGCCCTCTGTTAGTTAACATACTGTATACCCTAAAGCCTTCCTGGATTAATGGGCTATCCAACGCAAAAAGAATTTTTCAAATCGGGCCCGTAGTTTCCGAGATGAGCGCGAACAAACAAACAAACATACAAACAAACTCTTCAGCTTTATATATTAGTATGGATGTGTGTAGTTAATATGTACATAAGGTAGGCTAATTTTACTAAAAGAAGAAAAAACTATACAGTATGCTCTAGTTACATGTTAGGTCAGCATACTCACTGTATAGTTCACAGACTGTGTTTTTTCGAATACATGAGAATATTATTGTTCCATCTACATGAATATGGAATTTCAGGAATCAGTTACTGTTTTTAAGAACTTCAAGAAAAGGAAGAGCTTTTCAATTCGTCTATTTTTAATTTCACTTACCTGTACCGAATACATCAAATTGCCCGTTATACCTGTGCTTGGCAACAAAGCAAAGCCCTACCAATCCTTTCGTGAATTTCTTCATAGGGTAAAAAAGCGTGACCTTTCCAATTATTATTTTGGGAGTGAAAGCGAAAAATGCCCACCTGTTCACAACAAAAACGCGAGCCTTTCCCTGGAGGCATTATATAACATTACCAAGAGCTTTTACAATTATAATTGCCTGTTTTGGGGGTATTTGCTTTCAAATACTCGGAGCATAGACCCGTTTCATTTTGTGGTTTAATTTATTCATTTACGGGTTAATTAGTTACGGCAAAGCTTTGTTGGGACGGATATTGGACTTAGTAAGAGTAGGTACATACTTCGCTTTATATCTTTTGTTATGTGTGAGTTATTCATAACTTCGTATGTAACATTTTACATGATGACGCGCACTGCCAAGTCTCCAACCTCAGTCTATCATTTTCTAATCTTCCAAATTCAAAATACAGTTCATTCACAATTAATTTTACCCTGACAACAACAACGTTACATAATTGATGAAATTTAATACACAGATAGTTCATAACTTTGACAGCTTTCGTGGCGTAGCAGTAGCGAACGCGTCCGCTGTGCAAGGAGGCGCGGGTTCGACCCCCGCGGAGTGTAAATATATGTATGCATGAATATGAATATTTGTCTGGTGCCTCGTGCCTTGGAAAGCACGTTAAGCCGTTGGTCCTGGTTGCCATACGAACATCTGATGGCAGTCAATACGGGTTGTTGGAGCCCTCAAAAGTCCAATGGTCTAACTGCAATGCTTCGATGTCGCCTTCGGGTTATGGAGGTCAGACGTCACAAAATGTCGAAGCTTAGCCAAATGAGCAGTTAAACTGGTAAAGCAGACCCTGGACTCCAAAGCTGAAAAAGCGCTTCCGAAATGCGACTGGGATTAACGCTGAAGTGATTAAGATGATGAAATAGTTCATAACTTGGATTAATGCATAGAGTACAATATACAGTATGTTAACTAACAGAGGGCGTTCCTGTTAACCCGAAATAGTATAGCATACATACATGCTAAAGAAAATATTTCCATTCGAAAACAAAATGTTTTAAATTTTTTTCCAATAAGAAAATATTCAATAAAAATTTTAAATTGACATGTAAAAGAAACACACTGTACACGCGAACATGAAAGACGGCAACGTCGCAATTTATTTATACATGACGACTACTATTTTGATTTAAAACAGGAGGTTTCAAATTTATTTCCAATTAGATTTTTTTTTATTCGGATTTTTTTATGCTTATTTTTCTATGCTGATATTTTTATTTTAATCTATTAATGATATATATTAACGAGTTTATGGGAACGCCCTCTGTTATTTAACATACTGTATATTTCCTTCCTGATATTTCCACGGAATCGAAACCTATGAGAGTAAAGCCGTAAGGCACTGCTAGTAATGATATAAATGTCAGATTTTCATCATCGCTGTTAAAATATTACAGCCACCACTTTTCCGGGAAACCGTAATGATGTCGATATTTATAGAGCAGTAATGAGGTTGTATCGGTCAAATAAATAGCAGCTTTTACATAAAATACTTACATTCAGCCTCATCTACTTGGATTTGGAACTGACCCTTCTCAGTATAATTGGGAAAGGTCTCGGCTAGGTCTGTAGTGGACACTTATAATTACAATCCATATTCACAAATACAAAACATTATTTTCTTTACTATAATATTCCTTCGATACATTGTTTGGGGCGTACATTGTCAATATCCGAGTCGTGACGTTACTGGCACAATCACGATCGTCTTGGACTTCTTGTTAACGCCAGAATAGCTCTCACAGCGACATGACCATAGAATAAAAAGGGGAAGTAGGTTATCTGCGACCCAATCCGCGATTTAATTGCCTACTGTCTTAGGGTTGACGACTGTCCGCGCTTCGTCGGTTACGGTTGTCGCCCAAACCGCTAACAAATATTTATAGACTAAGAGCTTATGTTTAAATTATTTGCTTAGTATTTAGTTTACATATACTAGTCAGTTTTTTTTTTGTAATTTTTATTTTTAGTTTTGTACACATAAAGAACCATATTTATTTTTATTAATTAATACAAATATAAATAATACAAACATAACATCTATTGAATCACACATTTAATACAAAATTACAAATTAGCTACAGAAAAATACCTACTTTCTTCGGTTTCGACTATTACGAAACGCGTTGTTATTAAACTTTAATGTGTAATATATCCGTATCCTTGTAAATAACTTTTAGAAATATAATTTGAAAAATATAAGTCTTTTATTTGTTCATAAATAGACATACCAACTTTGCAGTTTATGTGATCATTTTTTAAAAGCTAATGTGCCGAAAAGCCGTGACGCGCGAACCTCGTTCCGTGCTAGCCGCGACTAGCGCTGTCATAGGCACTCTAATATTGTGTTTAGGTGTGCGTGCGGCGACGCATAGATACTATGGCGCACACATACAAGCCGCGCGCGGTCCGTTTGTATGAAGATAACGTACTTCCCTCTCTTTATTCTATGACATGACACTGTAACACTGTATTCATATTAATTTTGGGCCTAAGTTTATTACATATCATGAGAGTGATGTGTGATTTGGTCAGACAAAAAGACTTTGTATAACATAGAATGAGAAAATAAAGGTAAATATAATGTGATTTTCTTGAAAGGTTCTCCGAATATATGTCTGATATTTCTGTTTTTGTTCTGATTATACCCGAACAAAATCTTTTTTTTGGGTGGGAATACATCAAATGACTTCTCTGGGTGCAGTGGAAGAGCATGTCAAAATTTTACTGACCACCAGTGTTCTTTCATTTGCCAGTGCACGGTTTCTCTTTCGAAAAACCCTCGGCCAGTCCATAGAACAGACCCGGACGTAAGAGATCGTCGCTGCAGATTGCCGTTCTGAGGGCATGGTGGTTCTTCACCAAAGATATGCCAACCTCTACCATATGCTGGAGCTCGAGAGACACGGTGGACCGTATCCCCGACAATACAGTGGTGACACCCGTCATTTCCACCCATCTTATCCTATACAGGAACCTGTTGAAACAACATAATCCGGTGGAGAACCTGCGTTAGATGGAAGGTGAGGACGCCTCTAGCCACTCCTCAAAGAGGAGACCAGTGCCCAGCACTGGATGGCGACAAATGCGCTCTCCATATCGCCGCTGGAGCTCTGTCTGTGCCGTGATTTCTCACCGCAGCAAATTTACAACCTCCTCTCTCCACTCCCATATATAGGCGAGGTCTTTGACTTCCAGATCCCATGGCGGCAATCCAATAAGGAGGTTCGCCACATAAGTGGTGATCGTGCAGTATCCTGACCGGCCGGAAGGTCATGACCTTCTGGCCGCTTTAACCCGAGCAAAACCTTTGTGTCAGATATCGCAGGTAACAATGTAATATTATTTAGAAAGGTTAATCAAGATAATTGAGTTTACTCCTTTTGCCTGACATATATATTAGTATCATGTGTATACGAAGTTTGTTCAAACATCTGACCGTAAAATGTAAGTAGGGTGTCAATTTTTTCTTAATACACTGGACTGCAGGTACACCTTCATTGAGTCCAAGGCCAAAGTCGGCGGCCACGGCGGTAATTCACACCACGCTTCAAATGTTGTACAAAGCAAGGGTTCGCTCGTGTGTGGAGTACTGCAATACGCAATACGAAAAGTATACCCATTATTTTCTTTTTTGACAAAAATTTATCACATTTGTGTAATAGTCATCTGAACAACACGGTACTATTGGGTTATTTTTCGCGATTTTGAAGTATCTTTTTCTTTCTTTCTCTTATGGCTTCGCACGGTTTGTGCATTTAGCCAATGTCACGTAATGAATTATTCATGTCGAAAAAGACGGCCGCGCGGACCGAACACGGAGGAAGATTTGGTTCAAAGCCATGATGTGGTCACTATGCTACAATATTTCACTGTTCTTTATGTATTATTCACTGAATGCACTTTTTATTACATAAATCACGCGTTTTTATTTAGTAAACGACACTATAAATAATTTAAAAGTCCAATGAAAAATGAGCGTGGCGCTCATCTTAGCTTCCCGCCAAAACTTCCCTTTGAAGTATCGTATTTCTTTTATTAATTTAGTTTCGGAAAAAACCAAATGATAGGGGCACGGTGATAAATCGTATAAAAAATAAGTGTTCTAAGAGCATTATCCACGAAGAAAACAGCGGAATACGTTTGTATAGAGAAGCACCACTAGAGTTCCTTCTTAAAACAAAATAAAAAAATACAATCACACTAAAATCTTATAGTACCATAATTGTGTAACACACTAATACTATCAATAGACATGATGATTTAGAGAATATGGGCGGGTTGTTTCAAACGGTTGGTTATCGTAACATACGTACGTCAAAAAGTTACGTCCGTTAACGTAACTTTGATGATGTTTAACGTTCGTTAAATGCCGGCGCTACATTAGCAGGCGAAGATTCGTCGTAGTTTATCTAACTTTCTTGGTATTATTGTTTATTGTTGTGGGAAATAACTTCGTGCCATTTTATAAATTAAGTCCGTTTATACTAGAAAACTGTGTACCTATAGAAAAGCTATACTTTGACGAAAAATGGATACATTTTATTTTTATTTTATATATTTGGGACAAAAAACAATTATATGTTACAATATTAATAGCCGGCTAAGGTATGATACATAGTAACCAAACATAAACATTGTCGTCCTCCGTGGCGCAGCGGTCAACACGCCTGCTTGCGACGTGGAGGCCCCGGGTTCGAACCCCGGCCAGGTCATGATGGAAAACGATCATTTCCTGATTGGCCTGGGCCTTGGATGTGTATCTATATATGTATCTATTATAAATATAGTATCGTTGAGTTAGTATCCCATAACACAAGTCTCAATCTTACTTTGGGACTAGCTCAATCTGTGTGATTTGTCCGTATATATTTATTTATTATTTATATAACCCCCACCATACACACCAAAGTAAGTAAATTACTACACTCACTCGTACTACTACATACACATAAACATAGTTACTATGTTTAAGGCCTTAATAAGTAGGTATATGTTAAACATTGCAATCTAACAAAACACGTATATTCTATAATGTAAACATATTTTTTTTTAGAGAACGGAAAAAAAAATAAAACATGACGTGTAAAAGTGATCAGTGATCCTACTTGCTTAATAAACGATTTCATTTCATTTCACTAACTTCACAAAAAATGAGAAAGATCGCTTTCAATCTTCGCTTGAAAAATATAAAGATGTGTTGTTCTGTAAAGAAACAGACAACAACAGTAATATAAAAAAAAACAGAACTTGGGCTGCTAAACACCTTTCTTTTTCTTTTTACGGTACTTGTATCATCATCAGATGAACTACCTACTATCGTCAATTAGAGACCAAACTCGCGAATACAAAAGGGAGTATATGTTGTTTTCACTAATTGACACCACAGCGGACTAAACACAACTTGACATAAGTTACGTTAACCAGTGCTCAGAGCATCGGTTAAAGTAATCGTATTTTTTTGCGTGCGTTGACGTTTACGTATTGTGAAACAACTCATTTTTTGACTTGACGATGGTTAGCACCATTTTTAACTTTTACGCATGCGTTAAGTGAACGTGAAACAACCCGCCCTGTCTGATTCTTCGACGTAATGAATGCTATTGAACTGTCAAAATGATAACCCATTGCTACTGATACGTAGTGTGTTACGCGATTACCCTATTGGTTCATTATCAACCTTTTTATCGTCCCACTGCTGGCGCTGGGGACGACAACTTTGGGAAAGACTTCAAGACATATGTACTCAATATATTAACGTTCCATATAAAAAAATATGAATTGATATTCGTGGGTAAGCGCATCACTTAAGTACCTACAGCTGGAAGGCATTTATTTATTTAATATTTTAAAAAGTTGGTAATAGACCGCCGAGAGTTACATCATCATCATCATCATCAACCTTTTTATCGTCCCACTGCTGGGCACAGGTCTCCTCTCATACAGAGAAGGATTGAGCGTAATCACCACGCTTGCTCAATGCGGGTTGGCGATTTCAGACTTAAAGTCCAGGTTTCCTCAAGATGTTTTCCTTCACCTTCAGGTGTCTGGTGTCCAAGATATACTTAGAAAGTACATATAACTTTTGAAAAGTTACATTGGTACTTGCCTGACCTGGAATTGAACCCGCGCACTCATACTTGAGAGGTTGGTGTTTTAACCACTAAGCCACCACGACTTCGACTTCCTATTGGTTAAATAAACAAAATGTACGAATAAAACAAAATCCAATCTAGGGTCACAGTTGTAGTTCTAAAAAGAGTTTAATCTAATCCCATTTCCGATACTCAATTTCGTTAGTCGCGCAGTCGAGCTCGATCGTGGACTAAAGTGCTTTCACGCCCGCTAAGCTATTAATTTTACTTCAAACTAACGTCCACCGTCCATCGTAGTGGCTATATATACATATACGGTTAAATCGGGTCATGTTTTTGGTTAAGCAAAATCTACCAGATATTTATTTCCACCCTTTTTTGCGTGTAATCCTTAGTTGTAATTTACATAAAATGTCAAGTTTAAAATTCCTCAAAATGGTAGACTGAGGTGTATGATACACCTACACTCCAGACAAACTATTCTCGTTAAATGAGCCCCGATCAATTTTCGAAAAAACATTAATTTTCATTTTATCGGAAACTATTGACCGACTTCTTTCTTGCATGTCATAATGTTTATATTTTAGCGAACTGCGAACTATGTTTCGCCGATTTACAAAATATCTGTATCGTTTGTTGCATCTACTTGATCTGACCTGCCAACTTTTCTACTTAGATTACGTGGTTCTCGACGGGCAATGTCTAGTTCAATATCCGGTTCAATGCACGAATTGAATACACGTTTAGATTAGTTTAAATGAAACTTTTTATACACCCCTGCCTAAGCCTGCCTGCTAAGAGATGGGCTGTAACATCCCCAGCAAGTATATATGTAGAGCTTTACATATATAGTTAGTGGGGACTTACTTGGCTCAAAAACAAATACAAATCCGCAAAACTTTTCGTTCGAGATACTCGTCTCCTTTGGATAACATAAAAAGTTTTAGTTTCTAACTGCATTAGCCTACATAGGATATAAGTATTTTAAAGTTTTTGATAATATGATTGCGTGCAGGAAAAACTATAATCGCAGTGGTCAAACGTGGTAGGCATAACCTTGCTAAATGAAAGCCTTCTTTTTTTGTTTTGGGTGGGAAATTATCAAATGACCTCTGCCGCTCTGGGCGGAGCGGAATGTCAGACTTTTACTGACTAAAACGCACACGTGTTTCTTCACTTGTCGGTATGCCAGGGACACGGTTTTTTTTGACCAACCCGCAACCCTGGCCCAGCAAGCATCGGTCCTCGTGGACCCCGTCACGATGTGCTGACATCCATTTGAGGCGCGCGTGAACCACAACGCGCCGTCGACCCAGGTCTGGTCCTTATAGGGAGGCTCGCCGCCCGCAAGCCCGCGCCTACGGTGGCCGGGCGTTCGATGTGTCTAGAAGGCGTTTCCTCACGATGATCCCATCATGTACAAAAAGTAAAGCGTTTCTCTAGATTCCAGCTTACAACTTACAACTCGTTTGTCGCGTTATCATATGGTTATTTGTAACAATTGACACGAAATAAGATTTATTTGCAAATAAAGTACAAAATTACAAATCTTATTCGGAAAATCGGCCATTATTCCCTCTCTTTTTCGCTTCTTTCAGCATATTGCATATCGCTTTGACGTTATTCATTGATGACGCAGCTTTCAGCGTGACGTCACACTTCCGCAGCACACCAGCCAAAGAAAAAATATCAATAGTTAAATAAAATTGCGTGCGAACATTTTCTTCTCGGAACCATCGCCGAAGGGAATTTTCGATTGAGCCTCGGCTCAGCGAATATCGAGAAAACTTGTCAAAGAAACTTCGAGAACCGACAAGGCCTCAAACTTGAAAACTTCCTAAAGTCTACAATGTAAACGCTTTCGTCGGTGGTACGCATGTGTTTTAAACGTACGGTTATAATATACCACTCGTTATTACTTTGTTGACACACGATTCCTCTGCTTTTATATTACTGTTAAAGCAATACAACAGTTTCATGTACGAAATCGAGACATATGTATAAAGAATGTTTGCATTATGTTGCAAATTTTAGAATTCCGTCTCTGTGTATTACTTACATGAGTTTAGGCTGCCTTCAGCTTCTCCGTTAAGATGTTACGTTTTGCATTCCCCATCCAGAAACCAACTGCGTTAACTGTAGCTTAACCAGATCAATCGACCCGTGCAGCTGTTGGCACAAGCTGCTCAACGTAAGAATTATGTTTATTTAATAAGCCTCTCAATAAGCGGGATTAAATACTTATACAATTAGGTACACATCATAGAATACGTTCAACTTAGAAAGTCCCCAATCCGTATTAGTACCTATCAATCCAGCCTCCTAATTTATGAGCCGGATTAGATACGACTCTAACTAACTAGTAAGCTTTAATGAAAATCAATTACCAGTAGATACTTACGCAGTTCCTTCGTCGCCAATTAGCAATAAATGGCGTAGCTCATGTAGATCCGTTCTACTATAAACATCAAATTTCTATTAAGAAATACAAGGAAGGAGTAAATGGATATTAATTATATTGTTAATAATTATTAACCGACTTCAAAAAGGAGGAGGTTACTCAATTCGACCGTATATATACTTTTTTTTTTTTATGTTTGTTCGCGCATAACTTCGTCGTTTATGAACCGATTTTGATAATTCTTTTTCTGTTGGAAAGAAGACGTTCCCAAGGTGGTCCCATGATAAGGATATCAGGATTTGATGGTGGAAGACCAGAGAAAACAAGGGGAACTTTAAAAAATTGCAGGGGCTACAAGTGCATTTCTTAGCATTTCATTAAGTATTTTAAAGCACTGCAATTTAATAAAGGTCTGGAGTGGATCTGATGATGGAGCCGGGAGACAGTCGAAGGAACTCCTCAACAATTCACAGCAGCTACCTTGTGTTTGGGCTTGATTAATTTGTATTGATAAGAACTTTACACCTAGATGAGTTGTGACTGTTATAAGAGCTCTGATGATGAAGACAAAGGCCAGTTCCGGGAACTCCTCAACGGTTTACAGTAGCTACTTTATGGTTGGACTTCATTCATTTATATTGATGAGACCTTTGCACCCATTGGGTTAAAATAATGGTCTGCAGTAAATTTGATGATGAAGACCATAGGCAGTTGAGGGAATACTTACGGGTAAAAATTAAAGTACCTAAACAAAATTACGTCGTTTCCCAACTATATTGGCGCCAGCTTCCAGTCTGACGGATGCAACTGAATACATAGAATTTTTAACAACTAAAAAGTGTAAAATAAAAACTTTTTTACAAAAAAATAACCGACTTCCAAAAACCACTACAAAGTGAAAAATAACTAATTTCGGAAGTCGGTGTCAAAAAAGGAATATACAAAACAAAAAGACACCGACTTCCGAAATTAGTTATTTTTCACTTTGTAGTGGTTTTTGGAAGTCGGTTATTTTTTTGTAAAAAAGTTTTTATTTTAATTATAATTTCATGCACTAGGCTGAATGTTTGAATGGGTCTATGCCACCCGAAAAACAATTATTATTAGTATTAAACAAGACATTTTAATAATTTCTTTTTGTAGTCACATTGTATAGGAAGGCATAGCAAACACACTAGACGTTAACTTTATACTTACTACGGTAACATTGAATCGAGCTTTTGACTAGAACCTTCGTATGTAGGTACTGTAAAAATATATAAAGTAAGTACCTCAAGCGCAGGCGCACGATAAATGGCTATAGGCTATTTTTCCCTGTGAAGAAGGGTTTCTCAAGCGTTTAAAGTCTTCTAAAAAAAAACATCGGTACCTTTTTTCATAAACTCTAGAATGCGACCTGTTTTCAAGGATGGCTACGCCGTAAGGCCAACTTCCAGAAACTTATATAATTTATTTCACTTTATTTTCATTTTTATAATTTATTGACTTTGATAAACACTTCTTTGCAATGTTTGAAATACTGCTCCACATTCCTACGCTCAGTGGCTCCGTACGGCTAGCGCAGTTGCACAAACTTTTTCTAACTAGAGTAGTTAGGGAGCCAGTTAAAAGTTCGACACAGGAACGCACGCAGTCATCGCTTGTTAATATCACTTTTAACAACCTAACGAACGCGAGATTATCTACTGAAATACTGAATGGCACTGGATTAAAAGTTTAAAAAGCTAAGCTTGATTCGTATAAAATGGAATTATTTTGATGTAGTTAGGTATTAAAGTAACTTTATAATGGTGACTTTTTCGCTTATTATACAGCGTTTATCAAAAATGTGTGGTTCTATTTAAGGCGATACCAAAATAAATTAGGGGATTTTCGTAACCATTTATTTCACTATTAGGTATACCAATACATGCTTGGCATGGTTGGCATGTATGCATTTAATTTTTGATTATAATATGTTCAACGAGTATTTGATTAACACTTCGATTGAAGGAAAACGCAATTATGTAAATGAATATGTCAGCTTTTTGTATAGGTACCTAATCTTTAATTTTTTATTCCGAGAAAAGTCTAACAAGAACGAGAAAATTCAACCTAATCTAAAAATCATCTAACCTAACCTAACTACAACTAAAAATAAGCTACAAAATATGGTACCAACAATGGTATGGTACCTATGGTATAAAAATATGGTAACTTAGTACCAACCACTGTAAAAATATTTTCATAGGTATCAGAATTTAAGAGAAAAATTATAAATTATATAGTGTATATTTATATTATTTGTTGATGGCCGCCCAAAGAGAATCGACTTTGCATCAAACGAAAGTTCGCACCACCGCGTACGTCGTGCAACACTGAATAAAGAGACGTACGTCCGAAGGATCTTGCGAGTTTATACACGATGAAGCATACCTACACGTTTCAACGTATATAAAGTCGCTGTATAGCAGCATTCATCATTGAGAGCTAAAGATACATTTTTATTTTTTTAATAAGTTATAAACTAGCGCTTGACCGCAATCCCGCCTGATGGTAAGCAGTGATGCGATCATTGATGGTAAAGCGCGCTAATTTATTAAGAGCCTATTCACTCTAGCCTTGAAGACACTCAAATTGTAATGTGACGGAAACACCGTCGCCGGCAAATTGTTCCAGTCCCTCGATGTACGCGGTATAAAAGAGGAAGCGAAACGCTTCGTCCGGGTCGCAGTGGTGTCAACAACGTAAGGGTGGAAACTCGCCGTACGACGGGTCGTCCGATGGTGGAACGGAGATGGGGGAATTAAATCATGCAATTCCCTTGCACACTCACCAGAATGCAACCTATAGAAGACCGAAAGGCTGGCTACTCTACGCCTGTGCTCCAGGCTTTGGAGACCGTTTCGAGTTAAGTCTGGGTCGCCAATCAGCCTCTTCGCACGCCTCTCCATTGAATCCAAAGTAGCCAGGTGACATTTCGCAGCACCAGCCCAAATGTGGCAGTACTCCACACACGAGCGGACCTGTGCTTTGTACAACATTAGAAACTGCCCCGGTGTGAAGTACCGCCGGACCTTTGCGATAACGCCAAGTTTTCTGGCAGCCACCCTGGCCTTGGACTCAATGAACCGCCCAAAGTTAAGGTTCGAGGAAATCTCTACTCCCAAAAGCTGAAGGCGGTTATGCGATATGCGATACTTTTTATTCGATACCAAGTATTTATAGCATCAAATCAATCTTACGATACATACTTGGAATGTAATAATAGACCCTGTCTCAAAAATCGAACAAACGCCAAAACAGATCGTGAAACAATTTTATGATTAAGTGAAATATACATTTGTATGAACATACATTTTTGTGCACTTTATCAGATACAGACTATTTGAGTAATCGAAAAGAACAAATGCATTACAGCTTTTTTTTATTCAAAATCTCATCTTACACATAACAGCAGGTGCTGATGACGTAAATGGGCATCTTCTTATTGACCACCGAG
Organism: Sesamia nonagrioides; assembly: GCA_017933935.1. Classification (NCBI taxonomy): domain Eukaryota; kingdom Metazoa; phylum Arthropoda; class Insecta; order Lepidoptera; family Noctuidae; genus Sesamia; species Sesamia nonagrioides. The sequence continues at coordinate 1,118,959 of JADWQK010000122.1, forward strand.
GTAGTTTTACCAGATAAATGCTCAAATACCACAGCTCAATACGTTCGCGACCATGGACATGTCAGATTTTCTTTTACTTAGCTAAGAAATATATCAAATTGAACGGGCTCTCTATTATTATGGAGAACATATTCAACCGAACAACACTTTTACTGTAGAAGTAAGTTAAGATTTACAACCAATAAATATTGTAGGCATTTCGTCAGCACACGAGACAACTTTGAACAGAGGATGAATAAAGTCTCGCCACTACATCGTGGAATTTTAGACGGCACACAAAGACAACCGATTTCATATATCCAATGACTACTATACAATATGTAAAGAAAACCCCATCCGACCCAAAAGGATAAGTAATGTTAATTATACACAATATGACCAAATAAAATATGATAATTTTACGTAATCATCATAATGACAATAGTAATGAATTTTGAAATAATCTTTTTTTTCCGCGAATTAATTCCAACAACACCATGGCCTAGACCAGGGTCGGACGCGATCGCCGCTACGAGGACACGGCGATGCTCTACCCAAGCCGGGCAGACCTCCACCGTATGCTCCACCGTGTCCTGGGCGATCCACACAATGGTGACACCCTGGCGTTTTCTCCCGCCTTATACGGAACAGGAACCTCCCGAAACAACCGTGTCCGGTGAGGACCTACGTCAGGCGGAAGGTGAGGGCGCCGTGGCGCCTCTCTAGCCACTCCTTAAAGAGGGGACTTACTGCCGCTATTGTGGCGTGCGCAAATCGGACAGCGTTGGGTAATAACCCAACGCTATCCGATTTGCGGTCAACACTTACCTAATAACGCGTCTACCCCAACGGTCATCAGCTCTAAGATTTAAGAGAAAGTACAGCTGATAAATGATTCGCTTCGCAATATGGTATGGTTCCACACGCACAATGGTCCAATGGAAGGTCTAAATGCGGACCTCGAACCCGTAACATAGAACATAGTATGGTTCCGTGGAAAAAGATGTTCAATTCGATGGTATATACAATACCCCTAAATATGACCACTCTTTTCGGATACATGCTGCAAAACATATACTTCCTCTAGGTCTAGGTATTCCGCGAAAATCTCTGTGAAAATTTGCATGTAGGTATGTATCTACATGTTTCAAGTCCCATGTTATATGGACCGGGCTTATTGCATTAATCTAGGCATAAATCCAGACTCCAGACCGCTACGGAGAAACTTCAGTTAGTAAGATGCAATAGCCCTTTGCCCGACCCGAAAATCAATCTCGCCTAGATCGTCTTGTAATTGAATCTGATACTTATGTAGGTCCAGCTGCTAAATATTTACCAAATCAAAAAATCTTACTTGTTATTAATTACGAACAGAAAATAAATTACTGTGTATGGAACAGTCATTTATTTGTACCCTAAATTTTATGAAAACTAAAAGCAGAGCTTTTTGTTTAGGTACCTGTTTATTTCATAATTAATCTTCATTTTACAAAATATACTTTCTTTTTTATACAAGAAAGTATATTTTGTAAAATGAAGATTGATTATATTATTAATATTATATATTATTTTTATACAATTACGAAATGAAAGTTAAATTAACATTGATTAACACAATTTCGAAAAGGATTGTACAAATTAAACGCTTAATGGAAACTCTTATTTTCAAATGAATTTGTTTAAATACTTAGAATTTGATTCTACTTCAGACTACCATCAAATCAAGATGCTCCATAAGTACAAATTAATTCATTTGATTTAAAATGTTGATGTTTATTTTTTGGAAAAAACAATTACCTACAGCTGCTACAGTTGCTGCTTAGGTATCCGATATAAAAAAATACTTGGTGATGAATTTCCATGGGTTTATGTTTGGAACTCAACCCAAAACTTAGTAAACATGAAGTATTCTTGAACGACCGCGTCATAATCGACATGCGCTCACACTAAAGGAACATTTGCGAACTTCCCCTAGAATTACGAGAAGCACAGCGCTACCCGGACTCACTAAGTCCTTAGTCGTTAAAACTCCGTAACTACTCTCCCCATATTCAGGAGGCCCGCTGCCCCCTTTTGCAGTTTAATCTTCCATTAACGAAGTATGAGGGCCGAAGCGACACTAGTCCAAACTTGATGACAATAACGCTATACTCCCCACATAAGTGTTCAGTAACGGATGCGTCCCTCGTGAATGATTACTCACAAACTTTCATTCGACTGGGGACTGATCACAAGTCTAATTAATCAGTTGTACTAAAATAAATGAAACCCAAATCTTTGAAAAGTTCTGTTTAATAACATAAAAAGGCATATATACGGTCGAATTGAGAAACCTCCTCATTTTGAAGTCGGTTAAAAACATAGTATTGCAGTAGAATTAACCAACTTTCCCAAAACAATTCAGATAAATTCGAGGATCTCGATGAGTGAAAAGGACGCGTTTCCCGGGGCTATTTCTTGGCCGCGATAGTCTATTGTGATCGGGCCCGCGGCGGACCACCACCAGCGCAACCCTAATTGATATCAATTACCCGCCATCTCTCAAAATCTCTTTGAAACCGTCTTACATCTCCAAATATTCGAGCTCTCAGTCCGCGTTTAATTTTATAAAAGTTTAATAAATTATTCTCATCTTCTAAAAGTGCGTCAGCATTTAGTGGGCGAAAATGTATAGCACCCTACATAGGTATCTATTTTAATTAAAGAGTTTTCAATTTGATTTCGTTTTCTTCTAACTTGCCAATTAAAATGTCAATCAACAGACCTGCCTGCTGAAGAACGATGAAGAACGACTGCTAAATATAGTATTTAGCAGTCGTTCAACGCTTTTATCAAATTAAATTTCATAATGTGTTTGCATCTTAAAATAAGTACATGGTGGTAATATAATCATATTTATTTAGGTAATATAATAAAGTATAGAAGCTCGTTGTTAACTCTTAAGTGTTAGAAACTGGATAATAATTACCTACATGATACATTATCCAGTTATGAATCTTATCTAGGTGTAGTAGAGTTTATTTTTCAATGGGGTTCTACATGTATCTTGCAGCTAGTCAGAACATACTTCAAGCTCCGTGTCGCACTAGATGCGTCTTCACAACTTGCTCCCATTAGCAAGTAACAGCTTTAATCCGTCTTGTGGAACATGACCAAAGAAACTAAAGATTAATGAAATGTAAACACAGTTAACGACAGCATTAAAATCTGTTCGAACAGAAATAAATAAAATGCAATCTCTTTACAGATTCTGTGGTCACGCGACACTTGCAGCGCCAGATTAAAGTATTTAGAATATAAAGAGAGCAGTTCCGCGTCAAGTGGAAAGTGAACCTAAATTGTCATTATAAGCATTATGAAAGGTATGTGAGATAGGAGGGTAGCTGTAGAAAACATTTCTACAACTACCCTCTAACTCACACACCTTTTTCTATTTAAGATCACGCATTGCATTAACCAGTGCCTATAAAATGATGTTGAGATAAATACATAAATAATTAGTTATAACTCCGTCGCATGCCTATAGTACCGCGTCTTCTTCCATGGGACGTACTCTACCGCCCTTTGTCTAGGTATATAATACTTGTTAGTGCGTTGGTTACGTAATCTTCTGTAACAATAAAATAGTTGATGACGGTGTTTAGATAATTTTATGCGTAAAACTTATCTAACTAACACTTATCGAATACTATTGTATAGTTCGTGTGACCTAACCCCGCATTGATGTCATACTCTTTTGTGTAAAAATGGAGTACAAATGTAAATTACGGAGAAGCGTGACACAAGTGCGGATTTACGTCACAGCGTCCTATAAAATATTTGAACCAAATATCGCAATGAAAAACATAAATTTACCTACCAAATGGATAACAAATAAAACGTATACCATTAATCCATAATGTACGTACCTCCGTCCCTCGCATACATTCGAACCAGTTTTTATACTCTCCGTAAACGGTGAGGATAAGCCTTCACATTAGTACGCCTCATTACGCCTCCAATTTTATCGAACCAAATGTTTTCCGCCAGCGTTCTTGATCAAATTGCAAGGAAAAAGTTTGAATTTATTAAAATGCTTATTCAGGAGCTCGTTTGCTACAGAAAATACGTTTATATTAAAACTTGCCATATAATGCTAAAAATCTTTCTTTATGGTTTTTTCCTTTTCTTTTTTCTCATTAGAACAAATGTTTTTTTTTTTTTCTAAGTCCAATAAAAATGTAATAATACCTGGACAGCTCCTACGTTTATGTAGGTACCTACCTCATTTATATCCTGAAGGATAATGAGCAAGCAAGTTGTGAAGTATCTTAAGAAGGAGCTCCTCACTGCAAAGTTCATGGGTTCAAAAGAAAGTTCACCAGCCTCATTGCGTAAAACACTATCAATATCAATCTAAATCTTTCCCAAGTATATTGCTTATCCATTGCTTCATAGATTGAAACAATTTGTCTGCCCAACAACGATAATAACGCAATGAATGTTGTTGTACTCTTAACATGAAAGAGGTTACAACTTTCAGTGTGTTGTGCAATTACTCCGCCATTTTTTACCCGACTACGGCAAAGCAAAAGGAGGGTTATGATTTTCACAGGCTATGTATGTATGTATGTATGTATGTATGTATGTATGTTCATCTGTTCCCTCGTAACTTCTAAACTACTTATTAGAATTCGACAAATGACATATCATTAGAAGCGTCTTAATTGTCCGCTGGTTATAGGCTATATGGGATTTCACAAAATCTAATGTGGCGCCCTCTATCGGACAAAACATACAGAGTAAAAAAATAAAGTTAAGATAAATATGCCGTGTTTGGTATCATTTTAAAGCGTTTTACTTGTACATTTTGAATATATATAAGTATATTACTAGCATTTGCTTGTGACTTTACCTGTATTCATGGGCTGATTGCATATAAGTCACATCTTTTCGTTCATAGCTTCTTTACTACTTATCAGAATAAGACCACTGCAGTACCATTAGAAGGGCCTTAATATTCTGTTGGTTATGAGCTATAAAGCTTGTCACCAAATTTAGTATTGCGCCCTCTAGCGGACAAAAAGTTATATGTAAATATAAAATTAAAATAAATATACCGTGTTCGGCATCAATTGAAAGAGCTTCACGAGTACTTTATGTTGGTACATAATTACAGGATGCTTTTTAGTTTATCAATTTAGCTTTTGTTAATATTATGCGCCACAAATACACTTTAACACCAAAATAGTACAAATAATAAAAAGTAAAAAAAAACTAAAACCCAAGTACGACAAAAAACGACGCTGAAAAAGTATAAAACAAGATTTTCAGAATACTGCACTAAACAAAGTTGTTAGTTTTCAAGTTTGGAAAGGCGTAGTCACACGTTACGTATACCTACCGTAGCACTTTGACAACGTGTGACTGCGGTTTTCCAAACATGAAAACTAGCAACTTTTTTTAGTGCAGTATTCTGAAAATCTTGTTTTATACTTTTTCAGCGTCGTTTTTTGTCGTAGTTGGGTTTTAGTTTTTTTTTTACTTTTTATTATATAAGAATAAACTGGAAGCTAGCAAAGAGCAAGACGCACAAAGTGTTTTTTATCATTTTTCTCACCAACAATAGTAATAGTAATTGGTAGAGTAACATCAACCATATTGTAAAAACAACACACCAAGAAAATTCCATTCAAAATAATTAACAAAATAAACGAACAGACATATGGAAACACCAAGGAAGACTGTTTACACAGAGTTGTGTTATATGTGAAGCTATCGGCACCAACTAGGGTAATCCTACAATCGACTAATCCAGAACTAATTGAATGGATTACTTCCCCTGACGAATTGTTAACGTCTACCCTCGTAGATCCCGCGTTTGTAGATCTATAGATATGTTTAGCTGACAAATCTTGAATACTGAAGACGTTATATCATCGTTACGATGCTATATAATTGAACAGCTACAATGTTATGTTACTGTTATTTAATGTGTAATATCAACGATTGTATTTTACTGCCTTGACTGCTTCGTTGGTCTGCGCTACTACTGAGCATGTGGTCCTGGATTCAATTCCTGAGCCTGGTAAAGAGTTATTGAGTTTTCCATTTGGAATATGTCAGTGGCAGCCCTTAGCCAGACTCTGGACTGCCAGAGATTTATGCACATTTGATAGCAATAGACTCACCGCTCATTAAAAAAAAGTTAAATTTAGCTCACAAAACGTAGTGTAAACTTTGCCTCGGCGAGCGATGGGCAGCTCGCCGCCCGGTTGACACCAGGCCTGGGTCGTCGGCTCGCCTAAAAAGATGTCACCATATCTTGACGGGATCCACGAGGACCGATGCCTCCTGGGCCAGAATTACGGGTTGGTTAAAAAAGAAACCGTGGTCCTGGCGCACAGGTAAGTGAAAAAACCAGGGTGGGTTTCAGTCAGTAAAGTCTGACACACCCTTCCGCTCCGCCCAGAGCAGGAGAGGTCATTTAATGATTTCACATCGAAAACAAAAAAAAAAATAAAAGCTCTGCTGAATTGCGTAACAATGAAAGTATTTTCAGATTTAATAACACATAAGTAATTATACACTTTGTACTTGTATAAAATATTTTAGCAACGTTAACTTAGTTCTTCTTCTCATCTTAGTTTTGTCCGTACTTTTCAAACAAGAACTAGTTGGATACTTGTCAAAAGACTTAGTGATTACGTCAGCAATAGTTAATCCACATTGGAGTGACTCTGGCACCCTGGCAGGCGGGCAGACGGGTGAATAGGTGACCCTGTATTGATCCCGGCTTACCAAAGTCCCTAAAAACATTTGTCACTCGCTTTCCGGCGGAAGTAAACATCGTGTGGGAAATGTGAGGTCGAATAAGTCAAGATATATAAAATATATATCCAAAGTCTGGGCATTTATAGATGTTTTATAAAAAGAAACGATGACACATACGTCGCCAAACCGACTATACCATAAAGCGAAGTCGACACTTTTGTGGCGGAGTATTTAGCACCTATTAAATACACATAATCCTTATCCTCACCTTTTCACCACTAGTATTTAAGCGATGAAGGTGAAGGAAAATATCGAATAATGAAATCGGCATGTCCTGGAACAAAAAATACAAAGACATTCATACTCCCACCAATACACACTGGATCCGCGTGGTAGATTTAAAAAAAAAACTCAGAACTCAAAGCTATTTACGATAAACCAATTGCAGGCACTTCTGAATTGACATGGGTCAGCCAGTCAGAAAAATGACGCTAGTTACCCATACCAAAGCATAGTAGGTACCTATGGGATAAAACGGCCAATAAACCATCAATTTATTATGGTTACAAAATATTGGTTACGGATTACGGCCCTGTAATGGAAAATGTAAGTATTATCAGGTTGTTGTCTACATTGCTCGGACACGAACCTTCTCTCTATGAGAGGAAAGGGACCGTAATCCATAACCAATATATTGATACAAATAAAGAGTAGAGCGTATTCGTATTAGGATATACCAAAGTTACGAACAAATGTAACGTTATCTATGTAAATTAATAAATAACGTATTTGCTTTGATAATGATGCATAAAGTATCGAGCGAAGAGGCTGATTGGTGACCCTGATTTAACTCGAGACTGTCTCCAAAGCCTAGAGCACAGGCGTAGAGTAGCCAGCCTTTCGGTGTTCTATAGGATACATTTTGGGGAGTGACCGAGGGAATTGCATGATTTAATTCCCCCATCTCCGTTCCACCATCAGACGACCCGTCCTACGGCGAGTTTCCACCCTCACGTTGTTAACACCACTACGATCCGGACGAAGCGTTTCGCCTCCTCCTTTCTACCGCGTACATCGAGGGACTGGAACAATTTGCCCAGCGGCGGTGTTTCCGTCGGACTACAATTTGAGTGTCTTCAAAGCTAGAATGAATAGGCTCTTAATAAAGTAGTGCGCTTTACCATCAATGATTGCGTCCTGCTTACCATCAGGCGGGATTGCGGTCAAGCACTACTTTATAATTTATATAAAAAAAAAAACAAATTAGCATTTGGAAATCCACTCGTGAATGTAAATGTGCATTTAAATGTACCAAAATTAAGTTTTTCTTTGACACTAATGCAACCTAATGACAAACCAGTATGTGCTAAATAAAAAGAAAATTGTATAAAGTTTTGCCGCTAACAAATTGGTTCCACACGCTCTATCGCTCGCCACATAGATTTAGCTACCATTAAAACTACTAAGCACATATTAATTGCCCTAAATAGTTAATTCAGTACAAGTTAAAATGTTCACAGTTGCGTAAACTAGAATTAGACCTCAAAAAGGTGTAGGGACCCAAAAGTTGTAGTGCGTAACCGACCCAGTAAAGTGGCTGTTAACTACACTATAAATAAACTTGCCTTGGTAGGTACACAATGTATATACTTACTTGTGTGGAAACAACTCTCCCAAGTCCTACACTGACGTTTTATGAAATATGTTTAATAATATGGCTGCTGCTTTGAACCTTAATAACTTAACTGTGCTGTTCTAACTTAACTACTTGAACTGTGTTAAACGTTTGTTCTAACGTAGGTACCTACTAAGGATAATATTGAACAGAACAGCCTCTAAGTCTTAGAAGAGGTTAACTTTGTTTTTATGTAGGTACATATAAACTTGGTATTATCATTTCAGCCGAAATACGTTCACTGCTGGACATCATAGGATCTCCACGACGACCGGTAATACGCCTCCTGCGTACAGCGGTTTCCCGCGACCTTCACCAGGTCGTCGGTCCACCTTGTCGGGGGCCTACCCACACTGCATCTTCCGGTGCGGGGTCGCCACACGAGAATCCGTCGGCCCCAGAAGAATTTCAAACTTAGTATACACGTAAGAAAATGATTGAGTATTTATAGATATGTGATTAAATCGGTACTTCGCAGGTATCAAGCAGTGTGACCTTTTGGATATTATTTTGTATGTAACCCTATTCTATCGCCCTTTGTAAAATCTTTATATTTATGTTTTTGTAATCTATATGGTGTACATAATAAAGAGTTTTCTATTCTATTCTATCGAATAAATCCCCTGGGTAAATTGTGGAAATCTCATAAGCAGTGCTTATGAAATTTCCACATAGCAATCATAGCTTATCAATCTTCTCAATCCTTCTCTGTATGAGAGGAGACCTCTGCCCAGCAGTGGGATGATATAAAAGGTTGATGATGATGATGATAAATCATAGCTTTATGTAAAACAATGGTATTTAATTGCATGTGTTTAAACTGAAACCGAACCCAACATTGTCGGGAAAAGGCTAGGCATCTGATGGTAATGTTTGTTTACCAAATAACTAGTATGAAATAACACCCATATAAAAAATATTCAACTTCAAAGAATATCGTCATAAAGATTCTACGTCCTGTTGCAAATAGGGCAACTTCAAAGCGAGGATATATTCCGATAGTCTCGCTCAATGCACCGTGTAACATTGATCGGAGACGCAAACGTAGCCATGGTACACAGTAACATTGGCACGACTCAACTTACAAATTTCTTCGGCAAAATTCGTAAAACACGATAACATTAAAATTAAATTCCGAACATAACATAACCGTAGGCCTATAATCCCCAAAAAGGTTAGGAAGCAGTGTACCGCATTTCGCCAATTATATTTAAACCTCTTGTTACAGGAGGCGAGCCTGTTGCCAGCGGGGCACAAATCCAGACTCCAGAATCCAGATCATGCGAGTAGGTCATATTACATGAAGGTCACGGCAGGTGGAAGGTGAAGGTTCGGCTCAGACCTGCACCCTAATTGAGTATCACACTATTACTATCAGTTGGAATAATTTTGAAGCATATTGCCAATCCATTGCTCCCTATGTTCGAAAAATGTGTCCGCTCAACAAGGTAAATTACTCAATGAACGCTATTGAACTGTCAAAATGAAAGCCATTGCTACTGATAGTGTGTTACATAATTACTCTGCTGGGGTTAATTTCATATCGTGCAGTAAAATTAGCTAACTATTTAATATGTGTCCAGTTTTGTTCGCTTGATTAGATACACAGACAAGGACATAACTTGTAAGTTGTTTCGTACCTATCCGCACTGTACTAAATTAAATGTTTACTTATGAATAAAAGATACACTGGAAATGTCTGGCCTAGATTTCAATGTAACTACAAACGACAGTTATTTCAATTTATATGTAATTTTGAACTAGTTTTCGCAATATGTTTGTTTACACTTGGAAACTTATAATAAGAAATAAAATGCTGAGGAAAATGGCGCCTGTAGGTTGTTAAATATGTGTTAATTAGATCTGATATGTCACGAAAACAGTTTCGTTTAACTGCAACATTTGTAGTCTATTAATTAGGGTATTTAATTATTGAGGTCAGAAAGTCTAAAGTTACGGTCGTTTTACTGATGCATAGAGAACGGGTCTAAAGAAAATACATAATTGACAAGGGCGTACCCAGCTTCTGGCTTAGAGGGGCGAGTCAGATTTTTAGGGTCGAATCATCCCCGGCTATTTTGTCTTACAAACTACACAAGCACATCTACATGAAACATTGACGCAAATGATCCTCTATAAGTCCCCGTTTATACTTTGATTGGTAATTAGGGGAGTTCATACATGTTCTACGAGATTTCCGGAGGGGGGGCAGATGCTGAATATCGAGCGTGAGAATGTGCGAATATTTCGCACGGGTCGCCCAGCACAGACGACAGCATATCATCATCATCATCAGAGCTTGTTGGCACGCATGGCATCTCTTACAACGTCAAGCCAGCACTTCTTTGGTCTACCTCGCTTATTCTGGCCCGGCGGAGGTGCCATGGCAAGACATTTGTTACCCACGTAACCTGCCGGTTTACGTAAGACGTGACCGTACCAGCGCAGGCGACTCTCTTGCAGTTTGTCTGCTATGTCACGGACACGGAGACTGCCACGGATGCGGGAGTTTCTAATTCGGTCTTTCCGCGTAACTCCACACATCCACCACAGCATATTCATCTCCGTGACACGCAGCTCCTGCTTGTGTCGCTCAAGCACAGGCCACGCCTCACTGCCATACAGAAGGACAGGTCTAATGATGGTCTTATAGACTTGTCCCTTAAGCTTAACCGGCATTTTGAGGTCACAAATGATACCTGTCACCTCACGCCATTTTGCCCAAGCTGCGGAAATGCGTACTTTAACGTCGCAATCAATGTCGCCGGACGCGTGGAGCATAGACCCCAAGTATTTAAATTGGTCTGTGCACTCGACCATGTCTCCGCCTATGCACACAGGCATAGTGTTTGTTGTGTACATGGCCAGCCCTATGCCTATGCCATGCCCATGGCCCTATGCCTGCGAGTTCTTCCACGCATTTACCCGCCGCACCAACCGTTCCCTGTCCACGTCTGCCAGCGCGATATCATCAGCATACATGAGCAACCAGGGAGGTTGCTCATCTGAATTCTTGATGCTGTCTGACAAGACATCTAATATCACGCTGAACAGGAACGGACTAAGGACGGATCCCTGGTGTACTCCGACGGTGATGGAGAAGGGTTTACTGTCGCCAACAGAGGTCCTAACAATGGAATCGGAATTGAGGTACATGTCTCGAATTATGTCAACATAGGCTTCTGGTACCCCTTTGGACCTTAGTGCCCACTGGATCACCCCTCGAGGGACACAGTCGATGGCCTTCTGCATGTCTAAAAAGAGCATATGCAGAGACGTGTTCTTCGATCTGTATCTCTCCATTGTGATCCTTAGGGCGAAGATAGGGTCCGTGGTTCCGTACCCTGGACGGAACCCATATTGACACGTCGAGACAGCACACTCCTGCCGGATCCGGGAGTCTAAAATCCTCTCAAAGATCTTCATGGTGTGGGACATGACCTTTATACCGCGATAGTTGCCACACTCCTGTACCGAGCCCTTGCCTTTGACGACTGGAGTAATAATACTCAGTCTCCATTGGCTCAGGATTTTTCCGGTCAGGAGCACGCGGTTCAAAAAGCAAGTTAACACCGCCGCCCACACCGCGAGGACCCATCGCCTTCCAGGCCTCAATGGGGACTCCATCAGCTTCGACAGCTTTCCGATTCGCCTTGCGACGAAGAGCCGTGTGGACTTCCTCAGACGTTATCGGGGGCACTAATCCAAGGTTCGGAGGGAGTTCCGGTGTCTGCACCTCTTGGTGCTGCTTATTCAGCAGCTCGTGGAAGTACGTACGCCATCTCTCCTTCACCGCGCGATCCTCGCAAAGCAGGTTGCCAGTAGGGCCTTTTACACAACGGCACTTGGTTATATCCAGTGCCGCTTTCACCCTAGAACGTGCCAACATGTAAATGAGTTTCTGCCCCACAGACGATTCCAACTTCTCGTAGAGCGGTTGCAAGTGGTCTCCTCTGGCTCTGGCTACAGCTCTTTTAGTGGCACGTTTGGCAACCTTGTATGCGTCGCGATCTTCAGGAGATCCGGTCGCCTGCCACGTTTTGAAGAGAGCTTTCTTCACCCTTGTCTCCCTCTGGACTGTGTCGTTCCACCACCAGGTCTCCTTGTCACTTTTGCGACCGCCCTTAGACACGCCGAGCACCACCCGCGCCGCCCTAGCAATAGCTGCCTGGATTCTGTCCCAGTGATCTTGGACAGATTCTCCCTCGGTACCAGCGTACATGTCGCCAATAACCGAAGCGAACTCCTGGTACTTATTTTCATTAAGCAGCCACCACCATATCTGGCGTCGGCAGTGCTCAACACGTCTACGTTGGGCCTTAACGCAGAGATCCATGACAAGGAGACGGTGTTGTGCAGTAAGACTCTCACCGGGTATGACCTTGCAGTTGGCTACTTTGCCGATGTGGTGTCTCCTAGTTAGTAAGAAGTCGATCTGGGTAGCGCTTCGCCCGCTCCGGTAGGTAACAAGGTGCTCCGGTTTCTTTTTGAAATAGGTGTCACAATTGCCAGGTCAGCGGCCGCACACGTGCGGAGAATGTTGTCCCCTTCCGCGTTGCGGCTACCGTACCCAAAGCCACCGTGAACACGCTCAAACCCGTCACACTTCTCACCCACATGACCGTTAAAATCACCACCCAGAACGATTCCCTGGGATAACGGGATCCCGCGAAGCAATCCTTCGAGCTGGCTCCAGAACAACGTCCTTTCGGCGTCACCGCACCCGGCCTGCGGAGCGTAGGCACTTATCAAGTGGGTTATTACCCCATTGACAAGCACCCGCACCGACATTAGCCGATCACTGATGTGATTCACCTCCAAGACGCCATCCTGGAGCTCGTTAGACAACACCACGGCGACCCCATTTCTCCCACTAGGTGCACCCGTGTAAATCAGCTTGTAGCCATTCCCAATAAGCCGGGATCTGCTGCCTTTCCACCGAGTCTCCTGCAGGAACGCCACGGCCACCCTCCGCCTGTGGAGAGTTTCGGCCAGTTCTCTCGCGCGTCCAGTTAGCGTGCCAACGTTCCACGAAGCGAAACGGAGTTTACTGGTTTAGGCTCGCTTCTTCAGCCGTGTCCGCCCCTGACACGGTAGCCCTAGCCTACAGGTCACAGGAGTCGGGCGGGGCTCCTGCGCGCTGTTTTGCGGCGGCGCCCTAACTGTAACTCGTGCCTTTCTTTTATTCCTTGTCATGTTTAGTGAATTTTTGGCTTTTACGAGTACGACTGCCGTCTGACCACTCAACCCCAAAAGGGAAGTCGGCGTCAGGGCCCCGTCCGTATGTCAGCAGGTGCTCCGTCTGGCAGGTGGGGTTGACTTGAGTCCCAAAGATGGTGGTGGGACCCCAATGCACCCCAGACGACAGCATATCAAGCTGCTGTATACAATCTGCCAGATTATTGGATTTTCACCTTTATCGCTAAAGCAATAAGGCTCAAGGTTGATTGGATATATTTGAATATAAGTAAGGTTACACATCAGATTCAGGGGAAAATCAGCGTCAGACACTTCTTCTTCAGCCTATAGAGGTGCTGGTGCACTGCTGGACAAAGGCCTCCCCCAAGGCTTTCCACGCCGACCGGTCTCGTGCTGCCCGCATCCATCGGCTTCCCGCGACCTTCACCAGGTTATCTGTCCACCTAGTTGGACCTCCCTACGCTGCGTCTTCCGGTACGTGGCCGCCACTCCAGAACCTTGCTGCCCCATCGACCATCGATTCTACGAGCAATGTGCCCCGCCCACTGCCACTTAATTTTAGCAATTCGAAGAGCTATGTCGGTGACTTTGGTTCTTCTGCGTATCTCCTCCACCGGATCGCGCAGAGGTACTTCGAGCATAGCTCTTTCCGTCGCCCTATGTGTGAATCTGAGCCTTCGTATGAGGCCCATTGTAAGCAACCACGTTTCAGTTCCGTAAGTCATCACTGGCAACACACACTGGTCAAAGACTTTAGTCTTGAGACACTGTGGTATCTTGAACGACGAGAAGATGTAGTGTAGCTTCCCGAACGCTGCCCAGCCGAGCTGGATTCGACGAGACACTTCAGACACTAGTTGTCTGTAATTTTTGCTGAACCTTTTTGGTGCAGCCGCGAGGCAGACTTGACAGCAATATTTTTAACATCAGAGTTTATATTTTCTATTTGATTTTTATTCATTTTTATCTGATGTATGTTTATTTTATTTATATATTGTGCTTATTAAATGTCTTTCTAAGTGTTTTAATAAAACGTCGTTAATCTCATCGCGTACTAAAAATGTTTCTAATGTAAGCACAGTAAGTAAACAGGGTATTTCATGAGGTTCCGTATCCCATGTGGGCGGAACTGTTGCCGGGATTAATTAATTACTTAATTAACGATAAGCATAGACAACACAGGCATAAACAAGATAGTACCTACTTACTTGGCGTTTACGTTCGTGCGTACAACCGCACGTCAATAGTTGACTTTGACAGCACCTTTATGTCGAAGCGTTAAGAGCGATTTTTATAGTGTAAGTGTTTCCACTGATTAGCATCCATTGTGGTTTTGGATAAGACTGGCGGATTAAATTAAATAGACTCTGGCATATAAAATTGTTTTATATTTTACTGAGAGCTGATTTCTAAAGTCTCATTCCATTCATTATTATCATCATCTCAGCGTTAATCCCAGTCGCATCTGTAGCTTTTTTTTCAGCTTAGGAGTCTGGGGTCCGCTTTACCAGTCCTAACTGCTGATTTTTGCTAAAGTTCGATAAGTACTTCAATTCAATTCCATTCATTATTACCTATATTCCATTCATTTATCCATGGAGTAAAATTGTCTGACAGTTCTAGTATGGATAAAGTAATTGTTCCAGGTCTGGCTATTTGTCTATGTGGGTTTATATGATTGTAAACACACCTACAACACGGGGTAAATTCCTAGAGTGCAGCAATGTTTCCATAAAAAAAACTATAAATCACTTCACATAATGGTCGACATGCAACTGACGAGTAAGTATATTAAAAAACAAAAAATTTTACTCCATCCATACTAATATTATAAATGCGAAAGTAACTCGAACTTCCAAACGAGACGGAACGACGTTGGACGAAACGGTCCAACTTCGAGAAAGAGGTCAATCGTCGAATCCAACTAGGCTGGGCTGCTTTCGGGAAGCTACGTAAATCTTCTCGTCCGAAATACCGCAGTGTCTCAAGACAAAAGTCTTCGACCAGTGTGTGTTGCCAGTGATGACTTATGGAATTGAGACGTGGTCGCTAACAATGGGCCTTATAAGAAGGCTCAAAGTCACTCAAAGGGCAATGGAGAGGGCTATGCTTGGGGTTTCACTGCGCGATCGAATCAGGAATGAGATCCGCAGAAGAACGAGAGTAACCGACATAGCCCGAAGAATTGCAACACTAAAGTGGCAGTGGGCTGCCCGTAGGACCGATGCCCGGTGGGGCCGACGAGTTCTCGAGTGGCGACCACGCACCGGAAGACGTAGCGTGGGTAGGCCCCCGACAAGGTGGATCGACGACCTGGTGAAGGTCGCGGGAAACTGCTGGATGCGGGAGGCGCAGGACCGGTCGTCGTGTAGAACCTTGGGGGAGGCCTATGTCCAGCAGTGGACGTCTTTCGGCTGAAATGATGATGATGATGATAATGAAAGTAACTCTGTCTGTCTGTCTGTTACGGTTTCCCGCTTATAAGCGGAACCTCTCAATCGATTTTGATGAAATTTGGCACAGACAATCTTTAGACTCTGAGAAAGTACATAGGCTACCTTTTATTGAAAAATTTTATATTCCCGAGGGAAATCTAAAAAGCGCGATATAACCGAATTCCACGCGGGCAGCAGTACTTAATATATGAAAAATTTCATGACCTAATTGTGAACAACAAATCTCTCTCCTTTTTTAAATTGAATAAAGATATGCGATTTACTTTGCAAGCGATAATATGGCTAAAATGGGGGTGACAACTGCGTTGACGACTAATAGAAAAGTATGGATGAAAAATACATATTGCGTCGACCCCAAAAAATGGGATAAAGTCAGGGGAATGATGATTCACTTAAATATTTTCATCTACTGTTACATGATAAATGTGCTTAATAGGCCTCCAAAATACTACGTTACTTTTTCGCAAAAACGATTCGCCAAGTTGCATATAAATTTCTGAAAAGAAAACTAAAAAATAAAAAATGCACACAAAAAATAGTAGGGGAGAGGTGTGTCAATAGTAACAGGAAAGCAATTCTAACATTAGATGTTTCACAACATCTATTGACAAAATAGTAGGGGAGAGGTGTGTCAATAGTAACAGGAAAGCAATTCAACATTAGATGTTTCACAACATCTATTGACAAAATAGTAGGGGAGAGGTGTGTCAATAGTAACAGGAAAGCAATTCTAACATTAGATGTTTCACAACATCTATTGACAAAATAGTAGGGGAGAGGTGTGTCAATAGTAACAGGAAAGCAATTCTAACATTAGATGTTTCACAACATCTATTGACAAAATAGTAGGGGAGAGGTGTGTCAATAGTAACAGGAAAGCAATTCCAACATTAGATGTTTCACAACATCTATTGACAAAATAGTAGGGGAGAGGTGTGTCAATAGTAACAGGAAAGCAATTCTAACATTAGATGTTTCACAACATCTATTGACAAAATAGTAGGGGAGAGGTGTGTCAATAGTAACAGGAAAGCAATTCTAACATTAGATGTTTCACAACATCTATTGACAAAATAGTGGTAGCTCTTGGTGGTATTCGAAGATTCATTTGGTGTTGTTTTACCGACCAAACTTGCAAGTGAAACAGTTCGCGCATATGCTTTCAGTAGATGACAGTTTAGGATAAAGCAAAAAAAAAGTGGTCTTTTTTGTAACAGTGTGTATTAATAATTATAATTTATTTATTGATATAGCTATGTCCAATGACTTCAATGACAATGTTTTTTCTCCCCGTCACGATGTGCTGACATCTCTTTGAGGCGCGCGTGAACCACGACGCGCCGTCGACTCGGGCCTGATCCTTACCGGGCGGCGAGCTGCCCACTGCTCACCGCCTGCAGGCCCGCGCCTACGGTAGCTGGGAGTTTGGTGTCATCTCCCGACCAGGGCCTCTCCTGCGGCGGCTAGTGGCGTGAGGGCGCTGGGATTCCCGTTGCCTCACGCGCTCCGCCTCCTCCTTTGCCAGCATTACTGATTCGCAGAAGGAGGTGACGGCCTGCCATGCACTCTCGCTCCGGACCATGGCCTGGACCAGGGTCAGACGCGAGAGGTCGCAGCCGATCACCGCTACGAGGACGCGGCGGTACTCTACCCAAGCCGGGCAGACCTCTACCGTATGCTCCACCGTGTCCTCGGGGCGATCCACACAATGGTAACACCCTGGCGTTTCCTCCCGCCTTATACGGAACAGGAACCTCCCGAAACAACCGTGTCCGGTGAGGACTTGCTTCAGGCGGAAGGTGCGGGCGCCGAGTGCCTTACCGCACTTCTTTATGACAATGTTCAATCGATTAAGTACCTACCAGCACCTTATTGAAGAACATACTTTAACTACCAATTTGAATCATTTGAAGCCATAGCACTATGTACTCGAAGAGTGCATTTGCTGTCAAATTGAAACCCACTGCTAAAGATAGTGAGTTACACAATTACTTTGCAGGTACTTCCCAATAAATATCTATATGTAAGAAGCTATCAGCTTTACATTCCGATAACTATGTTTATTGCCATTATCAAAGCAATTACTAGATAAAAAATATTACTTTCAAATTTGCTTTCAAATTGAAACATGAATACAGAAGTTTTTTTTAATATAAATTATAAACTAGCGCTTGACCGCAATCCCGCCTGGTGGTAAGCAGTGACGCAATCGTTGATGGTAAAGGTATTCCTTCTAGCCTTGAAGACACTCAAATTGTAGTCCGACGGAAACACCACCGCTGGCAAATCGTTCCAGCCCCTTGATGTACACGGTATAAAAGCGAAGGCGAAACGCTTGGTCCGGATAAGTATTAAGTATCGGATTAAGTATTTCTGTATTCATGATTCTCATCGGTATTCTCTGCAGTCTGACGACGAGGGAAGCCCCGAGTGGCAACAGAATCATAGAACTACTTACTAATGAGTTTCATTCAACCAAGGAACAACATTTCAATCTACACAGTTGGCAAAATTGAATTCACAGGTACAGACGGCAACAAAAATTTATTAATACTTTTGTTTTCGTGATCATAATTACTGAGACAAATATTTTATTAAAATCAATATTAGCGAAATAACGTTTAATTAAAAAACAACCTTCTATTCTTTCTTCTTTAACTCTTGGCTTCATCAATCACTTCTTTAATCATATCACTCAACTCAGCATTAATCCCAGTCGCATCCGAAGCTTTTTAAGCTTTGGAGTCTGGGGTCCGCTCTACCAGTCTTACTGTTCTTTTGGCTAAATTTCGATATTTTCCGTGAAGCGACTGCCGTCTGACCTCCACAACCCGAAGACGATATCAAAGCATTGCAGTTAGATCAATTGTTGGAATTTTGAGGGCTCCAACAACCCGCAACAATTGCCACTAGATATTCGTATTTCAATCATATCACTATTTATATATATTTCTATGTTTAAAATTAATTTACCTTAAGACTTACTTTATATTTTAGATATATATATACGCATAGTTACTAGTAGTATTTATTTGTTTAAGTCTAGTTACTATTGTGACTATAACATGTTGTTGAGTATGGCGATTAATAAAAGATACTCTTATTATATAACATTAATCAACATTTGTTGCTGACCGTACCTACAAATATACCACAAACTCTACATTACGCTGTATAAACAAGGACATTATAGTAACTGTATAATTTTATAGTAACTAAAGCTAACATAGGAAAGGGATCTCAATTTATAGAGAACAGATTACAAATGTTTTAGAATTAGTCAAAAGTATAATTTAAATAAATGATCGTATTGAATAATTCACAGAACTTGTTTTCACGTTGTTTTTTTCTTTAATTATAAACTAGTGCAAAATAAATAAATAAATATATAAATATATACAGACAAATCACACAGATTGAGCTAGCCCCAAAGTAAGTTCGAGACTTGTGTTATGGGATACTAACTCAACGATACTATATTTTATAATAGATACATATATAGATAAACATCCAAGACCCAGGACAATTAGGAAAAGATCGTTTCCCATCATGACCCGGCCGGGGATCGAACCCGGGGCCTCCACGTCGCAGGCAGGCGGGTTGACCGCTGCGCCACGGAGACCGTCAAAATCAAAAACAAAAGTCATTTATTCAAATTAGGCTGAGAATCAACACTTTTTGAATTGCATAAGACGGTCACCCCAATACGCCCAGGGTGGTCCTTCCTACTGCTTTCGCTGGGTAGACGAAGCGGCAGTACAAACTCCCCAGAAGGCTGTCTGTTCATTTAAAAAAAAACACAGAAGGTAATGAATACAAGAAAACACAACAGCGATGGAATTATTTACCATATGCCAGCTAGCCACGCCAAAATACCAGCAAAGCAAAAACAAAAAATAAAATATCATTAAAATGGAAATGTAAATAAGTAAAAACTTATTACCTAAATAAAAGCCCCGGGGATAAAGGGCGTGACAGGTCACATATTTATGTATTGTAAAAAATCAAATTATATGAACTCATATAATGTGTTAGTAAGCTAAGTCCGGAGAAAAAACACAAACATTGTCTTGAGTTAATTCTTCTTCAGCCTATAGATGACCACTGCTGGACAAAGGCCTCCCCCAAGACTTTCCACGCCGACCGGTCTTGTGCTGCCCGCATCCATCGGCTTCCCGCGACCTTCACTAGGTCATCGGTCATCGGTTGAGTTAATTGCTTCACCGCAATCCGGCGGTCTTTTGTTTTTGAGGTTTGAGATATCTTTATTTCCCATAAGAAATTAATCACTTACATGAGAAATTTTTAAATACTAAATTAAACAAATATTTAAGACGTACAGTACAGTAAGACATTATACAAAAATAAAAATAAAAATATGTAGGGTAGATTGTTAGCACAACATGGACCACGCACAACTAGATGTGGCATGTACTAAGGTGCGCTCGCTTGATTAAATATATGCAATTTTAAATGCTTTTTAAATATTAACATAGACTTTGCGTTTTTAATTTTTTTTTTGGTAATTTGTTGTACAATGCTGCACCTTCGTACATTACACTTTTTTTGCCATAGTTAGTGCGCGGTGAGTATAACTGTATATCATTAGCGTTTCTAAGCCCAATGTTGTGTTTTTGATGTTTTTTTGTGAAATGTATTTATGTGTGAATGTTTTTATTGAGTATCTTTCTAATTAATATGCAGTTATTGTATATGTATGTTTGTGATATATTCATTAGCTTGGTTTCATTGTATATTTTTTGTGTGGGTGTACTATAATCATATTGGAAGAGTGTTTTAATTTTATTTTGGTTGATTGTTCCAGTCCCTCGGTGTACGCGAAATAAAAGACGAGGCGAAACGCTTCGTCGGAATCGTAGTGGTGTCAATAACGTAAGGATGGATTCTCGCCGTACGAGCGACGGGTCGTCCGATAATGGAACGGAGATGGGTGAATTAATATTCTCTATAAGGTGTTTTTATACTCGAAACCCTGGAAAACCACACTCAAAAATTCACTTTCAAAAACTAGTCGAGGGTAAGTATCAGCACCCTAATTGCGTAAAGCACTATTACCTACTATCAATTGGTATCATTTTGAAGCAAATTGCTAATCCATTGCTCTATATTTTCTAAAAATGTACCTGTTCAACAAAGTAAACATCGCAGTGAATATTGTTATTTGTTGAACTGTCAAAATAAACCCAATTGCTATTGATAACACCAACCCGCACTGGGCCCGCGTAGGTAGGTAGATTACAGCCCACTCCCTCTTACCGAGAGGAGCCCTGTGTCCCAGGAGTGGGAATATTATGTGGGATACTGATAGTGTGTGTGACAGCCTCTGTGGCGTAGCGGTAGCGAAGGCGGCCGTTGCGCAAGGAGGCGCGGGTTCGATCCCCGCACAGTGCAAATATTTGTATGCATGAATATTAATATTTGCACTGGTCTGGTCGTGCCTCGGAAAGCACGTTAAGCCGTATGGTCCCGGTTGCCATACGCACATCTAGTGGCAGTCGTTACGGGTTGTTGGAGACCTCAAAAGTCTAACAATTGGTCTAACTGCAATGCTTCGATATCGCCTTCGGGTTGTGGAGGTCAGACGGCAGTCGCTTTACGGAAAATATCGAAGTTTAGCCAAAATCAGCAGTTAGACTGGTAAAGCGGACCCCAGACTCCAAAGCTGAAAAAGCTGCGGATGCGACTGGGATTAACGCTGAGATGATGATGACTGATAGTGTGTTACGCAATTACTTTGCAAGTTTTTCATTATTTTCAATATCACAATAATCTTTAATATTGCTGTTTATTTGCTTAAACAGTTAAGACATACCCCTTATTCATAAACGTAAACAGAGTTGCAGAGAGAACAGACCCCTGAGGAACACCGGCATTAGTCGACATGGGCTCAAATGAGCATCCCTTAAAAAAATGACAAAATTTGATTGAAAAAATTGAAATTATTCGACAGTCTCGATTAATTATCAGTTAATTATTATTATTTTCAACTATAGAGGTGCTTAAAATGGCGTGATTTATCACGTAACTTCCTAATCGTTAGAATAATTGACCCTCCTAATTGCTTCCCGCATCCCACACGGGATTCACCAGTTTCACCAACCCTTTTTTTTTCATATAGAAAAAAAGAGAATGAAATCTTGCGTGGTTCCCTACCTGTAAAAGTTTATTTGCCAATGTGATCATCACTTCATTCCGGAAAGAAGCTTTGGTGCTACCTATCGGCCTTCTAGGAGAATTACACTCGAGAAATATATTATTAACGTGACGGGTTCTTTGCTACGTTTTTCAACACCTTTTTAGCCTCTTAATAGAATTGTTTACATCTTGAACCGTGACACTATGGATAGTGCGCAAGCGTAGCCGTTTTGTTGCAATTTTCAAAAAACTTCACGACCATGTCTTTTTACCCGACTGCCAGGAGGGTTATGTTTTTAGCTCCTATCTTGTATGTATTATTCTTTATTACCTAGTATCTCTAGAACCGCTGAACGGATTTTCACATTTGAGGTATCGCTGAAGGAAAACTACCACAAGCGGTATTTGTGGAGCTCGATGACACAAGTATAACAGGGAACCTACCTGGTATTGGAGTCTGGATCCAGCCTCGTGCTACAGAATTTGATGCTTTACGTGGTAAAGGCAAGATTGAGCGACGAATGTTTCCCTTAATTTTATGCTGGGCAGTGACGGTGCATAAACTACAGGTCACAACTTTAGACCGCTGGGTCTAAAGTTGTGACCTGTGTGTGTGTTGCAAAGCAACGTAAGCTTGATCTTTTGCAAATAAGTTTCTACTTAAATCTACAACTGTTGAGTTGTAGATTTAAGTAGAAACTTATTTAAAGAAAACTGATATCAAGTCCGGAAAGAGTCCTCACTCTACTCAAAGCAACGTAAGCTTGATCTTTTGCAAATAAGTTTCTACTTAAATCTACAACTGTTGAGTTGTAGATTTAAGTTTCTACTTAAATCTACAACTGTTGAGTTGTAGATTTAAGTAGAAACTTATTTGCAAAAGATCAAGCTTACGTTGCTTTGAGTAGAGTGAGGACTCTTTCCGGACTTGATATCAGTTTTCTTAACCCTAACAAATTGCTAAATCAACCACATGACATAAACTCATATAAGGAATTAATCCGGTTACGTAATAAGGTGGGTGGACCATGGAAAGCCATGCTCCTTTGAAGGCCAACTATTAAAAAATCGTAGTAATTGACATTTAAATACATATTCCTGCTACTACACACTAAGATCCTACAAACTAAAGGCCACAAACGTGGCGGCGTGTCGATCGTGTCGTTATTGTGGCAGTGAGATCCAACGTTTCATAGGCTTCGGTCGTCGGCGTTACAATTGTTATTCGCGCGCACAACAAACTGTAAATTTTTAGTCAATAGCCTCTTATTATTTCATGTTTTTTTTATTGTGTATTGTCATATTAGTACATGTGTATGGTACTAAAGAAAAAAAACATAGCTTTGCCTTAATTTAGATTAAAATATTGGTAGTGTTCCTAGGAAAGCCTTTGGTTCCTTATAAGGCCTATCAAAAATTGGACGATTGGCCTTGCTATGGTGCAAGGAACCTTATGGAACATTCACAAATCCTGAACAAATGAACACTTACTTTTTAGTTATAAATAATGAAAAATTGTTATAATTATAGTACTTTGTAGTATCTATTATTTATTATAATTTACGACAAAGTTGTAATCATAATTATCAATTTTGGCCTTACAAAGAACGGACCCATAAGAAGGCCATTTTTGATTAAAAAAAGATTGTAATTTCATAATAAAACGTGATGGCAAGTTATACACTATGTAAAGAAAACCCTGTCCGATCCGTGAAGGTATTGTTAGGTATCGATAACTGATTCTACTAATGGTTAAAAAGCCGGCTTAACTTAAAAAAAATCCCCTTAAAAAATAAATATTATTTCGCAAAAAGAGGTAGCGTGTGCGGTACGCAACCCTTCCGTGGGCGGCCGGGGGGCAGGGCACGCGGCACGTGGTCGCATCGCTATTCGCTCATAATAATATCAGTGTTGTCACTTTTCTAAAAATTACAAAATTTCGGGGAAATTTGAACTAATTCCCGGGAAAATAAGATTATTTCAAAATTCATTAGTATTGCTACTATGATGATTATGTGAAATTTTATATCATAATTGGTCAAGTGTTTACCTAACCTTTATTATCCTTATGGATCGGACAGGGTTTTCTTTACATATTGTATAGGGCCAATATAATACTCATTACTAATATTTTTAAATAATTAATATTAATAGATTCTTAGTTATAGAATGGTGTTCAAGTAATGTTCGTAAAGTTATTTATAGATGATAAAAATATATTGAGCATTTAATGCTTCGCTTAAATAATAGAGATTATTATGTAGTTTTAGTAAAAGCGGATATATTTAATGTTACAACCCTATTTTTAAGTTTAACGACAGATGTATAATATTGGCCTTGTTTGGAGCCGTGTTCCATGCAAAGCCATTTGGAAGAGCTTTACAAAACTTGAATGTAATAAATGTTGTTTAATGTTAGGTAAAAAAAAAAGATTTTATACGGTGGACAATAAAACAAAGTATTACTTAATAATTTGTTTCCTTCATTTATCCAATAAATAAAGGAATTATAAGCTTTTTTTCGTTAGAGTGGCCATCCATGGTCCACCCACCTTATTTCTTAACTAAAAAGACATAAATTTATTAATAATTAAATAAACAAAAAAAAAAACACTTGCATGGATAACAATGACAAATAAAAATCAACTGAAAAGACTAAAACAAGATGAAAATTCAATGATAAGGCATTTAAAAAAATAACAATGATAAATCCAGAAACCTACATTAAAACAGTACCAAACCTATGTACAGACGACATCACATCAAGCTACTACAATCTGTCAGATTTCCTTACTAGATTTTCAACATTATCTCTATAGCATTAAGGCTCTATGTTGATTGGAAATATCTGACCGTTTGGGGTAGCTTGACCTGCTGTCGTCCGTACCTACGTAATTAATGTACACTTAGAAATTTCAGCACAAAGTCAGTTTCAATTTTTTGCAAAATTATAAACAGAATTACATTCGGAGGCAGGAACAAAGCGCGTATCTTGTACATATGAATGTATGTAATATTCTTTATTATCTTGTATCTCCAGAACGGGCTAACGGATTTTCACATTTGAGACATCTGCATCGTTAGATTTGTCTTAGACGGTGACATTAAAAAAAAAAGGCAGATGTTTGACGCCATAATTAAGAGGTAATTTTTATTAACCAAACTTATCGAATTGGTTTTAAAATGAAGGATTTAAAATACTTATTAGAAAATATGTATATAACGTGCACTTTTAAAATTAAATGGAACGATGAAAAAAGAAATTAAACAATTTTTTTAAGTTTTCCAATTAGAAACATAATTTGTTAAAACTAAAAAGATAGAAATAAAAAATATTATTTAAAAACAAAAAACCCGCCTGCATAAAACTCTAACGAACTGAAAAGGTAGAAACAAGTTGAACAATCGCAGTTGGGGGACTTCTTAGCTAGATAAATAAGTATTCCATAGAACAGTCCCCCAGCTGCGATTGTTCAACTTGTTTCTACCTTTTCAAAGCTTTCGCCCACATGTGGGAGTGGCAAGGGGAGGCAAAATAACTCCGCGCGGGACATCGCGGTACGACGGAGAAAGCTCCGGCGGGATCTCATGGCGACATGAAAAGTTCGATTGTTGAAACCCAGTGCTGGGCACGCTACAACAGCGGCACTAAGTCCCTTTTCGAGGAGTGGCTAGAGAGGGGCCAAGACGCCCTCACCTTTCGCCTGACGCAGGTCCTCACTGTCAGGGCCTGTAGCCAATGTAACATCGCTTCATAGCGAAGCGAAATCGAACACCAAACCAGCCAATGGCGGGAACGATTGACCACGCGACGCGACAAATCACGTGGTCAATCGTTCCCGCCATTGGTTGGTTTCGTTTTCGATTTCGCTTCGCTACGAAGCGATGTTACATTGGCTAGGGCCGCAGCTCACCTTTCGCTCAGCTCAAAGCGGGAGAGGTCATTGGATTAACATAAAGGATAGTATAAATACAGAGTGGTGCTGACAATACGACAATAAATTAAACATTGTGTACCTCAACACATTCTCAGTCTACCCATAAAAAAAAACATATGAATATGTCCATTAGATTAGTCACAGGAAATTATTTTTCATTTTTCACATTTTCTACATGATGTACATCTTGATAAAGAAGCGCTTACAGGTTGATGACCGCCGCATCCAGCGGTACTAAACTTTAATAATAATGGCGCGAAAAAGCAAGTCGATACATGAACGCGCTGTCGCCCGCTGACCGGAGGTCATTGAACCAATATTTGAAAGGATTTTATGCGATTTAGTTTGTTTGAAATTTTCATTTTTTTATTTTTGATGCCAGGATTTTTTCTGTGGTTCAGGATTATTCCTATGAACCAGCATTGTTCGTGTTTTCATTTATTGTCATTTATTTCACGTATTGTGAGCACCACTCTGTATATCCACATATTCCTACGGGATCGGATCGGACAACAATGCGAATGCGGAAAACCGCAGGGCGCAGCCAGTAATTCCATGTAGCCATATTTATAATGGTGATCACGAATCATCCTTTATTCTATTGACACGGGGCCACCTTAGGACATCCCTTTTAAAAGCAGCCGGGTACGCGATCAGTAGCAATAGGTTTCATTTTGACAGTTCTACAATATTCGTGCGTTGTTTACCTGTGTCGTTGAGCAAACACATTTTTCAAACATTTGGAGTAATAAATTATATTAGCAATATGCTCCAAAAAGATTCAAATTGAGAGTAATAATGAATTGCGCAATAATTTGTACACCCACAACGTACCTTTAAATATATTCCGCGCAAAAATCCCTTTTTAAACACGCTCCCAAAATAAAAGAACGTATTTTAAACTTAAAATTTTGTATTACACTGCAAATTATAAAAGAAGGTATGACATGCGAAAAGGCGGCGTGGTCTCGACGCGACTCGAGATAACGACGGTTAATAATATTCTTTCATCTTTTGACAAATAAAATTACGCATACTACAAGAGCGAATATGCTGAGGCCTGAAACACTTCACGCTCATGAGGGCATTATTATTTTTTGTATAATTTTATTTTTCTTAGACTGTTTTAATCTTAGAATGTTTTTTGTTAAATTCAAGGATAATATTTACGGATTCCTTCATTCCATATTTTCAGATATTCTTACACATGTATGTCATCTACATGATATAATTAGCCAAAAAACATCATCGCATGACATAGACTACGACTAGGTACAGCATAGTGAACAAACCCTGAAAAATTGCTGCACTTGTAGCCGTCTGTAACTTTATAAATTGGTACGGACAGCAAAATAAGTCAATTAACACTGCTAGTTTTACACATAGATAAACCACAACATTTTTCGAAACATTGTATTTCATCGCGTATTGCTAAATAGTATTCTTAAAAAATAATCTGTTCCAATTTCCCTTAAACATAAAAATTAAAATTTAAAATTGTTGAAGCCTTTTTTTTTTGTTGAGATGGGATATCATCAAATAGCTTCTCCCGGTCTGGGGAGAGCGGAAGGGCGTGTCAGACTTTTACTGACTAAAACCCACCCGTGTTTCTTCACTTGCCTGTGCAACGGCCAGGGCCACGGTTTCTTGTTTAACCAACCCGCAACCCTGACCCAGGAGGCATCTTCAGGAGGCCGGTCTTCGTGGACCCCGTCACGACGTGCTGACATCTCTTTGAGGCGCGCGTGAAACACGACGCGCCGTCGACTCGCGCCTGGTCCTTACCGAGCGGCGAGCTGCCCACTGCTCACCGCATGCGGGCCCGCGCCTACGGTGGCTGGGAGTTTAGTGTCATCTCCCGACCAGGGCGTCTCCTGCGGCGGCTAGTGGCGTGAGGTCGCTGGGATTCCCGTTGCCTCACGCGCTCCGCCTCCTCCTTTGCCAGCATCACTGCTTCGCAGAAGGAGGTGACGGCCTGCCATGCACTCTCGCTCCGGACCATGGCCTGGACCAGGGTCGGACGCGAGAGATCGCCGCCGATCGCCGCTACGAGGACTCGGCGGTGCTCTACCCAAGCCGGGTAGACCTCCACCGTATACTCCACCGTGTCCTCAGGGCGATCCATACAATGGTAACACCCTGGCGTTTCCTCCCGCCTTATACGGAACAGGAACCTCCCGAAACAACCATGTCCAGTGAGGACCTGCGTCAGGCGGAAGGTAAGGGCGCCGTGGCGCCTCTCTAGCCACTCCTCAAACAGGGGACTTACCGCCGTTATTGTGGCGTGCTCAGCATTGGGTTGCGACAATCGCACTCTCCATGTTGCCATGAGATACCGCCGGAGCTCTGTCCGCCGTACCGCAATTTCTCGCGGCAGCGGAGTTATGCCCCGGCGTTTTGCCTCCTCTCGCCACTCCCACATGTGGGCGAGGACTTTGGCCTCCAGATCCCATGGCGGTAATCCGGCAAGGAGGCTCGCCGCCTCAGCGGAGACCGTGCGGTATCCCCGGATCAGCCGAACGGCCATGACCCTCTGGGACGCGGTCAGGCATCGGGCTGGTCGCTTCCTTAACGACCGCGCCCACACCGGTGCCCCGTAAAGGGCCATGGACCGCACGGCCCCCGCGTAGAGCCTCCGGCAGGAGGCGTTTGGTCCCCATAGATTGGGGAGGAGCCGCCTTAGGGCAGCCCCGGCCCGTTCCAGCCTGGGAGCCAAACGTCGGAAGTGCTCCTCGAAGTTCCACCGGCTGTCGAGGACAAGTCCCAGGTACTTCATCGTCGACCCGACGCCGATGTGAACCCCTCCTACCGTTATGTGGGAACCCGACGGTGGCGCATTCCGAGGACCATGAAAGCACATGGCCCCGGACTTCTGCAGGGCCACCTCGAGTCCCAATTGCCGGATCCTGTTGACGATTGTCGCAACCCCGAGGGTCGCTGCGTCAGCCGCCGCCTGGTGCGACCTCCCTTGTGCCAGGACTAGCGTGTCGTCAGCGTAACAGACTACGCTGACGCCGATAGGGAGGTCAGCGCGCAGCACCCAGTCGTACCCGATGTTCCACAGATGCGGACCCAGGACCGATCGCTGTGGAACACCGCACGACATCTCTCGCCGATTCCACACTCCTTGGTGACCGGGGTAGATTATGGCCCTGTCCGTCAAATAGGCCTCGACCACTTGACAGAGATAGGTCGACATCCGGTGATACCGGAATGCCTCCCTGATACAACTCCAGGGAAGGGTATTGAAGGCATTGGCGATGTCTAGAGACACCACCAAGACAACCTCACCCCGGGCCACAGCATTCCTTGTCGTGAGGGCTCGCACGCGCATGATGGCGTCCACCGTTGAGCGCCCCCTGCGAAAGCCAAACTGGCTCTCCGCCAAATCCAGGCCCACTCGCCTAAGTTGCCCGACGAGGCGGTCTGCAATGACTCTTTCGAAGAGCTTGCCCACCTCTTCGAGCAGCACAATGGGTCGATAAGCGGACGGAGAGTCCGAAAGGCGCCCTGGCTTCTTTATGAGGACCAGTTTCCCCGTCTTCCAGCGAAGTGGGAACTGGCCCAAAATTGTTGAAGCTTTAAGGCGGCTTAATCGCTAGAATGTAACATAACCTACGAACGTGCTAGATTGCTCGCGTAATTGTGTCATTTATTGATATAAAAAGCACGAGGATCACGCATAGCGCCACGGTCGTATGTGGCTAAGACGCAGCCTTAATCGACTTTTGCTGGTAACTGTGCCTAGATCCTCATCTGCTCAGCATGTGCTCTTTGAGTGTACAGGCGTCACCCAGATTAGAAGCAAAACCCTCGGGGTACCAAGATCTTACACAGATGTTCTTCACAAGCCAGGAGACTTATTAGGCTTCTAGAGGGAGGTAAGCTGGTTGGAATAACCACCAACGGCGATGCAATATTAAACCCAACAACACGACCAACGATGAAATGAAATGAAATCGTTTATTAAGGAAGTAGGATCACTGATCACTTTTACACGTCATATGTTTTTTTTTTAAACTAGATGAAGCCGGCATTTCCTAACTGACTACCTCTGAGAAGAAATAGCCGAAACAAACTCAGGGATCATCGTCTTTTTTCAAGTCCAGACATTAAAAATGAAAACGTTTACAATAATTTACCTTATAATTAAGCACAGAGCGATGCTGCGTCAGAGGGAGATTGATCTGGAGACCCTCCACGACCAAACTGTTGACACAACAACATTTAGCGCATCGTACCTGGCACACATCGCAACACAACTGCTCAGATCCATCCTCCGTACGGCTTCATCAGACATCATGCAGCAAAACGACAAATCGCTTAGTCGCACGTTTCCCCCCCTGACTGTGCATCATCAAAAACAAAAGCTATTTTCTATTGAAGAAGAAAACATTCATACCAGAAATTACCCATATTTAGTAAAACCAAAACAGACCGAGCGCCAAGTCTGTACAAGACACAACACTGGAATTAACAAGCTTCATTTACATGCAAATCGATGTTATATAGGTCTGAGACTTAATCTCTTTAGCCGGCTAAGCCAAAATTATTCAGATACGATTGCCATTTGATTGCATCCTGCCTGAAAATTACCGCATGATGATATATGTTGGTATTACCAAGCAGCGGCGACATGATTAAAATTTAGTTGCGGAGGAGAATGCTAATCGTGTTATTTCATGGACGACATTCATCATCAAACTTTTTGTCGTCCCACTGCTGGGCACAGGTCGTGGGTGGGAGAAGCATTGAGCGTAATCACCACGCTTGCTCAATGCAGGTTGGCGATTTCAGACTTAAAGTCCAGGTTTCCTCAAGATGTTTTCCTTCGCCTTATAATCAGTCAGTGGTATCCCAGATATACTTAGAAAGCAAATTTTAAATTTAAAAAAAATGTATCTTAGAAAAATCACATTGGTACTTGCCTGACTTGGAATCGAACCCGCACACTCATACTAGGCTGGTGTTTTAACCACTAGGCCACCACGACTACAAACTCGACGAAGACATTACGATGTACTATTACGAAAAAAAGTATCTTGCTTATAAAGAGACTGGTCTTAAGACAAGGAGGGCAGTCCAGTACCCAAGTCGCATATGCAAATGAATAAACACGGGTATGTTTTAGTCAGTAAAAGTCCGGCCTTCTTCCGTCATACTTTTCCTCTCCAGCTAGAAAGGTAGATGTCATTTGATGATTTCACATGCAAAAAAAGGTTCCTATGTAATCTATTACTGGTACTAGTTCTTTTTTTAATTACTTTACCGTGTCTTTCTGAACTGAATAAAGTTTTTATTTATTTTCCGACGATACTTTACGCACCTTATTAATATACCTACACGCCAATCCCAAAGTATTTTATTATCCATAAACTAGAAAGGCCATCTATCTTACTTGGAAGATGTAATGTCCTAATAAACTACACTACATCTAGCTGTTATCTAGATAGTTAATTGTTTTAACAAATTGACACTACTAATCTCTCGGTACATCGAGAACGTTATGACCCTTGAGCGGAACCATGTCATAAAAGCTTTCAGAGCGACCACTAGGTACCTACTTACCTACGGACGGAGGTTGACGCATAAAGTTATTTCAAAGTCAAACAACGAACCCACGTTACTGGAATATCTTTGATATTATGACGGTCGGGAATAAACCAGATAAAACATAAACTTTATATATGTATTAAAATTATATTTCAATCCATTGGTCACCAATGGGAAATTCCTTGGTTGCTTAACACGGAGCCAAGCGAAAACCTCTTATACCGAAGGTGTAAGGATTGTATTCGTTTGCTGCGACACCTATCGGCAAGAAGTAATATCCCACTCCCTGTGAACCCGGCTTAGTAGAGCACAATATATCGTGTCCAAAAGACTTTAGATACCCGATGTTGACTTTATCGGAACACCCGTAAAGGACATTGGATTAAAGTCGGATCTCTTCATAAATATTCATAAAATTGAATTGCTGAAAGTTATATCGTCCATTTTACAATCATATTGAGACTTTGTAATACCTATTTTGTTGGTCGTGCCTCGGAAAGCACGATAAGCCGTTGGTCGCGGTTGCCATACGAACGTCTAGTGGCAGTCGTTACGGGTTGGTTGGAGCCATCAAAAATCTAATAATTGGTCTAACAGCAATGCTTAGATATCGCCTTTGGGATGTGGAGGTCAGACGGCAGTCGCTTACGGAAAATATCGAAGTTTAGCCAAAATCAGCAGTTAGGACTGGTAAAGCGGACTCTAGACTCCAAAGCTGAAAGCTACGGATGCGAATGGGATTTACGCTGAGATGATGATGATAATTGAGACTTTGTAATAGTAAAGCTTTTCGTTATCCTACCACGCTTGTTTATGCTGTGCACAGAACAGAAGATCCGTTTCGCGGTGTCTACTCTAGAACACATCTACTCCAACGTTCATCGGTTCTGCAACTAATATGACCGGGCCATTTCCACTTCAGTTTGCTTATTCTGTGAGCTATATCGACAACTTTGGTTTTCTGCCGAAAAACCTCGTTGCGGATTCGATCAGTCAGAGAGACGCCAAGAATAGCCCGTTCCATAACAGACTTGTGAACTGCTAACTATAAGCCAGCTATTGGTCTTAAGACAGCCAGCTAGCGTACAGTCAGAGTATCGTATCAAAAATCTTTTTTCCCGTATAATAATTTCTTTATTT
Organism: Sesamia nonagrioides; assembly: GCA_017933935.1. Taxonomy (NCBI): domain Eukaryota; kingdom Metazoa; phylum Arthropoda; class Insecta; order Lepidoptera; family Noctuidae; genus Sesamia; species Sesamia nonagrioides. The sequence goes on from JADWQK010000122.1 coordinate 1,151,807, forward strand.
CTAGTCTGCGATCACTACCGGTATTAAGCTTGTTGGTCACCGAGACATCCCTGAATATATTCTTTTAGTACCTACATCATGTTCTCATTTTGACATGTCCACTTCCTTTTGGGCTATTTCTTAAAGAATATGAATATGATTTCTGCTGGCAAAACCGTAGCATCCTACTACCAATTCGTTGCAATTCTGTACCCTCACTTTAGCGTTAAAATCTCCCATTTATTAAATTACCTTGAAGCGATACCTCTCGGTTAGCTTCACTGTTTGAAACACTAGAGACTTCCTCTACGTTGTCAATGGGACGTTATTTACCAGAAACCCGACTCCGCCTTGGGATAGCTAGTGACCCTTTCGGAAATACATAAGGCGACTTGATTCCAGGGTTATTGTGTCCTCTCCCACTCTTCGGACTCTTCGGACTGTAATATTTAACTGCGAAATTATACCGCCATTTTTCGGTCGTCAGAACCTCGTTTGTTGTTCAGGAGGAGGTACCACGAGCAAGTGAGGTTGATTTGGGGCACTGAGATGGTAAGTTGCCCCCTAATATCCCTTTACCCTTAGTTTTAGGTACAAAGATAAGTAGCCGAGATAAATTGTGTAATATGTTTATACCTTTTGGTTGAATAAATATTATTATTAAATAATAATAATGATATTTCCTTCATATGTATACTTAATTGAGTATTTTCCATAAAACAAACCTCAAAAAACGCTCATAAATATTGCTAGTGCTACGCGCTGCATATGTATCTAGGTGTGCTAAGAAACGTAGAGCAATTTTGTGTACATTATGAAAAAAAAATACGGAGCGTTATTCATTAAAATTGCTTAATCACAGTAATATGTTTACAGAGTTAACGAATGGTAGCTAATGGGTCTTGTTTGTTAATAGCGAATAAGCGAAATATGATTACAACGTACACATTTCTAGGTGACAAATTAATTTCTATTATTCTGTCAGCGCCAAGTTTCGGAGTGATTGATCCTCTGAACAATAAAATTCTGTTATATGTGAAGTCCGCAATATTATTACACGTTTAATATTGCGGTAACTACGCAGTCAGAAAATGCGGTTTGTTTACTGAGTTTGTGATTGCTTAGATTACGCACGTATGATATCAACAAAAACATAAACAGTCACAGGCAAGACGCGGGGACAAGAGCGTAATGCTTCCGGTTTCAGTTTCATTACTGATATTGGTAGGTAAGCTGCTTAGATTCAATTTCCTCGATTCGCCTCACATTTTGGGACTGACGTTTAAATTACGAGCCCATGCTAGCGCTTAGACACTCCTTATTCCATATTAAGTATTATTATAAGTAGGTAAGCTTATTTACATAAAATTACTCCTACAAGCTACTGAACAAATTCATTCTTAAGCACAAGGTTGATACTTCCACACAAAACAGTATAAATATTTATGTCCAGCGACTTTATTTACTCGTTATAGTCTAGCTACACACACTCATTGCTATTCTCTCCGTATTGTTAGGAAAGTAGAGGGAAGTGTTTGATTTTCCTCAAAAAAATAATAACCGCAATTGTATTTCAGTGTGTGCTTTGCCTCCACTTATATAAAACAACACCCACCCCCCGCCGCTTCGACACTGCGTTGTTGACGCCCTCAGCAGGACATGAGCTGAATAAAAATGTGGCCATTATTTATTCTACCTACCTCTGTTTACTCGTAGGAAACTGCCATCAAACCTTCGTGCCAAAATTCGTCGGCAAATAGAAAATATTGACGTAGGCAAAATGTTTCTCCTTCACTAAAAAGGTGCTCTAGGGATTTTTTGAACTGAGTCTTAGATGGTACAGTTTGCCAGTTGCATATACAATATGTAAAGAAAACCCTGTCCGATCCATAAGGATAATAAAGGTTAGGTAAACACTTGACCAAATATAATATAATATTTTACATAATCACCATAGTAACAATACTAATGAATTTTGAAATAATCCTTTTTTCCGGGGAATTAATTCCAATTTCCCCGAAATTTGGTAATTTTTAAAAAAGTGACAACACTGGTATTATTATAAGCGAATAGCGACGCGACCACGTCACAGGTGCCGCGTGCCCTGCCCCCCGCCGCCCGCGGAATGGGGATGCTTACCGCACATGTATTAAGTTACCTCTTTTTGCGAAATAATATTTATTGTTTTAGGGGGATTTTTTTTTAAGTTTTGCCTTGCTTTGTGGGCATTATTAGAATCAGTTATCGATACCTAACACCTTCACGGATCGGACAGGGTTTTCTTTACATATTTTATAATTAACCTCAGCTTTGAAGAACTATTGATACACATCATATTTCGCAATAAATCAAGTCCATAATTGCACAACACGCTATAAATCTCAAACTGAATCATTTTGAAGAAGATCCATTGATTAATAAATATGTTCGAAAAATTTGTCTGCTTAACAATGGAAATACCGCAATGAATGTGGTTCAATTGTAAAATGAAACCCACGCTGATATAATATGTAGGTATGTTTCGCAATTACCCTGCTGAATCCGGAGCTTAAGAGGGAACTCTAGTGGTGCTTTCCCTATACAAACGTATTCCGCTGTTTTCTTCGTGGATAATGCTTTTAGAGTTGTTCTTTATTTTTACAATTTTACACCGTGATTATACGTGCGCCTATCATTTGATTTTTTCCGAAACTTAATAAATAAAAGAAAGATGATACTTCAAAATCGCGAAAAATAACAAATTTTTACCGTGATGTTCAGATGACTATTAGACAAAAGTGATGTTTTTGACAAAAAAAAAATGCAAGCATAGGTATACTTTTCCTTTTAAATTTTGATATAAACATAATGGAGATCTGTCGTGTTTTGAAAAAGAAAACAGCGGAATACGAAAGGTCTTTTAGTCAATGTTTTTGTAGGTAAAATCAGCCTGAGCTGCAAGTGTCCTTTTCGCACTTTACCGAGAGAGGTTGAAAGCAGCGCGACGACAATAGTTTCTTCTATTTTCCAAATTCCTCGGCACTAGAGTCCCCTCTTAATCAGCCTATTACGTGCCCCTGCTGGGACACAGGCCTCCTCCTTGAAGTGGGCAAGGTGGCTGCCATACTCCACCACACCACGCAGGCCCAGGGGAGTGACTCATGTGATCGATTTTTTCGGTCCCTGGACATACCGGTTTCGTCCTGATGTTTTCGAGAGAAGGGAGGCCTTTGGCCGGACATCACCGGCTTTCCATAACAATACTATTTTTAATAACTTGAGCAATAAAGCAAGTCTAATTCCTCACCTCTGGCTCCTCTTTGTCGGAAGAAGAAAGTATTCCAGTAAGATGCTGGTTAGCTGGTATGGATCTTGAGCGTCTCTGTCACTAACCTGATATCCGTAGAATACCTCTCGACTCCAGATAAGCACCTCAGGACATTTTCCGCCTTATCTCTATGACTACTATCTACTATTATTGAGTATAAGTCTCCCCCTATTACGCCACACAACCCGTCACCTGCCCCCATTATATCCATCCAGTGTTAATTCTGGGCTGCCATCCGATCTACCTCACTCACCGCTTTGCAGGAGTAAACCAAGAACACGATATCAAGCGATATGGCTTTACAACTGAAGATACTTACCGCCAAAATCGCAAAGCATATATTCGGTTTTGGTTCTGTTAATTTTCAAGCCAACGTTCTCCAGCTTCTGTTGACATTTCTACAATCTGCTATGGATCTCAAATCAATCTCCGCCGACGACATTGTTCCACCATCCGTATGTCGGCCGTCAGGGCGTCCATAATCAACAGGGTAAGAACTTAATAAGTGTGTATACACCCCAATCACGGTGTGAGGATAATGTAATAAAGAAGTTTTGGTAAAACTGGATGTGCAAAATAAGGGAGAAATGTATGTGGGGGCTAATTTTAACATGCATATCACAAAACAGACCCATCCTGGGTATGAGAGAGTGCTTGGCGGTTGGGGTTACGGAGACCATACCAACAATGGTGGGGCACTGCTGAAGCCTTCGGCCTGGCAATAACAAATACATGGTTCGAGAAACAAAATGAGCACCTAGTAACTTACAATAACAGCCGCCACGCGACTCAAATTGACTACTATCTGGTAAAACGAGCCTGCTTAAAACTTAAAAAAATTTAAAGTGCGAGATGAAGACCAGTCACAAAAATATAATATAGGTACAATATGTAAAAACCCCATCCGACCCATAAGGATACTAAAGTTTAGGAAAAGTTAGGAAAGTTTAGGTAGTTTATGAAAAAAAAATACAAAATCATCATAGTAATGATTTTTGAAATAATCTTTTTTATTCTGCGAATTAATTCTAACTTCCCCAAAAATCGTATTTTTTAAGAAGTGACAACGCCATTTTTGACGGTATTATTATGAGCGAAAAGAGATGCGCCTAGTAGCCCTGCCCCCTTTCAACCGCGCATGTATTACCTACCGCACATGTATTAATCTACAACCTTTTACGATACTCCTTTTACCTTATTTATAAGGGGATTTTTTTAACTTTAGTCCGGCTTTGTAGGCATTAGTAGAATCAGTTATCGATACCTAACAATACCTTCACGGATCGGACAGGGTTTCCTCTAAATATTGTTTATCATATGCCTGCTAGAGTTCGAACCCGCGAAAATACACGTTCACGATCGAATTATTTGTAAAGAGAAATAATAACATCTCGCCAAACATTTTGGAACAGCTCTTTACCTTTATTAGAAAATTGCCTTCATGTTTCTGAAGGGAATGAGGGTTGACATGAAAGGCTCCGTCGTAATTGCTATTTGCGTGTAAACTCCATTATTATAGGTCGCGTCGCATGTAACAAAGGGCTATTATGTCAGAGCACTCGGGTTTCCAGTAAATCTAAAGCTCGTATTAACTTTATACTGTCGCAAACTGTCAAATTGATTTAATGTTCAGATATTTATAATGAAGACAAACGTGCCGGTTGCTTACTTACCTACTTACGGTACGTAAGTAATAAATAATCATGCACTCTACAATCATCATCAGCTTTCAGTCTAACCTGTTGTAACTAAATACGAATGTTTAACATGGGGCGTTTATCTCACCTGCCCCTGTAGCCAATGTAACATCGCTTCGTAGCGAAGCGAAATCGAATACCAAACCAACCAATGACGGGAACGATTGATCACGTGATTTATCGCGTCCCGTGATCAATCGCTTTCGTTATTGGTTGGTTTGATATTCGATTTCGCTTTGCTACGAAGCGATGTTACGTTGGCTACAGGCCCTGCACAACCTGGCAATACGGCGCTCCTTGGTAAGCCTAGTTGTCAACCTCAACTCTTGATCATTGGCCCCTGTGGAATACCTAGATAACACAATTTTGCCACAATTTTGTCTGAGCAGTTGTGTTGCGATGTGTGGCGGGTTCGATGAGCCAAATGTTGTTGTGTCGGGAGTTTGGTCGTGGAGAGTCTCCAGATCAATCTCCCTCTAGCGCAGCATCGTTTGGTCGTGTTGGTCTTGGGTTTAAGAGGGCGTATAAAGCTAGAAAAAAATCGGATTTCACCCGCGCGCCTCACACGCCCCGCACTCGTCCAACGCATCGAAAACCTTACCCACGCCATGTTTTGATTTACGAGTACACAGTAAACGCAAAAATGTCAGATAAAAATTGGCAAAGTGCGAGTCGGATTATCCGTCTGTACTTTGAACTAAACAACAAACAAAATATTTTTTTAAATTATAACGAAAAGGTATGTAATGTAATCATACTGTTAATTTTATTTTTTCGGTAAGACTTGGCTAAGCGCAACTCAAAGCATTCATTAAAATAGTATTTTTTGCTAGTCTTCTATAGTTATGATAAAAATTATAGATGACATTAAAAAATATTCAAGATGGAGGGTATAGATTTTAGAAAATATGTAATAGGGATGTATCCAAGGTATGAAAATCAAAAAAATATTTAGTCCCTCTTATAGATAATAAAGAAAATTAAGACCCTTATTTTTTATTTTGTCGATATTACCAAAAACTACTGAGATATAGCGTATTAAAGTTACGGAGTGGGGGCTAATTACGTGTTAAAAATGCGACATTTCAAATCAACATGTCTTCCTAAGTATTAGAATGAAAGAAAAAATAAAAAATACGTGTTCAATATTTTATATAAATCTATATATTTTCCGCTGTTTTTTCATTAGTTTTCTTTTTCTTCGTACCTAACTTTGCCCGATTATACACTCGTGGTTCAATATTTCTGAAATCAAACGAAAATTGTCATAATTATGTATGGATTAGGTTTTACAGTTTATCATTGTGTGTGACTTTTACTGTGGAATCAAATGTTTGTTATATCATAATGGTACTAAAATCAGAAAAAAACTAGGTATGAACTAAGCTTTCCACAGATCTAGATGTACTGGTGTTATGTATAATGTAACTATGGCTGATGTAAGTCTTTACTTAGTTTGCTTGGGTAACATTCTTTTCCATAAGGTGCTTTTGAGAAATGGCATATTTACAGATAACTTACCAACTATATTTATAATATTTTACCCATAACAAAAAATATTAAAATAGCATAATTACGTACCATTTTGGTTCAAAAGTTCATCACAATTCGGATCAAGTTCGTTCAAAGGCGTAAAGGTAGATCTGTTAAAAAAATGAAATGAAAACAAACCTTATAAAGATCGTATTTTAAAGAACTAACATGTAAAACTGGTATATATTCACCTTTTATATGATAACTACAGTTTCCGACTTATTATAAGCCCGTTTTGATAAGGAATAAGTGTAAAAATCTATTTTTATATTCCGCTAAGATTTTCGTAACAAGTAGCCAGATGATACATGCATTGAACTTTATAACTTTTAAGATAAAGCACATTTTGCATTTTTACCCATGAAAGTGAGATTATTATAACTCGATAGTTTTTTAAATTGGGAATTTTAATGGAGATGTTTCAGAAATGTATGGAGCCTGGGTCAGCACATTGTACACTTAATGCTAGGTATAGTTACGCTATAATTAACTGTTATTAATGTTAATTTCCTATATTTTGGCTTAGTTTTTATACAGATTGAATTTAACTCGGTCAAGGAGTGCAACACTACTACTAATAAATATGGTGGTCAGCAATAAGCGAAATAAGATTTCGACAGTGACATTTGATTGACGTGTCGTGTATCTAAGGCTATCGTATTTATATTATCTACCATATGACTGCGAAAAAAACAAAATATGAATTCCGAACATACGGCCCATTAAATAAACACAATAAACTCAAATCAACACTCGACACGAACACAACGGGAAAATAGAACTGTCAAAGTCGCCTGCAATCAAACGTCATAAAAAAAGTGTCATGGCTACCTTAATATAGGGGTTATCTCACTAAAAACGTTTCAAATAATTAATTTCATATACTTGTATTTTTATTCAAATTAATTTAGTAGTATTTTTATGAAAATCTTCTACTTTTTTCCTTTTTATCTATATAGCGTACTATGGCTCCGTTTATGTCTATTCGTTCATATTTATACATCAAAAATAATTCGAATTCATACAAATACTTAGTATAAAATATATTTTTTTGTAGTTGAGCACATATAAACCAAACAAACCGCAAAGTAAACTCCCCTCAATAAGCGAATGGTCAGGGTATCGATTTATTTTGCATATACTATTTGGCCACCATTACTCCAGTGCGTATTAAAACCTACAACTACATTATAAATTAAAATTAATAAACAAACCTTTGACAATTAGCCATGAGTTGACGTTTTAATTCCTTATTTTCTCTTTTAGAGCGGTTTTTTGATTTTTTTTGTTTGCCATAATTTCGTCAAAGTATTTTCACGGGCACAGAAGCACAGTCCTCTCGTCTCAACGGAGCGATCGCAACTGATCAATGAAACAAAACATGCTTGTAACGCATGTACCAGGCGAAACAGAACGAGAGTGTTCTGCGCGGAATAAGAACGTAGTAAGCGGCAAACCAGTTTTTTTATAATTACTCGTAAAATATACAATATTTTATGAAATCCCTAATACAGTCCCTCGGTAATATAATTTTATATTGTGCATTAAAATATTGACTTAATAATATGCATAATTTTGAAAATAAATTGAATTTAGTTGAAAACTACATGCAACTTTGTGATTTTTTTCTATCGAGAAAATATTATAATTTCATGTTTTCACTCAGACCAGTCTCTCTCAAATATAATGTAATATCTATATTTGAAAAACCAAATAATTTGTAGCTTATTATGGACTGTAAAAATCAAATCTAAAATCAACAATTTACCTTTATACCCCCTCTTAACATTGCATCACCTCGCTCAACTGCCGTCATCCTTCCTATTCCTAAGTTTTTTAAGTGCATTGCATTGCGATTGCATCACTGCTTACCATTAGGCGGGATTGCATTCAAGCACTAGTTTATAATTACTTAAAAAAAAAGGTACGTGTAACAAATAATAGAAACTCTTTGCAAACTTTATTTCACAATAATGGCGGATATCGCCAATGACAGTCGAAAAAGACGGCCGCGTGAACCGTCTACGAGGAAGGTGTGAGGCAAAGTCATGATATGGCCACTATGCTGCGATATTTCAATGTTCTTTATGAATTATTTACTGAATGCACTTTTTACTACATAAATCACGCTCTTTTATTTAATAAAGGACACTATAAAAAAATTAAGTCCAATGAAAAATGAGCGTAAAGACTAGTTGTCAGGCTTTTAGGCTGCTGATGACACGCTTTATTAGCTGCGCATGTATGTATGTAACAGAATCTTTTAACTTAATTTTAACCTATTTCATCAAGTCTGATTTACTTGAGAACAGAGGTCAAGGGACGATGGTCGTGCCTCGGAAAGCACATTAAGCCGTTAGTCCCTGTTCCCATACGAACATCTAGTGGCAGTCGTTACGGGTTGTTGGAGCCCTCAAAAGTCCAACAATTGGTCTAACTGCAATGCTTCGATGTCGCCTTCGGGTTGTGGAGGTCAGACGGCAGTCGCTTTACGGAAAATGTCGAAGTTATACTTTTTAAGTTATAGTTAGACTGGTAAAGCGGGCCCCAGACTCCAAAGCTGAAAGAGCTATGGATGTGACTGGGATTAACGCTGAGATGATGATGATGATGAGAGGTCAAGGGACGATGACAAAACAATACCTACAACTTACCTAAAAAATATATGTTTTCTACTTTTTAGTTTGATGGCTATTAAAGCGTGTTTTTTTTTTAGTTTTTTTATACTATAATTTATTAAATATGTCCAAGAATTGCGGAACTTTACAATGTTTAGGATTTATTCTGTAACGAAACGCGGGAAATTTGAAGGTTCCGAATGGGAATTTCTGCTATCGATACGTCAAACAGAAGATTAGGTAGGTATGAATGATTACACGAAAGAATGAAAAAGCTGTGTGTGCTAGAACTTATATATTTTTCATAAATAAGTGTTAACAATTCAAAAAGTAGGAAAATAATCTCACAGCACGTATATAAACGTGTCCGCGTGAATATCAGGTATTCAATATCAATCACGTGATAGGCATGCTTACATCCTCAACAAATCACTGCAAAATCTTGTGTGCCGATTCGAAATATCAAACAACACACTCAAAGCATTTAGGGAACAATTTTAAAAGATTAAATGGAAAAGGTGGGTAAATATAATTGTCCTTACAGTATCTGGCCGTGAGCCCAATTACGCTTAATAAACTAAAAAAAAGGCTAAATAGGCTTAATAAACTAGTGCGCTTTACCATCAACGATTGCATCACTGCTTACCATCAGGCGGGATTGCAGTCAAGCACTCGTTTATAATTATTAAAAAAAAAAACGCACGTGCAATTTTTACCACGCAATAGATTTTCAACGCACTGCAAAACATCGAGAGTTGCATTAGTCAATGCAATTGAAAATCCAATACGCGACATCTTTTCATTTCATCACACTTTTTGAGAACGAGGACTAAGCATGATACATCCAAGCTTTAAAAAGAGGGTATACACAAACAGAAGTATTAGAAAGAACGCTCAATAAAGCTGAAAACTTTTTAACTGATTTAAAAAAGGAGGATTTTCTTAAGTTTGTGATAGTTTATGTTTTTAAGACGTGATGTGCCATATTTACGGCCAGATAGTGTAATGTAGTTATACAGTAAATATACTTTAAAGACTACCATACTAATATTTAGATAATAGCTAAAAAAATGATTAATTCTGTTTTCTACTACTAATAAAATTATCAGCTTCAGTCTGATTTCGGAAATTAAACATAACATCCCAAAAGAACATATGGCAACAAAATATACATTACAAGTTTACAAGATATACAATATGTAAAGAAAACCCTGTCCGATCCGTGAAGGTATTGTTAGGTATCGATAACTGATTCTACTAATGCCTACAAAGACAGGCTAAACTTAAAAAAAAATCCCCCTAAAAAATAAATATTATTTCGCAAAAAGGGGTAACTTAATACATGTGCGATAAGCAACCCCTTCCGCGGGCGGCGGGGGGCAGGGCACGCGGCACCTGTGATGTGGTCGCGTTGCTATTCGCTTATAATAATACCGGTGTTGTCACTTTTTTAAAAATTACCTAATTGCGGGGAAATTGGAATTAATTCCCGGGAAAAAAGGATTATTTCAAAATTCATTAGTATTGTTACTATGATGATTATGTAAAATTTTATATCATATTTGGTCAAGTGTTTACCTAACCTTTATTATCCTTATGGGTCGGACAGGGTTTTCTTTACATATTGTATACAACGTTATTTTTTGTTTAAGTATACGAAACCTGAATATAGTTTGTTCAGACTATGCAACTAAATCGATTCCAATATTTTTTCACCATGCTATATTTTATTCCAAATATAGTTATACAATTATGCAGTGTGGTTACAGAGCGCACGACATAGCTCACAGCGGATTATAGTGTCCTAGGACCCCCGCCGCGCCGCGCCGCTGTAAGCGCGACCGGGCGAGCGCCGCGTTGACCAATTTTTGTAGGGAGAACCAGCCCCCTAATCGGCGAACACATTTTTGTCAAATGCTTGCGACTAGTTGGGATCGTTTGGACCGAACGAACCAATCGGCGGTCCAAGCGATCCCAACTGATCCCAACTAGTCACAATCACTTGACAAAAATGTGTTCGCCGATTAGGGGGCAGCTCATAACAAGCAAGTTCATAACTTTGTGATTTTTCATGATAGCTTTTTGAAATTTTGTACATGAATTCTTTACATAAAAGTACTGGACACGTGTTTCGGATTTCGCATAGGTATACAAAAAATAAAGTTGTATATCATTATTACATAGGTATGAACATATTTACAACTAAGATTGTCACGTCACGCCTGATTCACTATACGAATATGTTTAGGTCCATCTTCCTTCCTATTCACTAAGGTCTTTTAAGTGAATGGGCTTAATAAACTAGCGCGCTTTACCATCAACGATTGCATCACTGCTTACCATCAGGCGGGATTGCAGTCAAGCGCTAGCATAGAATAAAGAGAGGGAAGTACGTTATCTTCATACAAACGGACCGCGCGCGGCTTGTATGTTTGCGCCATAGTATCTATGCGTCGCCGCACGCACACCTAAACACAATATTAGAGTGCCTATGACTGCGCTAGTCGCGGCTAGCACGGAACGAGGTTCGCGCGTCACGGCTTTTCGGCACATTAGCTTTTAAAAAATGATCACATAAACTGCAAAGTTGGTATGTCTATTTATGAACAAATAAAAGACTTATATTTCTAAAAGTTATTTACAAGGATACGGATATATTACACATTAAAGTTTAATAACAACGCGTTTCGTAATAGTCGAAACCGAAGAAAGTAGGTATTTTTCTGTAGCTAATTTGTAATTTTGTATTAAATGTGTGATTCAATAGATGTTATGTTTGTATTATTTATATTTGTATTAATTAAAAATAAAAATAAATATGGTTCTTTATGTGTACAAAACTAAAAATAAAAATTACAAAAAAAAAACTGACTAGTATATGTAAACTAAATACTAAGCAAATAATTGAAACATAAGCTCTTAGTCTATAAATATTTGTTAGCGGTTTGGGCGACAACCGTAACCGACGAAGCGCGGACAGTCGTCAACCCTAAGACAGTAGGCAATTAAATCGCGGATTGGGTCGCAGATAACCTACTTCCCTTCTTTATTCTATGGCGCTAGTTTATAATTATTTAAAAAAAAAAGAAAACAGGTGCACGTCTATCTTAGTCGCAACAGCGCAAATTCCACTATCTGAAGTATTTATTGAACTTTTCTTAGGCAGATATATGCAGCTTGTTTCGTCAGGAATCAGTAAAATCAAAACTTAATATAATTGCAAAATGTAAATCCGATATTTTGGTCGACTTACGATAGATTACATTTTGAAATGTCCTCCTTGCCAGGTTTCTCTTATGCAGTTGGTAATGTAAATATTAGTCTCACTTACGCCATCTGTCAGTGAGTTGTGGAATCGAGTAACAACTGGAAAAAATCCGGATTGCTACAGTTAAGGTTGCCAACTGTACTTCAATAAATAGAGTATTGTATTGAGCTCTTCTTTGCATATATATTCTTTATAATCTACAAAAACTATAGAATGCGTTAAAATATATATTTAAGACTAAAACTGGCGCCGATTCCCTTGTCCACAAACTAAACGAAATTTAAGTTTCATTCATCATCCTCATCACCTTTTCATCGTCCCACTGCTGGGTACAGGCCTCCTCTCAGCACAGGCCTCCTCTCAGCACAGGCCTCCACTCAGCACAGGCCTCCTCTCAACAATTTAAATTAAGTGCATCTTCTTCTTTCTATTTCATTAAAGGACAGAAGACAAAATATTATTTTAATCCTGTCAAATTAGAATATCGCTCACCTTGTAATACATAATTGGCAGATCTGCAAAAAATGTGAAACTGAGTTTTAACATAACTTTAATTTTATTAGCATCTATCCTAGTACATACCTCGAACCCGTTGAACTCTGCATTTGGTTATTAGTATAGACATGAATCTGTAGAAAAATGTAAAAAGAACTCATAAATTATAGGAGCGAAGCATAACTAACTACACGCGAACGAAGTCGCTTGCGGCCGCTAGTTTCAAATATTTATAAGATATTTAATCCTTGTTTCTGTAAATATGAACAACGTAGTTGTACCCATATACATTTATTACTAGGTGAGCGGTATTCGATAGACAGTTTAGACCGGTTTAAAAAGATGGCTATCAAAAATACGTCAGGCGCTGGCTTTATTTTTTTTTTATATAATTATAAACTAGCGCTTGACTGCAATCCCGCCTGATGGTAAGCAGTGATGCAATCGTTGATGTTAAAGCGCGCTACTTTATTACGCCTATTCACTTAAAAAATCTTAGTGAATAGGAAGGAAGACGACAGTTGAGCGAGGTGGTGCAATGCTCCGTGTGCAGTTTCTGGCCTGCCATCGGACGCGTCCCCAGGTGGCGGATAGGGGAACGGCCCCCAGATATGGGGGTTACCGTAACGTTAGGCAGGATTGCGGTCAAGCGCTGGTTTATAATATGAAAAAAAAAAAAAACTTCTACCGGCAGCCAATGTTATGGCCGATGTTAATCTGATATCTATCTTCTGTCCTTTTCTTAATGAAATATAAAGTAAAGATACACTTAAATAATTTTACGTTTGCGAACCAGGGAATCTGCGCCATTGAATGCCAGTTCAGAATTCATCTAAATGTTATAATGAGCAAAACATCAAAAAAAATCCAGTTCAAAATAAACATTAAGTAGTACAATCTTTTAGGCACTCTGAAATCTGAAATACTTTGATTAATATTAGCAACCTTAGTTCTAGTATTAATTTTACAAAGTTATTATATCAACTACTTTTTTTTTCAAACTTTTGATACCTATTTTTATTAAAGAATAGGCAATCCACACTGACATCGCTCACAAAAGTTGCTAGTGTACATAATAAGAATGCATCCTGTGAATAATATTTAAACAATACACTCAACTGCCATTATTTGTGCATTATTGTAACAAATCTTATATTAACGTTATTGCTATTATGTAGTCTTAACTTGTTCCAATATATTTCATAACAATAGGTACTCTTATGTTGTTACCCCTTGTGAGTATGAGAATACCTTAATTTATACAATATGTAAAGAAAACCCTGTCCGATCCGTGAAGGTATTGTTAGGTATCGATAACTGATTCTAATAATGCCTACAAAGACAGGCAAAACTTAAAAAAAAATCCCCTTAAAAAAATAAATATTATTTCGCAAAAAGAGGTAACTTAATACATGTGCTGTAAGCAACTTCTTCCGCGGGCGGCGGGGGGCAGGGCACGCGGAACCTGTGACGTGGTCGCGTCGCTATTCGCTTATAATAACATCGGTGTTGTCACTTTTTTAAAAATTACCAGATTTCGGGGAAATTGGAATTAATTCCCGGGAAAAAAGGATTATTTCAAAATTCATTAGTATTGTTACTATGATGATTATGTAAAATTTTATATTATATTTGGTCAAGTGTTTAAATAACCTTTATTATCCTTACGGGTCGGACAGGGTTTTCTTTACATATTGTAGGTATATTTATGTGCTAAAATGATAAACAAAACCAATTAAAATGCCACATATTTTCTACTACTAAATGGCAATATGATTAAAATGCATGTTACAACATTTACTGTTATTTATGTGAATTTATAAACTACTATGTTAGTATGTTTATTATATTAATTAGTCTTTACCGCTTATTGGAAGAGTTTATAACTAACTCATATAAATTACTCATTGTATTGACTTTACATTTTACTCCTATTATTTTGCATATTATTGCCAGTAAATGCAATGTTTATCTAATGTACGGTACATTTTGAACATGCTATATTTGATGCATTTCACGGGCGCTCGTCGTTCATTGTAATTTAAACCTTATCTCAGTAGCATAAAAGACAACTGACGTGCGCTAGTGATTTGCATCGACTATACTATGTACGACTTGCTTACAGACTAATTTTATTTTTATAATAATAAAGTGCTTTGGCTAAAAGAAACAATACTTTTAAAATATACAACTTATAAAACGTAATAATATAAAAAGCGTTTCTAATATAATAATAGATTATTATCTAGCCATAATAATATAACATAATGACTTAGATTAAGAATAAATGAGCGTTTTATGGACAAAGATACCTTCGAAAATATAATATACTAAAACTAGGTTTTTTTTTCATGATCCAATTGGCACAGCCCTTGCAAGTATTTTCTTTTATTTAAAAGCATCAATATGTTAAAACTTGTTCATTGCATGAACATTTCTAGTAGAAAATTGATGGAAACAACGCCAGACCTGACACTGGCATCAACTAGAAGGCACAATCTTTTAGATTGACTCGCATTACAAAGTCACAGCACTGTTAGTTTCTATATTTTAACAAGATATTTTGATAATATAAACACGAATTATTTTATGTAACCTGCTTTCCTGCCGGTTGATAGAATTAAAGTGTTAAATTACAGTGACTAGCATGTATTTACATTAATTAACAATTTTATTCCATATACACATAGGCATATTGTGGGTCCAGTCTTCTTTATATAAATAACAATTTAATACATGTGTAGTAACAGTAAAATGTTATCATTATTTTTAAATGTTTACAATACCCGAGGGCAACTCATGCCTTACAAATAGACCGAAACTTGTATTGCGTAAATGCGAAAAAATCAGGTGGTCATCTCAGTGTCGTCGCATAGTACAACGAAAAATCACTGGAAATGTATTGCTTGATGTGTCGTGCATTCCTTTTAAGTAACGCACTTAAAATCACATAAAAAAACAAAGCCACTAAATAATGCCAGATGGCGCTAGTAATACGGTGTTTTCAATTTGCCACAAATCACAATATGTCTTTCGCGAGGCCTATAATTTTCTGTTTTTGCTAGGTAGATTTAGATTCATGTATTTCTATTAAATTCATTGATAGGTAGGTATGGACTTATTAAATGAACTTTTAGAAAACAAGTACTTCACAGATGAGAAATGTCACGCAAACATGCACTATGAATGTTCCAAGAATTATGTCAAGTCTCTGATGACTCATACTTTTATAAGAACATTTCTCTCGACTGATTCTTCATGAGAAATTCCCTTTTAAATTTACGAATGATATCTGTACTATTTTAGTCACATGACTGTAGTTTCCGTCAATATTACTCATGTGGCGTTTGGTTTGAAAACATTACATTCATACAGTTGAAATATCCAATATATTTTTAAATACACAAGATATATAAATGGCTTAGAAAGCGTCATATTTGACGACATCAAAATGAGTCATAATCTATTAGATTATGACTCATTTTGATTAAGAGGTCATAGATATCACAAATTCATTTACTTACACAATGAACAATGGCCAGATATTTTATATGTTATAGTGCAGAGTATATTTTTCGTTCCTTTTTTCTCTGTGGATTGGGCATCCTGAAATAAACAAACAAGTAATTTTAGTACACCTTTTCTTGTTTGCTTAGAAAAATTATACCACTAGAAATAATTATCATAATGCAGGGTAAAATTATTTATTTCAACATAAATGCAAACTTTTTTACCTTATGTTCAATCATCATGCAACCATAACTTTGATTGTCCTTTCTATGGCACTCCTGCACATGGGGCAGTTCTCCATTCCTTTGCTTGCACAAGATTGGCAGCAACACATGTGCCCACATGGTACAAAAACTACTTCACTTTTAGCATCCATACAAATGACACACTCTGCCTCCGCTGTATCATCAGACAGGTTAGTTGTCACCACTCCAGTACATTTCTGTTCTTCAGCCAGTTCTACATCAGATGGGGCACTTGGTGCAGGCAAAGAAGATGTTTCAAAATTATGATTTTGACTCTTAGCTCCAACATATGAGTTAATTGCTCTTATAATACCTTCTCTGTCGCAAGCCAATGAAACACCACTCAACTTTAGGTCTTCTGGAGTGATATTGATTAATGATTCACCAGAAAATAAGAAATTTACTAAGAATGGCAGACAATGTATTACACCTTCTTGTAAAAGGTAGTTTGCCAGTACTGGGTCCAAACTTTTCCCTATGTCCAATAAAGTTCTTGGTGCTGAGTTGATTAACTTCTGATAATTCTTCAACCAAAAATCATTAGACTTATTTGTTTCATTTTCCATTTCTCTTAAGGTTTCAACAAGCTGTTTTCGTCTCTTATTCTGTTGACCAAAAAGATCATCTAACAAAGTAACCAGTTGAATTCTCTGTTGAAGCAATTCATTATAATTATAAGTTATTTGCAATTTCTTCTTTTCTTGTTCAATAATACTCAGTCGTGCTAAATGTGAAGAGACCAGCGATATTTCCTGGTTAAGACTCCATGTTCTAGTATCCGTTTTTTCCAACAATGATGCAACCATTGCCATTTGAACATCCTGATCTTCTAACAGTTGTTCCACTAACACGGTACGAGACTGATCTTTAGCATCTAATAATGCTGTCAATTTCTCACTTACTTCTAAATCTTGCATGAGAACACTCTGTTTCATATTATTCATTGAGTCTTCATAATGTTTCTTGGAATGTCTCATTGAGGAGTCTTCTTCTATCAGCTTTTCCATTGCTCTTAAAACATCAGCCTTTTTAATATTATCATAATTCTGCCGAGTGATTTCAAGTAGCCTGTCATGTTCAGCCTGTTCATATGCAAGTTGCTGTTGTATAATTTCGGGATTTAAATTTTCTGACTGAATAAAGTTCTTAACTAAACATTCAATTTCCTTTTCATCATCTTGTATAGCTTTGATCAGGTTTTGCCGATCAATCTCTTTGACAATGTGAACCTTAGCTATCTCATTATCTAGTGCCATCTGTTCTTGGAGTACTTGGTTTAAAAACTTTTCCCTCTGTTCTTTCGCTGCTTTATGTATTTTATGTTCTTGTTCTATTATGGCAGCTTCTTGTTCCTCCCAAGTCAGTGTATTGCGTCTTGCAAATGGGTCAAGAACCATGTTTGGAAGTTGGACTGTGGGCATATCACTTTCAATGGAAATTGGGGGGTTATAGTCTATGTTCATTTTATCACATAAATATTTCATAATTTCAGCAGTGTCCTGAATGGCAATATCTGATGGAGGGAATAAAAACTGTTCACCATCTATCATGAGTGTTATCAGATTAGTTGCTAAACATAGTTCTGGACAGAGTTCATATAATTCTTTATTTTCAGTGAGGTTCAGTTTCCTTAGATTCTTCAGCTTACCTACTGATGGTGTTAGGTTTCTTAACTTATTCTTTGATGCATCTAATATTTGTAATGAATGCAAAAACTGTATATTATCAGGTAGGGTTTTAATTTGATTATCTTGAATGTAAAGCTCAGTCAGATTTACCAAATATCTAATATCACTAGGTAGTTGGGAAAATCTATTACTGCTAAGATTTATAACTGTAAGAAGGTATAAATCTGACAATTGGCCTCCTTCCTCTAAGGATTGTAAGGTGTTATTGTGCAAATACAAACGGTCTTTTCTGTACACCTTGCATATTGAAAATGTACCGGGCGGTACTTGGCGCAGCTGACACTCGGACAGGTTAAAATCTGGTTCAGGCGATTCTCTGGCAATGTATAACTTCCTTTCTAGTCTAGCTCTTGCATCACTATCATTATTTTGTCTCCCAAACAACGACATTGTCGCTCGGTTGACGCACGACACAGCACAACCCATTAAA
Organism: Sesamia nonagrioides; assembly: GCA_017933935.1. Taxonomy (NCBI): domain Eukaryota; kingdom Metazoa; phylum Arthropoda; class Insecta; order Lepidoptera; family Noctuidae; genus Sesamia; species Sesamia nonagrioides. The sequence continues at coordinate 1,170,577 of JADWQK010000122.1, forward strand.
TAATACGTATAATTTTTTAACAACCTTTACAATCGTCACCGTCTTTGGATATTCATTGCAAATTGATTATCGTACAATCTTCCGTATAAAGTACTATCTTAGCTTCCAATTCATTATCAAGCAACAAAAAAAACCGAAAAACAATAGTAAATACCTAATCAATCAGCAGTACACAAGAATGATAAGAAGGGGCACTCGCTAATGACAGGTGACAGCTGACTTGACAAGTTCAAGTCATTTTCTTTCGTAGTTCCGTTTCACGTGATAAATAGCATTCAAAGTGCAGGATATTCGAAAAAAAGATTTTTTTTAAAACCATTCAGCTACTTTTTTATTAGGAACTAACATAGCTGGGCACCGTTTATCAAATAGTTAACTTCGTTATTCGTTTATCCGCTACAATAAAAGTTAGCTTCGTTAAACGTTAAAGCGTTACATTTCGGAAAAATTAACGCAAGTTAACGTTAATCCGTTAAAAGGTATGTGTAATATAATATTGCATTTTTATTGCGAATGGTTAGTGAACTTATAAAACTTGTTGGTTTAAGTTCTGGAAGTTCGAGGACGTGATGTCGCAGAAGGATGCTGCGGAACGGGAGAGGGAGATCTCAACTTCCGTAGAAGGGCGGATGGCGAATGGGTCCAGGGGCAAGGGACATGGGGAAGTCCCCGCCCCTATTCATTAGAACCCGAGGCGGAGGCGCGCGCGAGTGTTGGCGCGCGCCTCTGAGGCGATGCACGGGGTGCTATAACACCCCACTACCCTATGCAGGAGACGAGGCCCGGACAGACCGGGCCAGCACAAGGGTGTGGGGCCGTGGAAGAATTTAGACTCCCGCGGCTCCACGCGCGTTCGTGATAGAAGAGGCACCCGGGGTGGTTTTAGTCAGTAAGGTCCGTATTCCAGAACGAAAATCAAGCATTGATCTCTGCTTATGCATTACTTAAAACTAGTTTCAACCAATCAAATGGCTTGAAACGAGACTTAAGTACAGCTTGACTTTTGAGTGACGTTCTGTAATACGCACCTAAGAGTCTGACAGACCCCGTCGCCCACCCCAGGGCGGCGGACATCCATTGCGGATTTCCACCCCGGAAAAAAAATTCTGGAAGTTAACAGGTTAAAAATAGAGAAAATACTTGAATAATTCAAATGTGTAATTTAATTGTCGGGCATAAGGCGTATATTCCCCTTCATGAACATTAACATGTCGAAGTTCTCATCTGAAAGAGAGGCTCTTTTTGGTTTAAAAATGCCTTAACCCGTGGAAAACAGACGTTCAATTGCAGCGCTTGAGGGCAGTGTTGTATTCAATGAATATACTTATGAATATCTGTTCCCCGAGGAATGCAGCATCGTTGAACGAGTCTTATGATTCCATATCCAGCCACATTTTAACTAGACATTGCGCTTTACTCTGTTAAGAGTTGGAGCTTTTTGGATTCTCTTTAAGCTGAGTGACAGAACTGAAAAAGTCTTCCTCGTCATCATCGTTGTTACTCGCATTACTCCCACCGCCATTTAAACTATATCTGTCTTTAAAATTTTCCACTGCTTCTTGCTGTAAAGCATCTTGCTAAGAAGAAGAAGAAGATGTTTTTTCTGCATCCACTCCACTGCTGTCATACGTTTCCAGCGGTCCAGCCATATCAACCGGAACTTTGGATGAATGCGCCGCGCCGTGGTGCCGTGCGGTAGGCATTGGATTAACGACTATCGAACTTTTGTATATTAACGGAAGTTAACGTGTGTCCGTTAACATTTTCGTCTATCTTTATCTCTCTAAAAGTCATCAATCATCTATGAGGAAAGAGATAATGCTAGACCGAAAGCATAGTTCATGTCTCTCACTCTTAAAACCAAAAAAAAATACTGTAAATTATACGCGTACGGCATGTCCATAACCAACTACCGAGTAAGTTGTTTTTTTTTTATGTTTTGGCAGGCGCGGGAAATCCTCATGGACGCCCAGACTGCCTCACTGGTGAGCCAGTCTGGGCAGTGCCGAACTCTTAGGGGCCGTTCAAGTATTACGTAAGCACTATTGGGGGGTGTCTTTGCTTTGCTTATTTTTAATGACATGGCGGGTAGGGGAGTCTATTTTTCTTTTTTTTTTGATTTGGCATCTCGTAGTTGACCTAGAGAGGTCGTGACTACTTAACCGGACCTATCCTGTGGCTGCCTTAAATGAATTTAAAGCCTCCAGCCAGGGCAACTAAAACTAAGCGACTACACGCTAAGGGCACCCCCTGTGGGCTACGAACCTCGGCTTAGGGCGTCGCTAGAGAGAACAGCAAGGGACGGCTGGATCGAATTTTATTTTAATTCGGTTTGATGACCGCGGCGTTTCCTAGTACTAGCTCTGAGAAGAAACGTCCGAAACAAACTCAGAGGTCATAGTTGGGAATTTATATTTACTGGCTCAGCTGCGGCGCGGGCTGGCCTTCATCGGACAAGGGACGGGGGAGGGGACTACTACGTTGAACGCGTCGCGATGGACCTCGGCGGCGAGGTCGGTAGGTCGGTCTTTTTTTGTGTATTGTGCTGGTGGCCCTATTGGCCTCTTGGAGGAGGTTATGGGGTCATCGGGGTCTGTGAGGGCATGCCGTGGACGGCGAAGCTTGGAGATGGTGGAGGGGGTATAGTTAGCAGCCGCTGCTATCAGGGGATTGCGGTGCTTGGCGGCAGTGTCAAAGAAGCGTTTGGAAAGACGTTTCATGAACTGCTGGATGGTGGGGTTTTGAGATCAAGGTGGAGGATCTCATTACGGACGAACCAAGGGGCATTTGTGGCTTTACGGAGGAAACGATTTTGGACTACTTGCATCCTATGGATATGACGCGGCTTGGCATGTGCGAAGACTGGACAAGCGTATGTCATATTCGGGCGTATGCATGCTGTGTAGGTACAAGCGCAATTTGCACTTGAGTGACAGTTTGCTACGCGAGTTGAGGACGGGGTGCAGTCGACCCAGAGCGAAGGCGGCGCGAGAGCGGACCGTCTCAATGTGCTCTGAGAAGTTGAGGTTGCGGTCGAGAATCATACCTGGGTATTTGGCTTGCTTCTCCCAAGGGATCGGCTTGCCAGCCATGGTGATGGGTCGTGGAGGGGTGACATTGAGTCGCGGTCTCGTGTAGAGTACCGCTAAGCTTTTTTGAGGGTTGACATCGATCCTCCATTTCTTAAACCAGTCATCGAGCTTGTTGACCGCGGATTGAAGATGGAGGCGAATCCAGACTGGACTGCGTCCCGAGCAGTAGATGGCTGTGTAGTCTGCGAAAAGAGCGAGTTGAGCCTTACTGGTTTTCAGCATATCGCTAGTGAATAGCGTGAAAATGAGTGGGGCTAGTACAGAGCCCTGGGGAACACCTGCACGGATGGGGCGGGGGGAGGAGAGCGCTCCTTCGATTTTATAGCGAAAGGTGCGGTTTGACAAAAAGTCCCGTAAGATGAGGACGAGACGATCAGGCACACCGAGTTGGTACAGCTTATAAATTAAGCCGTTGTGCCAGACTTTGTCAAACGCCTTCGCTATGTTGAAGAAAACTACGCCTGTATACATACCACGCAGGAACCCTGCGTGTATATGTTCAGCAGTGGCGAAGAGTCCATACAAGCCGATTCCCACCGGGTTACCTTTCAAAAATCAGTTCCATATTCATACAAAAGTATTTACATTCTATTTCATTAACAAAGTATTATTAATTAAATGCCTGCGCGATTCACAATAGCAATAGTAATTCTTAGCAATACCCTAAGTATCACATTTCATTTTATAGTCGTAAATTAATCAGCGATTCAATTTTTCGTACCTAAATTACATTGAAGGTAACTCGACGAATTACAGCTTATCTCGGCCAACGTTTTACTATGAGGCGAAAAGAGACAGAGCGTGTCAGACAATCTCTTTCTAATGATCGCTAACCGTACGTAAAATTTAAAGAAAGATAGGCTAATGGCGACCGGCTTGCAGTTCTCTCCTCTCCTCTATTAGAAAGAGACAAAGAAACCACTCGAACACGGAACTCGGCACGGGAGAAAGAAAACACGACAAAATTAAAAAGAATTAGCGTTATAATGAAATCCTTCGCAAGTCATATTCTTTTTATTTTGGCATATTTTCGTGTTCCATTTCGTTTGGTTGAAAATAAATTATTGTTAGTATGTGACATGTTGCTATACCACTGGTGCGTGATAATTTCGTTTGTTATATTTTAATATTTGTGTTATTTAAACTGTGACTGATTCTGTAAGGTAATTTAATCGCAGATTTGGTTAAATACTGTGGATTTTGTTTGTTATTATGGCTTATATTATTCTACCGGCAATATTATTCTTATCTGAAGACCTCCTCCAAGATATCCTGCAGTAGGTAAGTGTTTAAGTGTTTATTTTTTTGGACCGGCTTCCCTTTGTCAAAATTTCACCCTTCGCCACTGATGTTCAGTAATACGTAGGATCTGTTGCGGACAGGAGTGTTGGGTACGGAACCCGAATTGCTCGTTTGGGATAAGGCCCTTGTTCTCGGCGAAGGCTCTGAGACGCTTATATATAAGCCACTCATAAATCTTACCGAGAACTTTGAGTAAGCTGATGGGACGGTAGCTAAACGGTTCGGCTTTTGGCTTACCGGGCTTGGGAATGCCTATAACTGTGGCTTCTTTCCACGTTTGTGGGAAAATGTTATTCCCCATTGCACCATTGAGGATGGTGGTCAAGAGGATGATCAGGTGGGCAGGGAAGAGGCGGACCACTCTGTTGGTGATGCCGTCAGAGCCGGGCGCTTTCCTGGGTTGGAGACCTTTGACGATGTCCTGCACTTCATATGGAGTGATGGGAGGCAGGGGATTACGGGAGTCTAGATGATGATTACGTCATTGATAATTATTTTCTTTTTAACACAAATGGCAACCTACACATTCTGTTTGCTTGAAAACGAAACGTATTTTCGGGGAATTACCTACAAATAAATGCATACGTTTAGTAGGGTTGCCGAGCTGTGAAAAAAAATCGATCGTAGGAATCGATTCGAACCGGTGCCTTGAAGATCGATTCGAAAAAGAAAACGATGACATAAGATCGATCTATTAAAAATCGATCTCGATTCTCGTACAAATTTTATTAAACTGAAGAAGTTATAAAACGATAATGATCATTATAATGCTTTGCATAAAAAAAATGTAGCTAACGGTAAAGGAAAACTTCGTCGTCCTCCGTGGCGCAGCGGTCAACACGCTTGCCTGCGATGTGGAGGCCCCGGGTTCGATCCCCGGTCAGGTCATAATGGAAAAACGATCTTTTCCTGATTGGCCTGGGTCTTAGATGTTTATCTATATATTTATCTTTATAGTATCGTTGAGTTAGTATCCCATAACACAAGTCTCGAACTTACTTTGGAGCTAGCTCAATCTGTGTGTTTTGTCCGTATATATTTATTTATTTATCATTATTACATTAGAATTGATGAAATTATCAAGGATAATAAGGATTGGTAATTTCTAATTAAAAACTCACAATCTTTTTATTTATTTAATGTATGACACTCTCCATACAGCCTTTCGATCTGACTAGTGAAAAATCTATACAAATAAATAATAATCGAAAAATGTTTACGTAAGCATGGGGGGAGGGGGTAAGAGCTTTGTTTACTTTTGCTGACAAGGGGGATGGGGGGGGGGTAAATATCTGTAATAAATCTGCTTACGTAATACTTGAATGGCCCCTTACCGGCTAAAACCCACTGCTGCCTTTGCTCAGTATTCTTCTGATCGTTCAATAACTTTTACCGTCCATATAATTATTTTCCTGCTCAATTATATATTTACTGAAGCGAAACGTATTATATCTTTACTGGAGCTTGGGACAGAATAATGTCATATTGTTTATGACAAATATTTTTTGAGTTTTATTGAAATTTAACGTCCTTCTAAGGAATCATCCAAATATAAAATAGAAATGGACTCTGACTATGGATTAAAGAACTGTCGGGTGTCAAAGCATCAGTCGAAATCAGCCGAATTCCGTGGCATTATCAACTGATGCTGACAGAGATAAGGCTGTAAATTAGTGCACTTAAGACATAGACCTCTTCTCATAGGCAGACCTAGTTTCAGATCTAGCTATAAAAATGTGTAAGAAATAAGAAGATTTGTATAGATAAAACATTTATTTATGAAAAATTAAAACAAACTGTACAACATTCTAATATCTAATTACTTATTTTTAATTACATGTACTGTACATTGATTCTGTAGGTAAAACTCATCTATAGACATGACTGTCATCGTTGTACCACTTTTTAGTCACTTTTGCTGGAAAGCGATATGCTGAATAGTCTCGAGTTCGTTTTGGAATTAACGGACTATAAATAATTTCTTTCTCGTGTCCGTCGTGTTCATGCCCTTTTGAACTTTCCTCTGAATAATCATGATCGGGATAATGTTCAATGTGCTTTTGATACCAGTTATCATGATTTTCATTTAACTTTTCATTCTTATGTATTTTCGGGGAATATAAACTTGTGTATTCTTTATTTTCTCGATAGTGTTCTAAAGGTTTAAAATCTGATTCAAAATCATAGTCCTCTTCATAACGTTTATACCATGGAGGATTACTTTCCCTATCTGGAACAATTTTCTTCGATTTATCTTTTATAGGACTTTTTGGGTCATATTTTGCTTCATACATATTATTTATGAATCTAATAGCAGAGTGAATCTTATCTTCTTCCTGTTTATTCGCTTCAACAGCCACGGGAGACAAAAACTTCATATCACTAACTTCTTTTATTTGTGGGGAGTCATAATGGTTATTATAATGTCCATTCATTTTATAAACACTCAGGTCTGGGGTCTGGGATGGATAAACGTGCATTTTTATTATTTTTGACAATCTATCAAAAGCATCGATTAAATCTGCATCAACCACTTTTTCGTCCGGTGGACTAGAATGATCATCATGTGTAGAGTTATCAACAGCCAATTCAGGATCAGGCTGGTGGTCTAGATGCTTCTCAATTTGACTATTTGTTTGTTTTACTTCTGCAACATTTCGCCCATGAAAATTTTCTTTATTGTGATTATGATTCGCCAGTGTTAACTCGGTCTCTAAGTGAACAGGTGAATGGCTTTCTGGTGTAGTTTGGTGGTGCTGTGTAGCTTTGGGCGGACCGTAAGCTATTTTTTTACCAATACGAAAGCCTTCGTTTTCCGACGGCGACAGGATTTGCGGCTCTTTACTAAAATAATCAAATACATGAAAACTAGGTACGTCAGGTAACATGAATGTTTCAGCTGCTGGTAAAATTTTGATAGCCACAGCTTTACCTTGGTGGTATCCAATGCCATGACCTTCAAATGGTTTATTCTTACCATTCTTTTTTTTAGTTTCTGTCTTCTTTGGAGGGCTTTCGTCTGCTTGGCCGTTGTCCCAATCAGCGTCGCAGTACATTTTGTTCAATTTTTTTGTATCCTTATCAGACAATCCTGTTCTTTGGCCGATTTCAGCTCCACTCTGAAAATTTAATTGTTCCATTATAATTGATCAAGCCATGACCGTTAACCTTAAATTAATAGACACACTATTTTTTGCCAAGAACTCATCAGTAAATATATTATTGGCTATTGAAACAGGCAAGATAAAACATTACTTAAACAAGCGACACAAGATTTTTTACTTATTTATACAGCTTTTAATAAAAGTCTCAATCACCTGTTTCGGAACAATAGTGTCCTGACCGTTGGAGGAGAAAGCTCGTCGACTGTAATGCAGGACACTGTCGTAGTCGTACCCCACGCCGAAGTCCGACACGGAGAACGAGTTGTATTTGCGAAAGTTATGTCTCGCGGCTGCAAATAAACAAATATAAACTGTTGGACGATTGATTTCTCGACCACAAAAATATTCCGACTAAGCGCCACATTATGTTAACATACAAAGAAACTTTCAATAGAAATCGAATTTACTTCACACTGTTATTTTATTGCTTAGACAGGCGATGGGTTAATTGATATTCGCATTGTGTAGTAGTGTTCGTGTCAGGCTTTTACCTACCGCTCACTGCCTTTAGCACCTAGAAAGGTTTGTAACAAAAATCGTGTTTATCGGCTAAGTGCTATGTAGTATTCTTAAGAGCTGCTTACGTTGAACTATGTTGGCCCAAACAATATTGACATAGTCATCTCTGTCTGGGCTGCTCTGCATGTGGTAGAAGCCAAGAGTATGCAGCAGCTCGTGTACGACAGTACCGTGTCGGAAGCAACCGCGTCCGACCGGATGCCGACCGGACAAGTTCAGCACTTGGTATCCACCCTGATAGCCCACTTGAGAAAAACAACCTCGTCGATTACCCTGCAACACAAAAAGGTGCTTCGAAAAAGTTCCAATTGCGCCATACATTCTTATATTATGTTATGTGCCACTATTTCTCTCTGTCACCTAAACTTTATGTTTAAAATCAAGGTTGGCTTTCACATCTCCAACTACCTAGGTACACCCGTGACACTCACACAGAAATGGTTTCAAACTAAAATTTTCACTTTATTTTTTTAGATGTTGCCCCATACCAGTAATTTCTCATGTATCATGGATGCGTTTACAAACACACACACTCACATACACAAAATGATCCAAGCCCAGAACAACTATGTACCTACTTGTAGGTCATACAAATAAGTATTTGTTCCGTGCGGGAATTGAACCTGTGGCAAGCAGCGCTGCAGTCAATCGCTTAACCACAGCGCCAACCGTACCGTCAAAATTTGTATTTGAAATGCAACAAACAAACTAGTGTTTACTAGACGCAAAGGACTAGTGTCATGGTGAGAAAAGAGAACGGCGAAAACATAATAAGTTGGTATACAGGTACCTGTATGACGACAGCATCTCGATCACCTTTCTTATACGGACGAAATTTGACACAAGACGCACGTGCCAGATCATCTATTCCACTTTCAATTGCTTGCACTTGATCACCAGCTGTGAAAGTATAAGAGATACACATTAGATCGTATCATAGTCTCCTGCTAGTACCTATTCTAAAAAAAATCCGGATCATCGCCAAACATGGGAAGTGCGATGATTGTAAAAGTAATTTAGTCTTGCCATTTCTGCGAACTGCCTTTTATCAGCGGCCTCGGAAATAGGACAGCTGTGGGGAACTTCCAGAATAAAATAATAACACTTAAGAAGCTCTCTATATATGTATGTATGTACAGAATCTTTATACATCGAAATACGCATTGTACCTAGGTACTTACAAAAGTGTTCTCTTTGAATGTAGACGATGACCTCATTATTCGGCCACCTTTTGGTTCCATCACTGATGCCGTTCCTAGCTAGGCCCTCGGCGACATCTTCCACAATCAGCCGCCGCTGGCGCTCATTGAGGATTAAGTCACCCTCGAACTTGCCGCTGTCCTCCCAGGCGTGGTCAGACACAATTTCGTCATCATCATAATCGACGTCGGGGTCAGCACCTTCTGTTACACGACGTGAGATGATAATAAAGAAAGGATGTTAAAATTAGTACCAAAGTCAACATCCACTAGCAGTTAATGAATTGTTCCAGTCTTATCCGAGGTCCCCATAAACATCCCACCGGTAAAATTTATACGCCAATGGAACTCATTTATTGATGATATGCATCTGTATTAAAACATTTACCTAGGTACCTATACTACTACTATGTACATACTACTATGTAATTACTTAACTGCTATGTACTAGGTAAAGGTTTGTAGGTTTTTCAACTTTTGCATTCGCTGATATTATCTTAGATATCAGTTGTGATAAATGGAAAATTGATTATTGCATATACTATGCGTGATATTTAGTCACTGTAAAAAACAAAATTACAGCAATAACTTAATTAACCTCTTTCATTATTAACGCTTTTAACCCGTCGTTTATCTTCGTCGTAGCGAATGAAACTTGAAATTAAACAGTTGGCGTAATCTGGTTATTTATTAATATAATGTGTTGAATTAAATTAATAAATAAACAGATTCTTGACTTCTAAACTTGAACCTGAAGAGGTTACGGAGCGTAGCGAGCGCCCATTGAAGAATGGCCGCTACGCAACGCTACAGTTTAACCGATGTAAGAAGTTTATCAATAAATTATCTCGTGAAATATACAATATATTGTATAGACACCTACGGAACGGACTTAGTAGAGTTTACTCAAAAAGAGTTGAAGATAGGAAAGAAACAATAAAAACAGCAGAACGTTAGGGACAAGTGGAAAGATGAAAATAGGGTTCAAAGAACACGGAAATTCGTGTTAGAACAGAAATGGTTGCAGTTTCTACCTAATTACTAATTATATCAACAATATCCTGATATTTATAAAATTTTGCAAAATCGTGGACATAATAGTGATATTACCTACCTATTACGTCTATCTAGACTAGATCCTGTCTTTAACTATAACCTTAGTGTATTGTGTCATTTAAATTTTTGAAAAAAAAATGTAAGTTAACATCGCCAATTTGAAACTGTATAGGCAGGTATTATAAATTGTAAATATTGGGAGTAGCCAAAAAGGTAAGTATCACTTACTTTTCAAAGTTGGGCTTAGCTGAGAAGTCTTCTTGAGGTGCTCCGCAAAATCCTCCAATTCGTCATAGGTCATCGCCAAACACTTGACCGCACAGACGATTATGAGAACCACCGTTAACTTTGTCCTTCCCATGATAACTAGAAAATCTTCGCCCGCTTTCGATTAATATTCATAAATGCATGCGATATTGGTTTCGCTTGTTTGAAAACTTAACTCACACGCTGTATCCGAAAAAGTGTGTCATATTTACCGGTATTGTAGCTTTATAAATTTTAAATTATTATTTATGTTAATGACTAAACCGCTGCTCGTTTACTCCAGTCCCGCGTGATTTTTTGTGTAGAACAAAACCCACCGGGGTGGGGCGAGGTTTAATATAGCTTCGGATACGACCATTTCACAAGGTGTTAGGCCGCAACTGCGCCGGCGACGGCCATGCTTGCGTCAGCGCGGGCGCTGGTGACAGCGGCAGAACTCCGCGCGACCACGCATAAGTCGTGCAACACAGAGTTGCTACATTTACTGGCTCCAGTTATTCTTAACGTTTACGTCCTCCAACAATAACACCAACTTGCTATTTTTGTAATTGAATGAGTGAAATAGTAAAGGGAAAGCTACAGTTGGCCGTTCCGGTGAAATAAGTATTGAAATGAAATCGTATAAATAGTAACCCTTTGTTGTAACAATATTTTTAGACCAATAACTCCTGAAACAGTAGAGAGAGAATTGTGGTTAAATATTAAGTCAGACTACTTTTGCTGCGGTTGATTCGTTGATAGGTGACCATGATCTTTACAGATCAAAACCCCTCCGTGTCTGGGAAAGCATGTTAAGTCGTTACGGGTCGTCAAAAGCCTGAAAGTTAAACTACTAAGTAGTCTTACCAAGGTGTATCGCATTAACCGGTAACCGGATTGTGGAGGTTGGGCAGGCAGTAACTCCATGTAAAATGAAAAAAAAAATGAATGAATGTGGTATGAAGCTGCATCCGGTTAGGTCGGAAGTATAAAAATATTTTATTTCACACTAGCGGCCGTCCGCGACTTCGTTCGTGTGTAGTTAGTTATTATGCTCGGCTCGTTTTGGTCACAGCATGATGATATATTGCCTACAGCCTTTCTGGGTTAATGGGCTATCAAACGCAAAAAGATTTTTTCAAATCGGACCAGTAGTTAAAGGTTACCACCACCACCAAACGATATCGACAAAACAAACAAACTCTTCAGCTTTATACAGAGTGGTGCTGACAATACGACAATAAATAAAAACAAAGATTATACTGGTTCATAGGAAAAATCCTAAACCATAGAAAAAAATCTGGCAACAAAATTAAAAAAATTAACATTTCAAACAAACTAAATCGCGTAAAATTGCAAACGGAATAGAACATCCTTTAAAATATTGGTTCAATGACCTCCGATCAGCGGGCGACAACGCAGTCGTGTATCGACTTGCTTTTTCGCGCCATTATTATTAAAGTTTTAGTACCGCTAGATGCGGCGGTCATTAACCTGTAAGCGCTTCCTTATCAACATGTACATCATGTAGAAAATGTGAAAAAGGAAAAACGATGTCCTGTGACTAAACTAATGAATATATTTATATGATTTTTTTATGGGTACATTGAGAATGTGTTGAGGTACGCGATGTTTAATTTATTGTCTTATTGTCAGCACCACTCTGTATATTAGCATAGATGAATCAACATGGAACATCAAAAGCTGAGTATTGATGTATTGGTTCCAATTATTGGTTACCTATGGGACAAAATACGGCAAGCAACTTCACAGTTAGTCTTTTAAAAATAATTAGCATTTAAGTTTTCAAATCAGAGTCGGTATGGGTGAACAGCAAAGACCTATTAACAATACCAAGTCTTACTTGATAAAATACGTAAGAAACGGTCTACAAATCTAAAGTCTGGAAGGCCTAGAAAAGGCCAGACATTTACAAAATATTGAAGAATGTAAGAAAAGGATAGTTAACTTCTATACTAACATATACTGGTCCGATTTGTAAAATTCTTTTTGCGTTGGATAGCCCATTAATCCAGGAAGGCTTTAAGCTATATAATATCCCGCTGCGACCAATAGGAGCGGAACATATAAAAAAAAACATAATTAAACCGACGGACGCGGGTGAAACCGCGCGGCGCAGCTGGTTTTAAAACATAGTGACATGAGTGCCGTTACAAACAATGGCAATGTAACTATATTTATACAACGTGTAACAAAAAGGGTATATACATACCAAGGGCATGGCATCTTTAGATGATATCAAACGATATCGGAAGGGTTTCAACTCAAAATAAAATACTCAAAAAATTGGTACCAAATTTTCGGTTTCGTGTGTTTCTTAAAATAAAATCATAACAAACGTGGCAGCACACTACATATGTTAATAACTACTCGTTACCCGTCACGTTACTTGCCAAAATCCGATAAATGTCTTCAATAACTCTGTGCGCCTAGTATGATAGTAGCCTATCACAGGCGGTGTTTTTCCTCATAACTTCCTAACATAAAGAGATATAATTAAAAAACCCTTCCAATATCGTTTGATATCTTGTAAAGATGCCATGCCTTTGTTATGTTTAAACCCTTTATGTTACACGTTGTATAGGCACTCATGTCACTACATTTGAATTGTTTGTAAAGAATGTCATATAGGTTTTTTTTTTTAAAAAAAACCTGTTGCGCGTGAAGGTTTCCGTGCCCGTATTTTATACAAAACAAAAATAGCGGCAATAGAGATGAACATTTCAACTTAGCTAACACGGTTCATGAGATAGCTTGAAATAGCTTGCAGACGAGACAGACAGTGGAATCTTGTATTAAGGGTAGCTACTAAACATTACAAATAAACATAGTTATTTGGGAGTAGTTAAAATATATTTATGTAATTATGCCGTTCACAAGGAGCTATGAAAGAAACATATACAGAAGTCAGCAGAAGTAATCATAGCATTCATAGCCAAACTACCTTGTCTTCAACCTAAGTTCTGTAACTTGTAATAAAAGCGGATGTTATGAAAAATTACTTGCTAGATTTATGTAGCTAGTTAGTCTTCGGTTTCCATTACCTTTTCATATTACTACTATAATAAAAACACCAGCAACTCAAATATGAGTGTGCGGGTTACCGGATTCCAGAACAGGCAAGTAGCAATGTAACTTTTCTAAGTTATAAGTACTTTCTAAGTACGTATAACTTGGATACCAATGACTGATTACAAGGTGAAGAAAATCATCTTGAGGAAACCTGGACTTTTAAGTCTGAATTCGGCAAGAAGGGGATTCAAAAAAAGGAAGGGGTTCTCTATTCAACTTTTTTTATGTTTGTTACCTCAGAACTGTGGACTGGTTGAACAGAGTTTGAAGATCCTTTTTTATTTGAGAGCTGTTGCTTCCCGTGTGAACTCATTTCACTTTGATCCAGTACTGACAATGGCTTCCATAATAAAACCGTATAGATAAGTCCAAAATCGAAATTGCCAGTCTTTTTCCTAATTCAAAAGGGTAAAAATAAAAAACTTAAACAAAATAAAATAACCGACTCCCAAAAAAATACCCGATTAAAATGTAAAATAACTAATTTCGATAACCTCCATACTTTGCAAAATTATGGAGCGTGTGTTGAACTCGCACCTCTTGGAATACCTGAAAGATAACGATCTCCCCAGTGACCGACAGTACGGGTTCCGCCCCAATCGGTCAACTGGGGACCTACTATTGTATGCCACTCACTTGCAGGGCGAGGCCCTCGAGTAAAATGGGGAAGCGATTGCTGTCTCCCTTGATGTCTCGAAGGCCTTGGGCCTAGCCTTCTGAGTAAGCTTCCAGCGTACGACATTTCCCCTGGCCTGACTGGCTGGGTAAAAGACTTCCTGACTGTACGGTCCCTCCGAGTTTTTGTCGACGGATGCTCATCTGAGCCCATGTCGACTAATGCCGATGTTCCTCAGGGGTTTGTTGCTGCTGCATATTAACGATCTGCTGATGCCCGGTATCTATGGGTATGCAGATGACAGCACAGTTGTAGAGAGATACCTTTTTTTTATAAGTGGGGAAATCCTCATGGATCCCCTCCGCCTGGGAATAACGGTGCATGTCCCCTCCTTGAGCCTTAGCGCTCGAGCGACGTCACGGCTCCAATTTCGTCGTCCGCAGAGAGATCCCTGCCGGATGCCTGGGCTAGTAGGGAATCAATCCCGTCCGAAAGAGAGGCTATGGTAGAGCGTATGAATGTTGCACTACAGGCAGTCTCCGAATGGGGCAATGCCAATCTTGTAGCATTCAATGCCGCCAAAACACAGGCGTGTCTTTTCACCGCCAAAAGGAGCCCTTTCACCCTGACTCCCACTTTTCGGAATGTATCCTTGGAGTGTACCGACCGCCTTCAACTTTTGTGAGATAAGATTTCCTCGAACCTAAACTTTGAATGGTTCATTGGGTCCAAGGCCAAGTTGGCTGCCAGGAAACTTGGCGTAATCGCAAAGGTTCGACGGTACTTCACACCAAGTCAGTTTCTAATGTTGTACAAAGCACAGGTCCATTCGTGTGTGGAGTACTGCAGCCACATTTGGGTTGGTGCTGCAAAATGTCACCACCCACCCCACTTTGAATTCAGTGGAGAGGCGTACGAAGAGGCTAATTGGCGACCCAGATTTAACTCAAAACGGTCTCCAAAGTCTAGAGCACTGGCATAGAGTAGCCAGCCTTTCGGTGTTCTATAGGATGTATTTTGGTGAGTGTGCGAGGGAATTGCATGATTTAATTCCCCATCTCCGTTCCACCATCGGACGACCCGTCGTACGGCGAGTTTCCACCCTTACATTTTTCCACCACTACGAATCGACGAAGCGTTTCGCCTCCTCCTTTATACCGCGTACATCGAGGAACTGGAACAATTTGCCAGCGGCGGTGTTTCCGTCGGACTACAATTTGAGTGTCTACAAGGCTAGAGTGAATAGGCTCTTAATAAACTTGTGCGCTTTACCATCAACGATTGCGTCACTGCTTACCATCAGGCGGGATTGCGGTCAAGCGCTAGTTTATAACTTATAAATAAAAAAAATATATATTATTAAAATAATAATTATTTAATATCGATGTAGTCAGTGCTACTCATTGGCTACCATTGCTTGCTTTATATCTTCACTAACTTTCCGCCCGCGGCTTCGCACGCGTAGAATTCGGTTATATCGCGCTTTTTAGATTACCCTCGGGAATATAAAATTTTTCAGTAAAAGGTAGCCTATGTCCTTTCTCAGGATCTAAAGATTGTCTGTGCCAAATTTCATCAAAATCGGTTGAAAGGTTTAAGCAGGAAAGCATAACAGACAGACAGAGTTACTTTCGCATTTATAATATTAGTATGGATTAGTCCCATCCTTGCAACCCCAGTCCAACCCCGTTCTTGATATGAAAAACAGACGAGTCACTTTCTGGAACATTAAATTAACGAAGCCTAAAGCCGCTTCATTAGTTCAAAGAAAGGTTTTTTTTCTCGTTTCCTTATTAAAACACAGCGTTGTAATTATTACGACAAATTCATCGGAGCAAAACATCAAATCACTTCAAGTTTGTAGGCATTATACAATACAAATAAACTATTATCAACTCTTGTAGTGTTCTGCAATCTTCAATGCCATTGTCAAACGAAAACGCGTGTAATTTTAAGAATGCAAAAACACTCTGATATTTTATTTAAACGTCCTTGTATGAAATGAGGCCGATGTCGTAAAGAAAATTGACCGTGACTATGAGAAGTAATTACGATAAAATAATAGTAAGATCGTTTTATTTTAGTAATTACTTTATTGGGAAAGTAATATCTGTTAATACCGCTTGATATTTACCGATAATTTTGAAAAAAAAATTGAAGTAAAAGTTGTAAGTATAGTCCATAATTACAGTCCTTGATGCTGATGTCACTTCTGTCTGTCTGTACCAATCAATATTATTATAAAGTTTTATTTTTCCCAACATTTCTTTCAGCTCTATAATTTTACTTACCAACTTAGTTTACAATTGAATGCCCGTCTACAAGAGACAAGAAGATGTTGCGCTGAATCTAAAGTGTTCCTATTGTTGGAGTGTTATGCACCAATTGACTCCCTCAGCTGAAACTGACACATTGCTACTATTGCGAATGATACTTGAGTAGCAAGATTGCTAAACCTTGTTGATACAGCTTATACTATGAAAATTGGGAGTGGTTACTAAGCCTGAATGCTCTCTGTACTCTGCACGATTTCTAAGTAATGAATGCACTACCTGTACAGGTCTTCTGAATCTGTGTGGTTCTTTCCTTTATTTCTTTATTCATATAATCTGATCAAGATTATATCTGGACTTTAAAAGAGGTTGTGTGTGACATTTATGAACTACATGGCCCCAAAATGAGATCTGAAAAGAGACTCTGACCTCTTTGTTTGTATCGGCCTTTCATTTCAAACTAGCCAGATAGGAAAAGCCGACCTCTTCTAGTTTTTAAAATATGATTGACATTTAAAAGTATTTATACAAAGACATTAAAATTATATTTACAATCTCTTTGTATTTATACAAACTTACTTACAAAATAAACCATTTCTAATTTATTAATAATGTCTAGCCACCCAGTCGCCCACTCCGCAACAGGAATCTAGAGTGTGTCTATACCTCGTTTTACATAAAGAATTAAACGCAATTTTATAATCGAACGTTTTATTTCACACTTAATTATACAACACTTTATGATGTCTATTTAGGTTTATAGTTAATCATTTATTTGTCAACCACAGCTACTTTGTCGCCATTATTATTGTCAATCAATATTATTTCCTTATCATTGGTTTCTTGGCAATACATTTTGTTTAACTTCAATATGTCGCTTTCAGATAGTCCGTTTCGTTGGCCAATGATCACATTTTCCTAGAAATATAAAATACTTAAGTGTTAGTGAAGTGTGTCAGATTATGTTTAATGTAGATAGTTGTGGAATAAAACTGTAATATAGAACGCTGCATGTTATTGTAAAATAATAAATATGGACAGTTCATACGTGATGTAAACTTTCCGTCTCCGTCAATCTGAAAACCTGTTATTAAACTTGTCTCTTCCCAAAATGACTCGGGCATTAAACAATGTTTGAAAATATTTGAGACCTACCAAATGAAATATGAAATACGTACCCTTTTTTTGGATGGGCAATCATCAAATGACATGCACTTGGCGGAGCACAAGGGCGTGTCAGACTTTTACTGACTAAAACCCACCCGTATTCCTTCAATTGCCTGTGTGCCAGAGGCACGGTTTCTTTTTTAACTAACCTCTAACCCTGGCCCAGGAGGCATCGGTCCTCGTGGACCCCCTCACGGTGTGCTGACATTTCTTTGAGGAGCGCGTGAAACACAACGCATCGATGACTCGGACCTGGTCCTTACCGCAAGGCCGCCCCTACGGTGGCCGGGGAGGGCGCTGGAATTCCCGCTCCCTCACGCGCTCCGCTTCCTCCTTTGCCAGTATCACTGCTTCGCAGAAGGAGGTGATGGCGTGCCATGCACTCTGGCTCCGGAACATGGCCTGGACCAGGTTCGAACGCGAGAGATCGCCACCGATCACCGCCACAAGGACACGGCGGTGCTCTAGCAAGCCGAGCAGACATCCACCGTGTCCTCAGGGTGATCCACACAATGGTGACACCTTGGCGTTTCCTCCCGCCTAATACGTCACAGGAACCTTCCGAAACAGCCGTGTCCGGCGCGGACCTGCGTCAGGCGGAAGGTGAGAGCGCCGTGGCGCCTCTCTAGCCACCCCTCAAAGAGGGGACTTACCGCCGCCATTATGGCGTGAACAGTACAGGGTTGCAACAATCGCAGAATTCTTCCCCCTTGGGCAAACAGCTGTCAGGGCCAATAGGAGTGCCGCGTACCTACTGTACGCGGCACTTCAGCATAGCTGGCAAAATGCGGGTGTACCTACTGCTATAAGAATATCCTTCTGCCTTATCCTTCGGTGAAATGCAACCGTGGTCTTATGTGTAAAATGATATCTGGTTTTAAAGATCTGAAAAGTAACTTTACCTTTGTTGGAATAATGGTGTGATTGCCATTTACAGAGAATGCTTTCGCCGGGTAGTGCATTACACTCTCGTAGTCATACGGCACGCCGAAATCTGTCACTGTGTCATTGCTGTACTTTGCGAAATTATGTTCATGACCTGTAAGATGTCAACATTACTCCAATTGTACGGTTTATTAGGTTGACCTGTACCTCATTTTTTAAGATGATCTAAAAAGCTTGATTGGTACAAATAACGACAGAGTTTTAAGCTACTCGTACTTAATGATCAACCATTATTTTGTCATCATTTGGCTATTGAGGTTTAGAGACTGCAACTGTGTTTGTGCACATACTTTGGAGTAGATGATATAGTCTTCGTTCAAATTGTCGCCGAAATTTGACCTAGACGAATTGATAGAAATTATGGTAAAGACTGATTTTTAGTCAATTAGGGACTCTTATAGGTTCACCAAGTCTAGTTTTCTTAGGGGCCTATATACGTCGTAACTCGTAATAGCCCATACCAGTCGTAAAGTGAGGTTCGGTTTTTGTTTTCATTTCCACCTTAACTTGAGATATATTTATTGGATGGGTATTTAAAGAAGAGTAGGGCTTTACTAGAAACAAACATACAATTGAAACATACGTTTAAAAAATCTGTAAAAAATCTCAAAAAAGAACTTTAAAAAAAAATTCTACGCAAAATATTTTGAACTTGATGTATTAAACCGTTTTTGAAAAATTGTACAAAGTAAGTTCTGAACTAGGTTTGTAATTTAACGGTATATGCTAGCATTTACCTTAGTTTACATATTTTATTATCCAGAACGTATATTCTTTCAAATAAAAAAAAATATTATTAAAATCGGCTCAGACACTCAAAAATAACCAACAAAAATCCCATAACCCGATGGATTTTTCCTGAGTTGATGGGGTCGGGTATGAGTTGAAATATAACTCTTTCATTAGTTATCCCCGTTCTTTTTAGGCCCATTTTTAGGACTCTGTAATTATTATGTCAACTTAATGTATTTTTTATCTCTTATTTTAACTCTTAAGTGGGGGTCACTTATTGTGACGGAAGGCAAACTACGAAACCGTACACTGAGGGTGGCCCTATACGCTCCTGGCCGATTTTTTTTCTAAACTCGGTATGCTATCTTATCAATTGATACAAAATTGCTCACCAGGTTTAATATTCTCCCACACAATGGTTACAAAGTCGTCTCTATCATAGGTGCTCTGCATGTGGTAGAAGCCAAGGGTATGCAGCATCTCATGAACGACCGTGCCGTGTTTGAAGCAGCCTTTAGCCAGGTTCAGAACTTGTCTAACTTCGCCCTCGTCATCAGGAGTGCTAAGGCCTACGTTTGAGTAGCAGCCGTTATTGTTACCCTGAAACAGGTATCAGAGCTACCATTAATTGGCACTGGGCTCGCGCGACTGTCCCTGCAGTGGCAACATGAGAAAAGTGGATTATGCTTATTCATGAATTAATCACGTCAATGTGTAGGTATGTACATACATATTGACGTGATTGATTCATGAATCCAAGTCCAAGTCCATAGCAGTCGCTATATGTACATATATCGACTGCTATGGACTTCATAGTTCATATCAGATCTTCATAGATTCATAGACGCGATCAACGCGAATGGTCTCTTTGATCATAAATCGTGTACGTATCTACTTGAATTGTTGGATTTTATATAACCTATAAAAAAAACAACCCAATAACTTCTCCACGTCAACCAATTCACTAGGGCCTAGCGAATTGGTTAGCTTAGCGAATTGGGGACCCGGCAACCCTTGGGGAAACTCGTATTCAACAGTGGATAGTTGAAATAATGATGAAAATGTAGTCCAGTAACTAATCTCCTCATCTCGAAAACCATAAAAGATAAAAATATTCACTTGTATAAGAACGGCATGTTCGTCGTCCTTGTCTCTTCTGCGGAACGTAATACACGACTTGTTGGCGATGTCAGCGAGAGCGTCCTCAATCTTTTGCACATGTTCCTCGTCTGTGGAAGAAAATCATAACATGTACCATTTTATAAAACTCGTGTGTTTTCTATTAGCCTAATACGTTAAAGGGAAAACGCCAGGGTAGTTAGCGAAATTCAAAATGTCTTACCTATATTATTTTTGCAATTTGCGTAATATTTTCTACAATATCAGTTGATTTTGTTAATTTAAACTAAAACTTTATTATAAGAAGAAATAAAGGGAAAGAGAGAGAGTGATTTGATTACATGGCGTCGTTTAAGGTAATTAAGCGACAACTGTGAAAACCGTAAAAGTTAACGATTGTATAGTAACAGCAGAATTTAATATTTTTATTAAGCAGAAATCTTTTTATAAGCAATTAATGACTTGAGGAAGACGTCAGAACCAAAATATTAGAGAGCATTCTGGTTCTGATGTCATCTATCACCATCTTTCATCAAGTCACAAATTGCTTATAAACACTTAAGTTAAGCTGAAATCAGATCCAGTTTAAAATCCACAAAAAACTAAATACTTAATACCAACACAGGGTACCATGGTTTGAAAGGTCCACAATATTTTCCTTAGTGCTACGTCATTAAGGTCATTGCTAATAACTGCAAAACCCACTAGGCAGTAGGCATAAGGCACTTAGTATTCGCGACGCCGTTTGTGGGTAACGGAGCTGCTACCTAGGTACTCCGTTACTCCGTTATTGTGAGGTTTTGATTTGTTGAGTAATATCCAAGAAAGTGTATCCTTTTATAGATTTTACACAAAAAGACGATGATATGTCCAAGTTGAACATATCTCATTCGGTCGTTTAGCAATCATAGTACGGGGCGTCCCACAATGAATAGGAGGTCAATGGGGACAAACTAAAGGGGACTGACCGGCTAGTGCGGCAATACTAGGGGAAGCCTGCGTAGAAAAGTAAGGTAAACAATATCTTGCCAATTGAAACTGCGATAACAGTTTTATCGGACAAGAAAATTAAAGGACTTGTTGATGCAATAGGTTGCCTTAAAAAAAAAAACAAAGTGTAACTTTATGAACAAACCAAAGTCATCCTCTTGGATGTAATACACGACCGTGCGGTTTGGCCAGCGCTTGGCAACATCCTGTAGCCCGTTGCGACTGTCGGAGTTTGAAGCCTCGGTTATTGCTTCTCGCTGGGTCTTCGTCAGCAGCATGTCACCCTCGAAGTAATCTCCGAATTCACCTAAAGCAGGAACATATATAGTGATACGTAAATTGTATTATTAATGATGAAAAAGAGTTTTGAAAAACTACAAGGCTAAACACCAAGCAACCGCATGGTGTTCGCTCCAGGAGGAGTCATATGTCCACCGAAAAATACTATAATGATGCCTGGTTCTCCAATGAGGAGTGCGCCTTCACGCATACAATCTCAACTCATGTATGCAAAGCATATCCACTATCCGCTGCACCCATATCCGCTTGACACGGAAAGCACCAGTGCCTTACCTCTGTTACAAGATTAACCCATCACAACGCACATCACATTAACACTCTGTAGCCATAACCAATGAATACTAATCGCATTAAAATTAGTGAGTAGTAGGTAAACATGACGAATAAAGTGGATAGTTACCATCGTTCTCGATATCCTCTTCCTCCCAAATTGGCGCAGCTGTTGCAGTAAGCAGGATTGAACTTAAAATGATCAGAATGATATTATGAAGCAGTTCCATATTACAGTAGCTTGGGTACGGTTCAACCGCCAACTCTTATGAACCACTAACGCACTGAACATCGTCACATTTCTCGACGCCTTTTTAAACAAGTGCTGCTCCTACTTACAATACCTTAACAACGGGACATCACAATCGATCACCTAATTAGATAGTCAGGTTATCTTTTAACACGTTTACTTACGAAATGAAGTGGTATTTATTTCGCCACTCGAGTTATCTCTAAAGAACCCTGGGGCGCTCTCATCAGGACACTGGTGCTGTTAATTTTAAGCCTGTATTTTATTATACAGCTGCAAAATAAAGGTCAACGGCAAATCAAAACATAGAAGGAATACCTAGTTATCCGGCATTACGTAGGAATCTAGAATAGGATTTCTTTTTGTTGGTTAATTGGAGCGTGACAGCTAGACCTAAATGGAACGAGCTCAAGCAAAGACGCCTTAGGTACCTACTTTGCAAGTTGACGACAGTTGTAAACCTAAACAGTAATGTTGACTGCACGGTTGGGCTCGTAACCTCAAGCGCGACTGCTGAACGTGGTTCCTGGGGTTGGATTCTCGGGTCGAGGAAAGTGTTATTGGGTTTTATTAGCAATTACTCAGTGCTGATGCCCTCTGACAAGACAAAAGTCTTCGACCAGTGTGTGTTGCCAGTGATGACTTATGGAATTGAGACGTGGTCGCTAACAATGGGCCTTATAAGAAGGCTCAAAGTCACTCAAAGGGCAATGGAAAGGGCTATGCTTGGGGTTTCACTGCGCGATCGAATCAGGAATGAGATCCGCAGATGAACGACAGTAACCGACATAGCCCGAAGAATTGCAACACTAAAGTGGCAGTGGGCTGGACACATTGCCCGTAGGATCGATGCCCGATGGGGCCGACGGGTTCTCGAGTGGCGACCACGCACCGGAAGACGTAGCGTGGGTAGGCCCCCGACAAGGTGGACCGACGACCTGGTGAATGTCGCGGGAAACCGCTGGATGCGGGAGGCGCAGGACCGGTCGTCGTGGAGAACCTTGGGGGAGGCCTATGTCCAGCAGTGGACGTCTTTCGGCTGAAATGATGATGATGATGATGATGCCCTCTGTGACAGTGCGCCTGATCTCAGTCTGGTCGTGTCGCATTGCCATCCCATCATACTATGAGAGTCCGTGAGGACTGTCATAGTCTGAGTGTGTCTATGAGAGTGATCCCATAGACACACTTGTCACAGTCTTCCCTCGATGTGACAAGTGTGTGCGCAGACACAGATGTATTTAACACCTGTTCACTATAATATCTCCTGTATATTGTCACAGTCTCCGCTGAACCTGACTGCCATGGCTGAAATTCGGTAAGAAAGGTTATTTATGACAGTACTAAAGGAAACCTCTCTCACGGAGCTTTGGCAGAGAGTTTTACACTTTAAGTATACTCATGACGAAGATTGAAAAATTATCTAGTACTAGCTGCGCCACGCGGTTTCACCCGCGTAGGTTTCGATATGTTTTTTTTTTTTATATGCTCCGCTCGTTTTGGTGGCAGCGTGATGTTGTATAGCTTAAAGCCTTCCTGGATTAATGGGCTATCCAACGCAAATATAAATTTTCAAATCGGACCAGTAGTTCCTAAAATTAGCGCAGTCAAACAAACAAACTTTTCAGCTTCGCAGCTAGATAACACGTTTACGTGTTATCTAGCTAATTGGATTATTCCAATTACAATATTCCCACTGCTGAGCCACAGGCCACCTCTC
Organism: Sesamia nonagrioides; assembly: GCA_017933935.1. Classification (NCBI taxonomy): domain Eukaryota; kingdom Metazoa; phylum Arthropoda; class Insecta; order Lepidoptera; family Noctuidae; genus Sesamia; species Sesamia nonagrioides. The sequence continues at coordinate 1,194,630 of JADWQK010000122.1, forward strand.
GCTGAGAGAGCATGAGCCATTCACCACGCCGCGCCGGCCCAGTGCGGGTTCTTAGAGTCTCGGAAATTTTGATCCACGCTTTTGAAAACACTGGTGATGAAATCAACTAGGTACACAAAGTGAAGTGCCCGTCTAAGTTCGGACCTACGACCCTAATTAGTTACGGCCATTACCATTGGGCCACCAACGCTCTCTCACTGAACAAATGTCTATTATATCAATTATTTATTTAGCGTTATTTTAGACCCACGATTTTACTCACGTAGCAGGATTAGTCTCGCAACTTCCGTCCGTTTTGCTGCCACCCGACTTTAGAGATTGGTACAGAGTGACTAAATAAGCGTGCTAGGTCGCAAGATCGCATGCCTAGCCAAAGAACAATAACTTAATTTAAAAAGACTGTTGGTTTTCTAGATTTTTCTATACTCCATTTCTCGGAATAATAACAGCTAAATAATGACTGTTATATGTGTAGGAATTACTACACTTCACATACTATACGATACTATTTTAATGTAAATGATTAATTTATCGTGAAATAAGAAAGTTTATTATAGGTTTAAATTTTGAAATAACTAACAAGCGATACTCTTTATTATGATTTTAATTACTGAATTAGTTACCGGCTACGGTAGGTATGTATATTTCTAAAGAGATTTCAATGAAACTTTATAAAGAATAAAAATATAAGTTCTTCATTTAGCCTGTGTGGATCATAGAAAGTTAGAAACATAAAAAACGGATGTGGGGTACAACGGAAGTTGTTTTTTATGTACATCATCATCAACGTTTTATCGTCCCACTGCTGGGCACAGGTCTCCTCACATACAGAGAAGGATTGAGCGTAATAGCCACGCTTGCTCAATGCGGGTTAGCGTTTTCAGACTTAAAGTCCAGGTTTCCTCAAGATGTTTTCCTTCACCTTGTAATCAGTCATTGGTGTCCAAGGTATACTTAGAAAGTACTTACATATAACTTTAGAAAATTTACATTGGTACTTGCCTGACCTGGAATCGAACCCGCACACTTATTCTTGAGAGGTTGGTGTTTTGACCACTAGGCCACCACAGCTTTTCTTCTGTGTACAATGTACAAAATGACTACGATATGGTAGGTTGCTAGGTAGATAGCAGGTTGGATAGGTGAGTGAAAAGAGTTAACTCATAGCACATACCTATGAGTTAACTCTTTTCACTCACCTACGTATTTTGTAGTAGGGCTATACCTAATTTATATAAGGCATAATATGCTATTAAAGATATGTATATCAATATGTATTTTCTTTACTCGTTTTCGGTTGGTAAGGTTGTTATCATGAATCAAGCAACATTTCAGCCGAAAGCTAGGCACCTCCAATTCGACCGGTTCTGTGCTTTTCGCATCCAATAACCTACTCTTCCAGTAAGCGGTCGCCACTCCAGAACCTTTCAGCCCCATCGGCCATCAGTTTTATTTTTTCGTCTGCCCGTTAGGCTAATTTTAGCCTTCTAATAAAGCCCACCCACCACATTTTTTACCCCATAGCATTGATATTTAATATTTTATCAATGCCCCATAGTCATCGCACTTATTATTATAGGGGACCAAATGGACTTGGCTAGCAAACTCCGAAGACGTGATGTACATCGTATCGATATTTAATCAAGATGAAATAAAAAAAATATTAATCTGAGGTATTTTTTAGATTCATTAATCCTCTGTAAAATAGTTCACACTCATGATTCCTAAAGCTAAAGCTACGTTAGGCTATCTTAGAAATGGTCGTTGACCTCCAAAAAAAAGAACACCAATATTTTGTTTATTATGATTTGATATGGATCGATCGAACGAACCATCCGTGAAGTTTCACTAATTATTTTAATTTGACTTAGGCAATAGCATAAAACTCTTTATTTATACAATGTTATTTTTTCTTTATAAGAAACCTGAATACAGTTTGTTCAGAATAAGCAACTGAATCGATTCCAATCATTTTTACACCATGTTATATTTTTTCCTAAATACATTTAGAAATTGTTGCAATGTGGTTACCAAACGCGCGACGCAGCTTACTGTAGATCATAGGACTTGCACATGCAACAGCTGCTGCCAGAGGTCGATGCAACGCGTTCGCCCGCGTTGACCATATTTTGTTGGGACAACCAAGTAAGATAACAAGCTCATAACTTTGTGGTTTTTCACGATATCTTTTTTAAATTTTTAACATAGATCCTTTACTTAAAAATACTGGATACGTGTTTCGGGTTTCATATAAATAAAAAATAATGTTGTATACTATTATGAATAGAATAGAATACTTTTATTCCAGACCGAAGTCCATAAGGTTAGTAACAATCTTACTTAACTTCTAGTGTTAGTAGGTTACAGACACAGATATACATACATAAAATTAACTGAACACTTAGCGTGGAGCTGCATCCACCTCTGCTACATTGGAGAATCCCACCGATCCGCGAACACACTGAGAATACTGTTGTTACTACGGCGAACACGCGTCATCTGGGACTCCTAATAATGGCAGTAAAACCATTAATATTATTATCCGCAAATATCCCTCACGCACTGCAACGCCACGGCAGCCCCAACAGCACCCTCAGTGCGTATATTGAACACGTAGATCGCTGTATGCCCGCTGAGTGAAGTTAACCCACAGGCTGCACGTGTAGAAAGATTGACAGTAAGCTTTAAAAAGCATAACTTATTGTAGGTATAATGTAATTAATAGATACCATATTACAGACCTACGGTATTGTCTCTTCTTACCCCATTTTATTCCATCCAATGGTTGTCTTTTAAAGATCGCTCTTAGCCATCCCAGCATCCTAATTGCATAACATACTATTACTATCAATTTCAATAATTATGAAGCATACTGCTTTTTAAAAAATTGTATAAAGAAAGCTTAGCTATAACTTAGCTATCTTTGCTATTATTTTCAAGCTCGGTTCGTTTGCTTTTGCATCAGCCTCTCGATTCTGTAAAATCTCGTCATGAAAAGTTAGCGGAGTGAACTTAAATTGAGTTGTCAATAGTGTGAATTCCTAACATTAGTATAATAATGAATAACAACTCTTCTTCTTCTTCAGCCTATACTCCTATAGATGTCCACTGCTGGAAAAAGGCCTCCCCCAAGGCTTTCCACGCTGACCGGTATTATGCCGCCCGCATCCATCGGTTTCCCGCGATCTTCACCAGGTCAGCGGTCCACCTTCTTGGGGGCCTCCCTACGCTGCGTCTTCCAGTACGTGGCCGTCACTCCAGAACCTTACTGCCCCATCGGCCATCGGTTCTACGAGCAATATGCCCTGCCCACTGCCACTTAAGTTTAGCGACTCGCAGAGCTATGTCGGTGACTTTGGTTCTTCTGCGGATCTCCTCATTTCTGATTCGATCACGCAGAGAAACTTCGAGCATAGCTCTTTCCATTGCCCTTTGTGTGACTCTGAGCCTTCGTATGAGGCCCATTGTGAGCGACCACGTTTCAGTTCCGTAAGTCATCACTGGCAACACACACTTGTCAAAGACTTAGTCTTGAGACACTGTGGTATCTTGGAGGACGAGAAGATGTAGCGTAGCTTACCGAATGCTACAATAATAATAACTCGCTTCATCTAAATTTTGACTTTAAGATGGTCACAGAATCGCATTGCTGTTGCATCCAAAGTTCTCTTAGAAAGTCCAACCCCTGCCGGCACCAGCTATACGAAAAATCAAATAAATTCTTTGAAGAAAGTAAGTTGGTTCAAGGAGGTAATTTGAGTGTAAAAGTATACGAACTTCTATGATGATTTATGACGACGGTGAAAGTAGGTATATGCACAGCATGCATGTAACCATGCTTAGATACTACCACAAAACAGTGTTTATCACTTGTATAGGCTAAACACCTTTTAAACATGGCATAATTAGGTAGGTAGACTTGACGTAACACTGACATTAGACGCACATTGAACAAGATGGTACGACCCTAATGTTTGATGTTAAAATAGAATAAAGTAATTAAAGTCGATTTATCATTTTATTATCTGTATTTGAAAAATCCTTACGCGGCTTCCTACGTGTTCGATTCACCGCCAATGCAATTGCGAAGCGATCCGATGCGGTTTGCGCGAATTCAACGCAACACCCGGCGGCGGCTCTGTCCTACGTGCGCTCGAATTCGCCACTTCAACCGCCGCCGCAGCATTTGTAATGGACAGAGTGGAGTAAACATCTTTTACTGGAAAATTCATTCATCAGTTTTGGAATAATAAACACCCGCATCTACGACAAAGGACTGCAACTAATATTTTATAATAGGGATTGTTCTAATAGAATGCGCGGCCAACTTACTATGATCATCGCATGAATTGAATACGCGAGCGAGCGACTATGGACCGCCGACGCATATCGCACGAGAATTTCAATTAAGACCCATATTCGAGTTCAATATAGACAATATACTGTATTTGATCATGTATTCGTACGAGTAGAATTCGCGAATTCACGTTCTGTAAGGACGATTCCATAGAAAGACAAATATTTATGAGAAATTTCGTAATTTGTAGATACAAATAATTATGGGTACAACCCAAGGATTGAATCCGCTTGAGGAGTGGCCAGAGAGATGCCACGGCATCTTCTGCTTCCGCCTGACGCAGGTCTACACAGGACGCGGCTGTTTCGGGAGGTTCCTGTTCCGTATAAGGCGGGAGGAAACGGCAGGGTGTCACCACTATGAGGATCGCCCTGACGACACTGTGGAGCAGGTGGAGGTCTGCTTGGCTTAGATAGAGCACCGCCGTGTCCTCTGGCGGCGATCGGCGGCGATCTTTCGCGTCCGGCCCTAGTCTAAGCCATAGTCCGGAGCGAGAGTGCATGGCAGGCCGTTACCTCCTTCTGCAAAGCAGTGATGCTGGCAAAAGAGGAGGCGGAGCTCGTGAGGGAGCAGGAATCCCAACGCCCTCACGCCTCTAGCCACTGCAGGAGACGCCGAACATCGAACTCCCGGCCACCCTAGGCGCGGGCTTGCTAGTAAGGACCAGGCCAGGCAAAGAGATATCAGCACATCGTGACGAGGTCTACGAAGACCGATGCCTCCTGGGTCAGGTTTGCAGGTTGGTTAAAAAAGAAATCGTAGCCCTGGCGTACAGGCAACTGAAGAAACATGGGTGGGTTTTAGTCAGTAAAAGTCTGACACGTTCCGCTCCGCCTAGAGCGGGAGAGGTCATTTGATGATTTACCATCCAGAACAAAAGATAAAGTATAACCCGTAGTTCTAACATACCTACCAATAAAATTGTTTAATGAATATGTTAATTGTTTAATTATTTATTAAATGGTAGGTATAATTAAACAATTTTATAATTTTAGGTTTTATCTAATTTATTTAAAACAAACCAACTGATCGCGTCCACTTCGTTTCATGCCGCTTGCACGTGCATCCGACCGCGCCCATTATAGCACCCTTTATAAAATTTCTACATTTATTGTAGGTACATAATAAAAAGTCGCCATCATTTCCTTGCCGTCATCTCAATGTATGTGGGCGAATCATGATTTTTCATGGTACGAGAATGATGTTTATGCAATTGTGGATCGATGGTGGCGTAATAGTATTAACCCCGACATATCTACAAGTTGTAAGTCCTGAGTTTTAACTCGGTAAAGTGGTGATGAAATTAAACATTAAAAAGATAAGTTCTTTAAATTTTTAATTTCATCACCACTGCTATCATAACGGTCTAGGAAAACGTGAGGAAACCGGAATGTTCTAAAACCGAAATTTGAAGATATGTGACATTCACCAACCTCTGTGGCAAATTCTGACCCACTAAGGTCCGTATTACAGAACGTCACTCAAAACTAAGCCATTTGATTGGTTGAAACTAGTTTTAAGTAATGCTTAAGCAGAGATCAATGCTTGAGTTTCGTTCTGGAATACGCACCTTACTCACAGAGAGGAGCCCTTGTATCTCAGCAGTGGTAATATTATATGCTGAATGAGAACGTGGGAAATGTGGGGAGTATGCGAATTCCATGATTTAATTCCCCCAACTCCGTTCCACCATCGGACGACCCGTCGTACGGCGAGTTTCCACCCTTACGTTGTTAACACTACTACGATCCGGACGAAGCGTTTCGCCTCCTCCTTTATACCGCGTACATCGAGAGACTGGAACAGTTTGCCAGCGGCGATGTTTCCGTCGGACTACAATTTCAGTGTCTTCAAGGCTAGAGTGAATAGGCTCTTAATAAACTAGTGCGCTTTACCATCAAGGACTGCGTTACTGCTTACCATCACGCGCGATTGCGGTCAAGCGCTAGTTTATAATTTAATAAAAAAAAAAGGTATATGATGACTTCGCAAGTGTGATAGGTCACCATATTCCCTTTGAATGCTTCCATATGTTCCAGCACTTTGTCAGTTCATTATTAGGTAGGTATAATGGTTGGCCAGAGTTATTCGCTAAGATTTGATTCTATGATGCTTATTGAAATCAATCAGGCATGCCTTTAATAATTTTAATTTAAAAAGCCGTGAAGTCATAAAAAGCTATACGTTTTAAAATAACACATCCTGCCAACATATGGATTGTTCACGCCCAGGCGATTATAGTAACTAGTGGTAATACAATACAAATATTTATTGGGACAAAAAAAAACATTTTTAAATTTTTGTGTGCATTAAATACTGCATTACAATAGGTAGATACGAACGTGACCGTTGCGCAAGGAGGCGCGGGTTCGATCCCCACACAGTGCAAATATTTGTATACATGAATATGAATATTTGCACTGGTCTGGTCGTGTTTTTTCCGGGATAAAAGGTAGCCTATGTTCTTTGTCTAAAGATGGTCTGTGCTAAATTTCATCAAAATCGGCTGAGAGGTTTAAGCGGGAAAGCGTAACAGACAGACAGACAGACAGAGTTACTTTCGCATTTATAATATTACTAGCTTTCCGCCCGCGGCTTCGCCCGCGTGGAGTTCGGTTATATCGCGCTTTTTAGATTTCCCTCGGGAATATCAATTTTTCCGGGATAAAAGGTAGCCTATGTTTTTTCTCAGGGTCTAAAGATTGTCTGTGCCAAATTTCATCAAAATCGGTTGAGGGGTTTAGGCGGGAAAGCTTAACAGACAGACAGACAGAGTTACTTTCGCATTTATAATATTAGTATGGATTTATAATATTAGTATGGATGATTCGTTATACCTACCCACTGACAACATCGGAATTCAATGACGAGTACCTGGGTAGGTTTTAGGTAGGTAGGTGCACTGTGGGGCTACAGCACTGAACTTGACTGTGGGAAAACTAAGTCATTAAAGATGTGGAGTCTGTTTTCTCCTTTGCAGCCTAAGCTTAGGTTGTCCTCATATACTTTACAAACTTTCCTCAAGACCATACCCGGGACGATCAATAAGTACCTACCCGTTGTAGACGATAGGTGGCGTTGCTTGGAAAAATTTATTTTCCCGCCTTTTTTATTACAATATGCTTTAAAAAGCAAGCAAACATACAAGTGAAGCTAATGTTTGCTTGCTTGCTTGTTTGTTTGTTTGTCCGTCTCTAACTCTTTGGACTACCAGTGAGCGGCTCATTACTGTAAAATGTCCCAACGTTTTCAATACGTTCGTTTTTTTTTAAAAAAAAAAGAATATCGGACTTAAAAGTTAAAAATAAATATAGTTTAAAAAACTAAAAAAACACATCAAATTAAAAAGTTAAAAATAATATTTAAAAAAGCGTGACGCGCTTAGTATACAAAAATTATGGCACAAACCGCCTCACGCTTTTTTTATTATTGTTACGAATGGACCTTATGTCGATGGCATAAGGTTCAATATCGCGTGACATGCAGTGTGTCACTTTTAAGCCCTATTTCCCCAGATCTAGACATTTTCTAGGTACAATATAAAAACGCATTGCTAGACTTAGGATGGCCTATCGAATGGTACAGGTCTCAACAGTTTTGTCAACAAAGTGTCGACATCGAAATTTCTAGAAACCCGTTTCCGGGAATTGCCGTAGGTACTTACTCGGTCGGTGTCCTCGAAGATATGCGGTATTATTATTACGTATAGAGGAATCTGGAATGTTCGATCAGCTAACCTATATAAATAGCGCCGTGACGCCGGCGCAGAGTCATTCTACACTCGACTAGCGATACGAAAGCAGCGACGGTTAAGAAGCGATCTTTGAGAATACCTACTGCGACAACTGTAACGAGAACTTTGAGTACTACGTGAAGTATCATCTATACTTAGTGTTATTGTGTGTTTACGACACGGACTTCGTGAACGTAAGGGAAGACTTCGGTGCGACATCAGCTACGTTCTACTTGTCATTGCCTACAATCGACTGTACCTCCGTTGCCAATAAACTTCGTAACCCTTAACTGGCGTTTAAGTACCCCTAGCCCGTAACAATATTATTTTTAACTTTTTAATTTGATGTTTTTTAACAGCATGTTTTTTTAGTTTTCTAAACTATATTTTCAGTTTTCTATTAGACGTATCTGTAGGTACTTAGTTTGAGATTATTTAATTAAATAGATATTTTTGAAGAGTTGTTTCTGTGTCAGTTGTCGTGGGTTTTTAGTTAAAATGGAAAAAGAGCAGTACCGATCTGTCATTCGCTTTTTATTTTTGGACGGATAAACATGCGACCAAATACAAGTGAAGTTGAATGCAGTGTATGGGGAGTCTTCACCATCCATGACAACAGTCAAATACTGATTTAACAAATTCAAGCGTGGTCGTAGAAGTGTGTTCGATGAGGAGCGACCAGGAAGCCCATCAGTTTTTGTTACCGACGAACTCGCCAAGGCAAACAGGAAAACAAGCGAGCGCGAGTGACAATGTCGAAGGAGTGTTTAGACCGTTTTAACAGAATTGGGTTGTACCTATCCTAAAAAATAATTTATTGTCCATCAGATAGATTTATAAAAAATATTGAACACGTATTTTTTATTTCATTCAAATACTTAGGAAATCTCGCATGACGTCACGCCGTCGTACAAAACATACCACTGCGTGACGTAATTATACCGCACTCCGTAACTTTAATACGCTATATCTCAGTAGTTTTTGGTAATTTCAACAAATTAAAAAATACGGGTCTTAATTTTTTTTATTATCCATAAGACGGACTAATTATTTTTTTGATTTTCATACCTTGGATACACCCCTCAGGAGTTTTTACATCGAGTTGTCACTGTTGACGAAACTTGGATTCATTACACCGGAGACCAAAAAACAATCTAAACAATGGATTTTCCCAGGTGGCAGATTAGCAAAGAAGGCCAAGTCATTTCCCTCCGCCGGTAAAGTTATGGCTACGGTGTTTTGAGATTCTAAAGGAATAATTCTCATTGACTTTTTGCAAAAGAACTATTACAAGACAGTACTACAGTGAGTTATTGGATAGATTCGACAAGAAATTGAAGGAGACACGGCCCCATTTATCCAAGAAAAAGGTGTTGCTACATCATGACAATGCGTCTGCTCACTCATCTTATATTGTGGCGGCAAAACTGCACGAGTTCCACTACGAACTTCTTCCACATCCTCCCTATTCGCCTGATTTCTGCTCGGAGGGAAAAGATTTGGGTCAAACGATCAAGTTACGGCCGAAACAGAAGCCTATTTTGAAGGCTTTGACAAATCGTATTTTTAGAAGGCTTAAAAAAGTGGGAGAAACGATGGGAAAAGTGCATTGATCTCAAAGGAGACTACGTTAAGAAAAAATAATAAAAAGTTCGAAAAAAGAAATGCATCTTTATTTCTAACAGGTACCCGACCTACTTATTGATGAACTCTCGTATACCTAAAGTGTCGAGTAGGTAACACTTTCTTTGTTTAGATGGGATATCATTAAGAACCTTTACTTGCCTATGCGCCACAGTCCATGCCCCATGGTGTCTCTTTCGAACAGCCCGCGACCCTGGGAAAACCCTGAATTGAGACTTTGTCATGCAAAGTTTTAGATTGCGCGTAAACTACGGTTTTTTATAACCTAGCTAGGCCTGCAGCCAAGTCACAGAGTTACCACTGTTATGCGATCGTCTGTTCCTACAGGTCCCAGGTGAATTTTCCAATTACTAGTACATAAGCATAAATGTCCAAATCCGGAAATGAAAGAAATAGCGAAACTCCTTCAATCATCTTCAGTCTATTGCACCTGCACACGATTGGTTTAGTGGGCTCGTACCGCACCTTATACAGGCCCAGTTCCACTGCTGCGTAGTATGTGCACGAGGAGCTCGTTAGGGTATGTTAGCTATACGGGTTCGAATTTGCCAGAGACGCGTCTGTAAAACGGAGCTACAGTGCAGGGAATAATGATTCCTGCATACATTTTTATACCACTAGCCTACGATCGCGGGGGCGACGACAGTAGACGCGATGATGCATACCTATACCGCGGCATCCACTCTGGAGGCATCGCAAAAATCAGTCTTTCAGTCTACACTGGCTTGTCGATATGTGTAATGCCTGTTTGTAATGCACTGAATTGTAATTTTGGAAAGTTACGTAAGTTTTCCTACTAGCGAAAGAAAAATATTATAGGTAAAAAGAGAAATCAAGCCAGGCTAGTGATCATTTTAGACCTGACATAACTTTTATGGTAAGAGCGCATATACAAACTGCAATATTGCCGCGATGAGTCATGGCCGATCCGAAATTGGCGCAGAAGGGTGCGCAATAACGTAGAAACCAAATGGTGTCATGATGCGAAAGTTCGGAGCGCCATGTTCAGAACAGCGAAGATTTATCGGTCGTATTATAATAATAAGTAACCTTGAAAACATTTAACAGGCTACGCCATACTGCCGGGGTATACGCGCAAGCGGTGTTTCAGGAAAACTTGCTTTCGAATTTTGCTCTTGTTCTCTAGTTATTAGAGCTAAAACAGCTATAGAGATGACTTTTCATTGTTTTTTTTTTTTTTTTTTTGTCAATTTTAATAGCGCTATTTGGTTTATCTCTCTGGTTGCAAATTTCTTTAAGATATCCGACGGCATAAAAAACAAACTTTACGATTTTTTGAGATATCGCTTTTGAGCTTAGTTCGGCCATATAATAAATCTTAATAATTAAATCTCATAGGACTGGGTAACGGTTATATGGTATTCTGGATTTTAAAGAAAACATAAACTGTTGTAAATAAAGTGCTATATTTATTTTACAAAATAGTTACAAAAAGAACTTGACACACAAAATTTTACTGTACACACCTGCGGATCTGATTACTTTTTAAAACAAACTACATAACTCAATAAATGTACAATAAAGTATAATAATATTTAATAAAAAAAACCTTACTTAAAGTAAGAATTAAACTTAAAAAACGGTCCCAAAAAAAGATAAAAATACACTAATATTTAATCAATTCATAAGATTATGGCATTTCTTTAATTTAACGTAATACTGAACTTGCTAATACAACAAAAATATGTACGCTGTTCACTATAATGTGATCTTTATACTTCTTATGAATACGTTAATAATGTATGCAATAAATATGAACATTGTGACAAATTATCATTGTGTATATTGTAAAATTAAGCCAAGGCTACATTGCTTTGCGATTAGAAATCTCACACATGAGTGATTGCATCAAAGTTAATTGATTGATTTTCAAAGATAAACCAGATAGATAATGGCGCCGATTCTCTTGTTCACTCACAAAACTAATTTCAAGTTCATTGCATCTTTTTCCATTTCGATAAGAAAAGGATAGAAGCATTGATAAAATATTAAACAAATACGATATATTCTAACAAACTGACCAAAAAAAAATGTGCCGAACACAGCAGCAGCACACATGCATATTTTTATTCGGCATACATTGGTACAGTGTGAGTGAGATGGGGCGCAATCTAAAGCATAGAGAAGAAAAAGATGGCTAGTGTTTGTCGTTTGCGCTGTTAGTGTTTGTCGTTTGTTTTTACGAGTGTATCGAGTGACTAAAGCGAGATACAGGACTTACGTCCTTTTGTACGCTTCATTTTTAGTGCGCTAGTGACATGTCTACCTTAGTTTAATATATTATCAATGGATAGAAGATAACATTTTAGTTTAATCTTGTCAAATTAAGATAATCCATAGACAGTTTAAAGGTTTTGGCGGGAAAGTCAACGTGGCGGGATAATGTCACGCTCATTTTTCATTGGACTTTTAAAATTATTAATAGTGTCGTTTACTAAATAAAAGTGCGTGATTTATGTAGTAAAAAGTGCATTCAGTAAATAATTCATAAAGAACAGTGAAATATCGCAGAATAGTGGCCACATCATGACTTTGCCTCAAACCTCCCTCGTAAGACGGTTCACGCGGCCGTCTTTTCGACATGAATAATTCTTTACATGACATTGGCTAATTGCACAACCCGTGCCAAGCCAAAAAAGAAAGAAGATAGAAAGACAGTTTAAACGCGACTAAAAACATGGCGACGAAAAATACGCCAGTTTACGTCAGGAGCGCACTAATTTGACAGGTCTAAACTGACATTTTATCCTCTGTCCTTTTCTTAATGAAATGGAAATAAAAAGATGCACATAACTTAAATTTAATTTAGTTTGTGAACAAGGGAATCGAGGCCATTACATAGTTATATATACATATATGTATAACTATACATGTTAAAATGTCCTCGTAAATCAGATTTAACCTTTGATGCAATTCCACCCATATAAGACATCCTTTGGTGACATAATGGGCCTTTTTAAATATTTCTCTAATTTACACATCAAATACAGTGAATAATTAATTTAGGCAGTCTTTAATATACTTTAGATAATAATTATATCCGTTAATCGTTCCGTATTTTCATAATACACTAAATAAATAATAATACCAGATAAAGAATGGTAACATACCCTATTAACTTAACTATCAATCAAAATATTTTACATACAAAATACAATATCAGCACATAATTCAGTAGAGCACTGTAAAACATTCTAAATATTGGTCTAGTTATTATTGCATGGGACGATATGTCCCTTTTGAATATACGAACTACCTGATCGATGCAAATATATTTTATTCTTAGCCTGTATTTAAAATGGTATTGCTTGATTCAAATCTTTACTATTGTTACAGTGACACTGTTGTAGCAGGATTAAACATATTGCGCGTACATTCGCAAGTCGCAACAAACGAGGCAGCTCGGCGACAACCGTAACGCCAGTAACATATGCGCACGCCTCAGCAACACTTATCATATTGGGGTTTATTACGCTTACTACTAATATTCTTCTAATACAATTGCCTACGCGTATAGGACGTCAATAAGACCGAGTAGTAAGCGGCACACTAAATGATTAGTATCACAAATTGTGCAGCAATTCTAACAACAATTAAATTTTATTGCTATTTCACTGAAGACTCAATCGTCTTAAGGCAAATTAAACTTTGATTACATTACACTATTCAAATTTGTCCTACCATTATCTATTTTAAAAATGCGATTACTGTGAACATGAGACTATCAAGTATCAAGTGAATTAAAATATTTATCCAAAGTTTCGTACATTACCTAGCTACTTTATAGTTCAGAGCTAGCAGCGTTGTATCTAAATCTTACATTATAGTAAAATTACGCAAACACTGAAGAATAATGTAAATAAGTATACATCTCAAAAGTATGTAATTCGTTAGCTTCCTTACAGGTAGCAACCTATAGGAAAAAGTTTTTGAATATCAAAAATAAAATTTGCATCAAATTCATATGAATACTTTAAGAGCATACACAAAAATATTGCATTAACAGTAATACTTCAACAAGAATGAAATGGCATTGACGTGTTTCAACGTCATCTTTTCTCATAAAAATATTAGAGACAGGTCTCATATGAAAGTATGGACTACTTATTATTAAATGATTGAAGTTCATTATGTATTATATTAGCATTTCAATGCATTCACAAACTTCTAATAGATTCCCTATAAGTAGTATTTCCCATCGACGGTCAATTATAGCCTAACAATGTTGCAAGATATTAATTATATTTAACTTTTCTAAACTTGCTTTTTGTGTAAAGCAATTTAGTATATTTAAATCTGAGTCTTTATTGCAACTTTGTACCATCAGAACAACTCTACAAATTTCAGATTCGCAACATTTTCGCTTAGGTAATGTCTTATTAAGTAATTACTTGTACTAAGTATAGAAATGGGACATTTCTGTTGGTTTCAAAGTTTGGCACACATTTGAAAATGATATGTTTATGTCATAATACTTTGCTATGAGGGTTTATACTTTAATACAAGTGTATACAAAAATATAATGTATTTTTTAAACTTCATGTCAGATCATATTGTTTCTAGGGGTATTAAAACTTCTCACTTCATTTAATTTTATGGAAGCCCCATGCGAAAATTGAGTTTTGAAGCGTGCACATAAACTTCCCACTAAAACTAAAATGAACTGTCCCATTTCCTATAGGTACATTACACGTTAATTATTACGTAATTCAAACACTGTGAACGATAAACGACTTTAAAAATGAATACACCCGAAATGCTTATATCGACTAAGTCACTATGATCAAACAGTAGTTCTGCTACCATTCCTAAGACTTCAAAAAGTTTCCTCTAATTCGATGTATAGAAAGCTAACTTCCGAAGCTGGCTTACTCAATAATGTATAATGACATCAATGGCAAATACAACAACGAGATGGTTCAAGGACTTTTACTCTAAACACCCAAGGCGTCATTCGTTTCATTTTAGTACACTATGCAAGTCACATGCTGATATGTAATAGACGACAGTTATTTCTTTTAAATACTGATAGAAATAATATTTACTCGATTATTATCATTTGTTGCACATGAAAAGCGTTGTAATCGTAAGCGCGTAACCTCAATTCTCGTCGCACCGACCTGTCCACGCGTCACACTCGCACTCGGTTCAATCACAGTCGAGAAAATCGCACAATTAATAAATACACTAATATTAATTAGGCCTTTTTAGGACAGATAATCACAATTTCTCTAAATTAATATATCTCCTCGACATACAATTCAAGCGACTTGTTTAATATCCTATTCCATCTTCATATTCTTTGGATTCAAAATTTACCTGAAAAATAAAACATTGAAATTGTTAGCAGGCGCTCATTAGTCTTGTACGGACGACCGCAGGTCAAGCTACCCGAAACTGCCAAATATTCCTAATCAACCTTGAGCCTTAGTGCTTTAGGGATAAGGTTGAAAATTTAATACAGAAATCGGACAGATTGTAGTAAATGTGCTGTCGTCTGTACATCAGGCGAAGCACAGCGGTTTTCATTGCTACTAAGCGAAAATAGAGTTGCGCTGCTCGCGCATGTATTATCAACTTGAGTGAAAATTGAGTTCATTTTAGAGGCATTCTAAAATCAATATCTCAAAACCCAGTGGTTTTCCAGGTATGGTCTACAAGAAGATAAATATCCAAATGATGGGCTTGAGTTTTCACGACATTTTCAGAAACCAACCTAATCGCTGACGCAGGACAGGGCTCGCACGTAGTGTCGCGGCGGTCAGGCGGCGGCCTGCGCTTGCGGCGCGTGCGCGGGCGCAGCGCGAGCTCGTCCGCCGCGCGGCTTGATGCTCTCCGACACTTGCCACATGGCCTCCTCGCTCAGCACGTCGTCGAACTCGTTGAACATCGCTAGGATGCGCTCGTTCTTCTTGAACTTGTACTGCCTGATAACGAAAATTATATCATCTTTTATTTGCCAACTGTACTCAGCCATGTGAATTACTCATACTTGATTTAGTTGCATGCATCAACATTCATCTTTATTTTTAAGCATTTAATAACAGAATAGTATTATACTTTCCAAAGTAATAATAATCAAACAAAATAAAGTAAATTTAAGTGGGTTACGCACTCTTTATGGAATCTCTTCATATTCTCCATGATGTGGTACTGTTGCCACCTCTTGGTGAAGTTGATGCAGCCTTCCGGTAGGAGATCCGGATTGCCGATATGAACAAAAGTCAGATCTTGAAGGACTAGGCCACTGCAAACAAAAAGTTAATTATGATAAAACTGCTATCAAAATATTGTACCAGGATAATCAGCTTACCGCCACAATGTCTATTACATTAATGGATTGCTCGCTAATTGAATATCAAGTCACTTTTACAACAGGTTTATGAATACATTAGTGGTAAAGTTTGGTGACTAGGTCGTCCCCTGATTTCATTCGCATAAATTTCGAACTCTTAAGAATAACCGCATAAAAAGTATTCTATATGTTATTCCTGGTTATAATCCATCTGTGTGCCCAATTTTCAGTTTAACTTTCAGTTAATTTTTGCATGAAAGAGTAATAAATAAAAAAAACTTTCACGTTTATAAAGGATAATAAGACCAACATACATGTAGGGTATGCAAGGCGGCTGCGTCTCGGCGAGCGCCTGGCGATAGGCGCGGAAGGAGGACGACGAGTCGATGATGGTGCAGTAGTCGTGCAGTGTGTCCACAATGGAACGTGGCCAGCCCAGGCGTCGCACAGGAGGAGAATCCAGCGCGGACACGAGAGCCAGGTACGAGTTGAAATTGTTCATCTTGCGTAACGCCTTCATTACTTTCAGGAACTTGCTGGCGTACTTTTCTCGTTCACGGGCTTCCTCCTGTAATGAAATGTTTAATTTAATTGATTATTGAAGTACCAGCTGTAGACAAAGATTTTACTTAGTGAGAGAACCTAGGTCACATAAATCCATGAATGTACCCCAATAAAATAATACCTATGTGCTAATTAAAGAGTATTAATAATAGATGCAGTAACGTAGCCTATGTACAGACGCTCTGCCAGGTTTCTTTATTAGATTTTCAACTTTATCTTTATCTTAAAGCATTAAGGCTCAATATTGATTGGGAATTTTTGACAGTTACGGGTAGCTTGACCTGCTGTAGTCTGTACTCGGGACAGTAAATTCAACACAATCGACGACTACTAACTTGTTCTAAAATCCTAGAGCGTGCCCAGTAGCTCATCTTATTGAAGTGTTCTGTGAAGCGCGTTAGGTTAGGTGAGCTCTCTTCTGATTGGTCGCGCGGCCACAGAAGCACTTCGGCGGTAGTGAGACGCACGAACAACGCGGCGTCTAACAACGTCATCTGTTCGGCCAACTCCGTCGCTTTGAAGTCCAAAAGGGTGTCGCGACGCGTAGATACGCTGCCGAAGCACGGATTTTCGTACTCGTATCTGTTGTTGGTCTGTAAAAAATATGGGTTATTTAGTCACTTTGCTCATATTTGCACTTGTATGGCGCAATCATATCTTTGGCGCTTTCGAATCAGTATTAAATCATGATAAAATGAATGTTTTATCATTTTTAATACTGATTCGAAATCGCCAATCCGCATTGAGCTAGGTGTGGTGATTACGCTCAAATGGCTCAATCCCTCTGTATGGGAGGAGACCTATGTCCAACAGTAGGACGATAAAAAGGTTGATGTTGATAATGTTAATGATGATGATGAATATTGATTTCCATCACATCTGACAACTAATCAAAAATAACCCTACAGTGTAGTAAAAGTTGTTTATGTTTTATTTGACGACCAAAAGTTGTTTATGTCTTATTTGACGACCTCTGTGGCGCAGCGGTCAACACGCCTGCCTGCGACGTGGAGACCCCGGGTTCGAAGTTCAAGTCATGATAGAAAACGGTCTTTTCCTGATTGGCCTGGGTCTTGGATGTTTATCTATATATGTATCTATTATATATATCGTATCGTTGAGTTAGTATCCCATAACACAAGTCTCGAACTTTTATTTATTTATATCAGGGCTGTCCAAACCATGGCCCGCGGGCCGCATGCGGCCCGCGGCTTGTTTGATTGCGGCCCGTAGAACCTTTTTTAACTGACTTCAAAAAAAGTCCGGTTTCCAAAATTAACAAGCAAATTATTTTTCTCGCATCAAAATCGAATGTTTTGGGTATGTACGATTACGTTGCTCACATCACTATTCACTCGAGAATTCGGGGAATTCCCCGAACGCAAGATACGTGTACCTACTACCGCGCATCATTCATTGGGCATTTGTTTGTCACTTGTCATTCAACGCGACGAAAGTCTTGATTACGCAAGGTTACTCTCAGGTTAAAGACTTTAACATTATTTTAAAGTTTGTTCGCTTTGTGTTTGCGTATAAAAAACTTTTAACCTCATCATGTCTACAAAGAAGAGGAAGTTAAGTGAAGAAAAACGTTCATTCAATGAGAAATGGGAGTTAGACTACTTTATTTCCAACAATAACAATAAAATTCAGTGTTTGATTTGTATGCAAGTTTTATCTGTAAGTAAAGAATATAATGTTAAGCGACACTATACTTCTTTACATGAAGAAAAGTATAAAAAACATGTCGGTGAAGCAAGAAAAGTTATGGTGGCTGAGTACAAAAAAAACTAATACAGCAAACAAGTATGTTTTCAAAAGTAAGTACTGAAAATGAACAAAGCTTGGCTGCTTCATATGAAGTTTCATTACAATTAGCCAGAGCTAAAAAACCATTTAGTGATGGAGCTTTAATAAAAAAATGCGCAGTTGAAATGGCTAAACGCTTTATCCAGCCGAAATTAGCGGAAAAGTTTGAATCTGTTGCATTATCTCACCAAACGGTGGCGCGACGAATAGAGGACATGGGTAATTATATTACGAAAAGTTTATGTGATTACTTTGTAGATTGCGAATATTATTCAATATGTTTGGATGAAAGTACCGACCAGACCGATGTCAGTCAATTAATAATCTTCATACGTTGCATTTCCAAAGATTTTACAATCACGGAAGAAATGCTGGATTTAATACCATTTCATGGAACAACTAAAGGCAGTGATATATTTGAAGCAGTTAACAAAACTATTGTAGAATATGGAGGATTTCGTAAGTGTTCTTGTATTGTGACCGACGGGGCAAAAGCTATGACCGGAAAAGTGACAGGATTTGCGGGACTTCTAATACAAAATGGCATTGATTGCCCGTTGTTCCATTGTATCATACACCAAGAAGCCTTGTGTGGAAAATCGTTGCGTCAAATGAATGCTATGAAAGTTGTTATAAGGATAACCAATTTGATTAGAGGTGGAAACAGATCATTGACACATAGAAAATTTAGAGACTTCTTATGTGAAATCGATGCAAACTATGGAGATTTACTATTGCATTCAGAAATCAGATGGCTAAGTGCTGGCCAGTGCTTGCAACGCTTTTTTGCCTTACGAAAAGAAATACCTTTATTTCTAAAAAATGAGATATCGTCTGACACTTCTGAACTACAAGATAAAATGCGAGATCCTCAGTTTCTGGCTGATCTTGCGTTTTTAACTGATATGACGCAACATTTGAATGAGTTAAATTTAAAATTGCAAGGTAAAAACCACAATATAGCCAACCTGTATGGAAATGTGAATGGATTCAGAAATAAACTTAAATTGTTCAAGACGTCTCTACAACAAGATGATTTTTCTTTTTTTCCAAGTTGTAAAGAACATTATTTAGAGATGAAAAATTTTGAAGAATGTAATTTCTTGGACCACCTCAAATACATGGACGAAATAATCGTCGAATTTGAGCGGCGTTTCGCAGATTTTGAAAAAATTGAGAGTGATATAGCACTCTTCACTCAACCATTAACAATCGCAGTTGAGACTGTAAACATTGATTATCAACTGGAACTGTGTGATCTGCAATCAGACCCCTTTTACAAGGGCAGAACAGAAACAGGCATTGATTTTTTTAAACTCCTCGCTGAACGTTTCCCGAAACTGACCAATTTCGGACAAAAAATGGGCTCGATGATGGGCAGTACCTACCTTTGTGAAAGTGCATATTCGACAATGAAGTTTATTAAGTCTAAATACAGGTCTTCATTGACAGATACTTCACTTAAGCATGCACTGCGCCTAGCTACTACTAATATTAATGTTGATATTGACAGAATTGTAAAAGACAAATTAACAAAACAGTAGGTTATCTATCTACTAAATAAAATAACAAATCATTATAAACTGTTTTTTATTTTTACAAATATTTTGCGGCCCACCAATGTATTTAGTATTTTTTATTGGCCCTGGGTCCCATCTAGTTTGGACACCCCTGATTTATATAAATAAATATATACGGACAAATCACACAGATTGAGTTAGCCGCAAAGTAAGTTCGAGACTAGTTGTATTGGTTACTGGGCTCACCTGTTGGAAGTGCAGCTGTTTCTGTTTGTCGACTAAAATCTGCCTGAGAGCCTTCGCAATGATCAGCTCCTCAGCATCCACAAGCCAGTAGATAAACTCCATTATCTCCTGCATCAGAGGGCAATCCAAATCGGACATCCTGAAAACAGACAAAACATAATCATTTTATTCATAATTACTGAAGTTCCGCTACTTTGATTGAAGTAGCAGTCCGATCTCAGAATGGACAGATTTATTGGAATGGTTAGGTTTTTTCATCAGGTATTAGCCTCGAGTTTGAATTGAGCACTCTGGCTATTACATGAAACTGAAGTAACATTTGTAAAAACACTTTTACAGGTATTTTGGAAATGAGTTCGGTGTTTCCTATCTGACTACTCTGAGAATAAAGACCGAAAAAATTCAGAAGTCACAGTCTCTTTTTAAAGTCCAGATATAATCTTGGTCAGATCAATGAAGACCATGTCTTTTGAGAAAAATTTGACAGGACCTATACTCTTGTGCCATCACAAATCTTGCAGCCCAACTTAAAACTTAAGGAGCTCATCTATTCGAAGAACAACACTAAAAAAGGACATTTGGGTACACCACATAATTTAGTCATTTTCGTCACTTCACTAGAATTGTTTGTTTTATACAATATGTAAAGAAAACCCTGTCCGATCCGTGAGGATATTGTTAGGTATCGTATCGGTATGTAACTGATTCTACTAATGCTACAAAGCCGGGCTAAACTTAAAAAAAAACCTAAATAATATTTTTTTGCAAAGAGGTAACTTAATACATATGCGGTAGGCAATACATGCGCGGGCGAAAGGAGGCACGGCACGCGGTCGTATCGTTATTCGTTCATAATAATACCGTCCAAAAGGATGTTGTCACTTTTTAAAAAAATACCAAATTTTGGGGAAGTTTGGATTAATTCGCGGAAAAAAAGATTATTTCAAAATTCATTAGTATTGTTACTATGATGATTATGTAAAACTTCATATTTCATTTGGTCATGTGTTTACCTAACCTTTATTATCTTTATGGGTCGGACGGAGTTTTCTTTACATATTGTATAGTTTGTGTTATTGTATTGTACTCACGTGAGGTCGGCGACAACGCGCGTGAGCAGGCACAAGGTGGAGCGCAGTTCGTGCGGTCGCGGCCGGAAGTGATGCGCGCGCCGCACCAGACGCGCCACCAGCCCGCCCGGCGACACCCACGTGCGGTACGTCGCCAGGAACGCCTCCTGGTACGTGAAGTCTGCGCGGACAGATCACTCTCACTACTCAGTATACACATCAACAGATATAGTCATTTACAGATAACGATGGAGTTCACAGTTACAAGTCTGATGAATACTTGCGTTGTAGTCTGAATACTGTTGTAATCGCTATGCAAATAAATACATTGAAGCTCAGTTATTTTACATCTGATTTTGCGTCCTGTCATAATACATCTGATGTCGTTTTTACATTTTATAGGTGATGTATTGCATAAATAATTTTTTTTATACTACAATCAGTGATCTTATTGAGTTCCAACCAAGGACAAGTCTGTCAAAATCATACACACCTCAACAATGTCTACTATTTACAGTATAAAAAAGTTTGTATATAAAATATTATCTTCTCCATCGCCTATTTCGAAATTTAAAAAAAAAAAAGCAAAAACTCATTTTGAAACAAAATAATAATGACAATTCGAATTTGGCGGTCGACAAGTTAGTTCATGTTATAATCGACATTTAACAAGGGAGGAGGAGATTAGAGCTGTAGAAATGTTGGAAGTTGGAGCTATACAACGCGTGGTTGCTGAAACTCTGCGACTCGGCCAAAATGTAATATCTAGGTTATGGTCACTTTATCGTGCTACAGGCGATGTTGCTTCTTCGGATTCCAGCTTTGCGGCGTGGCAGGACGCCGCAAAGCTGGAGAGAGGCTCGCGTGCGGAGACTTATTTATGGGCTCGAGAACATTTCGCATGGAGTCATGAGCAATGGTCCATAGTGTTTCTTCTGATGATTCTCGGTTTCGATTTCATCCGGATTTACGAAGATTAATTGGCGAGTTCCTGGTAGACGAAGCCGTCTCCAGCATCCACAAGAAATTCATTCATGTCAAGGCGGGACTATCAAGGTATGGGTTGGTATTCGTATGGGTGCGTGAACCGATCTCATTTGGATACAGGGAACATGAATGCATTGAAATACCGCAATGAGGTAGTGGAACTTGTGATTTTCCCACGCAGGGTACATACATATGGGTAAGGAGTTCCAACTCATGCCCGTGTCCATATGGTTGAGTCAGGGTTATGGACTGGCCTGCTCAGTCCCCCGACATGAATCGTTCGTTGAACACGCATGGGACATGTTACAACGAATAGCTATGGTTAATTTATCTCCAACTCTGATGACAGATGAACAACTTTTCCTGGACTTGAAAAGAACCTAAGACTATAGCCCCCTAATCGGCGAACACATTTTTGAAATGATTGCAACTAGTTGAGAGCGTTTGGATCGAACGGACCAATGGGCGGTCCGAACAATGCCAACTGATCCCAACTAGTTGCAATCATTTGACAAAAATATGTTCGCCGATTAGGGGACTGATACCGCAGCTAGATTTGGATAATTTAATTTTGAGCGTGAATAACCGATGCCGAACTCTAATTAATGTAAGGGGAGGAAATACTGATTACTAAATTAAATAAAATCCATTAAGTGCAAAGTAAAATTTACACTCAAAAATAAAATTACAAAAAAAAATATAATTAAAAATCTTTGATGCATCTTTTCTATATGTTAAGTTCTAACATAAACCATAAAATAAACTTTAATTTCGTTTATAATTATTTAACAAAATATTTATAGAATTTTGTGAAATAAGGTAAAAATTAAATATTCCTAGGCATTGTTGATACATATAGTTAGTGATCTTTAACTCTCGTTACAATAAACATGTATTTGTTGATTGCTATTGTCACACGTAAAATAACTGTGAATGAATAGTATTAGGGTTGCAGTGTACCGTTGATAAGACATTGTGACTGAGACTCCAGATTTACCTGTAAACTTCTTGATGCATTTCAGTACAATTTTGAGTGCAATTTTGTTCGTGTACAGATACTAAGGACACTCAAAATGTGTAGTATACTAAAGCAGTATATCTAAAGCAGAATAAAGCTCGTAAGAAACCAAATCAATATATTTTTCAGTAAAACTGTAGCAAACTGTCAAATGATTCGGACCTGCAAAAACGTATATTACTTCAAAACTACACAAGCCAAAGCGGAAGTTCATTTGCGCAGTGCTTACTACAGCTAAAGCTTTTGGTTAGGTGTTTGATAATACAATCATACACATACTACGTTTGTGCGGCTGTTCAGCCTGTAACACATTAGGTACTTTGTCGAATCTGACACGAAATTCGATCAAAAAAAAAATTGACAAAAGTCGACAGAGCGCGTGCTATAGCTAATTAGTAAATTATTTTCATTCAATGTTTTAAGCAACGCAGAATTATCAATATAACTCGCGCAGCTACAGAAAAGATCTGTAAATGGCGTCCACTCGCATGCGTCCTCACTCACTCTCTCTCGCTGTCTATACTCACACAGTGAAGTAAGAAAATCATCGATCAGGAATTCAGGATTCGCTTTCCAAGCTACTTTGATGCACTCATTGCACTTCGAGTTATCGTTAATTTCGTTCCGTTAAAGTCTCTGTTATTTTGTTGTTTTTGTTGATATTACTGTTTTTGTTGAGTTTGAACAATCAAACTCAAGAAAAACAACAGTAAAAACAAACTTATCAACAAACAAGTGAAATGTCAAAGTTACGTTGTAAATAACAGTATTTACAACGTAAATTTGACATTTTACTATCTTAGCATTTGGTTTGTGATTAAACAATGGCATGTTTTGTCAACCGTACCATAAGTATCCGCCGCCATTTTCAGATCTTTTCTTTATCTGCGCGAGTTATACCACTACTCAAAACACATTTCGAGGCTACCTGAAGCAACATTCGACAAGCATCCAAATATTAGTAAAAATAAAAACCAGTAAAACTTCCAGCCCCATATTAAAGAATGGTTCAACCACTTACACTCGTCCGTTTCTGTAAAGTGAAAGCATGAGAGTTGAGAGGTTAGAAGCAATGATAAGACATAACTTAGATAAAGATATAGTTACAGATTTTATGGTGGTTTTATGTTTAGTCAAAAATTTATTGAAAATTATGTATCACTCATTATTCTGAATAGTCTTAAGTGTGATATCCAGTAAGCCTAGTAGTATGAGTTTTCATTACAAGACTCGATCGTCGATATCGAGCGCGTTTGACTCATCGATTGGCCCGCTTCAATGTTGTAAGAACTCTCAACCAATGAGAGCGCCAAACGCGCTTGATATCGACGAGCGAGTCTCGTAATGAAAACTCATACTAGGCCTACAATACCCAAAATGCATTCATGCCTATGACCACCATTTTAATGAATATCGAGATGAATGAGGAGGAACTTTAATTTCATGGCAACCATTCAGGATGATGCTAATTAATCGTCAAAGAAAGTTAATGATCCCATATCCGTGATATTTTGTACAAATGACTGACCTTTGGTTGCTTTTGTAGCGAGTACGATGAGTGCATCCGCATGTCCTCCACGCACCTCGGGCCCATCCTTACTGGGCCCCTTGAGGACCAGCCAGGAACTAATGTCAGTCTGAAGGATGATGTCATCGGGGTCGGCCTGAGGCGGCTCGCTGTTGGTTTCCGCAGTAGCCGGCGCGGGTTCCGTGCTGCCTTCACTCCTCTGATATAATTACAAAAAAAATATATATAAATTTTCTCTAACTTCTGATAATGAAGGCATTGAATCAATTGAACATTTTACCTGCGACGGCACAGGCGAAGGTGACGGTGGTTGTTGCACAAGCATTTCCAATTCGTCTTCAAGCGGAAACTTTCCAGGAGCGGGTGCCGTGGTACTAGTAAATGATTCATCAGAATTCTGAAAAGATATGGCATCATGAATTTGAGCTATTAAATTTCAATTAAGGTCGATTAGGGCCCTAATTAGCTTTATCTAACAATGGCGCCGATTCTCTTATTCACTAACTAAAACTAATTTTAAGTTAAGTGCATCTTTTTCTTTCTCTTTTATCTTTTTCTTTTATAGAAGACTAGCTTTCCGCCTGCGGCTTCGCCCGCGTGGAGTTCGGTTATATCGCGCTTTTTAGATTTCCCTCGGGAACATCAAATTTTTCCGAGATAAAAGGTAGCCTATGTTCTTTCTCAGGGTCTAAAGATTGTCTATGCCAAATTTCATCAAAATCGGTTGAGAGGTTTAAGCGGGAAAGCGTAACAGACAGACAGACAGACAGACATACAGACAGACAGACAGACCGACAGACAGACAGACAGAGTTACTTTCGCATTTATAATATTAGTATGGATAATATTTTAGTTTAATCCTGTCAAGATACTCCATAGACAGTTTAAACGCAAATAAACGTGGCTACGAAAAGTACACCAATTTACGTCAGGAGCGGACTAATATGACAGGTCTAAACTAACATTTGGACGTAGTATTGCAAAATGGATCCAACCAACAAAAACCGTTTTTTGAGTTACTGTCATAAATGTCATCTACACATACAATATGTAAAGAAAACCCTGTCCGATCCACAAGGATAATAAAGGTTAGGTTAACACATGACCAAATAAAATATGAAATTTTACATAATCATCATAGTAACAATACTAATGAATTTTAAAATAATCTTTTGCTGCCGCGAATTAATTCCAACTTCCCCAAAATATGGTAATTTTTTAAAAACTGACAACCCCATTTTCGTCTGTGTTATTGCGATACGACCGCGTGCCGCGTGCCCTGCCCCTCGTCGCCCGTGAGTATGTTGCCTACCGCACATGTATTAAGTTACCGCCTTTTGCGAAATAATATTTATTTTTTAGGAGTTTTTTTTTTTAAGTTTAGCCCTGCTTTGTAGGCATTACTAGAATCAGTTATCGATACTTAACTATACCTTCACGGGTAGGACAGGGTTTTCTTTACATATTGTATACAAAAAAATATCCAAGTCGCAAAAAAGTACAAGAAAAGACCCATTATTTAAAAGGGAATTTAAAACACACTACTGTCATGTTATTTTAATATATCAATTGTACTTCAACCTCTATTTTCTCAAAACAATTTTTTGGGGGCTGGATCCATTTTGCATAACTACGTCCATTTTATTTTCTGTCCTTTTCTTAATGAAATAGGAAGACAAAGATACAACTTACATTTAATTTAGTTTGTGAACAAGTGAATCGGGATTATTATCGTTAGTTTTTTTTTTTTTTTGTATTGCATCTCGTAGGTGGCCATTAGAGGCCGTAACTACTTAACCGGACTTTACTGTGGATGCCTTAATTAAAATTAAAGCCTCCAGCCAGGGGATCGTTATAGATACTAACTACTATACATTATTTTTTGTTTATGCGAAACCAGCCCGAACTATATTCAGCCCCCTAATCGGCGAACACATTTTTGTCAAATCATTGCGACTAGTTGGGATCAGTTGGGATCGTTTGGATAGCCCATTGGTCCGTTCGACCCAAACGATCCCAACTAGTCGTAATCTCAGCGAGCTATGGAGCGGGCTATGTTGGGCGTCTCTCTGAAGTACCGCATCAGAAATGAGGTGATCCGACAGAGGACCAGAGTCATCGACATAGCTGAGAGGATTAGCAAGCTGAAGTGGCAATGGGCTGGTCACATATGCCGCAGGACCGACAACTGTTGGGGCAAACGAGTCCTCGAGTGGAAACCGCGTCCGCGACGACATCAAAAAGGTGGCTGGTGGTGGCTGGTGGTGGCTGGCGGAGAGCTGCTCAGGATCGAGCTTGTTGGCGTGCCATGAAGGAGGCCTTAGTCCAGCAGTGGCCGAGTAGGGGTTGATGATGATGATGATGATATAGTTCGTTCAGAATAAGCAACTGAATCGATTCCAATCATTTTTACACCACGTCATATTTTATTCCAAATACATTTAAAAATTGTTGCAGTGGTTACCGGGCGGTTACGATAGATCATAGTACTTGCGGGCGCGCCACAGCTGACGCAAGAGGTCAACGCGCGCTCGCCCGCCTGATCGGAGCTTTGACCATATTTTTGCTGGGACAACCAAGAAGAATAGCAAACTCATAACTTTGTGGTTTTTCATTATATCTTTTTGAAACATTGTACATAGATTCTTTGCTTAAAAATACTGGACACGTGTTCGGGTTTCGCATAAACAGAAAATAATGTTGTACAAATTCAAAATAGAACAGAAATGCCTTTATAGTTATCTTTTACAGAAAAAGAAATAGGAAACAGAACAAAGACTCTTCCAATTAACTTACATTATTCAATATAGTTTCATCAGCGGAGCTATTGTGTGATGACGGCCGCGGCGACGGAGGAGGCAATAACTCATTACTAGAATTCACTGAGATCTGGAAAGAGAAAAGTTTTCAGAATTACTGCACGGAAATGCAAACTACAAACAGTTTAAGCAGCCATTCATAGCACTGCTTTTGGCTACGGAACCCTAAAAACGGTTCATGTGGGTTGGATCTATTTTACATCACTGCGTCCAATATAAAAATGTTGTAGATACCTGTTTACTCTTGCTCATCTTAGGCGGCAGAGCCGGGGGCGGCTCCAGAGGAATGGGACTAGTACCACTCATGTTCACACTATCTTCTGAGCCGCTACTGAAGAAAAGAACATAGTAATCAATATAGCAAAATGTTTATACTCTTTGCTCAAATTATTAAAAAATATAAATAAAAAATAAAAAAAATTGCCCCACACTAGGAATTTCTACTGTATCGTGGGTGTGTTTACAAACATATAAACTCATACACAAACAGCCAGACTTGGAACAACTAATTGTAGGCCATATAACTATTTTGTTCCGTGCGGGGATCGAACCCGCGACGCGCGGTGCAGTCGTGTCGTCATTATGACAAAGGCCAAATGCTTATTTTAGTGTGGGTTTCGCAAAAGGGATTTCGATTATTTCTTACGGAACCATTATTATAATCAATATTGTTTTAATTGTGCAAGGTAAATAGCATAAAATTTGATTGAGTCACGCAAATAAAAAGGAAAACAAATAAGGTGCGTTGCGGTAAGATCAGCCCTGGGGTAAGAACATACAAATCAAAGATCCAAGTTATTTGGCTTTATTTTTTAATGCTAGCTACATTTAGATAGCGTGGATAAATGGGATACTTGATTTGTACGTTCTTACCCCAAGTCCGAACTTACCCCAACGCACTATACGCAGCTTCCATACCTCATTGGTGGGTTTCCAAAATGCTGGACAGTAAAAGATTGCGCAATAGAGCGCTGTACTTGTTGACGTTGCATACTTATGGCCCCGTCGCCGATTTGTTTGGCACTAAAAACGAAAAGGTTACAAATGCAAATTAAATCACACTTTATACCTGTTAACTACTAATCACAGAGTCATCAAGTTATACATAAAGTGCACAATGAACATTAAAATAATAGGTTGAAAGTGTTTTATTGCACAGCTTAACGAACATTAAGGCTCAGTTGCACCACCAATTACTAGCAACATTTAGCAGGAAACGAATTAAAGACATGGTTTTTATTTCGATTAATTGTTTGAAGTTGACAGAGTACTACTACATAACTAATACCAGCCCATTATTATCCCCTGCAGGGTAAGGGCCTCTTCCCATACAGAGGTGCGTTGATTCGGGCGATTTCACTCATTTTACCTAGTGATAAGCGACCGTTTAACCATACAGTTTTGACGTTTGCACGTCACTATACTTAATCATCGTTAAAACCCCTTAAAAACAATAGTGTTTATTAATAAACGACGATTAAAGTTAAGTGACTTTAA
The DNA here is from genome assembly GCA_017933935.1 of Sesamia nonagrioides. Taxonomy (NCBI): domain Eukaryota; kingdom Metazoa; phylum Arthropoda; class Insecta; order Lepidoptera; family Noctuidae; genus Sesamia; species Sesamia nonagrioides. The sequence continues at coordinate 1,223,738 of JADWQK010000122.1, forward strand.
AACATCAAAAATGCATTGTAAAAAGTCACTAATTATTAATCAACTCTAAGCAACTTCGCAACTAACAACTACCTTTAACTCTAACTTTAGCTTTAACTCTAACTTAGCAATTAAGTTTATGAATAGAGGGGTTTAAGTCCAGGTTTCCACACAATCTTTATTCATAAACATAGCTTGAAGTTAGGTAAAAAAAGATGAGCAAAATTTTTATACATATATTTTTGACGTTAAAACATTTAACTTCTCCCTTAATTAATCGTTTATAAATAAACCACTATATTTAGCATTCAGTGGCGAAATAGATAAAAATAAACGGATTTTTAATTACCTGGCTATATTATATGTATGTATCGAGTGACGGAACATGTCCGGTGGTGCTGCAGCACCGGGAGCATTTGGCGGATGACTGCAGTTCCCAAACATCTCCATGTACGCCATAACTAAACAGATAATCACATCAGTTAAAATATCACCCCACTGTGATACTGCACAAGGCGTATTTGAATTAAACATTGTCATTTCAAGATTATAATTGTCGAAGTTAATAATTTGGCGAACGTAAACATTCTTTTAGTTAAAAAGATAAAAGTAATCTTATCTAATCTTTAATTTCTATAATCAGTAATTGTTTAATTACAATACACCTTACAGTTAGTGAAAAGATGATTTGATACACTAAGAGCGTAGGCGAAAATGTGTTTTCCGAAGAAATACAGTCGTATTAAAACATGAAACAGCAATCACACATGTTCGTAATGAAGCGCTAAATACATTCCTCAACGTTTGTGATAATTAACTACGGCGGCGAACTGAGTTCCGCTGTTGTTAACCAACGCATGTAAGCCGTGTAAGCACATTTGTACAAACGTTGCCGTAACTTTTTTCGCACGTGAAAAGCAAGCATGGCCTCCATCATGATAGGAACTCTTTATTACCATATCTCGAATTAAATGTACGAAATAAGGTCATAAATAAGTTTCAATATTCATGGCAGAGCCTACAAACATCGAGTGAAATTGGCGCCTAGTTGTGCTAGTGTAAGTGACAAGAAGCTTGTTGACTGCTAAAGCACGTCTGATGAGTCTCCAACATGTCCGTTCATGGAGTGGACCTTTATGTCTAAAACATAATGAAACACTTGCATCTTCAAAACTGATGTTTTATTTTGGAGCTAAATAGCGCTTTACATGCATAGATCCACTCACCGCTGTACGCGACGCTTTGGAACACTGCCGCGCCGCACCGGCACAACAGACAAACATGCCGTTATAGCCCCACACATAACATTATCATTCATATACCATAGCGCCCAAGTAATCACAATGAACGAAGGAATTTTAGAAAGTCGCAGGACCATTGAGTGAAAATTTGATGCATTTATAGATTCTCATAAATCACATACAAATGAAAACAATACTTGTTTACATACAAACATGAAGTGCCATTGACAAAGTGACAGTGTACAGAATACATTCACAGTTTTCATTTATCGACAGTAATAGTATTTACACCCATTATTGATACATTATAAACGTTGAGAACTTATGCAGGCATTCCCAAAAACTTGTAGTTAGCAATTCAAGTTATAAGTTATAGTAATCGTTTTTATTCAACGAACCATTCCGTTCCGCCACCAAGACTGGGTCAAGTAGTTTACATTGGATTATTTTTTTCAGGATTGTGCTTAAAAACTTTGACAAAAAGTATACTGACTGTGTTTTTTCTTTAGAGGAAGCGGCGGCGGTCTCGGCGGCTGGTGCACGGCCAACGTGTGCGGCCGTGCTTCACCGTGCAGAGAACATACTGGCGACGGCCTGGAAACAAATACAATACATTTTATTCACCATGAACATACTATACACCTCTTTACGACAGACGACGATAGGCGTCAAGGTTGCGTGTGCTAACTCCTAATCACCTGATTTCAACAGTTGGGAAATGTTGTTGCACGTCGACGCGAATGTTCCGGCGCTTGACGGGCAGCTCGGGCGGCGTCTCGTTCTCGTCTGAGGTGATGCTCGCCAGTCTGAGGCGCAAACAACCAAGTTACGAAAATAAACAACTAAATTGGTTAGTCCGCGGCGCGTCCTTGGTGATGTAATTTATACCGTGTTGCGATGTTTTGACTAAGTAACAAAATTAATGTACCGAGGTATGTTAAATTGTAGGTAGAATCACTGTGTACACCAAGTTAGAGATCTTATCAGTGCTAGTTAATTTTGTGTTTGTGCTATGGATGGAATGTAATTTTAGAATGTGAATACAATTTATAACAATGTATGTGTTCATTTTAAAACTATTTTAATTGGATTTAATCACATGTAAAAACAAAAAACAAGCCAATTCACTCTAAGATTTAATAAAACTACAAATGTAAGAAGGGTGTGTGTGGTAAAACAGAGGAACACTCACTTTGAAGAATGGTGCGTGGTTATACTGTTCATATTGGTTACATTCATGCGGCTCTCAAAGCTTTGCACTGTGCACTTCATTTCGGTCACACAGTCTGTACTGTTAAAAATACTGCAAAAACAATAACAGGAAGCATGATACTAAGATATTTAATATACTTTGCTATAAATAGACAATTAAAGATTTAATAACATTTAATTTAATAATTTTAAATGTTATTTTATTTCTATCACATTCAAAGTATATTAAATGTCTCTTAAAACACAGAAACCAGGAACATGAAGAAGGCGAGAGAAAAGAGTGATAATAAAAATGTAAGAAAGGTGTTTTAAAAACGAAAAAACCGTAGAAAACATGGCGAACAACATAAATAGGTACCTGTCCGTATGACTAGCGTAGTGATGTGAAGAGAACGATGAGGTGAAACTATGCTCAGCAGACATCTCTGCATGGCCGACGGAAACAAACCCGGACTCGTTGGAGAAACTTTAAAGAATAATACAGTAAAAAGATACGCAAATAGAATTTCCTCTGTTCCCGAAACCAATACAGTTCAAAACTATCAAAATAAGCAAGTCTGAGATAAACATTGACCCAAGTTCTGCTTCATAAATATAAGTAATAATTATTATTACTTATAGAGCTGGACATACTCAAATATTTATTATTATATTTAATACTAGCATTTTTCTAGTGGTAGTTTAGTATTCTACTAAGACATGTACGGGGATAACAAGCCAGCCCTTAAGAGGGAACTCTAGTGGTGCTTTCTCTATACAAATGTATTCCGCTGTTTTCTTCGTGGGTATTGCTTCTAGAGCAATTTTTTTCTACTATTTTACACAGTGATTATACGCGCTCCTATCATTTGATTTTTTTCCTAAGCGTTCGAATTTAGCGTGCGATTTTTTTCCTAATAAAAGAAATACGATAATTAAAGATCGCGAAAAATAACCCAATTTTACCGTGATGTTCAGATGACTATTAGACAAACGTGATAAGTTTTTGACAAAAAAGAAAATAATAGAAGCATAAGTGCACTTTTTCTGTAAATTTTGATATATAAATAATTGAGATCTGTCGTGTCTTGAAAAAGAAAACAGCGGAATACGAAACGTCTTTTGGTCAACTTTTTGTAGGTAAAATCAGTCTGAGCTGGAACTGTCTTTTTCGCACTTTACCGGGAGATGTTGGAAGCAGCGCGACGGCAATAGTTTATTCAAATACCTATTTTCCAAATTCCTCGGCTCTAAACTCCCCTCTTAATGCATGAAAAAAGTGACCAAAAGACATTGATTTTGCATTTATAATATTACTAGCTGGGCCCCGTTGTTTCACCCTCGTAGATTTCGATCCCATGGGAATATCGGGATAAAAATGATCTTATGTGAATTAATGATTACAAACCATCTGTGTGCCAAATTTCGTCCAAATCCTTTCAGTAGTTTTTGCGTGAAGTGGTAAAAAAAAACCTTCATCCATACATCCTCACAAAATTTCGCATTTACTTTTATAGTGGGAAGTAAGTTAATTTGACAAATCACAACTAATATAATAAAACATATAGTGAGACATACCGATTGTGGTTGGAATGGGCGTGCGCGTGAGTCGAGTTCAAGTGCGACTCCTGTGACTCCACTGACGTACGCATCTCGTTGACGTTGTTGCAACTGCACATGCCTATAACGTAAGTAACGTATTAGTAATAAAGTAGTCACTTGCAACTAAGTCACCTAACCTAAACTCAAAGGTCTTGTTACAAATCAAATTAAAGGTTTTATGTCATTACATGCTTTATTAGGTTCGCTTGTATGTTTGCTTGCTTGTTTGCTTGTTAGTTTGTCCGTCTCTAACTCTTTGGACTGCGAGTGAGCGGCTCATTACTGTAAAATGTCCCACCTTTTTCAATATGTTCGTTCGTTTTTTTTTTTTTTAAAGAATATCGAACTAAAAAGTTAAAATTAAATATAGTTTAAAAAACTACAAAAACATGCGTTTAAAAAATATCAAACTAAAAAGTTATAAATAATTTTAAAAAAAGCGTGAAGCGCTTTGTGCCATAATTTTTGTATATTAAGCGCCTCACGCTTTTTTTAAATATTTTTTTTAATTAGTTTTTAAACTATATTTTTTTATTGTATTAATATCAGTTAATAACAAAAGTTCCTAATACTAGTAGCTATTCACTGTTGTTTCACAAATAATCTTCGCCAAAATCATATTTGTATTAATAGCCAAATATTTACTAAAACAGTGACATTCACAATGGTAACACCAGAAATAAGGACAAACTACGAGCTCCCCTTCATAAGGTTCATAACTCATTTGTTGGGCTTGGTATAAACTTTTACAATAATATACCCTCTTCTTTGCTAGATTTGCCTTTTGAATGCGTTTAAAGTATAAGTAAAATCCAACCTTTGTTCAAAGGTATACTGATCTATCACTAATTAAATGATAAGAATATTTCGGCTCCTGGGATTATTAAGTCACGCTAATTCTGGAGACAGAACATAAACATTGTGTTTATGATCTTTCTCCAGAATAAGGTTACTGGCCAGTTATATGAGTTCAGATGATCATGGGCGTAGCCACAATGGGGCAAGCTGGGGCGCTTGCCCCACCCTGGCTCTGATCTTTAAGGTACCTAATTAAAATTTTAAAAAAACCGGAGGAGGGCAGGGGGATAGGTTGACTGCTGCCCCACCCTCAGCCCAAGGCTGGCTACGCTCATGCAGATGATTGTTTATTTTTTGAACCCAGCCAATGCATAAATATGTAAGCTGTCACACTCGTTTATGGCTGGAGGCTTTCATTTTGGTAGTAAGTATTTTACTTACTTATTGACATGACATTTATAAAAGCAACACAAACACTGTAAATGTTCGGATTAAAGGGCTATATTATTATTATTATACTGACATGGCTAGATGACATATAGTAAATTAGCTTTCCGCCCGCGGCTTCACCCGCGTGGAATTCGGTTATATCGCGCATTTTAGATTTCCCTCGGGAATATCAAATTTTTCAATAAAAGGTAGCTTATGTCCTTTCTCGGGGTCTAAAGATAGTGTGTGCCAAATTTCATCAAAATCGGTTGAGAGGTTTAAGCGGGAAAGCGTAACAGACAGACAGAGTTACTTTCCCATTTATAACATTAGTATGGGTTATTTAATTTAATGAATTAATTTTATTAACTTTACATGCCTAGCACTAAATAGTCGGGTTTTTCAAACTGAACAGACAGCTGGGCTGCTGGGGCGTTTGTTGCGCCATTTCATCATCTCAGCGTTAATCCCAGTCGTATCCAAAGCTTTTTCAGCTTTAGAGTCTAGGGTCCGCTTTACCAGTCTAACTGCTGTTTTGGCTAAACTTCGATATTTTCCGTGAAGCGATTGCCGTCTGACCTCCACAACCCGAAGGCGGTATCGAAGCATTGCAGTTAGACCAATTGTTGGACTTTTGAGGGCTCCAACAACCCGTAACGACTGCCATCAGATGTTCGTATGGCAACCGGGACCAACGCCTTAACGTGCTTTCCGAGGCACGAGCAGACCAGTGCAAATATTCATATTCATGTATACAAATATTTGCACTGTGTGGGGATCGAAACCGCGCCTCCTTGCACAGCGGCCGCGTTCGCTGCCGCTACGCCACGGAGGCTGTTTGTTGCGCCACTTCTTCCCAGCAAAAGCACTAGGAAGTGGTGAAGGGTGGGCATTTTTTAAGGACACTGTCTTTTGTAATTTTGACAGCCTAACTTGAATAAATAATTTTTGAGTTTCATTCAAAGAACATTGGTATCCAGTTAACAGGGTTAAGTAAGGAATTTTAACATCTCAGCCTGGACATGTGGGTGAATCTAACAACCAGTTTCAGCAGTGTAAAAGGCTGTATCCTATCCTGAAGACGAGACAATTATTGTGTTGTTTATTTTCTCCTAAAGCTGCATGATCTATTTTATGTAAGTTACTAAGAATAAATGACTTTTAATTTTGATCCTCCACATTTTGTTGATGACCGTATGTAGTCTTAGGCTCACAGGAAGATAACATATGCCTTGTCGAGACAGCGTAATAAACGGACACTTAAGAGTTCGACGTAAATACATACATGTCTATGAGTTGACGTCAGGCATCTATCTGTCAGATTGATTTATTCGATTTTCAACGTTATCTCTAAAACATTAAGGCTTAAGGTTGATTGAGAATATTTGACAGTTTCGGGTAGCTTGAGTTGCTGTCGTCCGTAAAATGTAATTTTTTTTTAAACGTGCCCCACACTAGGAATTTCTCTTATATCGTGGGTGCGTTTACAAACAAATAAACTCTCATAAACAAACAGCCAGACCCTGAACAACTAATTTTAGGCCATACAAATATTTGTTCCGTGCGGGGATCGAACCCGCGACACGCGGCGTAGCAGTCGATCACTCAGCCACTGCACCAATCGTGTTCTCATTCAATTCTTAAATAGTTTAAAAGTAAATAGTACTGACCAACTATTTCTGAGTTAGGCGGCGTGGCGAACACATGGTCGTGGTTGATAGAGTCGTGTGCATTCCTCTCCTCATCATTTGACACGTTCAGCATCGAATCCAGTGAGCCGCTGCTATGAGATTGCAGGGACAGTCTGAAATTGAACAAATTGACGTAAATTTATACTGTTGCTACCATCATCATCATCATCATCATCATCGGCCGTCATGGAGATTCTTGGGGGAGGCATAAGTCCAGCAGTGGACGTCTTTCGGACGACCGGTCCCGCGCCTCCCGCATCCAGCGGATTCCCGCGACCTTCACCAGGTTGCTTTATACTAAGTAAACTTACAGTTTAGATAAGTTTAAACTATTTTAACTATAGTATGTGCAGTGCCTCCGAGTGCTTGCCAAACAAAAAAGTACCTCTTTTATAAATTAAATTATATAATTAAAATTGTATACATTAAATAATTAAAGTTGTAAATCATTATTTAAAACTTGAATGTATTTAATTATACCTAAGAACGCATGAAAGTGACAATAAGCTTTCGAAACGTAGCGTAGTTGAACCAGTAACTAACCTATCGATAGAGAGAGCCAGCAAGGAGTTGTCGTTCGCCGACTTGCGCTTAGGCGGCAAAGGTGGGGCCAACTCGATTTTCCTGCAAACACACATTGCATTCTCACTGACCATACCATTGAATAACCTCCGTTATATACGATTAAACCAAGAATACATACAATATGTTAAGAAAACCCTGTCCGACCCATAAGGATAATAAAGGTTAGGTAAACACTTGACCAAATATAATATCAAATTTTACATAATCATCATAGCGACACGACCACGTCACAGGTGCCGCGTGCCCTGCCCCCCGCCGCCCGAGGAATGGGGTTGCTTACCGCACATGTATTAAGCTACCTCTTTTTGCGAAATAATATTTATTTTTTTAGGGGGATTTTTTTTTAAAGTTTTGCCTGTCTTTGTGGGCATTATTAGAATCAGTTATCGATACCTAACAATACCTTCACGGATCGGACAGGGTTTTCTTTACATATTGTATATGTACTACCACCCCACAAACCTATCGCCAATATATATATATTTTTTTTAATATTTATAAACTAGTGCTTGACTGCAATCCCGCCTGATGGTAAGCAGTGATGCAATCGTTGAGTGTAAAGCGCACTAGTTTATTAAGCCTATTCACTTAAAAAACTTAGGAATAGGAAGGATGACGGCAGTTGAGCGAGGTGATGCAATGCTAAACCCAAGACCAACACGACCAAACGATGCTGCGCTAGAGGGAGATTGATCTGGAGACTCTCCACGACCAAACTCCCGAGACAACAACATTTGGCGCATCGTACCCGCCACACATCGCAACACAACTGCTCAGACCCGTCCTCCGTACGGCTTCACCAGACATCATGCCGGAACACGACGAATCGCTTGGCGGCAATACTTTGTCTGGTGGGTGGTAACTTCTGCCGGCAGCCGATGTTATGGCCTACCACCGAGTAAAATATACTTATATTATATACTTGAAATTAACGATTAAGATTAATATGCGTACAGTTAAAAAGATACGCAATTAACAATTAACCCCAATAGTCGTTAAAATTGGCATCCTGAGTTCTAAGCATCTGAAACTAACGGGGCTAACAATACTTTGAAAGTGTTATAGTTTCGCCATAAATTTTTACACCATCCATCAATACTGTATTGCTATTGTGTGACTTTCACGTAGTCGACACGTTTGAGTAGTGTTTGTTGGCGCGTCGATGTTAGGATGGAGGAAAGTGTCAAGCCTATTCAAATCTTTCGTTTCCATTGCGTTATTTACAAATAATAAATTTCAACTTTAAATAAGTATAAATTAGGAGTTTTGGCGGGAAAGTTAAGCTGAATGTCACGCTCATTTTTCATTAGACTTTTTAAATTACATATTTATAGTGTGTTTACTAAATAAAAGTGTGTGATTTATGTAATAAAAAGTGCATTCGGTAAATAATTCATAAAGAACATTGAGATATCGCAGCATAGTGGCCTCATCATGACTTTGCCTCAAACCTTCCTCGTAGACGGTTCACGTGGCCGTCTTTTTCGATATGAATAGGCAATTCATTACGTGACATTGACTAAATGCACAAACCGTGCGAAGCAAAACAAGAAAGAAAGAAACTCTTGATTACTTCCAAAAAAATCTTTACCTTTTAAGTACTTGAAATTGGCACAAAGTCATAACTAGTGCACACTACAAAAAAAAAAGTATAAATTAGGTTTATTTCAAAATGACTAGTGGTCTTAAAAATGTCATGAAAGCTACAACGAAAACTTAACTTTACATGTAGATATTAGAGTTATTTTTACAATATACTGTACTGACCGGTTGGGCCTGGCAGGCTTGGGTGGTGGTGAGTCGGGAGCATCTAGCACGGATTCTGAGGAGTGCGACGCTCGCACACCGCTGGATTCCGATCCCACCTCGCCCGTCAGCAATGAACGCTCCTTCGGCGTCAAAGGAATATCTACAACAGACGCAATATTATGCTTAGTAATTGTTTGCCAGCAAAAACACACAAAAAATGTCTGATTTTAGAAATACACATTCTAAAATAACAAATGCCGTATTATAAATATCAAATAAGAAAAAAAAATCATGTTGTCTAAATTATTTATGTATCAAAACAGTTAAAGAGTTAAGTGTTGGTACTGCTGTGTTTTTACAAGTATTTATGGGCAGCTAAATGATAGCTAAGAATTTAGCCGTTGTATTTAATTAGCGGAACTGATTAGTTCCATTACAGTGGTTTGTAATAGAGGCTCTATTATGTATGATAGCGTTTCAACAGAAATGAATAACGCACCTGGCAAGGAATTCCTTTGTGTTGAAGACCGCGGCGAGACGAGTGCGGGGCGAGGGGAAAGCGCAGGCCGCGTCATGTGTTGCTGAGCCAGCGCTGAAACCTCTTCGACAGCACCCGTCACCCCTTTTACCACCGAGCTGACATACTCTGGCGACAACGCTTCAGCCGAAGTATCTAGTTCCTCATTACTAGCATCAGCTCGCAAACTCAGAGCAGTGATCTCATCGCATAGACGTATCAACGTTGCTAATGCCGCACAGAGACGCTTTACGGCACTTGTTAGTTGCGGTGATCGGCAGCAGTATGGTTTTATTGCTGAAAATGTCATGATAAACAATAAGGTTTATAAGTATTTATTTGCACTTCTGAAGTTACCTAATTAAGCGGTCTACGAATACAGAAAAACTAAGGTAAAAATGTAAAAGTTTGTCTATAATAAACAACAGTTCAAACAGAAGTTTATGTTGTTGGGTATTGTTAGGTTTATACATTGATACAAAAACAAAACAATCCTATAGTACAGAGAATTAACATTATGCAGCTTATTTACCTTTATGTATATTTGCGATTGATTCAAAAACAATAGTGCCATTGTCGGGGAGCATTTCCAGTTTCCCTTTTGTTATAACATCCGAAAAGTGTTTTAAGCCGAACGTAACCTGTGGACAATAGGTATGTTGAGGTTAAATATATGTACAGAATAGACGGTGAAGTATTTTGTATATTGAACTACCTACTGACCTCTTTGACTAGTCGTTCGAGTTCTTTGGCAGGTGTGACTTCCCCATCCTCATTGGTGTTATTAAGGTTTTTCGCCATATTCCGAATTTTCGGGCTAAGTGGCGAGTGCGATCTGTTGAAACATTAAAAAAAAAACATAAATACCTACAATTAATACTATGCAAACATTGGTCTGAATGACTGGGGAGTCCTGAAGTGGCTTTTGCCTAGCAATGAAATGATACCAGCCAATATCAAAGCCACGAACGGTAAAATAAAATCTATAGCGGTATATGAACTCTTCCGTCCTAACAGAACTTTTTTTTAACTTCGATTACGCCTGTTGGAAAGCGATAGATGAGGTCTATGATGGACTGAGCGTGCCAAGATGCCTATTCACTCTATGGCACATTGTCAGTTAAAGTAGCTGCCTGACAGATTGACACTTATGATTGGAGCTTGCCAAGAGGCCCCAACATGGGCACATCATGTTACGAAAAGTGTGGCAAAAAAATATAAAAGTTAAACTATCTTGACAACAAAACCGAACATTGATTTTGTCCGCCATATTGCAAGTTTACATAACAATACTTGTTATCCAATATTATTAACAATGGTTGATGCAGAGGCTGAGCGTACGACTGCTGTGCTGCGTGTCGCGAGTTCGATTCTCGCACGGAATAATAATTTGTATGGCCTACAGTAGTAGTTGTTCCGGGTCTGGCTGTTTGTGTATGCAAGTTTAAATATTTATAAACGCATCCACGATAAGGGATCAATACCTCCTAGTAAGGGGCAACGTTATAAAAAAAAAGGAAAGAAAAGAAAAAAATAGACAACAAACAAAAATAAACCACTTGTTTATTCAATCAAAGTGTGTACTATCCATTATACATACATACATATACAAAAGGATCATTTAAAATGTCATTGCTTGGTATGCGTTTCGAAAGAATCTACTTTGCATGCAGGCCCACACCTGTGCGCGAATACAAAGCTAAGCTATATTTAATATTCAAGTAGGAGGTCCCGGTTCACCTTACTCTAGGCGAGTTCAACTAAAGACAATAAAGACGCACGATATGATCTTTTTTAATTATCATTGAGGTCACGAGACTCGAGCATGTAGCGTGTTTTATTACTTGTCTTATTAGGTAAACAAATATGGCGTATGTACTGAGATTTATTTTGGCAGAAATCATGTGTTTAATGTTTGAGTTTTTTATAAAGATGACGTATCGTGTTTGTTTGAAACATTATTAAAAACTGTGTATGCTTATCGTATTCACAATGTACACCAATATTATTAATCGATTTAAAAAAAAATGGGAATCTCAATTTGACTGTATTTTTTTACAACACATACCTAAATCTTAGGTATTTCCTAATTAACGGGAAAGTAAAAAAAAAAATCTGATTATTTTAATATTTTTGCAATCAAGTAAGGAACATACCTATACTATCGCCTAGTTCCATAAAGAATAGAGGTAAATAAACCAATTTAGGGTTATCGTTATCACAACTCACATTTTACAAATCTCCTGTTATTTACACGATTTTCGACTTTTACATGCTAACTATTTATTAACAATTCCTATTACACCATATTTCAATAGAATCACTAAAATAATATGTATAATAACTTGATATTTCGAAAAACCATTAATAAGTCGACATTAATTTTACGTGATAGCCCTACAAAAAAAGAAAGATGGATGAAATCCAGGTATTAAACATATTTTGTGGAATTCAACCAATGAATAAAGTTGAGGCATTTGTCAATACAATTTTGCGTATTTTAGTTACTTTCAAATCAACTGCATAACACATGCATTGGAATACTTTCAAGTATGGACTAAGTATAACATATAAAATATAAATATACATGTATCAAAAAATTTAACCTATTAGGAAATTAGCTTACATGTGTGTCATATTTCATTCAAATAGGTTAAGCTTTCTATGCCAATCATAAATATCTAAACAAATAACCTGTTTACATTAGTGGGAAGTAGAATTATTACTTTTATGAAAATCATTCAATCTTTTCAATCATTCAATCAAGTCTATTATGCGTAAACTACTCGTTGCCTAGCAACGGTTTGTTTACCTCTATTCTTTATCGAATTTGACCGACCTAAAGAAAAGTTGTCTTTTAGGCGTAAACTACTCGTTGCCTAGCAACGGTTTGTTTACTTCTATTCTTTATAGAATTTGGCTCAAATATAGTTACGTTATTTTTTGTTTTATGTTATACAATGAAAGTAAGTAATTTTTTTTTTTTTTTTTATATTGCATCTCGTAGGCCGTAACTACTTAACCGGACTTATGTAAATTTCAAATATGTATAAGGAGTTTTAAGTTTTAATGATATTATATTGTTGTTAAGTTATACAAAAAAAGTAGGTAAATTTCAACTAAGTATGTATAACAATTTAACAATAACGAGCATTGCATGGATTTCATTGTACAAAATATTGTAATCGATATTGGGAAACTGTCAAAAAATTAAATATAGTGTATACAATAATTAAATATAATGTAGTGTATGCGTGTGTGTTAAATGTAGTGTATGTGTGTATAGTGTAGTTTTACATAAACAATATATTTATTTTGCCATTTTTTTATGTAAAACAAGTGTGATTGTGCTGATTCGAAAAGCACGACCGCACAACGATAGTCGTGTAAAATTGTGTTTTATCGAGTCATCACTTCTTGTGTGTTTTTTGATACTTCTTTATCTTGCCGGTATTTCCCTTGTGTAAGTACCAAATGTCACATTGATTAAGTCTCTGTAACATTAAACAAATATCACATAGATTACTTATGGTGAAATTATAAAAGTAAAGAAATGTTTTTATACATTTCTTAAATTCTAGTAGACTATAAATTTGTACCGTTTTCCATTTTTAGCAAATCTCCGATGGAGTTTATTTGTTCGTCTATGAAACCAACCGCCGACAGGCGATCTTAACGCGTTCGACATCATGTCGTAGAACTATCACTCCTGAATCGCACAGAACACTCGATCCACAGTAAGTACTTGCTTCATGCACTTCTTGAACATAGAATTACTTTCGAACAACCTCACTGAGAAAAAACAAAAAACTGGTGTCCACCGGCCGTTCAATAAATAAAAAGCGATTCGGTCACGCTGACAGCCCGCGCGGACATTAAAATGTAATCACTTAACATTGCACGCACTAAACTAATGAGATTTCAGCGGACAATGTACTAATGAGTCCGACAGTCGCGGGTCGTGCTCATGACTCATAATTACTACCACATTTTAGCGCATTGTCCACACTAATAACAAGTCCGTTACTACTCCACCAAACTATACGACTTCTTATATAAATTACGACACTACGAAACTATTTACGTGACTTTTAAAATTTGATAAAATTAACACAAGAACATTGTTCTTGCAGTAGTGTCAAAGATAATACTGTGTCAGTATGAGCGACATTTTCTTGCCGCTGTCAGTCGAAAGATAGGAGTTATGTATGTAAATTTATCAATAAAGATAACAAGTAATATACAAAGATTTCATGGCTATGTAAACAAGTTACTAGATAAGGTGTGCATACCATAAGATGTAATCAACAAAACATCTGCAGTTTGTAAAGATAATGTTTGTGTCACGAAGGCTATGATTACCTCCTTACCTACTGGTGTGTGCTACTAACATTCAAGTTAATAAACATATAAATGTGATAGGTAGAGTCACGTACTGTTTGTTTAGATTAAGGTAGCGTTATTTGGAGCATGTAGGGGCGACAGCAGGTCAAGCTACCCCAAACTGTCAGATATACCCAATCAACCTTGACCCTTAATGCTTTAGAGATAAAGTTTTAAATCTAAAAGGAAATCTGACAGATTGTAGTAGCTAGATGTGCTGTCGTCTGTACTTCATAAGGTACTGAATTCTCGAGCGACGGGCTTGTCCAAATCACGCTAGCTAGACTCTTTTCAGGTGTGGGTATCATAATGCGCGGAAACACGCCGCGTTATCAAACAAACGCATGTGCACATATTTTGACCTGATGTTGGAGGAGAGATGCGGCCGGTGATGCTGCTGCGCCGGTGAGCGCATGTTTGAGATGCGCTCGAGTAGGTCGTCCTTGAATGAGCGTGCCCGCCTCGCCAACTTGTTGGCGCCGCGCAACGACCCGCGGTGCCCCGAGCTCCCCTCGCTGCCAGATTCGTTCTCTGTAATTTTATTGAGTCAATTAATACAAATTACGACTGTAATGAATTTAGAGGAAATGCAACAGTTAGCGAACAGAACTTTGCCTTGGGGTTATATTATTATGCATCCATAATCAAACAATCATTAGCATTATCAATGTTTGCTCCAAACATTTCAAAATGATGTCTTTGTGTGTCCCTACTTTTACACGTAGCATGACACTAATTCATTTCGATTCGTTTTGTAGATAAGCCACGGTATAGAGTCCATTTAAGAAACTGGGATGATTAATCTATTAACCGTAGGTATGCTACTGAATAATACCTGGAATGTTGTTGATTAATCATCCTTCAATAAATACATTCAAAGAGCATAACGTGACAATTAAATTACTTAAACATATTTTTTATAATCATTTACATCTAACATAATTATACAATCACTATTAGAGTTAGATAAACAGAAACTAATGTAAACATTACCAGTTTTTGGATGACCTTACACATGATACAGTCATACAGTGACGTCATTCTGACATTGAGCATAAGAAATCACTTTGTATATACTTAATGGACCTTCGTTAACAAAATTAGTAAATCATCTAATAATTACATTAATTTTACTGCTTAATTTATTCCCTGTTTGATTGTTATTAGTTTATTCACAAAAATATTTCCTTAACCTTTCATAATTCTTTGAATGTGCTTGTCCACTGGAAGCTCATCAAATATTAAATGAGTATTAAAATATATGCTTAAATAATAATATTATTTCTCTGTTACTATAACTTAGTATTGGGTTGTTATATATTATTTCTATATTAAAACTTTAAACATTGTATGAAGATTAAACCGACCTATGCCAAAAGTTAAAATGAAAGAAAATTTTACATAGAAAAGCTTTAATATGTTGACACCTACTAATTATTACTAAATGCGCTTGTACGTAAGAATAGCTTGGTAACGGGAAAAATAATAATTGCAAAATCCTTACAAAAGCAGATAATGCAGAAAAAGTTTTCCCGTGGACGGAGAGCGAAATAAGTTTGAGGTCCTGTTTTGTACAAACTTGCTTTTAAAGTAAAATACTGTTTTGACCAAGCAACCATGATTCGAGGGTAACAGAAATAATTTTATGCAAAATCAAAAACATTTTGATTCACATACCTAAATCAAAACTGAACTAAAATAAACTGATTTTAATCAAATTAATGTTAATAAGGTGTTTTGTTCATTAGAATAAGGAAGATGCATACAAAATGCAACAATATTCTGTAACAGGAAAATATTTCAAAATGTTTGTCACAAAGATTCGACGAATTCATAATTAAACAAACCTAAAATTAAGTTTTAGGTTTATAATCTTGCCAACTGAATTAATTTAATTACGAGATATTTTGTATACAAATGATATCAATGCATCGCAACAAAGAAGGATAGTTTAGAAGAAAAAAAAGTACCTCAACAAATTGCAGTTGCTGCTTTATGACGTAGAGCAAGTCCCCGTTATCCACAACAGCAAATGTTGTAAATATATAGAAACTGAACTATGGGTCACAATAAACGGGAGAATATAGACGTAGTAAACATCAGTTTATCAATTATAATGCCGATGACGCGTGAGTTTATAAATAAACGCGAAGGCGACAGGAGGACGCGCCCAAAGTCAGAGTGACGACTGGCGTCGACTGAACCAGTGAACCTCCGCACTTGCGAGTCTCACCGCTCGCGACAGACGGACGCCGTGGTACATACTAGCTTCCCAAGCCCGAGTGCGTCATACTCATACATAACATATCAACACTCGGTATAAGTCCTACTTAGCATGCGACTTCGGTACAACACGGCTATCCTGCTAACGCAGTCCCCTAATGCGTACAGGATCATTGACGATGATTCTTTTAGAATCATCGGCGTGATGGAAAAACGCATGGTTTTGATTTATTTCGTGCAAGATTTTTTCAAATCATACAATGCAAACGGCATTGTAATAGCATCTTCAGTATTACTGATATTCAGTCATCAAGAACAGTCATATTTTATTCATGAAAGCATAGACATTTACATCGTTTTTTTTTTTGTATTTATTGGATGTGATGTGATGTGGGGCGAGTTTTATATGAAGTTTTCCATCCATCAGTCTACTGTTGAACATAAGACAGCGCCAATAGCACAACGAACTCCTTCCTTGATCAGTCTCAACCAGCAGCATGACGTAAGCCTTGTACAGATTTGGATTTTGGCACTGAGATATCTCGGTTAACGCCTAATCAGGTCTATAGATCTCAACGGTTACATAACAAATTAATGTCATGCGAAATTAGGCAAGTATTCAATAAATATCGGTCAAGTGCGAGTCGGACTAACGGTTCCCCGCACCAAACTACGATTATTTTATTTTTACTATTTATTGTTATAGCGCCAACAGATATATGTATATTATTATCATCTGTGAAAACTTTAACCGTCTAGCTATCTCAGTTCGTGAGATACAGCCTGGTGATACACGGACAGTGGAGTCTTAGTAAAAAGGTCCCGTTTCTACTCTTTGGGTAAGGAGCCCTAAAAAGCTAATAAAATAAAATCGTGACGGTTTAAATTAGATTGTGAAAGAAATAGTGACTTCAAAACCGGTACTTTCTCGTTGTCAAAAGATAGGTCAACGTACGAGTATTCAATGAAAACTCATTAAAACAAACAATTTTATAATACAGAGCAATACCAACCTATAAAAAAAAAAAAGGATAAAAAAAATTATGAGCGAGAAAAGAGGCTTTTACATTTTTAAGTAAAAACTTATTTAACATAGTTGTGATTTGAAAGTCGATGAAACGAAAAAGTGACAGTGAAATTTTAAATTCGTCTCATTATCTTGAAAGAATTTTTTTTTAAGGTTTCACTTCTACCACGTGTGCATTGCACACTGCTTTATTTGTAATAAAGTTTTTTTACTTTTTATTTATGAAAAGCAGTCGCTCCATGTAATATACTAGTACCTACTCATTTAAGTCCGATCAGACTCAGACCTGAACATAGATTTGCTAGGCAGATGAGTTGTGTTATGATAAAAAAGGACGCCATTTCGTTTACTTGACTTTTTATCAATAAATTTGATTTAAAAACCAAACTACTGAACCAATTTTGATAAAATTTATATAGGAACCTGAAAGTATTTCATATCAATTAAATTATTTTTTTTAAAATCGGTTAATAAAGTTGCCTTTTAGAATATGTATATTAAAACAAACAGAAAACGAAAGTCAATCTAATCAATATGCCAATAAGTAAGATTCTTGTTTAGCAATCATCAGGAAACCTAGTGACCTTATGAATGAGTAGATTTCGAAATCGAAAGTTGTTTGAATAAATTAATAATACGAAGTAAAATATTAATAAAGAAAAAATCATTTCTATCAATAGTTTATAGAAGTAATCCGACATTTAAAATTAAAATGTAGTAATATAATTAATTACTTGTTAATGGAGAATACTTATACATCATTTCATAAGTACGTAGGAGTAGCGTAGTAGCATTGTTTAGTCATTAGTCAACTTTTTTGTCAACGACCTTAACATTATGATAACAATAGACACAATGGTGCAGTTCCCGCGTCTCTTACGTCTGGTTACACAATATCAAGCATTTCATTAGATGCACTACCTGTTTACAAAGCGCAAAGATACGAACAAGGAAGAAAAATCGAAAGCTTGCAACTTCTCTTCCATATCGATTTGTGGAAATGCCTTTGATATCTCTTTTTGACGAGAAAAAAGTTACAAGTGAGATGTTGATACCGGAATAAGGCTACTTATATATTTTTTGGAAACTTTAAAACTTTTATGACCAACTGTACTCATCTCATGCATCGCAGCGAAATCGAGGCGGCTTAAACAGCTTAAAAATGGAGAAGCCCCTAGTAATGACTCGATTACGACCGAGCTCCTAAAAGCGGGGGTAAGCCCTGGCCTGTTCTCTGGGAGAACTCCAGAAGCTTGGCAAAGGATCGTGGTCGTTCTTTTCTTTAAGAAGGGTAATAAGACCCTTCTGAAGAACTACAGACCCATTTCGCTCTTTAGCCACGTATATAAATAAGCTATTCTCAAGAGTCGTCACGACCCGTCCAGCGCTAAAACTCTACCAATTTCAGCCACCAGAACAGGCCGGGTTTCGAAGAGGATATATCACCATAGACCACATCTGTGCGGCAGATTATACAAAAGTCCGAGGAGTACAGTCGGCCCCTATGTCTTGCCTTTATGGACTATAAGAAAGCTTTTCAGTCTCTCGAGACCTTTGTTTTACAGTCTCTCTGCTGCGGCGCCAAGTCGACTGGTGATACATCCAAGTGTTGAGATCTCTTGTGTGTATGAAAACGCGACAATGACCGTCGAAACCCAGGACCGGTGAACTGAGCATATCCCCTTGCGTCGAGGGGTGAGCCAAGGGGACGTAATTTTCCCGAAATTATTCTCTACCTCATTGGAGAATGTGTTTAAGACGCTGGACTGAGCCGGACGAGGCAATAGTATTAAGCGCGAATAGATGAGATTTGCGAATGACATCGTCATACTGGCTGAATCAGTGCAGGACTGCAGCAGATGCTGAACGGCCAGGTAGATTCTTTTACACGCATTGGTCTCTGGGAGAAGTTAGGCAAAACACAGGTTATGTTTAATAAACACATTATCCCGGGACCGAGCGTTATCAATGGCGTCACTCTCAAGGTTGTTCTAGACTTAGTTTACCTCGGGCGAACTCAGTCAAACAGTTTGGTAAGAACAATTTTGAGAGAGAGGTAAGCAGGAGAATTCAGCTGGGCAGCGCTTAAGAAGCTTCGTCGAGTCTTCTCTTTGCATGTTCCACAGAGCCTGAAGACTAAGGTCTCCAATCAGTGCGTCCTGCCAGTTACGACTTACGGAGCAGAAACTTGGACACTTACGTTACGGCTGGTCCACAAATTCAAGGTCGCTCAGCGAAGTGACAATAGGCCGGCAATAATTATTAGCCGTAGAACCGATGATTATTGGAGTAGATGTGTAACGTGTTCTAGAATGGAAAGCGCGACTCGGTAAACGTAAGGTGGGAACGCCCTCTGGCTAGGTAGAGCGACGACCTTCGCAGGATGGCTGGTAGTAATTGGATGAGAGTTGCCGAGAATCGAGTTGAATAGGAGAAGCCTATGTCCAACATAGGAAAATGATGACACTTTTGTGCAAAATTATCACCTGCCTTTTATCAACTATGTTCGGGTCGGCTTCACTGGATGGCTAGTCTCACTGGATGTAGCTGAATACTAAGATTTTACACGAAGCGACTGTCTGTCCTCCACAACCCAATTACAGGGTAATACGGCATTGGTAGGACTGGTTGTTAGACTTTCTGGCGTCTGACGACCGACAAAGATCGAGAGAGAGAATGACAGCCGGAAATAACGACTTAACTTGCTTTCAGAGGCACGGAGGAGTGTTAAAGATGGTAACCCGTCCATGGACTAAGCGCAGCGAGCGTAGCTTAACTTGACCGATCGATCTGTTATTAATTAGACACAAGCCTCTCTTTCGCCAATTATGGAACAGAAACAAACAATAAGAGCTTAACAAAATAGGGGGAAAATTGTAACTATAAGATTTAGAACGTTCAGAAATAACGAGTAAAGACGCAATATTTATATTGGGTTATAACACGCAAATCAGTAGCATAGGTTATAGTATTGTTATTACATTATAAATTGATCGATATGTATATCGTACCGTCCTTTACAGAAACGCCCTCGTTGTTTATTTGACGGTAAACTCCTGGTCCTGGCGCTGGAGTACATAAGGAAGTTCCACTATGTGCTGGTCGACTTTGAGCATCTACTACAGAATATGACTTCCTGGCATCTTTACGTGACACTGATGTGTCACGATCTACTGATGAAGAAGCAAAGTGCTTCAACTGTCCGTCATCCACTAAATTCTGAAGACTGCTTCCATTTCTTATTTTATTTCTATGGAGGTTGTTTTTTTTCAACGGTTTAAGCGTCAGATTATCAAAACTTTTACAAGGTGTAAGGGAATACACATTATTGTTTCGTAAGTCGTAATATTTATTGGGGTCGAACACAGTCATTCGTGGGATGTGATCTACAATAATGTCGGGGGTTTTGTATTTCACTGGACTGATACTTTCTGATCCATTTGGTGCTACTGGTTTATACCGATTTCCACGACACTTAATATTTCTAATATTATTTTTTATCACCGACGATCCTCTCTCTTCTAGAGCGTGAAGCATATCACTTGTCTCTATCAATTTCAATGGAGTTAAACCATTTTTGTAAACGTGATAACTTCTTTTGTTTCTTCTTTGATTAAGGTTGTCGTCCTGGATGAAACTTTCGTCGTAATGTGGCATTTTTTTTATTTTCCTATGCTTTATTAATTATTATTTATTGTACTTTCCTTTTTATCAGTTTCTATTCTTGAGAATGAAATAGAGTCTTTACTTAGTTTATCAATCACAGTCCGTATATATTTCCAATAACTTTGACGACTAGTTCATTTCTAGTTGGGGTCACACATTGCGGATATTTCCATAGTAACCGGTGATCGCAAGCAACGAAGCGGATGCTAGTACCGCAGTGAAAATGAGGGCCCTCTAGAAATCCAAGAAAGTGGGCAACGTACCTCTGCTAAGTTTCGCTGTTTAGTGAAAATATTGCCATTTATTACATTGCTTTGCGTTATCAAGATTATAACATATCTGTATCAACCTACGGTCAGACACAGAAATAGCAAAGTAATACGTTGGAAGATACAATTAGATCATTATTTATTTACAGCATGTGCCCGTCGTTGGTGTACATGGCGACGGCCGTCATAATATGAGTATCACGCGCATTTGTTTTCTCACTGACTGATGTCCAGCGTCCACTGTCAACCTTGACACCACAAATTTGAGCGCAATAAAAACGAAACCGATTTAACATTAACACAGTAACATTATTTCGTTCACGAACGTAGCTAACGAGCACAAGTTACGATTTAATATCGAAGATTCGTACACAAATCACAAACTTGTATGGTCAGGTCGCACATTTATAGTTAATTAAGTACATAAACACTTTTCTTATCATTAGTGTATTTTTACGAAAGTTACTGCCAAAACATTACACTAAGAGAAAAACTTGACATCGGAATCTATATATACACTTTCTCTGCAAAAACGCCTGGTTTTTGCAGTTTTCACTTTAATAATATTTGCATATCCACTGATTTTTAATTCCATAAAAAGCATATGTTCGCTTTACACCAGATAATTTCCTGTAACAACACACGACCGAACAACTCCTAATCTAAAAATATCTGTGCGCTTTTTCACAACACGATCTCGATATTCAGCAGAGCAACGAGTGAACGAGCCCATGCGCAGCGGACCATAGTATTGACACAGGGTGTCGATCGGTCGCGTAGCAGGGCGACGCGGCCGGCGGCGGCAAGCACAGGCGCGGCACCACTGCAAGCCTGAGACCAGTACCCCAGTGCTGTCACACCGGCGAGAGTGAAAGTGCAGCCACCGCCGCACATCTCTAACGTCTAACGTCCGACCATTGCACACCTGTCCTAACAACATACACAATTCCTACGGTAATGCGAGTAATGTGTGCTCATTACATAACAATCGTAATATCATCTTTCTTTTCTTGCAGTGGCACATAGTAATTTGTTTCTAACATATATGTAGATGTAGAGTCTACATTTTAGACCACTGGCAAAATGCTATGATGTAATGTGGGATTGTATTTTTTTTTAAATTGTGATTGATGCGTTCTCAATGATGTGTTGTAATTAATACTCATAAATATCATATGACAACGAGTTTGGCAAAGAAAGTATTAATTGGTTATACTCTAGTAGGCTTTACATACAACTTTACATCATAAGGCAGACGGAACAGCCGTTTTCTCTTATATTATGCAATACTGACCAAACCAAGATTGTTAAGTGTGTACATAAAATTCGAAGCCGCATTCCTGTCACAGTGTGTATGTTATTTTAAGGGTATAAGTACAGGGATAAAAAAAAAAGGATTAATAATTGGAAAGTGGAAAACTAACTATAGTTCCGGTTATTTTTTAATAACAAGCACCTTTCAAGCAAATTTAATTAAACATGTAATCTCTTATGCAGGCAAGGCCTAACATCACTTTACAGAAATCAGGTGCAAAAAGTTCAATTTTTATTTTCAGGATAGGCGTGAAGCCCCTTTTCATTATAAAATATGATAATTAAAATAAACAATTTGTCAATCATTAGATTATAATCTTTTAGGACAGAACATTCCTTTCATTAACACCAATGTGTAAATAATTACACAGAATGTTTTTTTTTTTATAACAGACTTTATAAAGGCTTTACAGGCCGGACTAACCTAAACTGTGAACTTTAAAAACAATATCTTAAAACTTAGTTTATTGTTTCAATTTAGGTACATAAAACTTTTATGGGTATCAGCTATGTGATAAATGTGATTGTCAACAATGATACAAGTACCCCAAAATTACATTTAATGACGTATAGATTAAACTGAAAGATGAAGCAAAATAACATGATGGAGATGCCAGCCAACATGGTGAATACAAATAATGGTAGCAACGGAACAAAAATTTAACCGCAATGATACTCTTTTATGCAACTGAAGCTGCTGTTGTAGACAGAGAAAAACAATTACATGAAACCTGATGCACGATATGCTCTTCATAATATTTCTTTTCAGTTATTATTCAATAAAATTATTATTAAAAGCAAAAAGGTATTTATTGCTTTAACGGTCGGATTAGGGTTTTCTTCCGACAGCAGCTAACCACGGCCGCACGCGCACTCGGCCACTGGCCACGGTCCATGTAACTCACTTTCCAATAAACTAGCCGCGGTCGTGATACCTAGCTAACGGGATCATATACTTCTAGGTAGATTGCAGCTTGATCATTACACTCAAGATAATGTAAGGTACGCCGTCGACCGTTAGCATTGAATTATTGCGTGCTTAAGCTCGATATCATTGCTCGTAATAAATTCACATTTCGACCATCACCTATAACAGCGTTTTAACTGCTGTTGTAATTTGATAAAGATACAACAGTATTTTGGCATTCTTATTCAATTCTTTGTCGTTCAAAATCTTGGCTTATTCCGCCACATCGTGATGGTTAAGATAACATTGCGCTTGCGGTGACGACCATCTCATCACGATTCTTTACAATAAGAAACTGTAATGATAGAGCGAATTACAGTGCAATTCGAGCTTGCAAGCTTGTAATGTTTTTTATACCAATCGCGATGGAAAATAAACGACTTCATCCAGCATAGCTTCCCGTATTGCCACATCGTCTTTGGATTGCAACTGACACACAACGCGTAAGATATCATTAAGGTATCTTGTGCAGTCACTTGTACAAAATTAAATTATGTAAACATTAGGTTATGTTATCTCTAGTCAAGTGAAGATATATGTATATCATTTTTAACTCAGGCCTCTGGACAATACACTTACATAAAGTAAACATTTAATAAAATATTGCATTTTACGTATATTCCAAATGAAAAAAAAAAAAATTAAAAGTATTATTAGGGTCTTTAAAACCACCGACAAAAACATAAATATGTTCTAGCTAACATTTGAAGGTCAAAAACCTTTCGACAGCAATTTGTCAATTCGTGTATGTAATTGGCCATGATTGGCTTATAATGATTCACACGCAAGTATTCTCACGTTCATACAGCACTAATGCAGAATTTTTCATTAATATTTCGGAAATTTCCATTTTGTACGTTTAACCTACTGTATTTCTTACTATAAATGCACCTTGCAATATATGATACGCCACGTTTAATAATAGTACTAAGGAAATTAAAAATAAATAAACATCTTACTTATAATATATGTATACTGCGAAATCGCGCGCACGATCATTATGTAGGATGTGGCAACACAATATACTATTATAACTGCATAAATACATAGCCGAGACGAGCCATACGTAGGTATATCTCAGGGGCATAATAAAACATTTAAGATTAGAAAAACTATATTCTGGCTATTTGAGAACAATCTGACTCTTGTATGCACGAAACAGCAAAGCAGTTACTTTAATCCAAGTTAAAAAATAAACAAACGGGAAATATACTTAACAAACTTTAACTATGTCTACTACTGCATGTAGTACTTTATTATATAACTAAGATTTTAGAGAGATAAACCGTAAACGCGATAAATGTAATTTCCGCTTTGTATCTCGGATCGGCATTCTGAAGTGTGAACAGCTCATCCCGTGGTAAGTCAGTGGTTTAGTCAGTCTGAAAGGTGGTAGTAGCGTGGCTGCCTGACCGGAGGGCAACTGATAACCCTACGGGCTACGTATATAGACGTGTCGCCACTTATGGGTACTGTTTTATTGTATGTACATATGCAGCTTAAGGAAAAAGTAGGCAACCAAATGAATTCACAAAACTCTCACTTGGAGATATTTACAAAATAGCTGTGTCGCAGTCCGCAGACAAGAAAATAAGGAGGCTAAATTAAATTTAAGGTAACGTGGAAAACAGATAAATGTTTTTTTTATATTTCGGAGTATAAAAAAGAAAAGTAGTCGCTCAAACATTACTTAACAAAGACACATTAGAAAAATATTTAAAAAAAAATAGATTCGTGAAGGTCAATTACATAATAGCTTAAAATCTAATGTCAAACCAATTATGTAAATAAACGCAGACTCAAAAAATTGCTTAAAACCTTGTTAGTTTACTCCTTCCCTTTCACTTTCAATAAAATATGAATAACAGTTATCCAGTCGTACTATGCCATCAGACTTTGTACAATATGACAACCACCAGCTACATCAATCAAGACTCGCAAGAGAATTGAATTGGCGCACTTAAACACACATTTGCATAGAAGACGCTATGTGAATAGCTTTGTAATAGAGGTAACATGTGCCAAGTGCAAATAGGTTCCATATAACGGGTCTCTATATTCAGAAGAGCATTATGAAATAGCTCACTGGTAGCTGTTGAGGTACAGTACACATTATGCGCAGAAAAATAACGTCAACGTAATACTCCTGTGGATAGTTACGTACTTTTTGTTTTATAGACTGCCATGACGTAATGACGTTGCACGAAAATATGTACCTAATAAATGTAGCTTCACTACGTTAGTTATTATTAACAGTTGCGAAAGAACTGTTATTTAATGTTTAAAAGGATGCATACTCCCGCATATGTGAGAGTATTACTTGTTGATTTAAGAAAGCTTGAAAAAAAAATACATACCTATAGAGTACCAAAATTTCTACACAGAGGTCTTGCATGGCCTACAACTTCAGCAAACAATAAATATCAAGAAACTCAAGATGATTAACTAACAGTTCTTCAGATTTGTATGTACGTCATTTTGAAAAGGGCATGAAACCAATATTTTTTATTAGAATAAAGTTGTATTCTGAATGTGCTGTTTTTGTTTATCTATTCTTATGTTCAGTTTATTTCACACAATTTTTGTTGATCCTGTAAAGTTTTTGTTTATGGACTCGAAACCTTTTCGAAACGGGTTCAATAGCAAAAGTTGACAATACTGCCCGCAGAAATATCGATATTAGTGAAAAACTTGTAGTAACAGGTAACAGGTAAAATGGGCGAAAGACAAGAGTTTATAAGAAGAATGTTGGTAAGTTAGACGTCCGATGAACTGGAAATAAGGTCCGTTCGTGTGTGGAGTACTGCAGCCACATTTGGGCTGGTGCTGCGAAATGTCACCTGGCTACTTTGGATTCAGTGGAGAGGCGTGCGAAGAGGCTAATTGGTGACCCTGATTTAACTCGAAACGGTCTCCAAAGCCTAGAGCACAGGCGTAGAGTAGCTAGCCTTTCGGTGGTCTTTAGGATGCATTTTGGGGAGTGTGCGAGGGAATTGCATGATTTAATTCCCCCATCTCCGTTCCACCACCGTACGACCCGTCGTACGGCGAGTTTCCACCCTTACGTTGTTAACACTACTACGATCCGGACGAAGCGTTTCGCCTCCTCCGTTATACCGCGTACATCAAGGGACTGGAACAACCTGCCGGCGGCGGTGTTTCCGTCGGACTACAATTTGAGTGTCTTCAAGGCTAGAGTGAATAGGCTCTTAATAAACCAGCACGCCTTACCATCAACGATCGCATCGCTGCTTACCATCAGGCGGGATTGCGGTCAAGCGCTGGTTTATAAATAACTAGCTTTCCGCCCGCGGCTTCGCCCGCGTAAATTTCGGTTATATCGCGCTTTTTAGATTTCCCTCGGGAACATCAAATTTTTCCGGGATAAAAGGTAGCCTATGTCCTTTCTCAGGGTCTAAAGATGCTTTCCGCCTGCGTCTTCGCCCGCGTGGTGTTCGTTATATCGCGCTTTTTTGATTTCCCTCGGGAATATCAAATTTTTCCGGGATAACAGGTAGCCTATGTTTTTTCTCAGGGTCCAAAGATTGTCTGTGCCAAATTTCATCAAAATCGGTTGAGAGGCGTAGGCGGGAAAGCGTAACAGACAAATTCGGAAAAAAGAAACATTTTTGCCCTAAAAACTAACCAATTAAATACATACGTTCTTTTCAATCACAAAATTACTGTTTCTAATATTTTATTGGGCGTAACATGATCATTTCCTAAAATGTTAAACTTTGCAACTTTGGATTCGGAGGAGAAGCGTGCGAAGAGGCTAATAGGCGACCCAGATTTGTTACAAGAAGGTCTTCAAAGCCTGGAGCACAGTTGCCAGCCTGTCGGTGTTATATAGAATGCACTTTGAAGTATGCGCGGGAATTGCACGACTTATTTGCTTCGTCTCCGGTCCATCATCGGGTGCCAGCGCCGGTCTTTCCGTCTGACTCAAATTTAAGTGTCTTCAAGGCTAGAATGAATAGGCTCTTAAACTAGCGCGCTATCCATCAACGATTACATCACTACTTACCATCAGGCGGTATTGCGGTCAAGCAGTAGTTTATAATATTAAAAAATACTTATGTTACATGTATTCTCCAGTATAGCAGTAAACTAAATAATAGTGTCCAAAAAAATTTTACCGCAAGATTTTACATATAGTAACTGACAAAATCCCGTTAGAAAACAAACTTTTACAGTCGCGACAAAATCGTTGTCATTTGAACTATCCCGTATTCTTCTCATAACAATGAACCGTGAAGCCTAGAAACCAAAACATTTATTTTAATTACAACGGTTACAGGAAATAACAGTCGCAGTACGTTGTTGTCTTATGAGCGAAACGAGGTTGTACGACCGCAATCACGTCCAGCCTGCGTCCGTGACTGCTTCGCCATCGAAGTATGCACAGGGACTAAATTATGTTCATTGAATATTACCAGACACAAGAATCTATCATCGATTTACTAAAAGTTATATCGGTCAATTGCGGCACGATACAATACATAGCTATTAATTAATGTTCCATTTATTGTACTGCCTACACGGCTAACATACTTTTTGTAGTGCGTGACCAGAATCAATTAATAATTTCTAACCTACAATGCGTTTTTAGGGAGTCGAATAATGCACTTTTTTTTTTTAATTATTATAAATTAGTGCTTGACTGCAATCCCGCCTGATGGTAAGCAGTGATGCAATCGTTGATGGTAAAGCGCACTAGTTTATTAAGCCTATTCACTTAAAAACTAGAACACTTAAAAAGGAAGGAAGACGGCAGTTGAGCGAGGTGATGCAATGTTAAACCCAACAACACGACCAACGACGCTGCGCCAGAGGGAGATTGATCTGGAGACTCTCCACGACCAAACTTCCGACACAACAACATTTGACGCATCGTACCCGGCACACATCGCAACACAACTGCTCAGACTCGTCCTCCGTACGGCTTCACCAGACATCATGCCGAAACACGACGAATCGCTTGGCGGCAAGACTTTGTCTGGTGGGTGGTAACTTCGCCGGCAGCCGATGTTATGGCCTACCACCGAGAAGTACTTTAAATACTCAAATCGAAACTAAGCTCGCAAATATTAAAAAAAAACTCTTATGGTTAGAAAGACTATGTCTTAACAGTTAAAGCAGTCTTGCACATTCCTGACTTGCCTACATTAGCAAAGGATCCACACAATTCTATTGTGTGGAAAAGGAAGGCGTATGTGCTGCAGAGAGACAGTACGGACAGACTCGCTCCGCAGTAAGTGACAGAAACTAACACATAGCGGATTACCAAACAGACTATAAAACGCATGGTAATTGCGTCAATAAGTCGAACGTTCATTCTAGCGGTCATCGGAATACCCATATTTAACAGTCGCCAATATTAGGTGTTAGGTACCTACACTAATACAATCTCAACGATTCACAATTTAAAATCATTCAGCAAATTGTGAGTTACGGAACAGTGATTAATTATTTACGCTTTAAAGCTATTGATCATTTTAGATACAGAAAATAATGGCCAGTAACAAACCGAGAAGGCATTACTTATGGACTCTTAAACAGTTTACGTGTGATCAACGCTATTGCCTTCTTTGTGTGAGAAGAGGCATTTGCTCCGTTGTGGTGTCCCATTATAACAGACTGGCATTATTAATAATTTACTGTCAAGGCACCAACGAGCCTCGTATCTGAAAAACCTCTGAAATATTTTAATTAGCGGTGCGAGACAGAACGCACTGCTCTCAATAATCACGCGTCTCTGCCAGTATCGTTCGACACAAGAATGTCTCATTTTAATAGCCCCATTAAGAATACGCGATTCCGTTACGGTTTTCAGATAGGATTATCGTCCCACCATGAAAGATGTCGCCCAGTTTAAATACTTATTTAATTTTCTGTCTTTTACAGGCTTGACATAGACGATGACTATGTTCGTTTTCTTAGTAGGTATGTTGTAATAATATAAAAAGGGGAACGTCCCTACCGTAAATACATACATACAGGAGGGGGGCAGCTCACTATACTGATCAAAACCCAGTAGTAGGTAGGTAATATGTAAATCTGATTTTGGTTCTATTTTTATTAATTTCCCACTGAGGACCATGTATTGTACTATAGATAGATACCATGTCATATCCAGCAAAAATTTGGCACTCACAGCTGGGCAAAGGCCACCCCTTTTTCCTTTCACACCTATCCATTTTGTAATTTTCTGGACAATGTCTGATGTCTGCCCTAAAAAATTACGTTAAAACGTCAGAACTACATGGCCAGAATGACTGTCTGTAGATCGACATAACATTGCCGTAGTCACGCGTGGTTAAACTCAATGGCAATATCTTAATTGAGGCATCCAGTAAAATAATTAAAAGTAATCACATATTTTAGTTACTTTGGTTTTTCTTTTGAGTAGGTATGTATATCATATTTTCAATAAATTATTCCAGAGTGTAGTTGCAATCGCGTATGTAAGAAAACGTTTCAGGTTTTAGTATTCTATTCCTATGATACTAATCCATAGATGAGTTTAAGTATAGCGAATCTAATAAAAAAATGGGACAGAAAAAAAATTGTCATGGTGCATGCTTTGTTCGTCAATTGGCACTTAAAGAGTTGCTAGACTATGCAGGTTATTTAGGTTTATTTTTGTATTTCGTCTAGAAAAGAGGTTAGTGGTTGGACCACAATTACTAATAAAATGTCATGATGACAAGTAGAGCTGCAACTTTTTGGCGGCCCCAATCGCGTCACCCAATTGCCAATGACCAGTGATTACTGACTACACTTCAGACAATATTGCAGAACATAATATAATACATGTTCTAAATAATAGTATGTCACAACACAATTTTCTGGCTAAGTACATAACTACATATGTGTCTACCTATTTTTTACTAGCTTCTACCTGCAATTCCGCTATATAACTATAGTTTTAGTATTTAACAATATTAAATTTGATTTCTGGATATTAGGTAACAATACTATAAAGTTAGTGTTGAATTGTTGATACCATCAGCCTGCATGCGTGCATTATTATTAAGGAGCTATTATTTTATATCAAACTAGCTTTCGCCCGCGGCTCCGCCCGCGTGGACTAATATTTTTCGTATCCCACGGGAACTGCATATTTTTCCGGGATAAAAAGTAGCCTATGTGTTATTCCAGACTATTATCTACCCCTGTGCCAAATTTCAACCAAATCCATTCAGTAGTTTTTACGTGAAAGAGTAACAAACATCCATACATCCATACTTACAAACTTTCGCCTTTATAATATTAGTAGGATTTTATGCTATATAACTTGTTATAATTAAATACAGTTTTCAATTAATATTGAAATTTAATTGTGTATATTTAAATTAAAGAGACAGATAATGACTTGTTACAACGCCTTTACTTTAATGTTATAAAGTAATTGCCACTGCATATCTCAATACTGTGTATCCTTCTAATCTATAATACTGAGAATAGACTATTTACCAAACGAATGAAGTTCAAGCCAATTGGCTATTTTAACAGTTTTAGATAGACAGTTCCTGTGTCCCTGTAGTCTAGTGTACATACAATTTATGACAAAATGATGATGATGTATAGTTATTATTAAACTTTCCTTCTAGTATTTCCTTGTGTGTTTTGCTTTTATTAAATACTTGTTACATCAGCTGCTGTTTGTGTGTACTTTTATCAGAATTTCATTCATGCAAAGAACATTTTTTTACATCAAATATTATGTCATGCCTGTATTCCCTGAGGGTTAACCCACGGGGAATACCTGTGGATGATAGATTACAATAATTTCAAAAGTCATTCTTGCAATAACAACAACAATGAGTCAGTTAGTAAAACTTATAACATTACTGTTTTAATTAATTTTCAACATTTTGTGCCACAATGATGAGATATTGAAATCCAATGACCTGTGTGGATTATTTCATTGATACAATGAGATTTATTACATTAAAAAGTGACTTTGTGAACAGCATTTTTGATTACAACTCAACCAACCATGCAAAAAGTAATATTATTTGTATTGAGATACACAAAGTTTGTCTATATTTTATATCATTTACCTACCAAAACAATAAACATCAGAATAGGATATTAGAATAATGGTAGCGATACATTAAACATAAAATTGATTTGTGTTTGTTGCACGTGTAGAATGAATACAAAAGTATACTACTTACATGACACTAGAGAAATAACAACAAGGTATGATATCATGTTAAGTATTACAAATTATATTATGAATCCATGATAATATAAATTTACCTGTATCCTGTCACTACTATCATATTCATGACACACATGTTACCTAGATATGACTAAGTACTATAGAAACAAATACATTAAAATAATTAGGATAATACTCTTTGATCTATCTTTGATATTCAATCAAAATCGAAATTATCAATCGATTATTAACTGATGATGAGCAGAGTTTATTAACCTTTGTTGTGCTGTGTGAATCGTCGATTGAAGGAATGCTGTGGAATTAAAAAAACGAAATCCCCTCGATTTATAATTTCGTATTTGAAAATGTTATAAACATTCAGGTACAGACTGTGACAAGCACTGCCACTGTATTAGAAAACAAACAGAAAAAGTTTCCAGGTAAAACTGCTCTTTGGGTTTCACACGTAAATAATTCTCTTTGAGGACAAATACAGAATAACATTGTACTGAAAGCTTGTAATAAACACTACGATCAGTATTGGTACATAGTCATATAATTTATAAAATAACTTACTCGTTTAGAATTCTTACTCAGAGATAATAGGGAACTATGAAATTACAATTAAAATTTAATTTACGCAAATTTGGTAGTTCAATTTCATGTGCATTGAGTTAGAAAATATAAATAGAAATAAAGAAACAGATGAACAAAACCTAATAGAAATTAGTTCAGAATGAAAAGCATTTTGTTAGAAATAACTAACTTACCTTGTCCGCATTTGTCAGTCTTTGGAGTGGAAGTCATTTTATTTCAACTGTAACTGCTATGTCATATTAACACCGTTAACAAAGTTTTTATTTGATTTAAAATTATTTAATAAGGCAGAATTCACAAAAAATATCATTAAACTCGACCGGCAGCCATGTTTAGAAAACAATTTATAATTTGTTGCACTTTGCGCCACCTATCCATCTTATAGGGGAAACTCATCTAAACTATCCAAAAAATAACCCACTAGATGGAACTAGTAGGCAGCATTACTTACGATTAAATTAATATAATGTGTCCATAAAGTCGTGAGAATAAATGAGGGCTTTGCGGTCGTGCATATAGATACCTTGTTGACTTGACTGAAATCATTTTGATACTATCACATTATTTTGTACTAGAGACACAACTGCCTTTAATGAAAACACAAATCTATGGTCTCTGGCGTTTAATTAAAATCCTCCACTTTTATTTGTTTTGCTCATTTTTAATATGTTTCTTCGATATTTTATCCATGTAGATTTGAAAATATATATCGAGTTACAAAACAAATATACGACAGACAGCCGATGACATTCGATCTACAAACGACAGTACATCAAGCTACAACAATCTTTTAGATTTCTTTATTAGATTTTAAATTTTATCGCTAAAGTATTAAGCCTTATGGCTGATTGGGAATATTTGGCCGTTTCGGATAGCTTGACCTGCTGTCGTCCGTACTATAATTTAGTGTTACCCTACTTTTAAAATTTTTGTTCCAGAAACATTCAATTTCATGACCAAGTTCATGACTTTATAGAGACACTAAAACATAGTTTTTATTGTGTATACAATAAAAACTATGTTTTAGTGTTATGCAATTAAGGTGCAGGGTCCATAGAGATAGTAAAATAGAAAATGTATAAATGTAAAATGGTTTTGTTTAAAAAAAAATCGAAACATTTTACATTTATACATTTTCTATTTTACTATCTCTATGGACCATGTATCCATACTTCCATACTAATATTATAAATGCGAAAGTAACTCTGTCCGTCTGTCTGTTACGCTTTCCCGCTTAAACCTCTCAACCGATTTTGATGTTTGGCAATCTTTAGATGGGTGCCTCCCTACGCTGCGTCTTCCAATACGTGGCCGCCACTCCAGAACCTTACTGCCCCATTGGCCATCGGTTCTACGAGCAATGTGCCCTGCCCACTGCAACTTAAGTTTAGGCGTTTAGCGACTCGAAGAGCTATGTCGGTGAC
Source organism: Sesamia nonagrioides (assembly GCA_017933935.1). Classification (NCBI taxonomy): domain Eukaryota; kingdom Metazoa; phylum Arthropoda; class Insecta; order Lepidoptera; family Noctuidae; genus Sesamia; species Sesamia nonagrioides. The sequence continues at coordinate 1,257,563 of JADWQK010000122.1, forward strand.
TTTGGCTCTTCTGCGGATCTCCTCTTTTCTTATTCGATCACACAGAGAAACTCCGAGCATAGCTCTTTCCATTGCCCTTTGCGTGACTCTGAGCCAGGGGGGGCACACTTAGTACTTCATCAATTTTTACAGTCGACAGCGACACCTGAACTCTTGCGAGTGAACAATTTGGCAGCCATCTTGTCCCTAGGGTCAAATAAAGGTCAATGACAATGCCATATTTTTTAGAAGTGGGTCGGTACGTGTTTTTGCAATACCAAAACTATGTATTGGTATGAAACGCGATAACGGGTATTGAAACTATTTATTGTAATAACTATTTATTGGCGATACCGAGGTCGGTGGCGGTGTGTTTACCTTTGGCGGGTATTGAAATTACTCGTTTCGTGGATAACTAAGTTTTCAGTGTTTTTCGGTATTAGTTTTAAATGAATTTTAGAAATTAAAAAACAATATTTGTGAAAATATGTAGTTTTTTATGAGAGTTATCGTGTATCAGTGTGTTTTATGATGCTTGGGGCGTAAAGACATTGGAATATAAAATATTACATAAAACATAAACAGATTTGAACTTTCCTTCATACTAGAATCCAGGTTAAGGACTGGCTACAATTAGTTTTTTGATACGATGAATACCTATCTTAATTAAAAACTAAATGTAGGCGTAAGCTTAACCTTCAACATAGTCATTATTTTGTAAAATTTGCAAATTACATTTCACCCAAACAAGTGCCCCTTTCTGTGAAACTGAAGGTCAACTTTAAACCGTGACCTAAATACTTTTTTCGATAATGGCATCTATTGCATACGGATTACAAGTCAAATCCCTTCTTCCTTTTTTTCCTAGGACTAGCTCATCGAAAATCGTAATCGTCATTCGTCGTGCGTCGTCGGAATATTTCGGTTCGGTATCGGGTACGCCCACAATCTACATCGAGGAGACGAGACTCGCAATAGGTGCGACGAGTAAAGCGTATATCGTGTATTCGCAAAATGAATAGGTATTCCTGATAAATAGTTATTAGGTGGTATTGGGTATTACTGAACCGAGTAACCGAGTAAGAATACACATGGTACTGACGGACGCGACTCGCAGTGTAGGTGCGACGAGTAAAGCGTATACCGTGTATTCGCAAAATGAATAGGTATTGCCGATAAATAGTTATTAGGTGGTATTAGTTATTACTGAACCGAGTAAGAATTAGCGATGGGCGATTCCGAGATGTTTTATCAATCGAAAGAATCGGAGTCGTTAAAATAAACTATCGAGTCAACCATCGACTCGCCTTTCTACAAAACAATCGAGATGTTTTTCGATTGTTTCGAGTCAATGGAATCGACCGCCGGTTTTCAATTGTACGAATCATCGAGTCTCGCTCCACTCGATGAACGAGGCAGTCGAGGGAGGTCAGTCGATTGATTGCATCGAGTCGAGGTGCATGTCAGAGTCAAGTCGTGTGACTCGCGCGTAATTTGTGAACATTATTTATACCTTTACATAAGATGCACTGTTTTATTTTTCGCTAGTTTTTTACCCGACAGATTTTACATTTAAATTTATACATGTCTAATTAATAAAAATAAAACAGATTCATTAAGATCCCTTGATATGTTTTATTATTTTATTTTTAAGACTCTTTATAATTATTCGTAAGTAAGTTAACTACTAACGTTTATTTATTCCCGTCGCAGTACTGCATATTTTCCATTGTTGAAAAAATTTGTTTGGATTCGCAAACACAACGCAAGACAAGAACTCGTATCTAAACCATCGAGGAATAACTCTCGATTGCTCTCGAATGAACACGCCGTGACTCGTGAGCCCGTTGCGATAACAGACCGAGTCGGACTCGAGTCCAAGTTGAAACAATCGAGGACCATCGAGATATTTGAACAATCGAAACAATCGAATGAAACCTCTCGCCATCGCGCATCGCTAGTAAGAATAAACATAGTACTGACGGACGCGACTCGCAGTGTAGGTGCGACGGGTAAAACGTTTTCGCCAATAAATAGTTATTGTAGAATCGAATACCATATTTTAGGTATTGAACCAATACATAGTTATTGAAACTATTTATGGTTTGAAACGACCATCTTTAATATTTTTTCATTTTAATTTCATGAAAGAAGTAAGATGGCGGATAGAGAATCAAACAATTTTATTTTATTTAGACTTGTGTTGAATTAATGTAACAAGTGCACGTGTTAATGCCAAAATTGTGGTGTCTCTTCATGACGACAGGATGCAGATGGATAAATTACCATGGTTATGTGTTATTACAAAATAATAGGTATACTTATAAGTAATCCATACAAACTTTCAACCCCAAACTGTTAATTTGTGACACTTTCGGCTAATTTGTAATATTATTTCTGTGTGTGTCAGCTGTGAAGTTTCCACTCATAAAATAAATGAATTACTGAATACTTTTTTTATTCATCTGAAAACCCAGACCTTTAATATACATAGCTACGTACGCATAGGTACGTAGCAATAATATACATAGCTACATATGCATAGGTATGTAGCTATAGTATACATAGCTACATATGCATAGCTACCTATATCACTCACTAGTAGTTGTTCACGCACAAAATGTAAGGGGGCAGCACTTTCCATACATGCAAATTTTACCACAGAGTTGTCACTCTTTATTATATACTTACTATACTCTTTGCTCTGAGCCTTCGTATGAGGCCCATTGTGAGCGACCACGTTTCAGTTCCGTAAGTCATCACTGGCAACACACACTGGTCAAAGACTTTTTTTTTGGTTTTATTTGTTCCAATTGGAACAGGCTAAGGTCAGAGACTATACTGCCATGTCTTCAGTAATTAATTTTCAACTTTTGTAACTTATCCTAAACTTATCCTATCTCTTATCCTAACTTAATCTAACCTAAACCTATCTCCTTTCGTTTCCCGCGTGAAAAGACACTAGGAGGAAGATTTGGTACAGAGCCATGATGTGGTCACTATGCTACAATATTTCACTGTTCTTTATGAATTATTCACTGAATGCACTTTTTACTACATAAATCACGCGTTTTTATTTAGTAAACGACACTATAAATAATTTAAAAGTCCAATGAAAAACGAGCGTGGCACTCATCTTGGCTTCCCGCCAAAAACTCCTGGTAAAAGATTTTAGTCTTGAGACACTGTGGTATCTTGGACGATGAGAAGATGCAGCGTAGCTTCCCGAACGCTGCCCAGCCGACCTGGATTCGACGAGACACCTCTTTCTCGAAGTTAGACACCTAGTTGGACTGTGTTGGTAGTTATGGGCAGCAGTGGAATAAAAGTGCGTGTGAATCTAAGGGTTTATTGCCTAACAAAGAATATAAAAATACATAAGAAAAATAACATATATTTTTCTTAGTGGGAACAAAACAGAATTTCATTGAAAGTGACAACTTAGAATATTCCATACTAGCTGCGCCACACGGTTTCACCCGCGTTTTTTTATATGCCCCGCTCCTATTGGTCGCAGCGTGATGTTAAATAGCCTAAAGCCTTCCCGGATTAATGCGCTATCCAATGCAAAAATAATTTTTCAAATCGGACCAGTAGTTTCTGAGATTAGCGCGCACAAACAAACAAACAAACATACTCTTCAGCTTTACATATTAGTATAGATTAAAACTAAACTATGTATAAGCGGCCAGTACCTACATTATTGTGATAACCTATCTATAAAGAAGGTTTTACAACACCCCCACTTAATCCACAATGTTTAGCACAAAACTGATGCTTCAATCTAGTAACACTTTTCGTGAACATGTAAGCAGGCATAAGGGCAGTTTCATAATACTTGACACAAATTACCCTTTTCTCTGCCAACTTGCGAACAAAATGATACCTAATATTTACATGCCTATAACGCTATTGCAGGAGGCAGGCGCGTGCGCTCCATAGAGACAGATAAGCACTGCATACCCTAATAATTTTCTAAAAAAAAATATAATAATTTATAATATACTACATTTTTTTATTTTTTTAATATGGCATCTCGTAGTTGACCTTGAGAGGTCGGTACTACTTAACCGGACTATCCTGTGGCTGCCCTATGTGAATTTAAAGCCTCCAGCCAGGGCTACTAAAAGCTAAGCGACTACACGCTAAGGGCACCCCCTGTGGGGTACGAACCTCGGCTTAGGGTGTCGCTAGAAGAACAGCAAGGGACGGCTGGATCGAATTTTTATTTTTATTTCGGTTTGATTCTATCTATTTCCTAGTACTAGCTCTGCAGATAGGAAATCTTGAAGGAAAATCAAACTGGATAACCTGGAAATATAAGGTTTCCGTTTCCATTATACTACGCGGAAATGTAGATTGAATGGAGGCTGTAGAAGGCAGGTTGACTAGCAGGTGACGCAGATGTCGCGGCTTACAATCAAGCGTTAAGCAGATTTAAACAGGCAGACTCTTGCGCACTGCTTATTTTGACGACAAATATGACTGAAGAAACGTTGCAGAAAGTCATGCGATTTGAGACAGCTTATGAAGTCTGGCGTGAGTTACACAAATTATTTGACGGAGAGTCTGAAGACAGGGCACACAATATTTGCATGGAGTTTTTTAGCTTTAAGAGGAACATGTCAGATGACGTAAGTACACACATGTCTAAAATAAAGAACATCTGGCCCAACCTGAACATAGAAATTATGAAGTCGGATGTAAATTGCAAACTCCCTGATCTGTTTCTGATCTGTAAGATTTTAGAAACTCTTGACGACCGATTTTTCGCGTTCAAATCAAGCTGGCTACTTCTGAACAAGACCGATAGAACTTTAGATAACCTCACAGCACAACTATGTTCCTATGAGAAAGCTATAAAGAACAAAGCAGGGAGTACTAGTCAGGAGATCCTAGTAATCAAAGAAGTCCAAAAGTCGAAGAAGATCACGTGCAACTATTGTTCACAATTAGGACATAGAGTTAGGAATTGTAAGAAGTGGACTAAAGATGGGAGGCCACCTTTTTTTTTTTGCCAACTTCAAGCATATCAGCACCGTTTTTTTTTATTTTTATTTCCGTGTGGAAAATCCTCATGGATGTCTGCCGCCCTGGGGTGGGCGATGGGGGTCTGTCAGACTCTTACTGACTAAAAACCACCCGGTTGTTCCGTCTCACACCTACACCGGGGGCTGCGAGAACTAATACTGCTTAAGCGACCCCCGATTGGTGCTGGCTCACCACCGTGGGCCGTGGGGGGGTGAGGTATAGGACTCCCCCCGTGACGTCTAAGAGTAGCGCGCGTGGAACACTTCACGCCGCCACCTCGGGTCCTGATGTTTGGGGGGCGACAGATGTCCCCGAGTCTATCGCCCCTGGACCCATTTAGGGGGGCTGAAAGAGGGCGTTATCCGCCCTCCGACGACGCCCGGTACGCCTGCTGCGGGTCGGATGAAAGGACGAGATCTCCCTCTCCCTTTCCGCAGCCTCCTTCTGCGAGACAACTGTTTCGCAGAAAGAAACCACCGCATCCCAGGACTCGTCGCTGCCGACCATCGACTTGATTACGGCCGGCAGCGACAAGTCACTGCCTACTTCAGAGATGAGGACACGTCGCAGCTCCTCCCAAGCTGCACACTCTGCCAGCGTATGCTGCATCGTATCCTCCCGGCAGTCGACGCAGTGGTGACACCGGGGGTCCGGCTCCCTGTTTATGCGACACAGGTACTTTCCGAAGCAACCATGCCCCGAGAGCACCTGTGTCACCCGAAACGTCAGGGAGCCATGCCTTCTCCCGAGCCAGTCCGCTAGTACCGGCCGGGTGGCCTCGATAGTGGTGAGGCCGGCGGTAGGGCGTGAAAGCCTGTCCCGCCATTCCGCCACCAGGACCTCGCTGAGCTGTGACCGACGCTGCTCAAGCTGACGCTGCATCGGCCGTTCACCCCGTTCTCGCGCCTGCTCACGCCACCGGTACAGAGACGCGAGGACCCTCGCCTCCAGGTCCCAGGGCGGGGTTCCAGCCAGTAGGCAGGCCGCCTCATAGGAGATCGTGCGATACCCATGTATGTATTTGACGGCCATCACTCTCTGCGGTATTCGCAGTACAGCGATGCTGCCGGCCGTCAGGTCAAAAGCCCACACCGGGGCCCCATACAGGGCCATCGATCGCAACGATTCCCATGTAGAGCCGCCTGCAAGCGGCGCTCGGTCCCCCCAGTTTGGGAAGCAACGTTGAAAGCGCCCTAGCTGCCCCCAACAACTTGGGCGCCAGCCGCCGGAAGTGGGGGCCGAAGTCCCACCGGCTGTCGAGCACCAATCCTAGTGGACTCGACAGCGATCCGAATCCCCCCGATCATGATATGTGAGCTGAGTGGCGGCGCACCTAGTTCAAGCTCCAACCAAGTGCAACAAATTTCATTGATGGTAAACGCATGCTCAAGAGAACAAATTCAGGATCGAAATAACTGGTTTGTTGATAATGGCGCAACAACACACATAGCTATTAGAAGAGACTTCTTCTTTGAATTTCATGAATTTCAGTCAGACCAGTCGGTAAGAACCGCAGATGGAGCCGTGATTCCAGCATTAGGAAAAGGAACCATAGTGGTTAATGCAAATGTCAATGATAAGCAGGAATCGATAACGCTTCGAGATGTGTGGTTAGTACCATCATTGACTAAAAATCTTTTTTCGACGCTAGCTGCACAAGATAGGATGCAGAACAGGATATTCATGTCGACAACTAGGGATTGTAAGCTTGATATAGAAGGCTCAACAAAAATTGTTGGCAAGAGATTACCTTATGGAGGACTCTACAAATTGGATATGAAGACGGTCATGCCAGCAAAGCAAAGATCAATTGAGGTCAACGCAATCACTGGTTCCAATCTATTACAGCTTTACCATGAACGTTTCGCACGTCAAGACAAACGACATGTTCGCGATATCGTTAAGAGGGAGCTTGGAATAAATTTAAAACCAGACAATGCAAAGTGCGAAGGTTGCATATATGGCAAATCCCAACAGAATAAGTTCGGAACAAGGGAAAGAGCTGCAGAGCCAGGTGAAATAATTCACACTGATGTGTGTGGACCTTTTTTTGATAGCATTTCAAAATATAAATATTTCGTCTTATTTAAGGATGATTTTTCAAATTACCGCTTTGTATATTTCATTAGGCATATGTTGCAAGAAGTTAAGACTACTGGTCATACAGTGAAAACACTACTGAGCGACAATGGTGGTGAGTTTGATAATGAAGCTGTCAAAAAGATTCTACAAAAGTTCGGAATTCAGCATAGACTGACAATGCCTTACACGCCAGAACAAAATGGTTGTAGTGAGCGAGAAAACCGGATACTTGTAGAAGCTGCAAGATCAATGCTACACGCCAGAGGAGAGATGCCACAAGTGCTCTCACTCTGGGCAGAGCTTATAAACACTGCTGCATATGTGTTGAATAGGACAGGTCCTACCGGAGTAGATGCAAAAGTAGCTATTGAGTTATGGCCCAATAGGAAACCTAAAATTAGTCACTTGAAAATAATTGGAAGTGAATGTTATGCTCATATTCCAAAACAATGCCGCAAAAAGATGGATAAGAAAGCCATTAAAGGAATGCTGATAGGCTATGAGATTGATGATGGATATCGCATCTGGGATGGAAAAAAGACACTCAGGTCTAGAGACATAACATTTCAGTCTGATGTAGAGTTTAAGATTTCCACCAGTATCCCTATTAGTTCAGAGGGAAATAACGACGATATGCATGGTCACAAGAGCAAACTTTTGAAAATATAAGAGGAAGTCAAGAACTTGATCTAGAGGGAGATATAACAGAAGACCAAGTTCAAGAGGACATTGTTACACCAACAGAGCAAGTTCAAGACAATACTCCTATACTAACAGAGGATGAGGATAATTTCGCGAATGCTCAGGAACAATTGGAAGTAGTTGAGCCCTTAACGGAGACTCAATATAATCTTAGAAAAAGAGCAACAATTAACTGACCAAAGAAACTCGAAGACTTTGTTTGCTTTGTGGGTTTAGAAAGTTTCCCAGAAAGTTATGATGAAGCAATTAAGAGGGAGGATAGTGACGAATGGCAAACGGCCATGGCGAGAGAAATGAAATCTCTAGCTGATAACAACGTTTGGATATTGTGTGACTTGCCATCCAACAAAAAGGCGCTGCCATGCAAGTGGGTTTTCAGAGTCAAACGAAACCCAGATGGTACCGTTGAAAAATATAAAGCGAGACTTGTAGTCAAGGGGTTCAAGCAACGGAAAGGAATTGACTTTGAACAAACCTTTAGTCCGGTGGCCCGAATGGCTTCAATAAGAGCCTTACTGAGTGTTAGTGCAAAAGAGAAGTTGCACCTGACCCAATTTGATGTTTCGACAGCTTTCTTAAATAGTAAATTATGAGACGAAATCTACATGGAACAGCCAGACGGATTCAGTGATGGTACTTCAAAAGTGTGTCGACTTCAAAGGTGTCTATATGGTTTGAAGCAAGCACCTCGGTACTGGAATTCTTGTTTCGAGGAAATCTTGCTGAAGAAAGGTTTAACGCCAAATGTAGCTGACTCCTGTCTCTTTATGAGAAAGATAGGAGACAAGAAAATTATAATAGCTTTGTACGTTGATGACGGGCTTGTAGCTACAACAGATAAAGCTTTGGCGAACCAATTTTTAAAAGAATTAGGGGATACGCTAAAAATAACTGTCAAGCCAGCATCCTACAACTTAGGATTAGAGATAGCTAAATTAACAGATGACTCTATAACAATAACACAGCAATCTTACACCAAGAAAATGCTCGAGCGATTCGGAATGTCCGAATGCAATCCTATTTCGACACCTATAGAGAAGACGTCGGAAACAGGGAAAGTTGAGGAGAAAGAACCTGAAGAAAAGTTTCCCTATAGAGAAGCTGTAGGCGCATTGGCATATCTCATGACAGGTACGCGCCCGGATATCGCTTATGCTGTTGGGGTCGTTTCAAGAAAATTAAAGAATCCAACCCAAGCTGACTGGTTAAAAGTGAAACGAATATTTCGGTACTTAAAAGGAACAGCTGGTGACTCTACGAAAGCTATTATTGAAGGTTATAGCGATGCTGATCATGCTGGATATGAACAAACTGGACATTCAACTACAGGAGTAGCATGTTTGTTTGCGAGTGGAGTTGTTTCCTGGTTAAGCCAACGTCAAGCGTCAGTTGCAATTTCAACGACTGAAGCTGAGATTGTTGCAGCGAGCGAAGGCGCACGTGAATTGGTATGACTTCAAAGGCTATATAGCCAACTCACAATCTTAGAGGACGTACCCACACTGAAGGTAGATAACGAAGCAGCCATACGTCTTGCACACAATCCGGAATTTCACAAACGGACAAAATACATAAGAGTGAGACATTTCTTTGTTCGTGAGACTGTCCAAGAAGGTTTAGTAGATGTACAAAAAACCAGTTCTACTGACCAATTAGCTGACCTTATGACCAAGGCAGTTCCAAAGCCGACGCTCAACAAGTTAAGAGGTAAATTAGGACTGCATAATATTTCCAACTGATGAGGGAAAGTGTTGAGGTTGAATAGCACGTCAGTGTAAATACTCTTTTGATAGGTTGCTATACTACCAATCTTGTTGATTTTGGTTTTTGTTAACAAGTGTCACTTCTCCTGAAAATATATACCTACCTATAACATTATCGAATGTGTTTTCACGATATATCTACAGTAAATAACCATTTCGTACTTCACATACACTGAGCTTTAAGAAAACTTACACCTTCCAGTAACGAAGCCAAAGTTAAGCACTCTCTTGGAAGTACTTACATTGAAGAAAAACAAGAAGTGAATGCAGTATCGGAAAATGATGTGGACAGTTGATACGTTGATAAAGGAGCGACCAATCATGTCACGAATCGGAAAGTTTCGTTTCTTTTTTTCACTACTTTCGAAAGCTGTAACACTAATACTTTGACTACTGCAAATGGAGCCACAGTTGGTGCTCTTGGTAAGGGGACTGTACATTCAGATGTACAGTCCCCTTACCAAGAGCACCAACAAACACTTGTGACAAAATGTTGATGTTGACAAAAGAGATCAGTCTCTTTTGTCAACAATAAAAGGAAAGATATAATACTTAATCAAGTTTGGTACGTACCTGCAATTAAAAAGAATCTTTTCTCAGTTCTGGCTGCCCAAGATAAACTGAATAACAGTGTCTTTACTTCTGAAAGAGAGACTTACTCACTTAAAGTGAAGGTACAAGTTTACCTAGTAGGAGAACGCTCTAAAAATGGAGGACTGTATAAGCTCAATGCATAAACAGTTACTGGCAATAGCACTGAAGAAGTGAACGTATTGTCCAAGTCCAACCTTCAACTTTATCATGAGAGATTTGCTCATCAGAATAAACGACATGTTAAGAAAGGTATCGAACATGAACTAGGTATTAAAGTACCACTCGATTCTGAATTTTGTACTGGGTGCATCTATGGAAAGGCACATAGAAAGAAATTTGGAACAAGGGTGCAGGCTAAGGAACCTGGAAAAATACTGCATGCTGATGTTTGTTGGTCTTTTCCCTATTCTTTTAGCAAGTATAGATACTTTGTTCTCTTCAAAGATGACTTCAGTAAATACAAATTTGTCTACTTCTTAAAACATAAGTCTGAAGTTTGTGAAAAACTTAAACAAGTTCTTCAAGAAAGTAAAACAGCTGGTCATACTATAAAAGAACTTTTAAGCGATAACGGTGGAGAGTTTGATAATACGAATGTCAAGAAAGTATTGCAAAAAGCTGGCGTAAAACAAAGGCTGACTATGCCCTACACTCCCCAACAAAACGGATCGAGTGAAAGGGAAAATAGGACGTTGGTTGAAGCTGCACACAGTTTACTGCATTCTCATGAAGAATTACCTGTTAGTTGCTGGTCTGAAATAGTGAACACAGCTGCATATGTCCTAAATAGGACAGGACCCTCAAGCGTAGATAGAAAGTCACCTTATAAACTTTGGTTAAATAGAAAACCATCTATAAAACCTTTAAGAGTAATTGGATGCGAAAGTTACGCCCATGTCCCCAAGCAAAAGCGAACTAAGTTGTCGAAAAAGGCTCAAAAGTGTGTATTGATTGGTTATGAAGGTGATGACGGATACCGCTTGTTAAGCTTCAATAAAAATGGTAAGCCTACTCTTGTAAGATTCAGAGACGTCGTATTCAATGAGTCAGCATTAAACCCAATTGGTCTTGACGATCCTGAAGATTATCAAGAATATCCTTCAGTTGAAGTTCATTTTCCAATTAATACACCTTTGATGTGTGATGCAAGAGCGGATATACGCAACGTAGACAGCTCTGACAACAGTCCAAGCTTAACTGTGCCTCCCACATCTCAAGGTTTTGCTGAACCATTACAAGAGTTTCCAGAAGCTTCACCACAAAGCTCACCTCGCTATGAAGATGCTTTAGTTGACGAAGACGGTGATGACCATACTGGCACACCAGAAAACATAGAGGACTTAGCAAATGAAAGTTCTAAAATGATTTTACGAGACAGAAGTCAGCTGAAACCACCGCAAAGATTCCATGACTATGCGATATCAGCGTATGATCATATAAGTAGGTTTATTGAACCTAAATCTTATAAAGAAGCTGTTAATAGTCCTCAAAAGGAACAATGGCTGAAAGCTATGGAAAATGAGATTAAATCACTGGCTGAAAACAAAACTTGGATTCTGGTAGACCTACCCAAGGGTCGTAAACCAGTGTCCAGCAAATGGGTCTTCAAAGTAAAGACAAATGCTGATGGAAGTCTTGATAAGTTCAAAGCTCGACTAGTAGCTCGAGGCTATACACAAAAAAAAGGCGTTGATTATGATGAAACGTTCAGTCCTGTTGCAAAAATGACAACGGTTAGAACGCTATTAAGCATTGCTGCAAATGAAGGCTTGCACTCGCCCAGTTTGATGTCTCGACCGCATTTCTTTATGGTTTGTTAAATGAAGAAATTTATATGAATCAACCTGATGGCTTCAATGATGGATCTAAGAAAGTGTGTAGATTGAAAAGAAGCTTATATGGTCTTAAACAAGCCCCTCGATGCTGGAATAAATGCATGGTTGATTATTTGAAAACCATTGGGTTTAAACAATGCGATACAGATACATGCGTATTTATTCGAAATCGTTCAAATGATAAGATTATTCTTGCGCTATACGTTGATGACGGTCTTATAGCTGCATCAAATCCAAAAGAATGTGATAGATTCATATCTAAGTTAAAGCGAAGATTTAAAATCACAACTAAAGATGCGTCATATTTCTTGGGTTTGGAAATTATGAATGTGAATGGTGATATCACGGTTACACAGAAGCACTACGCACAAAAAGTGTTGGGTCGCTTTGGGATGTCTGAATGTAAACCTGTAACTACTCCTATTTTAAAAGTTGGGCAGGATGGATACCTAAATCAAGTGAAAGATTCAGTAGAACCTGTAAACTTTCCATATAGAGACGCTGTTGGTGCTCTAGTATATCTAACAGTTGGAACCAGACCAGACTTGGCGTATGCTATGAGTGTAGTGTCCAGATCATTAGAAAACCCAAACAAAGACGATATCCAAAGATTGAAACGTGTATTAAGATACATCAAAAAAACTTTGGATTATGGGATCACATATCAGAAAAACAACAATAGTGGTATTTTGCACTGTTACAGTGATCCCGACCACGGAGGGGATAAAATCACTGGCAGGTCAACATCAGGCATATTATGTTTATACTCAGCAGGAGCAATATCCTGGTCGAGTCGACGACAAACATGTGTTGCTATTTCAAGCACGGAAGCTGAACTAGTTGCAGGGGGGGCACACTTAGTACTTCATCAATTTTTACAGTCGACAGCGACACCTGAACTCTGGCGAGTGAACAATTTGGCAGCCATCTTGTCCCTAGGGTCAAATAAAGGTCAATGACAATGCCATATTTTTTCATTTTAATTTTCATGAAAGAAGTAAGATGGCGGATAGAGAATCAAACAATTTTATTTTATTTAGACTTGTGTTGAATTAATGTAACAAGTGCACGTGTTAATGCCAAAATTGTGGTGTCTCTTCATGACGACAGGATGCAGATGGATAAATTACCATGGTTATGTGTTGTTACAAAATAATAGGTATACTTATAAGTAATCCATACAAACTTTCAACCCCAAACTGTTAATTTGTGACACTTTCGGCTAATTTGTAATATTATTTCTGTGTGTGTCAGCTGTGAAGTTTCCACTCATAAAATAAATGAATTACTGAATACTTTTTTTTAATCATCTGAAAACCCAGACCTATATTATACATAGCTACGTACGCATAGGTACGTAACAATAATATACATAGCTACACATATGCATAGGTATGTAGCTATAGTATACATACTCTACATATGCATAGCTACGTATAACACTCACTAGTAGTTGTTCACCCGCCAAATGTAAGGGGGCAGCACTTTCCATACATGCAAATTTTACCACAGAGTTGTCACTCTTTAATTATATACTTACTATACTCTTTGACTAGTTGCAGCTAGTGAAGCGGCTAGAGAAATAGTCTGGATCAAAAGGCTTTTTGCAGAGATGTCAAACCTAAAGGAGATTCCTGTGCTGAAGGTTGATAATGACGCAGCCATAAAGTTCTCACACAATCCTGAGTTACATAGGAGAACGAAGCATATTGCCATTCGTCATTTCTATGTCAGAGAACTGGTGACTGCTGGTGAACTATCAGTACAGTATATACCAACTGAGTTTCAGTTAGCAGAAATACTAACGAAACCTCTGCACCAGCCTAAAATTGTTTCTATGGCCAAGTATATGGGATTAAATAAACAAAGAAACATTCAAAAAGGGAGGATGTTAGAGTTTATGCTCTTGGAACTCTTTTTTGAAAACTTCTTTATTTATCTATGTATGATATATGGTTGCCTAGTTACGTTTGTCTGCGTAATTTTGCGGTATTTATTCGACAATATACTTTCTCTCATGAAATCGTTTTGATTAAAAAGCACGACCTCTACACATCAAATGTCGACTCAAGTGTCCTAACCTTCTGTGCCATAAATTGTAAGCACTAGAAGTACCTGAGGCATCTGGAGGGGACGTAAGAACCATCGCTGCCTCTTTATCTAAAAAATATAAACCCTGTTTTAGTGGTGCCGTAAAAAACGGATTACCTACTTAAGTGACGTCATTTTTCCTAAAAACTACAAGAATATTTATCAAAAACAGCAACAAAATCTTTACTACACATCTTACTCACTGACAGTAAATTAGTCATCAAACCTGGTAGCATCAGAACATCCTCAAATCTTACAGTACACCCCATGGCAAACACATCACCTTTCAGTTTGGAAACAATTTGATCATTGTTCGCAGTAGTAACCACCTTTGAACTAATATGCACTTTGTTCTCCAAGATGTGCCCGTTTACCGTCATGTGGGATGTGGTTGTCGCCGACTTTGGCTGAGAAAACACTTATCAGCCCGACTTTTCCTTTGCTGTCCTTAACTTGAGTTGTAGTATCACTGTTGTTTCCTTTCTTGTCCTTGCACTGCCAATTGTAGTGTCCTTTCTTCTTACACAAACGACATATTACCACCTTCTTGGTGTTATCATTCTTTGTACATCAGTGCAGAGTTGTCTTCTGTTGTGTTCTTCCTCATACATTCCTTAAGTAGCGCAGCAGTCACATTTACCATAGAAATATTGACGTTAGAATGCTCTAGCGTCATCACTAGAGAGTTGTACGCTTCCGTTAAACCAGCCAGCATTATGATCCCGACGAATTCGTCATCAAGACCCGCTTTGATACTTATTAACGCTTGACTCGTGGTCTATATGTCGTTGACGTACTCCTCTATAGTATTAAACGATGTTAATTGCACGTTGAACAGCTTCCGCAACAGACATAGCGGTTGCAGTAACCCGCCGTCCGCATATGCTCGCTTCAGCGCTAACCATGTGCCTCTCGCCGTCCTGACGTGCATAATCATTGGGTATATCTTACTTGTGTACATAAGGCAAATCTCACTACGAGCTTTGGCATCCCTTTTCTTCGCCTCTGCTGTGTCGGTCTTGAACTCCTCATCTATGCACTCCCACAGATCCATGTCAATAAGGAACATTTCCATAGCGAAGGCCCAGGTACCATAGTTTTCCTGGCCCGAAAGTTTCTCAAAATTTAGAACTGTTACAAGTTGCATTTTCGCTATTTGCATGGCTTGAGACTGATAAACAAAGAGTATCTGATAAATATTACGAGATTTTTCTTCAAATAAATAGGTAAGCGGCCAGTACCTACATTGTTGTGATTACCTATCTATAAAGAAGGTTTTACAACAGACAGTTTGTCCCAGGTATATAAACTCGTCAACAACTTCAAGTGCAGAGCAACCAACTAGAATAATAGAATTGGAGTTGGTGCGACATGAGAGTTCGACATGATTTTCGTCTTATCCATGTTCATCTTTAGACCCACTGGTAGGGAAGCTCTGCTGAGGTCATTGAGCATTTTGCCCAGGTCTTCCATGGCCATAGGAAGCCTTAATATGTATACAGTGTATAAAAATTATGAACAAATTTATATAAATACCAAGTTATTACATTTAAACAACTCAATGGCCCCGATTCCCTTGTACACATTGAGATAAGAATCTTTAAGTCTATGCTTGTACACAATCTAAATTAAATTTCAGTTCAGTTCATCTTTTTCTTTCTATTTCATTATGAAAAGGACAGAAGATAAAATGTCAGTTTAGATCTGTCAAATTAGTGCGCTCCTGGCGTAAACTGGTGTATTTGTAGTCGCCATGTTTATAATCGCGTCTAAAATGGTTATGGAATTTGACAGGATTAAACTAAAATGTTACCTTCTATCCTTTTCTTAACGAATTGGAAAGAAAAAGATGCACTTAACTTAAAATTAGTTTAATTTGTGAACAAGAGAATCGGCGCCATTACGACAAGGATATGAGGTTGTGCAATAAGGCAATATATTTACTGTATGTGCTTGTGGCGCCCTCTGCTCCGGGTTTTACGTATTGTTGACAGATTGAAACAATCATTTTAAATTATTATAAAACAATAGTATTGTTATGTTTTTACTTTCGGAACGCTGTAACAGAAAATTAAATCTATGAAGTAGTAAAAAGAAATCACATGGAATAAAAGGAAGTTAAAGGCCCGTGTTACGGAACGTTACTCAAGACTCAAGCATTACTTAAGAATAGTTTCAACCAATCAAAAGGCTTCAAACGAGACTTGAGTAATGCTTGAGTCTTGAGTAACGTTCTGTAATAAGGACCAAAGGGCTTGAGTCGACGATGTCATCAGTATCAAATTGCCAATTTTAAATTCTTCAATATGTATTTTTCCTTTTTTTTAACCTATAAACTAATGCTTCACGCCAGACTGTACGAAGTGATGTAATCATTGATGGTAAAGCGTGCTAGTTTGTTAAGAACCTATTCACTCTAGCTTTGAAGACACTTAAATTGTACTCAGAAACTGTTCCAGTCCCTCGACGTACGCGGTATAAAAGACGAGGCGAAACTCTTCATTCGGATATATGTATTCTTATTCATAAATTTTATTCAACCTAACATCATTTTTAAAAGTAAAGATTTCTACTTTAACACGTGGCTGAGTAACATGTTTTATTTCACGGCGTGTGGTATCGATTATGCACAAAAAGTAGATATTATTTATCTGTAATATTAAAATTGTACTCTAATATTAGTCTGTGGTCAATGGCGGAATCGTTCAATTGTGTCACAATGTCACAATGTGTGTTGATGTGTATCGACTGGCTTCGAATTTGAACGCGCTGCTTCGTTGTTAATTAAAGCGCACGGTATTTTTGCATTAAACAGAACTAGCCGTTCTGTGTAACTGAAATACGGTTTGCCTCAAATTTAAGCAGTGAAAACGGCAGTGAATGAAGTAGGTGATCATGGCCGACCCGCTGAGTTTACTTCGACAGTACAACGTAAACAAAAAAGAAATAATTGAACGTGATAATCAAATTATATTTGGTGAATTTTCGTGGCCCAAAAATGTCAAAACTAACTATCTTATGTGGGGGTATGTATCACTTGATTATTTCCATTTGCAACATACAAAAAATTATCCTAGTATGTCTGGTTTCATAACAAACTATTTACTTCTTTTAGTTCCGGGAAAGAAGGCAACGACAAGGAATATTATACATTGGAATGCCTGCTCTTCATCCTCAAAAATATACAATTGACGCATCCTGTTTATGTCAGACAGGCAGCTGTAAGTACAGCTAATTCTTGTGTGGTAGAACTCTCCCAACATGAATATGCAGTGACTATCTAATTTTCTACAGGCTGCAAACATACCTGCTGTCCGTCGTCCAGATCGTAAAGAATTATTGGCATATTTGAATGGAGAAACTGCAACTTGTGCATCTATTGATAAAAGTGCTCCATTAGAAATACCAACACAGGTAAGGATTTTTGTATGAACCTGTTATAGAGTTATAAATTAACTACAATGAAACAAATTGTGTAAAGTGTATGTAATATATAGGTCAAACGTACTCATGATCATGATGGAGGTGAATCTGCAGCAAAAAAGCCTCGTATTGAGGAAACACATGTGCAAAAAGTACGTGAACAACTTGCTGCACGACTGGATGGACCAAAGGAAGCATCAGTTACTGTTGATAACATCAAGTAAGAAATAATTATAATGGAATATAAATACATTTCTATTTTATGTTATAGTATTCATTGGAAATATTTGCATTGGTGAATATTAATTCAAGTGTAGAACAACTTGCACCCATAGAGTAAGTCTAAGTTAATACGTAAGGTGGCAGGGATATTGTTGTTTACCCATTACGAATGTGACCAGTACAAAGTATCTTGGCGTTGTCGTTGATGAACGATTAGACTGGCGTCCACAAGTTGAGACCCTCACCGGACGTGTCAGGAAACTAATATACGTGTTTAAGAACCTTCGACGCTCTGCTGACCGTATGCTATTGAGTGCAATCTATATAGCATTGGGTCAATCAATTTTGGGTTATTGCATTCCTGCGTGGGGTGGAACCTACAAAACTTTGCTTCTAAAATTGGAGAGGGCACAGAGGTCTATTCTCAAGATTATACATGGTAAGCCACGATATTATTCTACCTCTGAACTATACAAGGAGGCCAAGGTTTTGACGGTGCGACAGCTGTTTATTCTCCGCACGATACTCCGAAGACATTCACTACTTCCCTTAAATAAGGAAAGTTTAAATAAGCGAAGTGGTGCTCTTGTTTGCCCCTCTGTGCAATGTAAAACAGCTTTCGCACAGCGAAAATACAATGCATTAAGCTCCAGGCTTTACAACAAAGTTAACAAAACGATCTCACTATACAAACTTAATAAGTATAATCTTAAAAATAAATTAAATAATTGGTTGATGTCGTTGAGTTATGACGAAACTGAGAAACTTTTGGAAATAGCAAAATGAAAAGATTAGTGTCTGAATTTTGTAAAACTGTTATTTTTATTTTTAAATTGTAAACATTAATGAAATTCAAAAAGGCGGTGATATGTATATGTATATTGACATTTAAAACGGCCGACCGCCGACTACCCAAGATACGAGCATGTCTCAGTTTGGGAGTCGTTTGTCTCAAATTTATTTGCTGTACATTTTACCTTTCCTAAATATATGTAACTCTCTTGTAAAAAAAAAAATGATGCAAAACCAGTGGTGGGGCTAGAAAATTGTATAAGTACCCTTCATATACAGTCGACTCTTGTTAATTAGAAAATTGAAGGACTCTTAAAATATTACCAATTATCAAATGTTTGAAATAATAAATGGTTCAAAATTTGTGAAAGAAAATAAATAAAACTTCAAATTATTAAGTGTTGGTCAATTATTATTTACTAGCTTTCCTAGCTTACTAGCTTTCTTATCATGTAGGGTTTAGTATATGCAAGCAATTTCTTACACGGATTAATCAGATATACTAAATCTATCAACCTCTAATACTGATGGAATACTGTACGAATAAACTAATTATTGAATTGTACATAATAGTCAGTCCTCATTTTTCTAACAAGAGGTAATAGAAATGATCAAATTGTACATAGTAGTGAGTCTTTATTTTTTTAATAAGAAGTACATAAAGTTAAACTAAGTTTTATGCCAACCAAAACTCCTACTAAGTGCAGCAAATTGTAAATGAACTGTAAGAGGAAGGCACCTGTGTCTGTAACACAGTTTGTACTAGCTCAAACACAAACAGAGACTTTTGAAATAAAGATTATTATTTAAACCAGATAAATACATAGTTTGAAATATATGTCATTAATATGTAAGTGTATCTGCATGACTGAGACAGTGTAATGTGTAGAGGGTAACTTGATAGCAATTGTCCTGCTTACGTTAAGAAAAAATGACGCACTTTTCGTATGCATAGTGCACCGAGGTGTGGCTGCAGCCCAAGATGGGGGAGTCACAATGGTTTTTAGCTTCCTAAAACCATGCTGACCATTTGACCAGCTAGCATCCAAAACTTTCGTCATTTTGGATGTCAGCTGGTCTAAATATCTGAAACTGTGAAGACCTAGTATTAGTAGACTTAGTGAGAAGTTTTTTTTTTTGTAGTTTCAGTCCGTATATGTTAAATTTTGAAGCATTGTATTAATTGCATTGGCGCCTATAAGCCAAGACCGTGAGGGTACGCAAGCAATTTATGTCATCATGTTAAGGACATAATTATGGTACTTACCAGAATATCAGGTTTGCCTGCTACACTGCTATTTTTTTAAGTCGTAAATATTTACTATATTAGAAATGGGTAAAAACTGTCTGCTTGATTAAAATTATATAATTTCTTTGTATAGGTCCTTATCAGAGGCTATGTCTGTGGAGAAAATTGCTGCAATTAAAGCAAAACGTCTAGCTAAAAAGAGGACCACAATCAAGAGCAATGATTACTCTGACACACTGGGTGTCGTTGGATCAGACTTCAGGGCTATTCTCGACTATGATGTAGACCTCACCAAGGATATTATCAGCCGAGAAAGGCAGTGGCGTACTAGAACAACAGTATTACAAAGTAATGGAAAAGTAAGTATTATTAGAAAGACACTTGATTTTTACTGTGCATTCCATAACAAATATGTAATAGAAGTGGATACCAGTTTAGAAAAGGCTTACAAATAAAAGAAAAAAATCAGATAGAAAAAAACAATGCGTAGGGATACAAAAAAACTATGCATCCATCATATTATATTCATCCTTTTGGAAAAACATACTGATTTGTAGGATTTTGAAACTTGTTTTTATACATTACACCCGCTATGATATCTGTAGTGGGTACATGTCCCAAAGGACACCCCGAATAAAATGATGATTGATGCCGATATGTTCATTATGACACTGGGTCCTGTGCAAGGAAAATTGCAGATCTACTATCGGCATTAAGGGACATAGAAGTATACCTTTCAAGTCCCAATTCACTTGCCTGTTTTTAAAAATAGTAAGAGTACGATTAATTCTTATCCTTACAGTGGGCTCATTAAACATATGCATATTGAATATGTTTTCAGATGTTTGCAAAGAGTATTCTGGCTCTCTTGGGCAGCATCCGTGCCCGCGAAGAGGGTCGGCCGGGTGCCCCACGGCCGCAGCCCATTGTCATGCCGCCGCCCACATCCCTGCCGCAACAGCAGACACAGTACAACAGATACGATCAGGAAAGGTTTATTAGACAAAAAGAAGGTATATAATCTTTTTTCAAGCTTCTTTCGCCGCCAGCCACACAAACACCTGTAAACAATTTAGGTGGAGAATGTTTTTAATGTATCTAAATTGTATTGTTACAGAAACGGAGGGCTTCAAAATTGACACCATGGGTACTTATCATGGTATGACACTGAAGTCTGTGACTGAGGGACCAAGTGCACCAGCAGCTGCTCGTGCGCCACAAACACCTAACCATCCTCGGCAAATGCCGCGTAAGTATTTGATTTTTATAGAAAATAAATAATGTATTGTATACTTCGTTATTCTAATGAAAGTCTGTCTCGCGACCGTGCCGCTTCGAGCATGCGACGAAATCATAAATCTTTGTTTATATCAATATCATATTCTAGGTATTGATTTAAAAAAATCCACAGTCTATACAATCTTTATATTAATAAAGTAGTAAAGTTTGTGAGGTTGTAGGGGGTAATCTCTGGATCTCTTTTAACAATAGAAAACCACGTTATTTGTGAATATCATAGGCTATACAACCCGAGAAACCTGGGAGTTGGATTTCTCTCAAATTAAAATGTTTATCGCCCAACGAAGTGGGCACGTGTCATTTTAAATGTAGGTGTCTGATGTAGAACTTAGAAGGGTAGTTGTGGGAATGTTGCTAATTACTTAATCTTAATTAGTTCCACTTTTTGCCTCGGGACGTCTCTCTCGACGTCTCTAGATGGACTACATTCATTTTGTACAGCCTTTTTCGTTTAATCTGTCCTATTTCAAAATGAATAACTTAGTCCCACAAAGCTTAGTCCCAATAAATTATTTCTTCCTGTTGAAGTTTCAGCTATCAAACCGAGAGACTATCAAAACGTGTATTTTGATTCTGGAGGGCAAAGGACGTTTTTGTCCACTACTAATAATTCTTTCATCACAACTAGAAAACGGATCGATGGGCGGGAGCACACCAGGTCGTCGGGAGCTGTTGCCCGTGGCAGCAGCGCGGCCGCCTGCTGGTGCTGGTGGCAAGCGACCATCACGCACCCCCATCATCATTATTCCCGCAGCCACCACCTCGCTTATATCAATGTACAATGTTAAGGACACTCTGCAAGATCTTAAGTAATTAATTTTTTTCTATTTAAGGCCTGCTTGCACCACAAATTTCGAAAAGCGTTTATCGTTGAACCTGTTTAATAAGTTATTCTGTCTCTATCATTTTCATACACACACTATTTTTCTTTTAATCTTTATTTATATCGTGTCAATTTTTTTTAACATTATAATCTAGTGCTTGACTGTGATCCCGCCTGATGGTGAGCAGTGATGTAATCGTTTATTAAGAGCCTATTCACTCTGGACATCAGAGTCCCAACGTTACCTAAATTAGCTATATTTTAAATACGTATAACGCTAAAAATACGAACTTAATCTTTGTGCACTATAGGTTCACTTACAAAATTGGATACACCATTATTTATCAGGATTGGAAAGGTTGCAAAGCGAAAAATGAACAGCAACTGATGATGCTAAATATAAAGCCATTTTGCATACTAGTTACCTAATAACTTTTTCACACTTGCCTTTGTCCAAAGGGTAGCAATATTTGTCATTAACATTTTAATACTGCCTTTAGATTCGTTACTGTGGAACAGAAGAAGGCAGAAGGCGTAGCACGTGAAAATGAAATCCTGTTGCAAAGGAGGAAAGGACCCAGCGGGGACTTACCTAATAACGCAACTACAATGACGGTACGTGTCACATACAAAATTATAATTTTGTTCAAAACACCATTTTAGAAAAACTGAACAGTATCGCATAAGTTACTAATTTACAGATTCGTTCAGAGGGCCTAGTATGAGTTTTCATTACGAAACTCGATTGTCGATATCGAGCGCGTTAGGCGCTCTCATTGGTTGAGAGTTCTTACAACCTTGAAGCGGGCCAATCGATGAGAATGAAAACTCATCATACTAGGCATACAGAAACTCGAGTGTGATTTGTTTGTGGCTGCGCTGCACTGAGCAGTGAGCGCCCTCTGACTAAACAAAAACAAATTTGTGAGCGTCTAAGTGTAACATTTAAGAATGTGTCTGCATTTTCTTGTTGAAAACAGTATTTTGTATGCTTTATTTTTGTTAAACAGTAAAAAGTATAATTTAGTGAAAAACAGTATAATACTGTTTAAAACAGTATAGTTGGCAACCCTAACAGTAACTGTATTTAGACAATTGTAACAAACATGCTGTCGCTACCAAACGCTTACGGCGAATACGGGGCGCCGCGCGGGGAGTGGGAGAGGGGTCGCATTCCAGCGAGGTGCACAGTTAACTCGCGCGAGTTGTAGTTTCAGTCATGATTATAAAAGGTGCGAGCAGCACGATTAATATTTAGTATACGATTTATATTCGTTGAGTTTCGTGTCGTCTTGTTTTCTTGTAATCTCTGGATCTCTTTTAACAATAGAAAACCACTTTATTTGTGAATATCATAGGCTATACAATAACCCGAGAAACCTGGGAGGTGGATTTCTCTCAAATTAAAATGTTTACCGCGCAACGAAGTGGGCACGTGTCATTTTAAATATAGGTGCCTGATGTAGAACTTAGAAGGGTAGTTGTGGGAATGTTGCTAATTACTTAAAATTAATTAGTTCCAATTTTTGCCGCAAGACGTCTCTCGTGAGATGGACTATATTCATTTTGTACAGCCTTTTTCATTTAATCTGTCCTACTTCAAAATGAATAACTTAGCCCCACAGAGCTTAGTCCCAATAAATTATTTCTTCCTGTTGAAGTTTAAGCTATCAGAGACTATCAAAATATATTTTATCATTAATATTTATTATACGATTTATATTCGTTGAGTCTCGTGTCATCTTGTTTTCTAGTTATATAACCACGGACAGCAGACATTAGCGTTTAGTATAGTCATTCATTGTACTAGATGTTATTCCACTGCATCCTTTAAATAATACTAGAAACTCAGACTTAATACACAACTATTTCAAAATAATTGTTTGCTAATACACATGGAACAAATATTTGTATGGCCTACAAGTAGTTATTCTGGGTCTGGCCGTTTATACAATATTTAAAGAAAACCCTGTCCGATCCGTGAAGGTGTTGTTAGGTATCGATAACTGATTCTAATAATGCCCACAAAGAGGGGCTAAACTTTAAAAAAAAATCCCCCTAAAAAATAAATATCATTTCGCAAAAAGAGGTAACTTAATACATTGGCGATAAGCAACCCCTTCCGCGGGCGGCGGGGGGCAGGGCACACGGCACCTGTGACGTGGTCGCGTCGCTATTCGCTTATAATAATAGCGGTGTTGTCACTTTTTTAAAAATTACCAAATTTCGGGGAAATTGGAATTAATTCTCGGGAAAAAAGGATTATTTCAAAATTCATTATTATTGTTACTATGATGATTACGTAAAATTTTATATTATATTTGGTCATGTGTTTACCTAACCTTTATTATCCTTTTGGGTCGGACAGGGTTTTCTTTACATATTGTATATGTGAGTTTTAATGGTTGTTAACGCACCCTCAATACAGGAGTAATTTCTAGTATGGGCCAATGAATATTAATTGATGTTACCAGGTACCTTATCGCGTGGTAGACAACCCCGGAAGACTGTCAGCTGCAGAATGGGACCGCGTGGTTGCTGTGTTTGTTCAAGGACCAGCCTGGCAGTTCAAAGGGTGGCCTTGGGATGGCAACCCCGTCCAGATATTTGCTAACAGTGAGTTTGCAGTGTATGCTGATTTTTATAGTTTAAAAAGTTTGAAGCTTAAAATGACAACTCAGTCTTTGATATTTTACAACCATGGTGGATTTTTCCTCCAATAAAAATTTCATCTTATAGCTAAACTAACTGAGTGCCACAGCAGACTTACATGGCCAGTGAATGTTTGTAGCTATGAACAGTGTAGCTACCATGAGTTTACATTACGAGACTCGATTGTCGATATCGAGCGCGTATGACTCATCGATTGGCCCGCTTCAAGGTTGTAACAACCCTCAAGCAATGAGAGCGCCAAACGCGCTCGATATCGACGATCGAGTCTCGTAATGAAAACTCATGTTAGCTACACAGTATCTATGTGAAAGGATGACATAGTTTCAATTTTATAAGAGAGATTATTAATGTTTAGCAGGAGATGTCTTTCACCTAAAATAATATTTAAGATAGAATGTCAGTTTTGTTGAATATCTTTAATAAAAAGTGAGTGCTTTTAACTATAATAGACTTTGGAGGATAATATACATAATAATCTTGTATTGTAATCATTAGACCAGAATAAGTTGTAAATGATTAATTGTTTCCTTTCTCAGTATGCGCGTTCCACTTGAAGTACGATGAGATGAAGTTAGACGCTAACGTTGCCCGCTGGGCGGTAACCGTGCTCAACCTTAGTCGCACCAAGCGGCATCTCGACCGCGCCGTCCTTCTGGGCTTTTGGGAGACACTCGACAAGTACGTATTTTTTTTCTCTATCATCCATATTGCTTTAGTCGCTAAAGTTATTAAAAAATATCTGTTTTCATTAATGTAACCAACTTAAAAAAATCCTTTTTAAGTTTCTAGTCAAAATTTTCTGAATAATTTACGGTATATTTCACCTCTGTCAATATTTCATAGCTATGAAAATGAAAATATTTTTTCTACTTCGCCGCTTTTCTGTTTGTTCGTCTGACCTTTTGTAATGGACTATAGACCATGGAGTCACTTTAGTCTATGGTTCATTATAAAAAGGTCGTGTTACGTTTTCAATGCGCGTTAAGACTTTCCATTATAACCAAATATTTCCTGTCTTTATTATAAAAAAAAAATTGTAAACATGTTTCATTCCTCAGTTTGTTGATATCAGCCATTTTCATTGTTTCAGGCACATGATGAAGAATAAACCTCACCTTAGGTTCTAAGTTCGTTTTAGCTTTATAATTTTATCTAATAGTATATTATAATGCCATGTGAATATCAGAATGCCTTTAAAGCAAAGCGAATCTAAGTCAATTCATACCATTAAGAAATATTTTGGCCAATTTTCATATTGAACTGATATTAGTATGTTGAGTAGGGTGTAACTGTTGTTTGTTATTCATTATTATAATATAATGTGACAGTTTGATATAAATTTTCTAGTTTTATAGATAACAATTTACCTGTTTGACAATATGGCAGTAACACCGTGTTTTATTTGTTTGCAAAGTGACCACATGTTTTTTTTTATAAAGGTACACATGTTTACACATCAGCTGTATGACTATATACCTATTTGTAGCTGACCTCACATTGTATAGGTTTTTGATACAATCAGAAGACAGCTTATGCTGGTTATACAATTTGTAAAGAAAACCCTGTCCGATCCGTGAAGGTATTGTTAGGTATCGTTAACTGATTCTAATAATGCCTACAAAGCCGAGCTAAACTTTAAAAAAATCCCCCTAAAAAAATAAATATTATTTCGAAAAAGCAAGGTAACTTAATACATGTGCGGTAGGCAACACGGTAGTCATACATGCGCGGGTGAAGGGGGGCAGGGCACGCGGCACGTGGTCGCATCACTCATAATAATACTGTCTAAAATGGTGTTGTCACTTTTTAAAATAATACCTAATTTGGCGAATTGGAATTAATTCGCGGAAAAAAAATATTATTTAAAAATTCATTAGTATTGTTACTATGATCATTATGTAAAATTTCATATTTTATTTGGTCATGTGTATACCTAACCTTTATTAACCTTTTGGGTCGGACGGGATTTTCTTTACATATTGTATATAGCTGAATCTATAGCCACGCGTACAATATATACTAATGTCAAATACTGTATGTACAATCCGTAAGAGTTAACTTTAGACTACAATCTGTCGTAAGCGCGGTAACGCGGATGTCTGGATTGACACTCGGGTCTCGACTCTTGCGGGTTGTAAGCATATAATATGTATATACAATATGTAAAGAAAACCCTGTCCGATCCGTGAAGGTATTGTTAGGTATCGATAACTGATTCTAATAATTCCCACAAAGACAGGCTAAACTTAAAAAAAAATTGCCCCTAAAAAAATAAATATTATTTCGCAAAAAGAGGTAACTTAATACATGTGCGGTATGCAACCACTTCCGCGGGCGGCGGGGGGCAGGGCACGCGGCACCTGTGACGTGTTCGCGTCGCTATTCGCTTATAATAATACCGGTGTTGTCACTTTTTTTTAAAATTACCAAATTTCGAGGAAATTGGAATTAATTCCCGGGAAAAAAGGAATATTTCAAAATTCATTAGTATTGTTACTATGATGATTATGTAAAATTTTATATTATATTTGGTCAAGTGTTTACCTAACCTTTATTATCATTATGGATCGGACAGGGTTTTCTTT